>OY986049.1:25711027-26992687 GCA_963920205.1 Stenodema calcarata | reverse complement strand
AACAAAAGTACCTACGAGGTAACTAGTAAATTTTTTCCTAAATGAAGTTTTATTCTAGTCAAAATTTAATAAAAAATTAGTACGCCTTTTTGTTTCTTCTTTTTGTGACAAAGAATAATTATTTTTTGGAAATTATTGTTTATCTGAAATGTGTTTGAAAAATAAGTAGTTTTAAAATTTTTGCGAATTGGTTAAATAGTAGTTTTAAAATTTTCGATTAATTAAAACAATCAACAATTTAAAAACAATTATTAAAATTTAATACAATTATTCTTATTATTAAATTTAAAAAAATAGAAAGAATTAGACATTTGAATAAATTTGAATTAGAAATTTTTTGAAATTGGTTGCATTTTTTCTTGGGGATTGTGCAAATTTTTGTTGTTGAGAATCATTACAATAATTGTAATTATTGGTGTCGAAGAGAAAGAGGAAAGAGAAAGTTTGCAAAAGGTAAAACGCACGTTTTTACACCAACAATCGCGAATAACTCGAGAACCGTTGGGAAAAGTGACAAAGTGCGCTACCCTCATTCGAAAGCCCATAAAATTTCCTATCGATCCTTAAACAGGCGCCACTCTACGACAATTTTTCTGACCACCGTTCAACTTTGATGTTTTCGGAAATTAGCCAAATCAGTAGATGTGGAATTTATTCACGTATTTTTGGCTGTGGATTAGTCAAATCGATTGAGATTTAGTTCAAAATTATTGAGCATATTCTAGACAACCTAGCGGACATTTTAAGACCAACCGCACCAATTTTCATCAATATTTGCGGCAGTTGTTGTTGAAAATAGAAAAATCACCATAACTCCTTTATTTATCATCTTAGGAAGCATTTTTTGATCTCAAATTAAACAGTTTGAAAAGCTGAACACAACTAAAAAAGAAAATCTGAAAAAGCTTCAATTTTGAAGGAGTTATGACCATTTGAAATTCCTAAAAAACACTATTTCCCCCCTAATTGGGAGGGAAATGGGGGGAGGGAGAAAAAATGTTCAAAAGGCACTCCCTTGGAGCATAACAAACGTGTGTGCAAAATTTCAGCTCGATCCGATTTGTCTGCTGGGCTGTAGCCCCGTCAATGAACAACAACGACAACAACAACAACAACGAGAAGAAGAAGAAGAAGAAGAACACGAAAAACGTGAAAAATAGTGGTTTTAAAACTGTTATACCCCCGACACCTGATGTTCCCGAGAGCTGAAATTTGGTTTACGTCCTCACGTGCCCCTGGAGAGTTGGTGTACAAAAAATCAACTCTCGAGACACTCAGGGAGCCGCGCTACGATAGGGTGAAAACCCGAACTTGTTCCGTCGCGTAATCAGTGTCTCAGTCGCTTCGGTTTTTTGGGCTTCGGTTTTGTTGGCGGGCGGGACGCTCCCGCGTCCCTAGATCTCCGACGACTTGACAGTTTACTCAAGTTTTATGACTTGACTTCATATGTAGTACCTGAGACTTTCAATAATTGTTATTTCGTGTTATTTAGTCCGCTTCGCTCCCCTATCCATACTGCGAATAAATTGATTGCATGCGAGTTTTTCGTTAATTGCACACAGCTCGGTAGGTACCGAATGATGTGTGATTTAATAATGTGCGCACTTCCGTAAATTGAGCGAGGGTGGTTTTATAGGTGGAAGCTTTTCGAATGACTGACGGGGATGAGCGAATGAGTAGCGACTGTAGTTTAAAGTTGAGCCAGCGGATGGAAGGTGGGAAAGGCTGTAACGGGGAGGCTCACTTGAACAGAAAAGCGCGTCTTTTCGTAAACATGAGCGAAAGATTTGAATGCGACCCATCCGATTTGAATGTGAAGAACTGTATGTCTGGCTGTCACACGGCCGTCGTATCGTCGATCCCTTTTGAAGGAGTCTGAAGAAGAAGGAAGGCGAAGCGAGGGATCTCTGAAGAGCTCGTGAAAAGGCCGTCGCGGAGCGGAGAGGATCGGAGACTTCGGGTTGTCACCAGCCATTCGGAGGTGCCGAGTTGTGGAAAATGCTAGGGAAAAGGGCAGGACGAGGGAAAACTCATCTTTGAATAAGACTAAATTGTAGCCACAATATACTCCCCGAGCCGCTTTTGCCCCGGTTTTCCTAAAAGGGAAACCGAATAAAAATATAAGACGAGGCCCGTGAATAGCGTTAATTTGGGAAAGCGCCGGGTTAGGGGGTTGGAGGGGATCGAAAGCCTGTTGAAGGAATAGGGAAATGTACGAGAGATAGTCGCCCTCCTCCAAACATCCAAGTTCAAGCCAGAAGTAAACGGCAATAAGCGCTCCACATACAAGGCCACCGGTGCCCTCTCCCCGCCAATTCACACTCCTTGCCTCAATAGAGTCTAATTAAGAACAGATTCGCCGTCCTGGTAATTCGTCGATTGTAACCAAACATGTAGGGACCTCCGTTCTGCCGTGGAGGGGAGCACATTTTCGAACTGTTTCGCGGAGCGGGGTGTCGCGATACAAACCAAATTATGGCTTTCTCTTCGAAATCCCGATCGACTTATATCGAGGAAGTAATAAGAGATTGAGACTGAACAGCTCCGAAATTTTGGTATGCTACATTCAATAACAAATCTAGAAAACTGCGAGGCAATACCCTGCATCCACTCTTCAAGTCGATCTTGATAATCGATAAGTTCAATAATTGCAGTTGAAGCTCTGAAGGAATGATTTTTGTGATCGCTATTTCCATTTCAAATGTTGATGTGTACTCCTTCACATTCACCTTTTTCTACAAATTTTATATGTAAGGGATATCATTTTATTTTACTGTTAAGGGCTTACCATCTTTTTGACCATCTAGTAAAAATAATTTGGTAATTTGGATTCATCGTAATAATGGATTCCCGTAGTTTAGGGAACCTTTCACGGTAGTACACTTTTTAGTGGTAGCGACCACACCGTGTTACAACACCCCGTACGAAACACCCCATCATTCTGGCAATCTCTCACCAACGCCCACCTGGCAGGTACTAACGCTCCTATCCGATGGTCCACTCATTGTTGGCTTTATCGAATTAATCACATGACAGACTGCATACAATGTAAGAGTGAAGAGTGTGCACTGATATTCGATGAACCCGAAGTCGGCTGCCCCGCGGTTCGTGGATTAATTTGGAATTATCCACGACGCATGTATCGTCAGGCGGCATTGAGTGAAAAGTTGAAGGTAAACAACGGAAGTATAACGATATCCACGAGTACGACCTACTGTCAATAACTACGGAATTTCCCTAGGACAGTACGGATATAACGCCATGCCAATTATTAGGGGTATTCATGGTCGGAAAGTTTACGACGTTGTAACGTCCTAAATGTGCTACACTTGGAAAAAATCGACTCTTATCGACGATAAGATACATTGAGGATAGCTGTGTCTTGGCTCTGTTAACGTCAAATTGAGACCACGTTTTTAAGCGAGCCGATTCCATGTTCTTACTCATATATTATTAATTATTAGTTAGTCCTTTTGTTGTTGTGCCTTTTTATTTTCGTCGCAGATACCTGCTTTCCTCATTGCACTCGTGTTATAACCTAACCAGCTATTTACTACTTTTTACTCAGTTTAACACAGCAAGTTTAACTCGAGGTCCTCACCATTCCCACAGATCACGACTTTTCTATTTAACACGTTTAACATAGTTGGAAAATCCTGAATACTGTTATGGCATGGTGTAAAGAAGTGAAAAGCGCCAGCTGAAAATGACCAGCGATTTTGATATATAGAATTAGCTGATTCAATTATCCAAGGACCCGCTGAGACTTATCGTCAATGGGAAAATAATATGGTTTATATTATGGTATATAGTGGACTGTATTTCGTTAGTTGTTGAGGAATGAATTTGTCTGCGATCAAAATTGACTCACCGATTTCGCTCGAGGATGGACTTACTTCCCCGGCCGAGGGTGGAGATCCAGAGTCGGGCTGCAAATCCTGAAGCTGGCGGTGAAGGGTGACAGACTGAAAGCAGACGTAGGTTGGAGGGGTTACCGAATGGTAGTTAGATGAATTAATTATTTAAATTGAAATTGTGGACTGCGGGATTCAAAATGAATTTTACTAATGGAAGAGCGGTGTAAACGGCGGGTTCACAAGATAATATATTATAACTGGTTGGTTATAATATGTATGAATTGTTCACGAGGAAAAGAGCGGCGGGTTCACAGGGGGACCTACTAGAAGCAACTGCCCGATGGGCGCTGGTCAACGAGGGGGGAGCCTTGGTAGCTTTAGAGTCCACCAAAACAAACTAATCTTTTATCAAAGGCTTCGGCCGCTACACATGGTATTGATAGAGTACAGCATACCTAATGTTGGACATTTAATTATCTAACATCATAAGCACCCAAACGGTTCGTTGAGTTACAATAAATAATTACAGAACCCAAATAATTGCCAAGAAAGGTAGACCTACGGTTCTACAGTCAGATAATTTATTAATGAATAATTTTACGCCATTAGATCGTTGACGAGCTAAGGTCTACTTTGACCGGTCACTATTCGGCGATTTGGGAAATTCCACATTACGAAGATAGTGCCCGTAAATATGCTGGAAAATTTGAAGGTGCAGTGGCCACGTGCTGAAACGTTTTACGAGAAAGAATGTTTGTGAAGAACTGAAAATTACAACCATAAAGAAAGCTCTGGAGGAACACACAAAGCGGCTGCAGGAGCTAAACAAAATGTTAAGGTCTATATTAAAAAAATAGCAGGAACTGAAGTGAAATGTTTAGGTCCACAGCAATAGCGATTTTTCTGAATTTTGTTAATACAATAAGTTTTATATGAACTAGTTCAAATAAATATATTTAGAATAATTAGTGATTTCATTATATAAATATGAAATTGTGTTGAAATACGGTCATTAGTTCCTGCTGGCGTGACTCAAAATGTTATATCGTGACGTGACGGTCGTGAAAATCGATCGCGAAGGTGCGATCAAATTATAAAATTATAAAACTGTGCAAATTTTTGACACAACGGTTTATTATCTTCTTTGTGCAGATTACCCTTCTGTCTAGATGACTAAATGGAAGATTGATTATTATTATTTGACGTACGCAAATTTTATACGTACGTTTTTAGGTAGGTATGAGAATAGGTCGTAGTAACCCCCCCCCCCCCCCCCCCTCGTACCACTGGGTTACCTCGGGGTTCAGAAAACATCAATTTTTCAAATCCCCTCGAAGCCCTCATTGTGTCTTAGGAAGCTGCGTATGGTCTTGAAACAAATCTAAAAAACAAACTCTATCTAAATGTGAACTAAAAACTATACCGTCCCATTTGAATTTTTCGAGTTATGAAATTTTCAAAATTTCAAAATTCGTAATTTTAGCACAACGCTAACTAGGCAAAGTGCCGCGGTCGCAAACTTGTCGCATATCCAAATTGTATTGATATGATTAATTTCTGATATTTCTTCACTACAAAATATGATGTCTTCAAACTCCTATTCTAATAAAATTCATATGAGGAGGTACCTATATATGATCCAGGATGGAATTATTACAAATTTCAATTATATACCATATATACTCTTTTGAAATTAGATTCAAGTACTACCGATTCACTAGATACCATAACATGGAAAATAAGGCATTGTGTCGCCTTTCATTAAAGAAAGAAGAAGAAAACATTTTCGTGATAGTCAAAATTGGGAGTAGGTACACAAAATATAAAGTTTTACCCTAGTAGCCAATTTTAAAGTGTCATAATTATGAGGAGATGAACCGATCGTATCCTCATCCCCATACCACATTAACTTCCCATTTGACCATCTAAGTTCCTTGAAAGAAATGAGTCCTTCAAAAATTTTGTTTGATTGAAAAGACGAAGAAAGAAAAAAATCCGGGTCTTTAGAAGCTCCAGATGTGGAAAGTTGGATACGAGGGGATGGAAACCGTGGTTGACATTCATATCCACAAAGCATTTATCATCCGCCCCCTCTCAAATCCGAACACTGAATGGGAACTGTTTCTTTCATGGCGAGAGGGTTAGCTCATCATTTCCCCAAGGTTATAGGGAGAGAGACGTCGAGATGAAAAAGCCTACGAAAAAACCGTTATTAATTCGTGATGGTTTTCTAGGGCGCGAACATATGGTCGAGATGTGGATGGCTATCAAAAAAGTTTCAAGTAATTCTCCACGGATAGTTGGGAGGGGTGCGTATCACGAACAATTAACAGGAAACTATTAATCGAGGTGGCCATACGTTGTGCCTTTGAACTGAGAGACCCTTTTTGCAAAGTCACCTTTCCCACTTGAGCCGTCAGGTTCCTTTTATTGTCCGTACGAGAAAAGATGAGGGGCGAAGCTACGAATAAATAAATTAAAAAAAGGGGCGTCCAAATAGAAGTGGAATATCATGGTTCGGAGGCGTTTCAGTTGACGTGTGGTTTTTAGAGTACGTATTGTCGAAGGCCGCAGATTAAGATGTTGGCTGACAACTGGAGCTCTGTAGTCAGTGAAAGGAGTTGGCCTGGAAAATGGGCATCTTTGATGAGAGGTGCGAGGCGGATGTGCCCTTACGATGATTATGTAATTGCAGGTGGAAAAATGATTGCGGCCGATGGCTATAACTGCGTCATTCACTTTTGTGACTTGAATAACAATAATAATTATTGTTATTACTAAAGCACGCATATGCGTGCCCTGAGAAATACGATCAATTCAAGATAACAGTTTTCGTAACCAAGACGTGAGAGGTAAACCCACCGAAAGACCGTGGTCGTCCCATTGGTCCATATAATCCACGCGTGGTCTAACCACGTTAGATGTCTTTCACAACTCCATGAACTTCGAAGTGCTGCCTCTTCGTCGCCATTGCTGAAACAATTAACCCTGTGAATTGCAGAATAAAAGGGAATATTTACGGAAAACCCACTGAAAACACAGGACGATACTGACGAATCATGAGCTCACATTCTTGAAAAATTATAATTGATGCTTCAATGAATGGCAGAGTCCGTGAATTGAGGAAGAATTATTACAGAAAATATCAAGTAATGTATTTATGCTCATTCATATTGTTAAAATGACCAGAGCAGGGTGTTCCGCCACAGCCTCTCAGTTCATGTTAATTCCATAACCATATTAATATTTTCCGATCTCCCAAACTAACTGGCTCTCTAATCTCCTGGACATAACATAACTAACATAAGCTAACATAACTATTACTGGTGGTCACGAGTAATCAGCGGTGGTACAACTGTAATGAAGTAATGCTTCAATTCAGGCTTGTTCATCTGGCAAAAAGCTCCCGCCAACAGCATTGAAAGAAGCGTAAAGCTCCCTGCTGGTGTAACAGAGGAAACATATTAGGTGAAACCGAGGGTGACTAAGGGTGAGAGGGGGTTGTGGGAAGGAGGCAGGGAACAGGAAAACATTGACGGTGGAGGTTAGGGGTAGGAGGATCAGGTTTCTATATGCACACTCAACAGCGAGGTGCGAAGCACTGAGCATCCTATATATGTGGCTGGCGGGCAAAATGGATATCATTCCTTTTTGCGGCTGAGGTTTTTTGGCGGGCCAGTTTTTACAACGGAGTTGTTTTTGGGGGGTTTGAACTACAAGACCCTGCATGTTCAAAGCGCAACACAGCGATTATATCAAACAAGCGTACCATTTTAAGCAAGTATGTCGTGCAGCTTTCTTTGACGCTGAGCAAGCATTTGAACGGGTGTGGCATGACGGCTTACTACAGAAGATCCAACCGCATCTCCTTAATATTATGTCGTAAACCGCTGAAGTTGGAGTGGGCACGACAGGTTTTCTCTGAACCCAAACTGTTGCTGTGGTAGCAAATGTGTATCAAAGCAACAGAGGTAGTAGGAGCCGCTCGAAAATTTTTGAAAGAGTTGACAACAAGCTAATAGGCCGGTATGATGGCACTAGATTTACTGGCTTTCCAGGTTTAGGGAACATAATTATTCGAGCATGTTTCCATGCTTGGGGAAAATAGCCGATTCTTGCTACAGCGGAATAGATGTGCGCTAAGAATGCTGAAAAATAAAACTGCGGGGGTTTTCCCGCTAGCGTATAGTAACGTTACTTCTTTGCCTAGCGTGTAACTAAGGGTTAAACATGATAAATCTGTCTAAATGGTGTCGATAAACCGGCCGTAAATAAAACTTGTCAAACCCCACCTTCAGTGTTTTCTTTTGATTCGTAACGAGGGCTTCGTTTCTCGTGTGTTCGAGCGTTTACAGGGCTTTGGGCTGTCTGAAATGTTCGCTTGGCTCTCGTCGAGGAAGCGGGTTTGGGGAAACTAATTAGGCACAACCAACCAAGCAGCGAGTGGTAAAAAGGGTGCTGGCGACGCGTAAAAAAACTTGCACAAAGAATGGTGTGGATGTAACAATGCTATATAGGAAAATAACAGGTCGGAGCGGAGTGGCGGCGAGTATTCAGCTGAATGACACAAGTCCTTTTCAGCGGTCCGCAACACATTGTAATGTGAAGCTAGACACAAACAATTGTGTTTTTAGATTCTTTGTTTCGCGCATTGTTCGTCATGTTTTGAGAACAAAGGCGGTACCCCCGCGTCCTACCCGTGTCCCACCCCCTTCGGGCATTGTCCCAGTGACTGTATCGTTTTAGTTATTGTTCAAGTCCTCCGGCCTTTCCATTGTCTGTCCCAACTTAACAACGTTTTATGGCTCGCTCGTCTTCGGGTCCTTCGCTTCATCTCGCGTAGTCTTTCCCTCTCTCCCTCACTCCACTGTCAGTGTGCCATCCCTTTTTGCCACCTCCGTCACTCTTCCCTCGCCCTCAGTCACTTTTCCCTGTTTCTCCGATCGTTCGTTCCCCCCAACCCTTCGCTGTTCAGTGACTCTCTTCATCCCGATTTGGCTGCGGCACCTCATCGCTCCTTCGAACCGTTTGAATAATCACTTTCCCTCACTCGTTAAGGACGACTGGAAACTGACTGAAAACAAAAGAAGTTCCCAATTGCAGCGTCGGGACAACCGCTCCGTGTTTGATTATTGGAAGTTGTCTAAATGCAAATTACAGGAATTTTGAATTCTTTCGCTGTTAATTACTTCATAAATGGGCATCCTTCCAGAAGGACGTCAGTGGAATATGCAATCAATGTTGTTCGTCCAAAACTGTATGAACTGAATGTTCTAACATAAGTACCTACCTATAAGTAATACGTAA
This sequence comes from Stenodema calcarata, assembly GCA_963920205.1. Taxonomy (NCBI): domain Eukaryota; kingdom Metazoa; phylum Arthropoda; class Insecta; order Hemiptera; family Miridae; genus Stenodema; species Stenodema calcarata. The sequence continues at coordinate 26,983,523 of OY986049.1, read as the reverse complement.
TACCTATAGTAATACCTATAAGTATAAGTATTATATTTATGGACTCATGGTTTCATTTGATGTGGAATGAAAGGAATAACGAAGTGTGTAGGGGTATGGTACATTTCAAGCAAATGGGTGCATATTTTCGCATATTCTTGTTCATTCTCCAGTGCAGCTATTTTGGTTTATTATCTTCGATAATGAACCCCATTGGAATCGCCCAAAGAAAAAAAATTTTTAACCCCCCCCCCCCCCTCAAAATTTGTTGGTTTACGTTTCAAGATACGTAGATTCAGAAAATCGAATAAAAAAAAATCCGTCCGTACGCCGTACACCGTCTGCGGCACTTTTGCCAGTTAGCGTTGAGTTAAAATTACGAAATTTTTATTATGGGTTTGCATAACCCTAGGTCAAGGGGAAGGGGTTCAAAACGAATTTTGAAATTTTGAAAATTCCAAAACTCAAAAAAATCATATAGAACGGTATGTTTTTTATTTCATATTTAGAGTTTATTCCTAAGAATTTTTTAAGACCACCCGCAGCTTTGTACGACCAGCCGTTCGTTCACAATGACGGCTCAAAGGTTGAGCCTGTCAACACGATCGTGAATCAAACTGTTGAAATACAGGTCAATTTTCATACTAACGAGCTGTTTGGAACATCATAATATGATGTTCATAACAACCTACCAAACGTACCTCAGAACAAAAAACTCGACATCACTAAAACCATATTATGGTTTTAGTGATGTCGAGTTTTTTGTTCTGAGGTACGTTTGGTAGGTTGTTCTTTTTATAGAAATATTATTACCAACGTAGTAATTAAAACCCCAGAGTTATATCGGTACATTTTATTTGTAATTAATTCATCATCTCTATCATTCAGGTTCTGCACAAAGCAACCCAGGCGATTCCAACAGCCGGATATCGTATTAATTAATTATAATTAATAATTATTATTATTAATAATAAATACAAATGATTAATACCTAACAATAAATTATAATCATTTTCACTAGGTACCTACCTCCTTAATAAAATTATTAATGAGTGTGTGTGATTTAGTTGACCGTCAGTAAGAATGATGTTGAGTAAAATGATTAATAATTAGTGATAATTCATAATAATAATTAATCTAACATTTAGGATCTAGACATTTAGACCTAGAGATCTAGACAGAAGGGTGATCTGTACAACGATTTTAAAACTGTTATGTTTAAGGAAGACACAATTTATTTTTAAATGTATAAAACGAACGAAGTGTTGAGTTAAGCAACTTTTGTATGAAGAAACAATTTTTTTATGATGGAAATAGGAATTGTTAAAAAATACTTAACTCAACGGTAATTTGATATTTTATATAATGAAACTGTTGAGAGTACAAGTAGATTCAAGATTACGATCCGTATTTACATAATGCTTATTAAGGAAGAAATGGAGGTGTAAAATATTTGCCTCCCCTTGAACCCTCTGACGTCATCAACCCAATGTCTGTCCACGTACGTGAGGTGTTCTTGCCGGCCACATGTCTGACGTCATCCACCCCCTGCCGGTCCACGTACGTCATCATATCCTGTGAGGTGTTCTTGCCGGCCACTTGCCTGACGTCATCCACCCCCTGCCGGTCCACGTACGTTATATCCTGTGAGGTGTTCTTGCCGGCCACATGTCTGACGTCATCCACCCCCTGCCGGTCCACGTACGTCATCATATCCTGTGAGGTGTTCTTGCCGGCCACTTGTCTGACGTCATCCACCCCCTGCCGGTCCACGTACGTCATATCCTGTGAGGTGCTCTTTCCGGCCACTTGTCTGACGTCATACACCCCCTGCCGGTCCACGTACGTCATATCCTGTGAGGAGTTCTTACCAGCCACTGGTCTGACGTCATCCACCCCATGCCGGTCAACGTTTGTCATATCCTGTGACGTGTTCTTCCCGGCCACTTGTCTGACGTCATCCACCCCCTGCCGGTCAACGTACGTCATATCCTGTGACGTGTTCTTGGCGGAACCTGTTTGACGTCATATCTTTTGACGTAGTTGGTCGCTTGTGTTGCGACGTCATTTTATCTGAGAGGCCCGTGGATGAGGTGAATTAAGGAGACAAAATAGACTTCATATCGAATCGAGGTGTTTATTTGAATTCTTCTTCTTAGATGATTTGGCTTCAGACATGCCACCAACGTAGTATTCAATTTTATCGAATCTAACAGAGAATTAGGGTACCTAGTGGGTAGGTACAAATACAGTTGCGTATAAAAAACATAATATGTTTTTATTACGCTATTGTATTCGTAAGACTCTCTAGTGACTAAAAACTAGTTTAATTTATTTTGGGTTTATTCATGTAGATTTAAAGTTCATATGTAGTACCTGTCAACATGAGCGTCAATTGCACCTATTGTCATCATAAAGGGGGGGAAAATCAATGAAATTATAATATTACACGAGAACAGAAAAAAAATAAAAATGAGCTTCGTTAGTACCTATCCTTGGTGCATTCCAAAAGACGTTTCTTGAGGTGTTTCTTTAATGAAGAAACCCCTTCTGTTTGTCTGAGCTGTTTTGGGGGCCCATTGAACAGGATTGAGCCTCTGTATCATGTCATTTTTGTACTTTTTTCTTAGAGTTCTTGTTGTAGAACTGCTGAAAACTTCTATTTCCTCAATTTTTGGTTCCTACAGATTTTTATGATTATAGCTATTGTAATGAGCTCCCGCACTGACGGTACACCTGGTAAATGGAAGCTGTCAGTGGAAGGTATAAATGGGTGTCTAATGTTTCTTTTTAAACAGTTGATGAATCCTTTATTTATGCTGGTCTTTGATGGCTTGAAATAGCTCTACATGGGAAACAGTATTGATGTACTCAGCAACAGTTCGGTTTTGCGCGAGTTTCCAATGTAGACGCTCTTTTCTTAAGAACAACGACTTCAACATCTTCAGCGTTCATTTTACAGTTTTCGCCCAGCACATTGCGTTCAACACTCTGCCTGGACAATTGCTCGTGCTTGACAATTGCTCGCTTTTTATTTTCTGGGAAAATCCAGAAATGCAGAAGAACATTGTTTCCTAAACTGGAAATACCTTCTCGACTGGGCGACGTTTACAAAAGAATCCATTTGGCGAACTTTCGTTTTGAAATTGTAAGCTCCACAGCATGTGAGCGGTAAATCGTATCTTCATTCAAAGAAACAAAATTACAGTAGAAAAACAGTGGCTCTAGTAGGGACGCAGAGTAGGAAATGGAGGAGTTAATTCAAAGCTCAAACAAGGGGCGTAGGTAAACAGGGGAGATGACAATAAAAACTTGAAAAGGAGCCTGTTGAAAAAAGTACAGTAAAAGTGGAAGAGGAAAAAAGAAAAGGAGGAAAAGAAATTAAAACGGGGCTAGAAGCAAGTGGCGGGCTATTCAGGGAAGTTTTCCGTTTTGTTTGCGGTAGCTTATTGTTGGCTCACGGATTGTTCGTAGATGGGCGAATGAAGGTCTCCCATTATCTTTGGTTGGAAAGTAGGGAGAAGGAACTTTTTTTAATGTTTCGGAGGAAGGGAATCTACGCAGAAGAGTTGTGCTGAAATACTGATGGGCGGGAACAGTATTTTTGACGGTCCAAGCGGACGAAATCGGTGGAGTCCTAATTTTATGAAGTTGTTGAGTGAAATCCACAGGTGGTAATGTTGGGAATGCAAATTCATGATTCAGTGCTCATACCGTTTCAACGATGTCACTGTTCATAGTCCGAATTTACTGCAATATTATGGAACGAGGAATCTTCACGGCCTCCATCCGACGTAGGTACGTTCATTTAAAAAGAAAAAAAAAACATTATTCGGAATTCTGAAATCCAAGTAGAATCATGACAAGCATGCACTTGGATTTATTAGTAACAATAATGAACCTCGGAATCTACCAAAATTATTTTGTTTACCCCATCTCCATCTGTTTACGAACGGTTCCGCTCACATAATGACGGGTATACGATTCCACTCATCTTTCAAGAATCAAGAAGAATTTATTGGTAGAAATAAGCATACAAAGTTTGTACAGGATGTTTGGCGCTTATACAATACCGGCCTGACGGCCCTAAAGGTTTAACAAAGTGAGGGATGATCGAGTGTATAGACATGGAGTGAGGTATGTGGTGGGATGATTGGGGTAAGATCTGCTCTCTAATCATATCAGCTATACGACCTTATAATATGATTGTAAACGAGGTGCTGAGGGCTTGCAGAGTCCAATCAAATTCTGCGAGGGGTGGGAATCACAATGCGCACGACAAATTTATTTATTAGTCTAGGCTATTCAATATGTTCAACACTTTTACCAAATCTGATCAATATCAGTATTAGATACGAACCTTCAGTTATTACAATAATGTGGAAATTAGTGGAATAAGATTCATTGTCGATTAAAATGCTCTTCGACAAGACGAATATTCGACTCGAAAAATATGGAAAAAATTCGATTATGAATCAAACATAACAATATCTATTATGTTTGATATTATCGTTCGTTTATGAATAATTTCAGATAAAAATATTATGTGACTAAAAAATAGGAAAAATTATGCATAATTCTAGCAGTTTGGCGAAAACCACGTATTCTGAAGGGATTCTGAAGGCGACGAACCGCAGAAATTTGTTCAGCACTCTCTCCAACGAATAGGTACCTGTGTACGACATAGCGAGGTGACCAAACTGGGGAGGCGTATTCGAGCTACGGTATTCTCTAGCGTATTCAGAGCCGATAGCTAGAGACTTATTGAGCGGTTTTTGAGGAAACCAAAAAGCCCTCACTGCTCGCCCCAACCAGGCATGCGTGCCTGGAGAAAGTTAGCTTCTCATTGTAAAGAACCCAAAAAACGTAAAGTAGACGATTACCAACGATTAGCTGTCAAATTCGATTTTTCTTAAACAATTGTATTAAACAAATGTTGTTAGTCTAGCTGACATCTGTTGTCAACATCAATAGGTTGAGGCGTTTGAACAGCCTCCAGATCTGATTTATTGTTTGTTTCAATTGAACGTTCGACCCGCTGAAGAGCAGCAGATGGAGGAATATTCGATCATGTATCGATGTGTCAAGGGTGCCAAAGCCGCCATAACCGTACCTGTGGTCGCATTGTGATTCCAAGGACGGGGTTGTTGCCGTCAGCCACTTGGGGAAACGCAGCACCCTGAATGTTTACACTGCGAATCTGCTCTCTCGCACAACGGCCGGCCACTGGTGGTTGCGTAGGCTGACAGGATTATGATGTATGGTTGCTACTAACTGCCGCTCCTGCTATTGAGGAAAGCGATTCTATGCGACCATCTACGATGTACAAATCCCATAGAGAAGGACAAATCTATTGCAGACGACGGTTTTTATTCAAAGTAAGCAAGGGAAAATACATCCTCCCATCCTACTTGGCGAAATCGGCTTAACCTGAAATTGTAGAGCGAATAGTTTGGACGACTTCCACTCCATCAGCTAGCCTCTCTGAAGGGTGTCCGGTTGTGCTGGTGTCAGAAAGAAGTACTAGCTGTGCTACGTGGTCATGCTACGCTCGATGGTAATAAGAAATCTTGGTTCCGTCTCTCGAGCCGTCTTCCGGTGGATTGTTAGTTACTTCACTGCTAATTCAATAATTGTATTATTGTTAATTTCAAAGGATGAACATTCGCTGATGTTGGACTCTTGAAAACTAATACAGACGCTGAGGCTGGTTGGTTTCAGTTTCGAAAAGATAAGCTCATTTCGAAGCTGCTTTTGGAGGAAGAACACCTCACCCTAGTGATAAAAATTCCGCATATATTTGGAGGTAAAACAAATCCTATAAATTAAATAAAAACTCTAACCTAATTAAGTAGATAGCTACCTAATCATAAATCAGTATTTCTTTAAATTCTACGTAATTTTATTACCAAGATACTATGGTTTCTCATGGTTCTATTAATTACCAACTTACCTGAGGATGGTTCTTCCATTGTTGAACCCCTCTCCTCAAATGATGACAGACAGTAACAGTAAGTTATGAAAGCCAGCCTAGCCCGGCGTTGAGCAACCAACCCCAGTTCTCATCTTCATCTCGAGCAAGTACCTAATTGATGGACGGATCCCATTTCTTCCAATTTCGATACCATGATTTCACACCTTCCCAAAACCTTTTATAAATATAACATATACCTACCTAGTTAATATGGAACGTATTGTGGGGGGGGGGGGGGGGGGCGATCCTCCCACCGTACATCTTAATTTTTGGAGTAATCACAATAATTATAGCTCATAAAATTGGCTAAATGATAGCTTGAAGCAGAAGACACGACCAATTCCATGTCGCAACGAACAACACAACGGTGAGGCTAGGCTGAGGTGTTTTACCTATTAAAAAAAAAAAATAAAAATAAAAATAAAAAATAAAAAAAACGTAGGTGAGGTGTATTTCCTCCAAATTGAGTACTTTTTTGGTTTCACCCCCTACAAATCCGGGTCAAATTTCGAAATTTCGATTTCGCCGTTGAAGAAATAAGGTAAAAAATATAGGGATTACGTTAAAAAAAATTGAAAATTTGGAGGTGAGGCGTTCTTTATTCTAATAGCATAATAATTATTATTATTACAATTATTTTAAGCCTATTATAGGCTTACAATTGTAAGACTATATTGTTTCGAGCAACTTCATGAATCTGAGTCACTCTTGTGAACTCTACAACTGATGGTTAGCGACTGATTCGCCAGTGTTTGCTCAAATCATCATGCAAGTTATTAAAAGGAGAAGGATTCTTCGAATTTATCATGACCGATTCGCCTGGTTGGCCTCTTAATTTTGACATTTAACTTGACTGTAGTAGCAGAAATGTCCCACTACAGCGTTCCCCGTCGCCATGTTTTCCCTTGGTGAGATTTTCAAGGTTCATTATTAAAATAATAAACATATTGTTGGTCAGTAATTTTAACTGGCACCAGATGTACGACGGTTTCCTCCAGTACTTCGTATACGAGCACATAAACAACTGGTGTGACTAATGAAATTTCATGCTCCTTTTTTTCTACCTACCTTCTAATGTAATGCTAAGGTAACGGACCAGATGACGCACCGTAGTATATCCCTGGGGACCCTCCACTTTCCGCAACATAAGTTACCCGATATCCTCGGGGGCCTCTCCGCATGGGGTGAGATACCCATCTGTAGTGATCACAGCTGATTAATCAGAGATTGACCAAACAGGACTGCAGCTGTCTTCACACCCCATTTTCCGGTAAACACTCAGTGTCGTGGCCGGAAGTTGACAGGGTGTTGATGTCTCTGGGGACGACTTGGTGTAGATGCCTCCCCTCGCTGCTTATTCTCCTTCCCCTTCATAATTTTCAGGGCGAGTGTATTCTTTAATAACTCATGAAGGAGATGCATTGAGCAATTTAAATGCGCGAAACTATGATCTGCGTCGTTGATAAAGAAAGTCTATTTCTTTAGACATGTTGACGTACAAGGACTTGTATTTTATATAATTTAATGTGTTGCTGTTGGTCAGTCTGGTTAGATAGAAAAGGAAGAAAAGATAAATATGTTTTATTTCATATGATGGTGGGTGTACAATATTTTTGATATTCCATTTTTTGCATTGTCTGCGCAGATATAGAGATTGTTTGGTTTGTACGAATTTAGAACACGCAATGATATAATTGTCCCTGTGAGAAGCCATCCGTGTCAACCGCGTTGTTTGGAACCGAAGAGATCAACGATTAATCAGTGCTGTTCAATTCTTCAAAAAAAAAAAAAAAATTCTTCCAAATTGGTGGATAGAAATTAGGTTTCTTCCCTTGATGAATGGTTCATCCTTTCTAGAGAAGCTTCTCAAATAGCTTAAAGAATGAAAAAAATATGCAAGGCCGCCTTTCTAAATGTGTGGCAGGAGAGTCCTAAATGTGTGGCAGGAGAGTCCTAAATGTGTGGCAGGAGAGGATATCAAGGGATCTTCCTGCACAATGTCGCGAAATATTTTAAGATTATTTATCTCAAAGGGGTTTCAGTATAAAACTAGAGGAAGGATATTTCAAGTTGAAGAACGCAAGAGCAGGAGTAACTAAAGGATGTGTCCTTGGCCCAGTACTATATTTACTTTTCAGAACCAACTGAGTCTACCATCGCACTTACGCTGAAAATAAAGCGATTCCAGCAGAAGGCTACCGAGGAAACCACAACTGGGCTGCAGAAGTCAGAATACACTGAGGCTGGCGGTCATAAATAGACCAAATAGACGAGGCCGAACGAGACCAAATCAACTCATATAACTTTTGCCTAATCCCATGCGTGCACATATAATGGGAATATCTGTGTCTTTCCATACTGATAACTTACACCATTGGGACCTAGTATCGACAATAACTAACCGCATCTTCCCCTAGAATGGTCTCGCGAAGTCGATTTCGATCCTTGCCTAGTTTTCGGTTGGAGCTGTCCATGAAAATAGTGGTACTTCCGGATTCCTCGTTCTGTATCGCTGGCAACCGACGCAACGCATCGTGTGTTCCTCCAACTCCTGTCGTCTAACTCAAATCGTGGCAACTAAATTTGAAAATTTGCTTTAGCTTCAGATGCTGTCTCTAAAGGGTGTTCTTCTTGTAGATGGTCTACTATCCCTTTCCTTAACTTGCTAGGTATGATCATCCTTCCAGCCCATAAGAGTTCTCCGTGTTCGAACGAAATTTCGTATTTAACTAACTTTACGGAACTTATTCATTCTACCTAGGATACTAACACTGTTTAAATGTAAACAATAAACTGATATGTAGGCGTGCGAGTATATACGAGGGATGATCAAAAAGTTCCTGAACTTTCTCAAAAACGCTTTATTAAATTTTTTTCAAATTATTCCATTTTGTAACTGTTGTGACTCCTATGTGTTTCGGGAAAGTTGGGTTTATTTGTTCCATTCGCTACCGAGTTTTATGGCGCGCTATTTAGGAATAGCTCCTGAGGTGATCTTGTACTAGATTACATAGCAGTGGATTTTCTAAGGCAGTTACGACGGCCTTATAAATTCGCTATGCAGAGCCAGTCGCTGGGTAAAGGCAACCTGACAGGCGCTCTATAACTTGATCTCCCTGAAGTTTATATTCTTGAAAAGGACATACCACTGGTAGGTTCCTTTCACAAAAAATTCTAAGCCCCCCAAAAGAATTATGAAGGCAGTAGCACTGTGTGGTTTTGAACTCGTGACGGGGAGGGAGAGTGTTCTGGACGGTCTGAGAGCTGAGAATAATATGGATTCTTCTCTGAGAAAGGGTTTTTATTACTCCTTCCTTTGCTTCTCCTTCTCCCGGTTAGGGTAGGGAGAGCGGTCTGATGGCTCGCTCTGTTGGTAGAGTGGGAACTATCCTCATTATCGAATCCTCTCCCTCTTGCGACTCATTATTGTTGTTTGCATTGATGTTATAATAATTATTAGGATGCTGGGGCATGACAGTAACCTTTAAAGTAATCTCCATCGAAGTGCACACGCTTCGCCCTACATCTTCCCGGATGCTCTACAGCTGATCCAGTATTATTTCCTTAATCTCTCCACGATCGACTGAAAACGGTGTCCTTTCATTGGGAATTTGAGTTTGGGGAATAGCCAGAAGTCACAGGGAGCAAGGACAGGAGAGTGACAAGAAAATCACGAATGAGGGCTGCTTTGTGGCAAGGCGCGTTGTCGTGATGAAGGGCCAAGTCTCCTGGCGCCCACAGTTCTGGTCTTTTCTGCCGAATTTGTTGGTAGCGAAAACGATTAATTCTCTCACCTTGTGGGAGGAATTCGTCGCCACTTGAGTGTCTTCAGTCGAGGTTCAACGAGGTTCATATTCACACGATGTTCTGCCTTCCTTAAACCTCTTGAACGACTCGTGACACCGTGAACGGCTCATCACATCACCTCCATAGGCCTGTTGAAGAAGTAAAAAATTTTTCGCAAACGACTTGCATGATTTCACGCAAAATATCACGTTAGCAACTCGCAAAAACGCTGAACACAAAAACAGCTGTAACTTCGGTCTGGAAAGGGGTAGAAAAGTGAAACAAAAACAGATTACTTGGGAAGGTTGTAGTTACAAAATAAGCCCAACATGCGTGGAGCCGTGCAATTCAATTCCTGGAACCTTTTGACCAAACCTCCTGCATATTTTGTAATAATAAACCAATTTGAAATAATAAACCAAAAAATACTCATAATGGAACTTTCAGAATTTCAACATTGGAACTGGTCCACTGTTGGCTGATTCCTGTGTCCTCCTTTTCGAATCGCACTTAACCGTATCAACAACAAACAGGCACCAGCATTTTCCCCATCCAACTCCACAAATCACCCATGAAATCCCCATAAATCCCCCCCTACCGAGGTTCTCCGTCGTCCTTTGAAGGCCGCAAACCGCGGGTCACAATTGCTATTACAAGCTCGGAACCGCTTACTATTATGTGCCGCGCCGCTTCACTATTATCTGACGTGCTTTCATCGTTCGTCTTCCACCGCCCCGCCGCTTTGTGCCCTCAACAAAAGTCTAGTTAGGCTTGGTTTGTTTCTTTGTCAAACTTTGACTTCCCTATCTTCCTTCGGTCTCCTTCGCCTTCCCAGATCCCATTATGTTTATTTTTTTCTTCTCTTCCAGAGTTTTATATTGTGGATCTTTTCTCTTTCCGTCCTTTCTGAATAGACTTCGCTCCTTTTGATTACGTATTGAAAAGGTTAAACGAGCCTTTTCAATGCCAAATGGATTGCTTATGCGTATTTTTGTTCCGTTTTTTGACATTTGAAACCTTTCAATATCATTTCCATTGCTAATTTTCTAACCACCCAATCCAGAATGGAACACCAAACCAATTTAAATGATAAACGTTTGTGATCGTTCGCAAATTTGTATTTTTCTTTTTTTGTTGCATCTGTCAAAATTTATTTATTTATTTGAAAAGTACGGGCGAGCCCAATTACAAGCATATCATCAAAGGTACAATTAAATAGCCATTACGATAAAGGAACAGGTAAGTACTTGAAGAAACAAAGAATTCCTAGGACAGGTGAACGAGGACATAATCAAAGTGGTATGACAACGAAACGCAGGACAAGAATAACAATACCAGATAACAAGAGATAGTTAGCACGAGATAACTAGGGTGTGAAAAACCGAACGCAAATTAAAAAAATTTTTTTTGTTGATTTAGGCAGGCGTATGCAAACCATTATGGATTTAGTTCAAGCCATGTGAGCAGAGACCACCTTCCTGGATTGCGCCACTACTTGATTCCTTTTATTAACCCATTAACGCCCGTAAATATTTTTATCCGAATTTTTCCAAAATTTCATGTACGGGTCCCATTTTGTTCTAGAAACACGGAAAAAATGTTTACGGAAATTGCCAACCCTTATTTTGGAAATAGAGGGCAAGAGAAGTTGGCACCGTATGGCACCGCTGGGCGTCAGGGGGCACTGGGTTTCAAAATAGCTGCAATAAATCAGAAAGGGTTTTAAAACGTGGAAATAATGAACGTGGAAACATGAATGATAAAATTCAGAACCAAACTTAACTAGATTCAAGGGACAGCCTGTTGTCAAGGGGGTTGTCGTCCTCGAACGGACAGGTCCAGCTCACGAAGCACTACTTCAAGTGGTAGGGAATCTGGGGAATCTAGGGGATCTTCACCGAAAGTTAACGAGAGGAACAATCCAAAGTACAAAAACATTTAAAATAATACTGATAGGCGCTAATACCAACGAGCGATTAACTTCAAACGAAGTCATTTGACAAGAAAGAACGTAAACCTACCTACTTGGGTATTTTGCCAAAAATAACTTTGAAAAATTAACCCCCCTCAAAATTTGTTGGTTTACGTTTCAAGATACGTAGATTCAGAAAATCGAATAAAAAACGCCATGTGTAAACGCTTGCATACGAGTCTGCAACACATTTTCATGTCGTCCTAATGACCATAATGTTGTGTGCAAACAAACTTCGTATCAAGTCATGCGCGTATCTCAGCTTTTTGAAAGGCGACAACCGAGTGAGAGGAATGTATTCTAGTTCTATAAATCGAGAGGTTTCCAACGAATGGTGAACGGTTTTTGTCCGATGACAAATGACGAAGTGCTATTCCCCTAGCAACGACTCGGTTGTACGCGGAAATCGTCAGAAACTCATTTGGGACAATTTTCGTAGTCAATTTTCGTAACGGTTTTTGGGGTTATGTGCCATAATATTATGAAAGACATGAAAATGTCGAAAAGTAAAGAACTGTAAAATATCTGAACATATTTACTCCGCTGAACAGATTGTCAAAGAAGAAGTGGTACGGTAGCTCTCTGATTTTCTCTGGGAATTCATTTACCATTATAACAAATGGCGACGAACAATTATCTACCAAATAACTTGTCATCAATCTCGGTAGTTTTAGGGTTGAAACCTTGATATAAATCAAAATTGAGAAGGTATCCATCGTTGCTGTTGATGCACCACATTGTCTTTCCAGGAAGAAATTGCTTTGTGTGGTGTCTTCAAAAACACTTGAACAGGGAAACGTTACTGTGCCTTACGCGACCAAATGTGTACCATTCGGGTAATAATTATCATCATGATGCAAGATTAGGATCTTGTTCCAAGATTGAAACGTCGCAATAAACAAATGATAACAACGACTAGTGTTGGTCAATCATCACCCGCAAACTACTCTACTGTTTCCTAGTCAAAAAAACCTCCACTATGTCTGCCGACGATGCTTGGTGTGAAACGTTCAGACGAGTATATGTGAGATTTATCTGTTCTATTTGTTTCCCCAATCTAAAATAATTTATATAAATATTCATGTATGTGTCATTCCAGACGATAACTCTCGATAGGATTGAGATAAAAAAGTTCAAATTTGCACAAAAAATCTGTCTTGGCAATCGACAGGCTAAGTTCGTAGGTGGGCAGAATCGGACCACTCTAAGGGGGGTTTGGGGAGTTTTAGGGGGGGAAAATTCCTCATAAATTCTCAAGATGGAACATTTTGACAGGTGACACTTCAGTTCGAAGGTTTTTTCATGCTGAACACGATGGTGAAATTAAAATTGCGATATCTCATTTCGTTCTCAAACTGGAGCACTTTCAATATAAAGAAACGTGGTTGTTAAGGGGGTGGTTCACTCAAAAAATGAATGTCTGACAAGTGACACCTCATTTTAAAAGTTTTTACACGCTGAATACGATCGTGAAGTCGGAATAATTCCAATTATTGCGATATCTCATTGCGTTCTCAAACGTCAGTACTTTGAAGATGAAGAAACGTGGTTGAACCTTGATAATATCATATCATAATATGATATGATATTATCAAGGTTCAACCACGTTGCGATATCGCAATTCAGACTTCACCATCGTGTCCAGCGCTGAAATGTCCAAAAGGTGAGGGGGTTTTGTGGTGTTCCGGGGGGGGGGGGGGGGGGAGGTTCACCCATAAATTCCAAAAATGAAACGGTGTGTCAAATGACATCTCATTTTTAAGGTTTTTACACGCTGAATAAGATGGGGAAGTCAGAATTGCTATATCTTATTCCTCTCTTAAACTGGAGCACTTTGAAGATGAAGAAACGTGGTTGTTACTTGAGATGTTCTTCATGGACATCGTGTTCTTTAAGGAAGACGTTTTACATAAAACCAATTATTTCTTCGAATACTCGCTCTTATAGTCATGCTGCATGACTAGGAATTTTTGTACTATCCACTCGTCCTTGTGACAATATGACAAGTTTCAGGGATCATCGAGGGTTTCTCCATCGGTTCTAATAATGCGGTCTTTGGGTGATGATAATAGTTAGTGTGAGCTCCGCTAAACAGCGCGTTCAGGCCGGATGGTTGCCACAGTCCATTACGAGTGTTATCAATGTTATGGCTGTTATCAATGTTATCACCCTCCCCCCCACCCCGCCACCTCAACCACCTCGTCTAGGACGGCCAAAGCCGAGGACGGCAGTATCCGGGAGGACGCGGTTATTGAACGATTGTTGTTGAGACAAAAGGTAGAACCGCCCAAAAGGGGAAGGAGCTGCGGCGCTAGACTGTCAACCGGGCGTCCATCCAGACTTCAATAGGTCATCAGCTATTGTTGGTGCCCCCCCCCCCTCGCCACTTCTCCTCCTACCGCTACCATAACTTCCCCCCCCCCCTCTACCACCCCCAACTTCCCTCTGTTATTATTGTTCCCCTCGTCCTTCTTCTCCTCTTCCCACTCTACATCCCTCACTTCGTCAACCCTGTCCCATCTCTTTCCAACCCTTCTCGTCCCAGGGACTGCTCTCGCGTGCATTTATTGACCAGACAAAGACAACAATGCGGCCCCCACAACAATGAGACCTGCACAATCCGGCCTCCCTCCCTCCCTCCCTCCCTACGCCCCTCTTCTCCACAATACCGTTCCATCTCGCGGGAAAAGAGACGGGTCGAGGTCCAGTAATGGCTAAAACAATGGAAAACATCCTCCCCCCCCCCCTGTGCAGGACTGAGGTGGGGGGAGGGGGGGGGCGGCTCCGGACAGAATTATTACTGCAAATATATTGACTTATATTAAGAGCTATTAATCATGAGCTGTCCCGATTCCGCCCATTGTCCTCTTCATAATGAATCCCATTTTTGGCCCGATTTGGAATCCACATCAGGGAATTTTTTCTCTCTCTTTCTCTTCCCTCAAAATTCGAACCCTTTTCTCCTGTCAACCAGATGAAGTCTAAATCACAATCAAGCTGTTCCTAATATTTATTATTTGAATTGTGCATAAAACCCACGTTAGCGCTTCCTTTGTTCAAAACACCGGCCTACTTTCCCGTCTCGAAGGTTTCTGGCCCTGAATTTTTTTTAACGAAATGTTTATGCGCTGAAATCTTAATCAGTTCAGTTATAAAAACTAAGATGCCTGGATTTTTTCGTATTCTAGTGCTACCTACGATGGATACTCCCCAAATAGGTACATAACAAACATATTTAATGCAATAAAATATTTTAAAAACATTTGATCGTATTTAGAAAAATGACACAATGGAGACAATTGTTTTTTTCATACCCTACGAAACTCTCAATGTCTGCCAAAAGAGAACTTGACTTATTTTAAACAAGATCCTTTTATGGATCACTTCAGTAATGTTCCTGTAGAGGATTAAAACCAAAATCAGCTGCTACTACCTGTAACTTTTTGTTTTTAACTGTTTCAGTGCTGCAAAACGGTGTATCACGTATTGCGTAATTACACTGCTGAACTATATATTTAATGTCTCATTACCAAGTATATTACATAATTTGCAACAGCAATAACATTTGTTTGCATCTACCTCCTGCATTGCCAACAAGGAGCACCTTTTAATGAAATTCTGATTGATACATCATGTTTATAGAAATATTTTGTTCAGCATAAAATTTCCTGAAAGAATCCGCATTCAGAAAATTTCCCTCCCATAAAATCGGTTTTCCGACCACTGTGCGCCGCCAGAAGGCAAAAGAAGACAGCGCATGGCCTCCATACTTCGCAGCGAGCCAATTTAGAGCGTTTATAGCAATCTTTCCAATATTAGATAGATATTGGATAGATTAAAAAAAAAATATTAGATAGATAGATAGTTAGATAGATCTTTATTGCATCCAAGATAAACATCCATTGCAATATGGGTAGGAATCACAGTGAAATATGACACGCGTCACAATCCCTCACGGTAACTTAGTTACAAAAATAAGGTAAAGAATAACATAAAATAAACTTGTGTTACAATCTTCTGCCAGGTGCTAGACTAAACACTGGTGATCAACAATCTAATTTACACTGCTTCATTTAAATAAAAGGTCAAACGGTTTGCTAGGTTCCGATCACTTGATTTCAAAATACGCCTAAATTGTTCCTCAAAGGAAAGAGGCAGCTCCAGCACAGGAAGGAGGAATTTCAGTCGAGGGTTTGCCAGCATGGGGCACTGCAAGATGAAGTGAAGCGCTGAGTCGCCCACGCCCCAACCACAGATGGGACAAGCGGATGGCAAGAAGCACACCTTGGAGCCTGCTACCAGTATCCGACGAGCATGCCTGCCAAGCACCCGCAGCTGAGCCAAGGGACGAACAATGAATACTGGCCAGTCCTGGAGTAGGTACCCCTGCGGCTGAAGAGAAGTCTCCAGAAACGCATCCAATCCATAGTATGGACAAGCTCGAGAAGCTGTAGCAGGTCAATGTTCCGTGATACGAACGGCAGGGCACTAAAAAGACTGTGCAATACTGAGCGGTCAATTTCCATTGGTCCTGCTGCTGCCGGCAATTCCATCTCAAGGACATTCAGTGCATACAGTAAGCCCGCCACTCCCCCTGCCTCTCGTCCCAGCTCTGCTGGCAAGGGAATGAAACATTATATAATTATTTAAAAAATTGGGAACAGCAGAAGGTTCAGAGAGCCACCTGGTCTCCGTCTAACATAATATAATATATAGGATAGGATATTAAATATCTTTAGTTAATAGGATAATAGGATATTATCATAGGATAGTTAATAGGATAGTTAATGGGATATTATCCTTGCTGTTTATGCAACTCTGGTCGAAAGAAAATAGTGTTCTAGAGCCTTTAATATTCCAAAAAATAACTTTTTCGATAGTGTCCAGGTCCAATTCCGAGTCCAAATCCAGTTTCAAAGCATTCAGACTTAGTTTTTTGACGAAGGGGGGTGTTTCTTTCCAGAATGTTTGTCGAGATGAGAGGCGCTTAGACTCCCAGAACAGCCGTCTTCTTTCTCGTTCCTCAGGGGGTAGATCTTCCTTTAAATCTTTTCAATATTTCCAATATTAGGCCTCGAAAATATTTCCAATTTTTCCGGAAATATTTCTGACCTTCAGTACTCTAATAAAAGCATGTTTTCTCTCTCTCTCTCTCTCAATAATCGATTAATACAAATAATCCGTAGTTATGCATCAATTCACCGGGGTCAAATAATCGATTATCCGATAATCGATTTGCATCCCTTTGAACTCCAGTGGTGTGTTGTAGAAACACAGTGTTATGGTGAATTGCAGATTACCTACTTGTTTGTTAGACATCTTAAGGTTTTAGAACGATTTTCAGCTTTCCCTCGGTCCCTTTCAAGTCTAATTTTACTGGATCGAACCGCACAATCGAAGTCCTCTTTTCACGTTTGATCGACTTCGAAAGTTATTGGTGAGGTCCTCCCCACCTCGAACATCTCTCTTCTCCTCGCCATAGTGAGAATTATTGTTCGAAGGAAATTCCTCGTCAAACCTCAACCCTCCGCCCTCACCGCTACCACTAAAAGGGTCCTAAAGGAGTGCGGTCGTGGTGGTGGTGATGGGGAGTTAGTGGAATGATGGTGGATTGTGCGGAGGGGGGGAGGGTGGAGGGGGGTTATCCTTTGACAGATGAACAAGTGTACAATGGTTTCGAGCTTCGCGTATCTAGGCCTGGAAGCCACCTGAGCAGTTTCCCGGTGAATAGACCAACCCCCGACAATGTCGCTCGCTATTGTGCGATTGACTCACTGAAAACACGGACCTCCGCCCCTCGCCGCCCCTCGTCCTCAGCAACCCCTTTACAAAACCTCATCTACGTAGCTTCAAAACCTCCACGAACTTCAATAACCTCCACACCCCCACCACTCCCCCTCATTTCTGTCCTCTTCTCAAGCCCCTGAAAAGACATCTTTTGACACTCTCCTCCCCCCCCCCATTGACTCCCCCCTCCCCCGTCCCCCCTACATACCCCCTCTTTTCGACCAGCCCCCCACTACTTCCTTTTTCCATCTTTTCAAAATAAAAGGTTTCCCCAGGATTAGTTCACAGTTCATAGCCCGAAAGTACCACACGCAAATAGAAAAGTCTTTTCTTCTTCGTGAGGGGAAACGATTTATTTACAAAACGCATCAATGGAAAGACCTCTTTTGAGTCACAGACTCGCTTCAATGAATCTTTGGTAACTCCTCCTTTGAAATCTTTCGGGGTAACGAGGGTGGGGAAGGAGTGAAAAAAATCTTTCTAAAAACTGGGTTAATAAATCCCCCCTCGCCACCCACCCTCTTTCGAGGAGACGCCTGAATGAAATCGCACCCTTTTGAATCGTCTTTAAACGCGAAAAATAACCGAATACTTGATCGATTCGGTTAATTTATTTCAAACGCCTATTCGTACAACTGGTTCATATTTTTCGAATTATGTTCTCGATACAAATCCTTTTCGGAACATTCGGAGTTCAAACCTCGTTTTTTAATCCGAACAGCGAATTTCCATTGCGTCGTTTCTTGTGTGGGGAAGAGGCCGATTCGTCGACAGGTTAATTCTGTTTTAGCGAATTTTCGAAAAAAATGAAGCTATTGTTCTCGGTCCAAAATTTTTAAAACACGTATTTCCGAAAACGTTCTATACCAAAATCCGTCTGTTCTGTTTTTACTGCCAAAAGTCACCAAAAATATAATATATTATTCCTATATATTGATTCATGTGTCGCTCCGGACGATAACTCTCGATAGAATTGACATAAAAAGTTCAAATTTGCACAGAAAATCCGTCCTGGCAATCGACAGACTAATTTCGTAGATGGGCAGAATCGGGCCGCTCTAAGGGGGGTTTTCGGGGAGCTTAAGGGGGGAAAAGTTACCTGAAATTAGTGAAAAGTTAGCTTTAAGTTAGTGAAAAATTCCCAAAATGAAACCGTCTGACAAGTGATCCCGCATTTTAAAGTTTGTTTTAAATTCTGAACACGATGGCGAAATCAGAATTGCGATATCCCATCCCGTTCTCAAACTGGAGCACTTCGAAGATGAAGAAACGTGGTTAATACTTGAGATGTTCTTCAATGGAGATATTTTACATAAAACCAGTGTTTTCTTCGAAAATTCGCTCTTATCGCCATGCTGCATGACTGTGGATTTTTGTTTGTTTTTAATTAAATTTCAAACCTTTACCAGTTGTTGATTTATGATTCGAGTTCAAACTTGAATTTTATTTTTTGGCCCAATCGTAGAGGGCCCTACGGTTTTTCTACAAGGGAGCCGTTGACCTTATGGAATTGGGCGATTTGATGCAAGAAATGAAGGACTCTGTTATGGATTTCGATTCCTCGAATTTGGTTTTCATGATTTAAGAACACGTACCTGCCTTGAATTTTACGGACTTGAATAATTCACTCAGGGACAAGTAGAAAGCCTTTTTTTCTTTAGAACAACGCACATATCTACTCGATTTCTTCTCACATAGACAACTGTTGTTACAACTGACGTTCGTAAGCGCAAGCTCCAAATACCTCTGGTTCCCTTGGCAACCTTGTCAAGCGCGAATTTCAAACCTCATTTCATATTCGCAAACTCATATCCGCCGAATTACTAACTATAGATTGAGAGAAGAACTAGACATAAACTGCTCTAAACTTGTATATGTGATCATAGTCGAAACTTTGCCCGTTCGCCACAACTTTAGAACTCCTAATTTGAAGATTCAGAGGACAGGAATGGAATAAGCTGATAGCCCTTACAGGGACTTCTCGCAAAATTTCAAAATGTGAAAAATTCGAATCGATACAATTTTATAATTGACTTTACTTCAAAGCGAAGTCCTCTTTGCTGTTTTTTTCTCTTCAAATATCCTACGTGGCGGTCATACAATCCCTTCAGTGAAATAGACAAACGAAAATACTACTTTCTTCTACTTTATCCCCGTGAATTCGGCCCAACCGCACGAGTATCCTCCAAGAGGAAACTTTGTTGGGTTTTGAAATTTCCAATATAGCGGTCAAATTTGCAAAAGATTGGCGAAACCGCCGCTCTCTTTAACTTTTCCCTGTGAATTTGCGAATTAGGTATGCACAGTATTCAAGTACCTACATCAAAACTCATATCGAGTCACAATAAGATTCCCATAGAAATAATCACGAATAATTCTACACCTTCTCATAAGGTATGTCATCGATCTAATAATCAAAGTGTTATAGGTTAATAAAATCACAATAGGTAACAAGGAAGAAACTCGTAGGTACATTCTCCATAAAACTGAATATCTCCAGGAAACGTACCATCAGGTATTACACTTTCATCAGGTGTACTCAGGTTTTTTTTTGTACGAAGATAACTTTATTATTATATAAATATCACAGTTGAGTAAATGACTTAAATTGTAGAGTGAGTATCCACGCTAATTAACTTGTAGCATGACGCAGGGGATAATCCAGTGATTGCCCCTTACAATAGATTTTTTTTAGCCTAAGTTATACTGAGGGCGTTTGCGCTTGAGTCGCCTATCGTTGCGAGGTGGTGGAGGATCGTCAGGCAGGTGGTTAATGAGAGGGTTCGGGTGAAGTAGCATAGTTGAATGGAGTTTTGTGTAGCATTGGTTTATCGTCTCACGGACCGTGGTTATGCTGAGGTCTGCATGCAGAACTGAGTTCCTGATGAACCAGTGGTTCCCCGTAATTATCCTTAGAACTCGGTTTTGCAGGGTTTGTATCTACTTTTTTTATGGGAGTTTCAGCAGCTGAACCCCAAGAAAAGCTGTCCACAAGAAAACTGCCAAATTGGTCGAATTAAGGTCAGATAGAGGAGCCGTTTGGTGTGGAGGGGTAGCGCAGAGCGTTCATCCAACAAATGTTTTAGTGCATGAATTCATGAACGAACTTTGGCTGTCAGCGTCTTCACATGATTGGCCCATGTTAGCTTTCGGTCTAGATGGATTTCTAAATACCGGACATTTTCAGCCAGTGGAATGGCAGTTCCGTTAAGGGTTATGATGGGGGATGGCTCGCGCCTGCTCTGGTAGGTGAATTTCACCACTGTTGATTCACGAGGGTTCATGACTGTGCGCCATTTGGAACACCATTCGCTAATTGTGTCACAGTATTTTTGAAGATTCAATTTGGCTTCTTCACAGGTTGGTGCTGTGCTGAGTGCTGAAACATCATCAGCAAACTGCGCTAGCCTTATTCCCTCTTGTGTCGGAAAGTCGCTGGTATACATTAGGTATAATAATGGTCCCTACACGCTCCCCTGTGGCACTGCTACTGCAGAGGCTGATCTAGAGAGGGCTTTACCGTATTTAACGGGAAAAGTTATACCAGTGAGGTAATTGCATATTATTCGAAAGTATGTATCAGGTAAGTGTGGCTTTATCTTGAATAGTAGACCTGGGATCCATACTTTATCAAATGCTTTTTCGGTGTCGAGGTAAAGCCCAAGACATGCCCCTTTTTCCTCATATGTGTCTAGGATTTCGTCCACTATTCGATGCAGTTGTTGTGTGCAGGAGTGTATTTCTCTAAATCCTAGCTGGGTGTGAGGGATTTGTGAACCTAGGTGTGTCAAGAGGGTGGGGAGCAGCAAGCGTTCAAAAATGTTTGAAAACAGGGATACTAGACTCAGGTGTTACACTTATTCATCAGGTTAATCAGGTATTACACTTTCGACCACAGTGTGTTATAAGGCCTACAATATCTGTACAATGGAAAATAGGCAGCTGTATTATTTAGTGAGGAAGATTGTAAACATATGAAACCTTAAACGGTAGCCATTAAACTTACTCATTAAAGTCAGTCACTTGCTGTGGGAATGGTTGAAAAATTTCGAAACGCGATTCACCAAAAACGAAAACATCCTACCGGTACTGCTGTTGGCGGGCACCTATTAAGTTCAATATACATTATTTATTCATTCAATCATTCGTGGTCTGTTGTTCGGCGAAAAACGTGTTCTTCACGTTTCATGAGGCTGATCGAATTCTACTTAAAAAAAAATTTAATACTGTGATCTGACCAATTTTGAGGGGCTGAAAATGTTTGTTTCCCGTTCCGATTGCGAAGGTTCAGTAGAGCGAGTAATAAACCAGAAGAAAGCTGCCCTAGAAATAATCCAATTCTTGAAAAGCCTTTGGGCCTTTTGTTTTCCGATTTGAGATTCGCCTCATTGTCGCTACGGTTGAAGGAAGTGTATGCAATTAGAGACAAGGTCCTATTGAATCTGTGCTGTCGGGCCTGTTATTAGTGAATGTATGGCCTCCCCCCTCCGAGCCGGATGTTCTGAACAATGTGCTTTATTTATAACATTTGATGTCAACAAAGGGCGAGTGAGCCACTGTGAATGCGTTGGGGGCGGCGGGAGCCCCAACCCGCATAAAGTTGTCTTTGTTATCAACAATATAACTTCCGACAATAGTTGGATATTTGGGGGTATAATGTTTCGTCAAATGGGTTTCTGCTAGCTCCAAAAGGGAAGTATCCACAGTCTTTTGTTAGTTTTCATTGTTCCACCGGTTCATCATTGTTCGTGTCCATTATAATCCACTCGTGAGCGATAGGCTTATTCAGAGGCCTTTGATTTGTATGGTTATTTATTCATAATTATTAGCGGCGTATTGACCCAGTCGGTTAACAAATTGATACGGTTTGAGGAATTAATAGCTTTAAAATCCACGGAAACAACGAAAATAATATTTGATGTGCGGTATTTTGAAGAGAAAAAAGTTCTCCTACGATGCTTTATTATTTTGGTTTTGATCACCCTTGTTCTGTATACAATTTCCTTGTCAATATTAAAACTCAACGAAATAATTGGAGTAGACAGCAGATCTGTGAGCCGGTGACTAGCTCAGTGGTGGCCTCTTCAGTTTACCAGCCAAAATACTTCCTTCTAATAATAATAAAGTTGGAAAATTGTAAATTGTATAGTTGCTTGAGCCAATTTGAATAGTAGAGATTGCTTTACGACCTTCCGGATTGCTACTATTTTTTTCATGATAATCCATAATTGATAATACATAATACGATAATACATAGTACTTACATAATCTTCTGATAGGTATGATTTCCTTGTTATGAGATACTTTTTGTGTCTAATTCGAATATTTGTTGGAAAATTGGTTGGTTCTTGATGTAAATAATTATTGACGACCTATAAATTAACTACAGGTTGAAAATCTATTGAGAAATCTATGAGTTTATTTATAAATAAAAAATTATAGTAGGAATAATTTATCATTTGTCATAAAACATAGTTCACGATTTATATGAATACGTAATTATTGCCCCCCATCACGGAAGGGACTGCTCGCTCCCTCCTCGATTCATTTCAGACAGCACAGGATATTATACAGGGAACAGTGTACCTACTAGACTTGAGGGTGATCTATACAGAAAATACAATGCAGAATAAGCACCAAACGGAACTAGGGTTTTTGAACACCCCCTTCCCTCACAGGTAGTTCATTTGATGACGATGGTGACGAGAAGGAGTGGATGGTGACATGGTCTATATTTTGTCCTTATGAAGTAGTGGTATTGGATGCGCTGGTGGAGGCGGTCCGGGGGTTATGGGTCGAAGACATGCGAGCTGCTGCCTTACAGTGCAGAAACCCAATCTACCCCTTGCTGGAATGTGAGTCGTCCACTGTGGGTTTTCCGCTGGGTTCTGAGCTTCAGGGGCCACTCTTGGCGCTAAACGACGGGATGTATATTCGCTCTGATATCCCAAGTCAAATCTGCTCCATGTGCAACAAGTGGCCCACGTTTGTCCCTAAAACCCAAATGGGGTTTAAAAACCAACATGCTACCACCCACCAACTAGCAAGAGAAGTCAATTGTATTTCAGACAGTATCAGGGAGAAAAATTCCACGGCTCTACTTCTACTTGACAGTGAAAAGGCCTTTGATTCCGTATGGATTGAAGGCCTTATCTCCAAACTAATCGACTCCGAACTCCCCTCTGGCTTCTGCAAAATCCTCCTCTCCTCCCTTACGGACAGAAAACTATTCGTCAAGGTCAAAAACTCCTCATCCACCCCCATCAGAATTCCCGCCGGTGTCCCACAGGGATCTGTCCTTTCCCCCCTCCTTTTCAACATATACGAGTACATATCCCATGTTTTCCACGACGTCCCAAAAAATGTTTCCATCGCCGGTTTTGCTGATGACCTCGCCATCTACTCATCAAGCCCATCCCCACCCAAAGCCTGGTCCACTTTCCTGGTTGTTGCTCAGTGCTGTCGGAGTTCCGGTTTCGATTCCTAGGTGCTGAGCATGAGAGAGATGGCGGCAGTTTTTAATGAAAGGCAATGCTGGCTCAGAGTGGCATTGTTTGGCCACTATGCCTGGAAATATAGATGAACATTGGTCGCGGAGTTTAACTGGTAGTGATTGTCCAATAGGCCTTAGTCATATGTACATAGAACAATACAATTGTAGTAGAAGCACGGGCATGAATTAGTGATCGCACCATAAGAATTAAATATAAATGAAATAAGAATAAAAATATAAATCAAAATAACGTAAATACGAGTATTAACAAGGATGGCTCCAACCACCTTGCAGACGGACGACACGTCCATGCGTACCATGTTTTTGTTTTCACAAGTTGTGTGATTGTTGTAAATATTGTACCTACCTGCTTTCTGACAATTTAATTTAAATTTATTGTATTCATGTATTTTCATTAACTTATTTGTACCTATGCAAGTTAGATGTCAATAAACATGTTTTCTTGTTCTTTCTTCTTCTAATGGTATTGAAAACCATGAGTGGCACATGCGCCCGAATCCTTTCCGATATCGACCGGTCTAGAATGTCACTAACAAATGGTTTACGTTTCTGTCTTTTTGAAATTTTTCTCAAAAGAGAGATATAAAAAAAGAGTAGAGCAACTCTCTTTTTCTCTCTTTTTTCCCCCGAGCCCACCTTATTCGCAGTCGTTCAGGAGCTTAATGCTTCCAAAACTCGCTAGTTGAGTCAAAAAGAGGGGTCGGGCCTCCGTGGTCCCCATTGTCGCCAAGTATAATGGCCACATCCGACTATTGTGTCCTATTGTTTCACAATTCAATAAGAGAAGGTTGAGTGGTGGTTGGGACGGTGGTAACGGACGGGGAGGGTGAAAAACCTGCAAGACAGCCTCCTTGTTGGGAAGATTATTAATAAAGTTGCTGCTAGAAACTCGCACAAGAGAGGAAAAGGGCTTCGTTCCCTCCCCCGCACCCTCTAATGAAAAGGCTCATTGTATCAACCTTTATGGCCGGTAAAGTGTATAATGAGCGGGCCTCTGTCATCAAGGTAATGTCAAAAACTGTTCTGCGATTTATATCGCTCTTTGGGGAAAAGCAGTTAAGATTGAGAGGGTGGAAGTTTCTGAAAACTTCATAATATTATTATGCTTTTTCTTTCATGAGGTCGCTCAATGGAGTTATGAATTTTCATTTCCTTTCCAGTCATTTCACTATAAATGACAAAATGTATTAGATACCAACGAGTTAATTTAATAGAAATAGAAATGAAACGGGTGAGGATGACCTCTTCCGCTTTTGGTTTATCATGAGTAGGTATTTTCAATAATGAACAGTTGGAATCGACCAAGAAATTTTTTTTACCCCCTTCAAGATACGTAGAATCCTGTTGACGAATAAAAACAAGCGGCAGATTGCTGAAAATTGCCAAGCGGCTGCAACTTCCTGTAAACCATCGTCGCAGGTCCTTCTCCTCCCTTCCAGGATTTTGATCCTCAGCACTTCGTACTAGGGGTGGCCATCGGTAGCCAAAATATCGGTATTTCTTTTTTTTATAGTATCGGTAGTATGACGATATTTATCGTATAGCTCAGTATCGATCAAAAATATCGGATGAAAAATCATTCAATCAAAAAACTATGTAAATAGGTACCTAAGCCCAACTGTAATGTCAATTTTCTGTAATGTCAGTTTTCTGGCAATGAGGTACCTACCTATTTACAAAGTTTTTTACAAGTAATTAGTACTTATTTGCGACACAGACCAATTAAACATAAATTACAGACACCTACACTCACCCTTATCAAAATCAACACAGAGGGTTCCCCCTCTTCTTCTTTCCATTTTCCTGTCCAGGCCGACACCATGATGGACACATTTAGTTGAATTTACTCATGAAGGTTAGAATATCTATGCAACTTGTAGAAAACTTAGATTTTTTCATTCGATTCAAGAATTTTGGAAATGTATGACATATCGGATGAAAAAAAAATATCGCATGAAATTACCGGTTACTCAAGTATCGATACCCGCTACTTTCGGACTATGCACTACCGATATATCGATGGAAAATGTCGATATTTCGATACTATCGACTATCGATGGCTATCCCAAGTTCGTACCGTCCCCCCTTCCATCACATGCCATTTACTTAGAATGTGCAGTACAACATGAATTGTTTAAAAGGTAATGAAATTTGAATAAGAACCAAAATACAAAGAGAGTGATAATAGCCATCAGATCTAATAAATCTGTAGACGTCTTTCCTGAAACGCCCGAACCGGAGGACAGAACGAACCCCTTTACCTCATGTAGGCAGTTTATTTCAAAGCCCCGCTCTCGCAACGGTAAATGAAATAGGTACTGTTGGAATTTGTCTATTTTCATGAAATACAGTTATTTTCAATTTGATATTAATTCAAATTGAGGCTTGATCAATGTGCTGAACCACTGAATCCATAAGGCACTGGAAATCAGCCAGGCTACGAGTGAGCACCAATATCGTCCGCTTACCGAATGTTGCTTATATAAGTGCCCTTGACACTGCCAATTTGAAGAAAAAACAACAAAAAAACAACAACAAAAAACGGAGAATTGACATTTGACGTCAACAAACGACGAGTGAGCCACAGTGAATGCGGCATAAATCTGGAAATTCATCTAGAGGCTACATCATAATAACGTTAGTTATTAATAATGTTCCTTCAACTATTCACAAAAGTTTGTCTTTTCTATCTCCTACCGATGCTAATTTTTAAACACTGGTGGGTTTTTCAATAACGCTTGATTGGGTAATGAGTACCCAGATCCGGGCTCAAAAAAGGTATATATACTTACAATTATCAACATTTAAATGTGAAAAAAAAATTTGTTTGAAAGATTTTTCAAAACATTATCAAATTTTGTTAGCCTCATTTGTATTCATTCTCTGAGAATAAACCATTTTTAAGATTTACCTGATAAATGATGAACGGTTGCCGAGAAAAACGAGATAATATCTCGTTATGAAATTGGGCGACTGCACTGCCATCTCTTACCGTAAAATCTCACTACTAGTCACTGGAAATTAGCCTTAAGATTCCAAAAGGTCCAACCCAGTTTTCCCAACTTTTCAGGAGAGACAAAAGACGGATTTGAAGAAGCCTTTTCCTGCATTGCAATAAAGGGCAAACCATGGTTTGCAATGAGCTAGAGAGACGGACCGAGAGATTTCGCATAAGTATCCGTTCTTAACTCATTTTTCCAAAAACCTGTGTTAGACCTTGTGGGATCTTAAGGGACATATTCGGTTGACTGACTGAAAACGGATATGAATACACATATCAAGAAGACTACATGAATAGGTAATTTATACATGGCAGTTAATTCGCGAATCATAAGCCTAACCTGGTTTTCATTCGAACGACCAGTATTTGGAAAGTATGTAGTTCCGATTTATTGTCGATCTTGCAGAGGAAGTCATTCGGGTGGCCTTATTCATATGTACAAGAAGAATGTACATAGCGACAGAGAAAAGGACATCACATTCAACGGAAAAAATAAAGGACGCTTTTCTGTATAAGGTCGCACGTCTTGGGCGCAACACCCAGGCCGGAAGGACTTTGAATGGGGAATAGTCACAATTTTAAAAGTTGTACTTAGCGGGGCCGTTCTATAGCTCGCCTTCTATAGTCCTTTCCCCCATTCTATAACATGAATAGCGCTGGGAAGGGCAATGATAACTGGTCTGTATCATGAAAAGAGATCTAACTCTAAATGGACGGCCTCGCACCAATAGCGACAAAAGACCACATAGCTTAGTACATACGAAGTTTTTTTCCCCCCTCCTTTTTATTTCTTTGGGTCTCTCAGTGAAAGACTGGATATTTTTCCTTTTCTTCATTTCCTTCCGTGCGATGTTCATATGAAAAGTTTCAATAGTGCCAGGGGGAGCAATGAAGGCTATAATCAACGGAATTCGTTTTTCACCGCCTTTTCTCCACGGGCCGAATGGGATGTGTCATTGATGAAAGAATGAACTGTAGTGCAGAGTTGTGCCTCTGCAGCATTTTCCACCGACAAATACTAATTTTTATGTAATATTTTTAATATTAATATTGTATCGTTGGAATCGGTCGAGAAACATTTTTTTTATCAGCCTCTCCTCGAGATATATTGGTATGGATGTACTGTGCCAAAAGGTCCAGGCCGATCGTGATACTGGGGAACACCTGGTTTTATGATATCGAGTTTGGTGTTCTGAAATGCTATTCGCATCTTCGGAAGGTGGTAATTTCGAATATTTGTTGGTAGACACTTATTAATGCCAGAACGTCTTGATAAGTTCATGTAATAACCCCTGAATATCTAGGTCAGCCTTGAATTGGGTTGGAACGGATATTGTAGATACATAATATTATTGTAGAGGTATACGGAAAATGACAAACATTTTTAGGAGAATTTACTGCGTCTTGAGTTACATTCACTTTAATTTAATCGTAGCAATTTATTTCATATATCAATTGCAAACAATGGCTACTATAACATGACAAAAATTGAGGATGGGAGGTGATTATGACATTGTATTGACCAATCTCGTCTGAAACGAGTATGCACATGTGATGCAAAACTGATGCACTGAAATTTATATGGTAGTCAATAGTCACTCTTTTGCAGTGGAAGCAAGATAGTGTAGACAACACTGTTTGCACCTAATGATTGGCTGAAGAAACATCAGTGCGAAAGTTCGTTTGTATGTGTAAACGCTTGGGATACTTACTGGAATAATACCAAAGTCTTGGTAGAAAGGCTCCAATCACTAAAGGGCTCGTAACACGACTAAGTCTCAAGAACACTCAATGAGAGTCTTCTCATAACTATACCAGATAATTGGAGTAATCAGCTAAAACGCTTTGTATTCAGGTGTCCTTCAAGTGAAGAGTAACAAGTAACTAGTATCGTCAATTTTTGAACTGAGCCACGGACAGGCCTCTAATAATAATTTCATAACTAATCATGAATCAGATATTTATAACATAAATATCATAATCATATGCTATCTGATTATATTATGTATATTATAATATTTGTGTTCATATAATTCAGGGATTTTTCACATGTAGGTATATATACCTAAGTCGACAATGATTTATTACAAATGTCCGAAATTACCTCCTTCCCGGATACACAACAACTATAATATAATTATAATAATAATTATCGTCGTTTAAAAAGCAACTCGGACTAACCCATTTTTTCAAGTTTTCTGGAGAGACATAAAACTGTTTTATTCCCAAACTACCAGGAAATTCACACTAAAATTACTTCTTTTCGCTTACTTTAGGTTCTTCAAAAGACACCTATCATGATCCAAAATGAATTAATTATCCAATCGAAAATCGTGAGGGTTAGGTGATGATATGGTAGGATCGGTGGTGTTGCTTTATGAGGTTTTTGTTCATATAAAATTATCCTAATGAAATTATTATTATTTACATAGTTTCATACCTGTACAGGTACCTAATTAGAGCCACAATCTAGAAAATACTGCAAAATGGTTACTCGTACATTGATCGAAACACCATCTCATGAATGAACCAGGAAAGAAAATTTTATTAAGAACAAACAATCTCAAATTTTTACTCAACAGGATAGTTTGAAACATTAAACATAGATTAGGAAGATGAAGATTTGGTGAAGATGTGCTGGAAAAATCACGTTCTTGTTGATGGGAAACTCGATGAAATTTTAGGAAAGTGTACGAATTATAACCAGGGTAGGGTTGTGTTGCCCAGATGATTAAAAAAAAATATATATACAGTAATGCAGCATGGCTATAAGAGCGAATTTTCAAAGTAATAACTTGTTTTATAACAAATTTTTGTCTCTAATAATTTGTCTCTAATTTGATATATTGAAATTTGAATTGACACATTTGTATTTGTCTTTATGGAAATAAAGGAATTCATGGCTATGGCATAAGCTAATGCCAAGTGAATTTATAAAAAAAAAAAGAAAAAAAAAACAAATTTTGTCTCCATTTTTTTCCTAGTAACACCTCAGTTCATAGATTTTTCAACGCTGAACACGATGGTGAAGTCAGAATTGCGATACCTCATTCCGTTATCAGATTATAGCAGTTGAACCCAGTTTGAGAACAGGATAAGCAATTCTGACTTCCCCACCGTCTCCAGCGTTAAAACATCTTTAAAATGAAGTGTCACTTGTCAGGCCGTTTCATTTTTGGAATTTATGGGTAATTTTCCCCCCTTAAAATTGCCCTAAGGCCCCCTTGGAAAGGCCTGATTCTGCTCACCTACGAGCTTAACCTTTCGATTGCCAAGACAGATTTTTTGTGTGCAAATTAGAACTTCTTATCTACATTCTAGCGAGAGTTATCGTCAAAGTTTTAATTTTAAACATTTCGGATCGAGAAAATTTCGGGCTGTTTAATAATAGCTTTCTTTTCTTCGAAAATTCGCAAAAAGAATAGAATTTATAGTGATTTTCTCGCCTTTAGCGGGCGATTTTGGAATTCTAACGACGCCACACTATCCGGCGCGACGTTTTGAATAGGAAGGTGTCTTAACTTCATTTTGTCCAAATTGTTGGTTGTTGGTTATCGGCTATGACACCCGAACTCACAAAACCATGAATCCAGAGTATGAACATTTGCCCGGCGTTTGACCGTTTGGTGCTACTTTCTGTTCGTACAACGCTCTGAATGGTCTCCCGAATTCCTCATTGTTCAATCCAAAATCCATAGTTCTCAAGTTATTTTACATTCAGTCGTTAAACACACCCGATGACAATGTGCGCCACAGTTTATTCGATTTTCAAATTCTACGTAACTTGAAACGTAAACCCGCAAAATTTGATCGCGGGAGGGGGTAGCAAACGTTTTTTCTTGGTCACTGCCGGGGGTTCGTTATTTATTTTTTATGATGGATGTATGACAAAATGGCGTCATTTTGGATTTCTAGCCCTACGCTTGATTATTTACAAAGATGCGTTAGGTAGTCCGCCTGTCGTACTTGATCTGCTCATGCGCAAATTAGCGTACTTGTTTTCATTCATAAATAACAATCACGAACCCACGTGCGCACCGGCACAGTGAAGCACCTCTCCAGACGTGGAAGTCGGTTTCGGCCTGTGACCTCTCTGAAAGGTCCCTCCAGGCTTCGCTCCCGCCCTCTTCCACTGGCCTTTCTCACTCACTGACCTGCCCCAATCCCTCTGATGCACCGTCTCAATGGCCTCACCCTTTTACTGTCTGCTCTCTTTCCTTCTACACGGCTTCACCTCCAAGATGTTCAACTTATCAAGATCGTTCGCTCATTACCGTATAAATTTATATACAGTAGAGTTATCAGACCTTCCGTGTTATCCAGCTCTTCCCGAGCATCATAATATGGTATCAATTTCAGAAACTGTGACATTTGGTGATCAGGCAACGATAGGTACTGAACCGGCAAATAGACAATAATCACAAATTATTTTATCCATGTTTAAATACCTTTCATAGTTCACTGTGCTGTAACTACTGTACGAAATATTTGATCACTTTCCCTCAAGTAGGTACAGTCTGAGTATAAGTTCGTCATATCAACGGTGAAGAATTGAGACCTCGTATCTCCATTTTTGTCAAAAACGGGATTTTGCTTTGCAGTAAGTTACTTGGATTTTACCGATTATAGTGCTCATTTGGTGGATTTTTGAAGATTTCGGCTCAAAATTGAGACATAGTGGTGGAAGGAAATTTGAAATTGACGGAACAATAAAAAAAAAATAAGGATGTTTCTTCGCTCTCCTATAAAATACAAAATGTGAGGTACGAGAGGTCTCACTTCATCAATTATGACAAGTGTGTTCTAAAACGTAAAAAATAAATTTAAAAACAACTCGGCCCTGGAGCCACTCAGCTGATTCGGGGCCTGGCAGCCTCGAGTTAAGTCCTAAGGCGGCTACATACCAAATTACAGCTTCATAGTGGGAATAGTATAGAAATTAGTTCCGGGAGCCACTGATACCTGCCCTATGCATTTTAAAATGTAAGTCCTAAGGAGGCTGCATACCAAAAAAACCGCATCATAGTGTGAATAGCATAGGAATTCGCTTTAGAAGCCACTGAACTGATCCCGGCCCTATGCTGCTTGTGTACGTCCTATTTACTAAAGTTAACGAAAAACAAAAATAAAACAAAATTGAACGTCCTCCGCCATACCGTGGAATTTAAAGTAGTGCACCTTCAGTTTGAACTACTATTTGAACTACTACTTTTGTGCCTTGAATTGGTGGAGCTTTTTTCCAGAGGTGCTGTCATCTCGCTAAACCCTTCTTGAATGCTTCACATGATCAAAATCCTAGATATACAAAAATCCGTAGTAGTTCAAAGTTCAGTAGTTATCCTACTTTCTCATTTCCTCGCATGAATTGACTCTTTCCGTAATTTTAATGAAGTTGACATATTTTTCATGATTATAATGGAGGTAATAAGATTTTATAATTAACACAAACGACATTGAGGGGACTGAAAGAATCTGTTCTTTCCAATACATCCCTAATAAGCATACTGTGGCGCCCCGAGCCAGCTCCCTGTGGCCACTGGAGCACCAAAAGCTGTATAACAAATTCTGAGTGACCTACAATACAATGCTCATTGCCTCGGAGAATTCGCTTAAAAATGACGTAGTGGAGTAGAATGCATACGTCACTTGAGTGATGGCAGTAGGGAACTTTTGAACTGTTCCTTTAAATACAATGATGTTCGTATTATCAGAGCCTTTATGGGGGACTGGCCTCATTCTCCCGAGCTCTTCTCCAGACAATAAGTTGGATTTGCATTTACATCAAGCTTCTGTCTTTATGTGCCCGCGGGGGCACTTGTGCCCTTGAATAGGCCCGTCTTGAGAGCATCTATTCCCACTGCCTCCCTACACTCCCCCACTGAATCCTCGCCCAATTCCAACATTTCTAACCCGCCCCGACTCCAAATCCATTCACACCTCGTAAACCGGAGCCCAGTTTTCCAATTAAATTCCGATCCGAGTCCGGCGGCGACGTCCCATGCAAATCCGTGATCTCTTCTGTTTACCTTATCACAATAGTCACTCATTAGCACCAAGAATACCCCGGGTGATTCAAGGGCGCCCGTTCCATTTATAATACAAGGTAGCAATGATTTGCAAATCCATTGGGGTCCCCTTTGACGTTTTGAATCCGTACGGTAGAAAAGGAACAAAAGCATATTGTTTCAAGAGGACTGTAGAGAATTTTACGTAGAGCTAGCTGGTTAAATAGACATTGTTCAAAACAAAACCACCTACGGAGCAGACAGGCATACTAAATCTTTAGAATTCCCATTGAGAGGTTGCACCTATAGCAACAAAACCTTCATTTCCACGTTCTCATCGAGCTAGAAAGTGACCAGGCAAACCCTATCCAATTGGAACTGGAAAGTTCAGTAAGAAAATTTGGCACTTCAATGATACCTATTAGTGCATTAGAATTTGTTGATCATTCTTTCAATACAAGTCAATTTTGAGGCTTTTTGAATTCAACCCTAGATTTTCTTTCAAATTTCATGTAAACATGTATACAAATATAAAATGCCCATCCATGCAATACCTAGTGTGAATATTATTGTTGAAGAAATAAATATGTTGGAATTTGTACAATAAATGACGACATCATTCCATTTAAAATCTCCAAGATATTTTGCATCTGGAAAGTTTCGAAAAGTTTTTTTGTGGTGAAAAGTTTCAGGGATCTCAGGTCCCGGGTTTCGGGTAGGTTTTTCTCCAAGTTTCAGGGTAGGTAGGTTTTGTTGGTTAATTCCAATTTCATTGGTCAGTTAATGGCAATAAGTAATATACCGAAACATAGTGTGGAAAATATCCAAATGGTTTTTGATGGACGAATGTATTATTAGGGCTGTTGCTACCAGGTGTTAATTGGTGTTAATTACTTGAAATACCAAAAATACAATATTCATGTTTTAACCATCAACCGGACAGTTTCTTACTTAGTGCGTACTAAAGTTCTTACACTTTTCATTTTTGAATTTACTAAGATCGTCGAGTAGGTCAACTCACGATCGAGTTTGTGAATCTCATTTGTGGATTTCTCGTGAAATTCCTAGCTTATCACCTCGTGCGTGCTTCAAAACAAGGCATCGGCCCTCCCGTGTTTAAGAGTGGAAGGCACCCCATACAAATCGACCGCCGCACAAGCACATGAGGATCCGCGGACAATGAAACCTCTCCCGAAGCCTAGATCCTAGATAGGCTATTTAGTCCCTGATAATTATGTATCTGCCGAAGGGTCGGTGGTCGGGCGGCACGGGGGTGAAGGGAGGGCCCTTATGTATCTCGCGGTTGTTGCTAGGACGTTATCCGCCCTGGCCCTTTGTTTCGGATCTTATTGTTGGGGAGGGCCCCCGTCCTCCCAGAAGCACTTGCCAAACAAAGGCAAGAGTGTCGTAGAACTGGTACCATTGTTCTATCCCTTTTCTTCCAGTCCTGCCCCTCATAATAATGCTGTTTCTTACCCCCACTCGCTCTTCTACTCCTTTCTCCAATCCTTTACCATCAGCCTTCATCGTCGCGTTCCTTTCTCCTCTTCCTTCGACTCCGGCCGACCTTCTTTTCGCTTTCCTCACCCTTCCTCGTGTTCTGGTTCGCTTTGGAAGGCAAGCAGCCGTCAATCATCTCACATCTAATCTGATACAACCACAATTTACGTACTTGATACGACGTATCGAGAGCTTCAAATGTGGCGTACCCACAGCTGAAGACACTGCTGGTGGTATCGCAAACAAAACTGACCATTTAATAGTAACTTATTCACATTTCATCGGCACACCTTGCACACCTTCCACCAAATGCAGTCATGCGCTGATAAGTGCTCTTCAATACTAACGGATAAAGTTTGGCATACAAGGCTGGTACACAAACTACAAGGCATGCTACCTCAGCTGTACTGCCACATACTCAAATACCTCTCGGAAAGGTATTTCAGAATAAAAGTAGACGATGAATACTCACAACTCGAGAAAATCACAGCAGACGTACCGCAGGGAAGCGTATCTGCTTTATGTATTGTTCACGCAGAATGTGCCAATAACAGGGGAAACAACCGTAGCCTCGTTCGCAGATGATACTGCAATTTTAGCTGTTGAAAAATCAGTAAAGGAATCGAGAGAAAAACTCCAAGAAGCCACCGTTGCTGTAAATGAATGGACGAAGAAATGAGTGACGGATAAAACTCAATGAAATAAAATCAACACATGTCAACTTCAAGTATAAAAAGGTATTACCAATTCCTCTGGCACTAATTTCGGAATACCATAGGCAAATTCAGCGAAATACCTAGGCATGACATTAGATGCCAAGTTAAAATCCATCAAGTCCAAGAAACTGTACTGGCTCATGGGACGATGTTCACAACTCAGTACCCATAATAAAGTGTTTCTGTACAAGACAGTGAGTGCTAATGTCCATGTGGACCTGTGGCATCCAGCTGTGGGGTTGCAAAGCTAAGACGAATATCAAAATTATACAAACATTTCAAAATAATGTTCTGAGTAAACGCACCCTTAGCATGTAAGGAATGATGACCTCCACAAAGGCCTCAAAGTGAAGACAGTCACCAGGGTCATAAAAAATAAGATATGAGCGCAGGCTTCTCAAACATCCAAATCCAGCTACTTGACAACTCCAACAAATTCGACGCCTGAAGAGGACCAAGCCCCTGGGCCTTCTGTGCTGACAATGAGTGACGTGCACTTTTAAGTGCGGTAGAGGTTAATGGGCTCTCACCGCAAAAAGTGTTGATACATGAAGATAATTGCCTTATTTATCATTGTAACTAGTTCTTATATTATTTGAATAAATACTAAAGTTCTTCAACAGACACAATTTGTTTGCTTGAGTAATAAATACTATTTTCGAGGCGCTTTTTTCGTCTATACATAACTTTCTTTTAAATTAATACATAATATGTATATTATACGCTTTTGTGGCAGGAAGTAAGGTTTAATCCTGCCGGGACATCAGAATCTCTGATGAGCACATTGCCATCTTACTGGTACTGCACCACTGTTCAAACTTGAAAGAAGCAGCAACCAACCCTCACATTTATCTAGTCGTGAACTGTTCGCGCGTGAATGAGTCAAGTTTACATTAAAGTACGGGATTCAAAATATGCCCTGACGTCTAACCATAGGGTTTGCAGGGCCTACAAAGCGTATTTTTGGATATCTGTCTGCGACTAGGTCAAACCATGGGGTTCATCTACGAACATAGCCTTTGGATTGCCAAGACAGATTTTTCGTGCAAATTTGACTTTCTATCTCAATTCTATCGAGGTGTATCGTCTGGAATGACTAATACATATTTTTGCTGTCTTTTGGCAGTAACGTCAGGGTGGCCTGAAACGGATTTTGGTGTGAAAAGTTTTCGGAAATTCAAGTTTAAAATTTTGGACCGATAACAATACTGCCGTGCTACCTCTCAAGAAACCTTTCAAGTCCAAAAATCAAGTTTTTCAGAAATTAGCTTCAAAGTTTTTCATATATACCCCCGTGTAGTTTCCCTCCTATACGTCCTATCGATCTGATTCTTTTTCATGGAAATCGATAGAGATCCAATTCTCACACCGATCCGAAGAAATCGAAAAAATCGATTGTTGCCAACGATTATTCGAAATTAAGTGTTTTTTCGTGTGTAATTTTCAGTTACATATCTGTAATATAATTTTTGTGGGTGTATAGTAAGTTAAAAATCTTCAGTTTTCGGTCTGTCTCTCGCAATAAGTATAATAAATCCAAGGTCGGGACGCGGAGATCTCGTCTCAGTTGCCGAGAGGTTAAAGACGCATGTCAGAGATAGGAGAATCTCTCAGGGCCCGTGTCAAGTGGTCTGAGGGCGTCGTCAAGTAACCATTTAAGACTGTATCTTGTGAAGTCTAAGGTAAACAGAACCACACAATATTGTATCTGTAATTGAAGGGTAAAGGGAAAGAACAAGGATGGTCACAAAAAGTATTTTTCGAAAAAATCAGCTTTTATATTTTGAATTCAGGAAAAATCATTTGTCATGTTACTGTAGAAAAATAAATGACCCGAACCCCAGCTCTATTTGATATAATATAAGTAGATATTTGAATGCAGAAAAATGATAACATTAATTATGAGAGTGCAAGCGGTGAAAGTACCACTTATACTGGAATCAAAGAATGGATGTCCAGTATACCTACTCATCCAAGAACCATTTACGTGTCACGTTGAATAACCGGTGGAGGCTTCTCCTTTAGAATTTTCATCTCACGTACTTTTTGCGTCAAATTGGCAATGTTTCACGAATTTTTGACAGAAAAATTTAGTCCATTGCTAAATATTCTTCCTTTGAACCTTGACAACTTCAAATGGCGTGGGTTTCTTCCTTCCATTACGCAAGTTGTCTTCCCAGTCTTGAAGCATTTCCATTCCTGCTTTTTGGTTTACTAGCCCCATATTTTGTCACAATCTAATAGAAGAAGTAACCCGTACGGAATCCAGGCGTTTCGTCTCATGCACTAGATAGTACAAGAATCTAAGGACAGTGTAATTCAGTAACAACGAGACCTCGTCAGTCCCTTTCTTCCCAATAATTTCAGGGTTTGGGAAAAACCCGAGCGTCCAGTTGATAGGGTATGAATATTGAAGAAAAAAAATCGATAATTGACGTCTTTAATATACGTTGTTGGTTGGTACGTTGGGTACCTAGTGAAATATTTTTTTAGAAGTCCTAGCGAGGCATTCAGCGACACCACATTTACTTGCTTCCTGACGAGACGTTCTCTTCTTATCTTGGCTCGATCTTTGTTGAGATTATTTTCTGTGGTCAACTTTCGAATCAAAACAAAGTCTTTGATGGGATCCAGTGACTTAATCAAAAACGGCAAAGATGTGAACCACAGGACGTTCCTGATTCTTTCCGCGCTTAGACACTCCTTGTTCTTTCCCCTTGCACCGAATCATTCCTCGCCTCTAAATTGGCGTTTTACTAGACGGCCGGTACCTCCGATAACCAACAGATGCCCTATCGAGCTCTAATTCGAGAAAATGAACATTCCCTGTTCTTTCCTCGTACACTTCAATTATGGGAAATTCGCTCTTTAGGTGACATGACCGAACTGGATTTGTCTCTCTGGAAAAAAATCGTAGTAGCTGTGGATTCTGATCACCCTTCTTTCTAGGATTCTATGGGATCTATGATTCAATGATAAGGAATTGAGCCATTCCGCCGACCGCAGGGGCGAATCAAACTTATTTTCCGAGAAGGGGTTTCTCTGAGCGGTTGATATGACCATCACTGTGTGTCAGGGTTGCCAACCGTACCGTATTTTACGGGAAAGTCCCTTATTTTTTCCATTCGTTCCATGTCCCGGCGAAACCCTTCCCGGGACGCTATTTGTCCCGTATTTCAGGGTAGGATAGGTAAGTACCTGCCTAATTACTGCAGAATAGGTGTTACCTATCTACGTGAGACTCCAGATGTGAGGATTCTCATCAACCACGCCAGCTGCCAAACTACCTAACATCAAAGCAGCCCACAACAACAACTGTTATCTTCTTAGTTTCCTTATCATAGTTATCACTTGTTTACTTTTGGTTTATTATCTTCGATAATGAACCATTGTTTGGCTATGAGCTTACATTTTTGTCTGGGAGGTAGTTTATTTCTGTGATATTTTGTATATTATGACGAGAGACAATGAGTTTCTGTCTAGGTATTTTGTTCATGCCATTTTCTCGATAATTTACTTGTAGGTAAATTCCTTTCCTTACCTAAAATGTTTCCTTTCCTTTAAAGATATACTTAGGTACCTGAAAAATAAAACATTGAAACAAAGGTATTCCGTCTATTGGTTTATTATCTTCGATAATGAACCATTGGAATCGCCCAAAGAAAAAAAAATTTTAACCCCCCCTCAAAATTTGTTGGTTTACGTTTCAAGATACGTAGATTCAGAAAATCGAATAAAAAAAAATCCGTCCGTCCGCCGTACGCCGTCCGCGGCACTTTGCCCAGTTAGCGTTGAGTTAAAATTACGAAATTTGGTTTCTGGGTTTGGACCAGCCCCACAATGATCCACGAAACTTTTCATAACCCTAGGTCAAGGGGAAGGGGTTCAAAACGAATTTTGAAATGTTGAAAATTCCATATCTCGAAAAATTCCCATCAAACGGTATGTTTTTTATTTCATATTTAGATAGAGTTTATTCCTAAGAATTTTTTAAGACCATCCGCAGCTTTGTACGACCAGCCGTTCGTTCACAATGACGGCTCAAAGATTGTGCCTCACAACACGATCGTGAATCAAACTGTTGAAATACAGGTCCAGTTTCATACTAACAAGCTCTTTGGAACACCATATATGGCTTAAGTGATGTCGAGTTTGTTGTTCTGAGGTACGTTTCGTGCTACGGAAATGAAGGTAATTTCGAATGTTTGTTGGTAGGTACTTCTTTTATAGAAAAATAATTTTATTAATTATTATTACCGACGTAGTATTAAAAACCACAGAATTATATCGTATTAATTAATCATAATTAATAATAATTATTATTAATAATAAATACGAATTATTAATACCTAACAATAAATTATAATAATTTTCAGTTGGTTCTTGATAAAATTGTTAATAATTAGTGATAATTGATAATAATAATTAATCTAACATTTAGGATCTAGACATTTAGACCTAGTGATCTAGACAGAAGGGTGATCTGTACAAAGAAGATAATGAACCGTTGTGTCAAGAATTTGCAGAGTTTTTTTTGTTTGTCTCGCCTTTTTGACCTGAAGTGAGTAGTGTGCTGTTCAACATTATTATAAATAAAGGTTGAGGTGTTCATGACTCACCTAGCAACCAGTACCAGGTGTGTGTATATGTATAGTGTCCCGTAATCTTCTGCCAGCGAGTTGGCAACCCTGCTGTGTGTAGCAATTGTATAGAAATTTCCACCAAGTTTCTGATCAAGTTTAACGTAGGAGATCTCCTCGTAATAAACATAAAAGATTCCCGAAGGACGGACAATGGGGCAGACAAGTGAAGAATATATGAGGTGAAAAGAAAACAAAAGGGACGGTCCGATGGAAAAGGAGAAGGCTCGGAACAGAATGGGGGTTATCAAAAGAACTCGAAAAGTATTATTCTGTATAAATAGGAAGAAAGGAGTGGGTGAAAGAGCTGTGGAAGGAACGACAATGGGAAGAAACAATGAAAGAAAAATGGACGAAGTGATGAAGGAAGGAGTGTATTGCAACAAAGAGGGTGAAACAATAGAGTTGCAAGAGGAGGAGGGCGGGCATTGTGCGAGGCGACCAACCACGTAATTGTGTACTTCTTTCCGATCTCGCACTAAACATAATTAGGCGTTTTTACCATTTTATCGGGTTTCCTTCTTTACGCCTTAATTGATTTTAAGGCCCTTGTGTTGAGCTACGCCTTGGGTGGGAGCTTTTGGTTGATTGTGCTCGATAACGAACCTTAGTAATCGAACAAACGGGGGAAAACGACGGAATATAGAGAAAGGAAAACCCTCACGAAACTTCTTTTTTACGGTACAAGGACCGTACGAAAACTCCAGATCATCAACAAGAGTAGGTTGAGACTTGAACAAATTTACCCTTCGAATGGTGGGTGACTTTTTGTTTCAATGAGTGATGGGCGGTGCATACAGTGCACCTCCTCTTTTTTCTGTCTTACCTTCGTTATTTTCGAACTTTTTCAACTGAATAGGTTAGAATGTTGTCTACAAACAATTTAACAATACAAAAATGTAGGCATGAAAGGAAAAAAAATTATGAAAAAATAGTAAATTTATTAGAAAAATTGAAAATTACAGGGAAAATCATTTTTGAAAAAATGTATAAATGTGTATACATAACGATATCTGGATCTCGACCACTTCAACAATAAACTATGGTGGGGGATCTTGAGGGTTGGTCATCAATTGAAAGCTCTTCACGCCAACGTTTCGCTTTATTTATAAAGCATCATCAGGGCTAAAACGGTAACAATGACTAGGTTAGGGATTGAAAAGATTAAAGAGTAAGCAGATGGAAAAGATGTAAATTAGGTGCCGAATGGTAGTTGGTAAGTACATACCTTGATGAGAGTAAAATGTAGGTACAGTTATCTCATTCCACGAGTATGACTAGTGTATGCACACATTCTGACTGTACTTACTTATAGAATAAAATAAACTGACAACTGACATCGTTTACATACATTATCGTTTCTCGTAGTCACTCGTTAGTCCGTACAACGATAATGTATGTAAACGATGTCAGTTGTCAGTTTATTTTATTCTATAAGTAAGTACAGTCAGAATGTGTGCATACACTAGTCATACTCGTAGAATGAGATAACTGTACCTACATTCTACTCTCATCAAGGTATGTACTTACCAACTACCATTCGGCACCTAATTTACATCTTTTCCATCTGCTTACTCTTTAATCTTTTCAATCCCTAACCTAGTCATTGTTACCGTTTTAGCCCTGATGATGCTTTATAAATAAACGAAACGTTGGCGTGAAGAGCTTTCAATTGATGACCAACCCTCAAGATCCCCCACCATAGTTTTGTGTATTCTTAAGTATCTGAAAAATTAAGACGAATAGAAAATGAGAAATTTTATTTATTCTGAGTTGACTCCATCATCTTCTTCATCCCTGGAAAAGCAAGTGGTGCAGACCTGGGCAGCAATGTGACTTTTGCATGTGAACTTCTGACAGTGATCACAGGTAATAGTAGGTAGTGTTATTTCTTTTTGCTGCTTCACACAAGTCTTTCTTTTTGCTGCTTCACGTCCTTTGGGTCTTTTTGAGGGTGGTTCGTCACCTTCCTGGCTTGGTACCTCATAAGTGGTACCTTGGTCTGCAGACGGTGGTAATAACCTCTTGATTATGTGATTATTGATTTTTATTTAAAAAAATCGGGATTACCTTCATCCTCTGAAGCCTCCTCTTCGGTGGTGTTGGCTTCATCCATAGCAGAGGTTCCTGGAACTAATGAAGTTGAAGGTTGTGACTACCGGCTCGATTCCCTCATTTTCTGAGTCAGAGTCGTGCTCTGATATGAAATGTTCTCTTCTTCTTGACAGTCAGAAGCGTCGTCATCCAAACATTCTTCATTATCCCCCTCCATATCCGACAATTCCTCCAAAACGCGCCCATAATCGCTGGGATCAACGATTTTGGATCGCGGATTTATTTGGGAGATGTTGTGATGGGCGGAGCACTGAATGCACAAACCTTACCGCGACGAAAATTAGTGCCTGGCGATTTCGTAATGGCGACTGGAGCTTTTTCACATATTGGGTGACCTTCAATAGGATTGGGAAGGAGGGTAATCAGGGGGGAGGGGGTTCGGGAAGGCGACAACTCCGTGCACCCGCCCATCACTTGAAGGGTTAAATTTGTTTTGGTCCGTTCAAAATAACGGTGAATTTACCGCGGAGTACTCACGCCATAAATCCCAGAGTAGTGACTATTTATTCGTCTCAAACCGTTTGTATTTTCATCAATTGACTGGATTTCAATTCGAAGCAAATCAGTATCCACATCTATCACCCTGATGGACTTGTAACAAGGGAGGCTCTGTGGGCGCTAATCTAAAGAGTGTGGCAGAGAGTACCTACAGGAGTTTTTTAAATAGTAGGTACATTCAGATCATCATTCATTCCCTTGGAAATTGCCTGTATCACAGGCAAAACAAATGTCAGTTCATCACCTCATCCGATACCTAACTCAGAATCATCACAATCGATCCATTTATTCATATCCGGAGTAAGTATAAGAATACATGGAACGTCGGACTAGTAGTTCTGATGAAAATCTCAGGACTGGTTGAACTGGTTATGAACGCCTAAACGAACAGGGGACTGTTTATACTGGACGAGTTCTGTGACTAAACTTACACTGGAGTGGTCAGTTCTGAACCGTTCTGAACGCTTAGCCGAACGAACATTTAGTTAAGTATTCTTCAGACAGAACGAACCACAAGAGCTGCCAAGATCATTATGCGTAAGCTTTGAAACCCCTCGTCTCCAGCTGATTATCTAACCACATCTCATATTCGCACGATCATTTCCGCCACACCACTAACAATACATACCTATTATTGCCGTTTTGCACAATCAGTAGTGAAGACTACTAAGGTGCCTGTGCCAACCATATTCTTATCAAGTTGCTCTCGGAAGTTAGAATCCACTCTTCCTAATGACGCCCTGTCGATTCGAGTGACTTCCTCACAATTGCTGCTTTTAGATGTTACAATGTGACAAGACTTGTGCAAATGCTTGTATACATGTGCTTTGAAGTGTCCCTACAAGAAGTAGTCGCATATGGACAAGTCAGCGGAACGAGGAGGCCGATGAACACGGGTCTCCGAATTCACATTTTCAGGGTTCCCGTCATTGTCTTGAAAAAAGCGTGGACAGATAACACTTGTTTTGGCGACAGCACACACTCTGCCAACGTCCAAACTTGATGGGTCGTTTTCAATGCGTTTGTCCAGGATTTTCACAGGCCCAGTAGGTGGGGGTTTTCTGATTCGCCTCGCGTCGTTGGTATGAAAATGAGACTCATCGCGATAACTAGCCCCGTAAGAAGAGCAAAACCGATGATGATGATTAGATGATTCCTTCCAATCGTAATGGATTCTTATTATCTCTTCTTCGTTACGTTGTATATCCACTTCTTCCTAAATCCTGTGCAGAACAAATCGGTGCAGTGGATCTTTTGGTTCCGCATTGTTTCCTCTTGTTTCTACAAGAGAGTTGAGCCGGTTGTTCCGATTAGGCCATGGTTCCATCGAAAGGAAGTACACAAAGATCTCGGAAGGATGATATGCAGACTTAGGTCGAACCATGGTATTTGTGATTCATACCTAGCCAGAATTGGACAGCAAGAATCAGCGGAGTGCAGCAGATGCGGAGCGAGTGATGGGACTTAAAACATTTGATTATTGAGTGCCCCCCCATCCATGTTCAACGTGAGGAGTTTTTTGATGAAGTTGTAAAACATTTGGAACAACCATTTCAACAGTTTTGCAAAGTGGAAATTATAACGTTTACATAAATTTTTAAGTTTAGTTGCTGTATACATATGAATTATTTATTTAAGTTTAACAATGTATTCTATGGCTGTATAATACTCTTGATGCCAAATAAATAAAAAATAAATAAATAAAAACACCATTGTAGATTTTCAAAATGTTTAAACATTTTATTGAGCGAAAGTTTCTTACCATCATATCTAGGCTCAAATCATAGTTCAAAAAGTTTTACGTTCACCATTAAATCATAAATTATTATGACATTTTAATGCTTATGTTGTAATATTGAAAACATTGCTGTCCACGTTATTTCATTCATTTTTGTTAACCAACATTGTCAATCGTTCTGTTCCAGCTGTCTGATCGCTTGGCACATTTGGCATTCACATGTGGCAGATACGAGTATTCTCTTCAGTATTGGTATGAAAGTTCTTTAATAATTCATCTCTTATTTATCGATCCGTAGTCGTTCTCTTTTTGTAGTAGAGTTTTCTGAACTACAACAGTTGAGGAGACTCTGCCAGTTACGATTTATTTCTCTGGCACCCTTCATCATATTTTGCTTAGAGGACATTTCACGTAACGGTGATGGTGTTTCGATGTGACCTTTTGTCGAAAAGTTCACTGTAAGGTTGAGTGGTGGTGCTTTGGAGCATATCGTCGGCGTATATTTACAGATTAGTGTCGATGGAGTGGGGAAGTTGCAAGTAAACGGAGGTGACAAAAATAAGTTTAGGGTGTCAGATGGGTTGAGGAGGGGAAGGTTGATGGTTAATGTTGAAAAGCCCAACTCA
This sequence comes from Stenodema calcarata, assembly GCA_963920205.1. Classification (NCBI taxonomy): domain Eukaryota; kingdom Metazoa; phylum Arthropoda; class Insecta; order Hemiptera; family Miridae; genus Stenodema; species Stenodema calcarata. The sequence continues at coordinate 26,938,672 of OY986049.1, read as the reverse complement.
AACAGATAGGGAAGAGCCCTTCGAAGGAGAGACGGCGGGCGACCTTTTCTAAAAACTCACGCCGTCGTCGTCGCCTCTCATTTAATATCGACGATCGGGCGACACCTCTTCACGCCATACTGACACCCCACTCCCTCTGTATCTCACTCCATCTCTCTCGTGAACTCTATAATCCACAGGCCGTTAAACAAACCTATTACCCTTGTAGCTCCCTCCACTCATCATCGCTAGAAGGTTGGGAAGGGTGTCAGATAACAAGTGATGACGTCATTTTCAATAGACCCGACCCCCTGTGACTGATGGCCCTGTGCCTTTATATCGTGTGAGACGGCTGCGGAGGTATATTTTATCTGATCGGTGCTTCAGTCTTCTGACAAAATGTATATCAGAATATTCGCATAACGCAAACTAACTACCGCCTTCGAGACCATCGACAAAAATCTTCTGCCACGCAACAATGTTTTAAATCGTCACATACATTAAATGTATAATTAAATGTCTAATTTGAAATTTTAGTGTCTAATCGTTGCGTGGCAGAAGATTAGGTATCAAAATTTGATACCTAATTAACAATTCTGAGGGGGAGTCAATGACACCACCCGCGACACTTGGCTTTTATAAATTTGAAATACGACGGGCGCAATCTGACCACACCGAAGATTATTCTGGCAAACCTTTACAATCCTAAGTCAATTTGTGTCTTATAAACATGTATTCTGATTATGAACAAATAAAAATTTATTTAAAAAAAAAAATATATATACACATGTCGCTCATTGGGTACGATAGTGTCATAATATATTAATATATAATGTCAAAATTTTGAAACTTGAAATGGTTTTTTTTTATCACCACGAAGCATCAAATTTGGAGATATCTCCAAATTTTATGCTTCGGGGTAATCGAAAAACCATTTCAACTTTCAAATATTCCGCCACGAATTTCACGCAGCCAGTTTTCAAAGCTCAGAAATTAGAGCTTTAAAAACTCGCTTCGTGAAATTCGTAGAGGAATATTTGAAAGTTGGAGAGGTTTTTTTTCGATTACCACGAAGCATCAAATTCGGAGATATGACCCGATAGCAGCCAATGAGCGATGTGTGAACAATTTTAAATACGGCATATCTCAGAAGTTTTATATTGAACAACAGTTTTTGGTAAACTTTGAATAGATTATGATTCAGAAAATGTCTAAGGACTGGGAGAGTTGTTCAAGCAGCCGTTCGTTCATGATTTGGGCTCGAAGGTAGAACGGAGGAAAATGTATCTTAAACATTCCGATTGGCGCGTGGCAACACAAAGTGCTGCCAAGACATTGTTTCTGTGACAAATGGGAGTATTGTTTTTTGAACGGCTAGGGAGGTTTAATACCTGCAGTTGGCCATTCTGATAACACAATCCCCGCGTCGGTTTCCTATGTCGGTTTCCTCCTTTGTAGCAGTCACTATTCAAGGTAAAACGTAAAGTCACCGTTTTGGCAGTACGCAGTGCTGCACGCGCCCACACATGTAAGAATTTTTGGTATCAGGTGAAATGGTTGCAAAAAATTTATTTGCATGAAACACTCAAAACGTATCGGAAGTTGTGGAGATTTTTCATCGAACGTCATTGTGAAAGGCACTCTTTCAAATCTTTTATACTTTTCTTTTCAAGAGAGAACAAATTATGTACTTACTGATTTTGTTCACTTCTTGTATTTCGTTACGTTTACAGTTTGGAAAAATTTTCGACTGATGAATTCTAGTTTTATTCCATCATAAATTAGATGTTCAATCTGTTTTCCAATGTATACCTAGTTCCTTTTATTGTGAAGTTCACGTTGATTGTAATTTTTATGTTCCTCCTTTCAAATTTACAAACTACGTTCTGAAGGGAATTCTTTTCTTCATATAGTTAGTTTCAGTCACTGTTATATTTGGTATGGTTACAAGTTATATTTGGTATGGTTACTGAAAAACTTGAGTTTGATAAGTTTATCATTACAAATAAATTCTATTGATAGTGTATGGAGTGTTCCAGATATAACGATGGTTGTTCCCAATGATTGTATCTCTTTTCAATCGAAAACTGGGCTGGTTTAGGGGCGAAAAAAGGCGATTTTCTGGAGGCAGCACTCAGTTCTGCTACGCGCCCGCTTGTGTGAGTTTTAAAATATGCGCCCATCGGAAGGTTAATAGCTGATTTTAATAGCTTCAATTTAGCTGACCTAACGTTATAATAATTGTTCAAAAATTTCTTCAGTTTAAGGAAATTGTCCGGTTTGTGAGATTTGCTATTTCATGTCAGGATTGCTAGTGTACAAAGGAGGTTCAGCCTGGGAAAATCATGGCAGGAAACAGATAGGAAGAAACGGAGGAGAAAATATCAGACTACACAACGCTGTTGGCTGAGGGGGCGGTAACTGAGATGAGGTGTCACGAGTCGATTAAGCTAACGATCGGACACACTCCGCGGGGAAGTAAGAGCTCGGGGAAGAGACAAATAGGGCGTAGTTTGTATAATGGGACACAAACGACCTGTCTCACTTAGCCCAATTACCGAAGGGCTGGTGCTCTTGGTATCTCTCGTGCTTCTATTTGTCTTGAGGTCCGGGAGGGCTTGCCACCTATTAGTGTTCCACTTTGTACGGTTAATGATTATAATGTAAGGTCCGGTTCGTTACAATTGCATCCGACTAAAATGATTAAGTTGCTTTTACTCGTTTATTAACGTAGCGATATTTCAGGTTATGACGGTCGAGGTAGTGCACCTACCAATTTCGCAATCCAACCGTCACGTGCTCTTGTTGACACCTCAAAAAGAACAACGTGTTCCTTCACTCGGGGGGGGGGGGCAGTTATCCTACTTTGAATAATCGAATAGGGGAAAATAACTAGCGCCCTTCAACCCTCACAGTTTGAGTCAGAAGAATGTCTAGTTCTGACTAGGTGGGATCTAAGGTTTGCGCATGGTTACTGAGTAGGTTCCGCTCGATTGAGTGGGCATTTAAACCTATTTGGAATCATCAATACGAGTACACAATATGAATTGATCCTTAGGTGTATCCTACCGTCGTATTTGGATGAGAAAAATTACACTGCTATGAAAATCTAAATTCACTTCTGGTAGAACCGTCGGGTATTTGTGGGGTTGTAGGGGGTTTCAGTGGCATAACAAGTAGAAAAAACTTTATTAAGCCATCTTCAAGGCTGTAACAGAAACGAAACCTGCCATGAAGTAGTCGCTATTGTTAGCGATTCTAAGTTTAAAGAAAAAAAACATATCTATCACGTTGGTACCCAATTTATATCATGATTTTCCAACAACTATTTTCCTTATATTTAAGTAAATAAGATTATAAATGCAATATTGTAAGCCAGGTAAATAATAGTAAAATATTCCCAACCCATCAGGTTGCACTCACCTGTAATCCCAACCCCAACCCTTCGATCATTCGTACGGTTACTCGTATGAAAAACCAAAATATCAGTCTACACCAAACAAGTGAACCACAAGCAGAGACAGGGACGAAGAGAAACAGGCTACTCATAGTGTAAGTCAGAAATCCTTATATTTACAACTATTTGGAATTCAGTCACTAACAATGGTCAAGCCTCACAGCAGGTTTCGTTTCTGTTACATCCCTGAAGGTGACTTTAATAAAGTCGAAAGCTCGGAACGAAGGTTTGTTTCTATTTTTCATGTCACTAGGTAAACCTTCTACCACCCCACAAATACCCGCCGGCCAAATAAGCCAAGGAGGAATGGATAGAACGTTATCCAGTTCTGGTTGGATAAGTAAGAAAGAAGGAGGTTGTACAAGTTACAAATTATGAATGAAGTTCTGGATACGAGTTGTCAGTCTTCAATGTATATTAAGTTGTCAATGCTTTACTGCTGATGTAGAGGAAGAAGAGATGTTGGAGAGAGGTTGGGAAAGAGCACTTCATCTTTCCATTGTCGTAGAACTAGTAGATTTTGCTGCTCTTCATTAAAAAGTTGTTTCATCTCCCTCAATTTGCCCCAACTTATATATTCCTCTTGGAAACAGAGTTGGACGCCCTATCGGCGTATACATTGAAGCTGCATTTCGCCTACCTCCGGAGGGTCATGAGGAGGTCTGATTGCCGACTGCCCAGAGGCCATCGTGGCCATCTAGATGATAAGGCGCTGCAAAGGTTTCGCTGAGCGTTCCTCCCTCTGCGCCGAATATGCCATTGCTGACAACTTAAGTGTTTTTGAAACAAGGGTTCTCGGGTCGGACATGGAGGAACTCATTTCGGCTGTAAGAGTGCGGAAACGGGTCGAGGCTTCGGACTCATTCACACTCTACCGTGAGCTTAATCCCGCTGTAAAGAGCGCCAGTTTGGTGCGTGATGCCGGCTGGCCATTGCGTGTGGCCCGATGGGCTTTCAAAGTACGCGCAGAGTCCTTAAACCTGAAAGCGAGAGGATATGTTTCACTTCCTCTGCCAATGCCCCGTCCTCTCTGAGTTTCGACGATGCGCGTTTTCCAAAAACACATTGACCCGCAGCGAAGCGATCCAGATTCTGGACGGACCAGACTGAACGAGGTTGGAAGTTCTTTGTGCATCGGCCTGGCGCTATAGGTCCTCCCTAGTCAGAGAATTTAATTTCCAACTTTTCTAGTCCATTTATTTTAGTCCAAGATAACAGTATCTTTTTGTTTTCAAGCAATTTTTGTTTAATTTCCATATTTAATCTTCACTCCACTTACTCGTATTTCTTCCTCACTTATGAATGGCCCCTTATTCCGGCAGACGGATTCCAATGCCGTACAGTTTATTCACATAATTTTCTTGTATTTCAATATGTGTATATTATTTCAATAAATTTTCTTCTTCTTCTTCTTCTTGTAGTAGATTTGCAATGCGCCTCAAATCAGTGAATGGTGGAGGTTTTGGGAGTGAGCAAACCCACATTATCCAGCAAACCCTGCTCTTCTTTAACTATTCCTGGCTGGAACTCCACTACATCCGCCTACATCCCCGATTCTTCGTTCCTTGAATTGCACATTCGAAATAAGATGTTCATTGCAACTTGCAACCATCCAGAAGACTTGTAGAACCAGAAGAGGAAAATCTTTCATCTTCTGGGTGGAGGAATCGTGCTAATTACAGTAACTGTTGCAATGCTACTCACAACAAGTATAATAGGTATATTGAACAGGCTTGGCTACGTTGACGCGTACTGTTTGAATTAAATGGTTTGTCATTGTGTTCGTTACTCTGGTCTTCCTGCCAAATTCTATATAATCCATCAATGGGATAGAATTCGCAGATCATTGTTCTTCCACATTATATTACATTCGTGTTAATTCGGGCGAAAGGGACTCAACGGGCTCTCGGACAATTGGGAGGGTGATATATTGTCATCGAATGATTAACATTTCCAACAGACAGTCTTCGGGAAGGGGTAAGAAGTCTTGGGAGACACAATACCTTCCTAGTGGTCATTGAGGTCCGGCCGCCGGTCTCCGCCAGGACAATAGGGGTTGGTCCTGGGTATCCCCTCACGCTATCAATACCTGAATATTAATCAGGGGGGACATGGACTTGAGAATGTCTCCTACAACCTCCAAGGGGCTATATCTAACCAGGCACCCCCATTGTGCACCTCTCTGTATCACACCTATTGTCACGCGGTCTGCCTTCCATTCCTTGGCAAATTGAATGTGGTTCTGTCCGGAGGCCCCGGGTTTCTGCCTCCCACTATCGTTCAGAATAAGTGATCTATTAACTGCGAGGTCCGGAAATTGGACGAAGGTGCTATCGGTTGGCTCGAGATGAAATTGATCCGAACGCCATTCAACGAATCATCCAACCAACCTCGACTGATAAGTGTATTGACTTCGTGCATTCGATGCAGCTTAGAGGCCAATGAGGACAGAGGGGAAACTCGAGTCCCTATGCACCACATTTTCTACACTTACTCAGTAATTTTCGGACTCGCAAATGGTTTGTATAGGCAAAACTTAAAATTGAAAAAAATTAAGATAAAGTCACTGGTAACGATCTACCCAAAATCATAAATTTGAGCTAAAACTATAGTCTGAATGAAGGTATGTAAAGGTATGTTTGAATAATTGTTTGAATTCATAAACTTACCTAAACTGAGAAAGGAACCCTATTAAAATTCTGTACTGTTTTAGTTTAAAGTATTTTGTATGGCTTAAAACTTTTTTGTTATCAGGAAGGGCTTGAAACAACTTGGTACCTGCCTGAGATGGTGAGTTTTCATGTATAATACTCGTATATAGGTACCTATATTATCGAGGTTGAAGTGGCAACAAGGCCTACCTCAAATGAGGCTGAACAACACGGCCTTCCTGAGATTGGGCTGCTGGTCAACATTGCCTGGACAACATCTCAGGCAGGTACTAAGTAGTTTCAAGCCCTTTCTGATAACAAAGAAGTACACACCCCCCCCTCCCCCCATAATTCTCATAAGTCGATTTCCATCAGCTGAAATTGTTCAGTATAACCACTGGAAGTTGAACACCTCCCTCCAAAGAAACCGAATCTGCTCCAATTTGTCCACATATCGACTTGGATGGTTATTGCATAACACGGTCCAATATGGATCGTGAAAGATCCGTTATCCTCCCGTCGAAAAAACCAAATCACGTCAAGGCCATAGAATGAGCCATGAAGAATATTCGAGCAACTGTGAATCATGATCAGTCTGTTCTTCATCGTGTGGATAAATAAATATCCAAAGGGAAACTTTTATGCCGAGCAATAAAGTCCCATTCATCAGGCGCTCCGGTTCTACTCCTTAGTTAGTTACTCCCTTTTCACAAAACGCTTCTTTTCGACCAATTTCAATAGGATCGGTCTTAACCTTCATCTCGGATCCAGAACTGAATCCTCTAATAAGGGAGCGCATTATAACGTGAAAGTTGGGAAGGATGGAACATCAAACCTTTTGTGGCAGGTTCCATTGAAGACCGTGCCATCGATCTCTTTCAAGAATCAGTGGAAAAGGGGGAGAAAAAAAATCGACATGAAGGCACAACATTATCGGAATACTTTTTTTTTCACGGTTGTTTTCGTGTTTTGGCTGACGGTAAAGAATTTGACTAAATAAAGAGGTCGAAAGGGTATTTACAACTAAAAAGGCCTGTAGCATAAACAGGGCGAGTAAAAAAAGGCTGAGTGAGTGAGAGGGCTAATACGGGATTCGCTCAACAATAGCTGCCGCGACAAAGGGACTGATAGAATAACTTTTCTTCTCTTCAGAGCTGCGCATTCGCTCGTATAAGATAGTCAAAAGATCTTGCGAGGCGGAGGAGAAAATGCGAAGGGTGGAGAGAGAAAACGCGAAGGATGAGGGGGATGGAAAGAAGAGAAAAGAGAGAGAGTGAGAGGAGGGCCATTCTTTGAATTGAAAGGTTATCAACTATTTGCAATCTTGACTTGTGTGAATCTTGGGTCTCGGAGCGCCACGACAATGGAGGGAAAGGGAAGCCCATACTTTTCTTCCTATTACTCGAGGAGAAGGAGAACAGAAGAAAAGGGCATTGGAGAAAAGAAGAGTTTCAGGCTGTGGAAGGAGGTGAGGGTCCTTCCTCTTTTCTACGAGGCCCGAGCGTTCCTTCGGGGTTCCTCAACAATAGGGGGGGAAGACTGGTCTTTCATTAGCGCCACCCCCCCTTCCCCCCCATAAACACCCCTCACGGACAAACACAATACCTGCCCCCTTATCACCTACACCGGCACAAAAGCCGTTCTCATTTGTGCGTCTGATATCCTCGCAATTTGTGATTTACATCTCTCCAGTGGACCACCAACAGCCCCGAAATATGATTTCTTTTTTTTTCACGGCTTTTAGGGGCAACCTGTTGTGGTTGACTGAATTAGATAGATAGATAGATTTATTTGCGTAAACCAAAGTCATCGCAAGATTGGCATCGTATTATACAAGGTACAAATATGGTAATATGCATTCTAATAAGTAATTTAAATAAATTAATAAAAACATAACATCCTCCACAGTGTCATTCACTATATGAAAAAAAAAAAAAAAAGTTTGCTACTAGCAAATTAAATAATTAATATAGCCTTCATTTAAAATAAAGGTTCTTAGCCTCATGGCCTTGAGGAGGAACTTATATAAAGGTCGGGTCTCACCCACATTTGCGCATTCAATACACCCAAAAACTGATAATACGATGTCTTAGCATCGTCAAAATAAAAAACTCTCCCCCCCCCCCCCTAATACTTGATGGTGGTGGTTAGGGGAAGGAGGATCAGGTTTGTAGGTAGTGAAAGTAATAACAATACTACAAATACAAACTTTTTATACAAGTATTAGTTGGTTGTGGAAGTAATAAAAACGTCTCGCAATAGCGCCAAGGGGAGATTTCGAAAGGGGTTCGGTGCTTGTGAAGTGGTTAAACTTTTCATTAGGTATACTTAGCTCCTTAATGAGGAAAAGGGTGGGCTGGGAAAGTGGATATCATAACTTTTTCCGGCCTCTGTAGAATGATATTTGCGAGGCGGGGTGATTTTTACACGGAGTGTTTTTTGGGGGGATATCACATCTTTTTGTTGTTGAAGTGGGTCATTTTATAAAGAAGGTCTATGCAAAATTTCAAGTCGATTGGTCCTTTTACCCAGGCTGTAGACTCGTCAAAGTTGCCAAAATTAGCCTAAATTTCAGTTTTTTGTTTCTAAAAGTCTTTTGGGTTGAGATAATGGGTTAAACTTTCAAAAGGCACTGGCTGATGTTGAAACGAAGCTCTGTGCAAAATTTCAAGTCAATCCGTGAAGGTGGAAAGGCCTAACTGACTAAGGAGAAGAAGAACAGGTAAGGGTGAAAAACCGGGTTTTTGAAGTTATATAACTCGGCTCCCTTTAAAGATATCGACTTGAATCTTTCAAAAGGCGCTTGCTACACTTGAAACGAAGCTCCGTGTAAAATTTCAAGTCAATCGGCGAAGGTGGAGAGGCTGTAGCCTTGACCGACTGAAAAAAGTAGAAAAACATGGTAATTGGTTTTTGAAGTTATATAACCCGGCTCCCTTCAGACCTAGCGACTTGAAACTTTCAGGGCTTTCTATTATCCACACCAAAAAGATCCAAAACAAATTTCAAGTTGATCGGTCAACTAGGAGCCGAAATATGGCCAAAATTAGCCAAAATTACCCTAAATTTTAGTTTTTTGTCCTTTTTTTTTTTTTTTTTTTTTTTTTTTTTTTTTTTTTTTTTTTTTTTTTTTTTTTTTTTTTTTTTTTTTTTTTTTGGTTGAGATAATGGGTTATTTTGTTCAAATGGCACTGAGACATGCTATAAAGAAGGTATGTAAAAAAATTCAAGTCGATTGGTCCTTTTACTCAGGCTGTAGACTCGTCAAAGTGGACAGGATTTTCCTAAAGTTTCTGTTTTTTTGTTTCTAAAACTTTTTTGGGTTGAGATAATGGGTTAAATCTCATATAAGGCTCTGTCTCAAGGTTAAATGAAGCTCTGTGCATAATTTCAAGTCAATCGGTGAACGTGGAGAGGCTCCAACCTTGCCTGTCTGAACAAGGAGAAGGAGAAGAACAATCTAAGGCCGAAAAACCGGGTTTTTGAAGTTATGTAGCTCGGTCCCCTTCAGACCTATCGATTTGAAACTTTCAGGGCTTTCTAAAATCCACTCAAAGAAGACCCACACTAATTTTCAAGTTGATCGGTCAAATAGGAGCCGAGATATGGATACCTCGAAAACCGCGTTCCTAGATGTATGACCCGCCGACTATACGAGTTTAGTGTTTAACTTATAACTAGACACAGATAATTTGTCACCTGTCCAACTCGTCACATTGATGTATCCAGTCATGCCAGTTCATCTATACATATGTGCACTAATACACTTTGTATTAAGTATGACAAATTATTAGGACCAAACGGAGTAGGTATGTACTATAATTTTTGTTGATTTTATTTTGTGCATCAAGTACCCACTCTAACAAAACTTATATAACTCACAACTTATAATCAATTTTGTTCTGAATTGTAATGACTATTTGAATATTTAGCGCTTATTGGTGACTGGCTGACAGTACTATAATGTTGTAGTAACCATACCATACTGGCTAGTCACCATACTATAATGATGTAAATTCTTATGGTGAAGGTCTTGTTACACTGGACTTGTCTTGGGTCTAACTTCACGCGGCAGTCGGTTGCTGGTGGTAGTCAACTCAAACATTGAATAGGTTCCGAAACCATCGCGTTTCCAACAAGGGAGGGTGTTCAAAAACCATACAAGAACGGAATGAATAGTCGTCAATCTAATTCCGCCAACCGCCGAATCCCACCCCGCTTTTACGGGGTCCATTGTAAACGAAAGTCGGGGGCAAATTGGTCATGTTCGATTAAAAGTCACCTCATCAGTCTTTGTTTCGGGAGGTGCATAATACAGCCGTACAGGAGCTGACAACTCATTAGGTTCTTTTGCCTGCTGCGGAAAATGAGGATTGAGCGGAAATTGTAAACCAACAACAGCGGCGGAACAACGGGCCGGCTCGGGAGCGTGACCGCGGAAACCCGTCTGATAGTTTTACTCCGGTTTTACCTCCGATCGAGGTTCGCAAGGGCAGTTTACTAGGGTTGGAAGAGCTTTTAAGGGCGGAGAAGGGGGATAACGCTTTATCATGGCGAATTTCACGCCGTAAACTCTACTTTGCCCGCTTAAAATCGTAATAAAATTATGAAAGTCGGGATGCGCTCTCGGACCAGGTGGAGGATCAGGTAATTCTGAGCAATTACTTGGTCAACCCCAAACTTTTTCATATTTTACTACGGTCGTAAGGATGTTCACAGAAAGCAAGAAACATATCATTCAAGCCCCGCAAGGCCGTCGTACAGGTTGCCGAGCGATTAGAAGGTTCAAAGTCCACGCAATAACAGTGGCTTGCGGGAGACGCGCGGAAGGCCAGTTGTGACAGTACCCTATATGGTACTAATCAGTTGATTAGGGGATGTTTTTATTCCGCAACCCCGTCCACTTGATCTATATGTCCAACTAATCTATATGGTACTAATCAGTTGATTGGGGGAGGTTTATCGGAGGAACCACAAGCCATAACGGTACCTACTGTCACAACTGGCCTTCCGCGTTGTGAAAAGGAAAAGCCGGAGAAAAAGAGACATTTTTGCGGGGTTTTCTCATTTTGGTTTATTATCTTCGATAATGAATCATTGGAATCGCCCAAAGAAAAAATTTTTTTAACCCCCCCTCAAAATTTGTTGGTTTACGTTTCAAGATACGAGATTCGGAAAATCGAATAAAAAAAATCCGTCCGTCCGCCGTACGCCGTCCGCGCCACTTTGCCCAGTTAGCATTGAGTTAAAATTACGAAATTTTTTGTATGGGTCCTCGAAACTTGTCATAACCCTAGGTCAAGGGGAAGGGGTTCAAAACGAATTTTGAAAATTTGAAAATCTCATATCTCGAAAAATTCATATGGAACGGTATGTTTTTTATTTCATATTTAGATAGAGTTTGTTCCGTAGAATTTTTTATTTAAGACCATCCGCAGCTTTGTACGACCAGCCGTTCGTTCACAATGACGGCTCAAAGATTGTGCCTCACAACACGATCATGAATCAAACTTTTGAAATAAAGGTCAATTTTCATACTAACAAGCTCTTTGGAACATCATATGGCTTAAGTGATGTCGAGTTTGTTGTTGTGAGGTGCGTTTCGTGCTACGGAAATGAAGGTAATTTCGAATGTTTGTTGGTAGGTACTTCTTTTATAGAAAAATTATTACCGACGTAGTATTAAAAACCCCAGAATTATATCGTATTAATTAATCATAATTAATAATTATTATTATTAATAATAAATACAAATTATTAATACCTAACAATAAATTAAATAATTTTCACTAGGTAGGTACTTGATAAAATTGTTAATAATTAGTGATAATTGATAATAATAATTAATCTAACATTTAGGATCTAGACATTTAGACCTAGTGATCTAGACAGAAGGGTGATCTGTACAAAGAAGATAATGAACCGTTGTGTCAAGAATTTGCAGAGTTTTTGGGTGTTCTAATACTAATTATTACAACATCCGAAAATGAGTAAAACCCGCAAAAATGTCTCTTTTTCTCCGGCTTTTGCCGGCTAAATGCCTTTTTCTTCGATTATTGAGTTGTAACGAAAAATTATTGTTCACGTACCTGCAACCAACTTAAGGCACCTGATGCACGTGTACCTGAATTCTCAGAGCCGTACTTCCAAAAATAATATTTAAGCGCTGTTTCGGGTTTTGGCCCATTGTGCGCCGTCCACACTTCTCTCATTGGTAATAAAATGACAACTTCACTGTCAATAATTTTTATTTTTCGATGCAACTCAGTTCGTTTGATCGTACGATGACCATCAACAATTCAAGATCGAATCGCGCTGACCGATAACTAAAATATGGAATCGAGTTCTCGGATTCACTGGACATTTTGTGTCTCCTTTATTTTCCGTCGATAATACGGAACACGTCCGCAACTTTCTCGCCCCATTTAGTCAATTATTGCATGAGAAAGCGAGAGGACGGGTAATCGTAAGGTTGATGGTGAGTTGCCATCCCCCCCCCTCCCCCCCCCCAAGAAAATGATGGCCCATTGTTAAAGGCTGTCGAACAAAGAGCAAGAGTGCGCGTGCCTTCACAAAAGCCCGGGCTCCCTTCTCCCATTCAAAAGGGAGTATTCTTTATCGAGGGTACTACCCCATGGGCCACCGACTGGAGAGAAGAAAAAAGAAAAAAAGAAAAAAGAGCCATATAATATGCGAGCAAGTCTTAATAACCGCGAAAGGGCAACGGGGGATGTTTGTTGAATACCAGTATTCAAAATAAGTTGTGAGGGAGGTTGAGAGACATTTTGGGGTTGAGGAGTAACAACAATTGAAAACAACGAGGCATCACTCATCTAGAAGCCGCTCCTTTGTGAGTGGAACTGGGAAACCGCGGGAAAATCGTTCGGACGTTGATCAAAAGATAAAAAACCGCGGGAAAATCGTTTGGACGTTGATCAAAAGATAAAAAACCGCGGGAAAATCGTTTGGACGTAGATCAAAAGATAAAAAACCGCGGGAAAATCGTTTGGACGTTGATCAAAAGATAAAAACCGCGAGAAAATCGTTTGGACGTTGATCGAAAGATAAAAAAACCGCGGGAAAATCGTTTGGACGTTGATCAAAAGATAAAAAACCGCGGGAAAATCGTTTGGACGTTGATCAAAAGATAAAAAACCGCGGGAAAATCGTTTGGACGTTGATCAAAAGATAAAAAACCGCGGGAAAATCGTTTGGACGTTGATCGAAAGATAAAAACCGCGGGAAAATCGTTTGGACGTTGATCGAAAGATAAAAAACGTTGATAATCAACATTAGGATACGTTTTGCCCGAGAGGTCCATTGAACGATCATCGGGCCTGATGGTTTTTCACATATTCATGTTTTGCATCCTCATTCGCGTTCTTCAGTTTTTTAGTAGTTGAAAATGACTTTAATGTTGAGTCGACGTAAAAGTAAGAGTGCAAACTTTTTTGATTTAGGAAATGGAAGACAACGATATACTCCGCCCGTATGTTGTCGTTGATGTGTATGGACACATGGCACAGACAGGGATAAGCCACTTCCACGAGAAGAATTTCGTCAACTGCGCCGGAAAAACGAAAGAGCCAACGCTAATAAACGCGGGCGGCTGACGATTATACAATTGGATATTTACCCCTCTGTTGAACAGCAAAACAGCTCTATGGGATACACAAAGATGTAGTGCTCAACGATCATCACAATAGCCCCAAGCAATACGTACCTTTATCTGTGCCAAACTTCTGAAATTGACTATCGGAAAATCATCTCTGCTACACAGTGGCGTAACTACGGGGAGGGAGAGTGAGTTTTGCAAGTTTCTCGAGAGCAATTTGGCGAGGTTTACTGAAGTAAATTCTGCGTTCAGGAATCATTCTTTCATGAAACTTAATTAGTTTGAAAAATTGACTAGTTTTATTAGAAACTAGCTGTCGGGCAGAACTTGGGGTGTGTCCATCTACCTCTATTACCTGTCCCGGACGAGCAGAAATCGGGATGGATCCATCTACCACTCTTACCTGTAGCTTTACGGATTATACCTCTTACATGTCCCTTTACATACCCTTATAATCTTAATTGCCAAAAAAATATTCATCTGTCTCACGGAAAGGAAGAATTTAAGATGTTTATATTTCGGCTTCCCTATAAACCCCCACCCCTATGCATCGGATCCGGAAGTGAACCCCCCTATGTCCTTCCCCGATCACGGAAACATTTAAACACTGGAGAAGGGTTCGATCCATAGAGCAGTTTCTGCGTGATTTAAGGACAAACAAACAGACAGACACCAAATTCAAAATCGGTATGGTTCGTCTCCATTTCACGCGAAACGAATAACTGTAGGGAAATTTTTCGTAAATACCCAAGGAACACGAAAATCGAATCTAAATTTAGTTATATAGATTAACTTAGTTTTGTGATTAACTTAAAGAGTTTTAGTTTTGCTAAATTTGTTCTTATATTAATACAGATAATTTTGTAGTACAGCTGTTATTTTATTTAATATAAATTATTTTCATCCCCCCCCCTCCCGACCGAAGCCCTAAATCCCTAAGCCCTAAGACCGGCGTGAAATTGAAATCCTAAGGAGACTACATACCATAATATAGTACCGTAATATGGTATATTAACACTATGACAACATAGTGTTAATATAATAGAAATTAGCTATAGGAGCCACGCAGCTGATCCCGGCCCTATGCTGCCTAAAGTGTAAGCAAATTTCAAGTCTCTAACACCACGGAAATTGCGCCAAAAAACTTCACATTTTTGAACGTCATAATATATTATTATTATGGGTTTGAAATGAGTATTTAAACAAACAGTTTGAACCCATATTATGGGTTTGAAATGAGTATTTAAACAAATATGCTTTCGATTAATCGAACATCGATTATTCAATACCGATTAATTGATCACGTCGATTATTAGTTTACGATTAATCATTTGATGTTATAATCGATTATTTGGTTTCGATGTTGCATCCCTGCTGCTAACGTCGATTAGGGATCATGCGGGCAGCTGATTTTTATGTGTCGAGCCGAGTTCAAGTTAGTCCTTGTGTTCAATCAGACGAGACTTGGGAGGACTCCACCTGAAATCAGAGGATACTATGAATGCAGCTAATTAGGAGTTATCGCATAGCTCCATTTCAGATTAGGTTTGGAACCAACAGTTGCGGATTGTAGTGAAAGACGGTCAATTGTCAGTCCGTCCATTGTTTCAATAACAATTTTAAACATACTGCCTCGATCAGCTTGTCCATGAGGTTTCCACGATATGTCCGTATGTATCCGTAGGGAATCACAAAGTTGACCATACCATTAGAAAGCTGATTAAATTTGCAAGTTTTCCTGAGATTTGACAGCTTCCAGCACGTTTTTTGGAAATGCAGTTAGCGCACAAGTAAATTTAATTAAAAAAAAGTCAATGCTTGAACTGTAATTGCGATCCTAAGGAGTTCGTGTTTTATTACGAATGTAAGGCGTATGTAGAAAATAACGTTGAATTCGAAAATGTGGTCAAAAGTAGAAACAACTTGTGTCAAAGTGAAGAAACGTGGGTTTTTATGGCATAAAACGTGGTTTTCTGAAAAAACACTTTAAAAAATCATACCTTGGGAACGGATTGAGGTAGAAAGGTGCGGTTGGCTGCCTTCTCCATTTTCAGTCTAGTTTTAACCATTTGTTTCTTTTACACCAAGTGGCAAACACCCTGTATATATATACAAATACATGATATTTTTGTAATAGTCTTATAGTAGGGTAGTAGCTATAAAACAAGTAAGAGGGATCCAATATTTCACACAATCCATCCCTCTCATGAATGATGTTGATGCTGAGAATAGCTTGGAATTTTCCTATCCATCATTTATGGTGTTAAATGGTTGTTAGTCCCTCCGGTTGCCTTGCTTCCATCCCCCTTCGCCTCAACCTGCCAACGAGGAATCTAAAATACTCCTTCAGCTTGTCATAGGCGGCATTTCAAGATGTCAGGAAGTACAATCGTTGAATGCTGAGGAAACTTTAATCCCGTAACCGTCATAATATTTCAATATACACAGTGGCAGCAATATACATGTACTAACGATTAGTCCGAATTCACCAATTGTTTGGAGTGACTATGAAACTGGTTCTACAGTTCGCCGCTGTCATAAAACAATCTTCATTTTCAAGTCGACTTTACAGCTTGCATCAATGGAAGTTGATCTATAGGCCAGTGGCATCTAAAGTGCACGCTCGGGTCTTAACCCGGGATTACGTACGATGTCCCTGCAGCTTACTGTGTGACTCAGTTTTGCATAATCTGTTGTTGCCTTCTCACCCTTCCGGTCAAAGAGCCTCCATTGGTAAATAAACATATTTTGATTTATTATGATCATCGGCGGTAATGCGCTTTCGTGAGGCAATAACGACGACGACATGTGGCGTGTGAAGTATTTCAGTTCTCTTTGATCATGCGCAGTAAGTTGCGTTCTCGCACGATGATAGAAACTGTTTTTGATTCTCTTCGCTTCTTTCGGGTTTCAACGGATTCCCATGACACGTGGCTTCAGGATCTCTAATTGATTGAATGTCTCCGTTCATCAGTACGTTTTTAAATCGCTTTCAATAGCGGAAACCTTGTTAATCTCCATTAGAGATATGTTATAATGAGCTGAGTTTTGGATGCCCTCATATGAGATGAAATCCTTGAAATGAGCGTGGAATCTTCCAGCTGTATCCATCAGAATGTTATGATATTTGCAGGGGTTATCCAAATAGGTCCCGCGTTACCTCCGCCCACATTAAATGTCCACATAAATGTTATGACCCTTGCGTCAACTTGCTTTCATGGGTGTACATTCAAAATATAATCACATCGCAATATCTTGGAATCTTATTCGGTACTTCCGCCTCCTTTTGCAAAACCTGTTGTACATTACGAACGTACAGCATCTCTTGTTAAATTCCACTTGAAATTAAAAGGTAGTTGAGCGTTAGCAAACCATTTCTTACTTGAAACGAAAGCCAGAATAACAGAATAAAACCCTCTCAATTTCGGTAGGAACGTAGTATCCGGACTCCTGACAATGGCGGTGAATCCTACAGGTGTATCCTACATTACGTTAGCTGACACAGAAGGGCAAACACAGCCAAACAACTCACTCAAACAACGAGCTCCAGAGACCTGCACGGCCCCATCTGATATATCACCAACTTTAAATTATTGTAGAGGTGTAAATGTTTAAAATGCACAATCTTCCAAAGAAGAATGCATTTAATTAAATGGAAAAAAATGAACCTGTGGAATTGCGTGGAGAAGCAAAAAGTTGAAATCTCATGAGAGCTGTCGGTTAACATTAAATGTTAACATTAAATGTAAAATAATTTTGGAGGTACCTAGAATCGTAACAAAGGATCGGACGGAAAATCTGCAACGGCCTACACTATTATTGTCTGTCTAGATCACTGTTATGTACAATATCATTTTCAAACCCATAACTATAAGAAATAATAGAAGTATTGAAGTCAAATAGGTAGGTCCTGATGGTCCTATTCGAGGGGAGGGTGGAGTGGGTAACTCTAAAACAAATGATAATGATAATTCATTTATATATGTACATTCTGAATAAAATAGTCATATATTAGCGAATTTTCATAAAAAGGAAGCTTTTGTTCTCGGTCTAGAATTTTTAAAACTCGAATTTTCGACAAATTGTCATACGATAACTCTCGATAGAATTGAGATTAAAAGTTCAAATTTGCAAAAACAATCTGACCTCGCAATCGAAAGGCTGAGTATGTAGTTGGGCAGAATCAGGCGACTCGAAGGGGGTTTTTCGGGAGTTGTAGGGGAAAAAATTGCCCATCAATTCTCAAAATGAAACAATCTGACACGGTACACCTCATTTTAAAGGTTTGTTAACGCTGAACACAATGTTGAAGTCAGAATTGCGATATATTATTTCGTTCTCAAACTGGAGCACTTTGGAGGATAAGAAACGTTGTTACTTGGGACGTTCTTCACGGTTCATCTGCTCTAATCTGATGACGGAATGAGATATCCCAATTCGGATTTCACCATCGTGTTCAGCGTCAAAAAATCTATAAACTGAAGTGTTATTCTGCAAGGAAGGCGACAAAATTTGTTATAAAACCAATAAAATAGAGACACTTTACATAAAACATTCGCTCTTATAGCCATGCAGCGATTGGATTTTTTTGAATTCATTTTTATACTAAGGCAGGTCATGGGATTTACTTGTGCCTACCTACGCTGGAAATATCCTTCAACATCCTTTCTATCGTTCTATTCTTCAATCGTTTTGGAGCTTGAACCCATGCGTACTTGTGGTACCTCCGAACATATGGAATATGGGTAGTAGATCTGGCCATGTACGAAACGGAGTATGAACCTACAATAGCCATTCTACCTTCAACAATCATGCAGTAGTGAACTGCGTTCAAGTCTTTTGGATTAGAGCATGCAATGACCTATCAGTAATCGAGGTATTTTCCATCGCTTTCGCCTGACTGTAATCACAGCGTCGGGTCATAATATATTATATTTTCTGCCTCCGGAAAGTGGTTTGTTCCGGTTGGTAAACGCTTGGGTTATCTACTACCTAACCGACAGGATGGAGTGAGATACGGTTAACAATACGTTCAAGTTGTTCGAAAATATGGTAATTAGGGCAGCGAATGAAATTATGCCCAGACGCAATGTTCTCCCTCGGGTCATTTACTCCAACTAATAATCTCTGATAAATAATTCAGAATCGTCGCGGCAGCGTGAATCGAGAGAATTAGCCTGAGGTGCCTCCACGCATTCCTTCTTTTACTTTTTTCTCGAAAATTACGTCTTACCGCCGTTTAATGTTTTCAACGCCACATCCACAAAATACCTTCACTCTTCTTCTCTCCGTTTCTGCTCCAATAGATGAAGATTTTTCTCGAAAGAGAATATTGTTCGGGAGCAGAACCTGGAGAAGAGTTTATCTTTTCAAAAAGGTGTATTCATTAGAGGCTCCCGTGCAGCTATTGTGCTCAGGCCTGGCCCCTCATTGTTCCAACAACTTGAAGCCAGCCATCCTCTCATCCGTCCGGGGCGCCGTTTTTGTTTTCAAGTATGTATGTTAACCACAGCGCAACGGAGAATTAATTACGCCTATTATTGCGAGCTGTTTGTTAGAACAAGGACCCGCGGGTGCCCTCTTTACCTCTTTCTGTTATCCACGGCGAACCCTGCTCGCGGAATAATTGGTTTGCCCTGATTGTTCTTCGGAGAACAGGTAGAAACTTACACTCGTAAGTTGATCGAGTACAACACTCTTTTAAATTAAATTTCGACCAGGAGTTCGATGATCGTGAATGACGTATCATTTCCACCTCTTCATAAAGTACTCTTGTACAAGACAGTGCTAATGCCCATTTGGACCTGTGGCATCCAGCTGTGGGGTTGCACAGCTACGACAAATATCAAAATCATACAAGCATTTCAGAATAAGGTTCTGAGGAGCATAGTAAACGCTCCTAGGTATGTAAGGAATGATGACCTCCACAAAGACCTCCAAGTGGAGACAGTCACCGATGTTAAAGAAGCTAGCTATGGGATATGAGCGCAGGCTTCTTAAACATCCAAATCCCGCTGCTATCCAGCTACTTGACAACTCACAACAAATTCGACGCCTAAAGAGGACCAAGCCCCTGGACCTTCTATGCTGACAATGAGTGACGTGCAGTTAAAGTGCGGTAGAAGTTAATGAGCTCTCACCGCGAAAAGTGTTTAAATTTGTGAACTAAATAGCTAGATATTTACCTGATTTATCAATGTAACTAGTTGTTATATTATCTAGATAAACGCATGGGGGAAAAATTTTTTTTCCATCTCTTAGATTGATTTAACCTTCCAGTGGTGGCGCCCCTATTTGCGACATCAATAGTGGCACTGCACCTCAGAGGTGCAGGTTCTTTTTTTTCATCAAGAAACAATAATCCAAGCGAAAAATTGCGTTGCACTGTGAGGGAATGAGTGAAAAACGTCAAAATATGTGAACAACGGACTTTGTTATAGGTATATTTTTAACAATAACATAATTTTCCGGACGTGATTTTTGTTGAATTATTTCAGGAATACTTTGACTATTTTAGAAATACTATCTCAAAATAATTTTCAAGTTTTAATTCCTATCAATTATTGATAGAAATGAAAACTTGAAAATACTTAGATGAAGTTCCGAACGTAAGCACCTACCTACCTAAAAAAAATCGAAACCAGTTCCAAACACAGGAACAAAATGCTTAGGTAGGTACGACAAGTAGTAAGTTATATCTTCGATTTATCTTCAACGTCATCATCTTCTCTGTCAGTCCCGGGAAGCATTATCAAACAGAGGACCCTGCAATCTACCAACGTCTTGCGGGTTGGAAAGGTCAAATTCAGAGCTTGAACGATTTATACTGCAAATAAAGAATGAAAATGGCATGAATAGTGGCGCTACATCTACCAGGTGTTACCTACTTCATTCTCACAACTAATCATCTACGTAGTGAGGTACCTACTACCTACACGTATAATAATTGATGGTTGCATTTAGAATGTTTTTGTCGTGATTTGTGATGGATTTTCATTCAATTTTGCGTTTTGGATTGACGGCTGGTACCTAGTAAAACCCTCCGGGTGATCCTAAAAAATTATCTGCATCGAAATCTATCACAATGTGTACAACTGCATACCATTTTATGAAAAATGTCCATGTTACGATGGTTTGAAGATTTCTAGCCGCTTTGATTTAAATTTTCAATGAGTCAGCCTGGTCCGATCCTTCATACCGATTTTTAAAATTTTCTAGTCAATGGACAAATGTTCTAGTAAAATGGAAGTGACCATTTCAACACTCCAATGCTCCTCACTCTGCAACATCTTAGCATCAAATAGTTCTGGTGACAATTATTTTTGTGCATCCCAAGAACGTGTGGAGCGCATCATCTTCGACATCCCAGCGGCTGCGGCACGATGGAGTATTCACCTTCCCCATTCTGTTCAAGTATACGCCTATAGGCGTAGAAAAGTCCATGTCCTGACAAGAACTGAGTCA
Organism: Stenodema calcarata; assembly: GCA_963920205.1. Taxonomy (NCBI): domain Eukaryota; kingdom Metazoa; phylum Arthropoda; class Insecta; order Hemiptera; family Miridae; genus Stenodema; species Stenodema calcarata. The sequence continues at coordinate 26,917,506 of OY986049.1, read as the reverse complement.
GGAAATAGTTCACTTCTTCAGGAACCAACCGGGTTGTCCAACTCCCTCTCAACTCATCCGACCACATTTCCTGTCATCTTGTCATTGTACGCTCTCTTTCTTCCCTGGAAATGCGGGATCACTCTCCTTCGTCTTTCCTTTCTTCCTTTCTGCAGCCAGCAGCTGTATGGGTATCACACTAGCCAGGAGGTGAATTGCTGGATCTGATAATGTCCCGTAGGTGCATGCAATCCGCAGTGCTCCCCTGCGCTGCACAGCTATCATGCGCTTCCTGTTGTATGCAACACTCAGGGCATCTGCCCAAAACAAGGCCCCATAGAGCAAAATCGAATGTACTCGTACCACCGACATCACCAGGCGTCCTTTCCAAGGCCCGTTCGTATTTCTCATTAGGAGACTCAGAGCGGAGTTCCTCTGTGCAGCCCAAACTGCGGCTTGCCTGATCTGGCTCCAGAAAGTGATCTTTGTGTCCAGTATGACTCCCAAATATCTCCCGGCCGGCTTACTCCAAACCTCTGCTCAATAAAGTAACATCAATTTATGATAATTGATAAATTTGGTAAACGGCTTCTGATCAATAATGAACATTTTGGAAATGTCATAGTACAGATATAGGACAAAATAGGACAGATATTTCGCCAACCTTCTACCTATGTTAGTTTGGTAACATCTCATGACAATGTCATTTTCCAAATGTTCATTACCTATTGCACAGAACCCAGATACCAAATTTTAACACAATTGGTGTCAAATAGTAGGTACATCAAATGAAGCAGATATCTCACCAACCTAGACCGTTCTTATCATCACCCAGCGTGACATGATCCCGAAACCCTTTTTCTAAGAAGACTCCTGTACTTACTACAGTTCTTCCACCATCTCAACAGTTACTATAATGATTATAAAAACACCCAATATTGTAATAAAGTATCAATGATGATATTTCTATACCTACCACTTGACCTTCCAAGAAGCTGAAGGTTAGATGATGTATGGGATGGAATTATACTATGATAATTAGGGTAATTGGGTATTGTTCATATTTCATACATCTAATAATTATTGTTCTGTATGTTCACAGATAATCGACATAACAGCTGCCTGGAGTTATCAAGGTAATTGAGCGATGAAGTATCTTGGACTTTCGGCTCATGTAATTAAATTTCAGTAGCTTTGTTATGACTAGCAATCACTCTGCTCTTCACTGAAATTTCTATTAGGCACCTACCATTGGAAAGTAGTTACCGTCTTTTCATTGAATTATTGGAATTCGTTGTTGAGATCGGAGCTTGTTGTGGCTTTTTTCCGTTCTATCTCCTGTTTGTAGAGGAGATAGAACGTTATGTACGTTATGTCTCCCTATTTGTGTTGCTTTGTGATGTGATTAAAATTCATTTAATACAATCGACAACGAATGGGGGCTTTTGATGAGTTTTTCAGAGGACAATAGCCTTACAAACCCAGACTTTTTTACGTTGTGGTCTCCATAAAAGGGAGGTTTTATTGAAAATTATATATTTTTAAGCGCAAAATAGGCATTCGAACTCAATATCGTGTGTGGATCAAATTCGGCTCAAGTCAAGGGTTGATGTTGTTTCTGAGTTCAAGTTTTCGCGCGGCGACAGGAGCGCTCCAACCGCCCAACCGTCACCTCTTCGAAGCTCGTAGTTGGCGAGAATTCCGCTGGGTACCAGCACACGACGAGCGGACTGAAATACAACTTTACCGTCTCTTGCTCAACGGTTCACCTTCGACCCGCCAGAAGCAGCACTCATTGGACCACAGAGTCTCAGAGTTCGGCAGACCACCGCTAGAATGCAGTACGCCGGGTGCCCCTAGCGGTCGTTGCGCTAACTAACCTGACCTTAACCCCGCGCATTTTCGCACTTCGTCCACAAAACCGTGACAACTCCGATTATCGAAAACCAAATTCAATTTTACGGGTAGACGGGTAGATCTCAGTTTGAAATAATGTAGGGTTTAATGAAGTCTAACCAGTTCCTTTGATCGAAGTTTTCAACGAAAACCGCCGTGAGCTCTGATTTGGAAGGCCGGGAGTTCGATGATAAGGTGAAAGCGCGGGAACCGAATGTCAAGCCTCCGCTTTCTGTCCGTTTTTGTATTGCATCAGATGTCGTAAACAATGATGACTAGCCCTCCGTAAGGAACATCTTTTTTTTTACGGTAAATGGGAACATCGGTATGTGATACCGCTATTCCAGAAAGTCTATATTTTTCATAAATAATTGCAACTTTTAACAACTCTAACATTTTATTTAGGATTCGGGAACGTATAGGGATTATTCAGGAACATTATTCAATGCAATAAACGTTTATTTAGATTTAAAAAATAAAAATAAAAACATAAAAAAAATAAAATGGTACAAAATGACTTTTCTCACGTGTCTGAAACGTCCTCAGACCTTTTTTTAAAAGTACATAGATAACATCGACCGAAATGTTAGAATTTTTATGACAAAATTTTGAATAAAATAAACATTTCAATAAACTTCAATAAACTTGAATATTTGGTAAAAAAAAAGATATATATTTGAATAAAAATAAACACTTGAATAAACTTGAATATAAACATCAATAAACTTGAATATTTGGTTAAAAAAATGTTTGAATAAAAATAAACACTTGAATAAACTTGAATATAAACTTCAATAAACTTGAACATTTGGTAAGGAAAAATTAGACATAATAAGAATTGAACACGCATTGATGATTCCATCTAGCAGTCTCTCGTCGTCGTCGTCATCAGTTTCTGAGCTCTCATGCATCTGTTCAAACTCGTTCAAATCAGCAACTTCGTCACCAACGTATGAGTCAGCAGAATCCAAATCTGAATCAGACTCTTCCATGAAAGGGTCCTTCATCAGTGCAAGTGATACTAGGCGTTTTGTACGGGAGGAAACAGGAATGTTTGATGCCATTGCAACCTACAACAAAACATCCATTGTGTTAGCAAAAATATTTGGAAGCTCGTAAATTGCATGGTAGGTACTTGTAGACAACATGAAAAATGTCTGATTGACAGAAAAAAATGAAAGTTGTTGAGTAATGATAACATTGGTATATGATACTGGCAACCTTTTAGTCGATTAGAAGGAACATCGGTATGTGATACCGGCAACCTTTTAGTCGGTTAGAAGGAACATCGGTATGTGATACCGCCAACATTTTACAAACAGGTAACTTACCGTGGGAAAAAAAGGCGTGAAAATTCCTCCAACCTTCTACCTGTGCTTGCCGGTAGCTAACTGAAGATGTCACAGGGACCCAGTCGTCTCCGTCGACCCCTCGCACCCCCACCACTCAAATTAGGAACCATAGCGGTATGTGATACCGATGTTCCTTACGGAGGGCTAGGATTAGACTCTAATCCTGGACATCAATGTTCAATGTTTTCGACCTCAAAAAAGTCATAATCGATTTATCGTCCTCCCAACATCGATAATATTATTTTGTTTTACTTTCATGCAGCAAAAGGTGTAAGAAATACCCACCTCATTCCCACGATATTGGTAAGACAAAATAGGCCGCTACAATAGAAAGAGGACACTAGCCAACAAAAAAAGGTGTTGTTTTCGCTATCAAATCTAGTTTTTGAGATGTAGCTCATAAGTATACCTTTTTTCTCACATTCAACCAGTCTTTCTTTGATTCTCGAAGTGCAAAATTCGGATTTAAACCTGATTTTATATCTATCTGCAGTTCTGTTCAAAACATGCATTTACAAAATTATAAAACAGTTCATTTTGTTTTTTATGTGTACTCGTACTTTACCGTTGTTTTCTCCGTGAAATGGAAAGAGATAGCTAAAATCGGGTTTCAAATTATTTTTAACACTCAAATGTAGCTAGAAAATAGGAATATGAATTAAGTGTAATCATAGATGATCAATTTCATCACAAGCAAACATCGATGTTCCAACCAACGGTGGTCAATAACATTGAACGTTGAAATTAAAACATCGATTAACAGCGGAATCAAAACGACGATTTTTCATGAACATCGGAATCAAAAAATCGATGTTTCAGTAAAATTGGACATCCAGTTGTCGAAACTGATGAATGAGGCATTCAAAATCGAAAGTGGGCAACTGCGTTCTCTGTCATCAGTTCAGACAATGAATTACTGAATATTTCAGGATGTAGCGTTGAATTTTGATGTCAGTGTCAATAGTTTTGCTGCCGTGAAGGATCCGACATACTGATTAGTTGAATTCCCAAGTGGTTCGAGAGCGGATTACCTATTTAATTAAGTACCTACCTATAGGTACTCCCTGGGCTGTTCTTGATAGATGGACAAGGATATTAATTTTAAATAGGCAGGTACTAGTGATGGTCAAAATCAGAAATTTCGAATCTCAAAACCGAAACTGAAAATTAAAAAATCAAATCTCGAAACTAAAACAGGTAACTCACCACCAGTGGTCCTGGAGTAATTCCAGACTCTGCAACATGCATGAAGCCTATTTACATGCCTGGGTATGGCAACGAAAAGTAAATCCATTTGAATCAGTCGTTCAGAAACCCGATATGTCTAAAATTTTATTGTCGGTCTTTTGCAAAATTACCATCTACAGACAACATCGTTCAAGAAATAGCCGATCGTCCCGCAAGTCCACTGACCTCGGGGACATGTCGGGTTTCTGCTTGAACTTCTGATCTCAAAAAAATTAAAAAATACCTTGATACTTCAAGAGATGACAAGAAATTTTGGGAAATATTTATGCGTGGTCAACGACAGCACAAGGTGGACTGGAAGTACTAGTTCTTGAATGATTATATTGTCAAAGGTTTCTTAACGGGTTCAATTTGTTGGCATATCAAAATCTGTGGGTTACGATGAGTGTGTAATTTGAAATCAGTGAGTCTACAAACCAGGTGTCTCAGGGGCATTGTGCATCTAGCAAAATACTCGTTATTAATCGGCTGAGACAACCCGTTCCCGACCCAAACAAGTATAGCACCAGAAAATGTGAGGAAAACATTTTTGAATTTATTTGTAGGGTGCCCTTCAACATTTCCAATATACATTCGACATTGACCATTTGTTATTATGCCGTGACGTTGTGGCACCACTCCCTAGCACCCTGTTGATGCCAAAATCTATAAAGAAAATTCAGGGTGCCTTAAAAACTCCCTCATATTTCAATAAACTCAATTGTTTTAATTCTATTAGTTTCAGCTCACTACGTAGATACATAAGAAAGTTAACATCACCCCCCCCCCCCCCCGCAATTCAAGGTGGCTATTTCACGTTTTTTTCATTTTCCATTTGACTAAGTACCTAACTATTCCGGCAGTTTTGAGTTTCGAGAATTGAAAATATTGTTGTTTTTAATTTCTAAACCGAAACGTTCAAAGTTTCGATGGTTTCAAGATTCGAGTTTCGACTAGTAGACCTACCTACCTGTACGTACGTTACAAGAAATAATTTTATTTATCTAATAAACATAAAATACATCGGTACTTGATAAGCCGGCAAGAATTTTTTTTTTTTTTTTTCAATTCGAATTCATTTATTCACAATATTGCCTGGTATGCTAATGTGGGGAGGGAGTGGTGTTTGTGTCAGTAATATTTTTGTGTCAGTCAGTATGGGGAATGTTCGTCATCTTGGGGATGGTCCAATGTGGGAGTTAGTCGCTCGGTAGAACACGGCTGTCCCACCTCAGTCCTGCAGACCACGAGTGGAGTGGAGCATTGACCAATAGTACGCTGGTCTAGCGTCACTTGCTGCGTAGTTCAATCATGCAATATTGCGTTGTCTCGTAGAACTCGCTTCTTCAACCTACGACCATCGTAGGGAGCTGGTCCAGCAAGAGCAGCCACTTCTGGATTTTCGTGTTCCGTGGTGCGGGTGCTCAGTCTTCTATAACAGCTCCTGATGGTGTCTTGTACTGTCTCCAAGCACAGGTCAGAGTGGAGGGTGTCGTTTCTCACGAACCAGGGAGCGTCAGTGAGAATCCTCATGATCTTGTTCTGCTCCACCTGAACCTTCTTCACTGTCGAATCGCATGCTGAACCCCAAATTTCGCATCCATAAGTCCAAACTGGTTTGATCAGAGTGTTATATAATAACCTCTTGTTTTTAAGGTTCAGTTTGGACTTACCATTGATTATAGGCCATAGCATGTGAACCCGCCGTTTCATCTCCTGCGTTATTCTTTTAACGTGCGGCTTCCACGTCAGCCGGCGGTCTAGCAACAAGCCTAGGTACTTGACTTCTGACGCTCGGGGGATGCCATTGCCGTTCAGGTGGACACCAGACACTGACCCCTTCCTGAGGGTGAATGTTATCTGGGAGGATTTAGAAGGATTTATCCTCACCTTCCACTTGCTACACCACTCCTCAGTTTGTTCAAATTGGCACTGGAGTTTACCTTTGGCTTCTGCAATGGTATCTCCAGCTGAAAATATTCCTGTATCATCAGCAAACTGGGACACTAGCACTACTTCTGAGTCAGGGAAATCGCAACAGTAGAGGCTGTACAGAAGGGGAGACAATGGAGAGCCAACCTGAAAATTCCAACCTGAAATAACAGAACAAAATTAGTGGTACTGAGGAGGCAATGTGTAAGAGACAAAGTATGACTAGTCATTGAAACAATCTTAACAGACTCAAAACATTCATTATTGTAAATAAATCAAATGATTTGAAAACGAATAAACGGCACTGAAGGGTAAACTGTGGGAACTCCAGTTGAAGAGTTCAAATATTTGTCAATTTTGACTAGGTAACAAGAAATATAATTATATAATTAATTTTGAGGAATTTTGCTTCTGGAGTATCGTTTTCCTTGTTTTTTCGGAGCTAGAAAACGGAATCTGATGTTGATTTTGACTTAAGATTAAAGAATTTAAGTTTTAACTCAGTTTAGGCCCTTAAATCATTTTTCTTCTATCGTTTTGGGTTTTAGACTTCTAGCCCTTCCGTTTTGGATTTTAGACTCTTCATGGATCCACCACTGGATTTTTTTCTTTTCATAATATTTATTGCACCAAGTAATACATCTTATTAGCAACATTTCTTTGACAACGAATAATCGGTGACTGAAACAAGACTGTGATACATAACACCACTGGATTGTATAGATCATTATTGAGTCCGTGTTCCATTAGATATCAATTAGTTGGGCGACAAAAATTGAGTTCGACCCAACACAGGCATTCCGTGTTGAATGCCTGGTCGATATTTCATTCCATATCAAAATGAGAAAATACACGACACAGTTTTCTGTGGAATTGACATTTTCTGACATATCACGTTTTTTCTCGGTCCAGAAGTGCTCTGGAAGAAGGTGAGCGAGATGGGATCCAGAAATGGCAGAGTGGGAGGGAGTGAGCTACTTAAAACAGGAATAGGGGCCAAGTACGAGGTGTGGAAGGGAACGAGAGAGGGGCTGAATCAATATGGCTTCCTTCTTCAGAAGCCCACTCCAAACCCCCGACCCAGCAGCCCAAAAACACCACTGCAATAATTGCTGCAATCGTACTCCGTATCTGCAGATTCATCTATTTGACGAAGCAGTTCAGTGTAGATCTAAACCTTTTCGTTTGTCCGTTGACGTTTTCAAAAGTTGGAACTAAAATTGATTAGAGAATAAATTAAAATCAACAATTGAATGAAGACACGAACCCAAAATTACGCACCACGAAGAAAACTACTTGGAAACTTTTGATTCGATCAGTTCGTATATGTATAAACTCTATTCTGAGTTGGGTGTGTTCTATTAAATTATAATGAAAAATAAATCAAAAAGAATGTAATATTGAAGACAACTCAAATCAAACTCAAAACATCTGTTACTAGGCCTCACGGGACATTCCTGACTATTACTCAATATCGTGGAACTTATCGATTATGATCGATGAGTTCCACGATATTGAGTACCTATTCAAGTAAAGTTGAATCGTGTAAAAACCTCATAAACAATGCTAATGTACAGGATTGCACCTCGTAAGTAAATAACTCAGTTTTGCGTAGCAAAACCTTTTTGTGCTGCCTGCAGAAGTTTGCGGTGATTTTACAGGTATCGGTGTTGCTCGATCCAAATCCGAGATTTACTTGAAAAGAACATTTTTATAATTACTGATATGAACACAATTCACTTAAATCATCAACAAATTAAATACGTGGACGAAATTATGCATTGTTTATGAGGTTTTTACACGTTATGGCGGTTCTCTGTACAACTGCTAAAATTATCAATAAAATTTATAACGTAAATAATAAGATGCTGCGTACTGTACAATATGTGGAGACAGATATTCTTGGGGACGCTTAGAGGAAGGTGTTGAATATGATTGGTAACGGTACCGAAAGTAACTCACGTCAGTGTCAACGAAATCCTTGAACCAGTAATAAGATATTCAAGTGCTCAAATCCTCGTTTTGCACATATTTTGGTTATATTAAGCATTAATGCGTGCCGACCCTTCGACATAAGTGGATTGAGATTTTCAGCAAATTGGAATGCCAGAAACTCTCTACTCTACGGGGTATGTGACGTTTTTGTTCCATTTGAATCAGTATGAGTTGGTGAGGGGAGAGCGAAAAAACTGTTGAAAACAATCTACTTGTCGTTTTTTGAGGCCGATTACAGTCGTTACTTATCATTCTGTACAAAAATGAGGTAGGTGACATTCGACGTAACAGAATCTGGATTCCATCAACATCCAAATGAGTTTTTCAAATGAGGCACTGGCGACCCAGCAAAAAGTTCAACAGTGGTGGGTTGGTTAGGTAAATGATCAGAGCACTTGGCACAGTCTGAAAGGTTGTTATCAGACTTTACATTGAATGATTGAATGCTGAAGGAATTAATTCCAAGAAAAAATTAATCTTGATTTATATTGATGTTGATTTGAAAAGGATTTCATTCCACGACTTTCTGGAAACGCTACAGCAAACAGTCGATAGAGATTTTTTTTAAATTCGTTCTACCATTTTTAACAGTCGATAGAGATTTTTTTTAAATTCGTTCTACCATTTTTCTGCTATAATAAACTATTCTGAATACAATGAAACCAACGGAGAGCATTCGCGGAAGAGAAAAGAGACAAAATTTGGTCCTTCAGCAGGCAGTCTTGAGAATAAGAAAACGGATGCAGCGGCGCACAGTGGTGGAAAGTGTTCAAAAAACATCAAAATTAAAGTTCGAAATTTAATACCTATTCTAAAATTAGTTTTCGAGTCTCAAATAACTGCAGATAAGTGACCCGACTTATTTAACCGAACCATCAAGACAAGCTTCTACACTTAGTGTAGAGAAAATAAAGACCTTGAAACCTAATGGAAGCTGAAAAACTTGAAATTGCCTTATTTCATGTCGCTGTTGTTGGAGGTTGTATTTTTTGTGCAAAAGAAACCTGTCTTCAGGACTTATGCACTTTCTTTGTACATGTAAATAGAACGTTTCGGAGCCTCCAACATTTTTTAGGAAATATTTTCCTGCTTCCTGGAATGAAGGGAAATCGTGGTAGGGAAACAATTCTCTTGATAACTTTTTTGGAGCTGGAAAAAAAATCTTTATCAAACGTTGTTTTGAAACTGGTTTTATCGTGAAGTACACGTACTGGAGATGAAAGTCTGCGAGTTTCATCGCCGTACTCCGCCGAATGCGTTCAAGGTTTACTCGGAAAGAAGCGAGGAGGGATTATTTTGTGTAAATTTTGGGATAAAATCATTTTATTTTTTAGTGAAGAAACAATTATCTATTGCTCTACTATAATTTCTTTTCTTGTTTGGAGTAATCTGTTTAAAAAATTCAAATTTGAACCACCAGCAATGTAAGCACCCAAAATAAAACATTTAGAAGACCTGTTTTTTGATGTGATTGTTCATTTACACCTCTCCCCACCTAGTTCCAGTGATTTTTTGACGAAGGGATGACAAATAGCTCTATTTACAGGGTTTTGAACAAAAATCACAATTTTCCACCACTGCGCGCCGTCAGTGTTGCACGAAAAAATTGATGTTGTTAAGAAGTTACAGATTAATTTTGCTTCAGTAATTTTCTTTTTACTTACCCCTGGCAGCGCAGCAACAAGTTATTATAGTTTATTACTAGAGGTTTTGCCCTCTCTGATTGGTCAACCTCACAGGCATGTTACATTGAAAGTAGTGAATGTATGGCAGAAGTAATGAGGAAATGTGATGCTAAGAAGGGGACGGGCAGTTGCTCCGAAACGCTTCTGATTGGTCAGGTTGGTCCTTTCCCCAGGTGCACGGTGCGGCACTGTTTCGCGCGTCAATTCAAATAGTAACATCCTGTTTTCCGTCAGTAGCCAACTTACTCTTCAAATGGAATGAAGGCTTTTATTATTATTTTCGGTTTATTAACTGAGTGCACAATGTGCACTACGGAGGTAGTGCAAAGCCACCACTGTAGTGCACTACATTGGTGCACTACATAGCCACCACTGTAGTGCACCAAAGGTCACGTTTGTCTTTTTAGCGAATTCAATTTTGTTTTGTTCCGAGAACTCATGTTCAGTGTTACACTATAATCTTTCAACAATGTTGATAATATTTAATAGAATATCTAGGTTAAAATGATCAAGGATGAAATTAAAACAAGTCATTAGAAATTGAACGAGTGAGCATCTACAGACATTTCCAGACTTTCGATGAAAACTGAATCGATGGGCTTCATTCCAACGACTAACTGATACTTTGCAAGTACGTTTTTACTTTGTTTACTTTGACTTGAGTTGGAAAGTGTACAATTTTCACGTAGGTAAGTTCCTCATTTTAAAAAGATGAATAGGTACTCAATCCCCAATGAAATTTCCGTTTTGCAAAGTGTATCGTTGCAAACACTGATTGCTTCCCATACACGTCCACTGGTTTTCATAAATTAATCCACGACAGACTGTGGTTGTTGCACTCTTCGCAAACCGCTTGAATTGCGTCCGAATCTGATTGAAACGTTTTTCTAACGCCGCTATATTTTTTGAAAATGGAATCGTCTCTGATGAAGCGAAACCTACTAAAAAAAAAAAAAAAAAAAAAAAAACTCACCAGCGAAATAGACCGGACTTGATTAAAAATCCTCAAACCTCGTGTTGGTCAATGCGGGGAAAAGCGCTTTTTTTTTGTCCTGATAGGAAAACCATGAGATAAGCCAGAATCGGGGTTTTCATCAGGAGCGGATTAAATGGAAACGAACAGTCGTCCTGAAGACTAATCCTAGCAAAACCTCTTAGCGCTTCGGTGGCTGGTGGAGAGACGAGGGAATAGGAGAGAGAAAAAAAGCGAAGATTCACGTTGTTGACAGAGGAATGAAATCTGTTTTGAATAATCTGTCCCGAGTGATAGGGAATAGGGAGGGTAGCGGTATAATGAAGTTATGCGACCAGCTGTTGATCATAGCGTGCGTTGTCGAGATAGGGGACCCTCGCTCCGCCACCGACAGATTAAATTAAATCCTAGGAGGCCCATTTGATTGGATTCAGGTCCTTGGGGACGCGTTTAAACTTAGATTGGCGGGTGTTTTAAAAAGAAAGACTTCCGCATTTTTGTTTTGTATACTCTCTTTTATGTTGTTGATTGTGGGGTTAACCCTGAATTTATGAGAAGTGGCACTAACTGGTTGTCCCTATGTGCTGTGGGAGGTTGAAGGGACTCATTTATCGCAAGTGGGATTCAACAGGAAGGTGATTTCTGCTCCCCATCGGTTTTGACAATATTTTTCTTATCAGATTGTTAGAGTATACCACAATAGTGCCCTGGATCAGAAATAGCCTCACAGGTCTGAGCCAACCAGTGTGCCCTTTTCACATATACTTGATTCGTCTTTTGTTTTCGTATCGTCGCCCTCACACCAGAACCACAAATGTGCAATTTCTTAGTTTCACAAAAATCTAACTTGAAATGCACAGATGGCTACGAAAAATAAGAATTCCGCCCAGGAGAACAAACGCCGGCATATTATTGAGTGATTTACAGGTTTTAATCGCTTTCGTATGCATCTCCAGGCTATAAAATGATTCATATTCGCGGATTTGCACAATTAGTTAAGGACCATCATTATAATATTCCCATCTGCTTCTTTAAAAATCCACACAAAAAATGCGCCAAATACATGAATAGGAACTAGAACTAGGTTTGAACACAACTAATAACTTTAAAAAATCTAGAGTGAGAGAAAAATGTTTTTCTCCTTCCGAGATGATCTCTCCTTCATCTGGATCTGCAGTTGGTTCACGACGAGTTCTGTTGTTGAATTGATGATATTCGTCAGGGATTGTTAGATCACCGTACAGTTTATGGAGATCATTAGGTATATTTTGATAGGAATTATATGCATATGATATGAATTCAAGGTTTTTGTCAGTATTATGTATGTTTAAAACATAATAGTTCCTAACTGCTTTGATGAGCCTGGTTTCAATCTTCACCTCCGCCGAAGTCAGGCTCGGTCAAGAAGGGGTGCACGCGCAGTGCTTTCGGTTCCCACCGTGGAAGGGAGAAACGATACACTAGTGCTGACCATGGATAGTCAAGGTATTTCCCACTACAGGACCTATCGCTTGGAAACTGTAATGCAGGTGAATTCGGCGTATTTTTGACATAATTAGTCCCTAAGCTCTCTGATGCAAACAGTTCCTACTTCATAATGGATAATACGCGAATCCATCATGCTGAAGCAGTGAAACGTCGGATAGAAGAAATCGGTCGGAGTTAATGTGAAGTACCTTCCACCTTATTCACCAGAAGGTTCACTGAGAAGGTTTCACTTTTGAAAATAGAGAAGGTATTTTCAAAAGTGAAACCTTCTCAGTGAACCGCGTGAGGATCACAATTTGTATGAGGTCATTGCTCGAAGTGTATCAACAGTCACCTGCACAGATTGTACTAATTAGGTAGGTACGTCATGGATATAATTAGATTATATAATTAGAGAGTTACTACTTCCCGACGCCGCAGCTGGCATTGCATTGAACTGGTTAAATAACTAATGAATTCATTCACGTCTTCTCATTCGGCATAACACTTTGTTCTGATTTGTTTGTGAATATAAAGTTTGAAATATTTAAAAAAAAAAACGTTAAATTCAAAACCTCTTATTTGAATTGGAAAACCTTGAATTTGAATTGGAAAACCTTGAATTTGAATTAGAAAATTTTTGAATTTCGAGGGGCTCACGGCAACTTCCCATATCGTCACTTTTGGCCAAAATAAGTTACTAACCTACCTTTGCATACCATTTGAAGCGTCTTCTCCCGACGGAGCGATCTAACTAAGTACGAGTAGTATCTCACATCGAGTAGTATCTCACATTTATGATAGAAATAATGTGAACTACTTTTAGAGAAGAATGCGAATGAATTATATTTTTCAGAAACAGTGAAAATTTAAATCAGAATATTAAGAGAACATAATATGTATCATATTATGATACTAATGTAGTAGCTCGCGTGGTTGGTAACTCGAAGGTAACTCGTGTCATCTCCCTTTCTTTAATGAAAAGCTCATAAATTGAGCCTGCTTGATGGGTTTACCGTCCGGGTTGATCTTCTACTGATCGGACTACTCATTTGGACTGGTGGAGGCAACTGAAGGTCTTGTCTTATCTTCCTCAAGAACCACGAATTTCTTCTGTATTGTCTACCATTGCTATCCTCTATAATGAATGATCTAGACTGAGGTCCTCTTCTTAATATGGGAGCAGGTTGCCAATTCCGGCGTTCCACTCTATAAAGGACTTCTTCCCCTTCGTCAAACTCGAGTGTGGCTTTCTTCCGCTGATTCGCATAGTAGTTGCTCTTTGCTCGAATAGCTTGAAGTTCGCTAGTTATATTGGAAAGAATATTCGGCTCGAGGCGTGAGGAAGTGTTCGGCAATAGGGATCTCGTTCTACGGCTCATCAAGCGTTGGACTGGTGAACCCAATGCACCTCTTGGTACATTTCGTTGATGAAGCAGTTCGAGGTAAGGATCGGATTTAGCCTCGTGACTCTTTTTTAGTAGGAGTATTGCTTCAGAGTATAAGTTAGGTAACACTAAATCTCATGATTTATACTACTCAATTAGTCAGCAATACTAGTCATAGGCAGATGGTTCTTTGGTTCTGCTAAACAGTCCCCAAATTTACAATGTGGGAAGTTGCCGTGAGACCCTCGATTTAGAAAACCTTGAATTTGTAAAGGAAAACCTTGAATTTGTTTGAGAAAACCTTGAGTTTGATTAGGAAAACCTTGAATTTGACTCGGAAATATATTTATATAACATGTGAAATATAATGTTATTAATTTCGATGGTGACTTGAAATGAATCGTAACTGCAGATAAACTCATACGTATCAGTTTTCTCAACAAAAAAAAGTTTTCACCTCTCGAACTCCAATAAAAAAGTTTTTCAACTTGAAAAGAAGTGATGAAAGAGGAGGAGAGTATTGGCGACATTGGGAAGGTTAGTGTAGCGGTTTAGGGGTTGAGATGAGAAGGCGGAAAAGGGGGAAGGGCGACGGGAAGGTGGGGGGCGGCACGAGGGGTTGAGGGGGGCGGCACGAGGGGGTGAGGGCGGCGGCGGGAGGTGGTCTCCATAGCGACCCGGGCAGCGCTCCCCCCTCGATTGATTGCCCCACTCCGCCGACCAATCCTTTTGTCTCGAATCCTCCCCACCCCTCATCACGGCAGGGCCAATCCTTTGTCTTCGGGATCCCCCCCCCCCACTCATCTTTTGTTTTAGCGGCGGTGAGGGAGGCGGTGGGGGGCGGCTCTTGAGAACCGCCTCCCCCTTCGCCGCGGTCATGGGGGCGGCAGAGGACTCCGGTCCGACCTGGCGGCGGCTCCTCGTCAGTTTTCATTCTTTTCTCAATGTTGGCGAATTCTGAGATGTTCGAAACATGAATTTTAAAAACATTTTTCATGCCAATTCATTTCGGAACATTTCATATCCAAGCCTAGGTATTTACGTAGGATAAAGTTCCCTATGGTCGTTTCAGTTAGACAAATGTCACCTACGTCTGTACGAATTAGATCACTCGCGACCAGGTTGTGGAAACCCATTTCAATAATAAACGGAGGTATAGAATGAGAGAGTCTATTTCCACGAATACTAGCCATGAGTACAATAGTTGAATCGATTTCGACGATTAGGTCATCATCAGTACCTAACAAACATGAACTGAAGGTACTTCATGAAATACAGCTTATATAGTAACAGAAGTGAAAGGTGTCATCCAATCGGATTGAAGCAGGTTACAGTGAAGGGAAAACTTAAATCCTATTGGCTCAGAGAAGTGAAAGGGATTGGCGGATCAACAAATGCCAATTACGCCAGACTAAGTGAAAGGGAGCTCAAACAATGGTGAGGGTAACATTGTGAAGGGGGGGGGGGGGACCAAGCTATTGCAGGAATGAACCTATTAACGGTGAAATATGTTGAGGGATCACCTCATTTAGACATTTACCAGACCTATCACTCTTAAGAATTTCGAATTTTTCAAGTACATCCAACATACTTACCTCCCTTTGGGCAAAAATGAGGGAACTCTACATACTGCCTATTTGTTAGATCAAAACTAAAATCATGATTGGATTCGCTTAGGTGACTTGCAAAAGCAGAATCACCCTTGCTATCCCTGAAATCTTTTTCATGTTCTTTTATTCTTTCGCTAAATTTCCTACCAGTTTGACCACAGTACTCAAACCCACAAGAACATTTCAGCTTATAATCCCCACTCTTATCGACATGTCATCACGTGTCACATTTCGATCGACTTTTATTGGCCCAAATTTTTCCAACTAAAACTATCGGTCATACATGCACTTATACTAATGCCCGAAGACCGAAACAGGTGCACCAAACAATTTGTTGACAGCGCTTTTTCCGAACTTTTCGGGATTTGAGCACACTCCTAGGAATGACCGTTTCCGAGGGTCCGATGGCCGTTTTGCCTATTGAGTAAAACATATAAATTATATATCTACTTACATAGGTAATACTATATTATAGTATTATACATTTCACGCTCTTTGTTGAACAGTATTGAGATATGCAATAAAATTTGAAGTGGCGCGGGAAGTTTGAGCCTGTCACATGGATGCTTATCAAGTGTGTTGGTACGTTTCCTTTTTATTGTCTCGGGTGTATATGTAGTTACTAAAAGGTTCTCTGTTTTTCGTTCTGTTTAATATACGAGTTACTACCTAAAACGCGATATTCTTTTTCATTCCTTAAAAGGTTATGAGCCCAGAAACGTTCTTTTGAAATAAGTTACGGACTTTTGTGAAGAATCCGGTCGAAAATAGTTCGATTTCGGCAAGTCGAGTTCGGCCATTCTATCGAGATGGAAAACCCGGTCGTTTCTGTAAATAAGTTAACGGGACTTCCAAATTGGTTCATTTGGAAATTCCAGATCGAAATTATCGCCGCGTCAAAGGGCTTGATAGGTGTGTTGGAAGGTACGGAGGTGAAGCCAGAGGAAAATGAACAGCAGAAGACAGCATGGCAAACCAAAGACAATAGAGCCAAAGAACTCTTGGTTGGAAGAATGGAAGAAGAACCTATTATGCATATAATTACCTGCAAAACTGCTGCCGAAATGTGGGGAAAGCTAATGGCTATTTATGAGAAGAAGTCTGAGGTGAGTGTACACTTGCTGCAAAAACAATTCTTCGACTATAAGTTCCAGAATCAAGGAGTAGCAATGCACATTTCAAGATTGGTTGAGTTGGTCAATCGTTTGACTCAACATGGGGAGAAGATTTCAGCAAAGATGGTTTTAAATCGTATTCTGACATCTTTACCTCCCGAGTACGATTCTTTTGTCACAACATGGGACGTAGTCCCAGAAGATAAGCAAACGCTGGATGAGCTTACAGCTCGATTGCTTATTGAGGAGGAGAGACGGAAATTAAGGGTCGCTGAGGAGACATCTCAGAACCATGCGTTGGCTACTACTAGCCATAAAAATAACAATAATGGCGGCCAGTTACGCTCGAAACCACTTTGCCATTACTGTAAAAAGCCAGGACATTTTATAAGGTATTGCAGGATTAGATTGAATAAAGAAGCCAATAAAGGCAAGGGAGAAATTAAGGAGTCCCACCAAGGCAAGACAGAAGGGAATGAAAAGCAATTCAAAAATGCATACGTAAGTTTGGCACTCTATGATGGCTCTCTCAAAGACTCCGAGTCGTGGTATTTGGATTCTGCAGCATCAGAGCATATGACGTCACATCGTGAGTATTTTTGTAAATACAAAACGTGTGACAAAAATGTAAAAATTGGCGATGGTTCGTTGTTGGAAGTTAGTGGTATCGGAGACATCAATGTTAAAGCAGTTGTAGATGGTGACATAATTCACAGCGTAATGCAAAACGTGTTGCATGTACCTAAATTGAAAGTAAATTTGTTCTCAGTGGCTCGAGCCTTAGAAAAGGGATATACCATGGTAGGCAAATCAAATGAATGTAAGTTGATTAAAAATGATCGTGTCACTCTTATTGCAGAAGCATCAGCTCACAATTCTGTTTTCACTTTAAATATGACAGTGGAACAAGAATCTGCGTTTTCATGTGTAAATGAATCGTTGATGCTATGGCATAAAAAACTAGCCCATCAGAATATGAGGCATGTTAAAGGTGTACTATCTAAATTCGGAATTGAATATCGAGAAACTGGAGATGTAAGTTGTGAATCGTGCCTGCTTGGTAAACAACACAGGTTGCCATTCAAGTTAAGTAACACAAAATCGGAAGAAGTATGTCAACTAGTACATGTCGACATGTGTGGACCTATGGAGGTTGAAAGCTTTGGAGGGTCTCGTTATTTTTTATTGTTCAAGGACGATTTTTCGCATTTCAAAGTGTGCTATATGCTAAAGTCAAAGTCTGAAGTTCCCAGTAAACTTAAAAATTTTCTTGCTTTGGCTGAGATGGATACTGGAAAGAAAGTAAAAATGATACGCTCTGATAATGGCACTGAGATAAATAATAGTGAAATAAGAAACATGCTTGAGCAAGCAGGAATCAGGCATCAGAGGTCAGCACCCTACTGCCCTGAGCAAAATGGTAGGATCGAAAGAGAGATGAGAACTGTGGTAGAGGCTGCTCGTACATTATTACTGTCTTCCAAGTTGGACAAACGCTATTGGGCAGAAGCAGTAAACACAGCTGTATATATCTTAAACCGCACAGGTACTAGCACAGTTGCTGATAAGTCACCCATAGAACTATGGTCCAAACAAGCACCAATATTGACCAACTTCAAAGTGTTTGGTTCGAAGGTTTATACCCATACACCTGATGCAAAGAGAACAAAATGGGATCCTAAATCAAAGCCTGGAATTTTTGTGGGGTATGAGGAGAACTGTAAGGCATACCGTGTATGCTTTCCTGGTGAGAGAAAAATCGAAATTTCTCGAAATATTGAGTTTGTTGAAGGAAACCCCCAAGATAATCCAAATGAAAATGTGCCAAATTATGAAAATTTATTTGTATTTGAAGATGACGATGAAGTAGTAGAAGCTGAAAACAACCAAATTGCTGCTAATCAATTGTCTGATTACGAGGATAGTTTCTCAACCACCAGCGATTTTGAGGGATTTGAAGATGGGAGGGAGCCTGTACCACCAGTTCCCTTGTTCACTGGTTCAAATGGTCAGCATGATCTTCGAGACAGAAGTAAGATGAAGAAACCGGCTCGCTATGATGACAGTGAATGTTTTGTAGTAACTGGATCGGAAGAACCAACTACATACGATGAAGCTATCAGAAGCAGCAAGAAGGATCACTGGATGAAGGCGATCAAAAGGGAGCTTGATTCACTGGTAGAGAATGGTACGTGGGAAGAAACAGACCTACCAGCAGGGAAATCTCCGATTGAATGCAAGTGGGTCTTTCGTGTAAAACAAAATGACTCGTTTGGTGAATACAAGGCTCGCCTTGTCGCTAAAGGCTTTCAGCAAACCGACGAATTTGACTTATCTGAAATTTTTGCACCAGTAGCAAAATTGGTGACGGTAAGAATTTTGTTAGCTTTAGCTGCTCAACTTGATCTACACGTTCATCAAATGGATGTCCGTAGTGCTTTCCTGAATGGTGACATAAAGGAGGAGGTATATTTGCAGAAACCTGATGGTATGAAGCAGGATGGCAAAGTCCTGAGTTTGAAAAAGTCAATTTATGGTTTGAAGAAGTCGCCTCGAAACTGGAACGATAAGTTCAACAGCTTTATGATTGAAGAAGGATTCACCCGTTCCAAATGTGACTATTGTCTTTATTTCAAGGTTGATGGCGGTCAAAAATTATTTATATTACTCTTCGTTGATGATCTTCTTCTATTGGGAACAAATCTAACAGGAATAGGGGATTGTAAGAGAAGATTGAGTCAGCGCTTCGCCATGAAGGATTTTGGAAGTGACCTGAACTATCTTGGACTTAAAATTCGACATAATCGGGAAGAAGGTATTGTCGAGATTGACCAGACATCTTACCTGAGATCACTTCTTCAACGATTTGATATGGAAAACTGCCGCCCAACTGCTCTCCCAATGGATCCAAAATTCGCGATGGTAAATCAGGAGAAGGATGAAAATTGGATGAAACAATGTCGTCAGCTAATTGGATCAATTATGTACGCTGTCTTGGGAACCAGACCTGACCTGGCAATAGCGTTAAATATACTAAGTCGCTATCAGAGTAAAGGAAATGAAGAACTATGGACGAGTCTGAAGAGAGTACTCAGATTTATAAAGGGTACAGTCAACAGGAAATTGGTTTTCAGAAAGAATCCAAAGGCACCTCTTCTTGCTGGGTATACTGACGCTGACTGGGCAGGAGACTCTCAGGATCGAAGATCTACTTCAGGGTGTGTGATACAGGTAATGGGATCAACTGTCTCCTGGTTTTCGTCAAAACAAAAGTCAGTTGCTCTCAGCTCTACAGAGGCAGAGTACATTGCACTGAGCCAAGGTGTAAGTGAAGCTACTTGGGTAGCAAACCTGCTTAAGGAACTGCAGATTCTTCCGCCGGATGAACCAGTTATGTTCTTCGAGGACAACCAAGCAGCTATCAGCATAGCCAAGAATCCTGAAAGTCACCGGAGGATGAAACATATTGATACTCGTTTTCATTTTATTCGTGAAAAAGTGATGGATGGTTCGGTGGTTTTGAGCTATGTGAGTAGTGAACGTCAGGTAGCAGATATGTTAACAAAACCTCTGCCAGGGTTAGCCTTTTCAAGAGCTTGTAAAAGTATAGGGTTACTTGATGCCTAAAATTAAATTTATTAAATTCGGATTCACAATGTATATTTCTGTTTGATGTTGATTTGTACCAAGTATACTTAAGTAATCTTATAAGACTTTGAATTAGAGACTTGAAGTAAGATTTTTAAATCCAGATTATGGTTTGTGACACGGATTACAGTTGTAATGATTTGTATATTCTTGAAATTTTATTGTGGGAGGGTATTGAGATATGCAATAAAATTTGAAGTGGCGCGGGAAGTTTGAGCCTGTCACATGGATGCTTATCAAGTGTGTTGGTACGTTTCCTTTTTATTGTCTCGGGTGTATATGTAGTTACTAAAAGGTTCTCTGTTTTTCGTTCTGTTTAATATACGAGTTACTACCTAAAACGCGATATTCTTTTTCATTCCTTAAAAAACAGGCACTATGAATTTACTTATGTCCTGTCAAAAAAGCTTCGAAGTTTACCAATATCAACACCACGCATCCGTCTACAGCATTTGTAGAATTACGACCATCCTGGGAAAGAGCACGGCTTACCCGACGTCTACAATTTTTCATAAACATGTTAGTTATGGATATCACCTATGAATTTAGAAGTAGGTACTGTCACTGGACAACTCCCCTGACACACATTCCATAGTGCCTAGGCATGATTTATATCATTATCTATGAATAGAAAAGAAAATGTACCTATGTATGTCTGTATGCCCTCTATGGAACCGCTGAATCGCTTTTGATAGGGATTGCTCCATTGTGATGAGTAAGTTCCAGGGATGGTTATTTCGATGAGATCGGGCCTTTCCTTCGCGACTCCGTCCGGGCGAAAGGAAAGGGCGTATGTGGTTTATCAGGTAATCTGCTATTAATTAATAAAACACAAAGTATATTGTAATAAGTACAAATGTTGAATAAAAAAAGCAATTAAGTAGGTACTAAAGAATTAAATTCTTATAATAATAATAATAGAAATAAAAATTCACCTCTCCTGGCGATCTGCAGGACATAACGCTCACCCAATCTCGTTATTGTGTCTGTGATCAATGGCAACCGGCCGTTCAATATTTCCTCAAATATCAAAAATGTTTTGATAATATCAAAAAGTTGAATAAAAAAAAAAAAAAAAATTACTATTAGTTGGACCAAACTCTTCCAGTGTGGATACTCTAAATTTTAGAGTATCCACACTGGAAGAGTTTGGTCCAACTAATAGTAATTTTTTTTTTTTTTTTTTATTCAACTTTTTGATATTATCAAAACATTTTTGATATTTAATATTTGAGGAAATATTGAACGGCCGGTTGCCATTGATCACAGACACAATAACGAGGTTGGGTGAGCGTTATGTCCTGCAGATCGCCAGGAGAGGTGTATTTTTATTTCACATACTTTTTATTTTATTTTATTTATTTATTTATTTTTTCAATGAAAGGATATACCAACATATCTACTTATATATTCAGTTAATTTATTATGCCGTTGTTGTGGTGTTTGTATGGTATGGATTGTCGAGTATGGTTTGACGCAACAAAGTCCTGAGGCAGTATCGCGATTCAAGTGTCCAAATTACCAATTTTTTTTTCTTTCTGAAATCGCGTTTCATCTTCTGATATTAGGTATATTTTGCGAATCCACGAAAAGAAGATCATTTCGTCAATGGTCGGTAGGTACCCATTGATTAAGATAGACGATTGATGTTGTACGTAGCGTGTTACACCATAACATTAGTGATTATTAGTAATGGTTGCCAACCAGGTGTACCTAGCGCTTTGTGATTACAATACGAAGTCATGTCATGTCATAAAAAATATAATAATGCAATTATTATAATATATTATATTATAATATAATAATGAATTATTCATTTGTATCCGGCTCCTAAACCTGTGTACCTCTTTTCTATTACTCTTTTCTATATAAGTTGTCACACAACGTACAACTGGAGAAAAAACCGAAATTTACTCCCATAATTCCGCACATCATTTTACTGTTTGGTATCTGGTACCTATTCACCTGTTTTCCTCAACCGTGAATTTCTATTCGCGTTTCTACGAATAAATAGTTGTTTAGACGTTTATGATAATCCTGCCATTTCACCCCTCTAACTGGCCCGGATAGCTCAGTCGGTAGAGCATCAGACTTTTAATCTGAGGGTCCAGGGTTCGAGTCCCTGTTCGGGCGGAATTTTTTGCTCCCATTTTCACTTTGGTCATGTTCATAATATATAACATTATTATTATAACATTATACGATGATGATATATGATTATAATCATATGGCTATATTAACATATTTCTGGCATTTCTATTTTGCCAATAACTGTAACTGTATCTTGTAAAGTGTAAAATGTCTGAATTTTTTCCCAAATTAGGGAAGCTTATTCCAATTGGTTAATTGGAATTTTCCAGCGATAGGAGTCAAGTCATGGGTCGTAGGATACGGTTCATCTGAAAAAAGAAAAAGAAAAAATCTATAACTACGATAGGTTGGAAATGGACGGAAATGGGTTAAACGAGTGGGAGAAGAAGCAAGTAGGGATGGCTGTCGATACCCGGTATTGGAAAACCTCAATATTTTTCTATTTGTTCTTAAGAATCGATATTTTTGTATCGATAGTGAGCCCTCCAATAATATCGAGTATCGTTACTTCAATTCCGATATTTGGAAATATCGGTACCTTACATTTTTCCCACTAGCTTAAAAAACTTGGTTTTGATATTTTTATTCTGTTGATTTTCTTATTCTTATTAAGTCAAACACCCACAAACCAATGTTTGGCCACTTGTTATGGAATCTGGAATGTAAAAAATTGTGGCTTTAGTACTAGATGGAAAACAGGAAAAGAAGAAGCCCGGCGATGTCAGCGCCCCAACCGGGGTTTCGTTTGTGTTCTTCAGTGTTATGGCTTTGTGTTGAACATTTGTGTTGAAGATTGTCTGCCGCAGCTCTCTCCAGGATCGTTCTCTCTATTCCAGCAGTTTCCACGCGAATCGCTTCCAAAGCTGGAATTTAGCTTTGACGGGTAAAAAAACACTAGGACCCTAATGGCACTAGGTAGGCCCATTAGAGGCAGAGCACTAGTAAAGTACTAGTAAAGGCAGAGTACCATTAAAAAAAAGCGCTTATTACGATTACTAAAATGCATTATTTCTTACGGGGTCACCTGAAGGCCCGTGTATACGTTCATAAGCCCTCATATTCCCTACAATTAAGGGCCTGCAAAACCTAGGTTGGAAGGTTTTTGAAGGATATCTTAAGCTGTGATTGACTTGAAGATTTGAAATTCGTGGGGGGGGGGGGGGGGGGGTTGTCCGCCAAAACATCCAATAAGAAGAAAATTACTAGAAATTTATCGAAAAATCGAAAAAATATATATTTGAGATCCTGCTCGCTCATTTTTCATGTTTTAACTGCGATGTTTGCATTTTGCGGTCAATAAGCCTTCCACAAATGCCTCCTCGTATAGCTTTTTGTTAAAATAGTTTTTTTCAAATGTTTATTTTATGAATTTAAAAATTGAACGACGAGGGGACTTTTTCTTATCAATATAGTGAATCTAACAATTCATTTCAAAAGTCTTAATGGCCTAAGCCTTGTTTGTATCTTGATGTGATGGAATCCTACAAACTGTATCCTCTCACTCTCACAGATGATTTCAATACTTGAGAATAAACTGAAGAAATTGTACATTTTGGTAGCGTTCATAATCCTTGTTTCCATAAATCCATTTCTGGTACTTAAGTCAATCACAGCCTGAGATATCCTTCAAAAGGCCCTTGCAGGAAGCGATTCTCGTGGAAACTGCTGGAATCGAGAGACCGATGGTGGAAAGGGTTGCGGCCGACTTCAGAAATGCTTCAGCGGTGCATCGGTGCTCGTGGACACCACATGTCAGATGTTGTTTTTCACCATTGACAACTCATGATGTTATTAAGTGACGCATATTAATATTAGCATACCTTCCAATAAATTGTGTTAAAAATTACAATTAACGACTTTATGCATTTTTTAAAAACTTCAGTCTTTACTGCCGCACCCTGAATTTTATTAGTCGGGTCAAAGACCCGTTGCGTTCCTAATTGCCCCGAGAATCGACGGCGACGCCAAACATCATTCGGCTTGTCGTCCGAGCGCCCTCCCCTTGCGAAGAACGGATTTGTGGAAGACAGACGGTCCCCGTTAGGAAAGGGCCATAATTCGATCCAAATCATCACGCGATATCGCGCATTAGAGGCACATGTTGCACGCCAATTTATTAGAGAGAATGGGGCCCGAACCCCTCCTGTTCTCGGTTTATCAAATCCAATCAACGGGGGCCTTCATCACATTAGGTGGATGCCCCTCCTTCCCCCAAACGCACACCATCAGTCCATCGTAACCCCTCTCCCAACTCCCGCCGCCCGTTTCCTCGGGCAATACCTGTTACCGTGTTCCCATATATCAACTAAATCACTATCCGTGTTTTGGGGAGGTTGCCGAGCTAACGACCGGGGGATTTGAGATTCCTCTCGCCTTTAATGTAACAAGACTCGCCTGACTACCGGCATTTACCCGCCCAATGCGACAAAACAACGGGGGTGCACCTGACACCCAATCACCATTAGGAGAATAAACATGACCTTGCAACAAAAATCTTCTTACCGGAATGCGACGTGTCTGAGATTGTGGTTTTTAGAGGAATCGAGTTGTACGCATTTCGATGGGTGAGAAGAAAAATCGTGGTTTAAACCTTCAGTTCATCGTTGATCTCCATCAAAATACAGCGGACGGACGTATACATCAACCCTGTTATGAATTCTACGGATTTTGAACCTTTAATTAGCAAACTCTTGGAGGTGTTTTATTATTTAGGGAGTTTGTTTCATTATAAACCGTGAGAATCGACCTAGAAAACTATTTCAACAAATTTCAAATTTCAATTTCAACAAATTTCAAACTGGTAGGTTTGCGTTTCTAGATACGAGGAATAAACCGAATAGAAAAAAAACTTCTATCCGCCGTCCTCAGCCCTCTTGAGAATGGAGATTGACATTTTCATAACGCCATACCTATCTCGGAAACTTCAAATGGGTCGTTATAGTTTTTCGATAATAGTTTCGATAAGGAGTATCTTTCAAGACCTCACGGGATTTGGAACAGCCGTAAGTTCACAGTTCAGTGTTCGAATGTTGAACCAAAAAAATCACCTTTCGTCCAATTTTCAACTGGGGAATAGCTGAATCAAATTACTCATGGTTTCGTGATAGACATGGTGTGTCTATACTTTGAGTGTATACGTAAGGGAGGTAATTTTGAATATTTTTAGTGGGTACTTGGTAGAAATCATGGCCTGTGTAGGTACGACTGAAAAACTAAAATAAATAATTTTTAATTTATCATAATAATTTATATTAATACAGGAAAGGACCTGAGACATTCTAGGCTGACCAAATAATACCTGATTTATCAATATATTTGGTCAGCCTAGAATGTAGTTGGAAAATTGACGAGTCCATTACCGAGCAAGTATATCTCCACCATACAACGCCCAGTTAGACGTACACCAAGGCAGTGTCTCAGATCCGCTCCTGTTCTTCAAACATGTATGGGCGACTTCGAGGGCGACTTTATAGAAACAACACTTTTTGTGGATGACGTGGCTGTTATATGCATAGAAATGGAACTGACCAATGAAACCATGCAACATTACGCGGAAGAAAATTGATGATTAGTGCAAACGAATGGAGAATGAAAGTGGGCCTGACAAAATCAGCCACAACATGCTTTACCTTGTAACATTCCTGACGAAACAGTCAAAATTAATGTAAACCGGTACCTAAAACTAATACTGTGAGGTAGTTGACTTTATGACTTGACCACAGACTCAAATTGCATGTGCATATCAAGGTTGGCTCTTACTAACGAGAAAAGCCTTAATAATATCGAGTCAGGTTTAGGATTGAACTATAATAATTATAATTAAATTATAATTATTATAGTTCAATCCTAAACCTGACTCGATATTATTAAGGCTTTTTGGAGAATTTTGGAGAACGTATGAGTTTGTTATGGTGTGTTGGTGCGTTGCCACTCATTAACCTCAGATCACCAAATCTCCACTTTCATGTAGGTACCCTCCCAATATGAAGATCAAGATTTGAACACCCAAATGGTATAGGAAGAATCAATTCTTGTAATACATATACTATATTTGTACGTTAAATTCAGGCGAATTTAATTGAGTGTAATTTATATTTTATTTTACGACCTTCCGGTCAATCAAGGATATTTATTTACACTTCAGGGTGTACGAGCACATTGCCTTCCAAAGTCTGTTCATAAATGTGTATAACTAATTAAAGGGTATTTATGATTATTGGGGAATTTTTGAAGAAAAAAAGCAATTGTTCTCGGTCAAAAAATTTTTAAAACTCGAATTTCCGAAAATATTTTTGTACCTACCTTTCTTAGAATGGCCCGAATCTCCTCATCTACGAACTTAGCCTTTCGGTTGCCAAGACAGATTTTTCATGCAAATTTTTGATTTTTGTTGTCTTTTGGAAGTGAATTCAGGATAGTCGGCAACGGATATTCTTCTTCTTAGGTTAATCAATCGTTAGATTGGTTGGTGACGGCAGTCCTCCATGCTTCGCGATCTTCTGCGAGTCTCTTCATTTCCCTATAGCTCCCGCATCCAACGTCCTCCATCACCTGGTCCAGATACTCCCTCCTTGGTCTGCCTCTAGCGCTTGCACCCTCCACAGCTCCCTCCAATACCGTTCCCAGGAACCCCCCGTGCCTCATCAAGTGTCCAATCCAGATGTTCCTCCTTCTGCGCACCATGCCCATGAGACACAGCTTCTCTTCTTCCGCTCTCCTGAGAACCTCCTCGTTCGTGACCCTCTCCGTCCATGGAATCTTGAGCATCCGTCGGTGGCACCACATTTCAAACGCGTCGATCCTCTTTTGCCCTCTTCCTCCTATGGTCCAAGTCTCACTTCCATAAAGAAGCACACTCCACACAAAGGTCTTAATCAGTCTTTTTCGAAGTTGAATGGTCGTACTATTGGAGGTGAGAAGGGCATGTTTCTTGTTGAAAGCCGTCTTTGCTTGGTTTATACGGCTCCAGATTTCGGTATACGATTTGCCATCTGATGTTATCTTGCTTCCAAGGTACGTGAAGGCATCCACATTCTCAATTTCCTCTCCTCCCAGCATGCAGTCTGCTTGGGTGCCCTTCCTGCTGGCGACGAGGATTTTGGTCTTACTTTTATTGATTTTCATATTGAACCTCTCGAATGTGTTCTCCATCTCTTCCAGGATCCTCATCAGCTCTTGTTCCGACTCAGCCAGCATTGCCTTGTCATCCGCGAAACGGAGGCAGTGTATCCTTTCACCCTGAATCCGAACACCTCCTGTCTGACCAATATTATCCAGTACTTCATCCATGGCTCTTTGTATGTATAGGTTAAACAGAGCAGGCGATAATGAGCAACCCTGGCGAACTCCCTGTCTGATGTCAGCCTCCTCTTGGTGGGCCCCTATCCTGACCACTGCACTTTCCTCTTTATACAGAGCATGTATCACGCGGCGATCTTTATATTTCAAGCCTATGGCAACGGATATTGCCATGCAAATTTTTCGGGAATGTGAGTTTTGAAAATTTCGGACCGAGAACAATAGAACAATTCTTTGACAATTCGTCATTCCAGACGATTACTCTCTATAGAATTGAGATAAAAAGTTCAAATTTGCACAAACAACCTCACAATGCCAACAATGCAATATCTTATATCACAAACAATGCAATATCTTATTCCGTTCTCGAACTGGACCACTTTGTTGATGAAGAAACGTGGCACCATCGTGGTCAGCGTTGAAAAATATGTAAACTGAGGTGTGAATCGATAAAACATGGAGACAAAATTTGTGATAAAAGCAGTAAAACGGAGAAAGTTTACAGAAAACTAGTTATTTCTTCGTAAATTCGCTCTTACAGCCATGCTGCGTGATTGTGGATTTTTCTTTAAGATAGATTTTTCTTTCTCTTCAAATTGTGAATTTGGTAATTTTTGTTAAAACTGGTGTTTTTTTTACTCCTAACGACTCTGCTCGGCAGTACTGGCTGCTGCCTTTAGCCACCATCAAGTTGGCACTTTTTTGTTCACTTCACTTTAGGTGAGTTTGTGCGGTTTTACGTCAACAAATCAATTCCGATCGTTTTCTATCGTATTAGTCCTTGTAACCTCCTTCTCGCTCGCCAGGACCTCATTCGAGCTTCCTGCTTAAGAAGCGGCCGATGCCAGAAGCCAAATGAGATTGGGGCGGCAGTGGGGGCTATCGAGCGGGGGCGGTGGGGGCGGCACTCATGCGCACTTATCTCACCGCCCCCACCTCGCCGCCTCCACGTTGCCCCCCTCAAAACAACCCTTAGCACCTCGGTACAGTCAACTACCCTTCCAACCTCCCTTCCTTCACCGTATTTGTTATTGATTGCCACCAAATAGTTCGCAGGTCATTGCTAGCCCGGATGATTAATTTGAAACTCTCGGCGTATCTCGTTTTCCCCCCATTTCGCCCCGCTGATATCTTTGAATATCGAGTTTCTTCCCGAATAGTTTCCACGCATGAGGAACACCGGACGTCGACGATTACGAACCTCCAATCATGAGGAAAAGAGAAGATTTCCTAGCGGACGGCACATTGATTTTCGAATTATACAATATTAAAACCACACGCAAGGGTATTTTAAAAGGTCCAATTCCAAAAGCTAAGTCATGCGATACTGCTTGACCTAGTAAGGTACACACACCTAAATACATAATACATTATGTGTCCTATCCAGCTATATAATTTCCAACTCTACTTGCAACTCTACAGCATTTCATTGGGTTGGCCCAAAGATCCGTGATGTCTATTCAATCAGTTTATGAAATTCTGGATTGCATTTATTAGGTATAACTTGAACGTTTCACATGGATTTCATACTCGTGATATTTCATCACCATTTTTGCATGAATCGAGGGTATTGTCTGATTTGTGTGCCCCTTATGTAATACAATTGTGTCGAAATATGGAGACTTCTTCTGTTGGCTGATAGTTTGTAACCTGACGTGTCCACATTGTATAGGAATTATAGCAACTGTGTGTGATAATAAAAATTATGATGAATTCTATCTGTCAGATGTAACACGAAGAAGAGTTTTCCTGATATTTTTATTTTTTGCGAGTTCATGATAATTGTGCCCTTATACGATCATTCGAGAGGATTCGGCCATAATACTTCCAAGTCTTTGCAACATCAGTATGAAATCTGTTAAATTACCATATTTAAGCATTAAATCGTCGGTTAAGGGGCATCATGACATGATCTCATTTGTTTCCCAACTTTTCAAGAGACAAAAAAAAAAAAAAAAAAAAAAAAAAACCGTTTCCCTAGAAACAAAAAACATGTACGCGGTCGTTCAGATAGTTTTAGCATCATTTCCCATCCCAGTAACCCAGTTCAATAGTTATTTTTCCTCGGAATTAATTAATCAAATTCCATTAATTCACAATCAATTCCACCATAAAAATGAATGTGGGGCAATGATGTAAATATTTAAAGTAAAGCGTCGATAATCAGGATTAATTGGGACCAGACCTCATCCGGATTATCCGAAAATCCGAATTTTTGAAAATAGGCTGTTTTCATGGTTTGAAATTAAAGAAACCTACCTGAAACCTAGAGAATTCACTTAAATAATATTTACAATTGAAGACACGAGTGGAAGAAGGTGCTATGTAACATTTTTTTCGATAATTCATGTGGTAGCGCGTAGCGCAGATAATCATCAAAATATTAGGTTCATTGTCATCAGTGCATGATTGACAACACCTTAGCAACAACTAGGAGAAGAAAAGAAGAGAAAAATTCCGAACCAAACAAAATAGGCAAGTATGCAAACTCAATTTTCTTGACATTTTACTTTTATTACATAGCACCTTCATCCACTTGTGTCTTCAATTACATATTATGTTTGTATGTAAACACATTTAGTAGATAAATACAGTTGAAGCCGTTGTGTATTACTTAATACTGCACTTTGATGAAACTGAAAAAATACATAATACAGCACAGAACCTAAAGTACAGTAAAAAAAAAAAAAAATGCAGTGCGAAATTAAAGAATATTACACACTCTACACATTGTCAGGGCACTTAAAATGTCTTGATTGATTAGTGTACTGCAGAGGATACTCGCATGTGGCATTTTAATTTTTCCCGGATTAATGACGTTCTACTGTGTGTATAAAATCACTGTGTTTTTCACTTCATGCTGTAATCAAATCACAGCTTATCATTGAAATTTTATGTCGTAATTTCTAATGCAATGTGGAAAAAATGTTAGGTATAGCCACTTCTTCATGTTTTGTTTTAATTTGTCTAATGTCTTAGTATCCAACCACAACTGTAATAAATATTCATATCAAATCCAACCAAATTGTGACAATGATCTGAGGAGTGGACATTCTATCTTAAATTTTCGATTGAAGTGCGTAGAGTACAGAACAGAACAGAACTGAATTCCTTTAATCGAGCCTCACATACTGTTATTCATCATTATGGCGCTGGAGGTGTATACATTTTGTACGTATTTACGGGCGTTCGTCAGGCAGCCCCACCAGCAATGAAATGAGAAGTAATTGCAGTTAATTAAATTACCGAATCTATAACAATTATCGCGAATAAAAATGAATGACTTCTTAAACCCATTTCGTCAAACATGAATGCGCGAATGTTTAAAGATTTTTTTAACGGTGAGTTTAGAGTTAGTAGGGAGCGTTTGAGCTCTTATTGCCATTTTTCCAAGTTGGCAACTGAGTTTCAGGAACTTCTCCAATCTTGGAAGAACAATAATATCGTGCATTAAGACTCAGGCACTTGGAGAATTTCCTGTTTCTCAGATAACTTTATCTCATTTTAAAATAACTTCTGAAATAATAATTTCATTAATATTATCGTGATTATTAAATACACAGCTGATTTGATGAAGAAGCACCCCAGTCACACGCCTCAAAATAGTTCAAAACATCGTTAATGCGAGGTAGAAATATGTAGTAGAGGACGGCATGAAGTCAATTGATATTTAGTTGCTTGAGGGCCAACACCTCGTTGTTATCTCATTTTTTATAGCTTATCAGAACCAGTTTGTTCACCCCCGAACAGGGTATTTCTGGCTCGTTTCGCACCACCCGATCTTGACGTATCTAGCGGTTTCCGACAGCTTTTGTTCTCCAAATGCTCGTAAAGCCCGGATTATGGAGAAAACATGAATTTACTTTTGTTGCTTCTGGAATAATACGTAAAATCACTGGTGTTATCAAATGGGCGATCCACGCGAAATCAGTTGGAAATCACTTCCATTTGGTGGCTGTAAAAATTGGAAAATGGTCGAAAATTAAGATGTATTGGGACCGCAAGTACCATCAAAAGAGTTTGATGTCAAAACATTATTGATACGAGGTAGGTAGGTTATAAGTATCTAATAGTACTCCTCATGAAGTCAATTCATACTTATTAACTATATATAATAATATTATATATATTATTATTATATTATAATACCCGCAGTACCCGCTACTCTTGGCCTCTTTTGTATCAGGAAATACTTCCCAACGGTGGAAAATCGAAGATTGCGGTTAGTTCGCCGGTTTCCCGACAGGTTGGGGGAGTCTGCCGTACTCCGTCGGCGGGTGGTGGGAGCTCTACGTACCGACGGTGAAATCCATGATAGTCTCAGAACTCTCATTACTTCCGGATACTGTCAACGATCACGTCAACAATGTACAATGAACGTTAGAATGATAGATTACCTATTCATTAGGCGGTAATCTGTGTGGCTAATATCGACTATCGATCTTATCAAACCCTTGACAAACATTAATCGTGACTGGAAAAGCAAGTTTGGGGTATTGAACGCGTTATCCGTGGGTTTACTGAACTGTACAATGAGATGACATGATAATATAGTTTGAGTATTCATTTAATTGAATAGTAGAAATTTTCGTAGTACCAACTTCATCATGGAAAGTACAGCCAAAAAGGAGTATTAAATACTCCTTTTTGGCTGTACGATAAATGTTATCGTACGAGCAAATCCCACAAACAACCTCATCTCCTGATGGCTTGGAAGAGCAATGTTAGTTTTAGCGAATTTTCAAAGAAAAGTAAATTTTTGAAACTCGAATTTCCGAAAAATATTCGAACCATATTTCAAAATCCGTTCCAGACCATCCTGAATTCACTGCCAAAATACACCAAAAATCATATAAAAATAAAATATATATATAATGGTGACGAAGATGAAGATTGAAGGTGAAGAAACGTGGTTGTCACTTGAAATGTTCTTCACGGTTCATCTGCTCTACTCTGATAACGGAATGAGATTTCGCAATTCTGACTTCACCGTCGTATTCAGGGTTGAACAATTTATAAACTGAGGTGGTAACGGCAAAAAATTGCGACAACATTCATTATAAAAGGAGTAAAATGGAGACATTTTACATAAAACCAGTTGTTTCTTTGAAAATTCGCTCCTATAGCCATGCTGCATGACTGTTGATTTTCTTCGATGTAGTACGAAAAATGTGAAAAATTGCTTTTTGTGTTCGTTCAAGGAGCCACTTTTGGAGACAGTCCAAGTGCAGTATCGCGTCTGCGTATTGGAAGTTTCAACTTCGGTTTTGCCACTTTTTGGACAACCCGAAATTTTAATACGGTTCAATATGTTTGCGTGTATGATGTAGGTTATCCCTACATACGATAAACGGAATTTGGGATAGAAAATCCCAAAATGGTGAAATTATTAAAATGGTGATTTATAAATTCGTGAAAATATCAAAGATATCCAAGCTAGTCAAGGACTATTACCTGTACCTACTGGAATTTATATCGAGTAGTACGAACCAACGAATATCTAACATTACCTTCTTTTCGACCGTCAGGACAAGATGTTTGATAACTCAAAATCATGCCCCCAGTATGGAAATTGAATTGGTAAAACTTCAACCAATCTAATCATAGGACTAGACAATGACATTGTCTAGTCCTATGATTAGAATGATTTATACATAGTATAAAACCTTCGATTTGCCTTTTAGACGTTGATTTGACCAATATGTGGTGGTATATGCCGGCCAAATTTAAATGCTATTGCCATGATAACAATAATAATGATTGCGGCGTGTTGTGCTTCCTTTGGTTTCCATTCTGCTGGCTCTCGTGGGGTTGATTTTGTCAGTCGATACCCTGTTACGAAATCGATGTCGCCCAGTTCAAAATCATCCGCTCGTTCTCGCGAATAACAAACGAATTGTAAAATCTTCATCCTCTACAACAAAAGCAACCCTCGGCCCTAAATTGAAAGATAATATGAAGAATAATGAACTGAAGCGAACGACATGAAAAATAGTACGAGGATGTTACCAGTATCTAGATGATGTACTTACCTAATTGAGTGAGAAAGTTGATTTAAAACAAAACTTTGGTGAAACCAGCTTCAATTGTGAACGACGCTCTGGGTCGTCTTGAGAAATTCCTCAAAATCCATTTAAAATGGTATAAAAACTATACTGTCTGTAATTATATTTTACGAACTAGTGTGTTTTGAACTAGTGATCACCTACCCATTTAAATTTGGAACCAACAAAGTGACCAACCAAACGAGCGTCTGTCCTTCTACTACGCTAATCTATTTCGGATTTTATAATGATTTTCGCTTACAACCAAATCATTCCTACGGAAATCGGTCTTCACCTTTTTTGATTGTACATAAAACGATAAACCTAAATATTTAAAAGCGTCAACTTGTAGTACAAAATTTAGCCGAGCGAGAAATGTCTAGGGCGGGCCGATAGTCGATAGCACTATCGAGGTATCGATAGTTTTTTATCGGTAGATATTTGGCAGGACTATCGATGTTTGAACCGCTGGTGCCCGCTACCCTACAAATTGAATTCATTCCGAGAAGTGAACAGCTTCTACAATAGGTAGTCATTCCAGGAATGACATTCTTTTATTCTCGGCTGTTCAGATTCATCGAAATTAAATTTCGATGAATCTGAACAGCTGAGAATAAAACAAATTTTGTTGAGTCAATTGTTTGTTGAGCGGCTCAACTTGAGCCTTTTCAATGGAAAATTTCCATGAACTATTGTTTGTTGTGGCTGTGTTTTTACCTTTTCCAAATAAATGTAAATCTGGCTTTATTTCTTTTCCCCTCTCTACTTTCCACTGAAGAAGAAAAGAAATGCTCTGGAGGGAGTTTCTAAGAATGATTTTAGAAGGTTCTATCCGTTTTTCATGTCCATTTCACACCAGTTGGTTTTGTGATTGTAATTTGTGTGGAAATATGTTTCAAACCAGTTCGAACACTACAAATCTGAGAGATCATCTCAAGAGACGCCACAACTAAGTTTTTGGTAGAGATGGTGAGGTCTCCCAGTAACAGGTTTTCAATAATCAGTTTATTTTTTTGCGAACTACCCACATTCTAAAAAGGGAAGGAAACTGCTGTTTTGCAACTATGCAAAACGTATAGGTACAATATATCAATACCTCGTTCATGTGTTTTGGACCAAAACTTTTGGTTCGTTCGAATCATTTGAAAAAAAGTTGTTCAGCAAAAATATCGATACTATCGATAGTTATGTGACGATAGTATCGGGCTATCGATAGTGGTCGACTATCGAGTATCGGCCCGCCCTAGAAATGTCATGTTTTTATGACTGCTGCAAGCAACAAGAGATTTCTAACTTGATGAAGTGGCTTTGCAAAATGCAATGAACGGGTTGAAGCATTTGACGCTCCAACTCTTTCGGCGTGAAGCTCCGATGTGGCAGAAGCAACGCAAATTAATAATATTTGCTGTTAATATTTAATTTAAAATGCGACGGTTGGGTGGAGTTGACACGAGTAGGAGAAAGGACCCTTTTAATGAGACTATGGACTTTGCGTATTGAAGGGGAGGACCAACCCCTTATTCGTGCGTGCGTGGGAGGGTGTAACCAATCAATTAGTCCTCCCCACACTCTCGACTGTTGTTAAACAAGGTGTTTTGTGGTTAAACAAAATCGTAACTTTGTTCCTCGCCGAAGCTTGTCAGAATCTGACGACTTGGTCGCTTTTAATTCGTTATCGCGGGGAATGGCCTCAATTTTCGAATATTTCGGGAGACTTACGACAACGTCAAAAGGAAATTCAGCACTTTCTATAAATATAAATTAATATTTCAATTTTTTCTCTTTTTTTTTCAATTCAAAGTTAAGTTTTTTGTTAGAATTGACAAAGATGATTATAAGTACGAGTACAACAGAAACGCGGATATGATGTTTTATGTCACTGAGTATGGAAGCATTTCCACATTCCTGGGTACTTCTGCAGAGGTACTTCCATCATCCTACTAGTGCACCTCAACGGGTATTGAACGTTTTGTTTTTTTGCTTCGGGGAAACTGGCAGCCAGTGGGAATAAATAAAGGTCCTCTAAACGAATGATGGTGTCTTAACAATATAAAATATAATATATTTAAAATAATATTGTATTTTATATTGAATTTTTCAACCATTTTCGATATTGATAATGCCCTACATTCAATGTTCTGGATTTTGGTCCTGAAACTTCCACGACAAAACTCGTGAAAAAAAACGTACGAATACAGTTTTTGATCATGATTTTCAGTCTCAAAAACATGATATTTTATTGCAATTCGTGAACAACAAACTTTTGTGTGAATGCAGTAACAAATAAAATACATTAGAAAAAACTAGAAAAGATTCAAAAAGGGTCAAGTACCTAATGAGTATAATCTGACGTGTGATCCATCATAGTAAAATACATTCAAATTTAAATTCAAATATTAGTTTCCCAATTTTTTCCTTTTGTTTTAAACGTAAATTCTACAGTTGCTTATTGGAAAGGTTTAAATCAATAATTGAGTTATTGCTAGATTCTTAAGAATTTAAATTTTATGTGAAAAATAATATTAAGGTTAAGGTGTGTTAAGGTTGTGTGTAATGCAGTTGCTCCGAAGGTTTCCCCAGAGTTGACCTAAAGGAGCCCCAATGGAGGAAAAATAAGGTGATTTTAAATATCGAAGTTTGTTGGGGGTGGGCTCAAAATCCACCTAAACCTAAAGAGAAAAGAGGGGTGAGAAAGAGAGATGAATGAGAGAGAGCTAAAAAAAAGAGAGATGAGAGGGGCGGTTGGAGGAGTTGTTTGGCTGAAGCTGAACAGGTGGGGGGTGGAAGGGAGAAAGAGAGGTTTGATGGGTCGGGTAAGGGGGCGGGAGGGGAGGGGGGCGAAGTAATCTATCATGCAACACACAGACTGATGATGATGCAATGATAGGCGGAGAGTGAAGCCATGTGGAAACAGGGTGCCCAGATAATACCCTGCCACCCATCCTCGGCCCCGCTCTCCTCTCACCCCCCCCCCCCGCCCTTATACCCCGCCGTCATAGCCCTTGGCCCTTGGTTGGGCTCGGGATTAAAACCCCGACGACCCCCTCCCTCACCACCGCCCCCCCTTCACTTTGCAGAGTTCGCCTGTTTCAATATGGAGGGTGGCATCAACCCCCCTCAGCTTTCTCATTACCCACTCGGTCGTCACCTCCCCCCCCCCCTCCCATCGCCACCACAACACGCTGATCGCTCCGACTTTCAATCTACTCCCAACCCCGAGTTCAGTCGTTATTTCGAGAAAATGCGACAAAATATTAATTTGAGTTTTTTCTCCCCTCGTTCCTGTACACACTGATTCCCAAACCCCCTCCCATCACGAAGATCTTCGGTTTGAAGCCATTTAGGCCTTAATTACAAAAAAAAAAAAATATGATAATAAAACATTATTAACCCCGGAATGACCTTGTTATTTTCACCCCACATGAGTCTTCCAGATCTGATGGACCCCAATGTTGAAAATACACCGTTCAGATATTGAAGTTTTCAACTGAACTACACACCCATGATTGTTTTATACATGCATAATATGTCTTAGGTCAAAACTTTTAGTAAAAAACTCTGCAAATTCTTGACACAACGGTTCATTATCTTCTTTGTACCGATCACCCTTCTGTCTAGATCACTAGGTCTAAATGTCTAGATCCTAAATGTTAGATTAATTATTATTATGACTTATTATTAATAATTTTATCAGGTACCTAGTAAAAATTATTATAATTTACTGTTAGGTATTAATAATTTGTATTTATTATCAATAATAATTATTATTAATTATGAAAATTAGTACGATATAATTCTGGGGTTTTTAATACTACGTCGGTAATAATTTTTCTATAGAAGAAGTGCCTACCAACAAACATTCGAAATTACGAGTACCTTCATTTTCGTAGCACGAAACGTACCTCAGAACAAAAAACTCGACATCACTAAAACCATATGATGTTCCAAACAGCTCGTTTGTATGAAAATGGACCTGTATTTCAACCGTTTGATTCACGATCGTGTTGACAGGCTCAACCTTTGTTTAAATAACTGTTTACACACAGGTACGATTTCTACAACAATGAAGTACGAGATACGTGGTACGTGGTGTGGGTGTGGGAGGGGGCGCAAAGACATAAAATGTCCCTCGTGGTTGCGTACTCGTACGAAAGCTGTACCCACTTTTTGGTTGCTTTGAATCACGAATCCAATGGCTATGACTGGCATGTCTGAAGCCAAATCATCTAAGAAGAAGAATTCAAATAAACACCTCGATTCGATATGAAGTCTATTTTGTCTCCTTAATTCACCTCATCTACGGGCCTCTCAGATAATATGACGTCGCAACACAAGCGACCAACTACGTCAAAAGATATGACGTCAAACAGGTGCCACCAAGAACACCTCACAGGATATGACGTACGTGGACCGGCAGGGGGTGGATGACGTCAAACAAGTGGCCGGCAAGAACATCTCACAGGATATGGTGACGTACGTGGACCGGCAGGGGGTAGATGACGTCAAACAAGTGGCCGGCAAGAACACCTCACAGGATATGATGACGTACGTGGACAGGCAGGGGGTGAATGACGTCAGAGGGGCCAAGGGGAGCCAAATATTTTAAACCTCCATTTCTTCCTTACTAATATTAATAAGCATTGTATAAATACGGATCGTAATCTTGAATCTACTTGTACTCTCAACAGTTCCATTATATAAAATGTCAAATTACCGATTCCAATGGTTCATTATCGAAGATAATAAACCAAAAAAATAAAAGAAATAAATAAAAACTCGGCGCTTCGCGCCTCGCCAGGGGGGCAAGCCCCCCTGGACCCCCCGGATCTTTTCTCTTCTATACTTTGTATAGAACGAGGTATTTGCTATGCAAAACATGAATAATGTTTTTGCGTCCCGTTTCCCCTTTTCCTTATCCCTTTTCTTTGTCTGTATGGAAAATATTAAGAAATGTGCGGAAAATTTATTAGAATGTTGTTTACAGTTTTATTTACTCAGGGCTGCATCTCAGCTTCTTCGATATTTACAGCGGTTTTGGCAGTGTATAATTTATGCATAAATTAAAGGCTTTCCAACGAATGGAGAACGATTTTTGTCCGTTGAAAACTAAAGAAGTTTCATTTCCCTAGAAACGGCTCGGTTGTACGTGAAAATCATTAAAAATCTTCGTGACATAATTTCGTGACTTAAACTTCGTTACGCTTTTCAACTCTGGTAGGCCACCGCAAAAACATTATTCATGTTAAAATGGAACGTTTTTATTTATCCAATGCAGTTAGGAATTATTACAGTAGTTTTTAACATACAAAATACTGACAGATCACGTTTTTGGAAAACCTTGAATTTCAATGGGAAAACCTTGAATTTGAATGGAAAATCTTGAATGTGAAATGGAAAAGCTTGAATTAGGTTAGGGGAACCTTGAATTTGAATGGGAAAACCTTGAATTTGAAATGGAAAACCTTGAATTTGAAATGGAAAACCTTGAATTTGATTAGGGAAACCTTGAATTTGACTCGGAAATGCTATAAATAACTATTTATAATTATTAAGGCGCCTAGTAGATCTAGTGGAATTTTTCTGCGTTACGTCGCAGTTACAGAGCGTTGGCCTTCAGATAAATGAATTTCAATATATTCAAGTGTGGTAAACATGTGAATTTACTACAGTCAGATTAACACTTCTGTCAACTTATACAACTGGTGTTAGTTTGTAGGCGCTGGCAACATTTCTTCTTCATATTGTTTTTGTCAAATCTTCGAAAAGAACGGGTAGTGAGGGGTGTTGAGGAAGACGAAGAAGGACGAACATCAAACTGATCCTTTTGGGGGTCGAAATAAGGCTAATAAAAAACGAGTTCGATACCCCAAAGAAAATGACCGGACAGAAAGAAAAGTCAGGAAGGCAGCTTTAAAGCGTTTGACATGGAAAAAGGGGGTTTGATCGCTGTAAAGAGAGAAAG
Source organism: Stenodema calcarata (assembly GCA_963920205.1). Taxonomy (NCBI): domain Eukaryota; kingdom Metazoa; phylum Arthropoda; class Insecta; order Hemiptera; family Miridae; genus Stenodema; species Stenodema calcarata. Next base: position 26,877,844 of record OY986049.1, on the reverse strand, counting down.
CATGGAAACAATGGGGACAACTTCCCCCTCTCCGCGCCATCATCATTTCTACATGGGAATGTCGGGAAAACCCCTGATGGTGCGGGCGGGGGTTGACTGGAGGCGGTGGGGGCGGTGGAGGTTTATAGATTGGAAAGGTGCCAAGTGGTGGGGGAAGGTGATGGGCGAAGTTACTAGACAGCAGGAAGTCGGGGAGACAAGCGCTGTCGAGTTATCAACCCCTCGGGCCGCTTCTGTCGGATGGGAGACCTCCCCGACGACTTCTTTATCCGAGCGGGTTTCACAACCCCTTTGGCGTATCTTTATTTAATTAGGGCAGGCGGCGGGAGGCGGTTGGGTGAAGGTTGTCAAGTTTACATATCGTCATATCGATACGAGTCCGTCTCCCACACGGGAAGGCAATTTACCCACTCGGCGTTTTCTCGAGTCTAGCGTTTCCATTTTCTAACGTGATCTTTTCACAGTTCGCGTCATTGTCACTCTGATAGCGGTCGTTGAACGAGTTGGAGCCGGCCGCAGACGATCGCGCCAAGTGGTGCTGTTGGATTGAATGCCGTCACAAACCAGTGACGTCGCCAGAATTTCGATAAGGGGGGAGTCCAGACTACTGCGGGAAGTATAGAAAATCGACGGTCTCACAGCAACACCCCATATCATCATTTTCGCAATTTTTGAGGAGCGCTGGAAAAACGCCTTCCAATGATATTTTTTCCTCCCATAATCAATTCATTTTTTAATGGTGGTACTTTTACAACATAAATACCCATCTTAATGAACTTACGAAAGAAAGTTAGTCGATGTTTTTATTTTTTATTTATTTTATTTTTTAAATTTTATTTTACATACACGGGCAAGTATGCCCAATTACATTATTAATAACATTAAAAAAAATTAATGAGCTCCAGCTACGAGTTACGATAAAAATCGTATAAAAAAATAAATAATAGAATTAAATGTTGACAATTAGGATACAATATACTATATCCAATATATAATACAATATACAATATATCAACCACTGTGCTCCAGCATCAGACGCTCAATTCTGCAGAAACTATGGAAGTATGGATCGAACCCACGGCCGGAACAGATTCCATTGATTGCTCTTTGAGCCCTACGGAGTGGATTGTTTAAGAGATAGTTGGTGGTTAGTTCGGGTGCTGTAAGAGGGGGTATGGAAAGAAATGAGATTCAACAGCTGAGGACAGTCGATAGCACGACGTATAAGCTTAAATAGAAAGACGGCATCCGTTGACCGACGGCGGGTTTGGAGTGACTGAAGCCCACATTCACCCAACATGCGAACGCAATCGAAATCGGCCCAGGGAATTCCTTTTTTGAACAAAATGTAGCGCGGAAATTTCCGCTGGACACGTTCAATCCAAACAGCCGAGTATGCGTAAAACGGAGACCAAACGATTGAGCCATAATCCAAGATTGAACCCAGAAAATAGAAAACCCATGGCTCTCATAGCCTTAGAACAGATGGCATCAATATGATCCGAGAAGGTTAATCGAGTGTCAAAAATTATCCCTAAATCTTTGATCGTTGCAACCTTTGATAAGTCGTGGCCATTAATGTTATAGTTGTAGGTAATAGGCATATTGGACCTTGAATAGGGGATAATGAAGCACTTGTCGAGATTCAGATAGCCGCAGCACCAATCGTTGAACCAATGTTTAACGAGAGGACGCATCCATCGATATGCATAACTCATTTTCGTCAAAAATGATGATGTGGGGTGTTGCTGTGGGACTGTCGAAATACTCCCCAGGTGACGAAAGTGTTACATTTTTGTTTAACCTCAAACCAGAGACTTCACATATTAAAAAAATAAAATAAATAAATAAATAAACTCTGAAACAAGTGAATTTAGAATGTAGTTGGATTCGTGGATGGTTATGAGGTTTCAATTTCTTTATACGTACAAATGTTTTTTTTATACCTATGTGTATTTGTTGCGCCAAGTAAATGCAAGTAAACTTACTCTTTATCGTGTTTAACGCGTTCCTACCGTTTGTGCGCAATCCTCCGGAGCAAGAGCTTCACGAGCTGCAAGTCAAGAAATTGAAGTTCGAAAATGAGCTCCTCCAGCTTCAAATTATAAAAACTAAACAAGAGTTGGGTTTGATCGGAGAATTTAAAATCTTTAAAACAGTATTAAAACAAAACGTTTACCTATGTAGCTTCATTTTTCATGAAATTTTCATGAAAAATGAATTTACATAAACGTTTTCTTTTATACTCCTCTTTTTACCTTGTAAAGTATCAAAAGTTCTTTATGTTTTATTGTTGTACTTGCTGTCTTGTTTCAAGAAAGATTTGATATTTGATTGAAGAAGATTGAATATTAAAGATATGGTTATGAAATGAACATTAAAATAGGTAGGTAGGTAGATATTGAATGAAGCGTTTCAGTGTAATGGAAAAAAAACATGTAATGTTAAATAGCGAGAATTTCAGGTGAATGTTAAAATTTAGCGCAAACTGGAAAAGTAGTGGTGGATGAACCGTACTCTACTTGGTGCTCTTCCGTGACCTGGTATCAACGTATCAACGTTTCCTCTGGATACGGCTATTTTGGCCGAAACTATCGCCGAAAGTACATAATGTTTTGAGTTATATTGAGTGAGGTTAATGGTAGTTTAGCAGTTAATTCGACGAGCAATTAAGTTAAAGCGACTTTAACCGGTTTTATTAACGCCAGGCTTTAGTTATGTGTTGGAGAAAGGAGAATCGGGCTAATGCCACTTTAACCGCCATTTTCAATTCGGCATTAACGTTAAAGCTGCATTTAGCAGTTGGTGAACGCAGAACATTATTCTGGAAGCGCTAAATAATGTTGCGATTGCTAGGTGCAGTGCATTCCCACAATTGTGCACCATAAGTCCATACGGGTCTCAGGACTTGTTTGTACAGGATGAGCTTGTTATGAGTAGACGTTTTTGACCGCCTATGGGTAGGCCAGTAAATTTTTCTGAATTTTACTGTGAGCTCGGTTTTTTTTCCTTTACATGCTCTTTCCATCTCAGTTTGGCATCAAGCGTCATTCCAAGATATTTTGCTCCGTTAGCATGTGGGATTGCCGGGCCATTGAGGTAAGCAGGCACATAGTTGCATTACTTATTGTAAGAACAAATGACGGTAGATATAAACAGAGTTATTGAGAACGTTCAAATTAAGATTTCGGTCATGTCCGTAGAGAAATTCCATTATACAATTTATTCCCCTTCCCACCACCTTCACCATTACTGGAAGCGCCTTCCACTTTGTGAGATAGATCGAGACTGCCTCACCTACAAGTAGTGCGTGTCTACCGCCTGAAAATCGGAGGCGTAGTTGTGAAGAAGAGGTATTTTCTTGAAGAATGTGTCTGCTACCGACAGTATTTACGAGTAGGTACATTAATCTATTAATTAATTTTTAATTTGCCTCTACTACAGAAAATGATAGGTATGATATCTAAATTAAAGTCTCTTCTTCCTTTTTTGAGGTATAATTAGAGATATCAGAAAGCACATAAGTACCTGCCTATCTGCTTGCTGAGGTTTGTGCCCCTCATGCGTGTCTCAATGGGTGAAATGAAACACATCAGCTTCCCTTCTCTAATCTTCGAACGAATTGAAGCGTGGGATTTGATCACTTTCGAGTTGATTGAGTGAACTTCATCGCGAAGCCAACGAGAGTCAATGTCAAATTGGCAGTTTCAGACTTACACGTACAACTTGGTTGCTCCTATGAACTTGTTAGGAGTTTTATCAATTTATGTCTAGGATACGTACTTATAAAAGATTAGTATCACCATACCTAATAGTATCAATCAATTCGTTCATTTTTAAAGTCATAATTTGACTGTTGCATGGAGTTCCAGTTGATTCAATAATCGTGTAAGCGTTAAGGTCGTACCACCGGCCAGGGATCGATTCTACGACAGTATAGTCTTTGTGCTTCACATCCCACAGAGCCGGAAGACCTCGATAAATTTCAATAAATTCAACAATACATTTTTTTTCTGATTTCTTGTCACCCATGTTGACGAAACACCGAGATGAGGCACAAGTAAACAGTAAACAGAGACTACCTGGGGAGGGACAGACCGACCAACGGGATATTGCGCAATGCTGCCTACAGACGGTACAATATATTCCCGTTTGCATAATATATTTTCAATTTTCTGAACATCACGCAATATATTGTACAACCTTTCAATTTCGTCTACACACGATCAATATTATTGCGCAACCCCAAATATTGCACAATAATATTGAGCGTCTGTGGGCACCTTAACGACCAGATTCTATGTATAAGTTTGTATTCGTGACAATTGAATCAATTATGTCGAGGGAGAAAATGTTAAAAAAAGCCTAAATGTCTGTAGAAGAATTTCTACCATCTCGAACTAGGCCAAGCAATGTTCTAATAATTGTTTGTTTTAGGAAGTGATGTTGTTGAGCTTAGCCAGTATGTGTCTGTTTCCCTTGGCCGAAGTAAACGTCAAATTCCATGGACTCACGATCATCGTTGTTAGAGAAATTGTCATCAGACTGCTGTCATCAGAAAAGCTAGTTCCTGGTATTGAAATCCAGTAGTTGTTGAAGAAGCTCTCTCCTTTTCTAGATGAATGACGAACGAGAGAATAAAATAAAGCTAATGAGTGAGAGAGAACACATTACCGAACACATACTGAATGTACTACATTTGGGGAAACAATAAATCCTAGCTGAACGTTGTTGGCTATTCATTTCATTGTAGAAGTTGCAACTATACTAGGGTTGAGCTGAAGTAGTCTAAAATGTAAAAGGTGACAAGAAAGGTTAAAAAAAAAAATATATATATATAATGAGTCTACTTACATTTTTACACGCTAGCGGCTAAACACCCGCACTTGACGAGGTTCACACTTCAATGTTTAATTGAATAATGAAGACACGTCGGAAGAACGTTGGTGGAGGCATTTTCTCACCCGGGAAAGGTAGGAGGAAAGATACCCAGGACCCTGTTTAGTCAACATTGAAGGTTCTGATTATATATCTGTTTTTCTGAAAATGCGGGCAAATCCCCGCCTAGCGTGTAACTATGGGTTAACGCTTACACCCTGTAGGTCAATCCAAGCATTGATAATAATTAATCCTTCACGTTGATTTTTTCTACTTACATTTTTTGTCCAATGTATTCAAGGTTCCTTTTATTTCCGGTTGTGGATGTTGAATCTTCCAAGCATTTTCTCGTCTACGTCTATTTGATGAGTCGCCAAGCAGAACTGCGAACTGTCCATGTTTCCCTGCCTGAAGGGGTTCTTAGGCTGAAGGGGTTTTTCGTCGGTCGCACAATACAGATCCTGGTTTCGGGAGCATTATATAGTTTGGCGTGCTAGCTTACATTCACCCCGCAACCACAATTGCTATAAAGAAATGACGGAAAAGAAAGGCGAAGTCGGTACTTTGATGTGAATGCTGTGCGGGCTGATAGTTGTAATGACAAGGTTGACAACTAGACGAGTTGACGACGTTCCATAGCCCGAATAGTGTCGTAGGTACGCAATGAGCAGTACTATAATGCACCTACCCAATAAAACTGTCATAGATATTCCTGTTGGTTTCCTTGGTGTTAACCTCGTTCAATAGTGAGCTACCGTCCAGTTATAAGGCGATGATGATTTTGTTTGTCTTCCTCGTTTATTGTTCTAAAGCTCGGGGCAACTCGTAAATTTTAAAACGAGCAAAAAACCTCACGGATTCCGCCCCGTTAAAAGTGGGTACCAACTTTTTTGTCTCGTAAAAACTCTCCCTGAGAAATTTTATTAGGGTGTTGTGCATTGAGAAAAGTTTCCCCGGTGAAACTAAAGAAGGGGGTGAAGCTTCGGGGTCGTTAAAAGTTCAGCGTCCGAGAACTTTTTTTTTTTTTTTTTCAATGGTGTCGTTTGAAGGAGGTGACAAGGGGGTGGGGGTAAAAAGGTGTGATTTACATTTTGGCAGCTGCACCTTTTTTCCCTCCACATTGTATGAATGGGGCGAGGCGAGGTACCGCGCTGTCTCGCAAGTTACCTGTGCGACTATGTGGACCCTCGGGAGAATTTTCTCTCTTTTTTTTTCTCCTTTTTATTATTTCTTTTTTCTCCTATTTTCTCCACAAAAGATTTTTCGCCCGATGCCCGGAAGGTTAATAGGCCGTGACCGAAGGTTTCCCCGCTCCAGGGTGGCCCCTCCGAAAAGTCTTCGGTCCGCAGGCCTCTGGAGGTACCCGCTGCTTGAAGCCCGTTTTCCGGGGTGAAGATTATCCGGGATGAAGTGCGCCCTTGATCTGACAGCCGTGACGGAATCGGTAAAGAAGAATCGCTCAGGGCAAAAAAACTACCTAAGAAATGAATAGCTACCTTTAAAAAAATCTGCCATATTTTTTTCTTCTCTCGGGTCCCTACCTACGTAATTTCAGTGAGATTTTCAATTCGAGAGGTTCCCGGGGGTGTGGTAGGACTTCAACGTTTGGTATGATCTAACCGCTGTAAGAAAGTAAAGGGGTATGTACTTACCCACCCACCTAGTTCTCTTGGAGGACGGTAAATTTATTCAGCTATTCGAAGTTGCATTCAACTTTCTTCAGATTGAAGTCCTCTTTGTTCAGACCAAATTCAACGTTTCAAATTCTTTTCTGTTCCTTTTTGAATTCAAATTTTTGACTTGACCGAAAAATGAATTATTTAACATTCCTTAAACTGTGTGCGTGATTTTTTTGACCGTCAGTAAAAATGATGTTGAGGGATGTCGAGGGTTGGTCAAATGAAAATTGATTTATGTGCCAACGTTTCGAAGAATATATTTCTTCATCTTCAGGGCAGTGTACAAGATGGAGTTGGACTCCAACAGGGAAGTTCTTGCCTCCAGATCACAGTTGTTACTTCTGTGATCTAGAGGCAACTCCATCTTGTACACTGCCCTGAAGGTGAAGAAATATATTCTTCAAAACGTTGGCACATAAATCAATTTTCATTTGACCGACCCTCGACATCCCTCAACATCTTCCTTAAACTGTTTGTTGTGTAATTTAAGGGTTAAATCTTGCAACACTTCAGTAGTTAGGTGGAAGTACCACGAACCCTGAAATACTGTATACGGCCACCAAAGGAAAAATCGGGTTTCGAAGCGACTGGTATTGAAGCAAAATTTGCTTCACATTTAATGTGATCGTTCTGAACGCTTTTTTCTTGTGTTAGGTACGTCAAATTAATTCGAAGAATTTTTTTAGCATGGAACATGCTTTAGCCTTGAACTGGCAAAAAGAGTCACGTTTTTGGGAGACGGCGATGTGTCACGAAATGTTGCAACGATATTCACTTACAACCAAGTCGTTGCTACGTTATCTTCGTCATTCGTGTTCGTAGAAAAAATCGTTCACCATTCGTTGGAAAGCCCTAAATTTATGCATAAATTATATACTATCAAAACTGCTGGAATTATGGAAGAAACTGAGATATACCCCTTAGTTAAAAGAACTGCAAACAACATTCGCGGTAACAGCCATCATAGATTTAGCGGGGTTTTATTTCGAAGGAAAGTGTTGTTTATGTTATTAATTACGTTGCCAACGTACTATATACATTTTACGACCCCGTAAATTTTACGGCCCCGAATTAGCGGGAAGCAAGCATGTTCCATGTTCTAGAATTTCAGCTGTAGGCTCTAAGCAGAAAGCAACCGGGGGGGGGGGGGGTCGAGTTTTAACATAGAACATAATAATACGTTACCTACCAAAAATGGACCGTACAAAAAATGTAAAGGCTAAAATATTATATTACATTATTGGTGTAAAACAAGCATCCGTCCGTGCGTTACGCTAATCTATTTCCGATTTTATAATGATTTCCGCTTACAACCAAACCATTGCTACGGAAATTTATCTTCGCCATTTTTTTAATCAAAAATTTTGATCGTACGAAAGTCGTTAACCACTCGTTGCAAAGCTCTCAATATTTAACTATTCACCATAACTCTGTGACTGTATGGATAGCAGAGCGATGGGCATAAAAGTTTTAATTTCTTGTTTACAAACTATGAAGCGGTAATTTAGTATGTAACCTCCCTAGGAATTTAACTTGAGGCTGCCCAAGCCAAATTAGCTGCTAAATCTAATTTCTATGTCATTCACACTATGCAGCTGTGATTTGGTAGGTACGATTGTATGTAGCCTCCTTAGGAGGCAAATGAACCAATTGACTCCCTCGATGCGTATTTCGTTGCCCGTCGAACCTTCTGACTGATCCCAGTATCTTACTGATGTCTGTATTAACCTTCCGATGGATTGATACTAGACACACTTTGGTCGTACGCAAAATGTTTCGAGATTAGGCGTTTTCAACATTTCGAACCCTGTTTTGCACCCCTTCCTCTTGACTTAGGGTAATGAAAAGTGTCAAGGGTCACCCTGTCCGAAGCCGCATGCCGAATCTTGTTGTTCTTTGTTTATTCCAAACGAGCAAAGGACCGGATGGATTTTTTAAAATTCGATTTCTCGGTTCTTCGTAACTTGAAACGTACACCACCAGTTAGGATCAACAGTGTTTTTGTTCTTGATCAATTCAAATGGTCCATTATTGAATACAATTCACCGAAAATGATGATAACGATAGAACGATGATAAATGGGATAAATTGGGAATTCGTGAGGTATCTCTCATGAACTGCTCAAGCAGATATTAGGTGAAATCCGAAACTATGGACCAACATAATACGCTTAAGCATCAGTTGAGATTGAAATTAATTTTCATCTACGGCAATGTAATTCATATTCACAATACTAATAAAGGGCATTGTGAGGCAGGAATATTTAGTTCAGGTGGAACAGCAGGAGTGTCTAGTATGCTCCGATCCTATAACAAATTCCAACCTCTCTGTGGTACCTGAACCATTCGTCTATTTGTGAGGAAAACATTCTACGAGCCATAGATGTCGTTGGCCACAAATCACAAACACCTGATTATTATGATTATAATGAGGTTTTATCGGGAGTTTGTCGTTCTTTTAGTGTTGTTATTTGCGTACCTACAAACGTTCTACAACATAAACCCTATTCATGTTGATGAGTCCATGTGGAATGTAGAAGTGTTTCAATTACTGTTTGTCCTTCTTTCCCTGCTCCGTTTGTCCTGCCCGAACTGTCACAAAGCTATTTTTCCTGAATGACATTTCCTGTGGCGATCGTCATTGAATGGCGGTGGACAGTACCACCTGAAATCCCTGGTTCTTGGCTTAACAAACGCCGTACGCATACAATGACACCTGCAGAGTTTCCTCTTTATGCGCGCGCCGCTCTTTGTGCGGCCGCTCTCAAAAGGTTTCGCATCGGCTGAGCCTCCATTCAATTTTCGCTCGGAAACGCTTAGTTCAAAAAGTAGAGTTCTCTCCTTCTCACCCTCATCAGTTGATTCTCTGCCACTCTTCATCCCGCATTGTTGCATCTAACTACGTCTGTATTGGCTTTTTTCAAAACGTACCAACGGGACAGTCATACAAGAAACTCACCCCTCTATATTGGAATATTAGTGCCTTTGCCCACCCCTTGTACACTTACCATGCAAATTTCCAATTGGTCCTCGCGTAAGTTTTTTGTCGTTATAAATAATTTTACTCGTAACTAGATAAAGACAACACAGTTCTTATACAAGCAGGAAGCACGTGGAACGTTGCGCGGTGACGCCCACATGGACCTGCCTCTCTGACCGAGGGTTTCGTACTGTTTATGACGTCATATGGTCCTCTCGATTTTGGCGGCTTCATTCAATCTGAGCTCAGCGTTTTTGAAATTTTCTCCTCAAGTAAATTTGTTTAAACGATTATCTCTAGCAAAACACGGTAGTACTCTACTCTGTGGCCGTACTTTACAACAGGAGGATGACGCAAATTCCCCTTTACTTCTGTAGACGAAATCAATATTTTGAAAAGACTGAAGGACTCAATGATCTAAAGGCCACCCTCAATTCTCTAGTATCTAATCATTTCTACAGTACCTAATAATTTTATCAATTTTTCGGCAATATTGGTCAAAATCAACTGCAGGGGTCACACTTGTCCAACCTAACGTGCTTTCAAATGTGATTACACCACTCTGCAAAATACAGAAAGAAGTCAATGGAACTTCATTGATCATGATCCAGTTGTCTGAAACATGATTCATAATTTCCTCAGGCCAGATTCCAGAAGAAAAATGCACCATGGCGTCAATGAGGAGTCAGATACTTCACTCACCTTCAATTTCAAGACATCCAACCGAATAATTGCAGAGGCCCGTCCCTGAATCATTTCCGTACAGAAAGAGTAAGACAGGTCAAGACTCTCTCCCTTGCCAGCAGTTACGAGGGTAATGACTAAAGAGAAAACCTCGTAATCGCTCACCCATTATCTCAACATCACTGGATATCATCTCCTACGATATCTCCAGATTGGAGGATTTTTCATACTTAGAGTGGCGATGAACAATGCCCCATACCATACAAAGTGAAATTAATTCATTAAATTTGGTTTGTTCGAAATTTGATAAAGGAAACATGGATTCCTGAAGAGTAGTACGTGTGTGTGCTGTGGCATTACAATAGTTTGAGAGGATGGAGATGATTTCAAAGGAAAACTTGTTTTTGGATTCTGATAATTCTTTTGTGGTTTTATATTCCAGCGACGTCATTACTTCTTGCGTTCGAAAAATTTTACTCCTTCTATACATCAAAGAGTATTTTCAATTGATTGATCAAAAATTTATAATCTGAAAGGTAACGAAACATAAACTACATACATGCATACAACTACGTATTCGAGAACGACTAAAAACTTGAAGGAATTTAGAGGAAAAAATGAGGAACAATTGAGTGCACTTGACTTCCGAAGGTTTGATATATTCAAAGTTGTGCTAAAGCGAGCAACTCAATACAGGAAGGGGGTGTTTACACGTGGGGGTTATAAGTTATGGAGCTGGGCGGACGGAGGGTTATCTTGTTTTCAGAAACTTAGTCGACTCGAACAATAGCGCCGGGTCCCAGCGGGGTCAAAACCGCCAACAATAGATATGGGGTCAGTTTCCAATGTCGATACCGGGAGAGCCAACTTTGGACAAACAGTTCTCCAAACCGATCCGCTCGATTTCGGTTCACATGGGAAATATATCTGAATCCGCTCGGCAGTAGAACGGGAAGTCAATCGAGGAAATCGATATCGCTGAAGGAACTCTCGAAATGGTCACGCTCTGGTTTATTATTTCTGTGTAGATATTAATTATGTTAGATTACGACCTAATAATCTACGAGTAGAATTTAATCGAATTGAAATGGAGCAGATCATGCCGTAATACTGCGTTTAACCGGATTTTAGGATGAAAACCTCAATTTGGGTAGGTGTTTTTGGAACCTACTATATTTAATATTAAATTATTAAATATTATATTGCCGGTGGCATCGCGGTTCAAGGTTTTCAGGGCTGTTTCTGAGGCCATATTATGCTACGGTGAGCAGGTTTGGGGATTCACTCGGTCAAATACGCTTGAGCAAGTTCAGCGGTTCTTTATAAAGGTGGCGTTTGGCCTTCCCCGTAACACTCCTAACTACTTTGTCTACTTGGAGTCGGGTGAGGACTCCACATTCGCCCATACTCTTTGGCGGGCAAGTATCTGATTAAGGCACTGGGCATGCAGCAGAGCCGCTATCCCAATTTGGTTGCTCGCGAATTGGTCCGAAGAAGAGTGGGATGGTTTGCCTCTCTGTTGGATATGGCGCAAGCAATTGGGGGCAGCTTAAGCTGGGACTTAAGAAACCTTGGTGGATGGAGCCAACAACTGGAGACTCTCGTGGAGGCGGTCCGACGAAACTGGAGGGAGGATATGATCGCCGGCGCAGCACAATCCCGAAACCCACTATTCCCAGCACTGGACCGCAGCGTGAAGCCAGCAGATCTTCGAGGTGAGTCCTCGCGTCACCCTGTGTGGTTGCTACGGTGGGTCCTTCAAATCAGAGGTGCGTTGCTGGCGAGGGGACCTATAGACGATCGAATAGTCCACGCCGTGTCTGCTCCCTCTGCAATCTGGGTGAAGATGAGGACATTCGGCATTTCTTTGGAGTTTGCCCAGCGCTCGCTGAATTTCGGATTCGCTACTTGGGTGAACGAACCTTGGCGCTGGGACGAATGTTTTGTCTGTTGGATGCCATGGACAGTTTTGGCTGGCTATAGCTAAGTTCGCGCAGCAATCTTGGAGGTATCGGGCGATGCTTGTGGCTGAATTTAATTGGTGATAAGGCTCGCCCAGGTTTAGCAGAAAAATAAATAATGTATAATATACATGTACAGATAAATAAAGATACAAATAAATAAATAATATATACAATGTGTAATATAGGTAGTTACAACAATTTCAGGGACAAATCGGCGACTTCAGGCAACCCGGCAGACGGGTTTCACACCCATTGCCAATCATGTTTTGTTATTAAATAAAAATCAGTTATGTAACAATTTAATTGTACAATCTTGTAGAAATAAACATGCTTTTTCTTCTTTCTTCTTCTTATAATATTAAATCTGATTAAATATAGTAGGTCCCAAAAACACCTACCTAAGTTGACGTTTTCAGCCTTAAATCCGGTTAAACGCAGTGAAATCCGGTAAATTTTACCCACACAATTCTAAGTGACTGGATTTAGATCAACATTTGACTAAATAAACACCGGTCTGTAGCTCCAACTTCCACTTTACTGGAATGTCGATGTTTTCTCAGGTTAGCAGTTATTTTAGCGAGTCGAATTGAAATGATTACGATCTATTTTAAGTTTATTATTCATCAATTCGTTGTCAAAAACCATCACCACACGTCCGAAGTTCACGGTATCGCAGAATCGATTTGTGATGGTTGGAATGCGGATTCACCAAAAAAAAGGGCGCAAGAAATACTGTCATCTTTTAGAATCTTTTCACAGCTATTCTTAACATATCTGATATGTTTATTACCTACGAGAGGCATAAGGAACCCTGTCACGGGCCGACGGTTTCGCCAGGTGTCGCCCACACGTGCTGGAAGAAACGCCTATTGTCACCGGACTACCCTCACCTGGCCACTGATTCCTCAGCGTCTTCCAAGGGCTCGTCAAGATATCGGTTGAGTTAGGAACGAAAAAAAAAAAAGAAATAACCGAGGGATGCTGCGAGGGAGGTGGAATTTTTCTTCGAAAAACGTTCAAACGACGATATGTCATCAATCAAGGACGAAGGGGATGACGGGCCCTCGTCCAATGCAGATACCATTTCTGTATCTCAGAAGTCAACTATTGTAAGTGACATTTGAAAATTTTACAAGAGAGCTAAAAGAAGTTTCTCCCACGCCTATCTCGAGCCCTCGATACCATTCTAATCTTCAAATCTCTCATTCAAAGAAATTTCAATAATTTTGGGACTGCTTGCAGCAGTTTGGTCCCCATCCCATACGTCAAAACACTCTCAATGACCCAAATGTTCCTCATAAAATATAGCTGTGATCCTAATGCGTACTAAATATGCCCTTATCACCAAAGTACGAGTATTTCCAATAACAGAGGAAAACAAAACGAGTCGCACCATAGCACACAGGTCCTCTCTTTTACATGCAGCCTTATTACTAAAGACCGGATTTCTATGCAGCATAGATACCCTGAATATGCCATAGAATATGCAGTAAAAACTAATGAAATATTCGACAAATATGCAATGAAAAATATTGTAAAATTCGAGAAATTAAGTTTCAGTACTTAGAAAACACCACTCTACCAGTAAGTTTCACTAAGGAATGATCTGAATGAAATTCTCATTTCGTAAAAATATTTTGTAATTGCTGCTTTTACAGAACATTATTTTTTTTACTATTTACAACTTTTTGCAACGTTCACACCATTTGTACGTAACATACAAACGGAGCACAACAGTTATAAGTTTCTATCTTTTTCATCTTCTTTACAGACTTGCAAATCTTTCGTAATTAATATTTATAAAAATATACGTTTCAAGGTTGTCTTGAATGAAGTTGTGACGACGGTCCGAGAAAATGTGTTTGTAGACCGAAAGAGGCCGCTCCACATCAACCTTAGTGACTGGAGCAAATTTAAAATTGCTCAAAACAACTGGGCCATTATTTTTCTCCAAGAGTGTGCACCACTTCTCTTTTAATTTTGGCCCATTTGTACCAGGAATTGCCAGCATTTTGCGGAGCATTCCTCGATCAACTCCAAACCTTGTCTCAACTCAACACCACCTTCCTCTGAACTAGTTAGTATCAATGGTATGAACGGCAAGTGGGCTTTGATGAAGGCGTGAGAAAGGCGGTGTTTTCCGACCAAATCCAAGACTTTTTTAACACTTTCTGATCAAAATCAATCTCTCCGTTTGATTTTGGTACTTGAGAACTTTATTTTATTTTCTTCCCGTCACCAAAAATCGTCAAACGTTATTGATTATCTATAAAATATACAGCATTACGATTTTTCCCCCAAATATGCAGCAACATTTTGAATACGCAAAAATATGCAGAATAAAACTCAAACCAGAGCATCTCCAGAAGGCAACTCGGATAAAGGAAGAATTTGCGCTCGCCTTACATGAAGCTAAATGGAAATGCAATTGCATAGAAATCCGGTCTTCACTTATCACACATTTTCCAGACTGTTAATAAATTACTCTGTATTTTAACAATATTACTACTGTGATTGTGAGCGTTGTGGTGAATGTGACGAACAGATGTCTGTTGCTGTCCTTTTCAGTCAATAATTTGCTCACAAAAAACCAGTCACAGACACTGGTCAGTACCAACAAGTATTTTTTACTTTGTGTTATTTATCAAAATCTAGTTTGGTTTGACTTCTGTAGCCGAAATAAAAAATTTTGACTGGAAAATAGGCGCAGTTTAATAACTTAATCTTACTGAAGTCATCTGTGCCAACCTTTCACTTTATGAGTTGGCATTATCGGTACCCACTCCATCGGTAATAACTACGATTTCCACTTGCTTTTAAGTGCTTGTAATCAAATATCGCAGATACATTTAACGTGAAAAAGCTAGAACATATATACAGAGAATTTATTGTAAGTAGTACTCGTTAGTAACTGGAAATAGTCGTAGGCTGAGAGATGCCAATAAACTGGGTTACCTGGTGTCACACAAGGAGTTCTTGAAATTCGAAGTAGGTAAATCGAATTATTGACATAAGTGACATTTCGACCAGTTGATGTTGATTACTCTGTTCTCGTAATTCAGATAAACCCATTGAAGGGAATTGATGAAAACACGGTAGGGAAAGTGGTTGGATATTTTGGTCCGACCGGTGTTGGCATATCGCTTCCTCCCATCAGCACGTTGGTGGGCGCTGTCGCATCGGACGCAAAGCGCCCTAATTTGTTCCCTTTGGCTTGATGACCGCCCTTTTCTAAAGATAAGGGTCTGTCAAGGACGGTTTTTCGCTTTCAATTCTCCGTGAGGAAACCTGTTTTCGTGTTGTCACTTCGCATTATCTCAGGATCCTGGTTTCACATTTCAGGAGGTAAATGGCCAAACTTTGTGAAAAAGAAAAAAACTTGAATGATTATCTTTGATTTTATACGATATTGAGAAGACATTCGGAAAATATACGAAAGAAAAATTATTTATAGGTAACACCTTTCTAAAATCCAGCATTTCCGCCGTATGCTGCTCTTCTCTGAAACTGCATGACTGAATTTAGTGAAATTACAATCAGGTCAAAACGTTCCGCCCTAGGATGACCCAGGGAACTTAGCATTGCATCTAAGGGCGAAAATAGGGGTTGAAGATTTCAAAACGCCGTAGTCTGTATGGGAACTGGAACTTAGTAATGAAAGGAATTTTGTTGAAAGAAATATAATAGGAGATCTTCTATTTCAAGTTACTAATTGTACCAGTAACCTCAACGAAAACATAATAGTAAATTTCACATACACAATGACGCTGAAGAATTATGATATAATTCGATATTATCGATAAAGCCTCTCCAAAAGCGCTACTCTGAGATTCTTTAGATTCGAGAAAAACGAGTTCAAATGGTTGACACTGCTTGATTGATAGAATTACCTATGACCTCAGTGTGACTGTCACTTCAGTATTACCGTCAGGTTGGTCATTATTGACCCATTAGAGGCGATTGATGACTGTTCAGTGAACGTACACAAAACAAAAGCTAATCCATGTATCAATTAATACATTAATACCTACTATTTTTATTGGCGTTTATGAAATGCACATAAATAGCCAAAATTGTAGATTCGTGTCTCTCGGCTCAAGGGCTTACAGGAGCTAGGCTGGAAGGTTGTTGTAGGATATCTCAAGTTGTGATTGACTTGAAGTTTCGAAATTACGGGGGGGGGGGGGGGGGGAGGGTGTCCGCTACTATAGAAGCGTTAAAACATGAAAAAAAAAAAAATTAGCCACAATTTAAAAAATGAATTATTTTATGAATTTCAAAAATGGGACGTCGCTGGGGCCTTTCCTTATTAATATATTGAAATTGCATTAGAAAATTGAAATTTGTTGAAATTTATTACAATACTCAATCACAGCCTGAGATATCCTTCAAAAACCTTCCAACCTAAGTCCTGCATGCCCTTAAAGTACCACTTTTTGAGTCCATCCGCAGCGTTCGACGACAGTTCGCAATGAGAGCTCCATGGTAAAACCTGGATTTAAAATACATCCTAATTCGCGTCCAGTGCTTCCTCCTGGACAATGTCCAGTGGATGCGCTATGAACAATGAACAATGTCATAATGAGCTGTAATATGGAAGGTCGTATTCATCGTTTGGTCAATTTATGGCCCCGTATGAATCTCATCAAGCAATTTAACGCATTTTATATGAAACGAAAATATCATAAATGTTCATTAAATAATTCCAAGCCCCTAAATCACTCATGGTCGTGTGTCGTTCTGGTTGAGGAACCTACCGTTCATGAACTTGAAAACTGCAAGAGTAGATGAGCTCACATTAAAAAAAAAAAAATCATTTAATGACCCCCTTGACGATTCCAACGGAAATTCGGACCCAACCGTGATTCTGGTCGTGGATTAGAATTTTCCTAATTTTTGGTATACATACCAAAAATTAGGAAAGTTCTACCTACGTGTAGATATGAACTGTATGGGCATCTTCGGCTGAAATATTTATCGAAAATACTAGATCAATGATATGAGTTTTTAGAATCGTGAGAGTGGTACCTACCTATTTTCCAAAATAGTGAGTGGTACCTATCAGTGTTAGGGAAGATGCGCAGTGATTGGTTTTGTAAAGCAACGAAACCTTGAGCGGTTGCGAATTCATGGCCGGTCGAGAATTTGGTGTAAATAATTCATAACCAGCTTGATATTCGAGCTTCTTCGTTTTACTCTCGTCATTCCATTCATTTGACCGCCAGTTACCCGGCGTTAATTCGGGAGATATGCGCGCTGGTGCGGTGAGCTGAACCGAGGACCCTGAGGTATCCCAGAGGTATCTCTGAAATGTAATTAGAGCGGAGTGCCCGGGAGGGACGTTATCTCGACCGAAAACCTGTTTCCGCTCTGTAGTGGAAATCGTTGCCTTGTCACCTGCCCCAGGACGTTTTTGTTTTGTCTGAAAGTAATGTGCTGACGTGACTTTTCAGAGATGAGTACGGAGGCGTCACATTCTTCCAGTTTCCAGTTCCGAAGAATCGCGGCCTGAAAATGAGGCTGAGAACTGAAAATAGGCAGATGCCACCGGAAATGTGTACCTACTTGTTTAGACCGGTGAACTCATCTGTTCTCGCAACTTCGATCGTTAATCTTCATTTCCGTAGTACGTGGCATGTGTTATTCGCAACAGCTATTTGTACTCGGGTTTATAGTGTGAATCTCCAGTTTTTTTAATAGTATTTTATTGGCATCGTATATAAATACATTCAGCCTAGCAAATTAAGATACAGCTTGTATTATGTTATGTTTGTAAGATGAAGAAAGTAAGTTATGCTTCAATTTGGTAAATTATATATAACATAGTGGTCTAAAATAGAATAATTGTCTTTAGTCACACTTTGTGGTTGATGTCCTGCAGGAAGTTGTAGAGTGCTTCGTAAGCTCTCCAATTTTCATGCGACAATTTGAATTGGAATTGGACTTGGGTTGAAATCATCGCTAGCAGACTTATCCTCGTATGTAGGGCAATTGAGAAATATGTGTTCCATAGACTCCTCTTCATAGTTGCAAGCCTCACATATGTTGCCATCAATTAAATGAAATTTGTAAAGGTATGACTTGCATAGAGCGTGCCCAGTTCTTAGTCTTATCATAGATTTTAAGAAATGAGTGGTTGCGGTTGGAGGGGCTGACCTAAACCAACTCTTTTTTGATGGGTGAGGAAACATAGAGATATCGTTTTCCCGCTGGATAAGTATTATGGAATTTTTCCCAGTCTTATCTAAGGGCATGTGCAAAGTTCACGTTTAAATCTGTATGTGGGAAACATGGTCCGATCTTATTATCCGTTGTGGTATAAAGGTTGCATCCCTAGCTTTCTCGTCTGCTATAGCAGTTATCAGATCCAATGGAATAGAACTAAAAAGGGATACAGCATCTAAGGAGATTAATTTGAAACCTGTAGGTATGGTGACATTATTTAGGGATTCTTTTACTTCGAATGAATTGTTAACATTATAGTTGCCTTTTTCAATAAAGGGTTTTAACACATTAATGATCTCTTCTAATCCCACTACTAACAATCTCCCTCAACAAGCCAGTACTCCCTCACAATTGAATCACCATAACCAAAATCCTTTAAACAGTTCCAACCCTCAACAAACTACAGGTACTAATAATGTAAAATTTGCATCTCTCAAATATGTTGGTCCAATTTCACAACAAATAAAGAAAAAAATTCAAAAACACAGCCCAAATACAAAAATTGCATTTACCAATCACAATAACAATAAGAGACTGTTCTCACAACTTAAGGACCCAAAACAAAGAGACGAAATAGTGACATAGTTTACTCCATTGACTGCTCTGACTGTAATCTAAAATATATAGGTGAAACTAGGCAATTGACAAAAAAAACGGATGACAGGCCACAAAAACGACAACAAAAAAGCTCGTAATATGACTGGTAATGAGCCGGATCTACAGTTCCCAACAGCCTTAGCCAAACACATAGCTGTAACTAAACATAATCCCAATACTGATAATTGGCAGTTTTGTTGCTCAGAAACCAATACTAAAAAACGAAAAATCAAAGAAGTAGGTTTCATTTTGAAAAATAAGGATAGAACTATGAACTTCAAAAAAGACACCAACGGTCTAGCAACAATTTATCAAAAACTTTTAACACATCGCCAACAGTAAGTAATTTCTCTAGTCCTTCCATGTTTCTCAATAGACAGTACCTACCTACAATCAATTCCCCCCTCCAATTCAACATTACCTACCTACTTAGAACAACTATTCTTCATAACAATTTTTGACAATGTTTGTATTACCTACCTACTTATGCCAACAATTTTTTGTAACTGTATTACCTACTTACTACCTACCTACCTACTTAGACCACTAGCATAAATGTTAAACTTCTAATCTTACCCTACTTTTTTATATAATTACGTACATTTATTATATTATAATGTCAACAACTGTTGTCTGTCGTGGTTCGGCCAAGACACCGAAATTGTGACTCTGTATTTGTAACCTTGCATCCCTTAACCTTCTGTTGTTACCGTGTGCTATCCCCTGTTCAAAATCCCCGATGTGACATTTACCTCATCTCATAATGTAAGTACCCACTTAGTACAATGTTAGTACAACAAATGTCATTAGTCGTAACATACATAATAAGCATTCCATCTCTGCTGTTCTCCACATTGTTGTTCAAAATAATATTAATTCTACTTTCCTTGTAGATATCCACATGAATAGGGCCCAGTTCCTGGGCAGAAACGTCGTGGAATAAAAAACCTTCACACCACCGACTAGTATTTGGTCATTCAACGTATCCATATAATAAGGTATATATACCTATATCAAAACCAGGTCTTAACGAAGAATTTGCAAGTATTTGATATATTTTGCCAGTTACACCACTTATTGAATGGGCAGAGTTATGCAATAACATTGTTCATAGATCTTAGGGGTTAAAATCGGAATACTTCAAGGATCGTTTCGACGATGGATTCGAACAAAACGCGTGCCCTTGTAACAGTTTTGCCTATTACCTACATCAACTCTGTTGATTCCTTATCACTATCATAATGTGACATAGTGAGATTTTCTTCGAGTATCGCGATATTCTTCAGATGTGATAAACATCAATTATTGTACCATTGAAAAGGGTGACTTTTTAGTCACTTCAATAATTGAAGTGAACAATTATTGTTGTAGATTTTCATATCTTTGATGGGCTTCAGCACGGTATCAAGAGCAGTTTCCCGTTTTATGAGCTTCTCAGCGGCCCATCAATTGTTATCTAATCTACACCAGACTACATGTTGTTTGTTGGAGAATCGGTTAATAAAATGAATGAATCGAGTAGGTGTTACCAAAAAAGTTGGCGTTGCGAAACCGAAAACTGTTTTGCTAGTAATAATTCCAAAAACCCGCGAGCCTATGCAGTATTATTACAACACTGTACCACCCCTGTCTTATGACCTTACTTTGGTCACTTTACCAAAAGGTCAAGGATAGCTTGGTTACAAAGGTCAATCGGGTGAGGAGAGCACAAATGTCAAGCCCACGGTCGGGTTTCCGTTGGAGTTTCAATTAAATTTTATCTTAATAATTATCGTTTGAATCATGCAGAAAAACCGCCCGTTCCATGTTTTCTCTGTAAATCAGAAGCATACGTTGATTAGCTGGAAAGGTAGATCATTAAATTATCTACCTTTCCAATAAATTTTATAATTAATTTTGAACAATGAGTTTGTTACATGGAGAAGGATCGTCTTTTTGCTTTCTGAATTCATGAACATAGCAGTGAACATTTTACAATGTAGATACATTAACATGGAGATATATCAACCGCAGGGGTCTTGTAGATCAGCTGAGTGGGTCCTAAATCTAATTTTGATGCTATTCATGACATTGTATGTTTGTGCGATTGATGCTCTGTAGCCTCCTTAGGACATTAACTTGACGCTGCCCAGGCCCCGGATCAGCTGAGTGGTCTACAGCTAATTTCTATGCTATTCACTCTATGAATCTGTATTTTAGCCCCCCCCCCCCTAAAACTCCCCAAAACCATCCTCAACTTTTAGCTTTTTCAACGCTGAACACGATGGTGAAGTCGGAATTACGATATGTCATTCCGTTATCAGATCAGAGCAGATTAAACATGAAGAACATTTCAAGTATCAACCACGTTTCTTTATCTTCAATGTGCTCCAGTTGGAGAACAGAATAAGATATTGCTATTCTGACTTCACCATCGTGTTTAGCGTTAAAAACCCTTTGAAATGAGGTGTGACTTGTAAGACTGTTTCATTTTTGGAATTTACGAGTCATTTAGGGATATATTTTTCCCTAAAAATTCCCCTAAGGCCCCCTTAGAATGGCCCGATTAAGATTTTTGGTATAGCATTTTTTCGGAAATTCGATTTTTTTAAAACATCGCTAAAAACATTTGAAGGGTAAATTGTTACATTTTAATTTTTAATGATTGAAAACGGCGAATCATGTTTTAATAATGCTTTAAGGTGAGGAGTGAATTGAGCAGTTTCATTACATTGACAATTCGTCCATTAACTCATGCTGCGTGACTATAATCTCATTTGTTTTCTAATTGGCGGAGAGAAGTGAGGAGGAGTTTGAGGGTGTAAGTGGGAGTAGATGAGACCCCTTAGATTAGATGGTTGCGATGGAGACAAGGAAAGAGAAGAATCTTACAAGCCTGTAATTTCACGGTCTTCTCTCTTCTCTGCGGACTTTACGGAAATAGCTGACGCACCGTCAAGTTCCTCTTTCTGTTCCCTTCCTTTCCCCATGATCACCCCCTCATAATACCCCCCACTTTATCCACCGCTTTTCACCATAAAACTTCCCCCTCTTCTCTCTACCGTTTCCTCCACTTCACAATCTTCCTTTTCTTCACAAGGATTTATTTTCGCGAAACTGACAAAAGATTTTCCTTCGAGCTGAACTCGTTTTCTCTCAACTTCCTATGTGACCCTGATTCCATAAATTTATCTACTTTACTTACTTTACAGATACTTGTGAATCTCGGGAACAAGCGGGAAAACAACACAAACTGTAGTAATGATGTCGGTGAACCCGCGACATAGATTCTATGTCTTTGGCGGAGAGCCGTTGATGAGGTCCACTGGGAAGGAACTGGCAAAGCCAATGGCAAGGCTTACCTCGAAACAAACTGGCAGCGCTAATAGACAAGGCGAACTGGTGAGAAAAGTGGAAGGGAGTATCAAAGTACAATATTTTTGGTAATCATTGTCAATAATTTCAAAATTCAAATCTCGGACGACGGTTGAACGTAATTGTAACGACGTTTTCTAAAAATTGTATCTTGTTACGGAGACCTACTAATTTTGAAGGGGTGGAGGCTTAACAAGTGTTTTTTTTTTTGGTCGATTCCAATGTTTAACTGTGCAATATTAAACTCGGCCCTGTGGGCCCTGCCAAGGGGGGCTTCTTCTTTCGTTTTGAGCATTATAGCAATATTTCTGTAAGCATGGAACATTGTTTAGCCACGGTTAGCACAGAGATTATAGGCATATTCTGCTTAAAATGTAAGTCCTAAGGAGGCTACATAGCAAATAACCGCTTCCATCTGTGAGCAGCATAGAAATTAGCTTCAGGAGCCGCTCAGCTGATCTGGGGCCTGAGCAGCGTCAAGTTAAAGTCTTAAGGAGGCTACATGCCAAATTACAGCTTCATAGTGTGATTAGCATAGAAATTAGCATAGAAATAGATTAGCCATGTTCTATGTTAAACAAATTATCGAACAGTCACCAAACGCCAATTTGCCGCGCGTTTTATGACGCTATACTTGGTTGAAACTTGATATTTTCGGACTTTCTGCAATGGAATGTATTTGATGTGGATATTTTACTGGGTAAATAAGTAGTAGAGAGGTTCGAGTAAGCAGGTTTGGGAATGTGCGAGTTCGATTCGTAAAGTTTGAAGGTTCATGAATTCGAGTGCACCTCTCGTTGCTGGTAGTGAATCAGTGCTAGTGAACATGTATCTTTATGAAAATTATCGACCAATAACACCATCAGGTCGTAGCTGATGGTGATATTGGCTGAAATAGCAGGTTCGCCAAAAAAAAGGTAGCTGGGTGATATTGACTTATTATCTAACAACTCGGGTCAAGTTGGGTTAAAATCTGTGTTGCAGTCGTTACTAAAGTTGAGTGTTGCTGGGGGTGCTGTCACCGAATCCATCAGCAAATCTCTTTCCAGACCCTTCCCGTTTTAGTACCACTACAACAAACCGTACGGGAATATTGCGGCGATGACAATCCGTTAGGGAAAAGTTGCGTCGATACACTGACTGTGAGTTGGTTGGTTTATATCCTGTATTTCACCCATCACCTTCCCGCGGTCGATGGGAACCGGCGTGGATCCAGGGAGCGAACCGCTACACCCGAATGCCCTCCAACTTCATTTAGCCGCCCCCAGTTGAATCCTCCAATCCCCATCCATCAACGGGAAACCGCCGGAATCCAGAGGGACAGCCGTCGCGTCGGATTGTGAGATTCCGAGCGGGTTTTGTGCTTTACCGGCATCTCCCTCGCATAAACCGCTCTTCGCGATCCTCTTGCTGCTAACACCTAAATACCAATTAGTGATATTGATTGGATATGAAGTGGGATTGGATTAATTACGTTATGTGCGGTACATTATGGTTGGTAAATGGAAGTTGTATCGCTCACTTCCTCCGCTCTCCGACCAACTACGCTCCGAAGCTGGATTCTCCTGTATGTAGAAGTTGGTATTGCTCACATCTGTAGGTACTTTCTGAAAATACCACATTACCACGAGCTTTACTGGTCCCCACATCAGTACGGAAATCCCTCATGTGCCATAGAACTTTGTAGCCACATTACAAATCGAAAGGTATTAGAAGAACGTCACTTTTAGTGGGTGAGTTCGGCGATAACGACTCCGAATAAGTCTTACCACTTGAATTTTCTACATTCATAGTTCATACATAGTTCTTAAGCGGTCTAAATCTAAAAACAGCTCAATTCCTTGTCTTGGAATTTTGAAATTATGCTAGGTCTTCAAAATTTGGTGTTTAGGTTTATGCCTAGGAGCAGCGGTACAACATTTCGGTTAGGTTTGAAATTAAATAAAACATAGGTACCTAGGAGTTAGGAGAGGAGCTGGTTTTGAAGAAACCCTGAATTTTACCAAAATCCGTTCCAGACCATCCTGAATTCACTGCCAAAGTACATCAAAAATCTTGTAATATAAGATTTCTTATATCATTTTGGCAGTGAATATAATATATCATGTGCCATTCCAGACGATATAATATATATATTATATAACTAAACGACAAATATAACTCTCCGTAGAATTGAGATAAAAAGTTCAAATTTGCACAAAAAACCGTACTGGCAATCGAAAGGCCAAGTTCATAGATGAGCAGAATCGAGAAACTCTAAGGGAGGTTTTGAGGAGTTTTTAGGTGTGAATTACCCATAAATTCCAAAAATTAAGTGTCTAAGTGACACATCATTTGAAAGGTTTTTTTGACGCTAAATACGATAGTGAAGTAAGAATTGCGAAATCTTATACCGTTCTCAAACTGAAGCACTTTGAAGATTGAATAATGAGATATCGCTATTCTGACGTCACCATCGTGTTTAGCGTTGAAAATTCTATAAACTGATGTGTTACTCGGCAAATAAAGGAGACAAAATTTGTTATGAAATGGAGACATATTATATAAAATCTATTATTTATTCAAAAATTTGCTCTTGTAGTCATGCTGCATGACCGTAGATTCATTTCCCTTCCACTTGGGTGCTTCATGCGCAGAATTTGAATGATAATTCTTCTTTTGTTCAAATTAACTTATTCCTCTTATTTATTTATTCTCTCTTCTCTCTCAGGCCCTTATTTTATGTTACTAACATCCGTACAATGTATATCTTTCGTCAGACTTCCACAAGCGCCACAGAGCTCGTCGCTCTATTTGGATTTCATCAATGTAATTATAATTGTAGTTCTATTATTCATATGAAAATTTCATATTTTTATGTAGGTATCTAATACCAGATCTTAGAATCGAATTGAGTAATATAAACAGAAAAATGTAGATATTGTACTATTTATATTGTATTTTCTCTTGTGCTCTTCTGATGGTGGATTATGTAATTAAACCTAACCTCCCTTGATGTTAATCATTGCACTGATTCAAATTAATAATTCGGCTAAATTCTGTACTTACTCATACATAATTCACTCACCACGTGTGTACGCAGCCTACATCCTCACTTAATTATGCGATATTATTATTATTATCATTAATATTGTCCAGTAAAATATTTGTCGGTTTGAAAGAGCAAGGAAAGGAGGGGGGGGGGGGGATAGAGAGGAGAGATGCCATACACCTACTACTGGACTGGACACCACCGTTCATCATCTTCAACCGGACGGGGCCGCCCATGCGACTGCGAGCTGCGTTTTCCTTTACCGGCGGGAACGTCCCCAACACCGTCCATCATTAGACCAATACGGCCCCGACGTTTCGCGTTCATCAGACCGAAAACTCGGTGGCTTGTCCCAACTGCCCCTATCTTCCTGTCATCCGCGTTTTCGCCCCAGCAATTCACAATATCCAACAGAGATCAAACTTTACCACCTCCCGAGAATATAATATATTATGAATTATCCATAGAGAGATCCAAGCCGTTTGGATCGTTCCAGTGTTTTCCATAAAATGAAACAAGAGAAGGTTATTTAGCTACTACATTTCATAAGAAGGTTATTTAGCTACTACATTAGCGACTACATGATGCAGCATGGTGTACCTCATGGAACGTACCTTAATGAATCTGATCATAAACGGTAAATTGTTTGTTTCGCGGATGATACGGCCATTATCATCTGGGGAAGGGGTTATAAGGGTTTAGTGGATAATGTTAACGCTGATATTTCTCTGATAAAGCACTGGTTTGATGCTTGAGAGTTATGTTTAAATGTAGATACAACATCTGTACTTCGGTTCTCAACAGGTAACAGGGGATTCCCACAGTATTGTGCTCCAAAATTCCATACTCGTTTTTCTCGTCCCCAGGAAGTTTCAAGTTCAACGACTACTGTAAATAATTGGGAACACTGATTGATGATCATCCTAATTTTAAGAAGCAAGAATGCGATAAAATAGTATTAAAAATAATATAATATTAAAATATAATATTAAAAAATAATTTTATTCTATGCTTTCAGGGAAATAAGTAGTTTTCTCTTTAGGAAACTAACCTACAAGACAACTAGGAAATCAGTTTTTTTATTACCGAAAATGGTATCTTGCTTCGGGGAAGTGCAAGCAAGTCTCATGTTAAAAAGGTTCAAATAATGCTAAATCGTATTTTAAAATTATTCTGAATAAAAGTGTAAGATTTCCTACTTCTGTACTTTATAACCTTTTTGGTGTAAGACAAATTTCGCTGATGTACCTTTTCAAGTCCTGTATTCATTTGTTTTGTTCTTGTATCAGGGATGAGCATCTGTCGCTTTCAACTAGTACTCGTAATAATTATTAAAATTATTTTAGTTCCACTCGGATACTCCTCCCCGTTGTCAGTACTGAATTTTATAGAAACAATTCCTGGAGGTTAGGATTGTCTTGACCGTTGCTTATAACGAATGAAAGATTTTGGTTTCTTGAGGTTCGGTCTGGTGAATAAAAACGATTTGTTAGGCCGACGTTTCGTTGTATTTGTACAACATCTTCAGGGCTATTTAACAAACAAGAAGAATACACTATGAATGATGATAAGTAAAGTGAAATGGTTGCTGTCACAATATAAAAGTTAACATACCTTAACTTCTATTGGCCATGTGCTAATATCAGTTCATGATGGTGGTAGGTGCTAGGTGGTATGGACAGGTGGTATGGCATTAAACACTAATGATAAAAACTAGCGATGTGTTACAATACCATGTCAGTGACAGTATGACAGATGTTTTGACAAGTGGTGACAGAGCGTTTGGTAGCATTGAGAGGGTAGCATGGATAGTATTGGATATTACATGGATATTATGTGGTGTTATTTATGATGGATGATGGTTAAGGTATGTTAAGGTAAGTTAAGGTATGTTAAGGTATGTTAAGGTAAGTTAAGGTATGTTAAGGTAAGTTAAGGTATGTTAACTTTTATATTGTGACAGCAACCATTTCACTTTACTTATCATCATTCATAGTGTATTCTTCTTGTTTGTTAAATAGCCCTGAAGATGTTGTACAAATACAACGAAACGTCGGCCTAACAAATCGTTTTTATTCACCAGACCGAACCTCAAGAAACCAAAATCTTTCATTCGAAACAATTCCTGTTAGATATCTCCCATTTTTATTTGAAAATGGTATTAATCTCTTTCATTCAAATTTGTCATCTTTAAACAAAATTATGTGAGTATTCGTAAATATGATTTCGTTTGTTATCTATAATAGATAATTGTTATCTATAATAGAGAACAATAATTGTTCTCGATCCAAAATGTTCAAAACTCGAATTTCCGAAAAATCGTTATATCAAAATCCGTTTCACATTTCACCGACCCACGACATCTCCCCATCATTAAAATCTAAAATCATTACAGCTTAACATGTCAGTATGCTGAACATTCCCCTTATTGATAACAGAACTTGTTGCTGGATATCGATGTAATGCTGGAATATCCGCGTTGTTTGGTGAGAAGTTTCATCTTTTTCGAGTTGATTCTTGTTTTTTCCGATTCCCCAAATCACGCAACCCTATCCAAGGTTTCGTAGAAACGGAAAATATGCGTTCCCTTCCGCTTTATTCCCTCTTCCTCCATGAGAAAGAAGTCCCAATAAATTCCTCACATGGGACGTGGAAAAAGTGGGCTCCGCAGTTGTTTAACTTGCCAACAAAACATAACTCAAAACGACGAAGGGCCCTCGACAAAGCTGCTTCGGTAGAGGACCCCAGCCAACAACTTCCTCTCGTAATTTCGAATGTCGCTCGGCCGAGTTATTTATGTTTTTATATAACTTTATTAATATGGGGGGGTCCACCCATTGTTGACCGCTGGACGGAGGACGAGAAATCCGGAAGGGAACGATTTGAATGACGGGGGAACGCCTTCCGTCTTGCCCTCTCAGATTCATAGCATAAGGCAACCAACCACCCTCAGAAGTCCTGTATTTCGTTAAGATTAGATTTACTTCGTCATCTACTCTATCAAAAGGCAGAAACAACTTTGTATGCTGTAGAAAATTAATAGGTACTCTTGATATACTCTATGCCGAAAGTTTGTATTTTGAGGATATTGGAATCGCATAGGTAACACAGGCCCGAAAAGAATGTTTTGTTAAAGAATTTTTGCACCATTTCACTTTCACGAGATGGATTTTGGTGTACTGAAACCGAAAATGACCTCTATCAATCCGACCCCATTAAATGTGCAAGCGGCAGTAGTAGGTCTGTGACGAGATATTTGGAGACGTGGAGTTGTTGGGGGTCGGAATCCTTCTGCGACAAGGGATTATAGTGTACGTGATTATGTTCATAAAACCGGGTCATGAAGCTGAGAAGTATCTCGTGGGGGGGGGGGGGGTTTCAATGCTGAAGTCTCATTGTGGACAAAGGTTATTGTTCGGCCGCAGCCTCTCAGTTCATATTAATTCCATATTCATTTAATATTTTCCGATCTCCCTAACTAACTAGCTCTCTTATCTCCGGGGGTATCACCTTCCCTTGGGAAAAATCCACTTCCCAAAATCAGTGGTTCTCCCGTTATCCCTCCCCTCATAAACCCTAAATCCTACCTTGCACTAACTAGCTCTCTAATCTCCTGGAGTATCACCTTGGGAAAAACACACTTTCAAAATCAGTTGTTGTCCCGTAATCCCTTGTTTTGTAAACCCTAAATCCTACAAATGTATGTAGGCCATTACCCTACCCAGGCTATTATCTCGTCGCTAGCCCTTCAAAAAACCCCTTTTATTGGCTTCCCAGGTCTTTCCCCTTTGGGAAAAACCAAGAGGTTTCACTTTTTCTTCGCATGCCAGGGGGGGGGGGGGGTACATTTTGTACCCCTCCCCCAGTCAGTTTTTACTATATATATCTGACTCGATTCTTACTGCCAACCACTTCTTGGCTTTTGCTCCGTTATTCGAGTCAAGCTCATATCAAACCAGTATTCTCTGTCATTTGACTACGTGTACCAAGTGACCCGTTTTTCTTTATTTGTTACTTGTTTTACCCGCCATTCAGTTTTCGCATATTTTGTCCTCGAATATCGTCTGTGCGATCTTTCCGAGGATCACAACGCGTTCGTGTCGTTTTTATTGGTTGCAAGCAACCCCATCTTGTATATTATCCTCGGAAATATGTACAAAACAAATGAGATGATTGGATGATATATATTATATATCATCCAATCATCTCATTTGTTTTGTACATATTGCCATTTCGTTTTCGCCTAATACAACATACATATATTTGCGTTTTGACCGAAAATCATCGTGTTATAATTGAACTATAAGACCCTGCATGTTCAAAGCGCGACAGTCATGAAATGTGAAAGGATGTGTTAGAAAAAATGAGAGTGATAAGAAAATGTTGTGGTTTCAGCACATCAAGAGTGCAGGTGAAATAAGTAAAAAGTGATTTTGACGCAGGCCTGTGTAATTGGAGTCGAGGTGCCCTCTGCGCATGTGCCAAGTAGAAATCCTCCATGTATAAAATTATGTCAACTGGAAAATTGTGGTGAATAAGACGACTTCGCCGCGACACTCAGTGTAGTAAAACTCCAGTTCATTATCAGCCTGTTGGAAAATCGGTTGAGGAAGAGATTTCCACTTTTCATCAAGTTAATTTCCTTCCTTGTGGCATTGCTCTTCCCTTGAACGAGGCCGGCTCTCTAATTAATAGGGTAATTCTCCAACGGTCGTTGAAAAAGAGAGAGAAAAAAGGCTCCGAAGAATGGATGAGAAAAACGGTAAAGTGGGAGGTGGAGTAACTTTGGAAAAGCGAAAACCTAAGAAAAAAAAAGATGATCAATCCAACAAAAAATACCCCTCACCCCCCAAAAAAAGGCACTAATTAGTCGGCAAGTGTGGTCTTAATTAGGGAGGCGGTGCCGCCCCTCCAGGTGTCGGCTCGGAAAGAGTTGGAGCCCTTTACCCCTTCTACGCGGGATTAAAATCAAGTTACTAATTACTGGGAAGGCAAAGGTTTCTGTGGATTTCGCGGGCAAAGGGGGATCAAAGTGCTCGGTTTTAGGGACTTGCGGCGAAGCTGGGGCACTCAAAGGGTTGGGAATCTAATCTTGTAATTATGTAGTAATCCGTCGAGTGTTTGAGCTTCCCCCCCGGAGCGGGAGGACCGGATTGAATGGGAAGTTGGCGTTTGGGAGCGTTTCCCGGACGGGATTCGGGAAGGTTTGATCGTCTCCGGATCGATCGGCGGAGCCAGCGAGTGGGAGAATGGGATTTCACCAGGGTTCAATGCGGATTGACAATCCCCCGACAATGGTGAGAGAGCGGGGAATAGGTTTGTCTGGTGTTCGGAAGGCCGCGTGTATCGACCAATCAGTTTTCGTCTCCTAACAACCGGAAAAACAGGTGGTACAGGCACGTTGATCGTTATGCCATCTGATGTAGGTATGTCAGAACCTATCGCCAGAAAAATACAAAAACATGTGGCACGCAGCACAACGAGCGCATACCTTCACCTGGTGAATGTGGCTACCACATACCGTGGTTCTGAAACGGATTTTGGTATGAAAATGTTACTGAAATTCGAGAATTGAAAATTTTGAACCGAGGACAATATCCTTCGAGTATTCTTCGAAAATTCGCTAAAAGGGCAAGAGCTTTTGCTCAGTTTTATTTCCTGGGTCCAATGACGGCTTTCTCTAGAGAGAGGAAGGGAGATTGATTGATGATTGATATCGCTTTACTTACAAAATCTGGCAAGATTTAGTCACAAGCGAACATTCTCCCACCTAACCAGACTCACACCTATATACAAAATTTGAACATGTCCACGTACTAAGCTTATAATACGTGTATTAACCCTAATATGGTTATGTAGTAATAAACAAGTGAAAATGATTGCGTGAAAAGAATATTGTGTATAAGAGAATGATAAACATGATGATGGTAAAATAATTTGAAATGTGTTGTGCTGAACTGATTTGAATTCTAATATTTTGAAAATAAAACTTCTTTAACTTGCTCTTGAATGTCACATAGTTCGTTGTCTCCTTCAATTCGGAACTTAAGCCATTAGGTATAATGTAAAATACATTGACAAAGGAAAGAATGATGAAAAACTGTAGTTCTACATGCAGGCAAACGATAGTTGGTGTCTTTCTTTCTGGTATTTAAAACATGAATGGTAGAAAATATAATGAAACTATTAGCCAAATACATGGGGTTTTGTGATGTCACTATTAGATGCATGCTAGTTAGGATACTAAAGTGAATTAACTCTTCTATTTTTAAAATTTTTTGTTGTTTAAATTTATCGTAAATTCGGTCGTCTGATTACAGGTTCATGATGAATCTAATAGCAGAATTCAATTATCTTTGAATTTTTTGTTTGCTTTCATAGCCCATGTCACACATTGCAGAGAGACTACCTGCAATCTCTACTACCTGCTGTTATACAGCACATGCGACATAAGTGACCTGTATGTTAATAGGTATTTAGTGAAGGCGTACAATTGGGACCGAGATTTTCGGCATATTATGTCGAAAATCTGGGTCCCACTTATACGCTTTCAACAAATTATTAACATACAGGTCAACTGATATAAAACAATGTCTGTTATTATGACAAGTATATTATGACATTTGTCTGGTTGCTCTACGAAAGATTGTTTTGCGAAATAATGCCGAGGCATTTTATGTCATCCCGATATTCCAAAAATTCGTCATTGAGACAAGTTTAGGCACATCCACCACTGGCAATTTGCCAGTAGTCGGAAGTGTACAAAGATTATGCAACAGCTCTTTCGTGGATTAACAACCAAGCCGTCTCGCGAACCAATTACATAAATTGTCAAGGTCAAATTAACAAGTGGCAGGAAATTTGATCGATTTTTCTGGGAGGGAGAGAGAACGCGGCACCTCCAATGAAATATTTTAAGAATGTTTTGATTGGGAATTATATTTTACCTCTATTGCTGTATTAGTATTACAGGCTATTTTCAACTGTATTTTAAGGTCTCGAGAACCCAAAGTGATGGAGGGTCCTCTGAGCGTGTTATCAGTATCAGATCTCGTCAGGCTTTTCGTTTCAAACTAAAACAGTCCAAACTTAATTTCCTCGTTTCCCGAATCTTGAGATGCGATGCGGGGAGGGGGAGTAACCACGGAATCTCAGAAACTCCCAATAAATTTCAACTGCTGACGAGTTAATTACTCGTTCGAGAAGGGAAAAGTTTACCTTGAGGGAACGGAGTTTCGCACTCTTAACTCAAAAGCAAGACAGTTGCTTCAAAACTAAAAGTCCCCTCAAGTTCGCCTCGAAAAGTTGAAAGGCAGCGTGTAGTTTATTTATGTCGGGAGGTGGTTTGGGAGATTTGTGTGTGCCGGCATCTGGCTCCTCTCAAAGGCGGGGAAATAATGGGGAGCGGCGGCGGGTTAGTGGGGGGGAAGGGGGGGGTGATGGTGAGTGAGAGGGATATGAGGAAAAGGTGGTGGGGGTACAGGGGGGGAAGGGTGTTCTGAAAGAAAAGGGGAACGAGGGAGGGTCTTTTGTTCTAACAATGTGTTGCTCCCGCGACATGCAAAACTTTACCAATTTATCTTGGCAACTTCGCTGCTTTACCCCCGCTTTGGTCGTTTAAGGTTTGGTAAAGAGTGGGGTATGGTGACGGGTGGAGGGGGGGGAGGTGATAATAGTGAAGTTTCTCGGATGGCAGTAAAAGGAGAACGAAGAAGTCGGGAGTGGGAGGGAGGGGCGAGAGGTTTGTTTGCAGGCCTAACAGCACCCCCCCCCCTGCCATCATCTCCCCATCCACCGCCTCCTCCACGGCACAGCCTTCAACGACGGTAAACACTTGAAACAAAATGACGTTTTCCAAGACGCCCCCATCACCCTCCCACAACCCCCACTCCGGTGTTTCAACTCTCTTCATATTTGTTTCACTACCCCCCCCCCCCCTCGCCACTCCACCGTCCTCCTTTCTCTTTAACCACCTCCGCGCCGTTTTCTCACAGCTTTTCTCGACCCCCCCCCCCCACGTCAGACCCAAGGAAACTCTCTGGTTTCCTGATTTAATTGTCTCTCTCCCGCCCTCCACCCTTTTCTCGCGAGCGTGGAAATATCTCCCCTCCCCCTCCCCGCTCATCCATCATCCACCAATTGGAGAAAACCTCTGTTCTCTCTACTTCAATTTCTCATCTGAACTCGAGATTAAACCAAAAGTAAGTTACTATGTAACCAACTAACAAGACCATGGTCGATAATGATTTTAGAACACCCTACCACACAGTATACACACAGTAGTCTCTGTAATTAATGTCCTTATAATTGTATATATACCAAGTTGGAATTACCAACTGTAAATATTTTATCTGTTCTGTAAATAGTTCTTGTTAAGCCTTAAGCTAGGACTGGACGACGGGCCGTCTTGTCAAGAGTTTTAACGGAAATTTAACACTTTCAACATCTCTCTCAGCAACTAGAAATCCTTTCATTTGTTCCAGTAAGTAAAAACTTCAGTGTTCTGCTGTAAAAATTACAGTTGGAATGGTGCACGAACTAGGCACCATTCCAGGAGTCATCTAATCATCATCAAACGTAATAAGTGGTTGCAGTCCATTGTCTAGCGTCTCTGAAGAGTATGGGGTGCGTTTGTGTCAGGCCATCATGAATCATGCCATCACAGTGGCGGAAACAGGAGGGGGGTCATGGAAGTCACTGTTTGATCATGGACGTCTTTGGCGTGCAAATAGTGTTTTATCAAAAAAATGCAAAATCGCTCAAGAACGTAGATTTCCCCATGTACAAGTAAAAGTTAAGTAGAAATTTAGTTGTTGTCAGTGATTCCCTAAGCGCTCTATATGCAATAGAAATATTTGATTCGGCAAAAAACTTAGGTTAGGTAGATTTGTATGTGTCTGACAACATTACATTCATTTACGTAATTCACTCAATGGTGTTCTATTGAAACTCAGGTCCTCGTGATTGGGGACGAGCCGTAATATAGGATGTAAGCCACCTTATCATTATCATACAGTCGTCGTTAAACGCAGAACCCTTTCCACGATCTCTTCAGTAGGTTTTTAGTCAGTAAGGAACTTAATTAGAGAATTTCTTCAAACTGAACTTCGGTGAAAATATGAACAGATCAAGTCGTGAATACATCAAGTGATGTGGGTGATAAATAAATAAACATTCTATGGTTAACATTCATATTGGATTAGTAGTATGATTTGGAGGTGGGGAGGGGGGGAGGGGGTACTGCCGCGCATAGATCAAGTGACAATTTTGATCTTTCCTTCTCTCATGCTTTCCTTCACCCATACTGGAGTTTTAAGTCAATTGCAACATTCTGCAGTACAAAAATTGCCTGCATTACAAACCAATACACTTACGATACTAATAATATAGAAGTTAGCAGAAAGAGATTTATGTCGAGTTCATTAGTAATGAAAGGCATAATATGCAATCAATTCGTGTTGTGTCAAGGTAATATTATTACCTTGACACAATACGAATTGAACGATTTTTGTTTTATCAAACGAACTGGCAGGATAGTCATGGTCTAAGCTATAATCATTTATGTTTTCTATATATTGGGAAATTTCGTCCGTATATACTGCTAATAAATTACTGTTATTTATAGGATCGAAGGAAACGCCCTCAATATAAAAACTCCAAAATATCACTGAAAACGACTTGGTGGTTTTGTGTTAAATAATGAACTCATCCTGAGTTTATTAATTATGATTTTTAATGCAATGCAAACCAATACCACCAATTCTCGTTCCGCGTGTTACTTGAGAGTTGGAAATTTCCTTCCATGTAGGGTAGTACATAATAGTTCATATTCTGAACTTGTTTTCCTTTGAACCGTTGCGCGTAGAATAGATGATATTGGATGAGAAGACATAATTTCGCCTTCAAAGCTAACGTTGCATGACATCATAGTGGATTTTTTTTCCCTCCTCTCGAAGACGCCCGAGCCAATGCTATTAGCATTAACTATTACGTACGGGAGCGCACCTTTTCAATTTCTCAGGTGAAAAAGTTATCAAGGGAGCCAAAGTGCCGCTTGTGAAACCTTTTGAAGGTGAATCTAATTAACTGTACATGAACAGAATGGGAACGAGTTCTAGTCTGGCGTCTAAAGGGAGGGCAGTCACGTTGTGTCCTAGCAAGTAATTATCGGCGAATTTTCGTCTCAGTGGCGCCGCGAGGTGCCTTTAACGGAGTATGAGGTAAACTACAGGACTGAATGATCACAAAGCGATTTCTAGGTACGATCGTCCACTCTAATAGTACAGTAGAACCTCGATTAACCGGGGTATTGGTGGGGATAAGGGCCTCAGATCAGAGAAGTCGAGGTTAAGCCGCTTATAAAAAAAGAGGCTGAAATGCATAATTTAGTGAAAGAAACCACGTTTTACCTAATAGCTTCTGCACTGCGAATATTCTTGTTTATATTAGGTACGAAGTACGTTAAACTTATTTGTCATAATCAAGAGTTAAACTAATTTGTCATAATCAAGAGTTAAAAGCACATTACGTCACCAAAACATAAATCTAACCAAAAATCGTCTGTCTTCTAATCAGCTCAAGTTTCTACGAGCTTGACGCCTTCGAGCTAATTCCAGCTTAGCGGTTTGGAATACGCATTATTTTGTGTGATAGGTGCTCTTTTTGAACTATGTACAACGGCTCAAGCGTTTTGGTTCTTACATAAGTCGATGGGATAATTGTATATGAGAGAATCGATTGGGTCAGCACATGCTAAAACGTTTTCAAGTTTTTAGAAGAAATTAAATTTCTTACTTAGAAACAAATATTTATGTTTTCCATAATTTTCTAGTTTAACGCTAACTGCCATGCATTCAGGATAATACCATTATAATCACTGAACATTACAGACACTAAAAAACACTAAAGACTAACCTTATTAAGTATACTCCATGATGAATTTATATTACATGTTTATTTATTTTTGTTGCAGGTAAGAGAATTCCTCCTTCTGTAAACTATCCGGTAAGGTATCAGTAATATGTACTCGTATGTGGTGTAAAAATAACATTTTTATCCTCGTACAGCCTGGGTACTTGGCTCGGCCTGGTTCAACACCCCCTTGTTGAACCCTGATGACACAGTAATGATTTTCCACGTAATGTTTGGTGAAGAACACGAATCCAAAGTCGAAAAAGATCCAAGTAAAAGGAAAAAGTAGTTTTTTGAACCCTAACTTCCATGTTTCGACAGCCGACCTCAACTTTTCCACTTCTGCCATTTTGCCTAAAAGCTAGTGTATCCAACGGAAATATATATTTCTTTAATTTCAGAAATAGTATTATTGATTTTATGCAGTTTGATATTTAATTAACATTACTTACAAGTGGCTAAATAAGGCTCAAAAATCTACAGTTGGGAGCATAGCTATACGAGCAAATTTTCGAAGTGCTTTTGAACTGTACGATGGTGAAGTGAGAATTGCGATATCTCATGCCGCTATCATATTAGAGCAGATCAACCGTGAAGAACATCTCAAGTAACAATAAAGTTTCTTCATCTTCAAAGTGCTCCAGTTTGAGAACGGAATGAAATATCGTAATTCTGACCTTACTGTCGTGTTCGGCGTAAAAACCTGAAAAAAATGAGGTGTCACTTGTCAGACTCTTCTATTTTTGGAATTTATGGTAATTTAACCCCCCTAAAACTCCCCAAAAACCCCTTTAGAGTAGCTTGATTCTTCCCATCTACGAACATAGTCTTTTGATTGCCAAACTATTATTATTATTATTATTCAAAATCGGAAACGAATCGATCCTAACTAGATTGATGCAGCTGTGAATGAAGAAGGCAAGTCAGGTGTATTGCCATATATATTCTATAGAGTTGCTTTATTCGTTCAGCTTTATTGTAATAATCAGTACAGGTATAATATACATATTATGTACCCCAACATACTAGTTGTAGGAATTGTCGATATTGTTTACAACACATAATATGTATTATATCACATCGGGGATGCACTGGGCTCAAGGAGCATCTTAACTTTGCTACTCAACGGTTAAAAGTTCTTTATAAATTCGAGGAATAAACATGATTGGTTATGATGATTGGAGGCTGACCAAGAATGATTTGCGAAGTCATTATCTCTAATATCATTATTGCGTTTCATTCCCTCAATAAGGACTTACAATGGTGAAGTACTTCGGGATATTCTGAAACGCCCTTTCCCGGAGTATCTGCCGTGAAGAATCGAAAGGAGACGGGAAAACTCTGGAGAAGACCGAGGGCAGAGGGAGTAAGTCGGCTCTCTCAATAGACAGCATCCCTGTAAGGAAATTGGCCAACATCTTTTTCATTCAATCCTTCAACATTTCCCACTTCTCCCGCACAATCCAACTTATCTAAAGGAAAGAGGGATGCTGACCGCTTGAATGGACCCTCCACTTTCTCTTGGCCCTTTTTTCTCCCTTCAATGAAAACCTATATAATCAACAGCCGATAAAGCTGTTAACGTCTTTTCAACCTTTCAACCAAAGCTTTTTACCCCCACTTCCCGCCAAATGCGCCCTTCGCGGTTTTTCACCAACTCCCCAACCTTAGGAGTTCTCCTAGTACTTTTCCCCCACATTTTTTTATTTCCTTTTTTTCATTACCGGCCTTCAGCTCCATCTTAGCCAAATAACATTTACGGTTTCCAGAAGAATTGTCTCATTGAAGGTTACGCTCCCCTTCTCGTCTGGCTCCAAATGAAGCCGAATAAGGTTTGAAGGGCTTGCAATCGTTTTGAGTAAACACGTTTGCTCTCTCGTTCGGGAACTTTTCCCCTCTCTTGTACACAACTCCCAAAGGTAGGTAGAAAGTTACGCCGTACGTAATAGTACGAACTGAAACTGAAAGGATACCACAGTTAGCTACAGACTACCATCACTGATGAGGGGCGACGACGAGTTTGAGTATGAAATGGCCGTCATACGTTTGGGACGATCGGTCAAAAACTCGTTTGGTTTGGGACGAAAATGAAAACGCGTATGGGGATGTAAAGAGAAGTAAGAGGCGTTTGGGACGGTAGCAAAAAGTTTCCCTCATCGTCTTTTAGCAGTTGTTAGCATACAAACAAACAGTTTTAGTTATATTTAAAATTTATATCTAAAATTAAATTGTGACTGACTGAAACTTTCAGTTACATGAGCTGGCAGATTGCAAAACACAGAACGTAACTTACACACTACAATTTCTGTTAAGGTTACCCCTATGTTCGTTTATTATGTATAAGTTACACGAGAAATATTAATATATTACAGAAAATAAGGAATATTTCCCCAGTAGTACCTCTTAACGTACGTATGTAAAATCTGCCCAGTTGAGGTAAAACGCCTCAACTCAAAGTTCAAATCATAGCAGAAATTCGCCTCAATGTTTTTCACTGAAACCTTTGGTGTAAATTGACTGCAACTCATTATAAAAACTCCATTTTTATAATGAGTTGCAGTCAATTTACACCAAAGGTTTCAGTGAAAAACATTGAGGCTTATTATGACTTCAACCAATTCAACGGTGAAAAACAAACTCACAAATTAATCGATTTATATTCGATTAATTGTAGTTAATGCGATTGTAAAATTTCCAGCTTCCGTTTTGGGATTGTTTGTTATGTAAAATGCCTCAAATGGCTCGTGAGGCCATTTACCTTGACGTCAACAACTCAGTTAGACGGATGTTTTGTTAGGAAAATGTTGTAAAGTTTTGTAGGTAAAACGCCTCATCTCAATATTTTGGTGAGCCGCGGCGTTTTACCTTAACACTAGCGCGAAAATAAATAAGTTTTGAGGCATTCTCATCCTAGAATTGAGGTGTTTTACCTTAACATTGACCAATTTTCGTATGTTTATGGTCAGAATTTCCCCCCACTTCCGGTTCGAATTTTGAAATTTGGACTTCACCATCCGAACGGCCAGGTCCGAAATAGTGGGATTCCGTAAAAACCCCATTTTCGTAAACATTGGACTTGAGGCGTTTGCAATGTGTGATTTTCAAATAGTTTATTGTTGGCACGAGTACGAACAGTTGGCGTGTGAATTGAACGGGTCATTGGAACGTTTTGTACTGTTCAGACGGTCGATCGCATCGCCCGTCAATGCATTGGCTCGTCCAGACTAATTAATTGACTTATTGCCCATCAATCAGTCTGAAACTTTACAATCCGCCTAGAAGTCCTTTACGTCTGCAACCCGATGGATTGGAGTTACCTCAATAACTTCGCCTCTCGGAGAGTTTCAGACGGGTTTCTCAACCCCTCGGACGAGCCTTATCATTCTTCGCGGTAACTAATTACATTTTCCTTCGAGACGGCTCAAGGACTCGCCAACAAACATATCGCTCTGTAAAGCCGCCGTTGATGATTAATCAGAGCTCACCCAAAAAGGCGCCGCCACCGAATCTCAGGACTATGTTTCAGATCCAATGATGGTCCTTCCAATTGAACTAGAGCGGCTCACTTAATAGATCGTCTAGTAACGTTATATTTATAAACATATCCTACCAAATACACTGTCATAAGTTAAGGAGCCTCCTGGACATGTAAATCAAAATGGAATTAATACGTTCTACATCGGTTGATTGGTCCACTGATAAAATATGGGGCTGGTCACTGAAGATCCCTCGTGGTTTTCCATAAAAATTATCTTCTTAGACCACCAGCAGCGTTGAACCATCAGCCGTTCTTATGATCTGTGAGGAAAGTACTCGTAATAAAGTGTTATGATCTTGCTTAAGGACTTCATCCTCGTTTCTTCACGTCACAACTTACTCTCAGTCGTAGATGAGAGGTTTTCACACAGTTAACGTCAACTATTCCCAAGGCGCTCATCTCCGACGTTCTCTAGCTGTGACCCAGTTTCGGTGGTCCTGCGTCGCCTTGAGAGCTAAAAAATACCTGCAGCTTCCTCTAATTGGAAGGTTTTCTCCATGTTTTCTTTCTAAGCCTCCGTTTCCTCCCAACTTTTCTCCTTTTCTGCTAATCCGCCTGTCAAAGTGAAAAGCTGCCTCGCACACCTGCCCACCTGAGAAAACCGATAACTTTTGAAGTTCCCGCTAACCTCTTGTAAACAGCGAGGCGTCGAGCGGGAAACCACTTCCATCTTCACACGGCCTGTTCAGTTGGGCTTGCGTTTTTAATAAGGCATTTTTTCACCCTTTCTTTTCAAATCTTTGTTTATTGAATTTGCAAACAATAAAGTCAAATATTTCTCAAACGGTCCATCATTTTGTACAGATTGCCTTCAATCAACATTACAGTACTATTAGCAGTATCATGAAGTCTCGTAATCCTCGTGAAGTCTGTACGAAATAATTGGGTATGTGAGCAAAAATGTTGAGTATACATTTTGAGGAGGTGGCTAATTTTTTTTGACATGGATATTTCGCTCATTAGGTCCAATAGTGTCATATCTCCAAATTACATGCTTCGGGGTAATCGAAAAAAAAATTTTTTCAACGAATTTCACCAAGCCAGTTTTTAAAGCTCAGAAATTGGAGCTTTAAAACCTCGCTTCGTGAAATTCGTAGCGGAATATTTCAAAGTTAAAATGGATTGTTATCGATTACCCCGAAGCATCAAATTTGGATATAGGACACTATTGCAGCCAATGAGCGATGTCTTATGGCTGGGGGTCATTCCAAAATTTGCGCGATACTCCTGGGTGGCTCCTGATGCTAATTTCTATGCGATTCAC
Organism: Stenodema calcarata; assembly: GCA_963920205.1. Lineage (NCBI taxonomy): Eukaryota > Metazoa > Arthropoda > Insecta > Hemiptera > Miridae > Stenodema > Stenodema calcarata. Next base: position 26,836,740 of record OY986049.1, on the reverse strand, counting down.
ACTATGAAGGTTTTTCAACCAAAGGAGATAATGAACAATACAGAAAACTATGAAGCTGTAATTTGGTATTAGCTTCCTTACTTTGAGCAGCGTAGGACTGGGATCAAGTGAGTAGCTCAATATGCTGATTTTTACTCGTATACAAATAAAATGTTGTCAGTGCAGTTTAATTTTTTTTCTCGACTTGAATCATCAATCACTCAATGCAAATTAATTAAATTCTCCCTTACTACGAAAAACAGACAAATATGTCCATTTGATATTATCCATTATCAAATGTTTTTCCCAGTAAGGGATAAATGAAGACATTTGAATAGAGATTAATTTAATGATACTATTTCGATTTTAGGATTCCCGGTATTTCGGGCAAGACAATTTCAACTCACCAATATCAAATTAAAGTGAATATCTAGCGTAGGTACAAATATTATGTACCTAATAATATTATGTCCATGAAATGTTGAAAATTTGTTTTCAATGAGTTAGTGCTCACCACAGGCGTTAGTGTATATTCGCAAACCTAGCAAATATACTTCGAAAAAGTACCACTCATGCGGCACGGCTTAATGAGCAATTTTTCGAAGTAATGCAGTCGAACTGCGCTTACACCAGGCGGGTGTGCTGCAACGCTATTTTACACGTTGCACATTGGACAGTGCACCTGATTTCGAAGTTGATCGGCTGTCGTTCTTGTCGAATGAGAACCAACTCACCACCAAATCCGAGACGTTATTGACTTTTCACGGCAGTCAATAATTTTCCCTTTCACTCCCCTCGGCGTCACACTCGGCTTCTATCTATGGGTATTGACTCGGAGTCACCTATCGGTCCCCATTCGCTGTGCCCCATACGTTTCCCACAGCCTTCACCATAAGTTCCCCTTCCTCCGACCCAATAAGTTCGATCTCCTTCTCATATTCACGAAATCCCCTTTTCCCATTCGCAGCTCCTCAAGTGTGGGTAACAAATCACCTCCTTCCCATCCTCAACCTGGCGCTGCCTACGACTATCTGACTCTAAAATCATCTTCCTCGCTGCACTTCTTAAGATGTTGCAATTCCTTATTAATTTGAGGGCCCGTTGTTAGCACTTCAGCTAACAGTTCGTTAACGAGCATAAAGTGAAGCGTAGACTATTAATTCTAACTACTGTTTGTAATTTTTTCAACTGTCTTATTGGTGTGAAAATGAGATTTTATTTCGAATGAACTAACCCGTAAATGAACTAGTTTCGTGCTGTATATGTGGAATGCGGCACGTTGATGGCTTATTAAACATGTTAAACGAAACACTGACTCGAAGCAGGCGGTTAGTATTAGGAGTAGGGAATATTTAACGTAACCGCTTCACATAACCTAATACTGTCCAGTAACCTAATACCAGATACCCTATTGCCAGAAAACCCCTATTACTGGTATAACTGTTTTTAAAACGTGGAGGAAAGGCCTTTGAGGGCTTCTTTGTTGCCGGCCATTCGGGATTCCGTGATATTAGGTTGGCTGGGACTCTTCAAGGTAATACCACGTAATAGGTTACGAAAAACGAATGGGTGGAAGGTGTGTGATTATAACTGTCGACAAGTTTTTCGAGTGAGAATTGAATTAGTTTCGAGTAACGGCGACCCTCTGGGAATAGGTTGTGGTATTAGGTTATGTTGGTAATATGTACCGGAGATTCGAGAAACTTTCCAGCGCTCGACGCGGACTGGGACTGGGTTGCGTTGGGCGCTGGAAAGGTTCTTGAATCGCCGGTAACCTATTACCAAAATAACCTAATACCACAATCTATAACGAGACGGTCGCTGTTACTCGATAACCTATTACCAAGAAATAACCGTATTAGTCATGCCTTGTTAACGGAAATTAAGATACTGGAGAGAAATGTGCTTTATGGAGCGCACCAGCAGCTGTGCCATGGTATACCTACGTTGTTGAACCAATGTGGTGAAGTTTTCCCATAATCACACGCCCATTGAACGTGAACAATGAAAAAAGATCAGGCATTAATAAAGTAACAAAAAAATTGAACAAATTATAATAACAGATACAGAAGAAGAAGAACGTTTATTTGGAAAATTTTCATTTGGAAATACTAAAAAATTAAATAAGTGAACTAAACCTACGGCATTGGAAATTCGTCTACTGGAAGAAGAGGGTCATTCACTACTAAAGGAGAATATAAGTGGGGTGAAAAATAGATTTGTAAAATAAAGAAAATGACCTCAAAAGATGATACAAAATAGAAAAGTTATGAATTAAATTCCCTGACTAGGAATTTAAACGATCCACAGATGACTTCCATCCTCGTCGAATCAGGATCTGAATCGCCTCCGCGGGTCAATGTGCTGTTTGCAAATGGGTATTGGCAGAAGAAACGAAATAAGCAACTTAGTAAGTTGTGAATTTGAGGAGCTCAATCAATACTGGTGAACCATTATTTTATTTCATGAGGCAGCATTATGGCTCGTACCAATTTGGATTTTTAACTCCAATCCCTTCTGGTACTTCAGTTCGAGTTGGGTACGTTATGAGGTCTTTTGTGTCCTGGTGGATTAGATGAGAACTTGCCAATCCTGTCCCCCCCCCCCCCTTCAACCACCGCTACTCTTTACTGCCCCTCACTGAACAGACTTGAATCCCCCCGAATCTCCTCCCTCACCATCGTACACACAGATTCTACTTCTGTTTCTCAATCCGTTTGGAAGGTGGTTTTCATGGAAGGGCGTATCCTCTCCCCCACAAACCCTCCGCCCTACAGTGTTTTCGCCCCTTGATTGAAATTCAGGGCCCGAACCCCCGTCCACCTCCTCGTCTGCCCTGGCAACTCTTGGAGGTTGCAGAGATTGCGTGTAGAGAGCCACAACGAGTCCTCTAATTTGGGTCGGGGCTTCCTACGCTAATACTCCAATATGCGAATTGGCGCAGAGGAAAACAGAGCGGTCCATTTGAATATATTGGCCGCCTGCATATGCTTTGGATCCTCCCGGCTACTAACAGTCAATGGAAATAATGCGGATATCTGCTACGCTGTCTCTCATATAATCTCGGGTGTTCGGATGAATCGAGACTCCTCCACGATAGTTTGCGGCCATATCGGTTTTTGAATCATCTATGAGTGGTCAGTTTACATCACTCAATAGATTAATACTAGAAATCAGTAATAAACCCATTGTTGAATGTAGATGAAATGTTGTTCGAAAATTTGCAATTTGTTCTCTCATTGCATACTGCAAAGCTCTCGGATTCGGGAACGAATAGAACTACAATGTTTTTCGATGACTTGATCTATTTCTAATAAAAACGTTTTGAACTAGGTACAGAACAATGAAAATCCGAACTAGCACACATGAACGAATTGAATTGCGGTTATCACGCTTGCCTTTCTATTTTGTAATCCTAGTTCATCCAAAAAGTGTTCAGTCTAGTTTAATTAAAACCTTGTTCATTTCAAAGTGTAGTTCTTATTGGTGCCCGGTAAAACACATACCTGCCGTTATTGGAGCAAGCCGCCCAATAACTCTCCGCCCAGCATGCCTCTCCACTAACCCAGCCCACCATTCACCAAGTCACTAACAATATTATAAATATTCAGCAGCGTTCGAAAATTGATTCAACTAATATTGTATGGAAACCACCTTGACATATTTTTAGCATTTTGAAAAGTGAAAAGTAAAAGTAGTATTTTCCAAAATTCATTGCTTAGAATCTGTTGATAAAAACTTGGTTGGGGATAATTAATAAAATTACTCATCCTGCAATTCTTTACTGATTTATAGCAACAATTTTAGTCACTTTTCTCATTTCACACGCATTTTCAAGCCCATACAAGCCCAATCCGAAGTATAAAAAATAAAGTAGGTATAAGTTGCGATGTTCTATCGAAGCAAATAGTGGATATCGAATGAGAGACGGCCGTTTTTATCCCCTGCATTTGCAGTAACTGTGATTTTATTCCGTCTCAAAATATACGACTCGTACTTTCCACCCCGTGAGACCGCGTAACATGATTTTGATGCGGTCTGGTGAGACCCCTCTCACAGAAAGAGTGTCAAGAGCCACATAAAACATTGTATTATATTTCCTTCCATAAGTTCCCCTCATCCTAAAAACTGTAGGGGAGATCCTAAAACCCACTTCCCGGAGTCGCCGAGGATAGCAGGGGAAGTTGATGTTGCTAAAAGTGTGTACAGTTCTTGGGTTGACATGCTCCTTCAACCGAATATCATCTCAACGCCCTTTTATTCTTCGGAGGAGTGGAAACTGACTCGGTGAACCATTTTGGATTATCAGGTGCAATTTCCTGCTGGGGATCTACTGACAAATCGTGACGCCATTTGTCATAACTTGAACAAAACTAGTCATTGACCACGCTGTAGGCTTGTATTTGCTGGTAATTCAAATGAATCGGCGAATGTTAAAAGGTCAGTTGTCCATGTTTTGTCGATATTAGTTTTTTTCCATTTTCGAGTTCTATATGGGCAGCAGCATCGTTTCATGGTTCAACAAATGGGCAAAGTTCAATTAAACAATTTTCCATTATTTTTGGAACAGGACAGTTTTTTTTCCGTTTTTCCAAAAGTCAGCTTTCTTGGACTATCGCCCTTTAACATTAACCGATCAAGTAGACAAACGACAACATCTGTACCTACATCTGTACATGGGTGTGGAGCAAAAGGGGCCAAAATAGTTTAAACAACCTAATGAGGATGGGAGGTTATAAATCGTTTCATTGTATTAAGCCTCAAGGCCAGTTCACGTTTGGTGAATAATACAAGTTTCGAGTACCTATGTATAACAAAAAGAACATCAATAACTTGTGAAGGCTCAAAAAAGTATCTAATTGTACAAAAAGGGAGAAAAAGACAGAGGCAAGCAACCACCTTTAAACAATTGAACCATCACTCAAGGCACACACTCTCAGTCGGAGAGCTGTTCTTAAAAGTCCCCGCAATCTTCTCAACTGCTGCTGAATCTACCAGATATCTCCCCATCATAATGGTCATGAAAACCACCAACTCCCCTAGAAAAACCATTTTTTTTCTTTCTTTTCATTGGCATGGTTTCAGAAACATATGAAATATAAAAATCGTTCATACTACAATTCAGCAAAACAAAATCATAATATCATATCCAGATCTAAAACATAAAATCATAATAAACACGATATACCTACAATACTGGTTACATCCTATTCAGTCTGTCAAGTTATAAGTATATTAAATAAAATTCCCACAATCAGACTATTTTCTTCAATAAAGTGTACAAATCATCCCACACATCAATATTTTGACAACAGGAGAAATCAATAATTGAATGGGCTGGTTATTTTTGCCCTAATACTATTAAACATAATATCCCTCGACCTTTGGTACAACGGACAATCCATAAAAATGTGCTTCAGATCACTTCTCATAATATGAATCATATATATTATATATTATAGCATATTTATTATAATTATTATAGCATTATAGCATATATTCTCATAGCATATCAATATATTATATCCACAATCACAATCTGCAGCATCTAAGCGGTTTATTCTATGCAAGTATAATGGGCAGATGGCATCATAACGCAATAAAAGGCCCCAATCATGATTGGGTGAAAAATGGATGCAAAATGAGGAATTTTGACGTTTTTGTGTGTTTTGTGGTGTAGGTATATCCCATGTGCTTTAATTGGAGGAGACCAAATCAGAAGTTGATTTTGGCTATTACGAATCTCGGCATTACCGAAGTTTTAGCCCCTAAAATACAATTTGCATGGGTCGAAAACGGCTGAAATCACCAAAACATTCGTTAACCGTGATCTAATGACACCTCATAAAAAATGGGAGCCTAATTCGAGTAGGTATATTAGAGCTAGAATTGACAAAAACCTCAAAAATAAGTACCGGAGCAGCGGATGGTTTGTAGGTGCACCTCCTGATCCGCAACATGAAAGCTGTTTGAAAGATGTTCGTAGCAGAATGACTGGTTGTCCAGCAGAAAAGTTAGGGTTTTCAACGGTCCTAGCCGCTGGGCCCTGAAGTCAGCAGTTGTGGGTTTAAAGTAGAATAATGTGATTGAGACGAAAATCTCCGTATGCCTTATCGTGCTCCTCTCCCAATCACTTGTCCTCGCCAACCCCAATATATTGAATTATTTCTCTCTACATATCATAAGTTGGCTATAATTCATCTGTGGTTCTTGGATCGGGTCCTAAGTACCCTCACCCATCACAATCCAACATCGCGTGCCATTATTCACTTAGCTATTTGCATTACCATAAATTCCTCAACTGAGTACGACGGGTCCCCCGAAAGATTTATTTCTCACTGTGAAGGGAGAAACATCTAGTCACCCTTTGTTATTTTGGAGGGGCATGGAGAAAAAGGAGGCGATGGAAAAAGAATTCAATAATTTCACATATCTTACGGTAATTTGAGTTTGAGACGGGGGCCGGGAAGCGTTTATTACAATGCGCTCTGTGGGCAATGACTTGAACGTAATTTCCGAGGGAGGGGAGAGACCAGAAATTGGATAATATGGTAAGCATTATGAAATCAATTACGCTTGAAGGTAAATAGCCTCTCAGGATGTGAAGAAACTGCCTTGGGGTAGTAATCAAATCTGAGCTCGCGTCGGTAGATAGCAATATTTTTTCAACTACGTTGTACAATCGGTATTTTACACGCCCAAACACTGAAATAAGGATTTCCATGAATCTAGGGCTACAACTACAATAAGATGCAGTTTCAGTTCCACTAGGTACGACAAAAATGAAAAACATAAGCTCCTAATTACCTATCTAAGTGTACAGTGGTTGGTCACTTAGATGGAAAAATGGATGATGTACTGTAGAAATGTACAAATACACCTTGCAAAGAAGAAAATACACTAACGTCAAGATCCATAATTCGTTCGGGGAGATTGCTCAAAGTCTCAGTGTACCTACTCGTGACTTTGGAATTTTCGAAACCTTCCTACTCTTTGAATGGAAAGATGAAACGTTTTGTTCAAATTCAAGCCTCTGCTACACGCGTCATTCATACTGTCAAACCTACACGCCGTACTGCTATTTTTTCCAAAAAAAGAAAAATAATTGCTGGGTGTAAGGCAGCAGTTTTATTCGTTTAAAAAAAATATGGTAGATTAACAGATAATGCATGATAACAAGAAAAATAAGTTTATTAAAATCTCACGAAAAATTTCGTCCCAAAACAATTAAAATTTTTTGCTTTTTGGCATTGAGTCTACCTACTTAGTAGGTAATCTCAATTTATAAACTACGTTTTTCTTCACAGTGAGGATACTTGACATGACTTTTCTTATATTGTAATAGGTTATGTAAGTACCAATAACTAGAATAGAATCTTCTCAAAAATTGTAAAAATATCTTGCGATATTTTTGAAAATAACTTTGACAAGATTTTTTTCTCAACAAATCAGAGGGACCAAGATATTGCTTTTATCATAAAACTTCACTCGGAAAAATCATACGCCTGATCCCGCTCATCATCGCATAGATCTTGAAGGATCCTTGCTAAATCTTCAGCATCCAAAATAGTTGGCGAACCGTGGAAGAGGTATAAAATGAGTAATAGAAAAACAAGACCCATACCTTCGGACGATATTAAATCCATAAAACCCATGAAAAACTAGTAGGTATCTACAACGTATCCCGTGCAGCAGAGGGTTTAAAAATTATTTAAGCCCCCCGGATTTCCTGGGCCGAGAAGTAAAACCAAGAACGTCAATGTGACTGTGAATCAAAATCTGGACTATCTTGCCAAGTTTTATATTCAGAAATAGCTGATTCAAACAACTCATGGCTTTGTGATAGGTACCGCGTAGGTACCTCGTAGTTGTAGGATTTTAGGCACTTCTCGACATAACTCATTGCAGACGTAGGAATCCATGAAATACATAAATAGGTACCTACACGAAAATTCATATTATTCATCATTCATATGAATGAACTATTATTATTTAGTTAGGCACTTAACTGGACCATCGAGCTAGTAACCCACTTCCCCTTATTTGAAATAATGAACCATTGTAATCAACCCTAAAAAAAAGTTAGCTAAATGTCATAACGTGAGAATCCAAATATCATAACAAGACGGAATTGGACAAATTGTCAACTCGAGTTGACAAACCTTAACGTTATTGCTTATTTTATGAAAGAGCCCCTGGATTCATGGATGTTGTATGGATACCTTCATTAGTACGAATATTTACTAATATATTATTGGAAAATATCTCCTAATTATATTAAATATTTTTCGCGATTTCGCCCACGGAGCTTTTTCTCTAGTGAGAAAAAAAAGAACGTGGGAGGGAGAAATGCAAGGGGAAGCGAAAAAGAGGAGCTTTGGACCATAAAGCAGAACCGCAATACGGCAGATCCTTCGCCAGGAATTAACAAGGGAAAAGAGAACCGGAGATTAGACGATAATAGAGGGAGGGGCCATAAGCAGCTTATCTGTGCCCCCCACTTCACTCGCATAACCACTATCCCCCCCCCCCTCCTGTCCCCTCGCCGTCAAGATCACCCACAGCCTATTTAAACCACCTACGGTGCGCATCATCCTCTGAGCTGTCAACATATTGAGCACATATTGATCTTTCAAAGCGCATTATTTATTGATAAATGGGCGCACGGGAGGTGCACTGTTGCCGATCAATCTCTCCCTCTCTCCTGAACTATCATCGACTATAATCTCGTAATCAGCTCACACTGTGAAGGATCAGCCTCTCACATGGTTAGGCTGGCAACTTGGGTCGGTAATTAGAAGCCCTGTTTCAGGGCTTACCCGTAGTGAGCGAGCTGTCAATCAATATTATCTGGCGAATAGTTTTATTATGAAAGGGATCATTTACCTGGTTCAGCAAGGCATGAAATATGCCAACTAAAGGCTAATTTTGCCTTAATCGCAGTAAAAAAGACCCCAATAATCAACGAAATCTTTCTATACTTATGTATGTGTCATTTTTGGCCACGATCCCAAAGTTCGACAAATTGCCAAGTATACAAAAAAAATTCCAATGTCAAAGATTATTGATTTTGGAAAATAATAAGTGGGTCAACTTTGAGTTTTAGAGTTTGAAAATTACCCGAAAGTGGAGAATATGTTTGCTGTATTCCTCAAAAAACGACACAACGGGCGGAACTAAGGAAATGGGCAAAGGACGGAGGTCTTTTATTGTACTTGCTGCACTTGCTTGCTGGTTCTTCATCACCTCCTTGTCTTTTATATTCCTTATCCGCATCTAATTTCATTCTTCACTAATTTCACTCATTCGACGATCTTTGTGTTCCTAATTTGAGTAAATTGTTAGTTGACGTATGAATTCATGCATTTGGAAGTAGAAGTACATTGATAAGGCGTCCAAGTGTTCTGCTTCACTTATCATACTTGGGGCTTTTCAGTAACCGGTACCTTCGCTGTGATAGAAAATTGAACTACCACCCTGAAATGGGCCCATTGCTGAAAGCCTATGATAAATAAAATACATTAAAGAGTGTAAAAGAGGCAAAAAAGTGAGCTCCAGGAGTGCAAATCGTTCGACTAAATCTCACAAAGATTCAGAAAAAAAAAACTGAAGGACAGTAGAACCTCAAAAGAGGAATGCAAATCCTTGGGGATTCTCTTATTTTTTCCTATTTTCTGAAGTCTACGAGTTGGATGGCAATATTATGCTTTGGTGGGAATAAGAAGCTAAGTGATCGTATCCATTGAGTTGAAAGCTAGATGTATTGGCCACCTGTTTCAATTTCAACTTTCCCCGACTTTCTGAAGCCTTATTCACGCGATTCAACACAAGATATCCCATTTCTATTACTGTATGGGTCATCCTACTACTCAATATAGTTGGAAAATTGACAGTACCATAATTGATCTAACCAACTTCCTCAGTCATCATCAGGTCACTTTATCGACCGGACATACAATAGTTTAGCTCATTTTAGCACAACGAATTAGATACTCATTGGCAATAGAGCAATAGAAACGAAGATATTGAGGGGTTTGAGGTAAAAGTACCCAAGTCATAATAGGCAAAATTGTGGGACAATGAAATTCAAATTTCAGACTCTTGCGATAAATCACACGTATTTCAGTAAATAATTGGAAAAAATCAATGTTTGTCGGTTATGTTGTTTTCAATGCCAAAAGATGAATAATAATATGATTTATTTTGATTTTATCAGGAAGCGTAGAAGGAATTTGGGACTCGGGTGTTAATAGCCATTACTATTGAAATATTGAAAAGAATGGCAAGAAATTCCGACAAGTTCGTGGTGTTTGAAATTATTTATGACAAAATTGAACTCGTGAACATGGAACTAGAATTGAAGTGGAACTATAAAATAATTGAAATTATTCATGACAAAATTGAACTCGTGAACATAGAACCAAATTTGGTTAACACCAAAAAGGTGGTGGGGGGGGGGGGGGGTACGTACCAAAAAAATGAGTTCTGGCTTCCACTTTCGTCCGAGAGACCAACATCTTCTTCGTTATTTGCTGGTTCAGGCATGCTATCTCTTATGTTGTTTGGGGATGGCAGGGCTTTGTACCATTTGTGGTACTCAGGTGGAATTACTTTATCATGGCAATGCAAGTATTCCTTTTTGGCAGCAGATATTGGTAGTTGATTTTGGTACAACTGTAGGATTGCATTTCTCGAAACGAAATTTTCTATTTTCAGTCACTGCATCAGAAGTGGTATTAGTTTGAACCATTCTAGAACATTGTACCTATATCACAACTCAAACGCCTCCCATTAACTTCCGTTCAAGCAAAACAAAATCCCTTATTTGGAGGTTCTGCTGGTGGTTATCGTATGGATCATAAAAATGGGAAGCTGAGAACATTATGGGAACAGTATTTTTATGAAATAATTTCTGCAATCAAGTATTTCGTTTAGTGTGGGATTAACAAGAAAATGAACTGTTTTAGTATTGAATTCGCACCGTTTTTATTCGTGAATCGCAGGTGCCGTTCATCCTTTGACTACTTCTTCTACAAACGCTGTGTTAACTTATGTACCAAACTACGAGTTTCTCGTAAAAGAGGATTAAAAGAGGTGGGTGGGGGCGTTCTTGAGAATTTCTAATTAAAATCAGGTATAAATCGTAATTAGGGAAGTCCCGGAGGATGAAAAGGTGAATAATTAATTTAGAATTTAGACTTCAGGCGGAGAAGTGAGGAACTCTGATTTCATTATTCGGGATAAAATAGGGTGGAAAACAGGGTCCTCAGTAGTAGGCGAGAGGTGGTGAGGAGGTTGTTGGGCGGGTCCTTAGGGGGTGCAATAGGGGCCTGGAGAGGGTCTCGGAATACGGTATGAGTGGGAACGTGAGGCGAATCCGCGAGTGACTTTGTTTAACTTGCTCGACACGGGCCAACTTTCCAAGGGAAGTGAAGGCCCTTATCCCCCCGAGGGACCTCTCTATCTCTCCTTCAATTCTCAACACCCCCCCCCCCCCATTCATTCCCCACTGCCACATCACCATTGAATCTCCACCGTGGCCTTCTCATACCCTCCAACATCACCACCTTCCCTTTCCGCGGTATTTGAAGCTTTGCTTTTCTCCCACCCCGAGAAACACTTAATCTAACAGCCATATCGGACTTTCTCCGAGGGAGTGAAGACTCGAGTTGAATACTTGACCGGTTCGCCCAATAATTAGGTGGAAGTAATAATCGACGTTTTCCCAAAGCAATCTCATCTTCCCGGTCTTGGGAGCTGTATCGAGTCCAGAGCCCGCTCAAAGTTTTCCATTTGATCAATCAACGTCTTCAGGATTACTCCACCAACGGATTCTCACATATAAAAGCACCTACTTACACACCTGTAATTCCTTCCAAGATCGGAAACCTTTGATACACTTGATAAGTTACCTCCTATCTGTGTTAGAACACAGAAGAATCAACTGCCCCTCAAAGCAACCTGGAAAAATCATTATACAACTTTAATAAAGCCACAGACAAAATATATTGATACTGAAAATATCCTTCGCTTCAGAAATCTCTGCACGTTTAGGTGTCCTTTCCTACACAAAACACAATGTGTTTTGAGGGTTGCGTGGCAGAAGTGACCAAGTCCATTTTTTACCGAAATTGCGTTTTAACGCTTCATACAATTTCTAAGCCTCATCTATAAGCTAGTAGCTAAGCCACCTCAATTCCACGAAAAATGGATTCTAAAAGGCTCAAAAGATACCGTAAAGTACGCGATTTTCTACCGAATTTGTATTTTCCTGGCAGAAATGACCAAGTACCGATCTAGTATCACTTGGTAATTTCTGCCAGTAAAATGGGATAGGCGGACAAGTAGTCACTTCTTCCAGCCGGAATATAGTGAATCCGCTGGTTCAACTGAAGGCCAAAGTGATAATTAATTTATTATCATTTTACTATACTTTCGGTATAACTCGAAGGTAAAAGCACCTAACTCAAAGGTAGGTTCTTCTCGCTCCGGATCGACATAATCGTGTGAAGAGATAACTGGAACAGCTCCAGTAGTGACTTCCACTCGCACATTCGGACAGTCCTAAGCAGTTTTGCTGTTCTAGGCTTTCTTTTCCTTTATGTCGTGTTTGTCTTTGTGATTTCGCCATTTTCCTTTCTCCTGTTCTCTACGAATGCAAGTCTTATCATGTGCGCGAGCTGAAATTCGGTGACATGGTCGACTTGAAAAAACTGCCATGTTAATGACTAATAGACTGAAAGACACTGAAGGTAAAAAAGTCTCGTGGCTGAAGATCAAACGATAGAAATGCACAAAGGGATCCAACATCTCAACTTCAGCTACAACTACTTCGGCGAGTATAGTAGGCTGGATCCATCAGGAGGGCAAAATGAGATCGTCTATATCCCAAGTGAAGGAGAAAGACCTATTGAAACGAGTATTGAAACTGTGCGAGATGGTGCTATTCCTGCAGATTATGTACCACAGCTGGTATAAGAACCTCCAAACATGATGTTTAGTGGTTTTTTTTACGATTTCTCATATTTGCCGAGCAAATTTTTGTTGGACAACTTCAGATTGGTGTTCAGCACCCCAAAAAACATAGAATAAACCAATAAAAACAATTACACCAAAACTTTCCACTTCGACCCCCTTTTGTGCACCGTTTTACTGTCCTATATCCCAAGCGAAGAAGAAAGACCTATTGAAATGAGTATTGAAACTGTGCAAGACTGGTGCTATTCCTGCAGAATACCACAGCAGTTGACCGCGCTTCGGGCCAAGCCAAAAATCGGAGGAATCATAATAAAGCATGCCTTTCCTGAGTTTAGAAGTGTTTTCTGCGTTTTAGTGTTTTTATTGAAAACCCAGTCCGGAATAACGCAATGAAATAGAGCTTCTCAAAGGCAGAGAGGGGGGGAAGGGTTCTCTGAACCAATCATTATTTTTCTGTACATAAAACATCGGGAAATGAACTGGAATTAAACTAACAATCAGACCCAAACAGCAAAATTCAGTATTCCTGCGCACATAGTCAAATTTTTTGTCTCTTGTTCATTTCTGCTAGGCAACCCTCGACATGTAGATTGGAAGGATTATCTTGATTGGATCTAATCCACATACGAGGTACGACAAATATGGAATCAAACTCGGTCTTGAGGGGCGGATTTATATACTACGAAGAACCCGAAATATGTCATATTATATCTTGAAAAAAACCTCAAAATATGCTCTGAAAACAGAAAATATGGAATTTGAAAAAATGGATGAAAAATTGACCACATGATCATTTTGACAGATTTCGGGCAATTAAGGTGATTGGGGTACGTGGTACTAGGTACGTCGTCTCATGCACTGTATTGCGTTCAAATCAAGGTTTTTTATTCCTACAATCATTTTACGCACTTCAGGAATACGATTTCGTAGGTGCAGCGTCGAGTCACTTGGGATCCGTTGAGCAAATCCCTTCAGGTCCATCTTGTAGATGTCTACGACAGAGTAGACCTAGCGAGGCACAATTGATTCTACAGGAGCCTACAGAGAGTCGCTAACTTCGTTTGAGGGCAGCGTTAGGCAAATTCGTTTGGGGGTTGAAGTTGGAACTTGTCACCTGGAATTCAACAAGGCGCTTTTGAGATGGATAAAACGGGTAGAACACAATCTAATTTGCCTCCCGAAAAGATCTCCGTTACGGAAGTGCGCCAGGAATAGGGAGTGACTGTTATTGGAAACCATTGCTCCATCAATAGATCACTACTGACAACCAGTTCGTTGACAGTGTTTTTCTATAGTTTCACGTATCTAGATGAGATTGTCGTTTAGTTCGAATGCATAACAATCCTGCAAAGTGCAGTTGTGAATTTTGAGGCAGTGGTGGATTCTTCGAACGAAATCTTGTGAAGAAGGTAAACAAATTTACTTTCCAGGCAGTCCTTAAAACTAAACATTTGCCTTGGTATTTGTCTTAATGTGTGACAGCAAATCAGGTGAGAAGGAAACTGCACGTGTTTCGTGGATTTACAACCAATCCACAACCGAACGGTTCCTCTATCAAAGCAAGCTAACGAATTTGCAAGTTTTGACTAGCTTTGACCACCTTCATTGAAATAACCGTAATAATGAGCCATGAGATTCATTGATAAGTCCCTCCCACTAAACACGTGCTGAGAGGAAAATTCCTCTTCAACTTCTTTGAAGCTTCCGAAAGGATTTCACTTTACTTTTTGATGTGGTCTTTCTCGTTGTCGGTGATAAGAACTGGGAGCTGGGGGACGTGGAAAGAGGGCATATTCAATTACTATTACTACAGCTGTGGGCGACTGTTGGGACTCAGCACGTGATCTTGGTCGACCCCCGCAGCGCACTTAGCAGCCCCGCAAATCACCTACGACCTCACACCCACTCCAACCTCAACAAGGGATTACCTTCATCAACTTGTTGTGGGATTTTTCCCTCCTTCGAAATTACCTTCTCCCCGAAAGAGACGGGCGACACGCCCCTTCGAAGGAGGATCCCCTTGTTTTATACTCTTCGGGAAGTGAGCATTTGCATCATAATATTTTTCGCTTGTTGTACGGAGTACTTGAGAAAATAAGTGGGTACACTCAATTTAAATGAGCTGTTGATACCTCATTGCTCTTAAATGCTAATTATAAGGGTACAAGAGACGAAAACTTAAGCCAACTTTTGATAGGCTGAACAGGCTAACGTTTAACGCTTCCTCTGAAGTGCGCCTGTGATTGGCAAGCATGTAAAGCCGGCATCACTGTAAAGCACTGCAGGCAGATTTTGCTCCATTCTAATAACGTTCAGTATTATAAAAATATAATACTGCTGTCCTAAGCTACAAAGGGATGTCTCAAATAATTGAAATTTTGGGTTGAAACATTTTTAGTTATTCAACTTTCGCACTCAGTTAATTACTTTTTTTTTCAATGTGGAGGAATACTGACGGAGCTCTCGACTATAAAAAAAACTTGCGATGGAGCACGAGAGCCGGCTCCACAAACATCCAAACGTCGAAGTACTGAATCTACTGGACAACAGCGGAGACATACGGAGACTGAAGAGGACCAAACCATTGGACCTTGTCATGACTCACTAGTGTGGAGTGCAGTGTAGTGGATATAGGTCGTGATCTATATACCACAGAAACGCTCTAATGTATTGGAAAAACGTTGCTGATGTTGTAATACAGTTGTAACATAAATAAATAAATTATTTAAAACAAAATGTGGAGGAATTAAACGGTAGGTGTAACCCCCCCCCCCCCCCATAACCATGCGGTTTCGTAAGATCATTCAGAAAATTAACCGAAAAAATTGATATTCGCCCTTTTTGCTTAGGACACAACAAGCTCTTGAAAGAATTTTTGGATCTCAAAGAAAGCCCTGGAGTTCATCCGTTCCAAATATTTATGTGCAATTTTCCAACTGCAAATAATCGAAATGGTCGTGAGCCAATTGATTGGAACATTAGGGGTATCTTTTAATTTGGAGATGATGAGTCAAGCACCTACCTACCTACTTAATCATTTCATAAAAATACCTTTCTACATCTAAATAGTTAAATTATCTTTATTACCTACCCAACTTTCTTTGATGCCGAAACTCCCGATTCAAACCTTACGACTTTTCTTGGGACTAAACCTAATAAATGTGAGTTTAGTTGATTCATCTTATAAATACTCGAACTTATTCAAGTAATAAAATATTACTTTTTCTATGAAAAAACTTTATTCCAGAATGAAATGAACGGATAGTTATTGAAATGAACTGATAGCAAATTGAAATTCCATTTAAAGTTGAGTAGCTTAAAATTCTATAAATTATGATAGTAAAAATAAAAATTAACTTGTACGAATCTTATCATCTAGGAATAAATAATGTGTGCGTAGTTTATTTTACTCCGAGGTGGCCACAAAATAATCTCAAAAGATAATGTTACTTTACTTGGGGAAATTATATACGCCCCATTGGCTTGTGATTTGACACAATTTTGAGATACTCATAATGGTCGTTTTTTGATGCCCTACCAGTGAGTAAGGGAGGGTTTTGTATAATCATAAGATGGAGAAGGTGTTAAAGAGTCTACATTATAACTGCAAAAACCCGAAAATCAGAAAAATGAGATACGCCCTTTTGCTTAGGACGGCAGAATAGCTGTATGTGACGTATGGCCCCACATCACCTGAGCGATCCCACGAAAATGTTTAGATTCAAGGCCGCAGGGCGTTTTTCGATTTACCTACCTGAATTTCTACTATGAACATCTCAAATTCTGAGCCCCAATGTATTACAAGTAATGAAGTTTCATTTTTGTCTGATGAATTATCTTATTTGTCGAAAGAATGCACGTATTTACGTATTTAGATACATTTCTTGTGCGATCATTGATTTATTGGAAACCATTGCGTCGGGTGCACAAAAACTTCTTTGTCGATTAAATAAAAATTATGTGAAGGATGAGATAAATACGCGTTTCTCTAAAACTACGCTTGTCGTGGTACTTTCAGGAGATCGCTAATTCTTCTCTATTGTACAAGATGTCTAGCTTTGGTATACCAACACCCTCTTTATTTTGGGCAATTGATTCGTTTAGTAGGCTGCGCCTTTGAATCAAACAATTATCAGCGGGAGAATTTAATTTTAGCGCGAGAAACCCCGAGATGTAGATCGGAGGATGTAGAGGGTGAAGAGTAGCGCAGAGAGCTAGATAAGGAAATCACGTCTGCATCAGCTAATAAATAGAGTTAGAGCGAAAAGCCGAGGGTGAGAGGAAAGACGCAGTAAGTGCTTTAAAGGTTTCCTCGACAAAGGCAATTTAATTCGGCCCTAAAGCTATTACTAAGTCCCTTCTCTATCCCGCATCTTGTAGAATTACCGACGTATGTGCCCCCTAAGAACCCTTTTTATAGGCCTGATCTGAAGAATCTGTTCTGTGGAACCAGAGTGAACAGACGGCAACCGAATCGTACAAGTTAATCACGAAAATCACGTTTAAAAGTTTTCGAACAAGGGACAAATTAAAATTATGAATTTCAACTTCATAACTACCCCGACTCTGTCATAATCCTAATTTTACTTCCCTTGTCCAATCCTGAGAGTAAAAGGAACGAATTTCAATCCCTTGAGCGTAGCACGAGCTCAATCGGCAACGTACAAGGAAATTCAAACTGCTCCATCGATGATGTTTCCATCCTGTGCCACAACCGAAATGGCGCGTTGCTTTCAATCCTATAGTTGTAATTACAGAATTATACTCATGGATTGCGTACAAACTTTTATGAATACCTGCTACGTAACTGGATGTCTCCCTTCAAAAACTTTCTACAAAGAGTTTTCCTTCCACGTATCAACATCTTCAATATTGTTGGTAAGTCAAATTTGGTCATAAGTACACCACTCCTATTTATGTAAGTTGACAATCACATCAATTTATCTCGGCAGGTCAGTCATCTGAGCAGGTTTCTCGAACGAGCACACCACTCATTCCACAAATTATCTCGTATATTCATTGAACTCACTGGAATATTATCAGAACAGAGATCCAGACAAAAGGGTGATCTGTACACAAGATAATAAACCGTTGTGAAAAAATTTGCAGCGTATTGAAAAAAAAGTACATTTTTCAAACTTGAATCCCCTACTAAGGGAATCAAAGTAAAGTTAAAGTCTAATATGTCTACACTTCTTGCAGATCGGTACATGGATATATCTTGAATTAGCTTTCAGTTTTTTCCTCTGAAATGCATTTTTTCCTCTTCAGTTGTGCTCGAGGAAAAAAGTAAGTTTATCGCTTCACGTTGACGAAGACTTTTCATACTCTTTGTGATTACACTGTAACATTAACACTCTTATTATACACCCAAAACGTTTGAGTTTTTCACGTAATGATTGCTGAGTTAAACGCGGCGGGAAAGAAGTTATGATGATTCTCACGCTGCCAATTTCCCCCACAATGCATCTGTGAGACCGTTACATGTATAGCGGGACGGAAACTTCGGGTGGCCCCACCGGTAAGACATATACAGGTCAAAATTAATAAAGTGGTAATGTCCATTGCAGCGTTTTTATTGCCGCACCTTCAGTACAACAGGGCCACAGCTTTATTTCTGAACATTTTCAGGACGGGCGTTTAAAGGGTCAGAACGTGGAAAAAAATTGAAAATATAGATATGGAACGGTTAAGTTCTGCACGCTATTAGTTTTTATATATTTCAACTATATTTTCAATTTTTTCTCCACATTCCGACTAGGGATTGACCATCGATGTTCGATATTATTGAAACATCGAAGTTTTGGCTCCGATGCTCGATGTTTTACCATCGATGTTGAACCTTTCGATAATATCGAAACATCGATGTCACAGAAGCCGATATCGACATCGATATTTTGTTGTCGTTGTTGTTGTGTTAGTACTTGGTACGTGTAGTTTGTCTACAAGAGCTCGTACAAAAAGATTGCCCCAACTTCCGATTCGAGAGGAATGCCAGACCAGCTTGCTCTCTACATAGGAGGCCCCGCAGAAAGTGATATGCACCTTTCCCCTTTGAAGTACTGGAAAAATATGAGCCAATCTTCCCCTGAGCTCAGTCGAGTGGCCATTCGATACCTAGCGTCAGTTGTTACTTCTGTACCATGCGAGCGTCTCTTCTCCAAAACGGGACTCATTTTGACTAAAGAGCGCAATAGGCTCAAAGGGAAAACCCTGTCTAAACTGGTATTCCTTCAGAGCGTTAGGGAGTCTTTCTTTTTTTAATAATTACCTATGGGATTTCGTTAAAGTACAGTTTTTATTGGCCTTAATAAAACATTTTTTTCTCACTATTGTTAGTGTGTGCACCTCTACCTATTTGTGTTTTTCTGGTCTTAATGGCAACCCACCTCTTGTCTACTCAATTTTGAGGGGGAAAATGATAAAAACAGCAGTAAACCAAGTTTTTTTTTTCAGAGAGAGAAATTGTAGGAAATTGGCAAACATCGATGTTTTATCGATGTTTTTGGTTCGATGTTTCTCTCACATCGATGGTTAACGTCCGATGCCAACATCGATGCCGACATCGATTTTTTGCTATCAATGTTGCAAAACATGCATGTTCGACCCTCTAAACGCTCGTCCTGAAAATCGTTGGAAAAAAAGTTGTGGTCCTGTTGTACTGATGGTGCGATATTAGCCCCCGACCGTGTAAGATTAGTGTCTTTTTTCATACCACAGAAGAAACTAAATACATGTGAGTTAAAAATATAAGTTCTAGTAACTTGTTGGGCTTGGGTATCATTTTTAGAAGAGAGTTTTTAGAACTGATCGCTCACTAAATCGATTAATAGCAATGCACGATGAAAATCCGATGAAAAGGAGGGCCAATGTGTCAAGTTGGCTGGCTGGATATCCCTCTGCCCTTTTCAGTTTGGGAGTACACTGAACCTGAAAGTACTGTTTGTCCTTCAATTGTTTGATTTAGTACGTCTGGTCACGTATTGTTATAGAGGTTTACGGGATTGTGGTTGATTTTGGTGTTGGAGAAATGTTTTCATATTAAAATTGTGGTTATCCCCGTCCGTTGTTGATTATGATATTGAGTTCATTCAGCCTCATTAATTTCATCGATGCACGATGTAGTTTTTAGATT
The DNA here is from genome assembly GCA_963920205.1 of Stenodema calcarata. Taxonomy (NCBI): domain Eukaryota; kingdom Metazoa; phylum Arthropoda; class Insecta; order Hemiptera; family Miridae; genus Stenodema; species Stenodema calcarata. The sequence continues at coordinate 26,816,648 of OY986049.1, read as the reverse complement.
GATGACTGAAAAGTCTGTCAGTGACTCTATTCCCCTCCTTCCGACCATAGTTTTTCTTCCCCTACCGCCACCACCAACTCCGGTTCACCGTGTGCTCACTCTGCGAACCCACCTTTTACCCCAGAAAGGGCGAAGTAGTGATTCAGTGATTCCTCGTCCAAAGCGAACTCCGTCCGAAGGTCCTCGTCCCCGTTGAATGAATACAAAATCGGTTGGGCGTGTCCCCCGACCGTACGGCTTGACGTATTCAAATGCACGACGTATTGAATAGAGGGGCGATAATGGGACAGCCACGCGACCTTTCCACTCCCTTCCCAACTTTTCACCCTTAAAACTAAATTTAAAGTGGCGGGGTGTGGTCCACCCCCTCATCCAACCGTCCCCGCGAGCTCCTTCACCATCCGCCCCTTTCTCGGCCACGTTTCCCGCTACCCTTGTCCCTGGGACCACCGACACATCAATTCCAGAAACCATATTGGCCGAGATTTCATTACGATTAATGGAGTCCTCCCTGACGTGGGGGGCGGCTGACTATCGTGGGAGGGTTAGCTGTCTCCCCTCTGACTCTCAAACATAGATTAAACTAACTGTCAATATACACTCGTGGCGAAATAATTGAGCCGATTCTCACGGCACATTAAAAATCACTACTTGCTCCTTGAGATCTTTTTGGGCACCTAATCTACTTTGTAGCTGCTTTTTTTCGGTATCAAGAAATGAGGGAATCCTTAAACATCAATGATGATATCTTCGCCTATGATATCTTCGCTATGTCTAAAGATTGCCGAGTTACATTACTTCAAAAACCCTGTTTTTTTCGGCCTTACCTTGTTCTTCTTTTTCTTCTCCATCTTCTCCATCTCTTTGTTCAGACATGCAAGGCCACAGCCTCTCCACCTTCACCGAATGACTTCAAATTTTCAACAAAGCTTCATTTCAGCGTCACACAGAACCTTTTAAAATATTTAACCCATTATCTTCACCCTTAAAAATGTTAAAAAAAAAAAAAACAGAAATTTTAGCCTAATACAGGGGAGGGGGGCTAATACAGGGGAAGGGCACTATGACGAGGCTACAGCCTGAGTAACAGGACCAATCGACTTGAAATTTTGCACAGACCTTCTTTATAACATGACCCAGTGCCATTTGAAAGATTTTACCCATTATCTCAACCCAATTAAATTTTAGGAACAAAAAAAAAACTGAAATTTTGGCTAATTGAGAGTTATGGCTAACTGTGAGTTTTTCTCACGGAAAATTGATTAATCCCGCTAATTTTGCCTCGTTGTTGAAATTAAAAAAAGTCCAGCTTTGAGAGGTACTGAATCGATCATTAAAAATATCGTACTTATTATAAGTTACCTATATTGAAATCCATATCCCTGTTTTGGTTTATGATCTACGATAATGAACCATCGGAATCGATCTAGTGAATTCATTTCAACTCCTCATCTAAATTTGTGTGTTTACGTCTCATCCGCTACTAGATTTTGGAGTCAGTCATAGTCAATAATTTATCTGAGGAATCTTTGGGCGGTTTCCTTCCACTAGGGTGGGTTTAGACGAATTTTAATTGGAAATTCCGCTTATTATCGTCATTATACGACGTCATACCTAACCTTTATAATTTCCTTAAGTTACGAAATTATTTCGTGCCCACCCGAAATCCGTTTATCCCCACGAAATAATTGTTATAATGATGTTGATATTGAGATGATGATGTTGAATATTCTTTGGACTAGGTGACCAGATGGTCCTTCAACCATCCCCGAAAGTAAGGGAAGGTAGTTCAAAGTAGCTCCGTGGTGGTCTCTTCGGTGAAAAAGCCATAGGTAGGTGCATCCATCGATTTAAGCTGTTGTTCCACTTTCGTTCGACTAAGAAGTCAGTCAAGTTATGAAATTACGGCAGTTCGTGAGATGTACAAAGGGAGAGGATCCCAACCGAAGATTTACCCGATTTGATTTTTTTCAGAGTCGTTATCTCACCTAAACCTGATTATGAAAACCAGTCAAGCAGCATGACTATAAGAGCGAATTTTTGAAGAAATAATTGGTTTTATGTAAAATCTCAAGTAACAACCACGTTTCATCATCTTCAAAGTGCTCCAGTTTGAGAGCGGAATAAGATATAGCAATTCCGACTTCCCCATCTTATTCATCGTGTAAAAACCTTTAAGATGAGGTGTCACTTGACAGACCGTTTCATTTTTGGGTTTTATGGGTAAAACAACCCCCCCCCCCCCCCCCCAACATCCCCAAAACCCCCTCAGCTTTCGGACATCTCAACGCTGAACACGACGGGGAAGTCAGAATTGCGATATCGCATTCCGTCATCAGATTAGAGCAGACTAACCATGAAGAATATAATATATTATCACGGTTCAACCACGTTTCTTCATCATCAAAGTACTCAAGTTTGAGAACGAAATAAGATATCGCAATTCCGACTTCACGATCGTATTCAGCGTGTAAAAACCTTTAAAATGAGGTGTCACTTGTCAGAATGTTCCATTTTAGGAATATATGAGGGATCCCCCCCACCCCCTAAAACTCCTCACAAAATTAGAGTGGCCCGATTCTGCCCATCTACGAACTTAGCCTGTCGATTGCCTAGACCGATTTGTTGTGCAAATTTGAACTTTTTATCTCAATTCTATCGAGAGTTATCGTCTGGAATGACACATACATGAATTTTTGGTGTATTTTGGCTGAGGATTCAGGATGGTCTGAAACGGATTTCGGTATTTAAATTTTCCGAAAATTTGAGTTTTAAAAGTTTTGGACCGAGAACAACAGCTACATTTTCTTCGAAAATTCGCTAAAAGAGCGTTGCTCAACAATGTGTTTACTTGACGAGTAGGTTAATTACGTTTTGTGTCATTTGGAATTGATGTCGTTATTTCGCAGTAATTTTGGTGGTGCCTTCAAGCAATAATTGTTGGTGTCGTAGAGTTAGAGTTGAACGTAATGATGCACTACACCGATACACCGCTGTCGGCGCTACAATCAGCGGCAATCGCTCCATTCGACTCGGACAGTTTTTGTTAAAAGTGTGAAAACATAAGATTCGCCAAAGTCCGGCTCGAACATCGGTGAAAAGGCCGGAAAGGGATTTTTAACGCGGTGAGAGTTGAAAGGACAAAAGACGTAACTCCAACGACGTTCCTTCTCGTGAGTGGCGGAGTTGCCGAATGTCGCTCGGAAAGTCAACGTCTGGGAGCCTCGTGAAAACGCCCGTGACTCTCAACCTCCGCCGCGAATTACACGAGCGAAGCGTGTGACCCAGCATAATTGGCCGCGGAGCAACAGGATACGACCATTCGTGGCCTTTTTCTCTTCTTTAGGGCCCCTCGTAACCTCCTCCTCATGTGTCAATGAATAAGTTATCGCCTCATTATCTCGGCTAAAGCGCATTTTCCCCACCGTATTTTTCGTACCCTGAGAGCGAAACGGCAGAGCAAACAAGCCCTTCAGGCAAAGTTTCAATTGTTTAAATTTATTTCTGAATAGAATACAATAAAGTAAAACAGTAGTGACTTATATCGTTTGTAACTGAAGAAACCGTTATAAATTATTTTATTCATTGGAATCCGGCCTTGCACAATGTAATTCCACCTTCGTTCGACGTCTGTCATGTTATGCAATGACAACCGCAGGAATTTTGAGATTTACTTAGGGAGGTGCTAATCAAAGATTACTAAGCAGGATGAGGACAAATCGTGGAGTCTGCGACGCATACCTACATACGACTAGATTCGGCCGCCAAGAAGACCCTCAGTGCATTAGATGCGGTGACCCTGATGGCTCTTTAGAACATCTTGTGATGACGTGTCCTTTGTTTTATACAGAGAGAGACAAAATTTTGAACACAATCACACCAGAAGTGAACCCCCCCCCCCATTAACTTATTATCCTTATTAGCTACGAATAAGTAACATTAGAATATAATATACCTGTCATATAAAGCCATATATGAATATATTGAAGAAATTAATGTAGGTATATGTTTGAGAAGCTGAATTAATTTCATTAAAATAAATAGATATGTATAGATACGAATGAATATAATATATAATAATAATATTATTAGGTATGTATTGTGAGCTGATATAATGTGGCTGTAAAACATGTGTTTATGCCAATAAAAATAATTATGAAAAAAAAAAAAAAAAAAAAAAAAAAAACCAAAGATTCACCCGATCTGATTTTCCCCCGTATTTTTCGTACCCTGAGACCGAAACGGCCGTGCAAACAAGCCCTTCAGATAAAGTTTCAATTTTTTAAGCTTATTTCTCAACAGAATATATTATAGTCTTTCTTATTTCTCAATAGACTATATTATAGTCAAGTTAAACAGTGCCAGCGAAGTTTTGAAGAAAAGTAGGAATTGCATTGTATCCAGAACACGAATTTCGTAATTAATCCCTGGATCAAACCAAACTCCAACTAGGGATTGCCGTCGATAGTATCGAAATATCGATATATCGATAGTGTCCGATAGTATCGGTGCTTGAGTAACCGATAGTTTCTGACGATTTTTTTTTTTTAATGTGATATACCTATCAAACATTTCTAAAATTCTTTTGATAAGGGTGGGTGTAGGTGTCTGTGTCGTAATCTATCTTTAATTTTTCTGTGTCGTAAACATACTTGTGTTTAAATATGTATGAAAACTATAGGTGGTGTTCTCGTGACTACATGAACTATTGATATCTCGAATCTACCGTGTGTCAGTCATTTCGGGTCGATCCACTGCGATTCTCTGGTAATGTTTACTAATGTTCAGTAATTATTTTCGAATATTTTTGGTGTTTTTTGTCGTTACTAACGATAACTAACAACTGCGAATCTGTGATCATCATTCCTCGATAGGTATCTCTGTATCACCGTTGGGCGAATTATCGGCTCAACAATGGTTTGAGATATTACTAAAAGAGCTCATATTCATAGTTAATCTTCAACTCGGTTTCCTGTGTTTCTTTTTGAATTTTGAGTTTGTGTTCATTGCTGTTTTGACCTTTCCATAGCTGCGGAAGTATTTTTCCTCTTTTGAAATGCCTACTTAGACAATTGTGGGGTGCAAAAATACGTGGGGACTGGGTCGAGCTGGTGAAACGGTGCAAATGTTAACACCAATCACTGTGAAAAAACGAAGGAACTTTCATCCAAGAGAACAATTTTGTCGTTGGCTAAAATTAACAGAAAATTGAGGCATAGAAAGAAGATGGATGGACGTTCTTATTGTCATTGATGTCGGTGAAATATGTATCGATATTGTAAAACATCGATGTTTCATGGTCGATATTTCAGCACTAGGATCCGGTCCCCAGTGGATTGGGAGAGTGTGACGGCGATTCCGAGATGAGTGTTGGAACGAATCGGTGAAATGGGTAATGAGATTGAAACAAGCGGAGGTCGATAAGAGTTTCGTGGGATGGGCGGAATCCGCCATCGCGTGCTAGTCAAATAAGCTTCAAGCTCAATGTGGCGGAGCAGGGTAATAGGGAGTGATTAGGGATTAGGGTACCGGGCGGCGGTGATGGGAGAAGGAGGATTAGGGACTTGGCGGTGCAGTGCGCGGTGGGGGTACTCTATTGTGGCTCGGTGACGTCACATCCGTCTTGGCCGCGGCGTAATGAGCCGTGAGCCTGATAACCCTGCTGGTGACAGTGTGAAACAAAAGGCGGGGTGTATCAATCAACCCCCCCCCCCTCCCACGTACTCCTCACTACCAACTCCTCCTCAATACCACTCTCTCTCTCACTCACTTACCACTCACACTGTGCGGTTCCGGTGGTGGGTGCGGAGGGGGTTGAGAAAGGGCATGTTAGACGATTGAGTGGGTGGCGGATGGGGGGAGGGGTAGTGGCTGAAGGAAGGGATCCCGGCAAAACACTTCAAGGTGTCTCCAACCCCCCCCCCCCCCCCCCCCCATACCCCATCTCCCATTCAACACCCCTTTTCAGCTTCAGAGTCCACGGACATGAAAAACACATACTCCACTCGCGCTTTGAGTGAAAAACACGGAAAAGAACCCCCACCACCTCCCCCTTCCCCATTTAAGATCAAGATACAAGATCACACCCCCCCAACCCCAACCCCTTCCAGCCCCTTTTTTGTCCCACGTGATTCCCGAGCCCTGAGTCAGAATGACTTCACTAGTAATGGATATTGCGGTCGTGGCTAATCCTGCGATGGCTTCAGATCAGTGTGAAACCAAACACTTTTTATCCTCCACTCACCAACGAAATTGAAATGACAGCAGTCAGTCCTTCAGGGTAGGGTAAAGAGCTACTCTGCCAATCGGTCCTCTCAATTATCAGTTTTTTCAACGAATTAGGACTTTCTTTATCCATACAGAAATCTGAAGTATGTCTATTCTCCCGAAAGCGGATAAATATCGGCAAACGAATGACCCTGGATGAACTGGAATTCCCTTGCTCATCAAAGGTGAAATTACTAGGAGTCCATGTCACATAACGTTTGAATTGGAATCTTCATATTGATGAAACGGTAACAAAAGCTGAAGCATACACAAATGTATTGAGATCCTTGTGTTACATCCACAGCCTGGGGAGCGGACCCATCAACAGCTATGCTCTTTTACTATGCTACTATTAGAAGCGTATTTATTGAGTTTATTGAGCTGTGTCTTAGCTGCTGATGCGTAGAATATCGAGCCATAGTCGAATAGAAGCGTATTCGACTATGGCTCGATATTCGACGCATCGGCAGCTAAGACACAGCTCAATAAACTCGATAGAATCCAGTACAGGGCGTTACGAATAACAACAGGAACTCTGAAGAGCACCCCCCATCGTTGCATATTGGCCGAGGCTGGAGAGCCCCCCCCCCCCCCCCCTCGAACTTAGGAGAGATTCGCTCGCTAATCGTTATTTGATATCGATTTCCAGTAGGAACGAATCCATGTTGAGCAATATCAGATCACTAGCCATCGACACGCTGACTGAACGCTACTGGATGAAGAAAGAAACGCCACTCCTCTGCAGGAGTTTTCTTATGTGGGCTAATGAAATACCTTGGATTTCAAAACAAAACAAACCACTACGTTACTGCGTGCCGTACTCACCAAAGCTCCACAATCTCAGCATAATCCATCTTCCTCAGACCAATGAACCCAATGTTTCTCAGACTGCCTTCATAGAATCATATATCTCCCAACTAATTCAAAATATCTTGCTACATACGACTAATGCAAGTAGAATTTTTTTCTCACAGTTTGCCTTGTATGGTGGGGGGACTACGAGCTACGCCCCGGAGCAATAACATTTGACTGGGGAACTAATATCGTAATATTGTCCACAGTTATGAAACGGGTGGTCGTTGTCATCCGCCTCACAATGCGGGGACGTAACATATTTTAAAGTCGCCCAACTGCCGTAGGAAGACCCCTGGGGGAACGGAGATGCGATACGCGGGGATGAACCGCAATATTCATTAGACGTCATTAATAGAGGGAATGTTTATATTAAAGGTTTTGCGGGAGGGGTCGGAAAACTTGCGCGGTCACTGAGGATATGAGGGCGACATCTGAACGAGGGATATAATGATCAAGTGTTACCCTTCACTACGGGTGAAATGGTAACTCTCGAACCCCATCGGGACTCATCGCTTTGTGAAATTGCAACCACATTCATGCTTACAAATTCGCCTTTGAAAATTCGATTGGATCAGTCAAACGTCGCATGTCGCCAATTTTACTTGGACAGAAAACTATCACGCAGTTCACTCTTACAATAGTAACATGGAAGGCATTTTATAGCCTCCTTCCAAGGCTATTATTGCTGTGATATAACAATGTCTAAAGTCAGCCTGAAGCAGAGTTGGGCGTATTTATATTCATAAATATCAGAAATGAAATTCATTGATCAGATAATACGAATATGAATAAGCATAAATATGAATATGAATACATATATAAATATGCATATAAATAAAGCCATAATCACATCTTTTTGTGAATTTTCCCAGAAATTCACATTTTGTTTTGTGAATTTCTACTAAAATTTACTGTATTTTTATGGATTTTACTCAAATTTTCCTATTTTACCAAGAATTTTACTTAAATTCATGTTTTCTACAAAAGTCCTACGAAAATTCACTTTTTTGTGAATTTCCCGCAATTCATATTTTTTCGTGAATTTTCCCGCAATTCATATTTTTTGTGTGGATTTTATAAAATCTTTTGCCATTTATGGCTGAATTAGATCACACTTACTCCGTTTTACTGTAAAATATTAGTAGAATTAATGTAAAAACAACTTGAATGTCTGCAAAAGTCATTTGAGTAACATTCACACCAAATACAGCGATCTTGAGTAAAATTAATGTAAAAAACTGGCATTTTTGTCAAATTTACAGTAAAAAGGAGATAGATTAGAGTAATTTCTCCATAAATGGCAAATGTTTTTATAAAATTCACAAAAGAAATATGAATTGCGGGATAATTCACAAAAAAAAAAAAAAAAAAATGAATTGTGGGTGATTCACAAAACAAAATGAATTTACGTAGAATGTTTGTGGAAAAAACTTGAATTTAAGTAAAATTAGTGGTAAAATAGGGAAATTTGAGCGACATCCACAAAAAAGTTAGGAAAATTCACACAAAAATGTGAATTTCTGGGAAAATTCACAAAAAGATGTGATAATGACTTTATTCGTATTCATATTCATATCTGTTTTCGTAATCATATTCATATTTTCTGATTATGAATATGAATACGCCCATCTCTGGACTGGACTTGAAAGATTTTTTATAGACTTAATTTTTAATTTTTCATAGACGAATTTTTCTGAAGTCCATAGTTTTGATTTAGTAGCCAATAATTTTGAAATAACTTTCTTCTCAACCCCGAGGGAAATCAAGCCACAACGAATTCATCGCTTGAAGATGGTAGTCCGTTCCCATACTAGCGGTTGATTTTGATGCAGTTCTTCACCTTGAACGCCTTCGACACGTCACTAAGAACGGGTTTGATAAGGATTTTGCGCTGGCGCCTGTTCAAAAGATGAGAAATATGAAATTTTCTTGTAATAGGTGTCAAATAAAGCGTTGAAATTACCAATAGAAACTTAAAATAGAACTTCCCTACAATTGCAGTTTTATTTTTTTTATTCACGTGAGAATATTTTGATAGAAACATATCGAAAAATAGAGAAATAGATGAATATGTATTCAATTTCATCGTCTGAGTGCCTAACGTTGCTCATTCTGTTATTCAGTCATGTCAGGATTACATTTCATTTAAAATTTTTCACGACTTTTCCGTGTTCGTGTGAATGTATTTTTCCCCCGCAGATTGAATGAGAAAAAAAAGGAGTCTATCAACTAACATTTTGTTATTTTCTCTCCGCTTCTAGTTTTTTGGTTTATTATCTTCGATAATGAACCATTGGAATCGCCCAAAGAAAAAATTTTTTTAACCCCCCCTCAAAATTTGTTGGTTTACGTTTCAAGATACGTAGATTCAGAAAATCGAATAAAAAAAAATCCGTCCGTCCGCCGTACGCCGTACGCCGTACGCCGTACGCCGTACGCCGTACGCCGTCCGCCGTCCGCCGTCCGCCGTCCGCCGTACGCCGTCCGCGCCACTTTGCCCAGTTAGCGTTGAGTTAAAATTACGAAATTTTTTTTATGGGTTTTGACCAACCCCACAATGGTCCTCGAAACTTTTCATAACGCTAGGTCAAGGGGAAGGGGTTCAAAACGAATTTTGAAAATTTGAAAATCTCATATCTCGAAAAATTCATATAGAACGGTATGTTTTTTATTTCATATTTAGATAGAGTTTGTTCCGTAGAATTTTTTAAGACCATCCGCAGCTTTGTACGACCAGCCGTTCGTTCACAATGAGGGCTCAAAGATTGTGCCTCACAACACGATCGTGTATCAAACTGTTGAAATACAGGTCCATTTTCATACTAACAAGCTCTTTGGAACATCATATGGCGAGAGTGATGTCGAGTTTGTTGTTCTGAGGTGCGTTTCGTGCTACGGAAATGAAGGTAATTTCGAATGTTTGTTGGTAGGTACTTCTTTTATAGAAAAATTATTACCGACGTAGTATTAAAAACCCCAGAATTATATCGTATTAATTAATCATAATTAATAATAATTATTATTAATAATAAATACGAATTATTAATACCTAACAATAAATTATAATAATTTTCACTAGGTACTTGATAAAATTGTTAATAATTAGTGATAATTGATAATAATAATTAATCTAACATTTAGGATCTAGACATTTAGACCTAGTGATCTAGACAGAAGGGTGATCTGTACAAAGAAGATAATGAACCGTTGTGTCAAGAATTTGCAGAGTTTTTGGTTTATTATCTTCGATAATGAACCATTGGAATCGCCCAAAGAAAAAATTTTTTTAACCCCCCCTCAAAATTTGTTGGTTTACGTTTCAAGATACGTAGATTCAGAAAATCGAATAAAAATAAACCAAACTCTGCAAATTCTTGACACAACGGTTTATTATCTTCCTTGTGCAGATCACCCTTCTGTCTATACCAGACTGTATTGCAAATCGGCACCATACCATATTCTCACCGTACTCATACCATACCATACGAATTTCTTTCCTATCATACCATACTGTATTATACCAAATCATACATACAATAATATACCATACCATACTCATACCATGTCATACAAACCGAGTGAATATTGAAATGTCATCCATTTCTGACCTATATTTAAAATTTCAAGTATCTAGCTCATCATCAAAATTTAATTTGTTTAAACAAATAGGTATTATTTAAACAATTTTACAGACAAGAAACCGAGTGAATATTGCATTGTGATCCGGTTCTGAACTATTTTTAAAATTTCAAGTCAATAGCTCATCATCAAAATGTAATTTGTATTATTACAAAAAGGTATTATTTAAACAATTTTACAGATGAGAAACCGAGTAAATATTGCAATGTGGTCTATCCCCGACTCACGGTTAAAATTTCTAGACTGTAGTTTACCGGGAAGATGAAAAAAGGTAGTTTTATTCTGGGCGTTTGGGGGTTGGGTCACATAACGGCCGTTTTCGACGCGAAAGTTTAGTGTTTTTAACCCATTAGTGACCGTAACTATTTTTTTTCGAATTTTTTTGTGAAACTTTGGATTATTGCTCTTAATGGTCTCTAGTTTCACGGAAAAATATTAAAAAAATTCTATTTCCCCCCCAACTTAGTGAAATTGGGTGTGCCCAAACGGTACCGGTGGACACATAGCGACATTTCACCCGAAGTGAAGTGAAGAGCTGAACCTTGGGCGAAGGGCTTAGAACAAATGAAAACATGTCTTTTTCATTTATTATCATAATTTTTTTCATGCAAAAATCAGAAATTTTCATTATTGAAAGAAAGTAAAATAATAAAAATAATAAAAATGAAACATAATCACACAAATAGGTAAACACAAAACGCATTCGTAGCTAAAAAACAAACAACATCAAACAGTCAATACTTAGCATGAAATGAAGTGAAACAATCCACGCACAATCCACGTCACGTTTGCCGCACGTTCGCCTCCTGGACTTGCAACTTGTAGCTGCACAACGTCTTCTTGCCACGGTGCTCTTGACATAGTGGTCTTCCCGGTCGAAACGTATAGCGTCAAGAACTCTCGAAGACGAAACGAATTTCCCTGAGGGTCCAGGATGCTTTCTCGATACAGCATAACGAGTTAGGTACGTCTGGGCTGCTGTAGCTGCGACATGTTGGAGGTTTTTTTTTATTCAGAATCCATGCGTTCTGGATGGCAGCATCGATTCCCCAAGTAAATATAGACCACCACCACCATTTTTTGAAACAGCGTACTTTTTACTTTCTTCGGCCAGAAGTTCCCATATCTCGTTGGTAAAAAATAATTCAAAACATTCAACTGGAGATACTGAAAATTTCGAGTAATCCCCTGACGGAAAGGGTTTGCTTTTGGGTTGGTGAAAATCTCCTTCAATGAAAAGAGGTACCGTAAAGTCCTGTAACTTTGTGCCACTTTTTGAGGTTTTTTTGGTTAAAAAGTTAGTTTTTATTGAGCTAGAGAGCTGAAAATTTTACTCAGCATACCTTCATATCTCAGGTATCAGATCGATATATTGAAAAAAATCCAGATGCACGGGGGTAGAGGGGGGAATTTTTTAAGCGTGGCACATTGTTGTATGACGCTGTTCGGCAACTATGTGCCACCATCCTTTTTGCATTGAAAATCCATTAGAAACACACTGTGGCACCTTCTTGTCGTCCGGATCGCCTTCGCAATGAAATTTACTATAGAACAGTGTTTTTTTTTTTGTTTTTTTTTCGAGTTTTTGAGGTTGTGCTAAATAAAAAACAAGCTAAAATGTTAGTCCCTTTGACAAAAAAAATTTTAATTAGGGGAAATAAAGGCACTTCGTTATAAAAAATCTCAATAAGGCACTTCGTTATAAAAAATCACAAGAAGGCACTTTGTTAGGTATCAAAAATCACAGTAAGGCACTTTGTTAGGTATAAAAAATCACAATAAGGAACTTTGTCTTCAAACATCACTTCAAAAGTCAGCGTTTCATCAAAACGTTGTATAAATTTTCCCCTATTTTAGTTGGGGGTTGCAAATACCCTTTTATCTGAGACTTTTTGTACCAGAGAATGTCTGGGGGTGTTGGCCAAGTCCAAAATTTCCCTCTTTTTGCCATAGCGGATATTTCGGTGTCCCCATTTTCATCTGTGGGCGTCACAATCAACCCAGGGTAGAGTTTGGCCTGGTACTCTACCACAACAAATTGTTGTTCATTTCCATCAATCGAATTTGCTGCATCTGATGATGGTCCAGGTTGGGGGTTATACTCGACGACCTGGGTGGCTGGAGGCCTAGCTGGTGCTGGTTTATCTTGAGCTTCAAAAGGCTCGTCTTCCAGCTCATCATCGTCAAATAGGCCGGAGAAGCTCTCATCAGATTCAGCGTAGGAAATATCGCCTTCACTTAGTCTTTCTTGGATTGACTCGCTGCTTTGCCCACGTCTCTTTTGCTGAGGAGCAGTGGTTTTCTTTGGTTGGGTATTCTGACTCGGGGGAGCAGAGGAGGATGTTGATGGCGCAGCACAATTCTGAGGTTGTTGGAGGTCAGCCACGGTGATCGCTCTACCTGGTGGGACGTTGATTTTCTTGGATCTTCTTGTAGTAGACTTCGCAGTCAACTGTTCTCTTGTCCTCTTGAACTAAATCCAGCACAAAAATGACAAAAACCATGTGTGGAATTGAACAAAAGTGGAAAAAACTGGTGGCACATAGTTGCCTCACCACTTTTCCATTTTTTGATAAGGGAGCTATAACTGATGAACAACTCAACCCTAACAAAACTCCTTTTGGGACATTTACCTTTGATAGTATAGTAATGAAAATAAGTACTTACCACGAATCAAAAAAGGCCCCTACTAGGGTAGCTAGAGGAGACTCTGAGGGGAATCTGCTGAACAGCGATAATAACGTTTTCACAATCGAATTTTTCCCAACACTGATAACACCTGTTTGGGGCTAAAACCACTTCACCTTATCTCGTCGATGGTAGGGCTACATTGCGGAATTTTTTTAAAACTATTTTATTTCCACCAATGGTCGCTAGAGGGCAACCTAGGTAAGAAACCTAGAGTGGCACAAAGTTGGGTCGCTGGCACAAAGTTAGAGGACTTTACGGTAGCTATTTCCCCTGTTTCAATTTTTCTAATGACCATTCATAAAATGAGGGTCCATGACTAACTGAAGCCGCGCTACTTGCTACATCAGCAGAACTGCTTGAAGCAGCAACTGGACTCTCATCGAGCATATATGAGATACCTCATTTTCAATGTGAAAATCATGGTTACCTCCGATTCGAATATTACCAATCGCAATGTCAGCATTAGCACGTAGCTGTATTCCGGGCAATTGGCGAACTTCTGGGTCATCTTCTTCATTTCCAGAGTCCTCAGGTGATTGGAGTTGAGGAGATGGAGGTTCGGCGTACAGATCACTAGGACCCAACGGCATGCCATCATCGTCTGCCAGAAGAATATCAATGGCATCCTGGACCGATATGTTGGATCTGAAATAAAGAGAAAAAACATTGCAGGGATATAATTTGCTTTCGTAATGAAGGAGGAATTAGTATCAACGGTTATAATGGATCCATAGCAGTAGAAAAGTTAAAAAAAAAGAAGTGCCTAGCTATTGTAAGCTGATACGACGACTGTGTGCAACACACTAGCTAGAAAGCACTATACTGCCCATTGGTACCATACGGTACCACTCAGGTTCCAAGCTTGTTTTTACCTACTAAACCGTTGGAGTGTTCAGTGGAAATGAGTTTATTAAGAAGAAAAACTATCCAAGATAATAAAATGACATAAAAATAGTAAGAAAACGTAAACAATTGCACTTACCCCAATAAATTCTGCAAGGTGTCGACGTCAAAAAACTCGCTCATCTTTCTACTACTCTGAACCGCACTGCACAAGCACAAATGAATAACTGAGGTCGTCTTGCGTCAGGTACAACCTTCTCGGAAGTAAACAACATGTTTTTCGATTACTAAAGTTCAAAGTTTAGTTACAAAAGTCCGAAAACCGAGCAAGGGTTCGCTGGTACCGAACGGTACCACCGGTCACTAATGGGTTAATGAACGGCTGGTCGCACAAAAATCCAATTGGTCTTAAAAGATTCGTAATTTTTCAGTCCATTCAAAGGTGAACTACAAATTACACGGTTCAGTTAAATATTTGGAGATATGACATCGTCGAAATTTTAAATTTCGTTTTGAACCCCTTCCCCTTGACCTAGGGTTATGAAAAGTTTCGAGGATCATTGTGGGGCTGGTCCAAACCCAGAAACCAAACTTCGTAATTTTATCTCAACGCTAACTGGGCAAAGTGGCGCGGACGGCGTACGGCGTACGGCGGACGGACGGATTTTTGGTTTATTATCTTCGATAATGAACCATTGGAATCGCCCAAAGAAAAAAATTTTTTAACCCCCCCTCAAAATTTGTTGGTTTACGTTTCAAGATACGTAGATTCAGAAAATCGAATAAAAATTCTTGACACAACGGTTCATTATCTTCTTTGTACAGATCACCCTTCTGTCTAGATCACTAGGTCTAAATGTCTAGATCCTAAATTTTAGATTAATTATTATTATCAATTATCACTAATTATTAACAATTTTATCAAGTACCTAGTGAAAATTATTATAATTCATTGTTGGGTATTAATAATTTGTATTTATTATTTATAATAATTATTATTAATTATTATTAATTAATACGATATAATTCTGGGGTTTTTAATACTACGTCGGTAATAATTTTTCTATAAAAGAAGTACCTACCAACAAACATTCGAAATTACCTTCATTTCAGTAGCACGAAACGCACCTCAGAACAACAAACTCGACATATGATGTTTCAAAGAGCTTGTTAGTATGAAAATGGACCTGTATTTCAACAGTTTGAGTCACGATCGTGTTGTGAGGCACAATCTTTGAGCCGTCATTGTGAACGAACGGCTGGTCGTACAAAGCTGCGGATGGTCTTAAAAAATTCTACGGAACAAGCTCTATCTAAATATGAAATAAAAAACATATCGTTCTATATGAATTTTTCGAGATATGGAATTTTCAAAATTTCAAAATTCGTTTTGAACCCCTTCCCCTTGACCTAGGGTTATGAAAAGTTTCGAGGATCATTGTGGGGCTGGTCCAAACCCAGAAACCAAATTTCGTAATTTTAGCTCAACGCTAACTGGGCAAAGTGGCGCGGACGGCGGACGGCGTACGGCGGACGGCGTACGGCGTACGGCGTACGGCGTACGGCGGACGGACGGATTTTTTTTTATTCGATTTTCTGAATCTACGTATCTTGAAACGTAAACCAACAAATTTTGAGGGGGGGTTAAAAAAATTTTTTCTTTGGGCGATTCCAATGGTTCATTATCGAAGATAAAAAATCCGTCCGTCCGCCGTACGCCGTACGCCGTACGCCGTCCGCCGTACGCCGTCCGCGCCACTTTGCCCAGTTAGCGTTGAGTTAAAATTACGAAATTTTTTTTATGGGTTTCGACCAACCCCACAATGGTCCTCGAAACTTTTCATAACCCTAGGTCAAGGGGAAGGGGTTCAAAACGAATTTTGAAAATTTGAAAATCTCATATCTCGAAAAATTCATATAGAACGTGAAGGTTCACGGGGTTAATCCCCTGAAATAATCTTAACAAATACACTCACCGAATGATCCAAAGACTCCGTAAATTGGTAGTGAGGAATATAACTCCGCAGAATTAAATAGGCAGGCACCGATTATATTTTAGCAAAAGAGCACACAGTATAACAAGGTCGCAAGACACGGGAAGAAGGAGGAAACATTGAGAGTTCTCTAGTTGAGCAGTGATAACATGGCTGCCAACATGATAATACTAATTATAACAAGGTGTCGGATTGTTCGTCCTCCAACACCCCCCTTCAAGACGATACCGCACGAATTCTTCCATCTTAGGGTCTTCATGTTCTTAGTAGATATCTCTTCAGAGCTTCTTCAGAGGTTGGCTTGAGATTCGATGTATGTCGTGGAAGTTGTTCGCTCAGAAGATTTCTAGCGAAGTCTTCTTTTCTTGAGCGTTCGATTTCCACGTAGCTCTGAATTTCTCCGCATGTATTTCACCGCAACATTATCTTCATGTTCACCATCGTAGTTCGCCTCATTTGTTCTCCGCAGTTATTCTCCGCAATTGTTCTCCGCAGTTGTTCTCCGCAGTCTCCGCAAATGTTCTCCGCAGTCTTTCTCCTTTTCGAGTCTCTTAGGAGATTTCACTGAACAGTGGTTCTGAAATCAACATATAAAACGTATCAGCATTCTTTTAGGAGAAAATCACGAAATTTTACAAATTTCGCACGTATTAGAGGTTTCGTGAGACTGTCTGCTATTTGATTCTCAGTGGAGATCCACTCAATCCTGATATTTCCTTGCTGAAATTCTCTCCGCACATATAGATAACTCAGCCTTACTAGGTGTTTCAGGGTTGAAGAATCATCCACTTCCGCTAATCTTATAGCAGGTCTAGAATCCTCATAAATGGTGGGAACCAGCCTTACTCCGGTGAACCAGTAACATAAGGTTCGGATTGAGGCTAATTCCCTGCAAGCTTGAGACATTGCAACAAATTCACTTTCAGCCGACGAAAGTGCTACGTGGTTCTGCCGCTTGGTTTTCCAAGTAACTGGATTACCAAAAACCCGAACCACGAAGCCCGTGGTTGAAAGGCCTTCCTCCGCAGACATTCCTAGTGATGCATCTACATAACAATCAATGGAATCGGACTTATCCGCAAATACCAACCCCAAATTGATTGTCCCCCGCAAGTAGCGCAACACCCTTATGATGGCCTTCCAATCCGCCCACGTAAAATTTGATTGCTTTCTACTAAGAACGTTCACCGCATATGAAATATCGGGTCTAGTCCCACTCTGTAGGTAAAGGAGAGACCCAACAGCTTGCCTATAAGGAATTTTATTTAAATCTCCTTCTTCCGCGTCATTTTCACCGCTTTCCCCATCTGATAGCATAGGGGTGGACGCCGTTTTATTCGAATTGGGGTCGAACTTCCTAAGCATATGCAAGATATGAGACTTTTGGGTAATTTCAATTATTCTTTCAGACCGTTTTCTATTAATTTCTAAACCCAAATATTTTTGTGGGTCACCTAGCACCGTTATCGAAAATTCACTTTTCAGCATGGTCGTTATTTGCTCTATCATGGGTTTGCTGTTAGAGGCCACCAGAATGTCATCCACATAGAGTAGCATGATTGCCACTGTGCCCCCAGATCTCCAAATGAACAAACAGGATTGAAAAGGGTAGGGCTTGAAGCCAATCTTATCCACCGCAGCCCTGAATCGTTCAAACCACCGCTTTGGAGAAACTTTTAAACCATAAAGTGCTCGGTGGACTTCACAAACTTTCCCCCGCTTCAAGTCCGGACCGCAACCAAGGTACTCCGCATATCCATCCGGAAGTTCTAAATAAACAAATTTTTCCAGATGCCCGTTCAGAAAAGCCGTCTTAACGTCATACTGAACAAGATCCAGATCAAATTTCACCGCCATAGCAAGGAGAAGTTTGACGTCCGGTAAACGTGCCACCGGTGCATAAATCTCCGCAAGTTCATAATTATGGTTGTCAGCAAAACCCCTAACGACCAACCTACTTCGGTACCTAATTGACCCATCAGCCTCAACCTTACGCCTATGTACCCACCGCGTTTTTAGAAGTTTGACCCCCTCTGGCACCGCGCTCCTGGATATGAGTTTCCAGGTTTCACAGCGTTCCAGAGCTTGAAATTCGGTTTTAATGGCCTCTTGCCATTTTTCTGAATCAGCAGATTTAATTGCCTCCGCATATGTTTGAGGGTCTCCGCATACCCCCGTCGTGTCTCCGCTAAAGAAACATGCATGACCGCTGTCCTCGCTTGTTTCATAAAATTTACACTCATCATTTTCATCAATGAGTGTTTTATCTGCTGATTCATCGAAAAATTGAAATCGATCATTCTCATGAATGAGATTTTGCTTATGGTCGTTCCTAGATTGCGAAGTGTTAGGGTTCAAATCTCGCTCAATGTCGTCATTCATCTCAACATTCTCGGATTGCTCCCTTATAGACTCCGCCTGTGAAGAGCTATCTATTGCATGTGTGACATTTTCATCATGTACTTCCTCCAACCCAAAATCAATGTCCGGCTTCTCCGCAGTGTCTCTTGAATTCAAAGGAAGAGAGTCCGCATATGTTCTACTCTCTACAAAATCAACGTCTTTCGACCGAATTACTACTTGATTTTTGGCGTGTAAGACATGATAACCTGATTCACCGCACTGCAAGAGGAATCCGACCGCAGCTTTTGGATCCAATTTGGCAGTAGGTTTCTTGTCTAGAATGTAGGCTTCACAACCGAAACGCCGCAGAAATTTTAAGGAGGGTAGCCTACCTGTAGCCATTTCAAAAGGAGACTTAAAGCCGATTGATTTGTTAGGAGTCCTATTGTGTACATGGATCACATGTCTCATCGCATAGGCCCAAAAATGAGCAGGAATGCCAGACGACAACAGATTGACCCTAATTTTCTCAAGCATTTCACGATTCAGCCTTTCCGCAGTACCATTTAACTGAGGAGTATAAGGCTCACAGACTGCGAGAGAAATTCGTTCGCTTTCCAGTACTAGACGCATCCCTTCAGTTTTGAACTCCAGCCCCCCATCAACCCTTATCTCCGCAACTTTGGTGTGTTTCCCAGTAAGACTCCTAATTTCCGCCAAACACATTTTCAACGCCAAATGCACTTGTGTTTTATTGTTAATTTCATAGGCGAAAGCATACCGACTCATGTCGTCCGTAAACGTCACAATATACCGCGCTTGTGACCTAAGTGCTGAGGGTTTGATGGGTCCAAGCAAGTCACTATGAAGCCTTAAGAAAGCTTCCACTGCACGGGTTCTTTCAGAGTTGCATGGCTTGCTTCTGGCTTTCGACTGCAAACAGGCTGGACAGTCCAAAATATTCGACCCGAATTTCACCGCCTTTAATTCGGGAAGGGATCTCGCCGCATGTTCCAAATAGGTTTTCGAGGCATGGTTCAACCGCAAATGCCACAGTAAACCTTTATCATCTCTCAAATTAGTCGCAATTTTTGATATTTTTGGGGGAGGCACCGTATCATTTAATGCGAGCGTTCTTTTTAGAGAGATTGATTTTACACCGCTATTTCTTAACTCATTTGACTCCGCATTAAGAGTTATTTCCCCCGGTTCCGTTTGAGAATTATTTGGCAAAGGCCATGTTGACTCTGGTCTCACTTCTTCAATGTGAGAAGGGCCCGCCACATTTTGTCTAGCACCGAATGACAAATTTTCTAACTGGTTATCAGTCTGGGTGACCAAAGCTTTCCTACTCATCTTAGCCAGGAAATTCTCTACCACCTGCGCGTCCGCATTCAATAATGGGAGATGAAACGTCAACCACCAGAACTTGCCTTCAAAACGCCCAGTTTTCAAAGTCTGCCCCGTATTAGAGTCAACAATTCTCAGACGTTCTCTATCAAAGATGGCTTGAAAACCTTTCACCGTCTGCTTTCTGAGAGAAAACAGGTTTTCCCCCAACTGGGGGGCATATAGCACATCTTTAAGTACACCATAACGTTTAGTTTCTCCGCAGTAATAAACAATGTCACCCGCTTCCTGTATGATCAAGTCCGCATTTTGATCATCATTTGCACATGCAATTCTTACAGGGCTAGGGAGACATGTTAATTTAGCAAACACCGCACGATCATTTACCATGTGATCGGTTGCACCAGAATCAGCAATAAACTTCAGTTGTGGAAATTGCTTACCTCCCAAAAGCAGAGACTCTTGTGAGCTCGACAATAGAGCCCTTTCGTCGCTCCGATTGGGGGACCGCATTGGTTGAGAAGGCGCCGCAGTCCGCTTCTCGTTTTCCCCTCGATCGGCAGCTCTTTGGGCCAATTTGGCCTGGAACTCGGTCAACCTGCGTTGGGAGGGTTGGTCTGGTCGTCGAGTACCCAGTCCATTTCCACGGCCACCGGCACCACCGCGAGCAGACTTTCTTGAACCGCGTTTATTGCGCCTTTTCGGTTCAGAGGCTGGTCGTGTCCTGTTGTCACCGCTGGACTTGGGTCGACTGTCGCTACCCCGCTTTCCGTCGGACTGTCCCTTGTCTCCTCTAACCCTTGTGGACTCATTAGTCCAGGGTCTCCCGCACTCCCGGGACAAGTGTCCGCTGTCTCCGCAGTTGTAGCAGACCTTCTCCCCGGGACGATTGGGACAGAGACTCCTAGGATGTCCCAGCAGGCCGCAATTGTAGCACAGTCCAGGACCCTTTTTATTCGACCGTTCGAAGTCCGGACGCCATGAAGCCTTTCGCTTCTTTGACCTGCCCTCCGCTCGCCTGCCCCCGACAAGGGCCTTGCCAGGCTGAGCTGCCTCGGTTCTCCTCGAGTTTTCAGAGGACAAGTCGTGCCAGGCGTGCATTTTCTCGAAAATCCTCTCCGCTGTGAGAGACGGATCCTCGAGCGCATCAGCTGAAATCTTGGGACACTCCTCCGCAATGGCGTTCACCAAGTGCCTTCTAACAGCTTTTTCTGACAGATCAGCGTCCGGACATTTACGTATGTTCTCCACTAGAGATCTGAAGCGGTTTTGGAATTCAATCACAGATTCCCTCCGCGAATCAAACTTGATGTTAATAATCGCGATCTGGAGCCGATGTTCCTTGGCTAAGGACGGTGGATCAATGACGTTCTCTATCATGTCCAGAGCCTCGCAAGGTTCATCGATACTCTTGATCGCGTTCTCCAAGTCACCTCCGACATTGGACATCAAGTAGGCCATCACCGCAGCCTTGATTCGGGTAAGGTCCGACGCGTCGCAATCAGAGGGGGGCGCCCGAGATGGATCTATCAGAAAGTCGACTCCGCATGCTTTCAGATCCAATGTCACCCTCCGCCTCCACACAGGATAGGAATCCGAGGATAACCTATTCTGCGCGCGAGGAAGAGTGATGTCCGCGAAACGCCTTCGGGACTGAGTGACACTTTGGGGCTTAGCGTCCGACCTCCCCTCATCCAACGACGCGCCATTCCCCGAGCCACCGCAATCACCGCCAACCGCTCCAGTCTCCGCGAAGTCCATACGCTCTGGCGTGTGTCTCCGCATCGACACCAAGGCCTCAGCCCTCGCCAGTAACTCGTCACCGCGTTGAGTCAACTCCTCTATCGCCTCTTTAAGAAATCTGCTGTTTAGCTCGGTGACCTTGGCCATGAACCTCTCCTCAAAACGAGCCAGACTTTCCGTATCCATGTTTTTCTTTTTCTGTAACATGATCGGAAAATTATTACTTCACCGTTTTATAATAACCATTCCACATATTATCACTGAATTCTGTGTTATTTCACTTATTTGTAGGTATGTAACGTTGAAAAGGAACTTAAGGGTATCTGGGGTATACGATCTCCACCCGCTTTCCCCCCTTTAACTTTTCAAACCGTTTACATGTACTCCACCTACATCGTTCATTTTCATCCGTTTTGTACACTCCACTTTACCCCGCATTGTACAAAACGTCTTACTCCGTTATCGTACATAACGTTTTACTCCATTTTGTACACTCCACTTTACCCCGCATTGTACAAAAGAACGTTTTCGCACAGAACCAACCTCCGATCTCCATATCGGGTTTCTGTGTGTACGAATTTTCCATTCGCAAACATGGAAAAACGCGAAAAACCATGGATAACGCTCGGCCGGGATTGCGCAAATTTCCCCCGTAGCCGTTAACCAGGAATGTCATACCGTACTGTCTACTTCCGGTACTGTTCCAGACTTAAAAAGAAACTGATACTGAACCGCCTGATCGTCCGGAACTGACGTTTTACATTCGCCGCATAATTTATATGAGCACTCTCCGCAATCAGCATGTATCCAGCACTAAAACAATAATGCACATGCTGAAAATCAGGCAGTCCAGTCGGGGCAGGTCATCGTCTCAGGCCGCATAAGGTTCGCTATTCCCAAATTGCCAGTAAGGTACTATATTTAGCGTAACCTCGTTTACCTTCTTCCCGTCTTTTGCCGCAAAACACCATTTACACGACCCTGTTTAATGACACCGTTATCATAACACCGTTTGATAAAACAGTGCTTAACACCGTAGCACTGTGATACCATGTAATGTTTGTTTACACCGCAACAACAAACATTCCCGAGACGATGGCAGTACCCCGAAACGTAAACCAATGGATTTTTACTATACGCTTTGTTTGCTATCTGAAAGATCGAGTCTCCGCGAGATCTGGATGGAAGATCTCCTCTCTGTCCTATACCGGTGATTAGTCTTCACCGCCTTCCTGCAGATACACACGGCTCCCTTTGACAGAGAAACGCAAAGTGTTATCAGCACAGAGCCTGATACTGTAAACAGAATGAATAACTGTATCGCCATCAGTTATCACTCAAATTATCACCGCACCGCAATCAGTTACTAAAATTACAGTAAACTTCGAACACGCATTTTCGCAGCGTTATCCGTCGTTCTTACCTCCAGTGACAAGGTTCATGAACATTGACTCCGACCTCCGCAAGAGTACGTTCAGTTAGGTCAAGCTAAACCCTCAGGCCGAATTTTATACTCGCCGCAAATCGCATAAAATCGCGCCACATAGGGTAACCCAGTCACAAAAAGGCGTTTGTCAGGCTCCGTTATTTGCCGACAACTTGATTCATCCGCCTCAGAATCTTTTGCATATCGGGAAAATCGCCAACCAACAAATAAGCCCGGGGAAAAAATCATTTGGTTGGCCTATTTACGGAAGTCACAGGCAGCGCAACCCGTTGACTTCCCCGAACACCGTTTCCCCGTGGCTGGGTCCTTTTCATCAATAAAATCCACCCAATTTGGCCCTTTGCCGTTTTCGCGTCGTCGTCGGCATCGCAGAAACCATCCCATCCCGCAACGCCAAGGACGACAGCAGAAAACTAGCGGCCCACGTACTGACCCATAATTGACACCGCATCTTTGTCAATTAACTCCGTAAATTGGTTATTTCTTCATCTGAACCCCAGCCGCAAGCGCAAAAAAAAATACAGGGTGGATATGTCGTGGGATTTACTTTGGGGCGCCCCTAGACTCCGCCACCGAACACCGATCGCTAAATTTTCCAACCACCCACTCGGCAGGTTAAATCAACTTCGTTCGTCAACGTAGTTCGCAATATTAACTCTGCCCGTATTGAAACACCGTTGTTCTAGTTGGAAAATTCCTAGGGTTCATTCCATGTTGTAAGTGCTCAGTACAACACAACGCAATAGATGAAGAAAAATAACCCCGACTACGATCTTTTATTCAGATAGCCCGAACACCGTAACAAAGCCAATCGATTCATTCCGTCCGCCATTAGGCTCCGACGATTTCGCGAACCCAACCATTGCTAGCATGAAGGTTCACGGGGTTAATCCCCTGAAATAATCTTAACAAATACACTCACCGAATGATCCAAAGACTCCGTAAATTGGTAGTGAGGAATATAACTCCGCAGAATTAAATAGGCAGGCACCGATTATATTTTAGCAAAAGAGCACACAGTATAACAAGGTCGCAAGACACGGGAAGAAGGAGGAAACATTGAGAGTTCTCTAGTTGAGCAGTGATAACATGGCTGCCAACATGATAATACTAATTATAACAAGGTGTCGGATTGTTCGTCCTCCAACAGAACGGTATGTTTTTTATTTCATATTTAGATAGAGTTTGTTCCGTAGAATTTTTTAAGACCATCCGCAGCTTTGTACGACCAGCCGTTCGTTCACAATGAGGGCTCAAAGATTGTGCCTCACAACACGATCGTGTATCAAACTGTTGAAATACAGGTCCATTTTCATACTAACAACCTCTTTGGAACATCATATGGCTGAAGTGATGTCGAGTTTGTTGTTCTGAGGTGCGTTTCGTGCTACGGAAATGAAGGTAATTTCGAATGTTTGTTGGTAGGTACTTCTTTTATAGAAAAATTATTACCGACGTAGTATTAAAAACCCCAGAATTATATCGTATTAATTAATCATAATTAATAATAATTATTATTAATAATAAATACGAATTATTAATACCTAACAATAAATTATAATAATTTTCACTAGGTACTTGATAAAATTGTTAATAATTAGTGATAATTGATAATTATAATTAATCTAACATTTAGGATCTAGACATTTAGACCTAGTGATCTAGACAGAAGGGTGATCTGTACAAAGAAGATAATGAACCGTTGTGTCAAGAATTTGCAGAGTTTTTTTTTTTTTTTTTCTCTCTTTCTCGTAACGCCAAATATTTGGGTTGACGGTTTGCGAAGGCGAAAAACCGTTTCTGAGCGGAAATCAAAAGGAAGTGGCTCGGCGGCGCAACGAAATAGAAGAAGTGACTGTGGGAGAAAGACGTAGTGGTTGTGGTGGGGAGTGGAAATGTAACGAAGGAATATAGTGAAGGGCGATGGTGAGGGAAGGGGAAAGATGTGTTGCCCTCTACGGGTCACACCTAACACACTCTTGCCCTGAGATTCTCCCAGTAATTGGAAATGTCTCACGCAGGGGTCTCCCCCGTACTTCTCCTTCTTCCTTTTACCTCAACCTCGCACTTCCTTTCTCCAATTCCCCACTACACCACACTGTACCCCTCCACAACCCCCACCCTACACCAGTTTCGTGTCTTTTGTGTTACTTGCAACAAATTCAATGTAAAATCGCTCTAAACTTTATAAAATTCTGTAAGGAAAACAATTTAGTAGGAAAATTTACTGAGCTAGATACCCCCCCCCCTCCCCCAGCACTTTTCCATACTATTCAAGATCACCATGTCGGACGAACACACAATATTTCTTTCGTTATTTATCAATTTTAATACAGTAGAGCGTCGAAACTCCGGATTAATTGGGACCAGACGTCATCCGGATAATTAAAAAATCCGGATGATCGAAAATAGGCTGTTTTTATGCTTAAAAATGATAGAAACGTAATTGAAACCTCGAGAATTATTTCTAAACATGTAAACAAGTTCAGTAGGTAAATGAAGTTGAAGCTGTCTTGTATTACTTAGTACTGATCTGTGATGAAACTGAAACAATACAGAATACAATACAGCACAAAACGTGAAGTACAATACAGTAAAAAAAAAAAACTACAGCGTGGAGTTAAAGAATATTACACACTCATTGTCAGGGCTCTTGAAAAAATCGATTTTTGTACTGCAGTAGCTGGATTTGGCATTTTAATTTTTTTCCGGACGTGAATCCGGGTTATCGACGGTCCAAATTTTTGAAATAATTATTGACGTTCGTTCTACTGCAATTGGTTATATTCATGTTACAAACGTATGCTACCAACGGTTGTCTGATACTTCAGAGCGTATTTTTGTGGTATTTTAGATCACTAGCTATATCCACTAGCTATATCACTAGCTATATCCACCTACACATCACTCCCCACTTAGTTTCGCGGACTGTCTCCAACTGTAGGTGTACCGCAGAACTTGATTTTGAAACGTTTGCAAAGGTTCCAGATTGCTTTTCTTCGTGCAACCCCAAATTTTGCACCCATAAGTTCAGATTGGCTTAATTAATTACTGGTATAGAAGCTGCTTATTATGGGTTGATAGCTCAAAGTCTTTCCCTGTCACCCAGAACATTTTCCTGAATCTTAAATTGAGCTCGACCTTATTTTTCTTTACATGAGCTTGCAGTTGAGAACACCCAACATGACTCCAATTATTCCGGATAGTTATGGGACTCACAAGCTAAATATAAATACAAAAAAAATTCATAATTTGGAAAATATGAATATGAATACGAATAAAACCATAATCACATCTTTTTCTGAATTTTTCCAGATATTCCCGTTTTTAGTACGTATTTTACTAAAATTTACTGAATTTTTTGAGAATATCACTAAAATTCTCCTGTTTCACAATAAATCTTACTGAAATTTGAGTGATTCTCACATAAATTCGACAGAAATTTACATTTTTTAGGCGAATTTGCCCTCAATTCACATCTTTTTCGGGGATTTTCCTACAATTCACATCTTTTTCGGGAATTTTCCTACAGTTCACATCTTTTTCGGGAATTTTCCTACAATTCACATCTTTTTCGGGAATTTTCCTACAATTCACATCTTTTTGTGAATTTTATAAATAATTTGCCGTTTATGGATGAATTTTGCCAAAAGGTGAATTGCACCTGAATTTATTTGGAAACAATGTTAATTTAGTTAGGTACTTCAGTAGGTACCTGAAAAAAATGAACGTTTTAGTCAAATATACGGTCAAAAGAGGGATGTTGTTGGAACTCATCCATAATTGTGGATGGCAAAATTTAAATGGCAAAATCATTTATAAAATTCACCAAACAGATGTGAACTGAAAGAAAGTTCACAAAAAAGATTTGAACTGTAAGAAAATTCACAGAAAAGATGTGAGTTGAGGGGAAATTCACTCAATAAATGTGAATTTTTGTAGAATTTACCTGAAAAAAAACTTGAATTTCAGTAAAATTCATTGTAAAATAAAAAAATTTGAATGACATTTTAGCACATTATAGTAAGTACCTACGTGAAGTAAAGTTTAGTAAAATTCACATAAAAGTGAATTTCTGGGGAAATTCACAAAAAGGTGTGATTATGGCTTTATTCGTATTCATATTCATATTTTCCAAATTATACATTTTATTCGTATTCATATTTATGAATATACATACGCCCATCTCTGCACATGAGGGTATTTTACAATGAACAGTCATGTAGATAGAAAATAATAAACCTCAGTGGAAAAATTTGTCGCGTTTTTCAGCGTGGCCGTTGACTGCACTCGTGCAAAGCCGCTTGTTTCTGCTGAGGGTCCTGGTTTCGTTTCCCGGGCTAGTAATCGCTATTTACGAGATCGGGCGACTTAATAGCGTTGAGCCTAATTAAGATACTACCATTTGAGATACTCAATGTGGATAACTCAAAGAAACGACTATTTATTTCAATTATAATATTTTTTGTATATTTAACACAATGTCTGTAGCAGATTTGTGTTTGTAGATAGTTGAAAAATGTATTGGGATTTACGGAGCACTACTCACGTTTCGGGTGAGGAGACATAATAGGAAATGTCGGAGGAAACTGTTTTATATCAGGGAACCCAACCGTATGTGAAATGGTAAACAGGTTAGAAGGAGAGTTTTTATTCCCCTTTTTCTCTCCTCGTTGACGGCAAAGTGATTTGTTGAAGGCGAAGGGAGGTCTACGCAACATGGTAAGTGACGCAATGAAAGGCACTTTGGAAGGGTAACAAGAGACCGGAGTATAACGAAGGATACGCGGAAAGTCGGGGATACACGAGACTAATAAATATTCAAGGAGTTGCGAGGAAGTGGAGGAGTGAAGAGGAAGTTTTAAGGTTGGTGACGACGTAGTAACGATAGAAGGAGTACGGTGGAGGGGGGTTTGTCTTTCCATAGAGTGGGGGTAATTCCTTCCTTCAGGCGTCCTCGTCCTCGGGTGATGGAGACTCCCCTCCTTAAGTCTGTAGGATATTCAGGGCTCACGTATGGTTTACTTGTGTTTTACCACCTTGACATCGGCTCACCCTTCGGGGCTTTGGCTCCTTGTAAATCCCTCCGCTTCTCCTGAGCTCCATCTCAACTCCGAGAGAGCAAATCCTTTAAGTAGTTCAAAACACCTACAGCTTCCCTCATTCATCCCCGGAATACCGCACACGATCACACCGACGCTGCCTCGAAAATGAACCATTTTGCTATTTGTCATGACTTATTTAGTGAGGCTACCAAATTACTGAGGGCAAAGAAGAAAGAAAACCGCGATGTCAAGTAACACAGAAAGCTACCAATTTTGACATTTCATGTCTTTACTTTGGCACATGGACTCGAAAAGCGTTGGGCTATAAAAAAAAGCATTACAGTTAATAATATTATTCTGATGATTTTCGCTTATAACTTATCGTTGCTAACCATTTGTGTTGATTTCTCGAAGTGATTTCTAAATTTACGTGGAAAATAATAGCATTTGTGTTGACACGAACTGGTAACAGCCTCTAAACTGGGATGCCACTACTACCATACCACAAAATCGTTTGTACCTAATGTAATAAATCCCCCTATCTTAAATCTGCAAATCTGTAATAATGCTACAACATTTTACCTAGTAGGTACTTCTAATGGTCGGAGCTGTAGGATTCGATCATGGTACTTTCATTTGTATGTACCATCTGTACATGTACAGATACATGTACAGATGGATGTATCCATCACTTGGCGTCGAGTCCCTGACCGATGCCCCGAGGACGGAGTTATCAATAACTAAAGAGACCATTAGTTTTTGAGTTTGTTTGTTTCAAAACGAGGAGAAACTGTGTCGCCCCCCAAACAAACCTTTGCCAAGTAGTCTGACTAATTTGTCTGGACAATGGTCAGGTAAACACCGCCGAGTTTCTTCGGTAAATATTTGCGTTATGGAGGGACGAGACGAGGACTGTTGCGAAAAGGGCGAGGGATTCGAGAGAGCAACCCGGCAGAGGCTTTTGTTCAGACAGGGCTGAGAGGCAAATAGCAGGGAAAACTGGGCATCGGGGAGGCAGAGAATTTCAAACAACTCCACCTGTTTCCATCACGACAGGACTCCTGGGTCAGCGCTTTTCCTATGAGTTGCTCTGTCTTTCAACGCGAAAGCTGTTGACAGTGTAGCTACTTCATAATATAATTTTAATGAAACAATGTGAAATGAACGAGGTAAACAGTAGGAAATTATATAAGTTGAGTGGAGTTTACATATAGAGGTCCTCTGTTGGAGGATTGATATTGTAAGTTGACAGTAAGTCTACAGGTTCACAGTGCTTTACATGTTAGTGCTTGTACGAAAAATTCGACTTGTAACTTGTACGTTCACAGAATAAACCTCAAACCTCAGTTTTCAACCGATTCTCAGAAAATTCCTGGAAAATATTGCCGAGCACCTAAAAAATTCGCTCATAACATGAGTGACCCTTACAGAAATGCATCATTGGTGGTTTAATGATTTAAACAGTAAAAATTAGTGATTACCACTGATTATGTAGTGATTTCCAATAATGTGCTGGTGTAGTCACTATTAAATAGTAATTTTTTATACATTAGGGCTAGGGATAGGGAGCTAGGAAAGCCTTTTGCCTAGTGCCTGCTGGATTCATTTCTGTAAGGGGACTACAACTTATACATTGATGTTGAATTCGTTTCGGCCAAAGTGTCAGATGTGTTCAGTTTTTTCCTTTAACTAAATTATGGCGACTGCTTGTGCAGACTGAATATTTCCCTGATATGTTCGCGGGGGGGGGGGGGGGGGGGTACTAAAAATGTGGAAAGTTGTTGATTTCTATTCAACGGCCTGTAAAGCCATTTGTCCGCACTGTAGCGATCGCCCATGTTAGACCATCACTGTCATTAATATAGCCGCAGACTCGCATCAAATCCCGCCCCCACAACGCACGGTAGACCTTTTCTCCTTACAAACGCGATAAAAAATTACCCTCACTTATTTAACGCACTGCCACCTACTTTTCGGAGCGTATATTGATTGATAGTACACGTGTATTTCCCGGAGAAAAGAGTCCCGCCCCGTTTTTCGGGTGATAGATTAATTACACAAGAGAAAAAGGGGTTGGGGGAGGGGGATTGTGATGACGGAGTGGAGGGGGACCAGGAGAAAGCTGTCCCGCGGGACACAATTTATGGCCTGTCCCCAGAGCTCCGATCAATTAAGGTCAACATTTCTCCCTCTTCACCGCCACTTTTTCCCCCTCTCCCCACGCCACCTATGGACGGAGGAAAAGTGGAGGAGAAAAAAAAGGCAGCGGAGAGGGGGAAATGGGACAAGTGAAACTGAAAAATAACGTCCATTGGCTTCGCGCTCTTCGTTTCAACATTTATTTGGCAGCGGCGTTCGCTGGTCGACATACATTCACACTCAGAGGGCGTGGACTGCAGACCATCATGCTTTCCCTCTTGTGGAACGCATATCAATCAACCTCAACTCGTTTTCCCTTCACCACAACCCTCTTCTATCAATTCTTCCACCGCCAACCATCTCTTTCTTTCCACAGTCCCTCGAAATGCCCTCGCGATATCCATTTTACAAGCTCTTTTGACAATTTTTCGCGTAGTGACAACTGGTTACTGGACCAACATTTTATCAAATTTTCTTCGGGTTTTGGACACTGTATGTCCAACTCTAGGAAACCACGCTTATTATTTTTGCATCGAACTGCAATTCGTACTCTCCTCCGGAATGTTTCGCAAGCTTTGAAACGGAAATCTATCACTAGTTACTAAAATCACCAACAATCAGTACCACCCAGATTATTATCAACGCACCAGTTGCTGATAGTCGTCTAGTAAAATTAGACCTGAAATAGTGAGAGGGTTAGCTAGAAGTGACCTGGGGAAAGCTGGAAATCGTTTTAAAACCTTAGATAGTCATGAAAACGAGTAATCTGAGTTTATACCCCTCCAAGGGTTGAGCATAATAATATTATATTATTTTCAGTTTGTCTCATTTACCACCCTTCATCCATTGGTGGACCCAGAAGATGATGGGGTACAGCACGAAAAAGGCGATAAAGTTTCGAACATAGAAATTTTTTTTAATAATGAATTTTGTTTATTTGTAGAATGATTTCCATTTGATTTGAATGAAACTTTGTATCTCAATAATTTTAACTGCAACTTTTAATGCATAGTAAAGACAAAGATACCTAAATTATAAGACTCAATGAAAAAAGTCGATAATTTCTTTTCCCCATATCACAGTCTTTCTTCAAAATACCTATATTAAATTATTGAAAAGTTGAAGTAAGGAGATATTTATACATCGTGTAACACTCGATGATATGACTCGATTGCATAGGTAGGCCTGAACGGCCAAAATGTGAGAAATAATGTTCAAGAAGCAAGATGTAGGATATTCCAAAATGACTGTGTTCGGAATTTGGCATGTAAGTAGAGTTGAAGTTGATGGATCAATTGAAGCAAAATTTAATAGGTAGTACTCTTTAATTTGTCAATCGGTAAGGTTTTCGCTAGGATGCGTTTTTTAGGAGTTATGAGCGAAAAACTGAAGAAAGTTCGACAATTTCGACGTTTTTGGGGCACCGAAAGTTATGCTCAACCCCCGGAGGGGAACAAACTCAGATTAATAGTTTTCAAGACTACCTTAAAGTTGTAGAACGATTTCCAGCTTTCCCCGGGACACTTCGAGGTCATGTCCCTATTTTAACTCCACGACTTGGACTATTTACAAATGTGAATTTAAATGTTGATCCACGAGGTGGAATACGCAAGCAATACCCGCTATAATAAGTCAACGTGGTTCACTTTGCTGGGCCTACGCTACCTAAAGTGTGACCTGAGGAGGCTACATGGCAAATTACAGCTTCATAGCGGGAATAGCATGGAAATTAGCTTTAGGAGCCACTCGGCTGATGCGGGGCCTTGGCAGCCTCAAGTTGAGGTCCTAAGAAGTCTGATTCCAAATTACAGCTTCATAGTGTGATTAGCACAGAACTTAGCACAGAAATATCGTAATGGTCGGACAATTTCAGTCAATTAGGTAAAGGCTAAAGCGTGTTCCATGTCCATAAATGTTCATACTTAAATGTTAAAATATGTTAAAATGTTAAAATGGTCGGCTGCGAGTAAAACTCCACAACTTTACAATGTTTACAAAATACGATATAATCGTAAATAAGTCGTCAATGAGACACACAGATTTGGTTTATTGAAAATTAAAAACACTTTTTCTTAGAGAGTCTTGTCTACATGTACTTAGGTCAGAGATTGATCCTAGAGACATTGCACAGTAAGACTCAATTATACGTTCCTGTTGTAGTATTTTATGTATAGCAATCACGTTATTATTCTTATATTCCGTGATTTTGAAATATCCAAAAGATATATAATACTTATACCTAATATATCTAAGTATTATATATCTTTCGGATATTTCAAAATCACGAAATAGACGAAATATATTAGGTATGTTCTCAAACGTAGATGTGGAGCTATTACGAGTTTTTATTTTTGGTTTATTATCTTCGATAATGAACCATTGGAATCGCCCAAAGAAAAAATTTTTTTAACCCCCCCTCAAAATTTGTTGGTTTACGTTTCAAGATACGTAGATTCAGAAAATCGAATAAAAAAAAAATCCGTCCGTCCGCCGTACGCCGTACGCCGTCCGCCATACGCCGTCCGCCGTACGCCGTCCGCGCCACTTTGCCCAGTTAGCGTTGAGTTAAAATTACGAAATTTTTTTTATGGGTTTCGACCAACCCCACAATGGTCCTCGAAACTTTTCATAACCCTAGGTCAAGGGGAAGGGGTTCAAAACGAATTTTGAAATTTTGAAAATCTCATATCTCGAAAAATTCATATAGAACGGTATGTTTTTTATTTCATATTTAGATAGAGTTTGTTCCGTAGAATTTTTTGAGACCATCCGCAGCTCTGTACGACCAGCCGTTCGATCACAATGACGGCTCAAAGATTGTGCCTCACAACACGATCGTGAATCAAATTGTTGAAATACAGGTCCATTTTCATACTAACAAGCTCTTTGGAACATCATATGGCTTAAGTGATGTCGAGTTTGTTGTTCTGAGGTGCGTTTCGTGCTACGGAAATGAAGGTAATTTCGAATGTTTGTTGGTAGGTACTTTATAGAAAAAATGGCTTTTATAGAAAAATTATTACCGACGTAGTATTAAGAACCCCAGAATTATATCTTATTAATTGATCATAATTAATAATGATTATTATTAATAATAAATACGAATTATTGATACCTAACAATAAATTATAATAATTTTCACTACGTACTTGATAAAATTGTTAGTAATTAGTGATAATTGATAATAATAATTAATCTAACATTTAGGATCTAGACATTTAGACCTAGTGATCTAGACAGAAGGGTGATCTGTACAAAGAAGATAATGAACCGTTGTGTCAAGAAGTTTTTGGTTTATTATCTTCGATAATGAACCATTGGAATCGCCCAAAGAAAAGATTTTTTAACCCCCCTTTTTTCACTTTTGAATGACCTGAGGAGGCCAACAAGTACGTCAGAGCCTATGACGCACGAGCGTAAGACGGCTGGCAGGAGGCCAACAAGTACGTCAGAGCCTATGACGCACGAGCCTATGACGTAAGACGGCTGGCAAAAGGCCAACTAGTGCATCAGAGCCTATGACGCACGAGCGCATGACGTAAGTTGGCTGGCAGGAGACCAACTAGTGCGTCAGAGCCTATGACGCACGAGCGTATGACGTAAGACGGCTGGCAGGAGGCCAACAAGTACGTCAGAGCCTATGACGCACGAGCGTATGACGTAATACGGCTGGCAGGAGGCCAACTAGTGCGTCATACGACGAGACCTTTTATGTCTCTGCGCCCCCTCCCACACCCACACCGCGTACCTCGTACTTCATTTTTGTTTATTATCTTTGATAATGAACCATTGGAATCGCCCAAAGAAAAAACAATTTTAACCCCCCCCCCCCCCCCCTCAAAATTTGTTGGTTTACGTTTCAAGATACGTAGATTCAGAAAATCGAATTAAAAAAAATCCGTCCGTCCGCGGCACTTTGCCCAGTTAGCGTTGAGTTAAAATTACGAAATTTTTTTTATGGGTTTCGACCAACCTCACAATGGCCCTCGAAACTTTTCATAACCCTAGGTCAAGGGGAAGGGGTTCAAAACGAATTTTGGTACGACATGGTATGAGTACCTATGGTATGGTATATTATTGTATGTATGATTTAGTATAGTACAGTACGGTATGATAGGAAAGAAATGGTATGAGTACGGTGAGAATATGGTATGGTGCCGATTTGCAACACAGTCTGGTATAGACAGAAGGGTGATCTGCACAAGGAAGATAATAAACCGTTGTGTCAAGAATTTGCAGAGTTTTTTTCTGTAGGACGATCACTGGATCGTACCTAAGCTCAAGCAACATCATGTTGCCAACATGTAAATTAAGGCTAAGCCTTACTACATTATTATTCTTGTACTAACTGTAATATCCTATGAATAATACAGTTATCTTATAATAAAAAATTTAAAAAAAATTATTTTACTTAGAACTTGTTGTCCCTTTGTGGAGATGACAGTAACCGTGGAGTTGGCACCGTTATATTCAGGTTTGTGTTAATAATTTTTCTCGCAATTCGTTTTCAACTTGTATTTCATAGCGAGCGCTTGACGCACGACGCACACTTTTACCTGCTCCTCGTTCCTAAAGCCCAGACAAGCGGACACATTACCATCGTTTGTCATGTTGAACACAAGAGGGAAAAGGACATCGCACCAGTTTGGTTCTTGAAAGAACGCGGCCACGGGAAGGCAAACAGGCATTCGCCCAGGTGTTCTTCGGGGTTTCTGAGGCACGCAGGAGTGTTTTTTCTCTTCTTCTTCTTCTTCTTCTTCTTAATAACATCAAATTGTTTTTCCACCAGCGGTTTTAAAACGATGCTCAATCGATGGCGATCGGTACAAGAACGGCCGATTTCCTGGGTTTTGGGGAGAATTTCTTTCTGGTGAATGGTGAGAGGAGCGTTGAAATAATGACAATTCAACATGAATCACAAAACACGTCATATCACCCTTAATTCAGGAAAGTGGCTAATGACGAGTCAAAATGAGTCCTCGCTATTATTCACCCAACCTGCAAATCTGAAAAATATCTAACCTTCAGTTTTCTTCTAAACAAACCTATAAATTTATAGATTTCCCAGAGTATAGAAACCGATTGTCGGGATCCTGTGAATTTCCTGTTTTGATAATGCCAGCTAAGGCCGAATTCACCTGGTGGGCTTGGAACTTCTTAACTGTACTTTTCACCTCAACGTGTCGGTCTTTTAAGGATAATTATTTCTCATCCGTTAAAAAGATCCCTTAAAATCCCTGTTTCATTTGGGTTAGTCAAATAATCCAGGAAAATGTGTATCTAGTAGGGCAATTAGGTGGTTTCTTTTTGCTGGTTTCTTGCCTGTGGGACCATGGGCGTTGGGTGGGGGGGGGGGCAGTTACCCCAGTAGACTGCTCCAAGATCAAACCTTTTGCTCCAGTACAAAAATTAGTCTGGCAAAAACCATGCTCCTAGGGAATGCAATTCCGCGCATTTTTCCGCTCAGCCCCGCGGGATTCAATGTCAACGCCGCAAATCCCCCAGTTTTTTTAACCAAAAAATAGTCAATGTTAACCAATTTTTGAGCCTTTTCCCCCCACACAATTCTGAAAAACATTCTCAGAGCCTGAAAAGTCAATTAGTACCTAGTTTTCCCCACGGAGGAAAATGTAAATCACAAAACTTGCCCTTGGTAGAGATCCCTGCGCCCGCGAACGTTTTTTCTCCTTTCCCTGTAAACTGCAGGCTTCAAATCCTTTGAACCTGACTATTATTTTTTCTAAATAGTATTTCTATTCTTTAATGCACACGATTCGGATTTGGTTTGGTATTGGTTTAGTTTTTCAAAGTTCATTTTGTGATTAGTGACGACGAGGGAAATGTTAAGGAAGAGAAGACCTTCTCTTCCTTAACATTTCCCTCGTCGTCACAAATCACAAAACCTTAATTGAATAATCCCAAACCACACCTGTGTGGTTTGGGATTATTCTATCAAGGTTTAGAAGGAAAAGGGCAAGTGCATCTCGTCAAAAAACAATTGAAGCTGAGTTTTCGTAGCTATACAATGTTTTAGTAGAGGGTCTTTTTCTTTTTGTAGTTGCTCAAATTACAGTACTTTGGACGTGCTTCGTGTGTAGGTGAGTGACACACCAACAAAAGGACTGAAAACACGTTTCAAAAGTTTACATCGCAACAACTTGTTCAAAACAAAGGAATGCCACCCAGACAACTAAAATCAAAAGAGCCCGTTGCGCTCCCCCTGCCCTCTTCCTCCTCTACTTGTGCTGATTTTGACCGAAATAAGGATGCATTGAAAAATACTAAAGTACAGGAGCCTACTGCAAGCCTTATTGAATAAAAGAACACATTTTGTTCTTTTGAATTTTAAATCTCATATTTTCATTCATAAGTAAAATCGTTAAAGATGAAGAAATTATTTTAAATAAATATTTTCCAAAATACCAGTTGTACGGAATCAAACTCGCTTTGAAAAGAGTTTCTCGCTTAATAAGACCCAAAATATTGCAATATACGCACGTGATAACTTTCACAATGGCAAGAATCCTCTTCCGTTCATAAATTAACGAAATAGTCTCGATTTATGTAGAGCAACGAAAATTGTGGGTAGGTAGGCCTGGAAACAGTCGGCAATATTCACAAAACAGTTTTTTCTCCCATTCAC
Source organism: Stenodema calcarata (assembly GCA_963920205.1). Taxonomy (NCBI): domain Eukaryota; kingdom Metazoa; phylum Arthropoda; class Insecta; order Hemiptera; family Miridae; genus Stenodema; species Stenodema calcarata. Next base: position 26,779,649 of record OY986049.1, on the reverse strand, counting down.
AAGAATAGAGTTGGATCTCCCTTCAGCTGATTTGAATCATAAGGGCCGACCCCGCCATTCATATTCATCTCTGGCCTTAGTATATTCCCACACCCGCACCGTTTCATATGCACGCACGGAAAGAGGTGCCAGTTTTCTAGTTAGAGCAAATGGAGGCGAGGCAATGAGAACGGGAGGAGTTGAAAAGCAAAAAAATGTAATCAACGTTAATGAGAAGAGGTTTTTTCCCGTCTCAATTACACTCTTTTGTCTTACAAATACGGCTATATTTCTCGTGAAAAATCTCTCACCAACTGAGGTTTCTTTTCCTCTTGCTCTATTACCTACTCTTTCTACTTTTAGTTTATTGAGAGAAATTTGCTTCCGCCATTTGTCTCTTTTCCCGTGAACTGCACTGGAATTTGAAATTCACCTAGAAAATGGATTTATCGCATATAAATTTGTCAGAATAGTGTTTCATGGATTATTGACTTCCAGGTATGTTTAAAAATCCTCGAATTCAACTTGCGATTCAATCAACTCTTGCCGTGTTCATTGAACTGAACCTCGAAAATGGCCTTCGAACAATTCGACTCTTCTTGACGATACACTATGAGAAAAATTATGATTTGCCTCTTTTGCTCTGAAGTTGTGATTTGCATTCCCTCTAGTTTTCCTACAAGGTAAATACAAGATGACATTAATTACAAGATGACAGTCTGTTGAATTTATAATGGGAATACAATCATGTCCATGTTCACTGCCCAATCGGCCTCGCCTCATCAAGGCCCATAATTTTATTTCATGTAACAGAATAATTCATTTGACAGTCAGTTTAATCACGCTATGAAGATCTATTATTTCTGGGTTCAGCCCCCTCAGGCGATATTTGATCAAGATGATGAACAACCATAAAATCTACTGATTGTTTTTCTCAAATTGTTGATAAGATTTTGGAAAATATTTACTAAATCCTTAAGTACCTAGATTTCAATACATTTTTATATGCTTCATTTACATGCTACATTCTATATGCTAGTAATACATTTATTTATTATAATAATATCCGTACAAATTTATGATGCCACATTGAAGGCTCAGATACCAGTTCAACATAGAAGAATCTTCGTGTAGTTTTTTCAATGGCGTAATTTTTTCAATTTTTTCCCGTTTAGAGGTTTTGAGCTTTTTACATTCAAATTTTCGCGCTGGATCCAATGAGAACATCAGTTTTAATATTACTTCAACAGAAAGCGGTCAAAGCGTCAATGAAGTATACTGGCGTAGGTATCTAAAACTGGTTGATAATTATCAACCATGTTAACATGGTGTACCATCTCTTTTTTTCGTCTCTCCTGTGAAATTGGAAATGCTGAGATACGCCACGTTGCTCCCACAACGACGAGATGGTAATAATTCGACAATTCGCTGAATAGTTGAAGTTGAATAAATGGATTTCTTCTACTCCTTCTCAACAGCGGGTAAGATTATCATGATTTGGTATGCGTTTTTTCACTTTTGATTTCTATAAATACTAAAAGGGTAAAATCAGAAATCAACACACAACACATGAAATACACATGTAATACATTAGAAAACCAAACTGCTATCTAGCGTGGCCGGAAAAACTTTGAGTGAAACAAAATGGAAATAATGAACATGCTTAGTTGGCCTGAAGGAATGCAGAAGGGCAGTCGTAAACATTCTAGTCAATATAACCCTTTGATGACTTTTCAACCCCACTGGGAAACTATTCGAAAGCTACGGTCTGGTATGTTATCGATGGAGAAACTTTTCGATGGCCCCTCCACGAGTTCGCCCAACTATTCCTCTCGACGAGCCTCCAGTGGTTTGATCGCAGAAACGCTTTTGCAGTTCCGCGATTGAAATTGTATAACAGAGATTTCGGCGACTTTCTGGCACATTTTTCGTACGAGTAGAATCGAACCAACTTTGGAGACGTTTTCTGTCGCACCTACCGCTGTAGTGACCTACCGTCACCATTTCTACATGTATTATTCTACCGGAAGAAAAAGCGACAACCAGATAGAAGAACATTTTTATTTCGTCAAATTTTCCTGGGGTGTACGATTTTGAAAAGTGTTAGTCTACAAGACCGTTTTAAAAGAAACGTGACACCGTGTATCGGTTCGGCTTGGTCGCGGAAAGCGGAGACCGAAAATCAGTTAAGAAACTAAACACAAACAAATCAGTGATTCCGCTCGCTGTTATTGTTTGCACGGCACATAGGGCCACTTACTCTCAGGGTAAACAGCCGTGGCGGGGAAGGCCCTCAAAACACTAGTCGAACCTAATGGGGCGAAAAGGCTGTTTTTACAGGGGTAACTCTATCATCCCTTTTCCGCTGGAATAACCGTCTATTTACTTCCATTTCTCTCTAATTCCACTTCGTCCTGTTATGTACCGCGAAGGAGATGATTCGCTTGTCACTTAGTCATTTATCTGAATCACCCAAGATAAGCATGATCTCAATATCGTCAGTATGATTAGTATGACTCGACCCGTGATAAAAATGCCATTCGTAAAATGCCATCAAATATGAACCTGATTTTGAGCCTCAAGTTTCTTCAGGATGATTTACTATAAGTGATCAAAATAATATATTATTTTATTGTTTTTATATCGGATCTCTTCATATCGGAATGTTAATTATTATTGGTTGTAATGGATGGCCATGTGCTACCCCTGGCTAGATATGACATTGCTGATGCTTTTGGAGTTGAAAACCTCCAACTTAGACATCACACTTTCTCCTCCGGACGTGCCGATTTCGGGTATACTTGCCATTGACAAAATTGTATCACAAAGGTTTACAGACAAATTCAATCAGAAATAAATACGGCTGCAAATGGGTTAATACTAGGCAATAAAAGTTTTGATGGCAACCAAGTACTAAGCTGAACTTGGGACATTTCTGAAGCTCACGCAGTGTGTCTGCCCACTCACAAAAATTATCATCCTAAAGATACGTTCCTGGGTTTGTTGATTTATCTCACTTCTGAAAGTAAATTTCATTATGATAGTCACAATATAAGAACTTCTCCTCAGTTCCTTCATCTTATCAATAAAACGTATTGTTATTTTTTCGGAAAAGTGTTAACTAACCAAAAGCTGAAGACTTCGTAGATCCCGTCGGAAGGCTACAACCTCCAACTCCGTCAATAGCCACATTAAAACTTTGCACCTTTTGTTTGAGAAATCAGGAAGGCGTGGCAGAGGGTTAATTTCTGCAACGGTGACCCTTTCTCTAAAGCAAATCCGCTAAATAGGGAAAAGGGGGAAGAATGAAAAGCCAAAAGCCGGGGTGGGAGAAAAAACGAGCTAAGTGAGTTTTCCACGAACTAAGTAAAGCGGGAAGCCTATGCTTTGTTCCAAGGTAAATGGCCGAGAATTGACTTCCCGTGTTCAAGGTGATGGTGAAAAAAAAGACGGGTATCCCACTAAAATAACACTTTGAGGCGTGAAGAAATTCTCTATTATTCAAGAAAGCCTAATTCTGGTTACTTGAAAGTTTAAATAAGGACAAAAAAGAGGGGAGAGAGCGAAGATGGAGTGCAGGAAGAGTGAAGGTTGGCTCAGGAGGTTGATGGATTATGCAATAATGCTAAGTCCTCACACCACTAGGATTTTCTACTTTCCACTCAATCATTCGATAATGAAACGAAAGCAACGTACCGACGCCGCCTGCTGCTTGGAAATAATCCATACCTAATTTTCTTTAGAGCTCGTTCCTGCAAAGTTTCCCTTCTTAATGGAGTAGGGGAAGGAAATCTTTGCATTTCTTGTCAAAACATAAATAAACTCTTAGGTATCCATAGGTTTCATTAGTCGATGATTAAGTAGTAATTGTATGCGCAAAAGTGCAACTTACTAGTTACTCTTACTTAGATCGTGTCGTTTTCGTGATGAAATTCGCGCCATTTGAATGAGCAATTTAAATCAAATCAGTTCGTGATATTCGTCATAAATATTGATTGTTGAAATACATTCAAACTCTTTGGACCAAACATAACATCGAAGGGGCATCCTGATCTTGTCTGGTCTGTTAGGAAATAAGAATAAGCCTCCCAAGACCTTCCATACTTGGTAAGTTCCTACAGCTCATATGGAACAGCTCCATGTAGATTGCTCTGGGCCTTTCAAGGGCTCATATTGCTTCATCGTAGTGGATTCTTCCACCCGCTGGGTTCATATTATTCCCCAATCGGAAAATTAAAACTGCCTGTACCATTCGATTACTGAAGAGATTTATCCTCAACCTCGGAATTCCTTATGTCATTATGCTTTTGTGAGTCAGACAATGATACACGATTTGCGAGGGACACTGCATTTCATATATGTCCTCCCAGGAGAATTTCGTTTTGACATCTACGGCCTGGACAGACGCTGCAAATTCTTCAGTCAAATTCGCTGCGTGTGGCAAAGCCCGTGCGGAGTAATGCGTAGTGGATATGTAGCAGTTATTCTTGCTCACCAAAATGACGATTTGGGCATGAGGTTCAGGGATAGGCCCTTCACATCTTTCCTGGGAAGTTTCCCATAGATACCTTCGAGGAAAAAAGTTGCAAACACTGACCTCCAGGTATATTTAAAATCAATTCGTGTGAACTCAGCGTACATTGGCGCTAAAGATAGGAAAACTACACCTGTACAAGCTATTGAGTCTTCTCTTGTTTCCCAGATTAGAAAACATCATACATGGCCTTCTTCTATCACTGCAGTGGTACCACTGTAAATACAAAAGACGAATGATTAGTGTAACGATAGAAGGTAGATGGTTACAAAATTGTACAGTTGTTCAAATTTTTCTTCGAGAAGGGATGATCAGTCCCTGACGGATCTTGATGGAAAACGGGAAGAAAGGGAGATCGTTCCAATTCTAGTTTCACCCTGCGAACAATTTCAACATATTGCTGACGATTTTGGCAACTCTCACCAGACGATTTTGGAAACTCACAGGGCCACGTGCATGTTACCCACCGGCAGTATCAGAAACAGGAGAAGTGCAACAGGTATTACTTACGTCGACTCAATGAACTTCGAGTAGGATGAACTATTGAGCGTTGCTCTGCAGCAGGATGATCCTCCAGAAGTTGGGATAGGAATATTCACAGAAACTTAACATATGAACGGTAGTCGGATTCAAAATTCTTAGATGATATGAAATTATATTCATTTACATTCATTTCATTTTTACAGGGAACTGGACCCGCAAATAAAGTGTGTCAGTTTTGCGTCCTATGGAGGGCGTGGGATTGCATGAAGCACGATGGCTCGTGAAGCTGCGCTGCGAGCTGCTGAATGTGAACGCGAGGCCTTTCAATTCCAGCCCCCGCGAGGAGTGTCCCTTGTGTAACCTCCGTGAACCGGAGGATATTTACCATTTTTTATGTGTGTGCCCGGTTCTAGGCGAATTCTGGTGGTCGGCGTTTGGCGGCAGCACTGTTTCCAGAGACACAGCGGTTTCTATGCTGAATGGGGGGAGCAATTGGTCAGGCCTGATAAGTTTTTGTAGATCGGCTTGGCGCTATAGAAGGTTCCTTGTCAACGAGTTTAATTTTTAATTTTTTTCTAGCCTAGTTTATAAGTGACTTCTTTTCATTTTATACTTCACAGTGTCATATTGCTTGTCCATCAGTTTGTCAGATTTGATTTCAGTGTCCTACGTTTACGTATAATTTTAGTCTACTTTAACTTTTAACTTTTGATACAAAATCATGTAACCCGAACCTCCGGCAGACGGTTGACAAAACCATGCCGTAATGTTTACTTATAAGAATGTCCCTTTCGAATTGTAAAAACTTCATTGTATGTTTAAATAAACGTATTTCTTCTTCTTCTATTCATTAACGCATGTCGTTCGCCATCTTCGCTGTTTCTCGTCTCCGCCGTCCGTTCCCCCTTCCCAAATCGCCCGGGGCGATACAGTCTGGCCACTGTCAACAGCTGTTACCGGTATCGACGATGCTGGTCGGGTGGATTGATGAGGTCCAGTAGAGCGATGACTTCTCGGTGTCATTAATAATGGTACATATACCTACTGAAGAACAATGAAAAAGTTGTACATAATTGTAATATAAATAAACAAATTAAGTTAATTACTCAAACAACTTCAGTACTAGAAAAAATCACAAATGAGGGCATTAGTTGATTTGTGTTGTAAGAGGGTCAACTAACATGCTCTGACGACGGTAGAAGTGATTGTGGATCATTGTCTCATCTTCCTCCCGTAGGAACCGTAACATGTGCAACATTCACGTTGGCAAGTTGCACAATCAAGTTCTCTTCGATATTCCCTTCGTACGTGAAAATGGCAGCCACTCCGATAAATAGATTTCATAAACTGCATACGTAGAACCAAAAGCACAAAAATACGGCAATTATTTGCCTGTTGCTTAGCCTTTGTTGCTTTCCCTAATTTGTTTATTAAATGATCCCCTTGTTATTCACTCAACATGCTTCGCTCTTCGTCTGACCACGTGTAACCGTGAAAGGTCGATGCCTCTCCAATCATTAGCCCGATTGTCCCTCTGGAGCAGCATCTTTTAATTAAAACGCCCGCGTCACGCCCATAATGAACTGCCACAGGTCAATCACTCAGTCAATAGCTTCACCGTCGCCGCAATCTAATTGATATTCTTAATTAAACTTAGTCTTCCGGCGCCAATGCCTACCGCCTGGATTACATACTAAATAGTTTGAGGGTTTTCTTTTTCTCGGTAGATTGAGTGAATCAAGGTTCAGGTGAGGTCTGGGGGTTAATTTTCGTACCATCGGGCTCCCCAAGTTTCTCACCGTCTGCAAATCCGTGACGCTGACGATCCACTGACAGGTTGAGTTTTACTCTAAGAGGGGAGGGTGTTGTGAAGGGAAAAATTACTTCATGTAGTTAATTTCAAGTGACTCCTCATTTTCCAGGGTTTTTGTTTTACGCTGAACACGATGGTACAGTTGGAATTGCGATGTCTTATTCCGTTCGCAAACTGGAGCACTTTGAAGATGAAGAAACGAGATTGTTACTTGAGATCTTCCTCACAGATCATCTGCTCTAAACTGATAACGGAATGGAATATCGCAATTCTGACTTCACCATTGTGTCCAGCGTTGAAAAATCTATAAAGATATTTCAATCTTACTCGGCAAAAATGTTAATTTCAAGGTTGTGTACATGTACCAACAGCTCGGAGATATGACTCCACGAAGAGCCCAAGAGGAATAAAGTTCATGCCTGTGCTTATTAGGCCTGCTAGGAAGCTATAATAGCTATAGCTTGATAACAATAATTGTTCTTGGTCAAAAAGGTTTAAAACTCGAATTTCCGAAAACTTGTGATACCAAAATCCGTTTCAGACAATCCTGAATGCACTGTCAAAAGACACCGAAAATGATAGGTTTAAAAGTTTTTGTAACACAATGGTGAAGTCAGAATTGTTTCATGTCTATTGGGTCGAAGAGACTGAATTTGAAGTTCTAAAATTAGTTGTGTGGGGTAATCAGTACTTTACTGAGCAACATTCAACTTTTCATGCGTAAAAAATCTAGGGGAGTGGGTAAAATCATCGAAACTTTCCATCATAAAACATAGGATGATTATCATTGTCCACTAGAATAATGAAGCCATGTGTGAGGACTTTCCAGCGTTTTGTATTCTAATATTCTTTGGCAGATAGAAGTATCATTGGGAAAATCATGGATCCGCCACTGTTGGCAAGTACACTAAATTTCATTAAAATTCCATTATTTTCTTTGTTGTGACTTTGGTTGCAACGTTTTGGTTGTGATATTTCGGTTGCACGGTTGCTGAAGTTCACGCGTATTATGTGTGTAAACCGCTGGAGCTGTTTGGTTTGTCCTCGTCACTCCGGTTGGTGAGAGAGGATTTGGCTCAGATCGCAGTATCAGTACGTTACGTCTCCGTGCGAAATGGTTCATAAAGGAATCAACGGCTCTTGTGACAATATGTGCAGGACTTTTAAAGGCAGTAGTAAATTATTGGTACGCCGACGTATGAATAACCAGATTTTTGTTGTGCTTCGTCTCTTTTCATTTCTTCGTTTTCAAGGTTTCCTACGCCCCTCTTTTGTTCACAACATGTTCCATTAAACCTCAGACTGAGCCCCGGAGTGTTGCTGGATGAAGACGGTCGCGGGGTGATAAGTTGTCGCCGACTTGTGGGTAATTGTTACATGACCGTTGATAATCCGAAAATGTTTTCACCGCTCTGAACCTCTCGCGAGACGCGTGGAACGAATCCAAAACTCATTTGGTCCGAAGCGGTCGGGCAGAGGCCTCCTCGGTCGGATTTCAGCTTGTTCGCCTCTTCGGGAATATCCGCCATCGGGAAGAGAAACCCGTCCTGATGAGATGTCACGGGGGACGGAGAGTCGAGGAAGCATGATCCAACATAATCACACTGTAAAGTTGGCATGAGTTGATGCGGAAGTCGGTGTGTTCCAGTGATGGGTCTACATGATGAATTCTCAGTCTCTCGCCGTACATACCATTGAATTTTTTGTATAGATCACTCACCCGGTTGTTCAATTTCAAAGTGTCAAAATTGTATCACTCTCACAACAAAAAAGGCGGACAAATTGGGCAATCACAATAAGTAAATGTATTCAGTTGACTGATACGATTAATTTCCAAATGTGAAACGCCTTAACTCCAAAATTGTCGAAAATGGGGTTTTTACGTACCCCTCCTTAATTCAACCTGACTATTCAAATGTCTAAATTCTACCCGGAAGGGGTTGAAATTAATAGGGTGAAATCTCAAATAAGCGTGTGTGATATTTCGACCGTCAGTAAGAAAAATGATGTGAAGATGCCGAGGTTCGGTCAAGTGAGAGATGTTTAATGTGCCAACTTTTCGAAGAATTTATTTCTCTAGCAGGGACTGAATTCCTGTTGTACTGCTGTTGGATGAAACTCGAGAAACTGGGGATGTGAGATTGATCCGTGGCTGCTACCTCTGCCATATTAAGTGTGTGTGATGTGTTGATGTGTAAGAATAATGATGATAAAATAATGATATCCCCATCATTATTCTTACTGATGGTCAACACTTCACACACACTTATTATAGCAGAGGTAGCAACCACGGATCAATCTCACATCCCCAGTTTCTTCAGTTTCATCCAACACCAGTACAGCAGAGAGTCAGGCCCTGAATATGGAGAAATAAATTCTTCCAAAAGTTGGCACATTAAACATCTCTCACTTGACAGACTCACAACATCTCCACATTATTAGTCTCAAATAAGGTTGATGTTGGGGAAAAACGCCTGAACTGCAAGTTTGTTGAGTAGAAACACCTCAACTACCTGAAAACTGAGTTGAAGCGTTTTACCTTAACATCGTTGGCTTCAGATGATTGGTTGAGGTGTTTCAAATGGCGTCCGGGAGGCGTTTTATGTCTGTAATAATGAAACTTATACCTAAGTGATTTCAGTATGTTGGTCACAGGTTGAGGTGTTTTTCACCATTGTCATTCTAAAACATCCACCTCTGAAGGTAAAACGCCTTAATTCGATTTGAGGTATTTTTCCTTAACAAACATTCGAAAAACGAGCCAGAAATAATCGATAATCCCCCCAAATGCCACGAATCGATAGGGAAAACTGTTATTTTGTGGATCCTTCACACCTATCGGTCTAGTTGAACATCAATCGATGTCCTATCAAAATGTGGGAATATTTTGCAGTGAACAAAAGGGGTTCAATTGCAAACTTTGAAGCTGATTTGAGGTTGAGGCGATTTTCCTATACAGGGCAGAATTGTGCTCATACGTCCTTGCCCCACTATTACCCTGTACAAGAAGTTGAATACAACAGGTACCTCGTCCCTTCTTTCAAGGTAGAACTACAAAAATAATCAAATCCCGCCTTGATTTGAAACCAACGCGGTCCCTCCATCAATAGGCTAGCTGATTTCAACCACGTTATCAACCAACATTATCGCAATAAATTATAGGCGCAGCGATATTTTCAGAGTTTGAAATATTCTCTGATTCAAAATCTATTCAAATTTGTATATTTTCAAGATATGGAATTTTGAATATTTCAAACCCTATTTTGCACCCCTTCTCACTGACCTGGGGTTATGAAAAGTTTCAAGGGTTATCCTCGGTTTGATCCGTGCTCGCTTGCCAATTTTCACTATTATTATTCTCAATTTGGTTTAAATGGGGCAAATGAGTTGACAAATGAAACGTTTTTAGTTTTGGTCAATTCCAATGGTTTATTATTGAAAATAATAATTCCAAAATCGAAACGAATCGGTGCACTCACCTGAAACCGTTAGGCGGAAGCTGTAGGGGCGGAAAGAGGCGATACCAGCAGTGATTGGTGAGGGTATGATGGCGGGGAGGGGGGTGGGGAGGGGGGCACCTGGGCCATTGTGATGCAAACCCCACCCCTTGGCGGTTGTCACAGGGGGTTGGAGCACCCTGATTTCCTAACCCTCACCATCGCGAGGGTTCGTCCTCAGAGAGCAGCTGCAAGACTCAGCTGATGCTCGGTTCTGTGTATCAAACCCAGTTTAGATCTTAAGACTCAAATAAATATTTACTTATTCCTCACCACAACCTGACCCTCGGATATACAACTTAACGCTTACATCTTACGTTGCGTTACGTCTACATCTCCACCCAAGAGCTTCACTTTCCAACCAAAACGAGAGTAAAGTATTGTTCAGAATAAGAGAATTTACGAAGTAACGTACCCACTACTCAATCGACTCTTCTACTTTACACATCTAACATTTTCGTCAATTTTTTCACTGAAAGGAATTTTCGTTCTTGTATTCAAGATATTCAATAATATTGGATAATATACAATATAGCAATATTCAATAATATATTGTATTTATTGAATATATTTATATGATTCGTTACCACCTTTCCCGATGTTGATTTTATGGAGCTCATTATCTTTTCGACTTAAATGCAAGTTGAACTGCAACAAGTGGCGTCAGTGGTGGCATCGTAATCACCGCGACCTATTTTTCGAAGTTCAAAGACCGGTTCAGGGTACGCAAAAACAACGATACCAAGAATGCATTTTTTCACTGATGCTTGTTTTGGCACAGTAATGAACTTGACGTCACGTTCATCCCGAAATTCATACAGTTTCTAAATCTAGAACAACGATACGAACAAGGTTTTTTAACATTTACCGGTCGTGCCCCTAATGACGTCAGTACGAAGTATGGCTCTACAACGTACTTGCAGTATGTTAAAAAATGGATTTATTATTTCCGATTCCTTGAAAATTGAACGAACCCGATACCAAACACAGTTGAGACGTCAATAGTAACTATTGACGTCTCAACTGTGTTTGGTATCGGATTCGTCCAATTTTCAAGGAATCGGAAATAATAAATCCATTTTTGAACATACTGCAAGTTATATATGTTATATAACTGTTATATATAACATTATTAGGGTCTCCCATCCGCTGCGTTTTTTCCTGTGAAATCACGACAAACATCTTCTATTCTCAGATACCTTTCAAACACAAAACCTCCAATTGGACCCTAGGTATTTCTGTTTTCCAAAGTTACCAACTACTATTCGAACTTGACCATACGTTTGTATACATGAACATTTTGGTATTTTTAGGGTGATGATGCTACATACCACAATTATACATGTAATTATGTATGAATGAATTCATGTTAATTATACATCTATGCCAAGAACTAGATAAATGGTAATTAGCCCTTATTTCTCACTAAATTCGCATGAATTCGAATTTTAATAAACACGAGGTGTTACTTCTTTGATAACTCAAACAGCTAGTGTTTCCTTCTATTTTTGAGCGAAATTCTATCGATTTTAGGTTCAGAGCCTTAGATGTCGGCACTTCCGAAGAGAAAAGAAAAAATGTGGACATGAATGTGGCGGTAATATTCCAACATTTTCATAACTTCTAATTCGAACAAATTAGCTGACATTTTGGTTTCACCGAAAGTACATTATTTTCGGTCTTGTGTCAAAAAATCAATGAGAAACTATTGGTCTTCTATTCCAATATTATTAAACATCCAAGTCTTTAGGGTAATGTACTATATTGTGCTTTAGGGTAATGATGCTGCGAACGCTACATGACACAATTATGTACGTAATTATGTACGAATGAATTCATGTTAATTATACGTCTATGCCAAGAACCAGATAATACCATAGTTGGTATTTCATTATTCTCTATTCATCTCATAATTTGTATGGTTAATTGTTAACATGAAATATTTTTTCAACCACTGAATTTCACTGTCAATTAGGTGAATTAAAAGGAAGGCAACACTCCTGACTTCGTATTAGGCCATCTCACAGTATCTTGTCGGTATTAATTCACTCCACCAATACCATTGTTATGCACAGGTGGTTTTAAAAGCTTTGAATGGGAGAAAGAGATGAGTACTTAATTTGTCTCCTCTTCAACGAGTGCCTTCAATATTGTATTTTGGTTAAAAAGTCGAAACGAACAAGTGAGAGAAGGGCGTTCGAAAAAGGAAGCGAAAAAATATTGGAGGGAAGGGTGACAAAGAAGTGCTCTGACCCTCGAAGCGGAGTGTCCCATTCTTCAAAGTTCACTTTGAAGTTTTGTAAGGAAGACGGGGATACCTGTCACGGCCCTATTATACCCCTAAACACCTTCCTCTCACCCCTTTCCCTCCTTTTTATTAATATTCGACGGACTTATATTTGATTCCGCGACAAAAAACCCTCCGCCTGAAGGAGGAAGTTATCAAAAGGTCTTTGACCTTTCAAATCGGCTTCAAAGGAGAAACGTTGTGAGCACCTTAAGTACCATAATACGGAATCCGATCATTGTCGGGATTCCAGTGTGAAGATCGTTTTCGTCAAAGGACCTGCAGGGGCGTAAAATGTCGGAGCATCACGGAGATAGTCGATTCGTTTGTGAATAGCTAGATATTTGGCTTTGTAAAGCTTATTGAAATTGGAACTCGGTTTTAATAATGGCACTCGCTTCACGGGATTATGAACGATGTCTCTGGATGTAGCTAATTTCCCAAATGGGTTATTATCAACGATAAGCATCGAAGACAATTTGAAACAAAACACAGTTTTCCACTGAGTAAACAAAGTTGTCGTGGGAAGTTTAAATTTTCACTGGAACGAGAAATATATCAAGTGGTAAACTGTGTTTTGTTTTAAATTGTCTTAGATATTTATCGTTGCTAATAACCCATTTGGGAGGTCAGCTACATCCAAAAGATCAAAATCAAAGCATATTAATATGGCTTAATTTTGATCTTGATGATAATTACCATATTTATTGTGGTTTGTTAATCTTAGATCCTTTCAATATTCATCAGCTCATACGCCTAATCCGTGAGATTTGGATTAATGACACTTTTATTATAGGAAAACAAAATTTGAAATAGAAATCAGAAGTCGGATCATCGGACGTCTAGCTAACACAACTAGGTACCTCTGAACATTATTTCTGAATTTTCGTACTATTTAATATTTGGCATCAGTATCAACGATTAAATTTAATTGTAAATTGATTTCTAAGGTACTTTAATGGTCAAAATGCATGCCTGGACATCAAATGAGCACATCATGTTGGTCAGATTCACGAGAGACTCGCCGGATGTCAGCCATTTTGTGCTGATGGTTAAGGATTGTGAGTTCCAACGGCTCAGCTTGCAGAGTTAACGGTAATTTTCAACGAAATACAGAGCGTTTAGGGCATTTTCAAATTTTGGCCTTACGGGGGCTTTGTTTAATATTGACGTTTCCGTATCTAAACCTGTTCAGAAATAAACCTAACCTGATTTGAACCTGATCAGGTAAACGTAGTAGAAACCGCAAAAGCTGCACTAGAACACCAACTAAACACTACTCTGGGCAGATGGAAATCGACAATTTGAGACTCTAAGCATTCGCCAATTTTTTTAAATTTATTTATTTTTATTTTATTTTTTTTTATTTTTTTTTACCAGTAGGTACCTATACTTTTTTAGAACTATAATAATATTATACATTTTATATCAGTACTGGACTAGTCGCGCGTTCGAAAATAATCATTTCTAACCACGAGAATGGTTGTTACGTTGATATAATGCCCTCAATGATAACTGGGACACGGTAATCACGCTCTGGTGGAGCTTAGAGAAACACTGGTACATCTCCGGTGAACTTATCCTGTTAGTTTCGTCCGCATATCTGTAGCGACTGACGCATTTCCAACGATACACCAGATCTGTATTGCCAGTACGTTGCTCCTTGGGTACAACTGGAAATGACGCATTAATCGAAAGGAAAATTCCCGAGCTGTGATGTGTTGAGAATAAGCGTTCCGGCCACATCATTAATTCTCACCTACCTGTACGATTAATCGAAAATTAGGTTTGACTCATGCGATAGGTCTGATCGAAGGTTTGGTTAATGATTCCAAGGGACTGGCGGCAGGGCTAAGACAAGAGGGAGTGGTAGCCGTGTAAAATCGGGCATCATTAACACCTGAAACAATCATTCTTCACACCCCCGCGGCGCCACCTAATAACTAACCGAGATCGTTATAACCAAGAAGAAATTGAGGTTTGCCGCTCTGTTCCCATGATATCACCTTTTCTGAAGCGTCCCGTGAGAATAAATTAGCGAAAGGAGAGAAAAGGCGGGTTGGTTGGTTGGTAGGGGGAAAAGGTGTTATGTCCAAGAGAGAATTTTTTTTCTTCTTCTTCTTCGAGTAAGAATCATTAACTATCTTTGGGAGATTCCCCTGAGGGGTGGAGAGTGAAGTGATTAATGTTTCTAGGGCTGGTAAGAGATTTTTCGCTAATGGCGAGACCGTGAGGCGACGTCACGTGGGCAACGGCCGTCGTCGTTTTCAGGAGCCATTACCGGCCCATTTCCCGGTCCGCACGGTACCGTCGAAGAAAGTTACCTCGATTTCCACGACCGACAAATTCAACTCAAACCCCAGAGACCCCGACATTAATTATCGGGAGAAAACTCCTGTACCGGACACTTATCCGTAGCTGGAAGCTGTCCACAGTCGTGATCCCTGACATACATACCAAACAATATCCCAAGACAGTTCTTTCAACTGATGGAAAAATAGAAAATAGTTCATCGATATTTTATGAAACAAGATGAGAACCATTAAGTGACATTTCGGAAGCACAGCTCTTCTTTGTACAGATTTGTGAATTTTATTATTATGAATAATCGTTAATTATTATTTTCAAGTACTGTAAATTATTATAACCTTGCTGAAACCCGTGCGTTGCTGATGCGACTTCTTCCCGATCACTCCCCCATGGTCTCAAGAGGTTGTGTATCGAATTTCAGCGCATTAGGGTGAACAGGGGAGAATTCAGCTGTATCGCTCACAATATTGATTCGGGAACACGATGAAAAATATGTAGTGTATGATGAAGATGGGTGCATGATGGAATATAGGATGAAGATGATGATGAAAAATATGAAGATGAGTGTAGGATGAAGTGGTGGAAAGTTATGTGAAACCGATTGAAAGAAGAACATTACACATATCTGCAAATAATTGGGTTCTAGTTGTTGTTCAACAGCTTGGGGTCATTTCCGAAATAATTTTCTGCGTAGAATCTTAATCATCTTAATCCGAACTCAGAATTGTCTTATCACGTCTGAATGTTGATATATTTGACGTTATGTACACGAAAAATGGCAAATTTGGCTATTTTTGAGGTTAGATACACACTGGACAAAAATTTTCTAATTTTTTCTACACGTTACATCATCTAGTACTACTCTTTCCCTACTAGACTTTGAATGATATTTTAAGATGCTTCTTTCGAAAATTATGGCGATTTTTAGGTGAGGGATGACATGAAAAACTTCTACTGGGCTAAACAAACCTTTTTTGTCATACAATATTTAAAACAAACCTATAACCAAACGTATAACTATGAGGTTTCCGAAGATGCTAATTACGAATTTGAGGTCAGATAACAAAAATGATGGCTACAATATGGTGCGAAAGTATTTTTGAAAAATCATGGTTCGAATAGCCGACAAAATCCCGTTTTATATTAAGAGATTTTATTTCGAGACTAAAGGAATTTTCGGCATGGGTTTAACGTTCAAATGCTTTTCAAGGAATAGATAATGCAATAACCCATTGAGGTTATGTTCTAACATGAACGGATATATTTTAACTTTAAAAAACGTCAATAAAATCAATAAAAGAGCTCAAATTTCATCGAAAGTTCATTAGAAAACTTCTCAAATTTTTGGAATCGGACCTCAGATTCGTAATTTGTATCCTCAAAAACCTTCTAGTTATATGTGGACATGGTTTTAAATTTGTATGATAAAAAAGGGTTTGTTTAACCCAGCAGAGCTTCGAAGCTTTTCGTGTGATCTCTTCACCTTAATATCGCCATAACTTGTGAAAGAAACATCCTGCAGTTTCATTCAAAATCTCATTTTAGAGGGAAAGAGTAGTACTAGACGATGTAATATGTAGAAAACAAGTTTTTGGTGCAGTCTGTATCTAACCTCAAAAATTGCCAAAATAGTACTTTTTCGTGTACATAACCTCGAATATTTACCATATAGCCTCGAATATAGCACAAACAATTAGATGGTTTTCTAAAACCAGATGGTTTTCCAAAACCATCTAATTGTTTGTGCTTCTTTTCGTATCAAATTACCCTCAACAAGTCAACGTCGAAGTTGTATGACACAACCTACTGCTAAATGCATCTCTGTAGATGAATAGGTACGAGTACTTATTTAAAGGAAATAGGAAAACCTCCCTCACACTGGAATATCAGTGGAGTTTGGTTTCATTGCGTCCTGGTCCCACTCAATTTCGGAGATTTAAACGATTTGACCCATTTTTCGAATATTTGTTGTTATTAGAGACGACCGCAGAGTTTGTGTATCCCCTTCTTATCCCTTTTCATCGAGGTTACGGACATCAAAGAAAAAAGTCATCAGGTCCCATCGGGTGAAAATGGATTGACGAGGATGGCGGACGCGGATGACGAAGAGACGACCCCCTTCGTCGACCCTCGGGGAGTCCTGCGAACCCCACAAGCAGCTGCCAGGGCCCAGGTGGCCGCCTCACCTGCGCGTTTAACCCCCAGCATCCCTTCCCGCCAAAATCATTACGCCAAACAAGGTCGGACAGTTTTGACAAATACATTTCAGAGCCAAGTCAACCGTGAGGTTTTACACCCCAGAGGAGCCTAAACCTTCACGATGGGATGAACATTTTTTTAAGGCAGCTCATTCTTACTTTTTTTCTTCCTTCTCACTCCGCCGTCTGATACACGACTGCGGAACGTGGTATCAGTCTGTTGGATGACATTCATGAAAATTCCACGAAGGGCGATCGAAACACAGATTAACTCGATGAAATCGATTTTCTTCACCGGTCAGTGAAAATCACTGCTTCCAGCTGTGGTCATCCTAGTGGCGGTCCTCCTAGTTGTGTCCACAGCAGTGGTTCACTACCGTTTCACTACTCAGGACCACTTCGAACCCTTCATAATCAGAGGCGGACCACCTCTTATCCTTCAGAATCCAAGGTGGACCACTTCGCACCCTTCAGAATTCGAGGAGGACCACTTACGATGGAATTAATATATACTACTATAATGCATAGGTAGGGCATAAATATGAAAACATTTAGTCAAAATTAACACGATACTGTAAACACTCACTTCAAGATGAGTGAAACTCAGCGCTAAAAAGATTCTGGAATAGAGCAGTTGCATGCTGATTAAACCAATTTCCCAAGATTAAAAGGCATTAGATGTTCGCCTCGCGGACCGCAAATTCTGAATCAGTGGTCCAGAGGACTCGTGAGGGTGGCCGTGAGCTAAACCACCGTTAGGAATGATATGTAGCCATTACCAATACTTGATTATTCCTGGTACGTTCTTATATTGGTATCACGCATCTGACTCATTAAAATCATCTTCAACCCCTTCTGGACAAAAAATTGCAAATCGTCGAGGAATCAGCAACACCACCATTGGTGGTCCACCAAGCTCGTTTTTCACAACTTTTCAGGAGAGAGAAAAAACCGATTTTTTCGTCCATCAAGGCCTAATTAACTGAGGTTTTTCTCGATATCTATGATGAATGATATCTATTAATCATAGATATCGAGAAAAACTTCAGTCAATTAGGCCTTGATGGACGAAAAAATCGGGTTTTCTCTGTCCTGAAAAGTTGTGAAAAACAAGCTTGGTGGTGTTGCTGATTTCTCGACGAAATCATACAACAGTTTATGATACTTGGTTGATAATAGTTTAATAAAGGCTTAATAAAGTCAAGGTTTGTTACATAAAAATCCACGATTTGTCAGCAACGGAAAATTAGGAATGTTCGAAGAGCCTTTTTCAGTGTCCCTCATCATTTGTCAACAATAAACAATGGCAAAGCTTATATGAATACTTTTGAGTCCTATTTGCATCGAATTAACGTATTACCCACCACGATATGGACATGTTCCTTGAAAATGTAGGGCATGGAAATGGAAAATAATGTAAATTAATGCACTCTTTTTTGCTT
Source organism: Stenodema calcarata (assembly GCA_963920205.1). Classification (NCBI taxonomy): domain Eukaryota; kingdom Metazoa; phylum Arthropoda; class Insecta; order Hemiptera; family Miridae; genus Stenodema; species Stenodema calcarata. The sequence goes on along the minus strand of OY986049.1, from coordinate 26,761,106 downwards.
TGTTTCAGGTTAGTAAATGATGCCTTCGCCTCACAACAGGTGAAGAATTATTCAATAAATCAGTTCACTGATTTATGATGTTTCATGTCATTCGCATGTTAAGAAGCGTAAATAGGTAGTATCAGATTCTATATTTTTACCACATATTTTAGTGTTCGGACTAAAACCCGAATACTCAAAATTTGATTTTGAACACTAAATCACATATTTAATATGTGATATTATCATTAACAATTTTTTAAATGTAGAGTAACTATGTGAGGGCGAGCATCTGTTGTGGCCACTAGTCAACAGATCTGTTTATTTTTATCATCCTAAGGAGGACCAAGGAGGTTTGATGACAATGTTGGACAAATTAGAGGAGATTTCCACGTCAATTTCGTCCGCGGCCATTGGGTTAGTTACTATTGCCGAGATTTTAATCCAATATCTAAACTATATATTATATATATGCTGATACAAATTAAAACAGCAACTGAAATGATTCTGACTCATTAGTTCCTTACAGATCATAAAACCTGACTTCAGGGGCTTGCCCTTTCCTGTAATGGATGGAGACTGAAGACGTTAGGTACACCCAATACTATTACAAAATTAACTTAGTTTTATACTAGGAATGAGCGTCCTCTATGACGTATATTGAGATATATATTGCCTACAAATCACCATGCATTAGGGCCATTCTCGTTTTAAATGCATAGTTCGTCATTCACAATACATAATCACTATCACATTTTCGTTTACAAAGAGCTTTTAGGTGGATTCAGTTGAAATCTTGATCCTGTTATGAAATCGTGGAAAAACTGCGTAGAAAAACCACATTCAGTTCAGTGGAAAAGGAGTTGTATTTGTGTACATTTAAATTAGGTAGAGATTCGATTCACTGCTGGATATTCAAATCAGAATTCACTTGAGCAAGTCAAATTCACCCCTTGTTTCCGTTCGCGTCGACTATACGCACGCGTCACCTCAAGACACAATACAACTTCATACTGTATTTCCTTGTGTACAACCTGCTCGCCCTCTTTGCATTCAACGCGATTTTTCAAAAGTTAGCTCTTCCAAAATGACCATTGACTGATTTCCACGTTCCAAGCTGAGCGTGAAATATTAGTCTGGTCAGAATAAAAGCGAGGAAAAAAGTCCCTCACGTTCAATCCCCTTCGGCCATTGTGCCAGATTCCCTCTCTAGCTCACAGTCGTGGGTCCACCCTGGTTTTAGCTATGCCAACTCACCCTTCCGAGCTAGTCAACCTCTCAAACCCTCTTTTTTCAAGAGGAGTTGAATGAATGGCGTAGGTCGTAGGTTGCGGAGGGTGTGGGTTTTATATGAGAGTTGGTACGCGTGGAACCCGAAAACGAGCGGACAGTGCCGACCAAAACCCGTTGGTTAATCATAGATTTCCTATCCACTTATATTCTAAAGGGTGATTCAAAGTAGCGCCGGATTTGGATTGCCCGCCGTTTTTCGGTTATTTTGACGGTAGGCCTGTTGTACTTTTGTAATCAAGTAGATATCAAATAGAGAATGCTATGCAGAAATAGTTTGTAGACTTCGTGTTTTGATCGGCAAGGTATATGCCGAAACATGCCACACTGCACATGAAACGATTAATCTAAATTCCCAGGGCGAATGAGGTGGTGACCAGAATTGACCAGCACAGTCCTGTGACCTGACTCAACGTGATGGTTTATTATCTTCGATAATGAACCATTGGGTTTATGAATCATTGGGTTGAACCATCATGGTTTTAAACCATGATGGTCTATCATCTTCGATAATGAACCATTGGGTTTCATTAAGCACGAAGTGAATGAAAACAAACCCCACAACACAACTTAGCTCGAGCAAGGCATTTGTCAAGGCATTCCTTGGGGACAGCCCCTTGACACTTCAACTCGTGGCGTTTTATTTCTGGTGCACAGTTCAGCATGGCGCTCGCTGAAGTAGCTGCTAAGCAGCACATACAAATTGGAACGTATCCCAATTAGTTTCAGCCTAGCAAGGATCATGGGCCACCACATTGCATTGAAGGCTCCAGCTATATCAAAAAATATAGTCAGAACCCACTTGTCCCGCCTTTGCTGGATGTCGTACAGCAGGAATGCTATGGCATCCTCCGTACTCCTGCCCCAGGTGCAACCAAACTGATTAGGGTGCGAATCGTCCGTGAGATAGGGCTCAACGGCATTCAATATGAGGTGCCTTATTCCTTGGGTTTCATTAAGCACGAAGTGAATGAAAACAAACCCCACAACACAACTTAGCTCGAGCAAGGCATTCGTCCACATCAGCCTTGATGTGGAACTCTGTAGAAGAGTAACGACCAGTTTTACCCAACAACCTTCAATCCCTTCGACAACATTACTTGAGAGGGAGATCATTTGTTGTTACGATTCAATATGCAAAATCAACTAGCCGACCCATCCGTGCGGATGTCCCTCAAGGTAGTGTATGGGCGCCATATTTATACAGTCTGCATTGCTATGACATGCCGATCTCCGACTCCCCAGACTTCTCCGGTTTATATGCAGGCCATTTGGTCTTTGCCGTGAGTGGTCAAGACTCCGACACTGTCTCTCAGCGGCTACACGTTCTATCGGAACTATTGGGCCAGTGGTGTACAAAATGGAAAATAAAAATTCCTCAAAAAAGCAGACACCTAACCCATCCTCAATTACCTCCAACAACCAATGTAAAACGCAACGTCTCACCTATATTTAGGAGTAATCCTAGATCAGCAATTGAAAGACTGAGAACCCGCTGCTACTAACTCCGAACTCCGATCACTACTACGCTCTCTGAATCGTGTGCTGATGTATAAAACACTTATCCGACCAATCTGAACGTATGCAACAGAAGTATGGGGAACTTGCTCCAAATCTCAATTCAGGAGACTCGAGAAGCAGCAAAACGTCATGCTTCTAAGACAAATAGTCCATGCACTCTCTTGTCCGAAATGAGACTATCTACACCGATCTAAAACTCGAATCACCGAAAGAACTTCTGACCCGACACTCAATCAACTTCCATCTTCGTCACGAAGACCACTTCAACCACGATACGTATGTGCCAATAGTTCAGTGATGTAGAAAGTACAAAATATCAGTGACGTAACTATCAAGTAGGTGCACACTATGTACAATCAAGGACTGATGCCATGTTGTCAGCCTAGGACAAGGGATAATTGTGAGATATTTACTCTTTCCCGCCAATGAGGTATATTACATGTACAGTAATGGTCTCAATAAATAAATACAAAAAATAGTAACGATGAACTTTACCGCAAGAATACACGCATGTAGAAGCAATAGGGGTGCTAATTTGCCGGTTTCATTCTTAAATAGGAATGGTATGGTTTTTTTTTTTTTTTCAACTCGATTTATTGTTTTTTAATAACGTTATCAATATTTTAAATCCAGCGCAACCTTTCAATCACCCTACATTTCGGTGCCAGTGGCACTCATAGACAGGGTTCGAATCGTGGTTTCTTCTGTTCGAATAGAATGACATTCCGGATCTACTTATTCGAAAAAATCTACTCATTAGCGAGAAGAATCTGTAAAATACAGATTTTGATCACATTTTCACAACATACCTACTTTGCATGTAGTAGTTATACATTTCATCAATATTATTTGAGCACTTTCAGAGAAAATTTAAAAATGGATAAAAACGAAGTTTTCTCACTCACCCTGAAGGGTAGAAGATATACGAGTATTTTTCAAACGGTCTGGGAGGGGGATATACGACGAGTACATTTCGTTGTCACATCCTTGTCAATTCATCCATTATCCATAAATATAAATGAGGCGGTGGTAGTCAATTGTAAATCGCTATTTTGAACGTCGAAAGTGGCTTCGTATTCTGGGAATCCCTGTGGCGTACAAGTACATACATCTCAACTTTATCTAAGGAACTAAAAGCTGCAGTTTTTTTCCCTCATTTCAAATTCATATTAAGAATCTCAGTTGAATGCAGGTTACTTGAGCAACTCAGAGTGAAGTGGGCGGTGAAGAGAAAAAATTCCAAATACAAATCAGAACTTTCCCCGCAATAGTCAAGCCTTTACATCAGCATAGACGGGCGTTCTTGGATAAAATCCATACCAAAAGCGACGTAAAAACTCATTTAAAGGAGGCCTTCTTCGTTAAATAAAAGATTCAGAAGTGGCGGAAAAAACAGGGGCGGGGACGAGTGGAAAAACACCATCATATCTGGTATAAAAAGAGAAGTAGGATAGTCGAGAGATTCTCGAGAAAGTCTAAAAACTGGGCTGTGCGAGTGCGGTATTATGAAATGCATACAAAGAGAGGATAGCTTTGAATAGTGGACGGAAGAGCTCCGCGGCATTTGATTCCTAATGAGGCATATAACAGGAAAACCATTGAAGGCATCTCGGAATGGTGAAGTACCCTTCGGTACAGACCTGGAGGGCGGTTGAAATGGGGGGTTGAAATAGGGTTAGTGGGAGGGTTGAAAAAAAAACTTTTTTTTTCAAAAAACGACTTTGCGAACGAGGAGGAGGGATAACTTGAGATGAGCAGGATGAGGTTGTAAAAAAAAGAAGGAAAAAACGCAACATCGAGAGATTATTATTTTTAATGAAGGGTGAGAAACGGCGAAATCGTATTAGCGCATGGTTTTTAATTGGACAAGAGGTGGAAAGGGTTTGGTTGGGAAAAAGGGCAAGGGAAATGGTTGTGAAGGGCCCATCGTTGGAGGAGCGAAGGCGAGGGGGCTATCCGTAGGGCGTAGCGCATCCTTTCTGCTATGAAAAGGCATTCAGCCACAACCACAACACTCATCTTCGAGCAGTACCAGCGTGCCAGCTTTTTCCCCAACCTTCTCTCGAGGTCTCAGAGGATGAAAAAAACCAAAAAAAGAAGAGACTTCCGTCTAAATTCATCAACTCCGTGAGGCTTCATCTCTTGTAAACCCCGTTGGATCATTACCGATGGCAACTCCTTAGCTTAACCCCCGCTCGCTCACATTTTAATTTTTTCCCCCCTTCACCACGTGAAAAGTCGCAAAAAAAGTTTCATGCAAATCGCTCGAATAGAAGGAATTACTTGAAGAATTTTCATTATCCGCTTACAATACTGAGCTCTGCAATGAACTCTGAGCGTAAAAACCGGAAACATTCGAGACGGCTTTCATTGAACCTACAGGACGTGTGAGGGGGGCCTCGTTAGAATTTCCAAAACTCGGAAAAACTGCGGATTATTTGTTTAATGTTTGTTTTCGGGTTTAAAAGGGGCGTATTCAATTCGAGGATGTTCAAAGTCAAGAACAGTTTAATTAGAGCCTGTTTTCATGAATTTGAAGAGTGAATTTGTGGTTTTTTTGTCGTTTTTCATGAAAAGAGATTTCTCTAAGTCTTATTTTCAGCGTTCATCGTCACTACTCGAGATGTTTATGGTTCTTGAGGAGATTCAATGTGACACATTTTGTTCATAAGGATGAGTGCAGTTCTTCTATGTCGATGTATAAGAAATCGATCAATATAAATACAACAATTCGATTTGTATTGGGCGGACCTCAGAAACCCACAGATACCAAAGTGGTGGTTTTTCAAAATGAGTTAAAACTGTTTTCATCCAACCAGAACGGTTTTGTTTTGATATTTTTGACATTTTATGTCTTTACTTTGCTACATAAACTCGAAAATGTAACGCGGGAATGAAACGCGGGACATGTAACGGAGTTTCTGATGATTTTCGCTTACAACCGATTCGTTGCTACGGAACTTTATCTTCGCCAGTTATCATCGTACAAAAATCGTTCACCACTCGTTGGATAGCTCTCGATTTACCTAACCATATTACGTTAACCACTGCGGAGTGCGTGGCCGACAAGCTGCGGTGTGAGCGTGATTGTTTAAATAATTGTTTATACACAGGTGATCATTCTCAATAATTTATATTGTCAACACGAATGCAAGCTTCATATAAGTTTCTGATGGGAGGGGGCGAAAAGACATAAAATGTCCCTCGTGGTTGCGTACTTGTACGAAAGCTGTACCCACCATTTGTGTTTTCAATTGGTTTTCAGTTAGCTCCACTGATTTAAATACTCAATGGAAAAATAACGTTCTTCACTAGAAAACACACAGGAACCCTTCAGTGTTTCTAAAGAAGCACCTTTGCAACTATCCACCTTTCCAACAATCACTGGTTCTTTCAATTAATTGTGCTCGACTGGAACATAATTTTCTCTGAAAGTTCTCTAAAAAATGACGCTAGGACGGAGCATTATCACAATGTTATCATAATAATATCAATCGCATTATTTTTATTTAAAATTTATAAAAATGTGAATTTGACTGAAATGAGACAAGTATAAACAAAATTGCTTGATCTTCAAAATTTCTCTCACAAATTGAGATCTTCCTGTACACCAAAGTTTGACTCCAGTTCCGCATATAATCCTCCATTTATGAGGTTTTAGTCGCAGTCGCCTCTCGGACATGTCTGACTTGATAAAAGCATCCAAACGATTCAGAGATACCTACATAATAGCAATAAAGGTTTACAACACCGTGATCGATTAAAAATCTTAATTTTTAGAAATGTACATTCAATTCCAAACAAGTGCACGGCATAATGTCGCTTAAGCTGCAACAGTACACAGGTCTATTCATGACCATTATGAGTTTGATTCATGTTACTTAGCAAAAGTTTGTGCCGGATCCATATTTTGAATCAGTTTTGAGATACGGACTGTAATTCGCTCCAATCATCAGTAATGACATCATGATATAGAGGAAGTGCTAGGCCATCATGACACAAAGCCACAGTCTACAATGGCAAAAAAATCCGTCCGAAAAGAGTTGATGCAAGTTCTCCAATGTTTACACTTTGTAACCAGTACAGGTTTATGGCTCAGCTGAAAAGTTTGGCTTTTTTCAAGAGTTTGTAGGTCTGTTACTCTTCAATGCTAAAATGCTAAAAGTAAGATAAACTGAAAAATCAACTCATCAATGTAACGTCCGCAGCTTTGAGCAGTATTCTGAGAACGGAGAAACTCACTATGTATTGCCATTGCATGATGTATTGGTTATTTATTCATATAACTACCATCCAACGTAATTATTTGAACCTAGAGCGTGGTTTTTATTTTCATTTAGTGTCGAGCATCACGAAAATTCTGATTCAAATGTGGTAAGGGATCATCCCTTATCTAACGCTTTATTTCGGTTGAACAAACTAATGAAAACTGCCAGCGAAGGGCCCGAAAGCCGTGATTTCTCAGTTCCACTCATTCGAGGGGAGTCGGAAATGGGACTCCGTTTCCGTCCCCTTAACAATCTACATACAAGGCATTTATGTTTTTAGGGGAGAAAAAGCTTTTCCTGTTAGCAAACGCACTAAGGGAAAGGAGGACGGTTTCCGTATATTTTACCGGTGATAAGTCTCGCCAAGATATATTAGACAAGAATGGGAGAGGGAAGTCAAGCCCGAAGGTCGAAAAAAAGATCCAAGTGGTCATAAAGGAAGGGGCGGAGAGCTAGTAATCCTTCCCCGAATATAAATTCCCTCTTTACTGGGTGTTAAAATTAAACCATAAAACCCAAGTGAAGCTTGCGAGGGTACTTTGGAGGGCTTGAGGGCGAAACCCTCTCCCTCCGAAGGTTTCGTGAAAACAAAAGGGCTGCGGACGGACATAAATGAAATAATTAGACTAATAAACGGCCTTGGATGGCGGCGGTCAGTTATTCGTGAATCCATTCCTGCATCCAAGCACGAGTATATAGCATAATCTGTATCCTGGTATTGCTTGTAATTCTTCAAGTAAAATAGTTATGAATATGTACCTAAATATGAACCAATTACATTTCTGTAGGTAGAGACAATCATGTTGAATTTGTTTTCTAATTCTTTCAATATTCAACGCTCAATATTTTATGCTCTAATGTTAGCACTATTATAATTCAATACAAACCATGATCATTGTTTTTCGTTCAAATGACCATTGGTATGTTAGTAAATACACAAATCCTCTATGCTTCAAAGAGACTACTTGCTAAACTTTCTGGAGTATAGCCCAATCAGAGTTTTGATCGGTGAATATTTGTATGATATGAAATGTATGCCAAATTACTCTCAGCTCAGGGAATTACGGTCCAAAGCTGAGAGCCGAATTTTCAGTCTCTTTTCAATGTTTATTGTCAAAATAATTTTCCGTTTGCTGATGCACAGCGTCTTGGTTGAGACAATGTAGGAAGTTTATTTTGATGCCATAAATGCTTGTACATTTCAAGTCGTATCACTTTAATTGACAGTTTCGAACATTCTCGAACAGTTTCGTTACATTGAGTGATGGAGGTAGGAATACTCCTCGTAGAGCATACCTAGTGCCTATTGCATAAAACAACGAGTACTTCGTTCAAGTGCAAGTATTCTTCGTTGGTTGTGTTTCACAATGCTACTATTGTGAACCTGTAGTGCACTATGAATTCATCTAAGTTTACCTGCGATTCTCAACAATTTTTTGTTTTCTTCCTTTGAAGAAAACAGAAGGAATCATGAAACTTTGGTAGGTAGGTATTTACAACACGAAATCGGTGAACATTTCAAAGACAAAATGAACGAGAAATTCAAGGCACGAGCACACAAATTTTTCTTCCTACTCATTTTGACTACGTACAACAAACAAAAACAACTATTCAGCAACAGACCAACTCGAGTGATCTAATTTTAGCATGAAATCAAACACGTCAATAATTTTTCTACTAAGATTCACCAATCTAACACTTGTTACTTTCACAGAAGGTACAACTGTCCTTGAACATTCGTACTTTTCTCTTAGAATAAACCCTTGTACTTCACGCTGTGCGTTAAAGGTTCCTGTACTGTACACTTATTTTATTAAGTAGGCGTGAGCTCAAGCAAGACGAGCGTTCGATCCGTTCAGCACAATATAGTTATAGATACAATGATGGTTGAATCGCGGAACTATTCAAGTAAAGAAGTGTGTATGTGTATACGGCACACTTTCTCGTGAAAATCAATCATTGAATCGGTAATAGAAGATTGGAACATGCGAAAATGGTTGAAGGGCTTCTTATTACCTTCTAACCCATTTTCGCTCGAAACTTCTCGAATTTGATTCACTACATTCCGCACATCTTCAACACCCAACAGAAGTGGTGATGCTTCTGTGTCGTAACAACTGCCAGCTGTCACAATATCATTCCAATCCTCTCGACGATTGCAACTAGTCCAGGCCGTCACCCTAAGCAATATAGCGCCACAAATTGATAACGCACATAGATAACCCCCCTTCAGTCCATATGCGGTTTAACGGAAAAAAGAAAGATTTATGAGCCATCTACCCTGTTTACGTTTTTCCCTCAATCATCTTTGATTCATTTTTTTCACCCTCTCGAGGGCCTCCCCATCTATTTTGTCAGAGGGAGGTCACGGTTTGATTCGCCACTAACCAAAAACTGGCGCCCTCCTCCACTTCGTACCCTAAGCCCTTTTTTCAATATAAGTGAGGCCTGGGATATTATTGATGTTTTGTCACCCGGCGGTTAGCATTCCAGCTAAGTCATTGCTTATGAATATATTTACGTGTTCCTCTTTTCACTGTTTCATTTGCCCTTTTTTGTGGCTTCATCGTGGTTACAAGCCTTTATATCTACAATCCAGTTACACCGGATTGGAATGTTGGCGTAAATAGTGAGAACCCACAGCGGAATGCCCATGTTAATGATCCCAATGATGAAATGTTCACTGGACCCTAAACAATGATCTAAGACGTTACTGTATTAATTTATCGCATCACGGTCGTAGGTAAGTAACTTACGGTTTTTTTTTCAATTAATTTAATTCTGGAAGCAAATGATTTAATGATTGATGCACGAAGACACGAAAATTGTTTTTATAAATATCCAACTGGGAATGCCGTTCGAACGAAGGATCGATTAGTGGCCCATTCAGACTTTTGTTTCTTGAAATAGCAAAACCAAATCACTAAATTTACTTACTTTTTATCACAACTAGACTAATTCGGGTTGGTTATACTCCTTTTACTAGCCAGATTACCCGGGAGGGTGTAAATAACTCAGTGTATTGATAAATAACCTTGACAACTGACAAACCAAATTACAGCTGCATAGAGTGAATAGCATAGAAATTAGCTATAGGACCCACTCAGCTGACCCGGGGCAGGGGAGCAGGAGAGTCCTGGGGTACTCCCCGGGAAATGTTTGACTAAATAGAGGGTTTTAAACTGATTTCAACACATTTCATAATGAAAAAAAATTAATTTTGGAGTAATGGTTTTTTTAATCCACGATTTTTCAATGTTTCTTAATATGTTTCGGGGGCCCGGATAAATATTCCGGACCTCCTGGACACCCCCCCCCCCCTTGCTACGCCACTGGCTATGATTCTACCATAGCCTATTACAATCTCTGGAACAAGCTCATCACAACGGAGGAATACATAAATGCCAGTTACACAGATGTTCAGGTTTTAAAAAAACACTTGTATTTTCGTAGCACATGTTTAATCGTTGTACAGAGTGAATTTACAGGATACTCGCACTTAGGAAAACTCGCATTCAGGCGACAGACTCGGTCGGATGTCAAGACAATACTAACTCGACGGGGGCCGTCGAAATAGTTATATAACCTCGGTCTGCTTGTTCAGCAGTAAAGACCGTTCCGAGTATGTAACTTACGTGCATTCGAATTCATAGTACATATTTTACATTTAAACAGAGTATTCAATGGAAATTATTAGGTACATCGAATGTTAAAAGTAGCCATAAATAAATATACTAAATATAGGAAAATATTTTGAGAAACTAACATCATGGAAAATGGAAACCAGAACAAAATCACTCTTCTTGAAAATTGAGGATAACATGTACCGCGCAGTTCCCTGAAATTTGTTCCCTTGATTCACCCTTTCCCTCAGATCACGTCAGAACACAAGCGACCGGCGGCCCACTACGTCAGAGCCTATGACGTACGAGCGTATGACGTCAGACGGCTGGCAGGAGGCCAACTAATACGTCAGAGCCTATGACGCACGAGCGTATGACGTCATACGACTGGCATACGGCCAACTAGTACGTCAGAGCCTGACGCACGAGCGGATGACGTCAGACGGCTGGCAGAAGGCCAATTAGTACGTCAGAGCCTATGACGTCAGAGGGCTGGCTGGCTAGATGATCGGGTGGTAGCGAAGGGAGGTGGTGATGACGTCAGAGGGGCCAGAGGGAGGCAGATACCTGAAACCCCCATTTCTTCCTCACTACTTTCGTGATCACCGTGAAATTGCCTAAAGGAGTTTCAGATTTTCATTTCAGTACTTCATTTTTTTTTTTTTTTTTTAATTGTTACCTATATAAATTATTGAGAATGATACCTGTGTGTAAACAATTATTTAAACAATTACGCTCATACCGCAGCTTTGCGGCCACGCACTCCGCAGTGGTTAACGTAATATGGTTAGGTAAATCGAGAGCTATCCAACGAGTGGTGAACGATTTTTGTACGATGATAACTGGCGAAGTTAAAGTTCCGTAGCAAACCGAATCGGTTGTACGTGAAAATCCTTAGAAATTTTTCATAACGCTTTCTTCGTCACACCGTAATGTCACACTTTTTGAGTTATGTGCCATAGTAAAGACATAAAATGTCAAAATAGTTTAGTAAATGTGAGCATAAATGTTAAAAGTCCACGTACTGAACAAAAAATGAAAACCTTTTTTATTTACTGATAGTTACTAATAAACTTGGTGGAAATTAACCAGAACACTATAAAAGAAGCGACTTACAAACGGAAATCAGAGTGGTTATATTACTCACATAGTCCTCGTTTGGTGAAACGGAAAGTCGAAGATATAATTTCCGAATACAGCTGAAAGGAAAATTCCGATAACCGTCTAGATATGGCGTAGGGGTTGTTTCAAAAGAGAATATCAGATGGAATATAAAATGCTGAATGGTTGGTACTATTGCGTGTGATAGAATCCGACAACGGCGAATCTGTCGTGCAGAGATAATTGATTAATTCATAATATCCCTGGTTTTTATCTACTGATGCCCATAACTCTTGTGGTTAACTGTGTGGTTTGATATAAGAAATCTTCAAGCTAGAAAAATTGATCGATGTCATAGTGCTACCAGTGGTGCAATCAATGAGCAGGTGGAAACTGTATTCATCTTACGCAGGGTGCTTATGCGGTTGATCCGACTCTGATGAATGATCAACTCGAAAAAGTAATGGTTAATGATGTCGAGGGATAAACGGAGATCCACGATTCAAAAACGTTTCCTCTTTTTAAGAAGGGGAAGAAAAAAAATTTTCAGATGATAAATGCATCGGAGACGAGTCACGACCGTTTCCTCTGATGACGAAAGGCACATTAATTTCGAAACGTCAGAACCGAGCGTCAACCTTCCTCTCCCCGCAGAACGGGCATCCGGGATGTAACAGAGGTGTCATATCAAGAGAAGTGCCATATCGACTTAGGTGTTATCATCGGCAGACCCGGTTATCAACTGAACGGCTCTCACCTTTTTTTTCCCAACTGAGTCAGAGCCGTTTGAGTTCGTTCGTTGATAAATCACGTTTTCTTTACAGCCGTGGCTCAGGCGTCGCGCATTCCGCAATAAATAAATCAGTCAGAGAGTTAAAGGAGAGTTTTCCGTTGCATAAATGAGCTTATCATCCTATTTTATTGCTACGGATCACCAGTTTCTCACCGTTCCAAGAATAGTATTAAGGTGCGCTATAAGAAAGAGTGCATTAGTCTGTATCAAGCTCTCATGAATGATGAATGTACTTTTTAGCTGTCGTTATTTCATCTCACAGGTTTCATCATAAACTGAATACCAGTAGCTCCACAAATATCAAATAATAGTAGGGATTGATCTATTTTGAGGGCATTTAAAAAAATCTCAATGTTGTACCTCATTGGTGGTTTTCTATGGTCCATTCTTATTTTTTAGCATATCCTTTAGTAGCAGTGGTGGGATTTCCTTATGTTTTTGATCGAGGACAGAAGAGGGCAACACCACAGAGCTAATTGGTCAACATCCTGTTCATTCTCCTTGGCTTTTCTGGCTGGCGGGGTATCTGGGGGTTATAAGAGGTGTTGCGAAATTAAAATCTTTGTTCCAAGCTTTCGGCTACACTTAGCCAACTTTAGGGCTGTAACATGAGGCTTGACCATCGTTAACAATGCTGACGTTAAATTCTGAATAAATGCAAATATAAGTATTTGCACTAGAGATTTCTACTAGAGTTCGCCGCTACATTATAACTAGAGTGTTCCTCCGTCCCAGTCTCTGCTTTCAGCTCCGCTCGCCAGGTTTAGGATGGTTATTGGTTTTTCCTGATAAGTGTGTTTCATTTCGACGGTCTCACAGCAACACCCCGTATCATCATTTTCGCAACTTTTGAGGAGAGCTGGAAAAACGCCTTCCAAAGATTTTCTCCTCCCATAATCAATACATTTTTTAATTGTGGTACTTTTACAACATAAATACCCATCTTTATGAACTTGCGAAAGAAATTTAGTTCAATGTGTAACGACAGTGTATCCATCGATATGCAAAACTCATTTTCGTCAAAAATGATGACGTGGGGCGTTGCTGTGAGACCGTCGATTCGGTGAACCCTTCTTAACATGGTAAAACTGATTATAGCCAGCGTACTAACTCACCAAATGAAACACACTTATCTGGGAAAACAAATAACAAACACAAAATCTAGTCGAGGTCAGTAAATCCTTACATTTGTATTTATTTAGAATTTCACGTCAGCATTTTCATGTCAAGCATCACGGCAGGTTTTCGTATTTGCTACAGTCCTGAAGATGGCTAAGTGTAGCTGAAAGCTTGGAACAAAGATTTTTATTTCGAAAAAGCTCCTATAAGCTCCAAATACCCCGCCCACAGAGCTAAGAAAGGAAAGAACCTCGTACGAATCCGTTTTAGACCACGATTTCATGCATGTCTATGTCTTTGTCTGTTTGTGTAGGAGACAAACAAACTCGTATGGAAATTAAAACAAGTAATTTCATTGCTGGTAAAAGTCATACAGAAGTCAAATCAGAAGTCATACAATCAATCAAGATAGAAAAATTTAAAAACTCTGCAAATTCTTGACACAACGGTTTATTATCTTCCTTGTGCAGATCACCCTTCTGTCTAGATCACTAGGTCTAAATATCAAGATCCTAAATGTTAGATTAATTATTATTATCAATTATCACTAATTATTAACAATTTTATCAATTTTACCTAGTGAAAATTATTATAATTTATTTTTAGGTATTAATAATTTGTATTTATTATTAATAACAATTATTATTAATTATGATTAATTAATACGATACAATTCTGGGTATTTTAATACTACGTCGGTAATAATTTTTCTATAAAAGAAGTACCTACCAAGAAACATTCGAAATTACCTTCATTTCCGTAGCACGAAACGCACCTCAGAACAACAAACTCGACATCACTTAAGCCATATCGATACCTTAATTCACAAAGGGAATATGTCCACCATAAATTCTGAAGGACATATTCCCTTTGTGAAGTAAGGTATCGATATGATGTTCCAAAGAGCTTGTTAGTATGAAAATGGACCTGTATTTCAACAGTTTGAGTCACGATCGTGTTGTGAGGCACAATCTTTGAGCCGTCATTGTGAACGAACGGCTGGTCGTACAAAGCTGCGGATGGTCTTAAAAAATTCTACGGAACAAACTCTATCTAAATATGAAATAAAAAACATACCGTTCTATATGAATTTTTCGAGATATGAAATTTTCAAAATTTCAAAATTCGTTTTGAACCCCTTCCCCTTGACCTAGGGTTATGAAAAGTTTCGAGGACCATTGTGGGGTTGGTCGAAACCCATAAAAAAATTTCGTAATTTTAACTCAACGCTAACTGGGCAAAGTGGCGCGGACGGCGTACGGCGTACGGCGGACGGCGGACGGCGTACGGCGTACGGCGGACGGACGGATTTTTTTTTATTCGATTTTCTGAATCTACGTATCTTGAAACGTAAACCAACAAATTTTGAGGGGGGGTTAAAAAAATTTTTTCTTTGGGCGATTCCAATGGTTCATTATCGAAGATAATAAACCAAAATCCGTCCGTCCGCCGTACGCCGTCCGCCGTCCGCGCCACTTTGCCCAGTTAGCGTTGAGCTAAAATTACGAAATTTGGTTTCTGGGTTTGGACCAGCCCCACAATGATCCTCGAAACTTTTCATAGCCCCTAGGTCAAGGGGAAGGGGTTCAAAACGAATTTTGAAATTTTGAAAATTCCATATCTCGAAAAATTCATATAGAACGGTATGTTTTTTATTTCATATTCAGATAGAGTTTGTTCCGTAGAATGTTTTAAGACCATCCGCAGCTTTGTACGACCAGCCGTTCGTTCACAATGAGGGCTCAAAGATTGTGCCTCACAACACGATCATGAATCAAACTGTTCAAATACAGGTCCATTTTCATACTAACAAGCTCTTTGGAACATCATATGGAACATCTTATTACCGACGTAGTAATTAAAACCCCAGAATTATATCGTATTAATTAATCATAATTAATAATAATGATTATTAATAATAAATACAAATTATTAATACCTAACAATAAATTGTAATAATTTTCACTAGGTACCTACTTGATAAAATTGATAATAATAATTAATCTAACATTTAGGATCTAGACATTTAGACCTAGTGTTTCATCTTCCAGGTAAACTACAGTCTAGAAATTTTAACCGTCAGTCGGGGATAGACCACGTTGCAATATTCACTCGGTTTCTAATCTGTAAAATTGTTTAAATAATACCTTTTTGTAATAATACAAATTAAATTTTGATGCTGAGCTATTGACTTGAAATTTTAAAAATAGGTCAGAACTGGATCACAATGCAATATTCACTAGGTTTCTTGTCTGTAAAATTGTTTAAATAATACCTATCTGTTTAAACAAATTAAATTTTGATGATGAGCTAGATACTTGAAATTTTAAATATAGGTCAGAAATGGATGACATTTCAATATTCACTCGGTTTTTTCTCATTGCAAACCTGTTCATTGTGTACCCAAGATCCTTCCCTAAAAGACCTGGCAGCGGGAAATATTATTCAACATGGTTTGAAAAGGGAAAAACAAGTTTTGTAAAAAATCCCAATGCTCTAGGTAGTAGTCGATACCAGTGACCAACATTTTCTTCAGTAGTGGACATGGTTTTGCACTAGTAGTCGACCTACATGTGTTAGAAGTCGACAGTATCACTTGAGTCAGTAGTCGACAGGTTTCGTCATTCCATATTTTCGAATTTTACGACATCTAAATAAAATACATTCAACTGTGAATCGGAACTTGAAAATAGATTAATAAGATGTAATAAAGTAGTTATCAGACTTTTTATTTGCAAACAGCTCATTATCAGTCTCAAATTGCAATAAGTACTTAAGTAAAAAGGTGTGAAAACTATAGTCGAAAACTCATTGTCAGAAATTGACATTACAGTTGGGCTTAGGTACCTATTTACACATTTTTTTGACGTTTTCATGTCTTTGCTTTGGCACATAAACTGAAACGGGAAAAATTTGTTCCCTTGATTCACCCTTTCCCTCAGATCACGTCAGAACACAAGCGACCGGCGGGCCATTACGTCAGAGCCTATGACGCACGAGCGTATGACTTAAGACGGCTGGCAGGAGGCCAACTAGTACGTCAGAGCCTATGACGCACGAGCGTATGACGTAAGACGGCTGGCAGGAGGCCAACAAGTACGTCAGAGCATATGACGCACGAGCGTATGACGTAAGACGGCTGGCAGGAGGCCAACAAGTACGTCAGAGCCTATGACGCACGAGCGTATGACGTAAGACGGCTGGCAGGAGGCCAACAAGTACGTCAGAGCCTATGACGCACGAGCGTATGACGTAAGACGGCTTGCAGAAGGCCAACTAGTGCGTCAGAGCCTATGACGCACGAGCGTATGACGTAAGACGGCTGGCAGGAGGCTAACTAGTGCGTCAGAGCCTATGACGCACGAGCGTATGACTTAAGACGGCTGGCAGGAGGCCAACTAGTACGTCAGAGCCTATGACGCACGAGCGTATGACGTAAGACGGCTGGCAGGAGGCCAACAAGTACGTCAGAGCATATGACGCACGAGCGTATGACGTAAGACGGCTGGCAGGAGGCCAACAAGTACGTCAGAGCCTATGACGCACGAGCGTATGACGTAAGACGGCTGGCAGGAGGCCAACAAGTACGTCAGAGCCTATGACGCACGAGCGTATGACGTAAGACGGCTTGCAGAAGGCCAACTAGTGCGTCAGAGCCTATGACGCACGAGCGTATGACGTAAGACGGCTGGCAGGAGGCTAACTAGTGCGTCAGAGCCTATGACGCACGAGCGTATGACGTAAAACGGCTGACAGGTGGCCAACAAGTACGTCAGAGCCTATGACGCACGAGCTTATGACGTAAGACGGCTGTCCGGAGACCAACAAGTGCGTCAGAGCCTATGACGCACGAGCGTATGACGTAAGTCGGCTGGCAGGGGGCCAACAAGTACGTCAGAGCCTATGACGCACGAGCGTATGACGTAATACGGCTGGCAGGAGGCTAACTAGTGCGTCATACGACGAGACCTTTTATGTCTCTGCGCCCCCTCCCACACCCACCCGCGTACCTCGTACTTCATTTTGGTTTATTATCTTCGATAATGAACCATTGGAATCGCCCAAAGATTTAAAAGCTATTTTTACCCATACCTGATCGTTCCTCTCTTCGAAAAAAACATTTGCAATTCAAGAGCTTTTCAATGCTGTGTTCAAATTTATTGGTACCCACATAATATTTTGAGAAAACGCGATATTTTTTAGCAAAATCGAAGTTTTTGCACGAAAAAATGATAACTTCAGGACTTGGAGGTAGGGGATATACTTGTAAATTAAACGTTTCATGTAAACATAATATGGCTATATTATAGCCATTGGCTTTGTCCTCATGATACTTACATCCCTTGTTTGAGAGATAACCTGACGTGATAGGAAACAATGGATTGCATCTTTGAACTCAGCGCTGAAAATTACATAGAAATCAGCTGTCAAAATACAAACAACTTTCAAAAAACCATTTTTGTCCACCTGTGTAATCTCTTGGAAGATCTCAACACTCGGTTTTCCGGTGCATTTGATTAGTAGACGTCCCATATTTCAAAGGTATATCAATATGCTGTCAATTATTACTTAAAACTGAAGGCACTAAAAAACTTGATTAAAAAAAGTCCCTGAATAACCAGACAATGTATATAAAGTAACCTATTTTAGTTCACTTTTTTTCAGATTTGGTGATATGTATTTGTCTCATCGCTCCGATAAGATTTCGAGTTTGACTATGGATGAAAATATCAAGTCGTAGAGCATATTAAAGAATATTAAAGCGTTTTTCGACGTCTTCTTAGCTTTTATTGAGGACATTCACTCAGACGTTTCTCCTCTGTATCACCGTCGTCACTGCTCGGGGTGTGACGGCGACATAGTCCTCTGTTCAATTCCTGGATGACCCTCGAAGGAGCTTTTTTCAAAATAAGATTGTCCATCACGAACTGAGGATTTTCCGTGGGGAATGTCGCTTGTGAGTCACCAGTTACTCGCGATACTTCATCGATGAAGCATCGGGTGATGCCATTGAAATGATGCGGGTATAATTCCATATCACAGTTGAATCGAGATGCTTCAATTTTACCGCCTTTTAAGGAAGAGAAAACTGCGATCACGAATTAAACACGTGAGAGGTCGGATGATATCCAATCCAAATACCTAACTCGTTGGTAGCTTTGTGATCAGGTTGTGATCATTCTATCCATTGTTTGTATGCAGTAGTAACGCCCGAACACTTATTTTCTAGTCAATTGATTATTGTTTATAAATATCCTGGAATCCTCTGGAAGGCCGTCTGAAAACTCGGTGGAGAAAGCGAGGGAACCTACTCTGCCTTTCGCCATTCACGGAGGTCGCAGCTCCGCCGGTCAAAAACCAGAGCGGCGAGACCTAGAGAAGGAAACTACACCTACAATTATGTTGAGATTTACAGAGGCGGATAAAACATTTCATATTATTACCGACAACAACGGCTCGGCCCTTTTGCCCGTCCAAGTGCAAGTCCACTGTGAGCTGGTACGTTCATTCAAGTCAGCCATTTGGCCTTGATGGTGGAACATGGAGCATTCCAGTATGAATTAACTGTGAATCACAAACTCCTGTCGGTTGTGCTATGGACTGAGGGCTGTGAATTAGAATTGGGGTCAATTCATACCAATAATGGTTGACTCAGGAGGATATCCATACCCATCATTTATTTATTTATTTATTTTTATTAGGTATTTATTTTTTTTGAAAAACCTGAAATTGGTCAAGCTGTTTGGCTGCGATGTCCAAACGAACGAACAGACTCACGATATTAGTGATATACCTAGGTAGCAAAGATGATTATCGAATTTTCTAGTCGTTGTCCAAACTTCTACATATATACTTTTCTTGCGGTGAGTAAACAGTTTTCTCAGTCGGGATCTATCGTAATCAAAGCGTTATTTGTCTAGCGATAAAGATACCTCCTGATAACGGTTGAACAGAGATGGTCTTCCTCACTAAAAACATAGGTGCAAGCGTGCAAGGAACATGCTAGCTGTATGACCCTTGTGTTGCACAAGATGGTATTATGTTATTAGATTGGGCATATAACAGCACCAAATTAAGCCATTTCCGTTGAATTCAGAAAAATTTCAAAAGGTATATGTAGGATTGCGGAAAAGAGATTTCCTTCGGGAGTTTGGTTCTAAACATATTCCTTTTTTTTCATGTTTGGCTTCAAATTTTTTGGTGGGTAGTATTGATAGTAACAGTTATGGTCAGTCACAGCCAGGAGAATGGTATCTCAAAGTAAGTACCGTCGACCGGGGCGAAAGTAATCACTTTTCACGGTTTTTGAGGTGTAACTTCCTTCGTATTTGAGCTAATCAGCCGATTTTTTTTCGGAAATTCGCTAAAAAAAAAGCTAACTGGATTAGATTTTGAAAATTATGTCTCTTAGCTAATAATAGGTCGTTTAATATTCACTACAAATACTTTTAATTAGGTTTAGGAGCCACCCAAAACCGTAACGAAAAAATTCTTATGATTTTCACGTACAACCAAGCCGTTGGTAGGGAAATGGAACTTCCGTAGTGTTCGTCGCACAGAAATCTTTTACCAATTTTTGGAATCGTCTGCTTTTTTAGAAAACTTTCATGATACTCGCTACCCTCTCCAACCACCGGAAGTGTCCCAAAAAACGTTACAATGTTTTGTTGACGGAAATTTTTGACTGACCCCCAGACAACAGACATATCCATGTCAATTTGCTATAAAACCAGCAAAATCGAAGCATTTAACATAAAACCAGTTATTTCTTCGAAAATTCGCTCTTATAGCCATTGGGGTTTAAAATTCCAATGGTATCAACAATAATGTTGAGTTAAATATAGTTTTTGAAGATTCGTGTAAACGTGATGTGTGAACGAATATTGAGCAAACTGTAGCTGTTTTCTTCATACAGCATTAAACGGCCACAGAGGGCAGAAGTTGCGTGGTTCTGATCGATTTTCAGACAAACGAACTACGGGGGTATTAATACGGACAGATGCCTAACTAGGCAAATTGACTAGATTACACACGATGAAGCAATGTTTCTATCAACTTATTGGAAGTCTCGTTGGGAATTGTAATTCACTTCTCATTCATGAGTCGCACTTGATCCAGACCATTTTTACCGAGAGCCCTCCGATACTTTGAATTACGCATGAGCAGACGTGTTTGAGGGGGGTAGATAATGGGATGCAGATTAGCTTAATATAAGCAATTCGGATTATGTAATTGGTTGTTTCAAAGAAAAAAACTCTGCAAATTCTTGACACAACGGTTCATTATCTTCTTTGTACAGATCACCCTTCTGTCTAGATCACTAGGTCTAAAGTCTAGATCCTAATTGTTAGATTAATTATTATTATCAATTTTATCAAGTACCCAGTGAAAATTATTATAATTTATTGTTAGGTATTAATAATTCGTATTTATTATTAATAATAATAATTATTAATTATGAATAATTAATACGATATAATTCTGGGGTTTTTAATACTACGCCGGTAATAATTTTTCTATAAAATAAGTACCTACCAACAAACATTCGAAATTACCTTCGATTCCGTAGCACGAAACGCACCTCAGAACAACAAACTCGACATCACTTAAGCCATATGATGTTCCAAAGAGCTTGTTAGTATGAAAATGGACCTGTATTTCAACAGTTTGAGTCAAGATCGTGTTGTGAGGCACAATCTTTGAGCCGTCATTGTGAAATAACGGCTGGTCGTACAAAGCTGCGGATGGTCTTAAAAAATTCTACGGAACAAACTCTATCTAAATATGAAATAAAAAACATACCGTTCTATATGAATTTTTCGAGATATGGAATTTTCAAAATTTTTCGAGATATGGAATTTTCAAAATTTCAAAATTCGTTTTGAACCCCTTCCCCTTGACCTAGGGTTATGAAAAGTTTCGAGGACCATTGTGGGGCTGGTCCAAACCCAGAAACCAAATTTCGTAATTTTAGCTCAACGCTAACTGGGCAAAGTGGCGCGGACGGCGGACGGCGTACGGCGTACGGCGTACGGCGGACGGACGGATTTTTTTTTATTCGATTTTCTGAATCTACGTATCTTGAAACGTAAACCAACAAATTTTGAGGGGGGGTTAAAATTTTTTTTTCTTTGGGCGATTCCAATGGTTCATTATCGAAGATAATAAACCAAAAATCACCTATTATTCATAACAAATAGATACAGAAATTCAAATTTTTCAAATCCAAAAGTAACAAAACTCTGGTTTTAAAGTTCATATAAAACTCGAGCTCTCTGGTGGATTTTATCTCACAAATCGGATGAATCAAGCCGCCATGAATTAATCTGGGTACTTACACCCATCATTATGTACTTCGAGAGTATCCCGCAATATACGTATACAAATAAAACCAAATAAACACGCATTCGTGAACGGTACAACTTCTTCTCTGCAGAACATGTACGAGCGAATTGTTACCAATCACAACAAAAATGACCTTTTGCAGCCGTTCCATTTGTATATTTATATTTCAAAAACCACAAACATCGTCATGGCGTCCAGTTCTACAACACTGCGGTACATTCTTTCCGTCCATGTTTTCATTAAGAAGAAGATAGCTAGCGCTCGCATCTCAAAAATAAAAAAAACATCCCCCAAACCACAGATCACATACCTACGTATTTAGTCGGACAGAGAGAACTCGTCATACACTTTCTGTTCAGCTAATGTATGTACCTATATTATGTGGTTTGGGGGATGTTTTTTATGCAGAGTGCTTGGCAACGCATTGCTCATCACATGGACCCCCATCCACTCCTTTTAGGGGAATTTTCGTAGAAAAGGAAGCTATTTTTCTCTGTCCGAAATTCTTAAAATCCGAATTCTGAGACTTCATTATGTTTGTAAATTTGAGTTATTAAACCAGTCATACAATTGAGGCATCCCATCACATGTCTCTCTGTAACCAAATCGGTTAAATAAGTTGTCGAAATTTCAGTTCCTCTAAAGTTTCCGTTGATTCCTGTTACTTATTATCTTTTGTTAGGTTACCATCCAAGTTTTGTCTCTTTCCTTGAAAAATATGGTCATACCCTAATCTGTTCACAATTCAATATTGATTGGTTGGTTTCATGTTCAATAGATAGCGACCCCGTTGTACGTCGTTCATTACTTTCTACACGAAATAACCTGAAGCCATGTCCATTACAAACTTCCACCGTCAATTCATAGTTCAACTGGTCAAATCGTTAAATTCCCCTTCGGTCGCTCCAGCGTGTCGACGGCTACGATTTTCACATAATACTCGTAATTGTTGATTTCAAGTTCGCGTCATAATGACAATAATGGGAGGAAGTGGCAGCAACAAGTGTTCCATTGTTATTTCGAGGGACAATGACTTTTTCCTCGCGCCCGCCGAGCGCCGCTCCTGATTTTTTCATGTGCTCGTGCATTGTATGATTTCGAGATTACGAACCAGGAGAAGCGAAGACCGATTAATTTCAATTCCTTGTCGATTTCTGAATTTTGTTCAATTCAATTCAATTCATAGTTTTATTGCAAAAAAAGAATAACATTGCAAGGAGTTGCGTACATGGTAAAATAATATTATGAAGTTCATATTTTATGGGCCGATGAAAGAAAAATAATACAAACTTGGTGAAGTACCTACCAGAAAAATAATACAAACTTGGTGAATAGGGAATAATAATGGCTAATGCTGAAGAGTTAAAGAAAAAGAAGAAGAGGGAGAAATATGTATAGTAAGGTCACTTCACATTGGGAGCAGTAGGGCAGCAGTCAATCTGAACGAACAGCGTGATAGTATGGTGATGCGGCAGTGATCGTCCAAGTGCGTCCATGCATGTTATTCGTTCAGCGAAAAGGCCCTTAGCTTTAACGAAGAAACTACGTAGCTGAAGATGGACCGGAACTTCTCCACAGAGCTGAAGGTCAGTAGGTCCCCGATGGTCCGGCGAGCCTCGAGAATAGGCAGAGTGTCAGAGCGGGAGTAGTCCGGAATCCATGGTGCCAAATAAAAGTTCCTGAGTGGCTTGTAGAGGGGGCAAAGCTGCATGAAATGAACAACCGACTCAGGCTCCCTCCTATTGCAGTTCATGCAAAGATCGGCACACTCCAACACATACTTTTGGCCCCTGATGCAAAACTGGAGGCGATTGAGGTTTGCTAGACGGAACTGGGCAATCACACGCTAAGCCTCAAGCAACGGCATGCGTCCTAGGTAAGCCTCCGGCTCTCCAAACTTGCAAATCACACGGTAATACTCATTGTATCTTGAATTCAAGCAGAGGTCGATGTCCACTGACAACCAGTGGTTTTGCCACTTCTCCACCATAGCTTTGAACCGAGCATTGAGAGGAATGACCTCCCGTAGGCCTGCCGCCTCAGCCTCGCCTATAATCTGGAGAAGACATCGAAATTGGGAGACCCAGTTCAGCAGGGGCAAATTGAGCCTGCCTCCATCGAGGTCCTGCAGCATCCTGAGGCAAATCCTGGGCCAGCGCTCCTCACCCATTGCCAGAATCCTCCTGAAGAAGTTCAACGCTCTCCTAAACACCCGGACACATAAACGTGGACGAAAGGTCTCCATGCGCAAGTAATGGCCAGGCGTCGAACGAGGCAAGCAGAGGACGCGCTTCAAAAACCCGCTCTGCACCACCTCCAGCTCGTGCCAGTACCTCAGGCCCCAGAGCTCCACCGCGTAGAACAAGACTGACTCAACTGACGACGTAAACAGGCTGATCTTTGCTGGCCAAGACACAACCGAACCACCACCCAGCAACCCCACCGTCGCACCCACCGCAGAGCGCGCTCTCGAGACAAAGTGGTTCACTGCAAGGCCAAATCTAGAGGAACAGGAAACAGGCACTCCCAAGTACTGAATGGATGACACGTATTCCAGCCTCTCCGTCCCAACCATTATGGGCAATTTTCGTCTCCTACCCCGACGACCCAGTACAATAACCTTCGTCTTTTGGGTGTTGATTTGTAGTTGGTTCACTTTACAATAGTCCTCAAAAGCTCTCATCTTCCTCTGCATATCAACAGCACTGTCAGCAAAGATGGCTAGGTCATCTGCAAAAGCCAAATATAGGAGCTCATTTCCACCAAGCCGGAGGCCGGCGCACCCCCGTTCCTCCATGTGACTATTGAGATCCGCAAGAAATAGCACAAAGCACAGGGGCGACAGGGAATCACCCTGCAGAACCCCTCTTGTGATTCTTTGCTCTGCAGTCCTTCCCGTCCGAGAGTCCTCCAGTAGAAACGTCGCAGTTGCGTACAGGTTTTTAAGAACATGAATTAGACGTGCACTGATACCCACTTTGGCCAGCTTATCCCATATGAGCGTGTGCTCGATCCCACTTCTGAATTTTGTTGTTGTTGGAAGAGCATAATAATATGTTACTTTGTGAACCATCATTCAGTTGGCATCTCCATGTCCAGAAGACATGTGCGTTTTTGATGAAGATCGGGTTCTAAATGGTTTCTGGTTTTAGACGACTGGTCAGGGAAGCCTGTGTCGAGCTTATACGTATATAAAATTTCCTTTTGTTACATATTTATCCGTCAAGGTATCCGTTATTAGAAGAAGAAGAAGAAAACATGTTTATTTGGCCAAACGCACATGCAGGACAGAGAAAAAAACAAAAACATGATACAGCAATGGACTTGTAGTCCGTCTGCCGGAGTGATACGAGCCAGAGATATTACAATATATTATATTGCATACTTATTATTGAATTTGGCTTAATCTAACTAATTTATTATTATATATTGTATTTATTATTGGTACTTATATTTATTCGACATATGTTCGTATTTATGTATCATTCCACCTAGATATTTGTCACCAATTGAACTGTTGTATGAGGTATGCACGATACCTCCAGGAATGATACGCATACTGTGCCACTGCTAACCACTGCTCACTGTTGTCCAAAAGCTGCACCATCCTTGCCACACAGAACACACTCCCCCCCAGGAAGCGGATCCTGAACTCCTGGAGCACAGGGCAGGTCCCAAAGAAATGGCGTACATCCTCCTCTTCCCTCATGTTACACATGGAGCACAATTTCCTTGATGCATCCGAACGCAAATATGTCCCGGAATTGACAGCAAGCAGAGCACCCCTCAGCTTTAAAATCCATCGGCGGACCCATAGAGTGTGATCTTTTTCTTCGTGTAGTTTTCCAGGTCTTACCTCTAGATTCAGCAGTGGGTACAGCGGATTCCTCGATGACTGGGCACCACCTCGCATGTCTTCCATCCATTTATGGCTATCTGTTATTACGTTGAGTCATTTTATGAAACTCCCAAAACTTCTTCCGTACGTTGCCAAGTTTTTAGCGATATGAATGAGAACAATTTTTATATAGGTATATATTACATAGTTACCTACCTATAATATATACCTATATAAAAATTGTTCTCATTCATATCGCTAAAACCTTGGCAACATACGAAAGAAATTTTGGTAGTTCCAGATTGGCAGATGTTGTTAAACTGAAGCTTCCATTTCGTCAAACAACGAAAGGGCAAAATTTCTTCTCCTATAAGGGCATCAAAATGTTTAAGGGCATGCAGGACCTAGGTCGGGAAGTGGTTGAAGGATATCTCGGGCTGTGATTGACTTGGTTTTGAAATGAATTTCTAAATTCACTGTATTAGTAAGAAATTGCCCCTGCGTTGTCAGATTTGTGAAATTCATAAAATAAATGTTTTCAAATTGTGGCTAATTTTTTTAATGAAAAAACGAGACGAGGGGCATTTTGGAAGGCTAATAGACCGCAAAATGCAAACATCGCAGTTAAAACATGTAAAATGAGCGAGCAGGATCTCAAATGAATTTCGATTTTTTTTGTCTCGATTTTTCGATAAATGTCTCGTAACCTTCTTCTTATTGGATGTTTTGGCACTTCTATAGTGGCGGAAAACTCCCACGCATTTCATCACATCCTAAGATATCCTTCAAAAACCTTCCAACTCAGGTCCTGCAGGCCCTTAATAGCCTTCCGAATGACGTTCAACTTGGCCTTGGTAAACAAAATTTTAAAAAGACTATTAAAGAATTTATTTTCAAGGAATTTATTAGAAGTTTAATAGATAATTAAGAAGCTAATTTTCAAAATATTTGTACTAAAAATAATATTAAGAAGTGTTACTTAATAAGTAACATAATATGTTTTTAATAATTGCTAAAGTGGTAATATTTTCATCATGATTAGTAGAAACAATGAAAGTGATGAAAATATTACCTACTTGAGTAGTCAAAGGGCTTTATGTACTAGTGTTAAGTGACTCCATCCCTCAGCACAAGTTTCGTAACTTAAACTTAAAGAGGGATGATCGCATTGAGCAATTAATTTTTCCTTTACCTCTTGTACTTATTATACCTTTCAAATAAATGAAATTTATCTAAAAAATAAATATATTGCTTTTCCAAGTCAAATTGAGAATTTTCCAAGTCAAATTGAGAATTTTCCAAACCAAACTGAGAATTTCCCAAATCAAATTCAGAAATTTCCTAATCAAATTGAGAATTTTCCAAATCAAATTGAGAATTTCCCAAATAAAATAGGCACGAACCAAAAACTTTTCTTTTAAATCTAGGTAGGTAGTAAGAAGGTATAAATCCGATCGAGAAAGCTCTCTCCAAGATCAAGCTATACGTGAGAAACGTTCTCAGTGAGTCAGCGCAGAATCTCATTTTGAGTGATGATAGCTCAAAGCATCCCTACCATTTCATCAGCTGATTGTACCAGTTAGATTATGGACATGTTCGTTCAGCTAACAAACGCAGCTGCTCGGAACCCACTACATTGATTATTCAAGTACATACTAGCCTACGTAAATACCTACCTCATTTTACTCAAAATATGAAAAATTGAATTTTTTTCCTAAATTGAAAAATGCGGATTTCTTTCGTTCAACTAGGTACCTATACCATGGCTAAATGGTACCTTGTACCATTTTATTCATAATTAAAAGTTTTGATTTCATTTGGAAAATACTTATATCGATTTGGAAAATTCTCAATTTGATTTGGAAAATTCTCAATTTGATTTGGAATCTTCCCAATTTGATTTGGAAAATTCTCAATTTTATTTGGGAAATTCTCAATTTGACTTGGAAAAGCTATATACAATTATTGTATATATATACAATAATTGTATATTTAATTATTAAAACATCGATTTCCGGAAATTGAGGAGTTGACTGGTTTCGCAACCAGACGACACAATATGTCATATTTGGAGTTACTGAATTGTTTGTAATATCTATTTCGAGCACAACTATTGGAAGTGGAATGAATTGGTTGAAAGGGGATTAAGGTACATTTCCAAATAGGAGTGAGAAAATTTTGAGAGGGAACTTTAATGGCCAGGAAAGAGGAATGGGGGGGGGGGGGTCGTCTCAACCCTGTGAGATGGTGGTAGGTGGGAGGGGATGGTAATTGTGCTGAAGGTGCTAATGACTGCTGCATTGACCCGCGTGCCTCTCGGAGCCCCCAACTTTTAACGTCCTTAATTACCGTCCCCTGAATATAATTCTTGAAAAGGTGGGAGGGGGAGGGAGGGGGTGGAAATAGTAGGATAAGGAAGTCGGAGGTGGATCGGCGCGAGTGAAGGCGGGAGGGAGAGTCGTAAACCGGCGTGAGTACGAAAACGGGAGAAGGTTTGAGACGGGGCGAAATACTTAATTACTCGGAATAATTTGTCTCTTGGAAGCCCTTCGGGAAAGGCCGTCACGACGGGGGCGGTTGCGGGAGGCGGTGGGGGCATCGCCCCCGAGCCCCTTTTGTTCTTACCCCCCCCCCCCCCCCCCAGGAAACCCCTTCCTCACCCACCAACCTCTCTTCACCACAACCCAAAGGAGAGTCCCTCTGATAATGATACTAGAGCCCGTATATCACCGGCATAAGGAGGCGCCAAGATATACGCCCCGCGCAATTAGCCGGAGTTTCCTCCAGATGGAAGGAGAGAGAGAAAAAACTCGGTTCCTCACCGCCCCCACCGACTGAAGCTCCTTCCCGCAGCCATTTTCGTCTTTTGCGACCAAAGCAACAGAGTTCCACTTAAAAACTCCTTTGTCTCTGGAAGTGAGGGTTTTTGTAAGAGTGAAAATTATGCTCCAAGTTCTCTACTTAGGGGCGCTTTATTATTTTCAGTGGTGGTGCCAGTTTCAAAAGAGAAATACGGCATATGCATCATCTTTAGACTTCCCCATCACATTATCAACTTTTTCAGTGGTTTAATACAATATTTTCCATCCCCTGTAACAACTTATTTTCAAAACGTTTTTGCCCTGAAAAAAAAACACAACATATCCGATTGCAAATTAAATGCTGCAACTGCATGACCGCCAACAACAATTCATTCTTCAAGGTGAACCAGTACAACATCAAGCCACAGTTCAATATCTTGGCCTAGAACTAGCTCAAACCCTAATTTGGGGGAGCCATATTAAAAATATTGTCCAGAAAACAAGATTCCCGTCTTAACATCACCTCTACCACTACACCTAAATCGACGAATCCACCTTTCTGTTATTAAACCCATCTGGAAGTACGGCCGCGAGTTGTGGGGATCTGCTTCGAAATCCCAAGTAATGAAAGGGCAGACTGTGCAAAATCGAGCCCTAAGGCTGATTACCAATGCACCATGGTACGTCAGAAATGCCAACCTCCACGAAGATCTGAACACAGCCGGCGTATGGAAAGTTTCACAGCAAAATGTTGGATCATCCAAACTCAATACTTCGCGACATCCCACGACATTCACCACCCCCGCCAAATCACCGGAGATTAAAGCGAAAACGTCCACCGACTTACTACCATAATCTGTACCTATAATTTATTCTCCAATCTTCATTGTTCTTGATCAATGTTGTGTTCTCCTTGTTATCTTATTTCTATCCGGTATGCTGTGTTTCCTTTGTTATTTGAACTTCAAACCGTTTGCATTATTAAATTTATTAGAACGTAAGGCCTACTAATGAGTAGCTTCTTGCATAATTTGTCTTACAATCAAGTACCCTTAATTAAAAAAAAAGTTTTGAACCATCGCAATACAGTGGTTTCGATTAATATTATTTATTATACTCCTGTATGTAATATGAAACCGTCAGTGTGTTTTTGGGGATGATGTATCGTGTGTACACCATATCGACACTAGCATATGTATGGTGTGTTCGATACCTGCCCCTATTTGATACACTGTAACAGGTAAACTGAAAAAAAACTCGGCCCATCAGGCCTTGCCAAGGAAAACTGTGCTCATTTTCGTTTTGAGCCTTATGACTAAGTTTCTATAAGCATGGAACATGTTTTTTAGCCATGTCGTCATCTCTCTTTTTTTCAACATAGAAATAACCTTTAGGAGAGTTTGTTGAAGGCCTTTGCGTAATCAGTCGAGACAACGTCGGTCTGGTATCCTTGCTGGAACCCCTCCATGACGAAATTCTGAAACACCATCAAATTCGAGACTGGAGATCGCCCTTTCGAGAATCCATGTTGCTCAGCCACGAAATAAGGAGAAAACCTGGCCGACAATTGCTTCACAAAGACTTTCTGAGAATCTTCGGTGTGGCAGACATGGAGCAGACCGGGCGATAGTTGGACACAGAAAGTGTTCATAGTGTGAATAACATAGAAATTAGCTTTAGCAGCTACTCATCTGATCCGGGACATGGGCAGCGTCAAGTTAAAGTCCTAAGGAGGCTACATACCAAATTTCAGCTTCATAGTGTGAATAGCATAGAAATGAGCTAATTAGGCCTGAGCACCGTCAAGTTATATTTCGAAGGAGGCTATATACATACCAAATTACAGCTTCGTAGAGTACATAGCCTAGAAATAATCTGTAAGAGCCACTCAGCTGATCTGGGACCTGGGCAGCGTCAAGTTAAAGTCTTAAGGAGTCTACATACACCGAGAATTAGCGTCGGATGAGGTAGTAGCACCAGGGTAACGGACGGACGAACGGTTTCAGCCAGTTATGTGAAGGCTAAAACATAGTCCATGTTTAAAAAAACACTAGTGATCTTCTTCAACTGGCCCCCCAGGATGTAGAAAACCACGATGACCCGGTTTGAAGAGTAATTTGATGCCCTATGTAAAACCTGTTACATAATAATGGATTAGACGCCCGTTCAAACCAAAAGAGTCCTGAATAACTAACGTCTGTATTTATACTGATAAACATGCGCTCGTATAAAAGAACAAGGTGGATGTTCATTCTCGGATTAACGGTCGAAAAGGTTAACCACGAAACCCGTGACCCAGTTTGTGAAACTAAACCCTCAAACCGCAACCCCCGGATGCCAGTGGGAGGTTAGTGGCTCACGTATCAATTTCAGAGAGCGTGAGAGGGTGTTATTTCGCCCTTTTCTTTGCTCTCAGAAATGAAAGAATGTTTTTTTTTCTCTCTCTTTTTTCTCCTTCTTATTATTTGCCCTTCAAGAAATGAGAAGAGAGAAGGCGGAGCGAAGGGATATGGCGTTCGGAAGCTTTTGTGAGAAAACGACGCCCTTCCCCGCTTATCCTGAGGGTAATCGCTCTGTTCCTGGCTAAGAAAGATGATTACGGTGATTCGCGATGATTATAGCCCCCCTCTTCCTCGTCCCGCAATGATGATGGTGATGATAATTATTATTCACCGGGTAGTGGGAATGGGTGGGATCTTGGTATAATTGCTGAGACCTCGCCTTCTTGGTGGGGGAAAAGTTGGAATTATGATTATTTCAGGGCGGAAGAGAAATTTGGCAACGAAGCGTGTACCTGGAATGAACACGTCTGATGATATTTTCATAAACAGTAAGCATTTCTTCAATTGCAGTTAAAAAACATTCAAAATTCAGATTAAGAAAGTTATTATACTTACAATTTCTTCGTTTTTTTTTTAAATTATTTTTTATAGCTGAATGCAAATTATATGAAAGAACCTATTGCTTGTAGTTCTCTCCCCTCGAGGCACAAGTGGGAAGCTCTTCATTGTTCTCGGTCCAAAATTTCAAAAACACGAATTTCCACAAACTTTGCTTACCGAAATTCGTTTCAGACCCTCCTAAATTCCTTGCCAAAAGAAATGCAGAATCGGGCCTCTCTAAGGTGGGTTTAGGGGCATTTTGAGGGGGGTGGGGGGGGACTCTCCATAAATTGCAAAAATGAAAGAGTCTGCCAATTGATACCAAATTTTAAAGACTCATTAACGCTGGAAACGATGGTGAAGTGAGAATTACGATATCTTATCCTGTTCTCACACTGGAGAACTTTAAAGATGAAGAATCGTGGTCGTTACTTGAGATGTTCTTCACGGGTCATCTGCTGTAATCTGATGAAAGAATAAGATATTCTGACTTTACCATCGTGTTAAGGGTTGAAAAATCTATAAACTGACTTGTCACTCGGCATAAAAGGAGACTAAATTAGTTATAAAACGAGTAGAGAAGAGATATTTTTACTTTTCTTCGAAAATTCGCTCTTATAGCCGTGCTGCATACGGTTTTCTTTAAATTCTCCGCTTCACAAGTACGTAGACACGTAAAAACAATGTTTCTTCGTTGATTCGAACTCTAGTTCTCAACATTTGAAATGCTGGAATTTGAAATATATTTACCTAATACGTTTTCGAGAGGGGCGTTGCCGACAAGGTGAATAGCCCAAGCAAAAAAGAGGTCCTATTTGCGCCCGATGTGTGGAGGCTTCAGTTTAAGTATTATAATCGTTATCAAGCATCAAACAATGTCGGGTTAGTGCTCTTATTACATGAACCATGACACATGGACGCATCAGACCTCCTGGTTGATTGTTATTTTATCATGATCTAAAATACCTACCGTGAAGTATAATATTACATAATAATATTATGTAGTTGAAATATTATTCCAAATTATGAATGTTATTGATGCTTTGTAGGTATATAATTGGATTTTGATCAACTGAATTGTCTTGTGTAACGGTTTTGGTATATTCTTTTTACCTCCTGATATTTTACCTTCTTTTTGCCTCAGAATGGGGTTTCACATGTTCAAAAAGTAGCCTAAACCTAGCGTCAAAAATTATCTTATGTCGCTTTTTTGGTGGCTAATGTTATAAGTGTAAATATAAGTAGTCATTGTGAGCGCAGCGTACATATAAGTATCACTGTAAATACCGAGGTACCAGAAAAATTAGAAGGGGTTATCAGGAGAGGCAAACAGATTAATTGATTGAAGTTTTTATTTATATAATCAGGGTTATGATTACCAGATAAAAAATACCTTTTAATGTAAAAGAGAAGATTTTTCGAGGAATTGTAAAATTTATTATTCCTCGATAAATTTTCTTTTAATTTGATGTAATAACCCTTTCAAGGGTACATAAGAGAGGGCCTTAAGACTATCAAGACAAGTATACCTGTAAATCATCAGCATATAACATAATATACTATTAATGTTACATAATAGTAATATACATAATAATAATTACATAAAAGTAACATAATATGCTAGCATGTTACATAATATAACATAATATACTATACTATATTATACTTACACTTCTCTAAGGCAGCAGGTAATTTGTTGATGAACAGCACAAAGCACAGCGCAGAACGAACTGAATCCTGAGGAACACCAACATGGGACCTTAACAACTGAGAAACAGTCCCATCTGGCCCCTTAGTACTTTGAGTACGCTCGGACATTACAAACTGCTGACAGAAATTCCAACTGACCGCAGGACTCTGACCAGAAGCTCATGCTGTACGCGGTCAATCATCACTAACATTTTAACCATACGTGAGTCCATAGTTTTTTCGACAGAGGGACAGCTGCGACCCGATTAAACTTTAAGCCTAATTTTCATGTCATGTCCGGTCAAAAACTCCAAAAATGCTCGAAATTTCTTAAGCAAACGTAAAGTTTTTATTGAACCTGCCCTTCGTTTTTCAATCAGTATATATGTATGAGGATATTCTGTATGAGGTTGTTAATAATCACATTTGTCTAGAAAAGAGTAGTAACGACTTGATAATAACAATGATTGATGATGGTGGTACCTAGTTATCTTATTTTCGGCAGGATTTTACTTCTAGGTTTTATACGGTCACAAAGCTACGAAATTATTACACAACCTTCAGTTTCTGGATGAATGTTATTTGGGATCTATGGGATTTAAGTAGTCGTACATGGGAAGTATCAAGTACTCAAATGGTAGCAGAAGTCGATTAAACGTGGAGACTTCCAAATGTCATTGAATAGTGAACCAATTAGACGTTGAGCGTTTTCAGTTGTTAGATGCAGCAATAAATGTCTTCGCTGTGCACGCTCAAAGCAGTTTGATCATTCCAGCCTGAGAAGACCAACGAGAAAACATAAACTCAGTTATGGGAACACTCGGGGGCCGTTACTGCAAATTATGTTGCGGGGCCCCATTAGTGCACGAATCCACGTAAATCACGGTAGGGGCACCCTATTATCCGTGATTCGTTGTTATAGCGCCCGCCTACTACAAACCCGATATAACAAAGTCCAGTCGGTTTGCAACTTCATGGTATTCAATGAAGGATCCAAAACTTCGTCGTGAGGTCGGGCCGGCAAAAAGGGATAGGATTTTACCCTGTTATCGGCATTGGTTCGTCTTTAGGAGTTCCATTCACGATTCTCGAAACGATTCGTCATTCACGTCCTTCTTTAAGACCACCGTCGTAGTTATTCATTCATGGAAGCCTAAACGAACGGTTGCTAGGGGTGATGACCATACGAATCATTACGTTAGGAGGAAGCTACATCCATCTTCAAAGTTAAGTTATCGAATCGTTCCAATAAGAAAGTCCTCACTGTCAAAAGTGAATCAGAGGGTTTCGTCACGTGTGATAATGAGTACGTTACAATCGTGAGCCGATATGGGCCTCTTAAACCTCACATCGGCCTGATGTCGAGATCGGTGATCGCATACCAACAGCTTTCTCAGTCTATGAGTTCAGAGCTGTTTTCTAATTTTCCCAGTGCCCGTGAATATATTGTTGAGGTTTAATAACTCTCAGATGAGGAGCTTGTTACTGAGCAGAAGAGGACTTAAACTTCGCCGACGAGACACTAAATTTTTACAAAGATTCCACTGAGAAGTCGTTATTTGGATCAAGTGGATGGGTACTTATGCAGATCTCAGGAATCGGAGGATCCTGCCCATATAGCTACAAGGGCCCAATTTCTCGTACGACTTTCAATTCTCTCAAATGAATTGGAACAAGTGATTTTATGTTTTGCCTTTTATCTGGTCAATTTTATACTGATAATGTTATTTAGACAAAAACAAGGAATACTGATTTTAAATGAACGGGACGGTCTTCGTCGCGGCCAGTATGTAATAAGAGTACCTCAAACCTCGTCATGTATAAAGATAAGATGAGATAAGATCCTTTAGTCCTCTCATAAGCCCTTTAGTCTGTCTGGCCTGGCTGTTGGTCCATTGAATGGCATGCGAATTCACACGACTTACTGTGATTTTTCAAACTGCCAGTCGTGCCCCATCCTGTATCGAAGCTACGAAACTAAAAACCTAGTAATAACCTTTGATTGTCGAATGAAATTGTCGATAATGTGACCCGTCATCAGGTCTTTGGATCCATGATCCTCCCCCGCTGTGCCAAACTGCTGGGATTAACAGCTATAGATATTTCGGGGCTAAATGTTACAATAAATTACCAAACTGCTTGAAAATCAGCCTCCTGGAGTTGTTGAAATCCCATTTCACTGATAGAATCTCTAACAGTACAACAATTTACTAATTTCTGTAAGAATAATTCAATAATTTCTTTATTAATAATTATCAATTAATTAATTAATTTGGTAAGAGTTGTGTGAGTTTTTTGGACAACAAAGAAGTTCCCATTTACTTTTGTTCATTCCATGAGAAACCTGTATATAGCTAGGTACCGGACTCTTCTCCCTAACTCGGGTTTGTAGCCCACATAGGGGAATATTTTCTTGTAAAGCAGTTGTTACGTTTGTACACTTTGTACCTATGTTTATTGAAAATAAAGAAATTTTAAAAAAATGTGGGAGGCTTTTGATAAGTATAGCACATCGACCTATTGTGCCCTCCCAGTAGTTAGAACTCTGCTGTGAGCTTTAGTTGTTTCAACTTCCAGAGGTCATCAAGATTCCTCATATAGTATTCTGGGTCTGGTTCTTCGTTGCCTAGGCACAGAAACCGGGACCTAACTAGTCCTTCGCAATGGCATAGGACGTGTTCTGCCGTCTCTTCCTTTTCGAGGCAACCCCGATCCTGTAGAGATGTTTTCTGTGTCCGTCAGTAGGCCTACCGTTATCCTCAGCCTGGTGCGGCTGAGATTGAGTAGGACAGCTGTAGCTGCATGCGAGGATACACATATGAATTTCCTTGCATGCCTCTGGCCTGTGGATCTATTACACGAGGCTTGAGTTTCTGACAGCAACCGTTCTTTTGTCATGTATGCATCATACTATGTCATTTTTATTAATTGTTTAACTGAATAATCAACATGTTATCATCATAGTCCGCCGTAACTTTCACCTTTTAATGTGATGGCAGTGTGTTTCCCTGTAATTAATACGTCAAGCTCGGAAATTACTGACAATGGTCGCAATCATGAGCGGGTCCCGCCCTCCGACTTAGATCCCGTCCCCAGAGGGTGGCTGAAGGACGAAGGGCAGATATTATATAATAACCCACTGCCGCAAGTCTCTCCGTCCTCAGGGGGTGAATGAGTAATTCATATAAATTAAATTGTCCGTGATTGAGCAATTGTCTAGGATACCGCGAAGGGGGGTGACAGAGGGTGAGAAAACTAACCCCTTTTTTTCTCTCTCTTTCTCCGTCGTTGGGGTGAGACGAAGGACAAGAACCGCAGAAATGAAAGGGGTGGGGGAAATGCGAGAATGCCCGGAATAAATCGGTCGATCGGTCACGGACAAAAATAGCGTTGTCGCCTTATTATATTTACACAAGAGGGGGAGGAATATCGATCGACTTGCAGATGCGGAAGTGATGATTGACGTCGGGTCGTTCCGGTTTACATTGATTACCGCGTGTCGATGAATGTACTTTTCGACTTCCATGTCGTCAGTGTTTTACGTTGAACGGTCTGATTCATTGTTCCCAAAAGGGGGGATTCAACCCTTCCCATTGATACTCAACATTCAGCAATTGATGCACCTAGCGCCACTTGAAAGTCGGTATGATTAACACAAAGATGGTCAGGCTTTTCAATCTCAGTAGCTTCACCTCTGAAGCAGATGAGTTTTGGAACACTCCAATTCAAATAAGAGAGGACCCGGACCCACCATCCTTGACGGCTCCCAGCAGGTTTGTATTGTCCTTTGTGTAGATCCTGAAAAACGTTCGTGGAGCCAGTGGTACACCGGCCTTGGGAATCACTCTCCACTTTTTCAGATATCGCCGTGAAGTTGGATAAATAACAGTTACATTTCAAATCATGGTATGATGCAGGAACCATCCATGCAATTGTATAACATCAGATCTTCCGCATCTTCAATTTTGATCAAATCTTTGAAAATGTATCATGTGTTTCTCCATATAGAGTCTACTAAGCTCGCTAGGTTGCTTTGTGATGACTTCTGAGAGCATGTGACAAAACAGAAACATCTAAAAGACGTTTGGACAACCGACCCTTGCAGACCATTTATTTGGGTGGATATGAATTATCAATTCTATTTTGGATTAATAGAATTTGAACATACTTTTGAAGAACGAGCTGAATATCTATTAGGAGGGGATTCGGACTACCAGAGCCGAATGTTACCGAATTTTCGAACTCAAACACTTCTCAATTCGAGCTCGGACCTTCGATGCACCTATCAGTAGCAACTGTTGATTGAAGGGGTGGCTTTCTCACACTTTTCTCAGCCAGTTCCAACGTTATTTTACCAGTTTTGATGGCCACCTCAGGACAGTTTCAACATTATTTTACCAGTTCTGATGTTCACCTCTGGACAGTTTTCCCTCAACTTTTTTTCCCTCGCTAGAATGGACTTGTGTTTGTGAATTATGAGCCTTTATATTTTTATTGCGTATGATTCAATTCGTTTTGCATTACAAACTGTGGAGTTAATGTAAAAAATAACATGAAAACTATCTTCCTTAATAATATCAAGTATATGAAGTAGAAAGTTTTTTTTTCTCGTATAATAGAGCCTAACGGATAAACGTGCACGATGGGAGGCTGAAAAGAAAACATTCTCTTTGTCTACAAGGGTCAGCTAACGGTGTGGGCCTGACTGAGGCCATTAGGGAGTGAAACTGCGTAATTACGGTCATAATTTTCTTCCTACTCTTACTCACCTCGTCGGACGCAAGTGATCTATTTACTATCAATGAACTTTCCTCGTTCCGGCCTTTTGATATAGTTTCACTAAGTTTTGATAGGGTTCCGTGTGAGAACCCACAGTTTGACTATGGTTGGTCAGCGCGAGGTTGTGCATGGGGTTTGAACGACCATCCGACACCTTCAATACTTGACAGTACAATTCACAATCCACATACTCAGTATATTTAGGGGTACGTACATCCTCGAACTAACTCACAATATTTTACCTCATAACTCCTGTTATTTCTTGTGGTAGCGCGACTCACATTGACATCCATATCTATAAAATCGAATGTATGTAGGTCTGTCCTCCATAGATGGCCTAACCGCTGAACCGATTTTGGTAAGGACTGCTCCATTGTGATGATGGTAGAACCTCCGAAATGTCCTATTTCGACAAATACGGGCCTCTCCTTCGCGCCACCTCCTGTGTAAACAATTTCGTAACTAGGAAAAGGCGTATTATGTGGTTTATTTTGCGTGGTACAAAAAGTATGACGTTTTTGGCGCAATTCCCGTGGTGGTAGAGATAAGATAAGATAAGATAAGATTTATTTATTTAGCAAAATCAGATAATACAAAAGGTACACTTGCACATGAATTAAGTAAACAAAAATTCCAAAATAAACTCAAGCAACTTCAAAAATGAAAATAAAATATAATGAATATAAAATAAAAAATTTCTTCAATGAATATAAAATAAAACATTTCTTCAATGAATATAAGATAAAGCATTTCCTCAAACAGAGCAATAAATAATCGTAACAGATAATAATCTGATTTGAAATTAGGAATGTAGCGAGCCTCCTTTGGACTTAACTAAAAGCAGCATAGAGCCGGGATCAGCTGAGTGGCTCATAAAGATAATTTCTATGCTATTCACACTATGAAGCTGTAATTTGGTATGTAGCCCACTTAGGACTTCAACTCGACGCTGTCCAGGCCCCGGGTCATCTAAGTGTATTCTTAGACATGTCCACGATCAGATGTTTCTCCTAGTAAAGGAAAAATTAAGTTCTTTACGCACCCCTTCCCTTCCGAGGCAACGCATGGGAATTCTGGCTAGTTGTACTCGTACTATAAAGAACCGTGATCTGGGCAATTCGGCCGCGTTTTTCCATTTGACTGTATGCACTAAATTGTAAGAATGGCGACATTCTTGTCGGGCTAGGAAATGGGGCTACTATAAAACATCCACAGTCCAAATTAAGAGCGAATTTTCGAAGAAATAACTGGTTTTATGTAAAATGTCTCCATTTTACTGGTTTTATGACAAATTTTGTCTCCATTTTCTGCCAAGTAGCACCTCTGTTTACGATAAATCTGCCTACGCTGAACGCGATGATTAAGCCAAAATTGCGATATCTCATTCCGTTACCTCCACCGTGTTCAGGTTAACAAAATCTTTAAAATGCGGTGACACTTGTCAGATTGTTTCATTTTTGGAATTCATTGGTAATTTTCTACGCTATAACTACCCCAAACCCCCTTAGAGTGGGCGGATTCTGCCCATCTACGAACTCAGCCTTTCGATTGCCAAGAATGATTCTTAGTGCAAATGTGAACTTTTTATCTCAATTCTATTGTCTGGAATGACACATACATACATAATATGTATATATTATATGATTTTACGTATAATTGTTGGTGTCTTTTGGCAGTGAATTCAGGGTGGTCTGGAACGGATTTGGGTATACAATTGTTTTCCTAACAATAGGTAGCTTCCTTTTCTTCGAAAACTCGCTTGGTAACAAGTAAAATAGATAACTACTATTCAAGATTAATTTTAGTCTGTTTAGCATTTGAAAAAACTATTGCTATAACATTTAAAATAGGTACTTGAACTTTTTTTGGGATGAATGTGAATTTTGGGACGAGACAAATCTATTTCAGATTAATGCTGGTCGTGCTGCTCATACTGGTCTTCAATTATTTGCAAATTTCGGACGGATTTTTGAACCAACTCACTTCAATTACTTACAGGTGCCAGTAATTAGGTAGCTACTTGTTTGATATAGGATTTTTGGCATTCGGACACGATTTTCGACCACCATCGAGAGCTTTTTTTGTGTAGCTGCTCCGATGTTAGTACTGGCCTCAGCAAAACGCGTTTTTGTTCGTTTTTTTTTTTTTTTTTCAATTGATGCAGTGACGAGTATTTAATTTTTGTGCGCTGCGAGCGTTCCTGCTACTATCGTCTCTCTCCTCGATGTATTTCCTGCAATCTACTAAGATGTGTTCCATGTCCTCAAGGAGATGACATGCAGGGCAGTAAGTATGCACGTTCAGTTACTTAGTTGGTACCAGGTGACGAGCGTACGTTCATAGAGGAAGCCGTTTATTAAAATAGGTAATACGCATAGTACAGAAAGAAAAATATTGGATACTTGAAGTAAATTTATTCACGAACAAAAACATTTGGTAATTCTTAAATTAAACGTTATCGACTCTTAGTAGATTCTACTGGTGAAACTTGGATATGCGAATGGAAGTGATCAAGTGACACGTGAATACACAAACGGTTCTTTGAAATGATGATTCCTCGTCGAACTGTAGAAATTAACCTGCTAATAAAGCGAGCCGGATATTTTTAGATTGTGCGTGACGATGTCAGTGACCTTTGTGTTGTCCCTGTCACGAACCGCCTCCAACAATAGCGGGGGCGAAGACAGCTCAGAGGAGAATCGCTTTGGTTGACGGGTGAGGAAGAGAAGGGGCAAAAGGTTTCGTAGTAGAAAGACGGTAATGAAAACGAGTGAGGTTTTGTTGTATGAATGCCGTATCAAATAGCCTTGACCCCGTGACCTTGCCGCACAAAGGAGACCGCTTTTGCCGCTCGATACCGGAACTTGACCGAATTCAGGCGGCATTTCCTTTTGAATTGAAGCCCCCCCTCCCGCTTCGCCTTCTTCCTGCACCTCCTTGTCGCCCTTTTCCTCTTCTCATCTTTCCATCTCGTCGATAAAGAAGGTTTTCTCTCTCGAGTCCCTCAGGAATGCGCTTACCTTGGAAGTTGATGGTTGAACTTGTGGCGGTTCAAACCCTCTCGAGTACTACCGATATAAATGGACGGCTAGACGTCTGGTTGAAGAGTCACAAACCGTATTTGCCACCACTACCCTGCTCAGAATATTATGCCGGGAATACACTTGCGCCGAGGCAGGCCGCGCGCCGCGATGCTCAAGTGTGTACGGGCCCCAACACAGCGGCAAACAGGCTCAGTATGCCGCGTGCGGTGCGCGGCCTGAGCCATCGACTGTCGGTCCATCAAAGCGAGGACGGACCGCGGCAGCCTTGTACGGTGCGAAGTGTGGACGAGCTTGTGTGCCTCGCTGTTATTTGAAAATTCGTATCGCGGCGCGCCGAGGCTGCCGCGTGCGGTGCGCGGCCTGCCTCGGCGCAAGTGTATTCCCGGCTTTACACACACCGTACAACGAATTGATGAACAGACCGTAGCTGGCTGCCACCACTTACGAATACATATATCGGGGAATGAACTCCATGAAAACAACGCTCTATGTCCACCATTTGATTCGGACCAGCCAAATAGTGATTTGATCAAGGGACATATTCCGCCAGCAGGCAAGGATGGAGACGAGGAACTTTCCAGCGTAGCACTCTTCCCCTGGGTGTCACCCTTGACAAGCGGCTTACATTCCGACAACATGTAACAGTGCTTATGATTGGGTCAGCTGATGATCTGCAACTTCATTAACATGTGATTTATGTATACAAGTGGAGTAGCTAGATGGGCTCAGTTGTTATGTTAATCTTCAATAAATAAAGACTTTGGGAAAAAAATAGGTAGGTATATTGGTGGCAAATGTGACTAAAACGATTCAACAAAGTAGAAATCTCTCCTGATACTCACGAAACTCACCCTGGCTACTTGGTAATAATCCCAAATAAAAAATAGTTTAAACCAGCAATTTTTTAGTTCGAAAAACCATGCAATGTCTTTCAAGACTGTTTATTATTTTCGCTATTGATCATTCTTCTGTATGTCGCTTTAGTTATGTTATATCCTTGTGAGCCCCATAATTATGCAAAATGTAGCACTAAGCCAGAATATTACGTCCTTTAGAGAAGAAGGCCCGATTGTACCATCCGAAAATGGCTGGGGACGTGAGAGTCGGTTGCTAGCTCAGTGACTGTCAAATTTCCAACTGAGTTCCTACCCGACGGGATGATATTT
Organism: Stenodema calcarata; assembly: GCA_963920205.1. Taxonomy (NCBI): domain Eukaryota; kingdom Metazoa; phylum Arthropoda; class Insecta; order Hemiptera; family Miridae; genus Stenodema; species Stenodema calcarata. Next base: position 26,718,867 of record OY986049.1, on the reverse strand, counting down.
GTATTGATATCATGCTGTCGTCGGCAGTAACGTTATCAAGAAGTAGGTAGGTACTACAAACAATTATTCGAAATTACTTTCTAATCGTAGACACAAGAAAGTACAATGTACAATGAATGTCATAATATAAATAATAGATACTATCTCAGAACGTGAAGCTCGATAGCACAAAACCATGTGTTGTTTGAATCAGTTGTCCATCACTTTATAAATAGACGTGAAGTTCCACGTAAAGTTCAATCAAATATATTTGATTCTTGTTCGTGTTGCAGATTATTTTTTCGGCTTTATCTTCGAGTAACAATAATTATCTGAAACTATCTGAATCAAAACCTATTCAATTGTAAACCAAAACTTTACCGTTCCATTGGAGAGATATGGTAATTTGAAAAGTTCATGTCTGTTCCGCACCCCCGAAGATCGTCCTCAGCTTGGTCCAAGCCAAAATGCCAAATAGCATAATTTCAGTTTATTTCAAATGAGATAGTACTGACGGTGGATGGACGTTTTTTTTTTTTTTTCTTCAAAATTTGATTGTCGGATCTTGAAACGTAGGTACACCCACACATTTTTGTGGGTGTCGATTCCAATGGTTTGTCATTGAGTATACTCGTAATAAACTGGAATGGGTACAATATGCCAATGAGGGTTGGTAAGCAGAAAACGGGTGTTCAAATAGGTGGTTTTATAGTCAGAAAACCGTGAACAATTTTTAATGAGTACCAATGAGATTCTTATGAACATTCGCTCATTAGGTCATGCTGCTTTTTGGTCTCCCGTGATTTTGCGCCGTTGAATCTCGTACGACAGAAACTCCGACACCCCCCTTGAGAATACGTTAGAAAGCCGGAGGGCCAGGTGTGAGTTGCATTCCCCTCTATCACCCCCCACCATCGCCCCCTCTAGGGTCATCCCCTCTTGTTTTTTCTTCCCCTCTCGCTATTGGTCAGGTATCCAACCAACCGTATGGCTCCCCTTCCAGCCTTTGCGCTCTCCCTCCCTAATAGTCTCATTACACCTTCCATTGTTGTTTCCCTAAATGCCCTTCCATCGCCGGGGGATAATCGTATTTGTTTTTCTTCTGAAATTGCCGTCAACTCCTTTGCATGTTCAACAATAGCCGCGTCATTTTGTCTACATCACGTTGAATCAAAATAAAGAATCCCAAGATCGCTCACTGAAAACCAACAACAGGAAGTTCGAAGGAGCCTGAAGGCGTTTTACCGGCTGCCGTTCAATCTCTTCATTAGGGTTGCCAAAATTTTTGGTTTTCTTTCATGAATTACATTATAAAAGAACATTATGGTAAAACATTCAAACATTGTTGTGGAAATGTACCAGTTATTGAACACTTAAGGAGACACTCGATCTTCATAAGCATCTGATTATTCACTCTCTTCTTCTTCCTTTTAAAGAATTGTTTTACGTCCAATTTCTAGATTCTTAAAGTTAGGGCTATTCCTGAATGGTGGTAGGGGACGAAGTTGGAGTATAGCTTGATCTATTTAAGGATATTATATTGGACAGTTATTTATGTAAACCTACATATATCTGCACGTATTTACCTACATATTTATATAGACGTAAACCCTTTCCACGTCTCTAGGTATTTGTTTAATGGACACGGAATGGTATCATAGGCGATTATGGTGGTTAAACCCCCGGAAAGAGAGTGAAACCAACTGGGAGGCATTTTTGAGAAAAAACAATTTTGGAAAAATAGTTCCCGAAATTTGAAAAATGAGCTAATTTCAAATTTGTTGAGCTTTTTGAAGTCTCCTATTGATGCTAAAAAACTTTTAGGATGGGGGGTAGGCGATTGGGAATGATGTTGTAAAGCTACATCACTTTGAAAACGGGGTCAAGGCAGTTTTCACCAAATTCTGAAAAAATTGCCCATTTTTGATCGACCGTAGCAACTTCCCTATTGAGCCGATTTCGAATTTTTTTTTTTTTGGTTTACGGGGAATCTTGTCCTCTTTATTTAAGTATATAGTACCTCTTAAGATAGGATTGGCCGTTTTCGATGTAATGGACAAAAACTGAAACAAGTTCGAAAATTTCGAGGTTTTTCGACCGCCAAAAACATTCCACAAGCTCCTCGAGGTCGAAAACGTAGTTTTACCATCACTATTCATGTACAAACAACACCCCAAAGTTTCGACGACTCCGCAGTTTTTCCGCGGTTCAAGTACCTGCAGACTGGACTAGAAGGACAAAGACGATTTGGGAACACCTACTCTTTGCCGCAGCTCCAAGGCCCAAACCGCCATTGGCAACGTATTTCACATCGCATTCCAAATCCACAGGACTGTATTGGAGAAGGGGAAAATATTCCATGATTTTGTGTTTTTTGGGTTTTGGGGTTTTGATTTCGTTGTTATTTTCGACTTGCCCATTGCTCTAGAACAAAAGTTTAGCTTAGAAATTCGCGAATGAAAATGAATAATAGGCAAAAGGAATGCCTTAATTCGACTCGTTCAATAAATAGAACACGGAAAAAACTATGCTCACCAATTATTGGACACCTGTTCAATAACTGGCACATATCCATTTCCTTGTTCCAGTTATTGATCAACCCTGTTATATAGTTTCAAAAAAACTAGTGAGCGGAACTAAAAGTTCTTAGCACCAATGGAAAGAAAAATAACTAGACTTAGTGAAATTAACTCCTAGACATTATAAAACGAATGTAAAAATGACGAAAAACCTCTATAATCATGAACCTGTAGCTTAACGATTCCACAAAAAATTCAGTCGATTTTGCACCTTCAAACTTTGAGATTGTACTGAACATGGGAAACACGTTCAAAATATTTACAATGAACACCAATGCACTCTAGGATAGTTGCTGTAACTATAAAAAAAATGTGGGAGAAGAACGCTAAGTAATTCAAACAATACTACCAAGTGTCCAATAACTGGTACTTTTCCCCTACGCTTCTCAAGAACCAAACGTAACCCCAGGTTTGCCTACCACTGAATTGAAGATGGTTCTGTGATGGTTCATTGTGAAATGATATTCCATTCCTGCAATTCTTTCCTGAATATTGAAGTGGGCCATGAAACGCATAAATAAAACGTACCAGCTGGTATCATAGCATGAGTATTTAACCTAACATGATAAGGGAGGTCTGTCGTACAGCCAAACCATTTATCTTGCTTCTGATAAAACATTGAAATTCTCTCAATATATAGTTTTTGTAGAGAGAATATTGGGATTACAGAGAAAAGCTCGGAAGTGGAGAAACGACAAACTTTCTTTGCAATCATTTTCAGAATAGCTTTTTGCCTCACGAACAGAGGATAAAGTAGTCTTGTACGCTCCCTCCCACGCTAAAATCCTGAATGACGAAACTCACTGTACATGGCTTGTAAATTGGCCATGTACATGGCTGTACATGGCTTGTAAATTGCTAATAGGGTAGATTGGTAGAAGGCTCAGACAGTAAAAGATGGAAGTCTTCTCAATTTCAGTACCAATTACTTAATCTGTTCCTCCCATCTAAGCTCGTCATCAATAATAACCCCTAAGTATCGTATAGACAAATGTAATTTTAATTAATTTCTAACTTCTTACTTACCTCTGGTTTTAACAGTGCCAAAGACGCCGTTTGCGTCCTCAAATACCTCATCCCATGAACTACCGTCACATAGCAAAGCACAATCATCGGCGAACATAACCATGCCTATATAGTTTTCTTTCAAGAGGCAGGGAGGCCATAGAGTTGTCTAATAATTCGACCTATGCATGACTCCGCATTGACATCGTGATAAGTTGTATAGCTAGCTATATATCTGGCATCGGCTCCACATGTCACCTGTACCTATTTATGTTATCGCTTTTTTTGTAATAGTGGGGTTGGAGGCGATAAACCGATATTTTTTCAACGTACCGCCATAAGAAAAACGTTGAAATGAGCGTGATAAGCATGAGAAAATAATATTATGGGCTGAAAAAGAAAAGATTTACCGTCCCGAGATCTCGAAAAATATTCAATTTCCACCCTTCTGATAAAATCGGAAAGGGGATGGAAGGAGGGAGAATGAAGGAAGGAAGGAGAGAAAAAGGGGAAGGAACAACGAGAAGGAGACTGTCATGGGGTTTCAGTTTCGTCGATTTTCACTTTTTGATATCCACTGGTATATAATAACGTAATAAGTACAACTCGAATAGGTGGAATTGATGAGTTGTAATCGTCCGTGTAACCTGTTTATTCAACCCGTCAAAATCTGATTGTCCTTCAAAATATTGTTCCTCAATTGGAAATTCCAAGCTCATTGACCCCCATTTTTCCTATTCCCAATACCGACAGAACTCACTAAATCTCGCCCTGTGCTGTGTTCAATTTCACTCCTGTAGAACAAACATCTACAATATAACATCACAGGAAATGCCATTTCATCAATTTCGAATATATTTGAATCGATGATTTTTGAAACAACCTATACGCCACGTTGGTAAATGGCGTAGAGGTTGTTTCAAAAATCATCGATTCATTTGAAAGTGACGTTCTAGTAGTTGAATAATTTGCATTGAAAAATCAAAACTTGATTTATTTAGCATAGAATCAGCGGGTTTATTCCGAATCATTGCAACATTTTTCATAAAAGCCCATCAACCTATTTCGACGTATGAAATACCGGTAATAATGATGTTTCCGTCACTTTGATTGAAAATTGCGTTATGATAGGAAAATTATTTTTTTTTTAAATTAATTCATTTGGCATTAGATTTATCCATACATCCATGTAGGCTTTACACATATATTACAAGAGGGTATTGCAGTTGACATACTTCACGGTTACATTATTTGAATCTGCTACTAAATATTGTGTGAAATTGAAAGGGTAAGGTTATGCGATCTCATCCAACATCAATATCCGCTGACCATCGAATTTGGTACATAATATAAGCACATACTCCAAATTGTCAACTTCACCGCACTCATCACAAAGATCTGTCTGCCCTTGATGTATTCTGTGGAGATAAGGTTTGCATATTCCGTGCCCAGTCCGTAGTCTAGCCAAGCTTAAGTAGAATCTTTTTTCTTGGCTCGTGATTTCATAACGTCATGTTTTACAGTGCCTTAGCAATTGCAATTAGTTCACTTGTGGATACCGATGCTAAACCGTTGACTTTATATGACGACTTTAATTAAATATCCGTTCCAGTCATACATCGCACAACCTGCATAGCCTTCAATTTTGGAGCCATTTGTGAATATCATTTTGCAATGCATTCCTTGACGATTATACAACCTCCTCCTGTTCCACCTCCTTTTGACCCATTCATAGATTAAAGTTTGGGATTGACCGGAGGGCTGTATATTAACGCCTAATAGTCCATCAAATACACTGACGGTTTTTTCTCTGAGAACACTTCACACAAATAGTGTGAAATTTCGAGGAAATTTTCTGTGAGGGACTGAGTACTTTCTTTCGCCAATATCGTACGGTCACAACATTCATATTTAGGCACACTACTTTGCTGTAAAGAGGCTGATGGGTGGAGTACAAACGAGCAAGGTATCATTGCAAGCTTTCATTATTCGTGAAAGATTGAACTCCACTTGAACTATCACGTACCTAATATCTATACACTGTATGCTTTACAAGTGTACCTACACTGTCTATGTTGAGCTTGGAAAAGGAGATAGAATTGATACACAAGTATCTACCAATTTATAGATGAGAACGTCAATACACCAGTAGTTTAAGGGATAAGTCGATCACAACTACTCAAAAGTTTAGCCTCAACACAATAAAAACATTTCAAACGAGCAGTCAACCATTCAAACCTCAGCTTGACTGAGCGGCATTGTGACGACACCAAAGCAAATCGCTCGACCGAGTGAATGATATCCCTCGATTCATTCGAAAACAGTTCACTAACTTAATGCAGTTATATTGTTGTCTTTTCGGATCCTCCCCACCAGCTCACAAAAGGATCCAGGAAAAAAGGTTTTTGTAAGGTGTTATTGTCGTTGACAACAAGGCCCTTCATCGTTTTGAATATAAGAGGGCGCCCTTACAACGGGCGAAAGTAGTATGGTCGGAAAGAGTAGGACCTGCGCTTCATTTGTGCGTCCCGCGCATTGTGCGCACTTGGCAGTCAAAACTACCTCAATGAACACTTGTCGGAAAGGTTCACGCTTACACCTCTGGTGCCCCTGGGAGGATTTATCCTTCTGACAAAAGGATCTCCTCCCTTCATCAGACTAATAGACGCTGAGGACCTTGATCGCTGAAGAGCGAAAGTTGTAGGGAGTCACTTCCTCGGCGATTACCCCCGAAGATTTTAGAACAAGGCCGTTATTATAAGGCCTAAGAACTTCAACGAACTTTACTGTAAATCTACTAGAATATAATGTACTACTCTAGTAGGAATTTTGAGACGAACTCTCCCTTTCATGAGGATCTATAGTCGACATTTAGTAGTAAAAAAATTTAAAAAAAAAAAATCGTACGTTACGCGTTGACAGCTGGAATTATATTAAAAATTGATTGATACATTCAGAATCAGGGCGACTTCATACATCAAAATGACTGAAGTAGGTATACACATCAAGAAAAAAATGAGTTCAGACCAGAAAAAGTGGAACTGATATAATTTTCCAATAGAATATAGCAAACTTTTCATTATCATTTTTTCAGTACCTGTTTCTAATTAGTAACTATCATAATAATTATTTTGAATGAACCACATGGCTAAGTATATGTATGTGCCTGATGGCAAACTAAGTGGCGCTGACGACGGTTTTCTGAATCTACGAACCTTGAAACGTAGGTAAGCCCTTACATTTTGAGGGGGGTTTAAAATTGTTTTTTCCTTGGTCGATTCAAATGGTTTATCGTCGAAGGTAATGAAAAAAAAATTACTAGCTATGTTTAGGGTTACCTGCAGACATAATATTGATCGAAAATCAGGCACCCAAGTTGTAGCATAAGGAAATTCAGAAGCATGTTTTACGTCCTTCTATATCAGGTTCGTTTGTAAATAACTCATAAACGGGGGATTATTTACGGTTCTCCTGACGGTTTTGGACTAGTTTGAATTTACTCACTAGTTGTGCATATCGCTAACTTGAATAAATAGTTACGACATGAATCGAAGTGATATTCCCCAATCATTTACACCCCATGGCAAGTGGATACAACTATATCCAGCCCGCGTGAATTTGTACTCGCTTGGATTGACCCCTTTCAGCATTATACTCTTTAGACCGTCTTGAGAAGATCTAGTACAAAAGACAAGTCCCATTCAGTGGAAGAAAGTTAGTGTTAAAAGAACCCCTTATATTGTAAACGGTAGTCTCGTGCCTACTCACAATGACACCTTAGGCCCCGTCACAATAACACCATCACGTTTCTCAATGACTGTGTGGATCACAACCAGCTCCGCCATTCAGTCAGACACAAATGACGATTTGATAATGAAAGGCTTCCTTCAATGCCGAAAGGCTCACAAAAAGCGGCGTCAATGGCGCCGCAACCGGTGCAATAATATTGTGAGGCCGTCGTTCGTAAAACCCACCAAGCAATTTTCACGTCGTCGTCCTCGTAGGTGGATCGTGAGGTGGGCATTGTTGTCAGGTAATCGTCATCTAATCGTTCAATTCCCCGTCTGGTAATCATAACGTAATTTAGTCACTGGTTACAGTTCGTTAGGTGGATGATGGTCTAATTCCACCCCAATTTATAGATTCTCAGAAAAAGTGACGACAAATACACGTCAGACAATAAAATCAGTCGTTAATCACTGAAACCTTCAATTATTGAAGCAATACACGCATTATAACCATCTGCTTATGTTATAATGGCCTTAACCACACAATAAATTTAAATTAGGTATTTAAAAAAATATATAATATTATGCTTCCTTCAAGCATGTGGTGCTAATCAAAACGAATAGGCAACTGATAACTGAGGGTGGTATTATCCCTACAAGGGTGTGTTGAAAACAATGGTAATTCCTCCACAACCAGAGGCGGATCTGGCGGATTCCTCTCATGTACAAAAAAGGTTTTTTAATGATAAGCGATTTTAGGCTGAATTTTATATTATAAATTCTAATAGAACTTACACTCAGTTCAATAACACTTTGTTTTATTCTTAATAAACGACATTGTTTAAGAATCTGCCATTCTGCCCTTGTCCGCAACGGTTCTTTATTTTCTGTGCGGATTCTGTGTTCAATATCCATGTAAGTCCCATAACTACAAGAAATTGGCGTAATGAGGTACATACGTTATACGTTCGTTATTACGGGTATATGGTAACTGAGTGGTACTATCGTCCATTTTCCAACTGAATTCCTGGCTTTACTCTGAAATCCACCTTCAAAAATACCCGTGATAACCTTCGTTTCGTACTCACAAAAAGTATCGCAGAACAAGAAACTCGTTATTGCAAACCCTTGTGAAGTCTGAATGAGCCTGAAATTGTGACGTTTGATGCCGTTTTTTTAAATCGTACATATTTTTTGTACGGTGGGCATTCAGTTTCTGCATCTGAAGCATAGCTCACAATTATTGTGAGCAATCACCAAATAGCGCCATTTCAGGGTGCAAAATCAGACGTAACGTGAACGTTTTTGTCTTGCCCCGAGGTGGGGATATTCTTCTTGTCACCTAGATATGTTGATATACCTAAACAACATATCTCCAATCCGTGGTACCTATACTACTCGTACTACCTTTGAGATGTTTCGACGAAAATTGGCTGTGCTTTAATATTATTCACTGGCACTCATGATTTTGATCTTACTCAGCAGTTGGGGTGATGAAGGTTCGTTATAACCTTCTTCGCCAGACCAGGATGATGCAGAGAGAAGGTAAGTTGAGTTTAGGTGTTTATGACAACCTCCGTTTCATCACCTCCGTCCTAAAGGAACGGGACGCGTACTAAATCTTACAAAGAATACTGCCCATCATCCTTGGCAGAATGTGTTGGGAACTAGATTTAATGTCAGAGGGGCTCGTACTGTGTAGCGGAGCGCAGTTATTAGATGTAAAGGGGGTGAGAGAATCTGCATAAGCCGGTTTCACAACCCCACTGTGTCGACATAACTGGTTTTCAGGAGGTTGGTGAAGGGTGCGCGAAGGTGACGAAACACGCGGTGCCTTCAATCCTGTGGCGGAACTGAGTCCTTTTCTCCGTTCCCACTACCCACTTACTATACAAGCAACTTCCTTCAGTATCATGTTGCGTTCAGTCCCCTCGGTACCGAATGTCCATCGATTGCCTCATTTTGAGGTTTCATCTTGAAATAAGGCGTTCAGTGTTAATTTACCCAGACCATTTGCAGAGTGAGACAGTCGAAATGTAAATGAGGCACAACGCTGTAACTGTTGGTTTGTTACTCGCCATTTAGAAATCCAATAATAATTTCTTCTCGTTTGAATTATTGAGCTAACGACGAACAATAAACTGAAGCTAACGTTGGACTGAAAGAATTACGATTTCAACGGATTTTGTTTATTTTCGGTCTGAGCCCCAAAACAATTAATAACTGTATACGAAGAGGTCCAACATATAGGTCCTGCTGAGAAACGAGTGAATTTTTGGTTTACAGCCTTTTTTATGTCTACTCTGGGTACACCCACCCTTCAAATAAAATTCAGGCCAGTCTTTATACTGATGAACAGCTGAATCAATAATAAATGGTTTTATGGTATCGTGTGGCTAGTTTGGATATACGATTCGTGCCTATGGAGTTCCTTGACATAAACTAGCTTTATGTTTAATCGGAATTCGAATCCGTCATTGATGCAGCTTAATAATGAAATAATTTCGTATTTTACTGACTATTACGAATCACAAGTTTCACAGTACTAAAACATCAATTTATATGGGTACCATGGTGATACACGGCTTCAAGGCCTCTTTTTTCCTTGAGGAAATCTCGTTTCGAACCCAGGCCATCAGTGCCTTTAACCGCTTGGCTAATGAGGAATACTTGTTTATTTACAGAAATTATAGATCGTAAAGCTGTTCAATAAAAACGCCTCCAATGCAATGTTTACGAAAATGGGGTTTTTGCGGAACCCCCCTGTTTTGGACCTGGTATTTTCGATGGAGAGATCCAAATTTCTAAATTCGAACTGGAAGTGGGGGAAATTCCTACCATAAACATACGAAAATTGGTTAATGTTGGGGTAAAACGCATCAACAATACTCTGTCAAGGTAAATCGCCTCAACTCTAGAATGAAAATGCCTCAAAACATATTGATTTTCGCGCTAGTGTTAAGGTAAAACGCCTCAACTCACCAGAATATTGAGATGAGGCGTTTTAGCTAGAAAAATTAGCATTAGGTATTTTGGCTGCATATTTCGGTTGAGGCAGTCAATCCAAATTTCCTACCAAAACATTCGTTTGATTAAGATGACTGCCTCACGAGCATGTTGAGGCATTTTACCTAAACAAACAATCCCAAAACGGAAGCGGACTTCAAAATCGCCTTAACTGCAATTAATCGATAAAATCGATTAATTTGCAATTTTTTTTTGTCACCGTTGAATTGATTGAAGTCATATCGATATCTCACCAAAAAATGGAGTTTTTCTAATGAGTTGCAGTCCACTTACATCAAAGGTTTCAGTGAAAAACTTTGAGGCGAATTTCTGCCTTCGAATTTTGAGTTGAGGCGTTTTACCTTAACAGGGCAGAAGAGGCCTTATTTGATAATCAATTATAAATTTTACATAGTTTATTACGCAATATCGGGAGTTGTGATTAAAATTCAATAGGTAAAAGGTGCTTAGACGCGGGAATAATTTGAAAACCCACAGGTCAGGATGTTGTTTGTTCTCAATCTAATAGTGCAGAAGTACATTGGCCTCATGGTACCGAGTAGAAACGTTTCCTACACAAATAAGTATCGCTTTATGATTTACTTAGTCTGGTCCGGTCACCTGTATAATTTATTTAAGTTAGTAGAAAAAAATACATAAATAATATTGGATTCCTCAAATGTCTTCTTTTTCTATCAAGGGCTCTTGCGGAGTGAAAGAAGGGCTCTCTGGAGGAATTTCGATTATTTTTGTCCGGAGTGACATATTGTCCGGTCGCCAAGTGTCCGCCCCTCTGGAAAAAGGGGACGGTTTGGGCGAAGAAGTAGTAACGACCAGATAATTCTCATAGCTCTCTCCTCAAATATATAGGCAAGTGGGAGGAAAAAAACCTCGAAAGATATACTAGAACCAATATCCTGGCGGAGGAAGCATTACAGAGGAGTAAACAGCCGATGACCGGAACTGCGGACATTTATTACAGCTCCCCCTCTCCCCTCACCATCGTAGGAAGCTGTGTTGGAGTGGCGGTGAAAGGGGGGTGTCCAATAAATATAATGCGTTTCCAATGACAATGCATTTGTCCCTGGGTGAGTTATGGGCCGAGGGACGGGTAGAGGGTCGGGATTTATGTACTTCCTCGCATGCATAACTCATAGGTCGCCGAGGGCTAATTCACCCCTTCCTACCCTTTCGGACGGGGCAGCGCCAATATATTACTGTAGTCCACTACGGACGTCCTCTGCGTATGGCCGGCATCGCGGAAAGAGGAGAGCGGGAGTGTGGGGAGGAGAAAAAAGGAATACAACTCCCTTGTGGCTGCATGTCCATTAACATATTCTCTTTCCCTCCCCGAAACGGGAAAAACAGCCTTTGGTTTGCATAATAAATAACAACTTTTGGCATTTCCATGGTGAATATAAAAACATCACTATTTTTTCCTTGAACGGACTTCATGATGTGGTAGCACCTACACATCATCCTTGAATGATTAATATGAATAACAGAAATTAAATTTCAATTACATTTTATTTGCAAAATAAAAATACATTGCAAGGAGTTGCATACAAAAAGAAATTAATTATTATTTTAAATAAATAAATGAAGCAATTGTTCTCGTAGTTGTGTAATTGACCAGCATATATACCTATTGAGAAAACGGTAATAAATGAAAATGATAGTGGCTAGCCAATCATCGGATAGTGACGGGTAAAGAGACTGTCTGGTGAAGGCAAAGGAGGGTGGGTCATTCTCATAATATTTGACCATTTGATGTCCCCAGTCTTTAACATCGTTTTTCACAAGGGGTTTTCTGCTTTAAAAAAAAAAAAAAGGTTTTTGGTATCAATTTGTAGGTTTTTTGGAGTGGAATGCAGTGATATCGTTAAAAAGTACGTATCACATCCTCAAGAAAAAATAGTTCAATGTAAAGTTTGAAAACGTCATGAGTGTTACTGTCCCAAGTTATTACCACCTGAAATGAAGCCCTCACTGGTGAAAAAATTAGAACCACGAGGGATTTCACTGTTATAATACAACATAATATCATATTACGATGCTGTTTCGAATTATGAAGGTTTTTTTAGTTACCTGTAATACTTCAAAATTTGAATTTAATGTAAAGCAGAAAAACAGGAGTGTCCTACTGTTTGGTGGAAACAAATAATCACGAGGGTTACCATCAGTTCTGGGCAAAACTGTTCACTGAAAATGGCGGGAAAGAGTCAGGTTATGTTTGTTTGTGCTACCAGCTATCAGACCACGTGCAGCTTTTGCCCAGGAAAAAGCTGGCAGGCCATTTAATCATTTTTCATCGAAAAACGTGGTATGTCACAAACATTAGTCATCATGAGTGATCCCACTATTATATTTAACATCGTTCAATTGAACATGTGAGTGCTTACTGCAAAAGACGTAGTTTTTGGGTGGCCCTCATATCTGACCAGCACTTTCTTAGGTTAAGATTAACCTTTTTGTGTAAAAATATCATGAGTGTTACCGTCATGAGTGTTACCATTATGAAGGTCGTGAGAGAACGGAATTCCCTTTTTAGGATGGATGAAGATGATGAAGCTGATATGGATTACAAACAGATTTTGGGAGTGCTGCCTGATCAAACGTTCCCAATTCAAGAATTGTTTTCTTCGATCTACTGCACCTATCCCCATAACAGTTTTTGGGTACAATAAATAGATTTAAATCAAATTTAGTTTAGAAATTTATTATTTGCGAAATAGTTTTCAGAGCTCGAAGACGTGTACCATGCAGCATTTTGCTCCATTCAGCCTTTTTTTATTACGGTACCATTCGTGACAAAACTTCCTTTTCAATTCAAACGTTCAAAATTGATGAAAAGAAAGTAATACTGAAAAAGCTGACAACTGATGCTCAAATTTGTTATTCTGAACATCTATAGTATCAAATTCTATTCAAAAAGTTGCTTTATTTTTTTCCCCGACTTGCAGGGTTCAGAAAAGCCAAATGGTCAAATTATATGGAAATGACACGGTTACCAACTGGGCGGGAGCGATGCGGCAGCAATCCTTCATTGGTTGAGGGAGAAGGCCCTCAGCCTGAGCCTGCTGACCGTATACACGTAAATGATAGGGCAGTGGTCAGGAGTGTAAGCTGGTACAGCGTACAGCGTGAGCGAAAACAGCTCCCTTAGCGTCTGGTGTGCCTTAAAAGCAGGAATGGTGTTACCAGCTGAATGTCCAGTAATGTAGAGCCAAATATGCATTTCTGTGAAGAAGGTAGAGAGGGCAAAGGAGGAGGAAGTGCACCAGCGTCTCCGACTCATTTATGTTGCAGTTCAAACTGTACAATCAGTATTTGATGACTTTGGTGTAGAACTGTCGACGACCTGCGTACGCCAAGCGGAGCTGGGCAATCACCCTCTACGTCCAACGACCTCATTCTGCCCAGGTAATCCTCCGGCTCGCCAAATGTTCATATAGTACGGAAATACGTATTATAGCTGGAGTTCAAACAATGCTATATGTCCACCGACACCCAATGGTTGCACCACTTCTCCATTACCTATATTGGAAAGTTGAGAGCATAGGGGGTCAACCTCCTTCAGGCCCACAACCTCCCACTCACCAACCACCTGCAGCAGCCAACGCAGGTGAGTAACCCAGTTCATCTGTGGGAGGTTGCACGATATTAAATTTAAGGACGACAATTTCAAGTTTTTTTTCCTTCAAACTTCCTAGTGTACCTATAACTCATTGCTTGAACGTAGAATCATTAAAATTGTTTGTGTTCTTCTAGTCGATTTACGCGCAGTAAACATGCGTTCTTCAAGGAAGCCCTTCAAAATCCTCGGGGAGGTTAGCAATTCGGGTGCCCCTCTGTGATTTAGATCAATATTCCCAACCACATTCACTCATCTACCCGTAATGTTTTGTAGGCTTCATATTCAACGTAACGAGGCTGTAACAGAGCCCCACACACCCGCTTTTCATACTTCTGACCACAAGCTATCGCCCCTCCCTAATAAGATATGCACAGACTCAAGAGGTTTATTCAGTCGGTCTGCCGCACCGCGAGCGTCTGGAGTGGAACGCCAAAAGGCCCCCCCGTGGGAACACCGGCCTCACTCTAATTAGCGGGCCCTACTGATTTTTCGAGACACATTTTTTTTCAACTCTCCATAGTCCCGAACCACTTGAACACGTGATCGTAAAAATCATCAAGTGGACAGACGGAGATTATCATGAGAATGGGGATCTGACAGATGATGAGGCATTGTGTTGCTGCCCCGGTCACGGAAACATATGTTTGACGCAATCCCTCGCTCAGACAGTGTCAGAACTGAACAAAGATTCCCGAAAACTTTTTTTTCCATTTTGGGTCGACCACTTAAAGCGGGTAGCACTTGATATTATAAGGTTGTTCGGCGGTAAAAAGAATTTTGAGGATTACGCTCTGAAAAAAAGTCATTTTTTCGTCGTCTGACCGCAACATCATTCTGGCATGATCTCTTAACCAACGTATGTCTCCCCTGGAAATTAATTCCTACCAACTTTAATTAAGGTATTGCAAGAGAGAATTTCATCCACTTATGAGGGATTGACAAAAATCCTTTCATGTAAATCTCACGATTCAAATCTGTTTGTTTGAATAAACTATTCTTGTCATTGAAACGAGATATTCAATATGAACTGGACAGGTATAAACTGGACGGGACAAACCCTTCAAATACCAATACGACGAATTCCATAAAAACGAATTTTGCTAATTGTTGGTTTATTATCTTCGATAATGAACCATTGGAATCGACCAAGGAAAACAAACTTAACCCCCCTCAAGATTTGAGGGTTTACGTTTCAAGTTACTTATTTGTAGAAATCGAATGAAAAACATCCGACCGTCTGCCGTATACCGTCTGCGCCACATTGCCCAGTCAACGTTGTCCTAAAATTTTGAAATTTGGGTTACGGGGTCAAATCAGCCCCTTGAATCTTTTCATAACCCTGGGACAGCGAAGGGGTTGAAAATGAATTTTGACGTTTTGAAAACGTTACATCTCGAAACTTATAGATAAAACAGTGTCGTTTTTTTGTAGACATTTAAATAGAGTTTAATTTTGTGATACTGTTAAGACCATACGGAGCTTTCTACGACTAGCTGTTCGTTAACAGTGGGGGCTTAAAGGTTGAGCCAACGAAATACACCCATATTATCATGATTTGATAATAATATTATCAAATCGTGATATTATGGGTGTATTATTATATTATTGAGATAATATTATTATCATCAAATCATCTCGGCACTGATATTCCACGAGGAAGTGGAAGGAGGTGCAAATTAACTCGGCTCTACTCAAACAGGTTAAGTTGCTTGTTCTGAGTTACTTTTCATTTCTACGGAATGAAGGATATTTCGAACATTTGGTGGTACTTAAATACTTCCTGTTATTGTTAATGTTTCGTCATTTATAAAGGTTTAATTTATCACCTTATTTGTCATTTATTTGAATGAATGTTTTGGCGCATTCCTCGACCTTTTTCGTAATTCTATACAGAACAGTGATCTAGGCAGAAAGAGACTCTCACTCAGTGATCTGTTCAGAAGGGAATAAACCGTTGTGGAAGAATTTGCAGAGTTTTAAGCATCTATCTTCCAATTTGGGTTAATTCAGAGAAACAATTATTTGTAATGATACCTACGAATTTGGTCGTCTTCCAAACGTACCTCATTTTTGGCCGTAATACTTGCGCAAAGTTATTCCCGTACTTCATAACACAGAAATAACCGAAAAGAGCTAATATTTTGGCGGATGGTGCGTAGACACCAAAATACTATTTGAGTTTTCATCCAAACCATTGCAACTTTCGTCTACGCGTCCTCAAATGCGTTTTACTCGAAAACCCATGAATATCGACGATATTACTATGATGACAGAGAATCCTTTGCTTTTCAGACCAATTAGGCCGAGCCATGTAATTCATGGCAGCGGACAGGACATTACACAGCCATAATATCACGATTTGGTGATAATATCATCAAATCATCCCGGCTCTGATATTCCATGATGAACTGAAAATCCGTCCACTCGGCTTTACTCAAACAAGTTAGCAACGGCAGCAAGTCTCAACTCGTCACAACCTTCTGTCAGATCGATCCAGTATGGGGCGCAGCAACCATCTCACGCAAATCCTCCTCAACGACTCGTCCGTAACTACTAGTACATCTACCGTTCTAGAAGAGACAGTGTTTGTCCCTTCAATCCCGTCTAGAGAGAACGATTATAATAAAATACGACAGGTAAAAACTAGATGACATCCCGCTCATTGTACAGCAGCACGGTTTCGAGTCAACCGGTTAGCCATCTGTTCACACCTACGCTCGTCACCCATCAAATAGGGAGTTATTTATAAACAAGATATCCAGGAGATTGTTATCCAAGAGAACGGAGCTCTGGATGTCAGAGACGGAGATTACAGTAATCAGTCGACCGGGAGAGGAAGACCGTGTCATTTAGGCAGGAGCAAACAGGATAATGGCCGTGCCACCGTAGTGCACCGTCATCCCAAGCCCATTCCACCTCTCACTGTTCCACCTCCGCTCTAATTGCACGCAAGTAGGTCACGGACGCGCACATCTCACCTGAGACAACTGTAAAAATCAAGTATTATTTATATTTCACAAAGTAACCGGAATAATACATTTTGGTTGCCCACACAAATCCAGGGTTTTCACTGATTATTGATTATTTTGGAATCAGCACCACAAGCTTACCAACAAATAACCACATTTCAAAACAATTTGGTTGAAGAATTGCGTATTCACAGTTAGTAATTTGGCAGTTCATTAACGTTTTTTTGAATTATCGGCTTCCGAATTACGTTGGTAATGTCAGGCCCCAAAAACGCTCCGAAACTCGCGCGGACATGTTAAGTTATGGTAGATATTTCGTCACAAATACTTCTTGCTTACCAAATAATCGTGATTTAAAAGAACATTTTTTGGGCATTTGGTTTGGCATTAGGTGGCGTGTCTTTAAAATAAAAATAATACAACCTTCTCTTAGGGGAGTCACTTTTACACCAAGTTACCTTATTCTAAACCGTATTGAAAATTTCCTAAACGAGCCAACCACGGTGATAAGCTTGACCCTCGGGCACCCGCGGCTCTTGGACGAAGCAATTAACCCGCGGACGGTACTCCATGCCGCCCTCCCGGAATTTATTCCTAAATTGATAATAACTGAGTCTATTCAGTGTTTTGAGGCCTAATAGATTATACCACGCTATTCACCATTGAATAATCTAAGAAAGGGCAACTTTTGCTTTATTGTTATTCGTAAATTAGTGCCGCGAAAAATCACAAAACAAAATCTGATTTCAAATAGGTAATTTGTATTTCTGGTGAGATTGATTTTGGCGGGCCTCAATGCATAGTTTAATACTCAGAAATGCATGTCGAAACCACAGAAAAATGGTCTGGTTCTTTTTTGAAAAAACTAAAACCAGGGATATGGGATAAACAGTTTTGAATAATAGGTACTGTTTATTCATAACACCTCAATAAAAATTCAGTAAAATAACTCATTTGTTATAAACGTATCGGGGACTTGTAGTTACAAGTACCTACCTAAGAAAATATTTCTTTCATCTTAAAACCTTTGTAGAAGTGTGCTGGAAGCACTAAAATTTACTAGGTACCTACATCGAGATCCTTCAAACTAAATACTGATGACAAGAATTGTAGTTTTGTAGTAGGTAGAATTGTAGTTACAAGTTGTTGTATAATGAACATTTCAAATAACTAGATGGTAATTAAAAATAGCATGAATAGTTAGGTATCTCTGAGATTCTTCAAAAGAGGTGTGAGCAAACAACTTCAAAATCGTTATAAAACAAAACTTAGTCAGAATAGACCAGCATCTAATGTCGCACGTTATGTTGTTTGTGCTGTGTTTCTTATGAACAAAACTGGTACAAACGGAACAGCGTACGGTAGTTTTATTGTTTTTTATTGTTCCCCATTAATGGCATGCTCCAGTTTCAGGTAGATTCCCTACGTTGACTAGAAAAAACACAATAACCCGCGGACGGTATACCTACAGTACAGCTTGGTGAACTTTCCACTTCGCCTGACCGAAAACAAATGATAGGAGTAATAGAAAAATTGGCACGTACGGTTACTGATACCCAGGCAGTTAGTACCTAGGTGCGATCTACCGGAAATGTTACGCATTAGTGATTTACTGTACTGTTTACAGAGTTGCGGCATAGAGTACGCGGGTTGCGATCACTGAGAAAATTATCACGAGCATTTTCATTGGTTCAAGATCTGGGTACAAGTATGTTATAGCCCCGCCAATATCGATTGTATCGATTATCTCAAATACATCGATCCTTGTGGTATCGATGACGGCTCAATATGGCGCCCGGCGGATCTCTGAGGCTCCCGTTATCATTCGAGTTCTAGTTCTATCGTCTTGTGCTTGTCATTTCACAGTGATTATTGTGTTCAGTACGGTGTTTGGATGGATTTCAATAAATATTAATCTTTCACTCTTATTTTTTGGTGTCCTTACATTGGTCTTCCCGTATTCATTTTGAAAGTTGATATCGGCACCCGGGATGTAGGCATCGGGACGCCATATTGAGCCGTCATCGATACCACAAGGTTCGATGTATTTGAGATAATCGATACAATCGATATTGGCGGGGCTATAACATACTTGTACCAAGATATGAATTACGAGTGAGATGCAGTTGGAGGATGTTCGACCGTTGTGGGCCAAAGACTTCTAGTTCAGTTCTTTTACGTTCGTCAAACGGATGATGTGTAACAAACGGTTCATAAATGTGGGAGCGGTATCCAATTTGTGAATTCTTCGAGCCTTCGCCCCATCCGCGGTTGACCAGCAACCGAAGGGGGCGATAGCGATCGGAGCAACGGGCGACCTGCATCGCTCAGCCTGCAACTGTCACATCAGAAACTCCCTCTATTGTTCGCTCGCTAGTGCCATCTGATACGAACAATACGGTCACGTGATCGGGTCTCAAGTGACAATATCTAAATGGTCCGGGGCTCTCGACGGCGTTGTGTTACACGATATTATTCAATAATGGACTTCTACGACCATATTTTGGATATGGTGGTATATTAACCCTGGATTTATAGGCGGCTCGTATATTGCTGAAGAAATTTAAAGATCCTTTCAACAAGAGATGATTCTGAGATGATTCCAACTCATCGTCTGACCGGTTCTCCACTACTACACCTAACTGGAATATTTGTGATCGTAAACTCCTCAATAAGAAGCCAGGTGCTGCTGAGTCAGTCCATCATTAAACTGACTCGCTGACAACTTGAGCTCGAAGGGCCTCCCGAAGAGGTGGCTCAGTTAGTACTGAGTCACTGCGGACTTCCTTAGCCCCATCCCCTTTCCCTTAATTAAAAAAACACCGCCAGGCATTTTTTTGCCTTCCCTGCCAGGCCCCTTCTCTTATATTATGTGTTTAGTTAAAATAATATATCTCGCTGAGGGGTCTTCTACATATTCATGAAGTTTCAAAAAAGGGGTTGCCGCCGGTAGACTTACCAGCTTCCCTTGAAACCCCTCTCTAATGTTCTCGTACCATACATCTTAATTACGAGTGTGTATATCTCAGTCATTATGGAGCGCATAAACTGACATTCATCACTGATTGTATTAATCATGATTCATTTTCATCTTAATCGTTCGTATTCATGTTGTAAATGGCGAGAAATGAAAAAAATCAACTTACCATTTGCTTGTTTCTCCTTCCTAAAATGACTTGACAATGATCTGTGATATAGGTACATATTATGATATTATAAATTAGCTGATCGACATTCATTATCTGTTTCAGGTGATACTGCGTCCCCGCTATTCATTTGACGGTAAATATGCATTAATATAAAGGTTTCATACAAGTAATGAAATGTAATGAATGTAATGAATTATTGAATATATTTAGTTAACTTTAGAGATGTATGGAATGTTCATACCTAACTTGCGAATTGAATTGAAAATATAGGTACGAGACCATCAGTGAGCACCCCCCCCCCCCATCCCCTTCACACATACAACTGGTGTAGGTATATAAATATTTGCCCGGCGGGTATTTGAGGGCTTGTAGGAGGTTTATTGACATAAAAAGTAGAAAAAAAAATCATTCGTTCCGAGCTTGCGACTTTATTAAGCCATCTTCAAGGAGATTTTATTTTTTATGTCACTAAACCTCCTACATCCCCACAAATACCCGCCTGCCAGATAAGCCAAGGAGGAATGGACAAAACGTTAACAATTTATAAATATTTGTTTCTTTGAGTTCACTCAATTTTTGACTCTACATTTCTTAAATAACATCTTGCACAGAGCTCAATACTCAAAGATCTGGAAAAGCTCGTTGCTTTGGGAGGATTTTTATAATGGGTTGAAATAACTGTTCTTTCATAGAAATGAGTAGGCTATTACGGTATTACATCAATGTATAAGATAAGATAAAAATAAGATCATAAGATAATTCTTAAGAGTTTAATAAAAACGGTTTTTTTCCTAATATGCTGATGATATTAAATATCATCAGCATATTAGGAACAAAACCGTTTTTAGTATGATCCATTATTCCCAGGTTGCCGTACGTTTGTCACTTCGGGACAGTAACTGATTACAATGTTTTCAACTTTCACAAGCAAATTCGGTCAAACATGATGAAATTTCAAGACCGTCACAAGAATTTCATAACATAATTATTATCTAAATCACTTATTTACCAATAGGTAGAGACTAGAATGCATGACTGCAAATTAGAAATTAGATGCGGATCAGGGAATTTTTTCTGAACAGAGTAATCAAGATTACTTGAGGTAAAAGTGGAAATGAGATGTTCATAACTAGAAGGTTGGTATGAGAGAGAAAATAATGAAGGGACATTGAAAAAAATCGACAATATTCCCCTTACATCTGAAGTTCACCTAACAACAATTAATGATGAACGTTTGCATGATTTTTATTATGATACTAACATCGCTCAAAAATGTTAAGAATGCGGAGCAGTCAGGGTTTTTCCCCCTCGCTATTAGGGTACTTGTGACGGCCTTGACAAATTTGACTATCCAAGATGTGGAAAACTTGCCATATTTTTTATGAAAATTCTTGAAGGATCTTCCGACGTATCATTCTGGAAAGTAGAGATATAATCCGAACCAGAAAAACCAAGGGTTTGAGGAAATCTCGTGATAAAATTTTCGGCATCACCAGGAGCCGGATTGTCCACTTCCATGAGAATCTGGAACCCATGAGAACCTGCGTATCAAGTTGGTTTTCCAAGCGATCCGAACGGTTATTTCAACCTGTTAGAAATTTATTCAAATCACAAGACGAGATTACATGTGTAAATGTAAACTTTGAATAATCCACAACAATAATGAAGTTACGCAGGTAGATATCTACCAAGCTACCCAGTACTTGGGTGCACCGAACCTTACTTGCATCCTCGAGCCCTTAGCTTGAGCTTCCAGGTCGCAGCTAATTTTCCTTCGCTTCCCTTACGAATCACAACAGCTTCAACATTTTAGACCGCCCCTTCGAAGCCCTTCCTATTTCCAGATGAAATACCTCACAGAAGACAGATCCTCTTAATGAAATTTCCGTATTAACAGTTGATTGCGCGGTCTCTTTTGTCACCGTATTAGGCGGGGCCTCCGGGGGCGGGCGATATTGCTGCTTGTACGGCGGATAATCCGCTCCTCTCGGAACTTTATTACGACCCCCTCAACCTCTCGCGACACTCCCCGCCGCTCCTCACCGCAACATTCCCTCCTTTTTCCCTCTTCATCCTTCACTTTTTCCCCCACTCCTCACCCTTCAAGTCCTCTTTTCCCCGATATTTTCCCCGCTAAGCCCCTTCGAGGGATTCCCGGCGAGCGTCCCGAATATAATCGAATCTTCAGGCTCGAATGGCTTCTCCGCCTCGTTTTCGGGGGTTCCGCCACGACGCTACATGACGTCCTCGTGATCTTCACGAGGATTAGAAAGGAAAATTGAAAACTCGGCTGCGTCAAATTAAAACTCTGCGTCTGATCCGTTCTGGATATAAGTTTTCGTCTGAAGACGGAAGTCTTCGTCCCGATCTTTCTTCTAGCATTTTTGTTTGAACGCTATTCGTGGCAGGAGGTCTCCACTCAGGAACATGAGGATATTCATAGTGCCACTATTAGTTTGAATAATTCAGTTTTATTCAATGATTAAACAATGATATTGTCATTATGAACGTGAATCAAACGGCAGAACTTAAGGCCATTTTCCCTATTTACGAGTTTAATGATCAGAGAGATCTGTGCCTACGAAAAAGAGGTAATTTCGAATATCCGTTTGAAGGAACTTCTTGACATGAATAATTGCTGACGTGGGTAGGTAACAACCCAGGAATATATAAACACAAAAACTATGGTAATTTTGTTCATCATAATTCTTTCATTCATAAATTATATGAGTAACTATTATTATTCGGCAAGAACATCGTTGAAGTAGTTATCGACCACCTCCTTCACTCGAAGAAGATCTAATCACTTTCTCGACTTGACGGTTCGTCTTCAAATGTAATCAATCCTACTTTAATTGAACTTGTTGTTTAATAGTCATGCGGTTAACGTCAGTCGTCGTCTGGAGTGACATATAATATGATATAGCGATATTGTATGGCTCATTCAAGGAGAGATCGTTTGGTAAATTGTCCGGGCAACTTTGAACATTCGAGTGCGTGCAAGTTCACACGCCTGCTGATGACATGACGCGGTAATGGCCCCGTCAGTTGGGACGAGATAATATACGAAAATGATCGGATAGGAGACGTCCCATAACTGGTCTCGAAGGCCTCGAACCGAAATGGCAGCGAGTGATTTGGAAGTGGAAGGCGGTTAAGCGCAAACATCATTCCGAAACAATTTTCCCGTCATTTCGGTCGGTTTCCGTAATCGGTTTTCCCACTTCCTAATGGACTCCACGTACGCGGTTGACAAGCGCATCAATTGCCCGCTGCATTACTGAGGGAAAATATGAGTTCCCCTCAGGAAATAGTGAGTGAAAACCAACAAATTTTTAACAATTTTGCGTTTGCTTTGTGTTTATACATAATGTAAGTGATTCAAGCAGCCGGTCCCGATTGTGAAAATTCGTTCGAGGTTTTACCGTTTTATATGTTATTTTCATATAATGTAATTGTATATATTATATAATTTTATATTTTATACATACCTATATATATTTTTTTGTGAGCTCCTTTTTGTGAACGAACAGCTGTTCTTCACAAATACTCTAAATCAAAATTTACCCCAACTTTTATCAAAACTGGACTGAAAAACATCCGTATCTAAGTCACTTATTATTATATTATTCACCCCTGTCTACTCGAATTGACGTAGGGTTATGAAAGATTTTTTTGCCCACATGCAAACCCAATAGAAACTCAAACTGAAACATTCTGAAGAAGATGTGAATATTTTCATTCGTTCCAATAAATCGTTCATAAAAATAATAAACCCAAATAATATTTTAAAAATGAATACAAAATTAAGAAACAGTGATTGTTGTAAATTGTATGATATATAATTTACGTATTAAATGAAATGTTGATAGGTAACTTGCACCCTGACTGCATCGATTGTTTTGAAATTACTATGTTGAATCGGTGGTATCTGAGATGATAATCAGTATACTGAGTTGTGTTAAAGTAGTGAATTTGTCAAGTTGTGAATCAATCTGTTGATATTATTATTTAAGTTTCTTTCCAATCGACGTGGAAAGATGATGGAACGTGGGAGAGTTCGTCAGGTGAGTGATTTTTTTTTTTTTTTTGTTTTTTTGTTATGTTAAACTAAGTCTTTATTTCTGTTGGAAACCTGAGGAATAAAACCGTGAAATTGGGGAGGGAAGGGCATAAAAGTTTTGAACAAGACCTCACAGACCTTTCAATTGTTGTTGTATTCACAGGTAGTTGGACCACCCTCAGCTTCAAGCGTAAACACCGGGTTTGAATTGGATCGAAAGCAGGAGTTCACATACACCCCCATTCCTTGTGAACAGTATCTTATCTCCTAGTTTACATCACTACATCGTACTCGTGTCGAAATAATGATGTTCAATAAGAAACAAATTAGTTATAGCACCCGCTTGAGCACACTCCAAGGACTCTCGACTGCTCAGCATCAGTGTGGCTTGGAATGGTGAGGGCCGGTCAGCAAAACGTCGCCTCGATGTCATACTTTACACTTGTATTCGGATTAAGCGCTTCAGGCGTCAGATTAAAAACAATAAGCAGCGCACTAGATGAGGGTTAAGATTATTTGCGGACAGAGTACAAACCATGTGATGGACTACCTATGTGATTCCCGTCTCTCTTGAGTTCACCAAAAGCCAACGCCAGAGTGCAGGAGATGTGGTGATCCAAACGGTACACTAGAGTTGTGAGTCGCAACCTGTGGTCCGCTGGCAATCTTCACGTGGTCAGGGAAGCGAATACCAGTCTCATGAATTTTAATCTTGGATCTGGACGAAAATTAATGCATCTACGGAAATTGGTGTACTGAACAACTCTAGAATTTTTCGGCGGTGCATTTGCAATATCTTGTTGGCCATACCCGTCTGCAGACATATTCGTACCAATAGTTAGTACGGATATCTTCGCTTAGTTTCGCCGCTTTTGCTTTACGAGTTGGCCTGAAGACTTGAATTTACCATCATATTACAGTTTGAGCCAATACTACCAATTACAAACATGTGTAAGCTTAAATATTGTCCTGAAAAATATAGGAAAGAAACAAATTTAATTTTAACTAAAAGTTTTCTTTCTTTGGTGGGATGGCCAATTGATTTTATATCGTCATCAAATTTCTGTTACATAGGTAATAGGTTACGTAATATGGCTGCCAAATATTATAACTGTGAATGGCAGCAAAAAATCAATATTCTCATGAATCATTTGAAAACGGCCTGTGTCCTACTTATGTTACAATTGTGGACAATTTTCACAATAGTAGGTAACATAGGTAGGATATAGTCGGACCACATACGATATACATCTATGGTGTACCTATCGATCTATCTATCGTATCTATCTACGTATCTATCGTATACGATCCACCCCGGATTCTGAAGGATGTACTAGAACACTGTTTTAGAGCACCTGATTATAGGATGCCGAAATTACCAGGTTCAGCAGAAACTTTGCTAAATAGCGTAGATTCCCCTTTCGACTATGTGACAACAATCAATGTATATTTACGAACAAATGTAAAATACAAATGATCTCTAATATCCAGGTTGTTTCATTTCGTGACGGTCACAGGCTAGAAACCGATTCTAGAGCTAGTTTCTGGTCAAGCAATTTTTACTCAGTTTAAAAATAGAGCATTTTTCCATTTTAAGATTTTTTTCGTGTTTTAGATTTTATCGCACTAAAATAGCCATAACCCCCTTAATTTACATGCAAATTCAATCTGATTACACCGTTGGAATGAACACAAAACTTCCTATGTCCCTAATTTTTTTTTGAATCGCCAAAATGGGTGAGAAATGTACTTGAAAAGGTCAATTTGTCAAATCGTAGAAATTTCCACTTTTCCCAAACGCTCATAGACCCCTATAATCCGGTACGAGAATTTTGACCTGTAGTCCTAAAAGTCAGCTTTCCAATTGTATAAGCAAAAAAGTTGTGCAATGCAATTTTGAGGGAGAAAAGCACGTTTGAATTTAAAAAAAAATGAGGTAGGTACCAATCATTGACTCGACAGGTGAAAAATGAGTTTGAAATCGGATTTCATGTCATTCTTCTAGTAAAATATTTTTATTATTTTTCACTAGAGGCGTAGGAAATTTTCTGTTCTTGCCAACGGTGTTTTCATGTAAATTAAGAGAGTTATGGCGCTTTTAGTGTGATAAAGTCTAAAACACGAAAAAAATCTTGATATTGAAAAAACTCTATAGTTTAACTGAGAAAAAATTGCTAAGAGACATTTTTGACCAGAAAGTAGCTCTAGAATCGATTCCGAGCCTGTGACCGTCACGAAATGAAACACCCTGTATAGTCATCCATGGATGTATAAGAAATTGATGCAAATAACATTTCCTAAAGGTCGGGAGAGACGATGTTTAGTAAAATCGTGCTACGAAGAAATTTGGTGTGACGTCGAAAAGTAAACTGTTGTGCGGTCAGTGTGCGGGGTTTTAAATCACGTTTATCTTCAGTGGGGTGGTACGTATGAATATTGCTCCCCATTGGCAACAAAAGCGGGACCTCCCTAATACGATCCTGAAATCCTCATCTTAGAGCGGGTTGAAATTTAATAAACCGGTCATTCCAATAAAGTGCGAGAAGAAGAGCAGCACGTTGTAGTTTAGATTGGAATTATTAAATCCCGGGGGTCCGCGCAATGTTCACTTGGGTACCCCAAACAATGAAAGGTGGGACACCTTCGGTTGGGATGGGTGACGAAGGGTCTTCCGACGGCGTATGGGATATGGTGGTGGTGGGGGGGTAAAGATATGAAGAAGATTATAGGACAATATAGAACCCCCCTGCCGGGCAGCTACCTAGGGGGCCCCCTAATAACACCTTAGTCCTCTTCCGAGCTTAGCTCGCCCCGGCAGTCCTATTGTTGCGGACTTCATGATTAGTTCCTTCAGCCCCGAAAACCTTCTTCCTCTTGACTGAAATAAAACCGCTCCAAATTAAATTGGTAACACTCCATAAGGTGTCCGGGCCGCTCGTTAGACGCGCGGGAGATCATCGGTATGTGGATTAAGGCGGCTCAACAACCTGATTGCACGGGATCAGCGTAGGGCGAGGATCCCCTTGTATCCTTCACAAGGACCTCCTCGTGACGCTAGAGCACAGAATCTGGCATCTGGTTTTCGACTAGCTTACGTTTTGAGTTATATATTGGGGGTATTCCTGGTACGTGAGTTTTAGACGTCGAGAAGTCGAATTGGTCACTGAGCATGGGCAGTCGACGGACCTCTTCTCGATCCCCAATTTGATTTAACGAGCATGAGCTCTGTTATATAGAATTTTCCATCGAAATGCAGCTTCGTGAAGAAGCTTTAATAATTTGAAAACCAGCCAGAAGCCGCATTTGGAGGTGACGTCGCCTTAGCTATTTGTTTTTGACATTTTATGTCTTTACTCTGGCACATAACTCGAAAAACGTCACACGAAAAGCGTCATACGAAATCGTCACGAAAATTTCTGATGATTTTCGCTTACAACTGATTCGTTGCTACGGAACTTTATCTTCGCCAGTTATCATCGTACAAAAATCGTTGGATAGTTCTCGATTTACCTAACCATATTACGTTAACCACTGCGGAGTGCGTGGCCGACAAGCTGCGGTATGAGCGTGATTGTTTAAATAATTGTTTACACACAGGTGATCATTCTCAATAATTTATATTGTCAACACGAATGCAAGCTTCATATACGTTTCTGCAAAGACATAAAATGTCCCAATGTGTTGCAGACTCGTATGCAAGCATTTAGTTTGTTTTATATGAAATTTTAGCAAGCACTACGAAACTAAGAGATTTGAACTGCCTACACGATACATTATAGTCTTTTTTTCTTTGGGCGATTCCAATGGTTCATTATCGAAGATAATAAACCAAAATAGTTCTAAATAAATTTGAAGGAAGATAATACTGATAAAAAAGCTTTAGTTTTTCAAGACCCTACCATCACCCAAAGAGTTTTAAATTGTTTCCCCTTTTCTCTTGCGAAAATTCACTCTCCCCACCCTCTTACGCTAAGACACAAAATACAATACTATTTAAGACTACGAGATATTTAAGGCCGGCAGGCCGATATTGTTCATATATGTAGGTACCTTAAGACACTTGAATTTAAACCAATGTATGCACCTTTATGCCAATAAAATCTTATCAATTAATCAATCAATCAATTCTGGTCCCGAGGTTAAGTTCTCGACTCATAATCAAAAGAAACAGGACCGAGTCCAGACACCAACGGGAAAAGTTTGTTCCCTTGATTCACCTTTTTCCCTCAGATCACGTCAGAACACAAGCGACCGGCGGCCCACTACGTCAGAGCCAATGACGTACGAGCGTATGACGTCAGACGGCTGACATGAGGCCAATTAGTACGTCATAGCCTATGACGTCAGAAGGCTGGCAGGAGGCCAACTAGTACGTCAGAGTATATGACGTACGAGCGTATGACGTCAGACGGCTGGCAGGAGGCCAACTAGTAGAATGGTGACAAAAATTGAAAAAAAAAAAATAAATAAAAATCCACAGTCGTGCAGCATGGCTATAAGAGCGAATTTTTGAAGAACATCTCATGTCTCAACCACGTTTCTTCATTTTATTGTTCATGTTTTCGCCTACCGTTTCGGTTGGCCACTTGAGAAGAACAAGAACAGACAACACTCACGTTTGGCTAAGCAAGAAGACCGCGAGGAGCGCCACCTGCTTCTCGATTTTCGATTTAACAGGACTCGACGGTCGAAATGGACCATTGTATTATGTTTTGTATTCAAATAATATTAAAAATTAATTTTTCGCGTTCTTCTCGATTTCTCTTGAGATGGAATCCACGGCTTTTAA
This sequence comes from Stenodema calcarata, assembly GCA_963920205.1. Classification (NCBI taxonomy): domain Eukaryota; kingdom Metazoa; phylum Arthropoda; class Insecta; order Hemiptera; family Miridae; genus Stenodema; species Stenodema calcarata. Next base: position 26,689,963 of record OY986049.1, on the reverse strand, counting down.
CAAATGGACGCGATAATTATTATCGCGTCCATTTGTTAAAAGCCGTGGATTCCATCACAAGAGAAATCGAGAAGAACGCGAAAAACGAATACCTGATGATGACGAATGCGGAAAAACAAATATTGTTGAGTACGTCTTGGATTCTAAAGGGTGCGAAGTGGTCCTCAGTAGAAAAGGTTGAAAACCTCTGGATTAGCGGTATTTCGTGTATCCTCGATTGATTTACTTTTCTCGGTGTTATTATTGTAATCAATTACATTGTATCAGTACCTGGTCATACTTCGTTGTGTAGGTTCTCCTCCTTCCACGACTATCATTTAAATACGCGTTAAAAAGGAGAAACCTTCACCGAGCGAGGTGGGTGAGAAAAACAGATGGACGGACTGTCGGATTTGAAAAAGGAGCGTCGGAGAGCGGTCGTGGACATTCCATCAACATCAACCGGAGGATGAAGATAGACAAAAGACAAGTCCAAGATCCATCAGAAAACCTCTTTCACTGGGGTTCTTACAGTTATTTATAGCTTCTAGTCCTCCCTCCCCCACCGCCTTCTCCTTCCCGCGAAGAATATGAATCTGGAGAAGAGAATGTGAGAGGAAGCGAGGCACAGTATAAAAGCGCTCCGTGTGTCAACTTGATTAATTAGTGAAACTTAAAGTTATTCATCTTCCCTTCGTCTCTCCGCCCTCTCGCTGCCTAACTTTATCCAACGGGGGTCGGCCATCTTGGAAGGAGTGTCATTAAAGTGCCTTATCGTTAATTTGTGCCTGAGACGTCTTGTCCTCCATTTTCTTACACCTTCCTCCTGCTTACTAATTAATATAGTGACGTCGCGATTCGGAGGGCCCCTTTCAAGGGGCTGTTGCCAACTTTGAATGCGAAAATCGCTCGAGCTGATCCCTTCCTTCACTCTGCACCTGCCTTCCCTTTTGCCATCAAAATGGATCATGTCTCCGAACCGAGGTCTTCCCATTATATTTTGAATGGGTCTCTCGCTAATAAATTCCCTCTTTTCAGCGGCGTTTCGGGGTACCCATCAAAACTCGCCGTTCACCTAGTTCTCAACATTTCGGAGAGAGCAGAGAGAAGTTATTAACTTTGTCACGATCCTTGTGTAGTGTTGTTGGTAAACTTCCTTTTGATTTTGAACGGAGGGGAGAACTCGATGTTAAGTGGCTCCTCAAGGTTCAACTTTGGAATTATAATATGCGATTTGAGTGGGCTGCAACGCAGATTACGTTGTATGAGCGTTTCCAGCGTAGTGATCACTTAGACCATTGAGATTATTCGGATAACACCTGAGAGTATTGTGAAACAGTTTTCAATGAACCTTCAACCTACCCACAAACATCCAGATATTCATTATCCTTTCTGCCAGCAAATCACTATACATAGTCGAAATAATACACCATGTATAACGTACCTGCATACTACTTTTAACTCGAGGGAGCAGCAGCGTTAATATAATCAATATAATCTCCGGTTGCGTGGAAATAATGATCAAGTCCACTTTTTGCGAAATGGAGTTTTTGGCATCACCGGGTTCGTCAAGAACTCGCCGTTAACTTATCGTTAATTCTTGCATTAGGACAACATAATATGTGATATTATGGTACCTTAATTGTGTCCTAATGCAAGAGTTAACGATACTACCTTGTAGGTGAGTTCTTGACGAATCTGGTGATGACAAAAACTCAATCTCGCAAAAAGTGGACTTGATCAATTTTTCCTACCAACCGATGTCCCTACGTAAATATACTCGTAGCTGTGGTCAATGTGCTTCGAACATCGTTTTGGATTTGGAAACGGGGGTTCTTATAAGACTTATAATAATAATTTTGAGAATACTGTCCGACGTTTTAAATATGGCATGTGGAAGAAAACAGTTTATACACACCAGTAAGGGATCATTGTAAATAATCATGGGAAATATCTGTACCCTGGAACAACAACAACCATTGTCAATTATTTAGAATTTTTTTATGGCGTTCTCCGATGTTACAGACGCCGAAAAATCGATTGAAACAACAACCAATTATTCCAGACACGCAGAAAGCCTTGATTTTCAAACCCTCCAAACCAATGTCACGAACGATACTGGGGGGATTTGATTTCAACAACAGTCAATGTCGACATAGGCTACTGTTGCAGCAATGCATCGACTAACAATCGAATATACCTAGCCAATGAACAATCGCTGCAACAGTAGCCAATGTCACAACAGTAGCCTATGTTACATACAATAGCCTATATTCGATTGTTAGCCGATGCATCGCTGCAACAGTAGCCCATGTATATTATAAATTATAATTTATAGTGCGAAGCCTAAATGAACTGAACGGAAGGTTGCAAAAACGTTGTCGGTAATCAGGGTGGTTTTAGTGGCATATTGAGTATTCTTGTTGGTTATAGCATCCCTTACAATAATTATTTTTGCAAGGTACCTAATAATAAATATTAAATATTATTCATAAAGATGTGGCTCGGAAGACCTTCCAAGCGGAGTCGCATGGGAACGGGGAATGTTGGAATGGTAATGACGTCACTCCTACAATGACGTTCTGATTGGGGGAGGGGCTCACGAGCCGTCGCATTATATCATTTCTATAATTGATAGTGATTTTCCAACAATATGCAATCAAGCGTTGTTGATTGACGAGAGAGATGGTAAGGGAGGATCTCGCACTGAACTAAATTTCATAAATTTCGAACTTCCGAAAGACCGAGGAGGGCAGATCATTAGATTACGTTAATAAATGCCACGAAGAATTACAATACATTTCGTTCATGATGGTGATGACAAATCGAATTGTACAAAATTCATTTTTCCTTATTAACTATAATAGGTATTACAGTTTCACGTCATACGTCGGTACTAACCGTTGCATATTCAGCTTGCTGGAATTTGTAGACAGATTTATTCGGAAACCAACTCTGAAATTCAAAAACACAATTCTACCCAATCAACAAATTCTACTGGCTCGCGAAATAAACCATATTGAAATATTTGTATCTTTTTACATACAAATTGGTAGATTTGGTTGGAACTCCAGATTTCTATGAACTCGAGATAACTATAATGATAACTATAGTCATTTTATAGGCTCGGAGAATAGGTTATCAGAATACTCGATGTTTTAAATCATTCGATATTTTCTTTAGACATCGATGTTTGGACCTTGATGTTTTTCTTCTAATGATCATCACACATCGATGTTTTTCCTTTCTGCTACAATACCTAAAATTACAAACCTATTTTACGTTTCTGTACGTAATTATATTATTTCTGTGTCTTGTTAGGAACACTATTTCTTATCTCATGTGCCTTTTATTGTTCGAGCAGCTGCAATGTTAGGTTATAACATAATATTATGTCAGTCATAATTGACTCGAGATAAGACAGTAGGAATGAAACAAAAACCACTACCACGTCTAGTGTAACCGGGAAACGTTTAGGTTTAGGAGCCGATACCGAAAAGTGGCAGATAAAGAAACGAATTTCGCACGCGCCAATCCCTGATGAGCTTCATCTCTATTTGAACTCTCCGCTCGAAAACGTTTGTCTATTTTCAACGTAAATTTTTAAAGTACATTTTTCATGTTTAATTTTGGTTTATTATCTTCGATAATGAACCATTGGATTTTTAAATAAGAACAAAAATTATTAAAAACATTGACAGCTAGGTACGTACCTACTTGTACTTGCGTAACTACAAAACATCGATGTATTTTATACGATGTTTTTTGGACATCGATGATTGATATAGACATCAGGGTGGTGGTCGCTCGATGAAGCTAGCCGCTTACCTGAAATTTAAATGAAACTGTTTTCATTTATCGGTTTTACCTTCACAACCATTGATATTTATCATCCTAATATTTATGATCCTGATAATTATAATCCTGATTGTTAGTGTTCGTGCTGACCTTTGCCCGTAAGTAGGTATGGTATGTCCTCATGTATGTCAGACTGATCCCAAAAAAATCAATATCGGTCTGATTAGTAAAATTGATGTACTTAGCAACATTTTATTTTATCCGACTTCTGTGCGTTTCTGCAGAATCCGTGTTTAACTTCCTTCTTTTTCTTGTAACCCAACGGCTAACCCCGCAAACAACTGCTCGGTAGCTGGAAAACTCTTCTCATCCTCCGAGTTATCCAGTTGGAAATGCAAAGCGCCCACGGGTACACGGAATAAGAAGGAGAGTTCTGTTGGAAAGTACGAGGACACTGCTAAACATTTAAACTTCTTTTCCCCTTTTCGCCGACCGCACTTTCGTAACAACTTTGAAATTTTGAATATCAAGTTAGCGAAAAACCATTGTAGACTCGTTGGAGTGTACTCAACCCCCATCTGTTAGGGGTTTTTCCCCCCGTTTTCCCTCTCCATCCACCCATCTTATCGTACTTACCTGTAGATACTATCCACCTTGGGCGGATTGGTATAGGTTTTTTGTTTGACAGGCCCACTTGACCGCCCCCTTGCACTTGTCCAAGAGTTACGAACAACTTTTTGCTGGAGCTCCACAACACGTAAAACTGGAGGCTAAATCAGTTCTGAACTTTTCTGGTTCTCGACCTTTACAAGTCGTCTGTGTACGTTCACGATTCTCCAGTTCTTTCTTGGGAAACAGAAATTAATAACTTTAGCTATGAACAAGGGTTTTTTTTTATCTTCCACTTATCATCAGCGGCGATACTTTATATACTTAACTGCCACAATATGCCAAACCTTGAACAACGAATTGTAAAACGATAGAATCAAATCTTCTGCCTATACATTCAAATCTTCTGTCTATACTTAGATTCTACTAAACACCAACAAAATGGCGAATTATATTTAGAACTGGCTAATTAGCACGTTAAGAAAAAAAGGAAGAACTATCAATCAAGTACAGGAAACTGTACTGGCTCATGAGACGATGTTCACAACTCTATATTCATAATAAAGTGCTCCTGTACAAGAAAGTGCTAATCCCATGTAGACCTATGACATCCAGCTGTAGGGTTGCACAGCCAAGACGAATATCAAAATGTTTGTATCATTAAATTTTCAGAATGAGGATCTGAGGAGCATACCCCCTTGGTATGTAAGGAAGTCACCAATGTCATAAAAAAGCTGGCTATGAGATATGATATGCGAGGGCTTCTTAAACATCCAAATCCAGCTGCTATCCAGCTACTTGACAACTCCTAACAAATTCGACGCCTGAAGAGGACCAAGTCCCTGGACTTGCAGTCTAAGTGCGGTAGAATGTAATGGGCTGTCATCGCAAAAAGTGACAATTTGTGAACTAAATAGCTAGGTAGTTACCTGATTTATCATTGTAACTGGTTGTTACATTATCTGAATAAATGCAAGAAAAAAAAATTAACTATAATGTCTACATGATATTCACCAGTATCCTCAACTTCTTCCTCCTACCAAACAATTTTTTCCCCCAGGCATGAATAGGTGTCACAATGGCACGAAGGCAGAACCGGTGGAGATAAAAAAGTCAAGACCAAAGCGTCTTTGAGTCATGCGTATAATATAACTTGTACAATGGAAAACTATTCTGTATAAAAATAATAGTCGTGGTAGTCTTATTTGATTTGTAGATGTTCGAGTAACTTGAATTCGAATAGTTGGATTCAGTTGACCATGAGGTAGAAATGTTTCGTTCAAAGGAAGGAAACAGAACATTTTTCCCGCAGTAGGGAAATGGTGTAAACTCAGGAGTTCAGAACAAAGTGATTATCCGAGGCGTCAAGTCCGCTCGACCAGAACAGGCGTCCTGCCTGTTCGAACATGCGAATCAAATTGAGCGTGTGCTCCGGGAGGGGGATGGAGCACTGCATATGGACTTGAATTATTGAGCGGAGTGAAATCGTTGGGAACGGGTCGCTTGGGAGAAAAAAAAAGAAATGAAGGGAATCCATCTTTGAACAACGTCACCACCTCCCTCCGTAGTCAACATATTGGATCGAAACAACAAGTTATTGTGGAAACGGGGTTCGAATATTTGTACAAGGCTTCTGCTCCCGAAGAACGCATATGGTCTCCTAATTATTCCATATGTCAACCGCAGTCTTCCGAGAGGGTGAGCGCTGGTTGTGAATTGATTTAGTGAGCTATACGGTATGTGTAGTGGAGTAGGAAATCTTTGGGAGGGGACGGCCAGGTATCATTGATATACTTCCTACTCACAATGTTCATTTAAACAAATAGAATGAGGGCATTAGTTATTGACCGGCTGATAGTTGTAGACAACACTATTTCCAATACACCCCTAAAAGTCGCGCTGTGAATTCTTTTACAACGGCTAATTATTTTCTGTCTAAATCATTGTGAGTCGTATAATTATACGAACTAAATAACATGATGTAAAACATTAGGGTTCAACGTAAATCTAAAGTGGTAGTTCCGGGAGCAATGTAAATGCCTTCAATCGACATAGCGCTATCGATATGAAGACATCATCAGACCGTCGAAAGAATTCTTACAAGTATTATAAATGAGTAATATTCCGATGGCCTTATGATGTTAATGTGCTTACATCCAAAGCGACCCGTAACGATAGTGACGTCGGATTCCTCCGGACGTCGGATAGTGACGTCGGAATTCATGTTAACCATGGTTGCTTTCTGAAGATACTCTCTGTATATGGTATTATACAGAGGAAGTTACCAAGTGGTCCGTTACTAAAATATGGTCCATAAGGCCCGTCTGAATCCATGCCATGTTTTCTAGTATTTATATTATTACGCTTAATATAAATTTTGAAAAACACGGTACAAAGAGGGTCCTATGTGGCAGTCACTCCACTATTCGGCACTGACAGAAACGTACAAAACAAATGATATTCCCATAAAACCGACATGCCTTCAATCCATCCTAATGAGCTCTCGCTCCCTTTGATGTATGGTATTTTATTAGTTCACTTATGTTGTTTATCCAAGAATTTTTCATACTACATGTGTTACACATGTAGTTCTTAACATTAAACAACGGATGTAGTTCTTAACATTAAACAACGGATTCATTGAATAAAAGTCGCCTGAAACACGAAGAATTATTTTTACATTGCCCAAATTTTCACATCTTGAAATATCATTTTCGCCACTGGTTTTCTATAGTTACGTGCTGGTTAGAAGCGTTGACGGTAGGCCAAAGAGGAGTATTTGTAAGATTCCCATTATAATCTGGCATAATTTGCCATAACTTTGCAAAATACCGCATCGAAATTGGTGTAGATGTTCGAGCTGAGTGAACACACACTGTAGGTACTATTTTGAACTAAGAAATTCAACGAAAGAAATCTGTCTATATACCTCACCCTTACCATAATACAGGTGAAAGAACGAACGATAATATCGCTGAGTTATGAAGACAGATATCTTTCGTTGAATTTCCTATTTCCTAATATTATACCCAAAGGGAAGTGATATTGCTGGAAACTTCAGGCCTTCAAATCCATGTAAAGGATTACCAATCACGACACTTAGATAAAGTACATAGAAATAAACGAAATGTCGAGTAAGATCTGTAAACATGTACACGCCCTTCTGCTGTGATTTTATATTTAATGATTTATTGTTGTGAACTAATTCCGTTTATTCACGTCTTGGCACCGCTCAAACTGCTCATTTGATCAAATAAGATGAATATTTGATCCGAAGGAATTTATGTAAACACTTCTCACAGGGAAGCTCCCCCTTCTTTTTGTGTTTAATTATTCCATTAACTTTCCAAATAATCCGCAGTCTCTGGGGAGACGAGAGATGGGGTTGATGGTAATTCAATATTCATGAAGTAGCATATTGAAAGAAAGATCATTATTTTGAACTGATACCTGCACATGAGTGTTTATCGTTGAGCTGAATGAAAGCGGAAAGTTGGTTGGTCGATGATACATCGGAAACATCGAGATTACCACCGAATTATCGGATATTTTCCATCGATATCAAACACCCCGATGTTGATCGATGTTTTTGGTCCCCATATACCTATCGCTCATTGGCTGCAATAGTGTCATATCTCCAAATTTGATGCTTCGGGGTAAATGAACTTTGAAAACTATTTCAACTTTGAAATTAGAGCTCTAAAAACTCGCTTCGTGAAATTCGTAGCGGAATATTTCAAAGTATATTGATATATTATGTCAGTATAATATTATTTTATTTTCCAACCCAGTCGTAGTAATAGAAACTGGAAATAACCAACCATCGATCTATGGTTATTTCTCCAGTGAAGTTGTACTTTAACAATTGAACGATCCAACCTACCATCCAAAAGGCGGCCTTCCATCGCCACATCACCGGCATCAGGGAGGTTTTTCTCCGATTTTGGCTTCGTTATGTGAAGGAACAGCAAAACGCTCTTAGCATCGTCGGAAGATTTTGGTCACTATAATATATGTTTCAAATGTTTCCATAGTGGTATGATCAATTAATTGAGGTTTTATTATTGACACAAAAATATTTCGGGGTATTGATAGTTTACTTGAAAATTTTGATCGATATCGTAATTCGATATTTCCTACTTTGATACAATTTGATACCATTACTGATATCGAAAGCCTTGATCCAAAAAACTTGCCGTGTTTTTGGAAAGAAGGTAATTTTGAATATTTTACTTTCTGTTATGTATTATTGGCGACGAATTAGATAAATATTTTATTACTTCATTTTTTTCAAATTATTTACTAAATTATTGTTGGGTTTAGTTGGAAGTTGATGAGAATACTCGGACTTCTCCTAGGATTTCACGAACGAACACACCATATTGTAGCTCATCGACAACACAAATACGAATAGAAGCCAAATTTCCTCTCAATCCCTAATAGGGTAATGGGACGATGATACGGAATGATCCAGCAATTCACTGTGAACAATCGCGAAGGCTCGAATTTTCTTGTATGGCACGATCAACTCAATCCCAAAGAGGTGGTCCAAACTCAGGAGACAATGGGAGGATTCTCAGTGGAGGAATTTCAACCATCTCAGAGGCCTGTCCCATTGAAAGGCTGACCCTCCGGGAGATCACTTTGTCTATTACCGCCTTCCGTAATCTAGTCGCACAGTTCATTGTTTGCTATTAACACCTGAAGATGTCTTCGGCCTTTTCTGGTTTGTTCGTGTTAAGAAGAAAAAGACGATGCAATGGGAATTTTGAATTTGAAAGGCAATTTTCATGGCACAACGGTTTATTATATTTTTTGTGCAGATCAAGTAGTGTGAATTATTATTAATGATTAATAATTGAGTAGCTTACTTTCAAAAGGGGTCATATCCACTTCCGAAAAAATTTCAGAAAGTGAAAAAAACGTCCAAGGAGTTATTGATTGGAATTTAAATTTATGAACATTGACCCGAAAGGCAGTCGCATGATTCACTCTCATGTTGACGACTTTCGGTCTGTTCCAACTTTGAGCCCTCATTGTGAACGAACGGCTGGTCGTACAAAGCTCTGGCTGGTCTTGGAAAATTTTAACTGCGCCCCCGACCCCTTCTTTCGTATTGAGCCTCACGGATAAATTTCTATGAGTATGGAACATATTTCAGCCACGTTCAGCGTAGAATTAGCTTTAATAGCCACTCAGCTGATCCCAGGCATATGCTCTTTAAACTGTATGTCCTAAGGAGGCTACATACCAAATTACAGCGCCATAGAGTGACTTCACATTAATAGCATAGAAATTAGCTTTAGGAGCCACTCAGCTGATCCGGGGCCTGAGCAGCGTCAAGTTAAAGTCAAGCTCTGGTTTTCGTAAGGTCACAGAGTTACAATGAACAGGCAAATTTTCGTTAGCGTAGTTAGGAACGATTTCCAACGTGTGGTGGACGCTTTTTGTACGATCAAAAATGGCGAAGATCAATTTCTCGACGAACGGGTTGGTTTAAGCAGCAATCATCATAAAATCGGAAATAGATTAGCGTAACGAACGGATGGACGGACGGACGGTTTTTTTTTCCAATTTAGTGAAGGCTAAAACATGTTCCATACTCCAAACTGTATTTAATACCGTTCCATGAGAATTTTTCAAGATTTGAATTTCTAGTAAACCATTTAGAAGACCGGTTCATTTTTAACTCTCCTCAACAAGTTCCAGTGGTTTGTTGACGGAGTGATGGCAAATAGCTCTATTTACAGGTTTTTGAACAAAAATGGTCATTTTCCACCACAGTGCCTAGTGAAGGCATCACGGACAAACCGAATTGCTCAGGTCGTCGATTGCTTCGCTTCAACGGAGTCAGTTGTCCGGTGTTTTATGAACAAATAATTTGTTGAAAGGGAGAAATTAAGTGCGTCAAGAGAATGAAATATAGAAGCGCGGCCGCGATAACAATTTCAACGCTGAAGGTTAAACTATCCGTAAAATTCGACGGTCGGGAGCGATCACGGCCCAATTACCCCTTGAAACTCTCCCGCTATTTGCCTCCCCCCCGAACTGGGAAACCGGGAAAAGGAGAGCGATAGGACGGTTTGTAGGTGGAAGGCGGATAGCGATGTGTGGCGGGGGTGGAACGGGAGGTGGCTGGTGAAGAGGCAGTTAGTGGTGGGGGCAGGTGGGGGGGGGGGGACATAATGTGCAAGCGATGGGTCGTGAAACTCCGTGAAAGATGACCCATTGTGGGGTTGAGGCCTATCGCTCCCACACTTGAGCACATTTGAATCCCGCGTCCTTTACCACCCCGCCCTCCCCCCTGAAATCCCCCCCCCCCGGTTCACTAATCCCCTCCCCTCCAGTGTCCCGCTCCTCCTGTCGAATGAACTCCTCTTCCCGCAATATCCCGCCTCGATCCCGCACCACCACCCCTCCCCCTGTAACACTACCTCACCCTCTCCAGCCGCCCCACTCGTCCCGTACCCATCGCCCTCGAAAACTCTCCCCCCCCTCACCCCCCCCCCCCCGTATCACTAACTCGGGCATAACTCCTCCGCCGAGTTTAGCCCGTTTCCGGAGACGCCCCCACCGCCACTTCAACACCCTTTACGACCTGTCAAAGCTGCGTCGTCTCCAGACGTAATATGAAATTATAATCGACCTTCCATGTTCCCTGCGAGTTCCCTCTTGAACTTGAATCCCATTTTCAACCTCACAATGTATTTGTATTCGATCATCACTCTGGTGTATGATTAAAAACACTGCGAATTTTTGACAACGGTTTATTACGAGTATGTTCTTCGTTCACATCACTATTGTCATGAATTGTCATTAATTATTAATTATTATCATCAAGTACCTAGTGTTAATTATTATTAGTTATAAATAATTACTACCAAATATTCAAGAACTAATATTATTTATTATTAATTAACTCGATATCTCGAAACCATCTGATAATCGAATGAGCTCGGCCAGCGTGAACATTGACCTGACAAATCGCTGAATGATTCACCCTCAGGATTAACGGGTTTCCTCGTGAGTTCCAAGAAAGTGCCAGGAATTTAGGTGTCTTTATTTCAAAAAGTATTTCATGGAAATTACGAAAATAAGGAACAATACTATTAAAGCCTTATATCGGCTGAAAAGTTTCTCCTATCATTTTCCACAGTATGTGAAAGCAAGACTTGTCCAAGCTCTAATAATGCCGCTTTTTCTTTGCAAGAAAAGCAAATAGGAGACTTGGAGAAGGCCCTAAATGCTGCAATGAGGTTCATCTACGAACTGCCTTATAAGGTAATACATATATGTAATATATTTTTGTGTATATTTGTAAGAGTGAACCGTTCAGGTCCAAAAATGAACACATTAATAAACAAATCAATCAATCATGTTCACTACTTTCGATCTGCACCACCTTTGAGCTCTTTAAACAATAGGCTGGTAGTAGAAAGCTCCGGATGGTCTTGAAATATTCTACAAAAATGAATTGTAATAAATTTTGAAATTGAATTGAAAATCGTCGGAAATTAGATAATTAAGACAATTTTTCGTCAAAATTAGTTAGACATCATTCCTGATTAAAATTTTCGCGCCGCATCGACTGGAAAACTCAGTATCTCGAAAAAACGACCCCCTGGGAAGTTACTGACAGTGTTGACAACAGGCTATTTATAGATATTATTCAGTTTGAAAACCAACATGCTATAAGTCAGCGGTTCTACAGTGCAGTTGTGGCGAGGCAACGACTCAGCATGAAAGACGACGAAACAGTTTTTTTAGCTCTCCAGAAAAGTTGTTATGAGTTATAGCCGTTGATTCATCGACGAAATAGGAATGTGATCTGAATTTTTTGCCTAGTAACACACTTTGACCTGGAAAACGTTACTTGGAACTTAACCTTGACATACGTATCTTTCACCAACAAATTTTGAGGGGAGATTAAAAAATGGTTTTCTTTGGTCGATTCCAATGGTTCATTACTGAAGATAATAAACCAAAAGGCAAATTTCGTATAGTATTTTGGAAATTGAGTTAATCGTTTATAGTCCAAACTAAGGAATCACGGCCATTCTTGGTGGTTTCAGATGTTTTTTTTACCGTCGATTTTTAAGATTGCCGTTTTTAAGATTACCGTCGATTTTTATATTGTAAAAATCGTTGGGCGAACCCCGTACATTCCCGTCCTATGTGCGAAATTATTGCTTTACGGGGTTCTCTGTATAATTTACCCTTGTTGGTACGTACCCATCAAGGTCTCGTTCAGTAGTGTTAATTTGAGCTGAGTGGATCCTCGTGATGAAGTCCAAGTTCAACTTTGAATGAGACCCCTTTAGTCGGTTTTGAAACGCGACAAGCGGCGATGTCTGATACGTCAGTGGCCCCTTTTACCTCCTCTCGTTCCTCTTCCTTTGCCCTTCGACACCGAAGCCCCCTCCCAGTAAACCTCAGTTGGAACAGATGCCCGCGATCCTCCTGATTACTAGGCATAACATTGGCTAATAGCCGGTCCAGGGTTGGCCCAACATATTGAAGGGCGAGTAGAGGGGGGCGGCTTTGATCATCTCATCTCCTCTAGGCATCTGCGCTGATTAAAATCCGTAGTGCGCTCACCAATCAACAGCTGGTCAACTCGGGGTTTTCCGTGATTATTTCGGGATCTTGGGCAAACGGGGTTCAGGCGGCGTTCAAAAGCCCGAAGCTGATCCTTAAAACTGATCAAATGATCCCCTAAAGTGTATCAATCACCCTCCCTCCGATATTACTTCTCAGTTACCTTAATCATCATCAAGTAGTCCCTAATACTGTCAGTTTCATGCTGCGGGGTGTGATGGTCCTTGAAAAGTGGACGAGTTGCACGTTTTCTACATGAACTAAGTATCCTACGATGTTTGATGTATTTATTGTCAAATTATGTACATCACACATCTCGACTCACCAATAACTCACGATCTATTACGATTTTGAGGTTGTTTCTGATTCTAGAATGCTGAACTGAACTCGGTTGTAAAATCACACTCGAGAACTGGAAGAAGGATTTTGAATGATATGATATCATGGTTACTCATACGAGAATATCAGGATTACTCGCGTATGTCGAGAATGGAACGGTGTATTCTGTATGAGATTGGGAGGCCAAGAATGGAACCAAAAGCGGTTCTAAAATGGAGAGGGAGGCTCATTTTGAAGATAATATTTTCAGTAAAATCTATCTGAACGGTTTGTTCAGAAGAATTTTGGGGTAAACAATAATATTCTAAATATTTGAACTATTGAAATATTGGAAACGGAACCAATTTAATGCTGGTAAGTGGAGCAGTCGGCTTCTGAATGTTCGGACTGTAAATTTTTTGGGTTAGACGTGAATCAAAAAGAAGTTTAAATTTAAAAAAAGGTTAAGGGAAAAAGTCTAAATTAAGCGGTCTAGGCTAGTTGTTATTTTGATATTTTTATCAGATAATATTAATCTGAGGCACTTCAATTCTTGATGACAATCTTTGGTACAATAATGATTACAGCGTGCATCATTTTGGTCCGAGATTGAATTCGAGATTCGGAATACAGGAGCAGTTACGTTATTCGAAATAGCAGGTAAAATAGAAGATCATCACACCAAACCTGCTCATCACAGCAGATCCTGCTCTTTCTGGACAAAGTTGATGCAAAGCACTTTCAGGGGTTTTAACATTTGGACCATTACAATTTCTTATGGAATAACAAAATTCTTAATTTACTACGTTATCAACCATTTTCCAGCGTTTTTAGGCGAAGGAAAACTCATCTACGGATGGACATAAAACGGTACCTACCTATTGTTATTCATCTCTACTGATGATGTAAGAGGATTCTACTGGGATGAAAGCTTTGAAGCTATCTCTTAGTTGTTGAACGATTGTTTATTATCTTACATTTCTGAACTGAAATCAGTTGTTTCTAATCTTTGGTGTGTCTGTTTGTGGGTTTGACAGTCACGACAGACGTACAGTCAAAACTAGACGTTCGAATATCGATCCAGAATGCAAAGTTGCATGAAGAACGATAGCAAATACAATAGCAAAAACTCTGCAAATTCTTGACACAACGGTTCATTATCTTCTTTGTACAGATCACCCTTCTGTCTAGATCACTAGGTCTAAATGTCTAGATCCTAAATGTTAGATTAACTATTATTATCAATTTTATCAAGTACCTAGTGAAAATTATTATAATTTATTGTTAGGTATTAATAATTCGTATTTATTATTAATAATAATTGTTATTAATTATGATTAATTAATACGATATAATTCTGGGGTTTTTAATACTACGTCGGTAATAATTTTTCCATAAAAGAAGTACCTACCAACAAACATTCGAAATTACCTTCATTTCAGTAGCACGAAACGCACCTCAGAACAACAAACTCGACATCACTTAAGCCATATGATGTTCCAAATAGCTTGTTAGTATGAAAATGGACTTGTATTTCAACAGTTTGAGTCACGATTGTGTTGTGAGGCACAATCTTTGAGCCGTCATTGTGAACGAACGGCTGGTCGTACAAAGCTGCGGATGGTCGTAAAAAATTCTACGGAACAAACTCTATCTAAATATGAAATAAAAAACATACCGTTCTATATGCATTTTTCGAGATATGAGATTTTCAAATTTTCAAAATTTGTTTTGAACCCCTTCCCCTTGACCTAGGGTTCTGAAAAGTTTCGAGGACCATTGTGGGGTTGGTCGAAACCCATAAAAAAAATTTCGTAATTTTAACTCAACGCTAACTGGGCAAAGTGGCGCGGACGGCGTACGGCGGACGGCGTACGGCGTACGGCGTACGGCGTACGGCGGACGGACGGATTTTTTTTTATTCGATTTTCTGAATCTACGTATCTTGAAACGTAAACCAACAAATTTTGAGGGGGGGTTAAAAAAATTTTTTCTTTGGGCGATTCCAATGGTTCATTATCGAAGATAATAAACCAAAAATAACAAATTTTTTGAAAGGTGTCACCTCCAAACGAATATTTCTCACACTGAACCATTGAAATATTCATATTTATTGCCCTGAGCTGGAGAGATACACTTACGAGATTCGGTTACAATCAACTTGAAAAATTCGGGGTTTTGGCGTTGCCGTTATTACCTCTTATCACGAGAATCTGTGTTACTAAGAAATGAAACTGCCGTTTCCTCGGGAGTGGAAGATCAGAGGGAAGTGCTCGGCCGAAAAAGGGGAGAGCGAGGAAATAAATTGATACGAGGGAGATGAGCCTAAGCAATCGTGGAGAAAGATAGCAACACGGGGCAATATGTTAGCTATTAGGTACTTGGAGAAGTTTATCAGGGGGACCGATGCAGCCGCAGAGAAAGGCCAATAAACGTAAAATATGTAGGAAGAAGAGCAAAAAATAAAAGCGAGTGAAAAAAGAGAATGGGGATGAAAAAGAAAGAAATTGGAGAGGTCTTGTGATTTTTTTCTTCTCAGGAAAACGCCAGTGATAAGGGCGGATAATGCACAAGGAAAAGGCAATGAGTTTTTCCCCAAGTTTTCCCTCTTTTATTTTTTTTTTCTCGTCTTTATCCGTTTTTCTGTCTTTCCCCCTCCTTTTTTTCGGACCTCTCTTCGGTTGTACTTCATCCACGAAAACCTCTCCTTCTCGCCAGGACTGTAGTAATATCTGGCAGAGGGCGAGATGAGATGGGAAGAACGTCGGTAGCGGGGTATCAACCGATGCGGGGCTACGGTCACAGCGCGAGGGTGGTTTCGACGGCGAGTGGAGGGGGAAACGAAAAATAAAATAGACGAGTCCCCGACCCAACCTCCGCCTTTTCAAAGGAACTCTGAAATTACTTTCTGGATAAGCTCGTGGAAGGTCCTGGCGGGTTGGTGGAGCGGAGGGTAAGCTGTGTGCGTGGGGCTCCCAGGATTAGGAAGATTGCTTGTTTCTAACCCTCCCCTTTGGGCGTCTCCTTCTTCAAAGGGAAAACCAAAGCTACTTATCGAGTTATCGCTATTTCCCATCATTAACTCTCAAGTTGATTATTTCAAGTCGGCGGAAAATTAAGATTTCACCGCCTCGGAAAGAACTTGCCGTTTCCTCCAAAGGTTTTTACCACGATTTCAAAGGAAGATTTTCAATAAATCCAGTTTGACGTAGTTTTCTCAGTTGACTCTTATTTCGCTTCATTATTTTCAATGATAAAACATAGAAATCAACCAAGAAAACAATTTTCTCCACAAGGAAATTGGTGGGTCTACGTTTCACGATTCTGTCGATCAGAAAACTGAATAGTACCTATGAACTCCAGCATCCCCGACACATTGCCCGTTTGAAATTGACCATAAGGACATTCCGACCTAAAATAATTCCAAAAGCTGTCATCACATTGAGCTTCAAAGTTAGCATTCACTAAATCCGGGATTTACTAAATCTGGGATTCAGTTCTTCTTGGTTTTAGTGAATCCTGGATTTAGTGAATCTTGGATTTAATGAATAGTGAGTTTATAAATCATGGATTTGGTAAATAGAGGATTTAGTAAGTCCCGGATTTAATAAATCCTTGATTAAGTAGATTGTGGATTCAGTTGAAATCCTTGATTCATCCAGCGGATTTACTAAACCAAAAAAATTGAAATGAGTAAATACTGGATGTAGTAACTCCTGGATTTATTAATTCCTGGATTCAGTACATCTTCAATTTATCCAACACTTGATTTAGTTATTCCTGGAGTTATTCCTGTGGACTTAGTCAAGAGTAGATTAACTAAATAATGGATTTAGTAAATTCTGGGTTTATTAAAGTCTGGATTCAGTAAATTCTGGATTTCGTACATCTCGGATTTAGAGGATCTTAGGTTCAGTAAACCTCGATTTATCAAATCCTGGATGTAGTAAGCCCTGTATGTACTAATTAGTACATTTAGTAATGTAGATTAGTACATTTACGAAAAGTACATTTAGTACATTTTAGTAAATTCTTAACAATTTTTAACATTAGTAAATTCGGGATTTAGTAATTCCTGGATTCAGTAAATCCTTGATTTAGATAACTCGTTATTTAGGAAATCCTGGATTTAGTGAACCCTTAAGTGAGTTGTGGATTTAGTGAATTGTGGATTTGGAGAATCGTGGATTTATTGAAGCTATGATTCAGTAAATAGTAGATTTAGTAAATTCTGTGTTCAGTAATTCCTAGTGAAACATGGATTCATAAAATCCTGGCGCGTAGAAGGGAAGGGGGTTGAGAGTGATAATAGAATTAACTCTAAATACGAACAAAGTCCTGAAAATCAACAATAGTACTACGTGATGTAATGTACCTAATACCATGTGATCTGTAGTAAGGTGGGTGCGGCGAAATATTGGAAATCCATCTTCAGAAATAAAAGACAAGGTTCGAAGACGAAAAAGTCTATTCCCTCGAAAATAATTCTGTGCTGTACTGATGATGGTTTAACAGCCCAGACCAATAATCGTGTAAGCCCCTTGACTATACGAAATAATAAGAGTTATGAGGTGACATGTGGCCGTTTTAGAAGGGGACCAGATTGTCGCCAACTGTCGACAAATTAATTTAAATTTGAAGATAAATTAGAAGAAACCTTTTAAAAATCTTCATTAAAAATGAAGGAATGTCAATTATGAAAAAGTAAATAAATAAAAAAAAATCGCTGGAGTTCTTTAGCGTTCAGAAATCCATGAAGAACGAGGCCATACATTAGAGTTTCTGTTATTCAGATATTTCTACGAGATTACCCTTAAGTGCCTAGTCTATAATGCTCTGAATTGACAGTGCGTTGAATGAACCCCAACGGTTTACGTTCAAATTATACCAATGTTTTGTTGTCGTGTTTTGTTTACGTTCATGAGTAACGAACGGGATATTCTGTTCGTGATTTGTCGTTGAAGATACGTCATTTTGAGGCGAATCAGTCCCATACGCAAGTCGAGAGCTGAAACGACTTCTACGCGAAATACGACGCCTGTCAATCGATGCTTGCGGAACTAACAACGGCTTTTATCAGTGTCCGCACCCTCTTTAATCCTATTAAGTTATCAACAAGTTTCCGGAGCTCCCTGCAACATGAATAAAATATCTACAGCGGTCACCATATTGCGCCGTTCAACTTTTATCAATTAATCTTCTTTGAAGGCCTCCGCTCCGCTTTAAGGTTTGACTTCCACGCACCGAAAGGGAGCCTTTTGTTTAAATAATACCGCCGCTACAATCAGCGTGAGCAAATAATTGGAAACCCACGGGAGATCCCAAGTTCACCCATATCGTGCGACTCATTGAAATTTCGATGTTTGAGGACGCATTTAATCAAGAAGACCCTCCAACAAATGAATGGAGCAAATTACTCCGTTCACAATCCTTCATTGTAGTATCCAACCCGATATTATTTACTCTCAAATAATAGTCAACAAATAAGGCGTCCGGATGTTTACTTTATCGCATTCACGGCGGTCAAATCTATTATGTCGACAGGTATTTCGCCAACAGTTCTCTCATTGTATTCAAAAGGGATCGTGAAGGTGAACTATGGGTAGGTACCTGTTATAGTATACGTCTCCGATGAAGCTAATATGCCCGCCTTCGCCGCCCATTCATTGCCACCTGTTGTGTTTTGTCCTGAATGGTCTTTTCATTCCGCGGGCCCAACTAGAATTCATTCGGTCTCTCCAAGAGATGAAGTGGTCGTCGATTAATGCTGCCCCATTACTATAGTTGATTGACAATCAATTGTAATTGCCCGCTATTTTGGTTGCATCGAACGTGAAGCATCAATTAGCGTTTCGATAGATGAAATTCAAGAGCTAATGGAAATTGTCCGTTTTAAAAGTAAATACGGCATTGCCATTAAAAATATTTAAAATAATGAGGAATTGATTTTCAAGAGAGTAAATGAATAGTAAAGTGAATGAAAATAAATAAAGAATTATATTTAGGCAATTCATATCATATTAATATTTATCTACATTAATATAAATACTATTTAATGAACAATACTTATATTATTATATTGTATAAAACTAAATTGAATAGGAAGGATTCTTCTTTGAGAGGGTTCTTCTATTACTTTGTAAATTGATGCAGGGTGTTCCGGATGTACGTGGTAGAAGTATATTGATCAGACAACAAACCCTAACGAAAGGGAATGTTATTTAGGTTAAGAGGCGTATTTTTGAATAATGTTCACCAGCATTAGTGAACTTATGGTCCATTTTCGTGTTCATATTGTCACATATTATGGGTTTCATGAGAACAAAAAATCCCACAAACGAAAAGATCAAACTGAAATTAAACTGTTTCTTTGAAAATAGATCTGATTAGGGTGAGGTTACCTTCTGAATTTTGAGAAAACTATTTTATCAATCCTAAATCTGATGGTTCCATGGGACTGGTCCAGGTGATCCAGGTGTACTACGCTGCAAGTTGTGAATTATACAAGCGTTTAATTATTAATCATATTGATCTCCTAAAGATCAATACAATACATTATTATTGACAATACCTTTTACAGCCTGTATGAAATATTTCGAGTAACGTTTAGCGTTTTTTCGTGAACTTGACCTTAGTCCTCTGAGGGAAGAAAACTAGCTCAGTGATGGTTTCGTTGGTTGTCTAACCAAATTCTGGGGCAAAAAAATTTATTAAAATTTATCAGTACCTATTCATATAGTTTAGGCCGAAATAGAGTTGAAATAACCATTATGGTACAGAACTCTTATTTCTCCCCAAGAATTCAAGTTTTTAATTTAAGTTGATTTTTAATTAAAATATGCATTGATTGGGTATGTGATGACGGAAGACAACACTAGAATGATTCAGAATGTGGAATACCCGAAATATTCATAGAAAACAGACGATTAGCTAACTGGCTACAATCTAGTCGGGTGAAAGGTAACAATCCAGTCACAGTCAGTCAGAGTCATTCAAATTCAATCCAGTCACAGTCGTCTCCTATGCCTTTAGCCTGTGATTGATCTCTCAAAAGGATTGGGTAGGTAAGGTACCTTCTTTGTAGGTACACGTGACGAGAAGCGTGAACATGTTTCAAAAACTAGAATATGTTTGCAAAACGCCGAAAATATGCAGTTATATGCCATTACACCCTAAATATGCACTTATATGTACAAATGCCAAGAATATGCAAACATATGCATTTACATTTGAATTTAAAGTAGCCTACAAGCACCCAAACATCGTAATTCGTGAAGAAAAATCACTTTGGGCTATGAAAAATTAATATGCAAAATATGCAAAATCCAAGTGATGAATAACAAATCGGAGGTTGTTTAAAGTCGATTATCTGTTCAATCTGAAATAGGCCCGGAATGAAATTAATATAGAATGACATTCTGTGGGTTTCAAGGAACCAGTAGCTGTTCCTGATGTTCCAATGTTGACACCATCTCATATTGACCATGTTTTCTGTTTATTCTTCTCTTTATTTTTTGCTCTAATAATAACCTCAATCAATGAGTACCTATCGATTCAAATTTGTTAAAATAAAAAAAATTATTTGGAGTTTTGGACATCTTAATCCTTATTTTTCTCCTTGAAGAGTTTCAGCAGCTTCAGCGGATCTGGGCCTTGGTCAAAGCTCACATGCTGAAATGTTACATTACTCGGTCAATTTTAGAAGGGTAATGCAGTCGGTGGATGGACGGATGTTATTCTCTTCAACTTATCATGAAACGTCTATCTACCAGTTTTTGAGGGAGAGTTACAAATGTTTTCTCGCGTGGCCGATTACAATAGTTCATTAGGGGGGTCCGATTCGACCGTTGAATCGTCGTAAGCCGAAGACGTGGGGTTCATGAGGCTCAAATGGTCGAAAATCGAAATGCTCTAGCACTCCTTGCGAAACCAAATCAGTTCATATCATTTTCGGTTTCCACCAGCGAAATGCATCGACTGGATCGTCAATTCTTCGATCTCGGATTATTCGACATGACTTTCGACGCCTTTAGCCGTCTTAAATGGAATCGTCGAATTAGACGGAGTGCATGCGCATTGGCTCCCTTCAAAACTCAAGTTTTGAAGATTCGACGTCGAATTCGGAGGACCATGTAGACCGTTATTATTGAATATGTTTCATGTAACCTGCAAGCTCCCCATCGTCCCGAGAGATGAAAAGAAAGTGCTATTCAAATTTATTCCTGGTTTTCAAAATCAGTTCAGGAATAAAGTACGAATAATTCTCCAGTTGGTGATGTTTTTATGCAACAATTATTTGAATTTCTCATGAGCTTTGGGGCTATAATAGTGGTTCATGAAAGGCAGAAGTTCGAGTTAATCATGATTCCTTGGAAATATTTACAATCTTCATGTGAATACCATTCCAGGGATTTTCTTCCCCTGATGTAATTGATGTTGTCGATTCAAGATTAGGTCAAAATTTACACGTATATCACATATCCCGTAAGTCAAACAATTGGCTGATTTTCCCGATTTATTTAAACCAAATTTCGGTTGACAACAACACATGAATCATCACTCATCGCCGAAGTTGACTACGTTTTGTGGTAGTTCACGCATCGTGTGTCCGTCGCTTCGGTTCAATTCATACTTTACCGGCGACCGTAAACTGTCCTGTAAAAAAGAAGACATTGATAAATTGCGTGGTGACACGCTCTGATAATTGGGGCTCGACAGCTCCTCCCACCTCCCGCTACTTCACACACTTACATCGTAAATTTTGGTAGGTAGTTATAGGGGGGAGGGGGGAGACCATTAATCTGGCAGTCCGAACAGTGTCTTTGATTGACATTTTTTGATCGGGGAAGGGCCTTCGAAGGGACCGGCGGTGGACAGGAAAAAGTCGTCGAATGTGTGTGCGGTGAGGGCAGTGATGGGAGGGTCCTACGGGGTGAAACGATTCGGCTGTCCCAAATGGGGAGTTGGGCCCTTCGGAGTGACGAGGAATCAATCATTCGGAGTCGCCCGATGCATCTTCCATTCACGAGACTCCTCCATCGCACCTGACAGCCTCCTGTGCCGCCGCAGTTTCTTTAACTACTCCTAACGGCGGGGGTGGAGTCAAGGGGTTGAAATGGTACCCTTGAAAAACGCCGAAGGCGACGAAGTTGAATCACTTTGACTCATCATATATACAAGTGGTATATATAAGTGGTCATGACCACTTATCCAGTGCACCATGCACACACTGAAGAGAGATGTGGCGGGACGAGGTCACCAATTGAATAGATAGGGACTGGAAAATTAACCGGTATAAATAATCAAATAAAGTGCCTTCTTCCCAGGCTAGGGAAAAGGTTAATAACCACTCTAGTTAAAACAATAATTAATATTTTCTTTAATGAGGGAATACTACAAAAATAACTTTTTTTCTTCTAAACCCTTTGCCGGGCGCGTGCTTTTGGTTTATTATCTTCGATAATGAACCATTGGAATCGCCCAAAGAAAAAAATTTTTTAACCCCCCCTCAAAATTTGTTGGTTTACGTTTCAAGATACGTAGATTAAGAAAATCGAATAAAAAAAAAAAAATCCGTCCGTCCGCCGTACGCCGTACGCCGTCCGCCGTACGCCGTACGCCGTCCGCCATCCGCCGTCCGCGCCACTTTGCCCAGTTAGCGTTGAGTTAAAATTACGAAATTTGGTTTCTGGGTTCGGACCAGCCCCACAATGATCCTCGAAACTTTTCATAACCCTAGGTCAAGGGGAAGGGGTTCAAAACGAATTTTGAAATTTTGAAAATTCCAAAACTCGAAAAATTCATATAGAACGGTATGTTTTTTATTTCATATTTAGATAGAGTTTGTTCCTTAGAATTTTTTAAGACCATCCGCAGCTTTGTACGACCAGCCGTTCGTTCACAATGACGGCTCAAAGATTGTGCCTCACAACACGATCGTGAATCAAACTGTTGAAATACAGGTCCATTTTCATACTAACAAGCTCTTTGGAACATCATATGGCTTAAGTGATGTCGAGTTTGTTGTTCTGAGGTGCGTTTCGTGCTACGGAAATGAAGGTAATTTCGAATGTTTGTTGGTAGGTACTTCTTTTATAGAAAAATCATTACCGACGTAGTATTAAAAACCCCAGAATTATATCGTATTAATTAATCATAATTAATAATAATTATTATTAATAGTAAATCCGAATTATTAATACCTAACAATAAATTATAATAATTTTCACTAGGTACTTGATAAAATTGTTGATAATTAGTGATAATTGATAATAATAATTTATCTAACATTTAGGATCTAGACATTTAGACCTAGTGATCTAGACAGAAGGGTGATCTGTACAAAGAAGATAATGAACCGTTGTGTCAAGAATTTGCAGAGTTTTTTATTACACAACCAGGAGCGCGCCGAACTCCTCCATTCGGCAATGCATTGAATGTGTCTCCTAAACACAAACTGATTAATTTCATTGAGGAAAAAAGAGGGTTATACATTGCAAAAATAAATTTAACTGACTCGTAGATAATGACATAGTGCGTACACCACGTTAGGTAAGACTAGAGTTTTTTCTCATAATATGAAACAAAGCTCTTTTATGCTGTGGATAAATCTGAGAACATATTTACAGATAAATTCCTTCAAAAAATTCAAATTCCTGTCTCCTCCTCCTCCTCCCAAATAAAACATTTTATGTCTTTACTATGGCACATAACCCAAAAAGTGTGACATTGTGACGGTGATGGTGTGACGAAGAAAGCGTTATGAAAAATTTATAATGATTTTCACGTACAACCGATTCGTTGCTACGGAACTTCAACTTCGCCAGTTATCATCGTACAAAAATCGTTCACCACTCGTTGGATAGCTCTCGATTTACCTAACCATATTACGTTAACCACTGCGGAGTGCGTGGCCGACAAGCTGCGGTATGAATGTGATTGTTTACGATTTCTACAACAATGAAGTACGAGGTACGTGGTGTGGGTGTGGGAGGGGGCGCAAAGACAAAATGTCCCTCGTGGTTGCCTACTCGTACGAAAGCTGTACCCACTTTATGGTTGTTTTGAATCACGAATCCAATGGCTATGACTGGCATTGGAAATTTCACGATGATCACGAACGTAGTGAGGAAGAAATGGGGGTTTCAGATATCTGCCTCCGTCTGGCCCCTCTGACGTTATCACCACCTCCCTTCGCTACCGGCCGATCACCTAGCCAGCCAGCCCTCTGACGTCATAGGCTCTGACGTACTAATTTGTCTCTTGCCAGCCGTCTGACGTCATCCGCTCGTGCGTCATATGCTCTGACGTAATAATTGGCCTTCTGCCAGCCGTCTGACGTCATCCGCTCGTGCTTCATAGACTCTGACGTACTAGTTGACCTCTTGCCAGCCGTCTGACGTCATACGCTAGTGCGTCATAGGCTCTGACGTACTAGTTGGCCTCCTGCCAGCCGTCTGACGTCATACGCCCGTGCGTCATAGGCTCTGACGTAGTGGCCCGCCGGTCGCTTGTGTTCTGACGTGATCTGAGGGAAAGGGTGAATCAAGGGAACAAATGTTTTAAATACCTCTAGCCATTTTCATGGATAACCGCTTTTATTTATTTCTTTATTATACGGGCAAGCCGGGCAATTACATTCTCACATGATGGTACATATTCGAGATTCCTAAAAAGATAAGAAAAATGAAATGAATTGAAAATAAAACTTCTAAAGGAATCAAACATAGGAACAAAAAAAAAACCAAAAAAAATTTAAAAAAAACCGTACACGTTCATCAATAATGACATTATCAGTAACGTCATTACTATTTACACTCCTCGTCATTCCACCGTCATTCTCAAACTCACCTTACACCGTCATTCCACAGATCATTTTCAATGTCATTACTTTTCTTCAGTATGCAGTGTGATTTCCGTGACGGAAGACTTTTTGGATCCTCGCGAAGTCGCCTGTGTTGCTATAATTATGGCACTAGCCCCCCCCCCCCCTCCCCCCACAGTATTCTAACGTTTTATTATGGACTGAAATTCTAGACTCTCATCCAGATGATTGCAAATATTGCCAATGAGATAATATCTTATGTTTACAACATATTATGTTTGTTGTAAACGGACTCAATGCAAATAAAACAAAAACAATGAAATCCATCCTGTTGTTGATACAGTCGAGAATTAAATGCTTGCATACGAGTCTGCAACACATTGGGACATTTTATGTCTTTAAAGAAGGGATTCAGGGGCCTTCGAACATTGCTACATCACCTACCCCAGTAGCGTAGTTGTTATACTTGATTGTAGGGTTCATGATAAATTATGAAGCTTGAATTCGTGTTGATATGTAAATCCGATGCATAGGGGTGGGGGTTTATAGGGAGGACGAAGTATAAAAACCAGCAAGACAGAGATACATTATTATTACATTACCTGACTCTGAAATTGATGCTGTGCTAACTATAAATGCTTGCATACGAGTCTGCAACACATTGGGACATTTTATGTCTTTAAAGAAGGGATTCAGGGGCCTTTGAATTATAGTTTAAATTATGAAGCTTGCATTCGTGTTGACAATATAAATTATTGAGAATGATCACCTGTGTGTAAACAATTATTTAAACAATCACGCTTATACCGCAGCTTGTCGGCCACGCACTCCGCAGTGGTTAACGTAATATGGTTAGGTAAATCGAGAGCTATCCAACGAGTGGTGAACGATTTTTGTACGATGATAACTGGCGAAGATAAAGTTCCGTAGCAACGAATCGGTTGTAAGCGAAAATCATCAGAAATTCTCGTGACGATTTCGTGTGACGCTTTTTGTGTAACGTTTTTCGAGTTATGTGCCAGAGTAAAGACATAAAATGTCAAAATGATCAAGAACCGACATAATCTTGTTTCACTCAAGAATAAAAGTAGGCAAAACAGCGTAACAAGGAACAGTAAATAATCAAAACCCTGTGGGTATCGAAAAATCAAGTAAGTACTTATAAATAGTAACTTGGAAATTGCAGCATAGGATCACATTGCGTTCTACAAAACACAAAAACATTCGCAACAAAAATGTTCGCTGTTGACTAATCTCAAAAGAGTAACAATATTTTAAGGTGCAATTTTTGCTAATGGTGTTCCTGACATTTTTGGTCTCGCAACAGCCCTGTAGACCGGGTTTGATCTTTAGACATGACTGCTGACACATCCTGAGACACGTCTCTGAGACCAAAATCGCGCAACATGTCTACTGGTGTGGACTAGGCTATAGGCAACCAATAAGTACGTTAGAAACGTGATGAAACTAATGACTCTCAAGTTGTGTCCTCTTGATTGTCCGCTGCAGCTGGACATCGGCATTGTGGCCTCCATTTCCCGGTCTGACCCGCCGGAAACACCTCCATCTTGTCGTCGGCGTGAGAGGTTATCACGTTCTATATTCCCGCATCAAATTGACAACTTCCGCCATTTGAGGGATCCCCATCTTCGCTTGTTTAGGTCCAGTTATCTTTGATTTACGGCTAACAGGCGCGTACCTACTTGTTCAAGTCTCCCACTAGCATATTTTCAAATGCCTTAACGTTATGGCGATATTTGTCAATTGATTGATTACAGATCGTATACTTATACCTTCTGTAGGTTCGACCACCTCCACAACCCGCATCATCATAAATCTATTTTTGGTAAATTTGAATATTTGGAGGACCAAAAAACATCACGATCCTTCGTTGAACATAGCAGAAAATCAGGGCATAACCGACAGATCTCATCTCGGCGTTCTCACCCAACAGCCCCTCACTCACTTCTGGCCGAGTTGGTACCAGCACCGTAGGTTGATAACAAATAGGGAAAGAATTAGGAAAGAAATTTGTCTCAAAACGTAGTACTTTGTGCAAAAGAGATAAGTTTACAGCCCGGTAATATTATCAAACCAAACATGAATCTATTCATTTATTGATGAGCGATTCATTTCAATACGATTCCATCAGCACTTACAGTGAACCTCTAGGTAAATGATAGGTTCCCAATTCGTTTGTAGCAGTTTGAAATTTGGGTGTCCCTTCCCTAAGGGAATTTTCTTGATGAAAGCTTTTGTTTCATCCCGCGTAGGGATTGGAAGCCTCGATAAAATCTGATAGACAAACTAAGGAGGAAACGAATTCTTGCTAAGTTCAGTTTTTAACAATAAAACTCAGTTTATTTGCTTCTCCCCCCCCCACCCAAGCTCTACGATATTCAATATTGAAAAATAAATTCTCATAGATTAAATTCTCATAGACAAATTTTGTCGGTTATAAGTTATAACTTATAACAGGCGTAGGTACGTGAGAGAATGTCTACAGGCGGTCGAAGCAAAATATCTATAAACTAGAAAGTTGTAGAGATGATATTTATAATACTACCTACTTGAAACAGGTGAGTAGCAGCCTACAACTTGCGGTTAAATCAAATTCAAATGCATGGCTTTCCAGTATAGAACATTAACTCGTCACCCTCCACGGTGCCGAAATAGCGCAGTTACAAAAGTTACAAATCACACGAAACAAATGCATTCGACTCGCCACCCACACATCACGCCGCACAAACGTTGAAACATTACACAAGAAATTTGGAATAGAAACACTTGACACCTTCATCACCAAACAGAGTAACAAATTCACAGACAAACTAAGTACACACCCAAAAACCCTCCTCAACCTCACAAACCCCGATGGGAACAAAACACGGATGCGGATTTGAGTCGCCTCATGCATGCCAACCCCCAAGCCAACTCGGTAGGTATATATCTTTGTAAATAATCCGTAATCTGTAAATATTTAAATAGCCTTTAGAATTCTAAATCTGTAAATATGTAAATAGCCCTAGTTTTAAGACTCCACCCTCACGCTAACAGTTTTTACAATGTTTCCCTTTCCCTGACGAAAATTCACTCTTCCACCCTCTGAGTTAAGACGCTACATACTCGTACATTACCTTTTAAGACCAAAACACATTTATGGCCGGCAGGCCGATATTGTTCTAACTTCTATATTGTTCACACTTATATTTGATTGACATACAATGATTATTTAACAGTGTCTTAAGATATTATCTTAAGACACTGTTAAATAATCATTGTATGTCAATCAAATATTTTTGAATTTGAAACAAATTTTGCGCCGAAATAGCTCAGTTGGGAGAGCGTTAGACTGAAGATCTAAAGGTCCCTGGTTCAATCCCTGGTTTCGGCACTTGCTATAATTTTGCTCCTGGTTAAATGTCTATATAATTACCCGTACGAATTTCGGAATTATTATCCGAGTATAATGTTTCTTTCCACCTTGTGACAAAAATGAAGAATTAATTATTAAAGAATATTTCATATTTATTCTCCATATTAAATTATTTTTATACACGGTTACCTATTTATGGTTCTGATACTCACACACTAGCATGGTCAATTATGTTTTTGAAACCTGAATCTCGAACCTGCTATTCAAACGAAAATACCAATAACAACAAGGAATGGGTGCTAAAGGAAAGTATAATAAACATATTATGTTTTGAACTATATTGAGTGAGGTTAAAGGTATTTTGGCAGTTAATATGCCGAGGATCGGGCAATTAAGTTAAAGGGCGAGTAAAAGCACCTTTAACCAGTTTCATTAGCGCCAGGTGTTCGTCCCTCACAACCCTTTATGCTCTAGCCCAGTAGAGCGCTCTGACCTGGTTCCGCCCTTGTCCTGCCAGTTGGCGCGCCCGTTTTCAGTCAGTCTTATCTCCCACATAACTAATAATTCAATCACAGTTTTATAGACCTTAGATAAATTAATCCTTATTATTTTAGGAGTGATCAATAGTTCATTTGGCCTGTTCTGTGCCCTGGCCGCCAGGAGTAATCTCTGATCTCAACGGCCGTGGATCTGTGGATGTAGTGTGCGCACGAGGTGTTGCCCCCATTTTTTCTATCCATCTTGCTGCCCGCGATTGTGGTTGTTACGTGTATTCGTAGAGTATCGTGCTGAATATTTGTTGTGCTGTTCAGTCCAGTTTATTTTTTCTGCTCGTAAAAACACCAGGTTTTAGTTATGTGTTGGTGAAAGGAGAATCGGGCTAATGCCACTTTAACCGCCATTTTCAATTCGGCATTAACGTTAAAGCGGCATTGAGCAGTTGGTGGAAATGGGCATTAAAATGAGAAACGATCTTAATGCAGTTTCTTTTGTAATTTTCAGCTCTGAATGTACAATTTGTAGAAAAAATTGGTGATCCCTGGTACGATGGCGAGGTAATTTGTTGGGGATTCGTATCGTTAGTCAGAGTTTGGCAAATGGGTGAGTTGAGTTGAGCATTCGTGGGATTTTTCAAGCTTCAAAAACAAAAATATTGATCAAGGACGACCGAGGGTGGTACTTACTCAACCTCGGGAAAAGAAACTCCTCCGGTGATGCGGGAAAGAGAGGGGTTTGGAGGGGGGGCGGTAGCGGGGGCGGCACTGGGGAGGGTAGATTAGTAAATTATTAATGCGGCTTGCAGGTCCTTTGTAAGGTGGCGAGTGAAGTGGTTGTGTGCTGTGGGGCGGGGGGGCGGGGGACGAGGAGGCGAAGTTTAACAGATGTTATTAATGGGGTTTGTCGCGGGACGAAGAACCCAAGGATGAAGTAGCGAGGTGCAGGAGGCGGGTGGGGGCGGCAACAAGGGGCGGATGGGCGAGGGGCGGGGAGGTCTCCTTGGCGATATCTGACAATAACAGCGCCGGTGACGTTGCTATGACGACCCTCTTGAGTTTCTCTCCCTCCCTTCTTCATCCACCCACGACTTCTCCTCCACCACCTTTTCCTGCCACTCTGAAGGGCGCAACCTCGTTGGGGGACATATTAAATTTCTCGCAAGAAGAACTCCTGCATCCAAAGTTAATGCCTAATATGGCGTTCCTGGTAATACATTTCTGTTATGGTGGACACTGTTACGATACAGTTGACGTAGTTTCCCGCAATCTGCAATGCAGGCAGTGACAATATTTATTACCGTAACAATAGCAACGAAATATTAACACTGTGACCAGTGGCGTTGCTTAGTAAAATTCTCGATGGTAGAGAGGGGGGGGGGGGGGGCAGATTCCTCAATTTTCCCAACTGCTTACACAGATTTCCCAACTATTGGTTTATTATCTTCGATAATGAACCATTGGAATCGCCCGAAGAAAAAATTTTTTTAACCCCCCCTCAAAATTTGTTGGTTTACGTTTCAAGATACGTAGATTCAGAAAATCGAATAAAAAAAACTCTGCAAATTCTTGACACAACGGTTCATTATCTTCTTTGTACAGATCACCCTTCTGTCTAGATCACTAGGTCTAAATGTCTAGATCCTAAATGTTAGATTAATTATAATTATCAATTATCACTAATTACCTATTAACAATTTTATCAAGTACCTAGTGAAAATTATTATAATTTATTGTTAGGTATTAATAATTTGTATTTATTATTAATAATAATTATTATTAACTATGATTAATTAATACGATATAATTCTGGGGTTTTTAATACTACGTCGGTAATAATTTTTCTATAAAAGAAGTACCTACCAACAAACATTCGAAATTACCTTCATTTCCGTAGCACGAAACGCACCTCAGAACAACAAACTCGACATCACTTAAGCCATATGATGTTCCAAAGAGCTTGTTAGTATGAAAATGGACCTGTATTTCAACAGTTTGATACACGATCGTGTTGTGAGGCACAATCTTTGAGCCCTCATTGTGAACGAACGGCTGGTCGTACAAAGCTGCGGATGGTCTTAAAAAATTCTACGGAACAAACTGTATCTAAATATGAAATAAAAAACATACCGTTCTATATGAATTTTTCGAGATATCAAATTTTCAAAATTTCAAAATTCGTTTTGAACCCCTTCCCCTTGACCTAGGGTTATGAAAAGTTTCGAGGACCATTGTGGGGTTGGTCGAAACCCATAAAAAAAATTTCGTAATTTTAACTCAACGCTAACTGGGCAAAGTGGCGCGGACGGCGTACGGCGTACGGCGGACGGACGGATTTTTTTTTATTCGATTTTCTGAATCTACGTATCTTGAAACGTAAACCAACAAATTTTGAGGGGGGGTTAAAAAATTTTTTTCTTTGGGCGATTCCAATGGTTCATTATCGAAGATAATAAACCAAAAATCCGTCCGTCCGCCGTACGCCGTACGCCGTACGCCGTCCCCAGTACGCCGTCCGCCGTCCACGCCGTTTTGCCCAGTTAGCGTTGAGCTAAAATTACAAAATTTGGTTTCTGGGTTTGGACCAGCCCCACAATGATCCTCGAAACTTTTCATAACCCTAGGTCAAGGGGAAGGGATTCAAAACGAAATTTAGAATTTCGACGATGTCTTATCTCCAAATATTTAACTGAACCGTGTAAATTTTAGTTCACCTTCGAATGACCTGAAAAATTACGAATCTTATAAGACCAATTGGATTTTTGTGCGACCAGCCGTTCGTTCACAGTGACCGCGCAAAGTTTTAGGAAAAACACTAAACTTTCGCGTCGAAAACGGCTGTTATGTGACCCAACCACCAGACGCCCAGAATAAAACTACCTTTTTACATCTTCCCGGTAAACTACAGTCTAGAAATTTTAACCGTGAGTCGGGGATAGACCACATTGCAATATTCACTCGGTTTCTCATCTGTAAAATTGTTTAAATAATACCTTTTTGTAATAATACAAATTAAATTTTGATGATGAGCTATGGACTTGAAATTTTAAAAATAGGTCAGAACTGGATCACAATGCAATATTCACTCGGTTTCTTGTCTGTAAAATTGTTTAAATAATACCTATTTGTTTAAACAAATTAAATGTTGACGATGAGCTAGATACTTAAGACGGCTGGCAGGAGGCCAACTAGTACGTCAGAGCTTATGACGCACGAGCGTATGACGTAAGACGGCTGGCAAGATGCCAACAAGTACGTCAGAGCCTATGACGCACGAGCGTATGACGTAAGACGGCTGGCTGGAGGCCAACAAGTACGTCAGAGCCTATGACGCACGAGCGTATGACGTAAGACGGCTGGCAAGAGGCCAACAAGTACGTCAGAGCCTATGACGCACGAGCGTATGACGTAAGACGGCTGGCTTGAGGCCAACAAGTACGTCAGAGCCTGTGACGCACGAGCGTATGACGTAAGACGGCTGGCTTGAGGCCAACAAGTACGTCAGAGCCTGTGACGCACGAGCGTATGACGTAAGACGGCTGGCAAGAGGCCAACTAGTACGTCAGAGCCTATGACGCACGAGCGTATGACGTAAGACGGCTGGCAGGAGGCCAACAAGTACGTCAGAGCCTATGACGCACGAGCGTATGACGTAAGACGGCTGGCAAGAGGCCAACAAGTACGTCAGAGCCTAGATTCAGAAAATCGAATAAAAAAAAATTCCATCCGTCCGCCGTACGCCGTACGCGCCACTTTGCCCAGTTAGCGTTGAGTTAAAATTACGAAATTTGGTTTCTGGGTTTGGACCAGCCCCACAATGGTCCTCGAAACCTTTCATAACCCTAGGTCAAGGGGAAGGGGTTCAAAACGAATTTTGAAAATTTCATATCTCGAAAAATTCATATAGAACGGTATGTTTTTTATTTCATATTTAGATAGAGTT
This sequence comes from Stenodema calcarata, assembly GCA_963920205.1. NCBI lineage: Eukaryota > Metazoa > Arthropoda > Insecta > Hemiptera > Miridae > Stenodema > Stenodema calcarata. The sequence continues at coordinate 26,657,024 of OY986049.1, read as the reverse complement.
TGTTCCGTAGAATTTTTTAGGACCATCCGCAGCTTTGTACGACCAGCCGTCCGTTCACAATGACGGCTCAAAGGTTGTGCCTCACAACACGATCGTGAATCAAACTGTTGAAATACAGGTCCATTTTCATACTAACAAGCTCTTTGGAACATCATATGGCTTAAGTGATGTCGAGTTTGTTGTTCTGAGGTGCGTTTCGTGCTACGGAAATGAAGGTAATTTCGAATGTTTGTTGGTAGGTACTTCTTTTATAGAAACATTATTACCGACGTAGTATTAAAAACCTCAGAATTATATCGTATTAATTAATCATAATTAATAATTATTATTATTAATAATAAATACGAATTATTAATACCTAACAATAAATTATAATAATTTTCACTAGGTACTTGATAAAATTGTTAATAATTAGTGATAATTGATAATAATAATTAATCTAACATTTAGGATCTAGACATTTAGATCTAGTGATCTAGACAGAAGGGTGATCTGTACAAAGAAGATAATGAACCGTTGTGTCAAGAATTTGCAGAGTTTTGTTTCACGAATAGTACACTATTATTATTATACTACATGTTATTATACTGCACTGCACTTATACTCAATTGAGTATTTATCAAGTTGTATTAATAAAACATAGCTAGTTTTACATACATACAAAACTATTCAATTCAGAAAAATGTCTAAAAGTTCTACCAATTCATAGCGAAATTGTATTACAAAAAAAAAAAAAACTGTAATTGTATTACAAAATTGTATAAAATTGTGTAAAATTGTGTAATTGTATTACAAAATTGTATCACACCAAAAAAACCTTGAATAAGAAATGTTTCAAATCCAATAAACTTTACAAATCATGGTGGTAGCAGACGTAGCCGTGAGGCATTGATATTAAGATCAACATTCGACTTTCATAAAACTATTCTTAAACTTATATAAATTAACTTATATTACTTATATAAACTTATATAATTTGAATTTATATTTTGTACCTATCTCTGGATTTTTCTTTTCAAATAAACCACCAGTTTGTTACCACAGAATTACCTATAATACTATTGCTCTCATCACAATGAAAAAATAAACTGTATAACATATTAGCCCCTGAAAGTAGGCAACCCGCATTGCCCCCCCCCCTTTCCCCGTACTAGATCCGCGACTGATTACGAGCATGTTCTGCATTGGAATCTACTAATCTCAATCACTAATCCGTTCCACTAAAATTCCATGAATCGTTCTAATTCTACCCACAAGATGGAATTTATGAATGTAAGTTTTGTGTAAAAAGTCGCCGGGAGCTCTGAATGAATGGTGCGAGTAGTCCTTCTGACTCGTAATTATTTCCATTTCTACTCGTAATTATGTTCCAGCTGATGGCGAACTTGATCAGCGTTTAATAAACCTGTTAGGTAAAATTTGCTATATAGTTGTGCAAATACAAGTAAATATGCGCCGACTTTCAACGTATCTCTGTTCATTAGACAACTATGTTGACAACGAAATAAGTAGAGATTGTGCTGAGTGCGACATGGGCAGCGGTACCGAAGTTCAACAGATTTCAAGTAGCCACACTTGGGGAAGCTTACAATTGTTGGGATTTTACAAGCCCAGAGATTATGTTGACGATACACTGGGACATGTCGTGCGTTCGAGTTTTTGAACCATTTGCAAATCCTCTCGGTGTATCATGCACAAGTTCACATTTCAACGCCTCAGCGCTGCTTTTCAAACGTTGGATCTCAACGGAATATCCAACTGTGCTAAGGATGTCAAACCGTTACTTCGCCATACTCCACTCGGTTTTAAGTGCTCAAGTGCTCAATGGGAAGGGAACGTAAGTAGACGACAAAAGGCCCCCGACTCATTACTCTATTACGTTTCTCCAGTGCAAGGACGAGTCTTAACGAAGGTGGCACTGCGAAGGGAGAAATTATTCTGAGAGCACTTACACTTACCCAAGTGCACGCTTTACAGAGGAACAAACAGGGTTTAAGTCGTTTCCTTCGCATTCAACCCTCATCTGAAGCTTATACATATTATACGTGGTTGGCCTGACGCAGCCGTCGCTTTGTGGATTCAGTTATGTATTTTCCCGTACCGTCACTCTGTTCTGAAGTAACGAGGTAGTTCTATCGCTGATTTTTCCAACCGGCTGTTCAATACGAGTTGGCAAGTTAATCGATGCGAGTAAAATTTTGTTGAAATTCTCAAAAGCTCATCATACTATGCCATATTTCTCAAATCTCAATCGATTGTTTCTATTGCAGATCACTTTAGTAGGTACTTTGAATATTGTTGGTGGCAACTCAGGCCTATTAGGTACGCCATACAGATGAATGTTAAATCCATAAGATTATTTTTAGTTTGACTAAGGTATTTTATTGAATCCCATTCACAGCGACTTAAAAGTTTAGACTCGAGTCTAAGCGAAGTTTACATTTAGGCCAATGCTAACAGAGAAACATAGATATTATAAAATGTAATGTTATAAGTTTTTGATAGGAAATGCCAACAAGCATTGCCTTGTGGGTTGATTCTTGATTTTCCCCACTTATGGTCACTTTAGGGGTGAACCAAGTAAATCAAGACCTAACGACACTACCTCACGAAATATAATAACGCTTTTATGTCAGGGTAGGTCTTTTAACAGTCCGCCTTTAGCTCAGTGATGTACAATATGGACGCCAACCCAATCGGATGATTTTTCGCACTTGGGAACAATAGGTTTTGATATAAAACTCAATTAGATTCTATACTCATTCTTTCACAGGGGAACAATGTTGATAGAAAACGAAACGACAGAGACTGATTAATACGGAAAAATTAAACTGCATAAAGTAAACTTATTAAGTTGACTTTTTTGAAGTAAGGCAAAGTATGCTCCCGTTAAAGTTTTCCTAACGACACTACGTTTCCGAAACCAAGGAAACGATGTGAGATGCACCGCTCCAAAGTAGAGTCCATATGACAATGTATTGCTTGAAAAATAAAGCTCAAGCCTAGAAAATACATACATAAGCTTCCTAATTCGTCCTGTTAACAGCTTTAGGTGAATATTCCATTACAAATGCGGATCCACTTGAACGTATGATAACGAAATTTCGAATGCCAAGGAAGTTGTTAAGCTTCAAAAGACATCCTGCCAATTAATTTGTCGACCGCCAGTAGATCCATGGAGGGGCGGAGGCGTATTAATTATAATTATTATAGAGATAATACAGTTGCGGTAGGTGGCGTTACGGGGAGTGGGGGTTAGATTTTAATGGCACTTGGCGGGTGAAGGAAAGACCATCGGATATCCTTAATTGGAGCCTTCCACCCGAATTTCCTTATCACCTCAGTTTCCGTAGGAGAAGGGGCCCCTTGCGGATCTCTTTGTTTCGTTCCCCCTTCACACTAATTTCTCTACCCCTATTATCGTCTATCCCTAATTCCGCTCGCCCAGATTATGAGTTAGTGCCGTTGTTGATACATGGTTTTCTTCATAATATGATGGCATTGATTTCACCCGAAAGTTTGTCACATTACAACAACTTGTGTAATCATGATGAATAGACAATATTAGTCGGTGTTCTATAGGTGATTTGTGAGGTTTTAACTGTGGTCTCGTACCTCTAGTTCGAAATGTAGAACGGACTCCAAAAACATGCATTCCAGACCACAATACATTACATCCTCAAACGACTCAATCAATAAAAAAAAACAACCAAAGATTTATTTCATTTAAAATTACCAAAACTTCGGAAAATATCACTGCAATTACTAATCCCTATAATATTTTTGTTTCTTAGTATAGAATAGAAGAATAGAGTAAGGGTGTAATAGTCAATAATTAACTAGAAAAAGTAACAAACTACACGTTTTATTGCAACTTTTCAAAGGAGAAGGTGTTGTAAAATTAGGTACAACATTTTTGTAATTTTACAACCTCAACCGCCAAATAATCTTCGTTAGTAAGGCTTTTCCTACAGACGAGCTACTCTTTATTCAATTCTTTTTTTTTTCTTTTTTTTTACAGAAGTTTGTATTTTATTTCAGTTTCTTTAATTTGATTGATGTTTGTATTTTAACTATAACGTTTGGATAGATCTCTCTCTCTCTCAAACGTTATTTGCTTCATCAACCGGACAAAAAACGACCAATCTAACAACAGACCTCCTAATAATATTTCACCAATGAACTGTGAACCATTAAAATCGACCAGGTTGAAAATTGGTGGATTCACGTGTCGAAATACGAAGAATGAGATCTAATTGTAAAATTGAAGTAGACCGAAAAGCCTTCATGGATGATTCTTGTAACTTTTCTTTGCCGGCATGGGGCTTGAGTAACATTTTGTATATAGGGTCCGAATGTAAAATTAACCAGCTTTTAGAAGAAAAAAAGAAATTTTGGATCGGACGAATAGTTTTGGAGGTGTAGCCAAAAGAGACAGACAGTTAGTTTTGTTTTGTCTCATTTTGTTTTAGAAGCACCATTCTGGTCTTGAATTGAAGCGTAATAAATTATCTTCAAATTATTTTCTCATGACCATTCTGTAGGAACAGTTGTTTGGCTGGTACGAAACTACAAAAATGACATTAAATTTGCACTTTTGAAAAACAATTGGCTGTTTTGCAGAGCTCTATCTTGGATTTCACCAGGTATACGGAGTTTTACTACCACTTAAATTGTAGAGAATTTCAATACTTTAAAAAGGGAACGATGGACTATTTTCGCCAAGAGGCTGCGTAACTAATTTGTTGGCCAACAACTAAAACTAGTGCAATAATTTCGCTGGAAATCACGAGTTTTTTCAGGATATCTTTGCTATCCGACCTTTTTCTTGCTATTTTTCTTGCCTAGTATTCCTTCTACCTCTGTTACCGTTTTATTTTTATTTACCCTCCGTCCTTTCTTTTCCTTCTCCTTTCCCTTTCCTTTCCCCCCCAAATCCGCGCATGCTCGTAACTATATAATATATAGTACATAATAACATATTATGTACGAATAAGGTTCGTCGTAGAGATTGTCTTCTGGGATGTTCCTGATCCGGTTTCCATTGATTGAAAAGTCATAGCTTTATTTGCAGGGGCCATCTGACTATTATCAAACCACTTTATTTTGGCTGATATCAAATGATGCGACGCAAAATTTTAAGTGGGTAGAACACACTACGATTTCGTGATGAGGATAAGAAAAAGATTGGTATTTTGCCAATATTGCTAATCTATGACACCGATGAGTCACATCGTAATGAACTGGGTACCTAGACGAAAGCACAATTTTGAAACTGGTTAGAAATACATGTAGGTGATCACTTATTAATATTGTATGTGTATCGACCGCATTAGTGGAGGTGAATAATGACTTTTTCGGGCTGCTCCACACCGATAAAAGGACGATGATGACCGGTTTTTGGGTTGTCTACTGTGTATTACTCTTGGCGATAACTGGACCCTCACTGGCCACCCCCGTGATTTTTTCCTATAAAACTTGCCCTTTCGACAAACTACGGTCCATCAACCACCCTTCGAAACCCCTGAGGGTATTTAGTGACCATTCAGAGCTTATGAATCATTTCTCATGCCCTCCTCCCCTCACTGTCATCATACACTAGTTGAAAAAAAAAAAATCGGGCGTTTTCAGGGAGTAATATTGGATCTCCATTGTCGATCACTTTGGGTAATCTCGATTTTTTCCCCCTTAAACCCCTCGCCTACAGGTTTGTACCCTCAGTTTCTTTATTTCCCATCTTTTTAGGTTGTGGGGCCATTAACTAATCAAAGGCAGTTACCCGCATTCCGCGATTTCCTCTCCCTCCCGTCATCCGGCCTACTTCGAACTCGGTTATTAGAGCTTTTGTGTACACATCATTTTGATGGGGTTTTTCGAGCTCCGAAAGATTGATGGTTGGTTTCTTCGGCGGGCTCAGGAATAATATATCGTCGTATCGACGTCTGGAAACGATGGCTCGGAGTCACGCCAAGAGAGCGGTACCGCCTAGCCCCCTTTTTCGCCAATCTATAGCCCACAATGGTCTTTTCCTATCATATCAGTCATATTCGCCATCGGGCTTGAAAATGTGAGATATATCCTTTTCACCCTTTGGATTTGTTGTGGGAGAGCGACGAATCTTTTTGGCTTTCTACCGACGAATCAAATGAGACGGATCATCGCAACAATCGCCTGTTGATCACTTGTAGATCATTCACATCTCCACGTATCCAAATCCAACATAATATTAGGATAATGCTCATGCTCTCGTTCCTGTACCTATATAAATGACTGACTCCTCCGGGCACAAACTTGCATAGCTCATTGATAGAAGCGGGTTACAGTTCAAATACAAACGGACATTTCGTACACCTACAATAAGAAATTTTATAAGAAAAAAGATTTTACTAGAAGAATAACATGAAATCCGATTTCAAATTCATTTTTTACCTGACGAGTCAATGATTGGTAAAAACCGGACTTTCTTGATTCAAACGTGATTTTCGCCCTCAAAGTTGCATTGCAAATTACATTTGCTATACCGCTGGAAAGCTGATATTTAGGCGCAACGTTTAGAACTACAGGCTATAATTCTCGTGCCGCATTATAGGGGTCTATGAGCGTTTGAAAAAAGTGGAAATTTCTGTGATTTGCCCAATTTTTTTTTTGAAGTTCATCTTTCACCCGTTTTGACGATTCTCAAAAAATTTGTTTCTCATTCGGAGCATAGGAAATTATGTGTTCTTTCCAACCGTGTAATCAGATTTGAATTTTCATGTAAATGAGAAAAAAAATCTTAAGTGATAAAGAAAAAAACCTTAAAATTGCTACCTGACATATGCGACCAGAAACTAGCTCTAGAATCGATATCTAGCCTGTGACCGTCACGAAATGAAACACCCTGTATAGTCACTCCTAAAATAATTCAATCATCATTAAACATCAAACTGCTTTTCGTTGCTTCATCAATTGCTGCCTAAATTTTGATAATATCAGGAAAGTCATACGAAACACGAAAAAATTCAGGGAGATATATTGAAACTTGAACGCCTCCGAGACATGCGAAAGTGTTTGAAAAATATTTCGTTACCCAAAGTCATTCACTCTTACATGTCTTGGGATCTTTGACACTGTGAACTGTCAACAAGAGTACTACGCCACTCTTAGCATCTAATGTGGCTTTGACGGTTTTTTATTGCTACCTAATATCATTATGTTATCTACCTTCATCATCTTTTTGTTTTATTCGTTATTTTTTATCTCGTTTTTATTTTGTTATTTATTGAATACGCCGAACATAATTCACTAAAACTTGAAGTTACACTAATTATTTAATGAAAGTAATTCTGGCCAAATTAAAAGATTTGTAAGATTTACATCTAACGGTACTGCAGCACTGGCCATTTGGTGTACAAACAATCAAATATTGTTCTTTGTATTCGAAAATGAAGCATTCGATAATAATTATTAAGGTTTCCGCCTCAAATAGAAATTATTTTATTGTATTAATAATAATATCACAATGTTATTTATTTCACTCCTAAATGGGAAACGCCCACTCTGGCTTCCAGTTGGCCAGTTCAGCAGTCCACTGATTTCCCGAAAATTTCCCTTTCAGTTGACGCCGCAGATTAGATATAAGCGGCATTAAAGCGTATAATAATTATATGGTAGGTGATTGTTGTAAACATTTTTCATTGGGGTATGTACGAGTTGGCTCAAGTGTTGAGGGTTAGGGAACTGCAGATCTTTGTGATCAGCAGATGTAACGTTCTAGAGGAAACGTTGTTAGGCTTCCAGTACCTATGAGAAAATAGTACTTTCGGCTGTGCTAAGTAATGGAAATTCGAATGTTATGTACACGCGGGAGGTGAAATGTGATATTGCGCGTTATTCATCTCGTGTTTTTGCTTTCTCGAGAGGGCAGCAGTTGTTGTCCTGTCTTATCTCCCCTCATTCTCTCTCATCTTTCTAGATTTTCCTCATTCTTTTTTCTTTTCCGAATCTTCCTTCCCCTCTTCCTTCCTCCCGCAGCCTTTTCCCTCTCCGACTTCCTCCCCCGAGGCCGACCTTCCGAAGGGGTAGATGAGAATCTCTTTTGAAATGAACGGACATTATGCAAGGAAGTTGCCCAACACTCAAAGGGGAAAATAGGGGTTCCGTCCCCCTCTCCCTGCCACGGAGGTCTTTCTATCAACGGGGAATCTCAAAACTCACCCTAGAAAGGTAAGAAGGGGTTGAAGGTCCGACCTCACCCAGATAAGATGCGGGAAGGGAAGAAAAAAACCGAGAACATTTGAGATTACGGCGGAGGACTGGTGACGGCGTGTGTTCAAACGATGTGTTATCAGACGCATCATTTCAACTGTTATCAGCCGTGCTGCATCTCCTCGGGTAATTGCTCAGACACTAACAAGGGGCGCGTTTTCCTTTTGTGATGCCACTCACCAATGTCTTCGGAGAGAAGTGGAGCGCTGAGAAACTAGTGGACTGAAGGATGCAGTTCGATCATGGTTTCAAGTGGTTCACTTAATGAAAAGACCCTCCCTCTCAACAATCGTGCCAAACCAGCGACCAAATCCAGTGGCATGAGTCAGAAATTGCTGATGAGGAGGCACAAGTAACAGACTCCATTTCCAGAAACCGTCAACCCGTTAACCTAGAGGACTCAACACACGATAAACTGATGATCCAGACGAGGTACAGCATTAGTTTTTTTGGATTCACTTCTGAACTGAACAAGTTATTTCAAATCGAAAAACCACTTACTCAATTGGAAAAAAAACCGGCCGTATAGAGACTGTAGGCTGAATAGGTACTTAGGTATTAAGTTTTACCGTCGCGGTAGAAGTTTTAGTTTATTATCTTCGATAATGAACCATTAGAATCGACCAAAGAAACAAATGTTTTAACCCCTCTCAAAATTTGATGTTTTACGTTTCAAGATACTTTTTATTTTTTTATTTATTTGGCATTAGAAAGCTCTTTACAGCTTTAGAGCCATGATACAGTATACAAATCATACATGATATCATATACAAATTAACTTAATTATTATTCAGGTTACTTCTAGTTACATATTTATACTGATACTTAATTTTTAATCGCATTATACTCGTACATTAAGACTTATGTTTTATTTCTTCGAAAAATTTGAAAATAAGTAAATATACTTCTGTATCAGCAATCGCTATTAAAGTTTCATAATTGAATTGTAGGTAATTCTATTTTTTTGTTTTTATAATTTCATTGAACATTTGCTCTCTTTGTTTCTCATAAGAATGACACTGCATTACAATATGTTCTAATGTGTCAGTAGCTCCGCACCGATGTGCCATGTTACCTGTTGTTATTATACAATTATTCCAACTGTAATGCTTCTTTGCAATAACGTTCTATTATAAAATGAAAAAATAAAAAACAACTTTTTTTATTCCTAACGATACCTTATGTATTGGGTACTTATGAGTGACTGGAGTCTCCCAACAATATTATACTTATAAATACAGGTTGTATTCAAATGACCAAGCTAGTCTTTTTTCCGTGTTTATTTTTTCACGACGTTTCGGCAATGGAACAAAGCCCTATTCATGTGAGATTACATGTAGAAGTGAAAATGTCTTACATTAAACTAACGAAGTTCGTTAGTTTAATGTAAGACATTTTCACTTCTACATGTAATCCCACATGAATAGGGCTTTGTTCCATTGCCGAAACGTCGTGAAAAAATAAACACGGAGGAAAGACTAGCTTGGTCATTTGAATACAACCTGCTTCTTCGCACTAGTCAACCCCATCAACACAACTTATAAGTACATCTGTACATTTTCTATTACGTGTATACCTTCAATAGCACGAAATACCCACCTTTGATACCAACAGAAATAATCAAATGAAAATAAGGTAGAAAGAAAGTGAGGAAAAGAAAATCAACGTTTGCGCGATCCCGAAACGCCCTCATAACGGGGACGAAAGTGAGCATCCCCCATCGGGAAGGCGGACGGTGTTGTATTTCTCATGAGAAAACGGACGGAGGGCGGGTCCCAAGACCATCCTCTGGGATCCTTCATTTGAATGGGAGAAGCCGATCGGCGATGGGACAAGAAGTGGGACGAGGGGAGGGATTGAACCCCGCAACCGAGTGTTTTATTGCCATCGGTCGCTCCAGAACAAAAGAGGGTCCTGTCACGAGATCTCAAGACTCGTAAAGAGGCCAATAAGCGGTGGATGTTTTTTCATTTTCTTGTTCCGTCGAATACCTACCAGCATCGTATGCTTGAGATTTTACTACTGAATGAATGAAGAGATGAACAGACCTGTACAGGTATCGACTGACACGGATATCAAGGAATAGTGTGTGGGTGAGGGATAATTATCGATGCGATATCGTTTACTGGCATACGAGATCTCGTGATTCATTCATTTATCGGTTTGGAAAGAATCGCGTTTCATCACGGCCTTACGCAGCATCTCAGGCAGCAGATCTACTCGACAACTTCTTTAGTCCACACGTCTGGTGAACGATACGTAAACTGAATCACGTCAATAAATTCTCGTTAAATTGAAGCCAATCTAATACATTATACGAGTACTTACGATCACATATTTAACGTGCGTAAAATTTGAAATGGAGGAGAACTGATTAAAATTGAAAAGAAAAAAAGAAAATATCCAAATTATGAACGACGACCAAAAATAAATAAGGAGCTCTTTCAAAATGAGGTAGTTCGACTTATAAAAAAATGTGCCCACAAAAAATGAGGTTGAATCTTCTGAACCCCTACAAGAAATAAAATAAATAGTCTGATCTTGTCGAGAGGAGCACCCATGTGTGTGGTGATGATGATGTTTGTTATCAGAACGAAGATGATCAAGATGATCGGATAATCGGATTCAACAATTATTGTTGAATTTCCGCCACGTTTTGACCACTTTGGCCCCACTGTGCGTCGTTGGGAGTCCCCGACACACCGATCAGCTCCAATTATTGTAGATTGCATCTAGTTGATGATTTTTTGTGGATGTGTTAGTCCACACGTATGTGAATACGGAGCGATAATTGATTTGGAATTTTACAGGAAGGAGAAGGTCTGGAAAGACGATGAAAGTTGATGTTTAGGGATTTTAGCGAGAATTTGAGTTTTAGTGTTTTCGTTCGGGACAGCTGTGTGTAATTGTATAATGTATAAATTGTATAAAATTGTAAATTGTATAAAATGTATAATGTATTGAAAATGTATAAAACAACGACTGAACCTCATTCGTACTAATGTACTAAGATTGAAAAATTTGCTTTCACAATGTTAATTCGTTCATTTCAAATTTTTGATAACTCTTGTAGACCTCTTGAGCAGTGAAGTTGGAAACAGCTGTCAAAATAGTACGTGATTAAGCGTGGTTGAGGTCGGATTCCGATGGGGGGTTGTTCTCTGGGTTCCCTAGAATACGATTTAAAAAAAATCGTGCGCAAACGTGCGCATATTACGAATTTTCATATTTTTGAACGTGATGCCGGCATGTTCTATGACTTTTATCCATCAGCCTGTTAGTTATTGAGTATTTTGTGCTGAGATACTCAGAAGGTCGTTTCGAGCACTACTCGTAGGTACAATTTGATAGTATTGCTGGAGTGGGTAGAGACAAGTAAACACGCTTCAATTAAATGGGTCGGTCAGCAATTTACCTCCTGGTCACCGTAATCGATTCCCGTTTGTTGATTTCAAGAATTGTGAGATCCAAAGGTGAGGCAACGGGGCAAAGTTTCGATTATGAATTCGTACACAACTTTAGGGTAGTACATTACTCCAGTTTCTACTAGCTGTGGAACGTACCAGGATAATGTAGGCAGTTCAGTGATCCGCACAGAAGGACGAGCTCGATGAATTACGTGCGTCCGAAAAAAGTTGAAAACCAATTAAATCGGTTGCATAATTAGTCAATCTGCCGACCCAGAACGATCTGTTGCACACGAATGACGGAAAATCTCAAAAACCCTCCCTTCAGAATTATCGGATTGACGGGGAATAAAAACTTGGTAGGAGGGAGGATGAGCGTTTGTTGAGGAGAAGAGACTGTAATTGTGTGTGACGTCACGGGAGAAAACGTTCGGCGGAAACCGGAAGCAATTTGGAAAATGAATCTCTTCGGTGGGCGGCTCTTAGGGAGCCATTACGCGCGTTCGGGGGTCGTCGGCAGATACGTCGTCTTCTCAGAGGAAGCACAGCTCGCCCTTTTGGCGGCATTACCAGTTTTTATCCCCCTTTCCCTCTTCATCCTCGCCCTCCACTACCACCTCTCGCCATTATGGCCTTCTTACCAACCGATAAACGAGGGTTGGAATATCGTGGGCCGAAGATGTTGACTGCAGGGTGGAGAACTGGCCCTTTTTTTCAATTCCACTTGTGGAATCTGATATTTCACTAACTCATAATTTTGGTTCAATTTCAAACGATGAACCAATTTGAATCGACCAAGAAAACCAACATTATAACAATCCTTTCAAAATTAGTGGAATCTCATTCTGAAACACGAGCAAAATCAAACATAGACAAGTCAGTCTGTCGTCAACTGCTCTTTGCCCTTATAAAACAGACCACAAGCCTTTTTCCGGATCAGGATCTCCTTGTAAAAATAATCCTGCCTCGCAAATATAATAATTATTCTAGAGCAGCCGGATGAAGTTATTATTTCCACTTCCCCGAGAGATGTCCAAACTACTTCTCAAGGACCGGACCCGTTTCGAAATCGCCATGGCGAGGAGATTGTTAACCGTACCATCCAAGCTAAAATTGATTAATAAAACAAGTCTTCTTCAGCGTTATAGCTTTTTGGGGTATGTGTTGAACCTTCGAAGATTTCGGGAGGTTTCGAAACGGGTGCGGTGGTTGTGAAGTGTTTAGGACATCTCTATAAGGGCATGCAGGACCTAGGTCGGGAGGTTGTTGAAGGATATCTCGGTCTGTGATTGACTTAGAGTATTGAAGTACATTTCTAAATTCACTGTATTAGAAAGAAATTACCCCTACGTTGTCTGATTTTTGAAATTCATAAAATAAATTTTTTTAGATTGTGGCTATATTTTTTTTATTGGAAAAAACGAAACGAGGGGGCAATTTTGGAAGGCTAATAGACCGCAAAATTCAAACATCGTAATGAGCGAGCAGAATCTCAAATAAATTTCGAAATTTTTTCTCGAATTTTTGGTTAAATGTCTCGTCACCTTCTATTTATTGGATGTCTTGGCGCTTCTATAGTTGCGGAAAACTCCCCTCGTATTTCAAAACTGCAAGTCAATCACAGCCCGAGATATCCTTCAACAACTTCCCGACCTAGGTCCTGCATCCCTTAAGTCGAGCGGGGAAAGTGGTTCTAGCCGCTGTAGAATGTGCGAGGCGGGTAAAGGGTTTTACGGAGTGTTTATTGGGCGGATATCGTATCTTTTCGTCCCTGTAGTGGCAATATGAAAGAATAATTAGGTAAAATAATCCATAAGTGTGATTGTTCAGTTCCATATGTGGAGTTAGCAGCATCAAATAGCGTATGTAACAAAATAATTGATCCAGACTACAGCGGCATTTAGTAAGGTATATATATCCACGTGCATTTCTAGCTTGTACACCTTCACTCATGCACCTCCCTGGCCGGCTCACAGAACTTCATTGGATGAGGGCCGCCCGGCCCAGCCTCAACCGCTCCCGGCTTTTCCCCAACAGGAAACTACCCTTACAAGGATAACACTTATAAAATAGTTAACATGAGCCAGTGCCATTTGAAATATTTAAGCAAACTTTCAGGTAGATCGGTCCAATTATCCACGATGTAGACCCATCAAGGTGGCCAAAATCAGCGTACAACTGTTTTTTGTTCCTTAAACTCTTGAGGTTGAGATAATGGGTTAAATCTTTCGAAATAGTCTGGCTAAAGTTAAAACAAAGTTCTGTGCAAAATTTCAAGTCAATCGGCGAAGGTGGAGATACTGTAGCCTTGCCTAACTGGAGAAGGAGGAGAAGAAGAACATGGTAAGGGTGAAAAACCTGGTTTTTGAAGTTATATAACTCGGCTCCGTTTAGACCCAACGACTTAAAACTTTCCAGGCTGTCTATTATCCACACCAACAACATCCACACCAAATTTCGATCGGTCAAATAGGAGCTCAGAACAAGGCACTCGATACCACAAAACGAAGAGTTTTTCTAGAACTTCAATAATTTTGATGGATATGGCCGCCATATTGGAATTGTCAGAAATCCAGCAAAGGTCCCTAGCAATACTCGCTCCAAATCATCACATTTTATTGATTCTAATTCTTCACACCACCGCGACAAAGCAAAGTGTTAATTTTCATTAAATTTCGAAATTTCGCGACAAGTCCCTCCGAGCTGTAATCCATTCCCGTTTCCAGAATTCCCTAATTCTGGGATCTGTAGGTGTGGCAAGCGTGCAACGTTTTGATTATGAGTTTGTACACAACTTCGGGGCAGTGAAGTTTCACCGTTAAATTCACGCAAATATTGATGATTCATACAAGAGGAATAAACCTTAGGGAAACGATGTACTGCGTTCTTTCATTTCATGAATAAGCGGGAGGAACATGATTTCCTTGATGTCCTAATCACGGTTGTTTTCTTTTTGCAGGTATGTGACTTCATTCGTGCTCTACGTATTCATTCAAGTACGTGACGATCCATTATCAGTTCTATTATTACGACAATATTAATCATTAATTTTTTTCCATTAATAATCGTTTATTTTTTGTAATTCAATCGGGTGGGTTGTTTGACTTCGTATGAAAGACGAATTCGGATGCATGTTTGTGGCTGTTGCCGGGGGAGACAAGAAACATTTGTGTTAATCACCAGGACATAACCTCATATTATGAGGTTATTTTGATATTATCAAAATCTGATTAAAATTCCAATTTGGATGAAATTTCCACTGGAAAAATTCATCGTCCACATCGATCAAGGGTCGTCGTCATGTGAAAGATCCTAGTAATGTTCAAGACGTTTACTGTGCTCCGTTCCTAACGGTTCTCGAAAATGAAGAGATGATACTCACGAGGACATTGTTTTATGACAGATATAATGACCGACGTGGAAGAATATGCTTTAAAATTTAATATTTAATGATAGTTATTTTACATTTCGAGGGTCTCACGGCAACTCTCCACATCGTCACTTCTGGCCGAAATGAGTTATGCATACCATTCGAAGCGTCTTCTCCTGGCGGATCGATCTAAGTAAGTATACGTTAGGTACCTAAGTTAGGTAACACTAAATCTCACGATTTATCTTTCTGAATTAGTCTTGGAGATCATTAAACAAATTTTATCGACCAACACCCCCATCGTCCCCGCTTTGATGATGAACATTCTACATCGTCACGTTTTTTGGAAAAAATACATGGTTTAAGATAATATTCTAATTGGTTTGTGAGATAAGGTGTTTTAGACGGAAAGGAGAAAATCATTGGCAGATGGTTTTTTGGCTTTGCTGATAATTGACATTGTGGGGAGTTGCCGTGAGACCCCTGATTTGACACTCATGAGGAACCCTTCGTCTTTGATGAATTTGTTTTATTGAGATCAATAGTAAATCAACTAATTCTATTATCTATATCGATACCTCTGCGCAAAAAGCCGAATCTGCAATCGAGCACTGTGTTTCTAAAACCCCAAACGGCGTCGCAAGTTATTATAACCTCCTGTTCAGTTTTCTCTACTTTCAGTGGGTACCTACACTATCTTACTACGAATTCCTCAAAAGTTAATTCCTTTGGGATACTCCAAAATTATTAATAAGCTTTAGTTCAGTGTGATGCAAATTCGCCCTAAAGACCCAAAATTTGTTCAAAAAGTTTGAGCGTATAAAGAGCGAAACTGCCAGAATCGCCCCAACGATCTATACTTTGTTGGAAAAGTTTGAGCGTAAAAAGGGCGAAACTGTCAGATTCGCCCTTTCAGTGAATTTTTGTTAGTGAAAAGACACTATTGCAATGGCCTCATTTTGTATGTAGTTTTCTAATTTCATGGAGTGCTTGAGGGCCAGTGTGCATAAATAATTTAGGCATTCTTTACTTTCCTATAAGTATATAATATATACTTATAGGAAAGTGAAGAATGCCTAAATATTATTTTTCAGTGATATTTGAACAAAATTTAGCTTCGTGCCTATTAATAGTCTTATTTTTTATCATTGTTTCTTAGCATCTGTTTTAAACCCGTTTTTAGCATTACTTCCTTTTGTTTTTACTAAATATTGCTAAGCACCTTTGTAACTCTTTCTTGAGGCCAAAGTCAATTTAAAAAAAGAAATAGTGATCTTCCCTCTTAAAACGGTACTTTTTAAAACTGGAAGATACAACTTTATTCCAGATAAAATTGCACAAATAAAATTCAAATGTATTCTTTTGATCGCAGCAGATTCGCCCCAAAGCACGAGCAGTTTCGCCCTTTGTCTTTTTGTAAAATTGACAAGGTTCATATTCGCCGTTTTCCATTCCTTTTTGCACTTGCGAGGTTGTCAATCGCTAAAACAAATTCACCCTTGAGCGAAAATTCAGATTCGCCCTTTTTGCGCAGAGGTATCGATTTCATTGTATTGTTGAGGGTGATTTGTTTGAAGGAGTTCCAAACATGTATCAAAATGGTTTCCAGCATTCAATAGAAAACTCAAAATATCGTAACCACTTCAAAGATCCTTTGAAAACCCCTCGCCATTACTGCCGTCACCACCGTTCCGTTCCGTCCGTCTCACCCCCGTGACGTCCGTCGCCGCCCAAAGACCGCGTTTTGCCGCTCGGCTGCTCAACGCCCTCGCCCTCGCCCTCGCCCTTAGTCAGCGACCGGAACGGAAGCAGCCGGAAGTTGGCCTAATGCATCCGGCTCCGTTCGTCTCCTTCCCATTGATTCCATCTCACTACTGCTCACTGCTCACTTCTAACTCCAACACCCCCTCACTCTCGCCCCTCTTGAACTCGCAGCTTCCCATCTCACTCCTGGTAGAAGTTCCCTTTGTTCCTTTATCTGTCAATCTGCAGTGATGAGGAGCGGACGATGAAGCAAAGCCTTCAGGGCGCAAAATAAGAACTTCGTATTTTTTTTTTCTCTTCCCATCTCACGCAGAAATTTTCCATCCAAACCGGACACTTGGATTTCATCTAAGGGGACCAACCGGGTATTACGTAGAATACGAATTATTTAGAATCGCCCAAACAATCCTGAATAGACCAAAGAAACACTGTGTGGCAGACCAGAGGACTTCAAAGGCTGTGTAGTTGACTAACGTCCCACATGCCCTAAGCAATCACAGAGGATGTTCAACATACTAGCTTTGTTCGTGGTGGCCAATCATTGGCGGCTTTTCAAACCGTCAGACCCCTTATTTGGTTTCTATTCTATAGTATCCATGGGATTCTGTTCACGCCGTTCATGTGCTCCAGGTACCTACTCTATGTTCTTGTGTTCAACTTGAAATGGTTAACAAGTGCAGGTACCGAGGGGTCATATTGCATTCATCAACATGTTTCCTATCTCTATTCTAAACTTCGCCAATTTATATACCTGTTTTACCACGTGAAATCTGTTTTGTCTCAGGAACGACTCAAACTCCTATACGTGTCCCTCGTACAGTCTGTACTGCAGTACGGTATATTGGTGTGGGGTGGTGCCTTCCTAAGTCACCTCCACAAATTGTCAGTAGTACAGAAAGCAATTTTATAAGTAATACTAGCGAAACCCAGAAGGTATTCCAGTGAGCTTCTATTTCAGGATGCAAAAGTGTGTACCGTGCGGCAGCTCTTCATAAAGAGGCTGGTTCTTTTCTTTTTTAGAAACCCTCTCATTGTCTCATTCCACCCGTTTCCAACTCCTCCATAATGTCGTAAATTTGGCCCTCACATCAAGAAGCCCTCATTATTTAATTTATTTAGTTTATAACTCCTTGCCAACTCAATTGAAGATTCCGGGCAATACGACCCGCTCTGCCTATAAGAAACTTTTATTTTCATGGTTGATAACCGCTGGACCACAGAATGCTGAAAGAGTCTTAAGCAGCATTTACCATTCTTAAAAAGGTCAATTTTAAATAAATAAAAATATACTTAAATGTAATATATGAATATATAAATGTACCACCACTTTCATCTAGTTTTTCTAAATTTACGTAAGTATTTGCTATAATTTTCATCCTCCTGTACATTCATTCAAGTTCATATAAATGTACCCATATTGATTAGTTGAAGTCAACTCCAGTTCGTCAATACAGGCTTTGCCTACAGACAAGCTACTCTTTATTCAATTAATTTATTTTTTATTTTTTCATTTTATTTTTTTTTTTACAGAAGTTTGTATTTTACTTCAGTTTCTTTAATTTGATTGATGTTTGTATTTTAAGTAAGTATAATGTTTGAATAAATCTCTCTCTCACTCTCTTGTCCCATTCTGGTACTTGTGCGCCAAGCTTTAAACCTACGCTGAGTATTCAGTCCTCATGGTAACTGTTCGGCCCCTAAAGCTGTATGAACCTCAGTTCCCTCTTGGGGCCTCATACCCACTTTCACCAACTGCTTAATGCCGCTTTAACGTTAATGCCGAATTGAAAATGGCGTTTAAAGTGGCATTAGCCCGATTCTCCTTTCACCAACTCATAATTAAAGTCTGGCGTTAATGAAACCGGTTAAAGGCGCTTTAACTCTCCCTTTAACTTAATTGCCCAATCCTCGGCGAATTAACTGCCAAAGTACCTTTAACGGTTAAACCGGTTTATACTTTCAGCGATAGTTTCGGCCAAAATAGCCGTATCAAGAGGAAACGTTGACACGTCGATAGAAGGTCACGGAAGAGCACCACATCGAGTATGGCTCATTCACCACTACTTTTTCAGATTGCGCTAAATGTTACTGTTCACCTGAAATTATCGCTCTTTAACATTACATGGTTTTGGTTCCATTACACTGA
Source organism: Stenodema calcarata (assembly GCA_963920205.1). NCBI lineage: Eukaryota > Metazoa > Arthropoda > Insecta > Hemiptera > Miridae > Stenodema > Stenodema calcarata. The sequence goes on along the minus strand of OY986049.1, from coordinate 26,638,090 downwards.
ATTGCTTCATTCGGTATCTACCTACCTACGTGTTAATTTCATAACCATTTCAAATAATTTATTATTGAATCTTCTTCAATCAAATATCAAACAAGACAGAAGTACAACAACCAAACATAAAGAACTTTTGATAGTTTACGAGGTAGAAAGAGGAGTATAAAAGAAAACGTTTGTGTAACTTCATGTATTATGTAACTTAAAGTAGGTACTGTTGTAAAGTATTTCAAATTCTCAAACCAAACCCAACTCTTGTTTATTTTTTATAATTTGAAGCTGGAAGAGCTCATTTTCGAACTTCATTTTCTTGACTTGCAGCTCGTGAAGCGCTTGCTCTGGAGGATTGTTCATACACGGTTCTCACGCGTTTATCAATTATTGATCACTGAAATCGAGTTCTTCAAACCATAAACAAGGCAAGATGACAATATAAATCCGTGCATGTCGTCACGCCCCCCACGAGAACTAGGGTGTGTTCCTCGGTTGGACCAGACACCAACACGGCCGTGTACAAGAAAGCCAATTTCTTCCACGTTCATCACTGTCTGAGAATGGATTCAAGTTATTAAAAGCGCTAATAAGCAACTATTGCCCCAGATTTGTTCTGGATGTTTTATCAGGTTCGTTGAATTTAATCAGCATTGAGGATTGTAATTTGGTAAAAGTCAAGTTTTGTAGTGTTGATTGTTGTGCTCCTGCAGTGGTGTGAGGACGGGGGGGGGGGTGGTCGCAATGTTTTACTGAAAGTTTAAAGGGAGGTGGCAATGATGGGTGAAGGCGGGCGGGGGGATGGGATTCTGCAATGGTGGTTGGTTGGGTGGGGACTGATAAATTTAAGTGGTCCCACCGCCCCCTCATCGGCCCCATAAACCCTCTTTCTGGTGAGGTCCACCCCCCTCCACCCTTCCTCTTCACACGCCTCTCTACGAGGCTCCTGCCAGCGTTCCACAAACCCAGGTCCCGTTCATATAGCTAAAAGGCGTCCCCCCACCCTTCCCCCTCGCCACCGTTCACTACTGCACCATCAACCTTTGCCTGCCCCACTTGCTTACCCCCAAGCTGCATGCCCCATTAGCTGATGAAGCTTAGCTATTAGTCTGTTCCATCTCGACGAATTACTCCTGCTACATCCCTTCGGCTTATTAAAAACACCGGGTCTTACATCGAGCGGACAATTTCCCCCGCCGGAAATGCCCCTCCGTATTGCTCTCACTTTCATCAACCCTTTCCCCTTTCCCCTTCTGTTGAAGCAAAAAAGAACTCGGGGAAAAATCTCCCTCCCCCACACTATTCAACCCCCCTTTTTACACCACTCATACAACTCCTTTCGCAAAATGTTTTTTCTCCCGCCCCCTCTTACACTTTCGCGAAAGTCGTCGTCTCCCCGGATTACTTTGCCAAATTGAAATAAGTAGGCAGCCCCGCCCCCCTCCCGTCCCCCACCATCACCCCCCCTAAACTTTCTTGATTGAAAGATATTAAAACTGGGTTTTTAACCCTTTTCCGCATAAAACCCCCTCGTTTCAACCTTCTCCTCCTCCACCGCCTTCTTTCTCCTTGAAAAGCTCAACCCCCCGTGAAATCTCATCATTTCGGGCTCACTTCGACCACTTGAACGCCTTCAAATCAAAAAGCGTCAAATTTCTAAAACTGCATAAAAACCACCTCTCGAAGGTGCAGTTTTGAATGGTCTTTTTCAACTGAACTCCCTCCTTAACGGGGCCCGTTCGTCCTTTTCTTCCCTTTGAATACAAATAGACCCTTTTTATCCCTTTTGTCGAGACTTCCATATGTAGGTTACTGATTTCTAAACGTTAACTTCGGAGTTTTGATTCCGCACGAATTACCGGTGTGTTTCATTTTCATTCGTAAGGGTATTTTATACGTTTTGGCCGTTTCAACTTCAGTCCATAGCAGTATTTACCGTGTATCCGTATTAATATCATCTGTTGTATGATATGAAAAGGGTTTTCTACTTATTATATGCCTCAACAGTTCATCAATCAGAAACCCGACAGAGCCAACGAATCTATTCAAATCTCAGTCATTAACGTAATTGGCCGAGATGGAATATATTCATTTTCTCAGGATGTGCCTACTTAGCGATTCGTAACTGTTCATATTACTTACGGCACTGTATAACACTAATGCTATTATTTACTAGTTTTTATATTTACAATTTAACCACTCTACACTCTCCAATTTGAATAAGATTTGAATTTTCCCACAACCGTTTTGAATTTTCTACACAGGGTATCAAGATATCGTCCCTCAAGATCCCACAAGGCCAAACTCAGTTCGCAAAATGAGTTAGGAACTGATACTTATCCGAAATCTCTCGGTCTGTCTTTCTAGCTCATTGGTTTGGCCTTTATTGCAATGCAGGAAAAGGCTTCTTCAACGTGGAAAAGCCGCGATAACCATGGACATTACTACAGTACGTTAGAAAATCCGTTTTTGTCTCTCCTCATAAGTTGGGAAAATTGAGTTAGACCTTGTGGGATCTTAAAAGACGATAGGTATGTAATAACTGATGAGAGTATTGTGAAATATTGTGTATTTTGTAGGTGGCGTAACCCTCAATTTTAACTCTAGGTGGTGAAAGTTACAGACATTTCACGCCGATCCCGAATACACCATACGTAAAGGGCACTTGTTAGTAGTCATTTTATTGGCAAAACCCGTTTTTAAAAGTGTTCTTACAAAGAAAGAAAAACCTAAAAACACACTGTCATAGGAAAAAAAATATCTGGCGAATTTAATTCTGAGTCGAATGATACCAACCGCAGCTCTCAAGACTGTATCCACGATTTTAGGGGAATTCTAAAAGTTTTGGTTTGTTGTCAAGGCTCTTCAGACATTCAAATTTGACGCGGAGCTCTAAATAAAAATAAATAAATAAAATGGCTTGATAGGTACAAGATGGAAGGTTGGTAGTATGAATGTAGGCCCCGACAGTTCACAGTACAGAGATATCCGTTCTGGAATGCAGCACGAATATTCGATATTATTAGTGTTAACTCAATTTGTTCCGACAATGAATAGACTATACACGGACGTACGGAGTAGCCAATATGAACGCTGTGCCTGTTGATTTGCTAGGAGGAAATTCACATGTCGGAAGATCGTATCAGAAGAGGTTGTGCCTTCACTAAGTTTGACAACAAACCGAAAATGCTAAACTTCGCCTAAATCGTGGATGCAGTCTCAAAAGCTGTGATTAGTCCCATTGGACGCAGAATTTAATTAGCCACATATTTGGTACATTCGTGATCACCTGAAATGTCATATAAGCCCTTCATATCTTATTCAGTAACGTTTGGAATAACCTTGTTTAGTTGTTGTCTGACGTTTGCCACTTCCACCTTCCTTGTTATTCACCACTAAAAACAATCTTGTGGTTGCATGAAGCTGATGAAGTCGTATCATTCCAAATCTCCTGGTGTTTCATAGCGACGCAAACGGAATATCTTAACCCTCGTCGGGGGTCAGTGTTTATTATTCTTCCAGAAGCAGATAAGCCGGAACGTCGCGTCTCTTCGACAGCCTCCCCCTTGACAACGACTGTCATCCTGAAACGGTCCTCACAATAGATTTTCCCCCACCTCCGGCCCCACACGTACTTTTTTTTCTCCTTCTTCTTCATATTTCGATAAACCCTTCGGAATAATCGATCTCTCCTTCTCCAACATCCGTTGCATACTTCAGGTTTCCCCGAATATTTTTTCCATCAACTTCAGATTAATCATGAGACCTCGGAGGGTGGTCAAGACATCATTTATCAAGTTGGGGGTGTGTGAAATCGTAAATGCGGACCACCGGACGTGATTTACAACTTGTATGTTCAAACTTCACGCCTCGACGCCTTCCACTCCCCGTCCTACTGTCAACCTTCTTAACATCCACGAAGAAAATGCTCGCACTAAAGACCTACTCGACAACAAGGCATCGAATGACTCAATCAATTCAATCCATAATTTTTCGAAAAAAAAGTGCTACTGAATTTTAATGTTTCTCATCCACCTTCTCATCCAAGTTATGAATTTACAACTTAACTACTAACTGCCTTTCAACTCCTTCTTCAAATGTCCTTTGTAGAAAGAAATCAGATATGTTTGTAATGAAGGAACTACGATATTAATCGGCAAATTTTCAAAGGAAGTACGCTATGGTGTGACTTTTAGCGAATTTTCGAAGAAAACGAAGCTGTTGTTCTCGGTCCAAAATTGTTAAAACTCGAATTTCCGGAAAAATTGTATACCAAAAACCGTTTCAGACCATCCTGAATTCACTGTCAAAGGACACAAAAGAATCATCATCAAAAGAATTTATTTATATACATACATGTAGGTGTCAGTCCAGACAATAACTCTCGATAGAATTGAGATAAAAAGTTCAAATTTTCACTAAATATCTGTCTGACAATCGAAACCTAAGTTCGCAGATGGGCAGAATATAGGGCCACTCTAAGGTAGGTTTTGGGAAGTTTTAAGGGGGGAAAAAAGTACCCATAAATTCCAATATTATATAATAATATATAATACATACATGTAGGTGTCAGTCCAGACAATAACTCTCGATAGAATTGAGATAAAAAGTTCAAATTTTCACTAAAAATCTGTCTGACAATTGAAACCTAAGTTCGCAGATGGGCAGGATATAGGGCCACTCTAAGGTAGGTTTTGGGAAGTTTTAAGGGGGGAAAAAAGTACCCATAAATTCCAAAAATGAAACAGCCAGACCAGTGATGTTAAACGTTCTTTACGCTGAACCCGATGGTGAATCTTATTCCAATATCTTATTCCGTTCTAAAACTGGAGCACTTTGCAGGCGAAGAAACGTGGTTGTTACTTGCGTTAGAGGAGAAAAATAAATGATTTTTTTTTTTTTCATTTATTATAAGTTCATTTTTCTACCTATATAGCTTATAGGTTAATATTATTAATATATATATATTATATAGGTTAATACCTATATAATATTATGCTGTTACAACTTACTTCATCTACTACAACCTACTTCAGATATTGCAATTTCAGCTTATTACTTCATAACCTAATATTGAGTTCAAGTAACCATTGACTTTTGGTTTATTATCTTCGATAATGAACCATTGGAATCGCCCAAAGTTTTAAATGGTTATTCAAAATATGCTATTTGCTATATGTTATACGTTATAATATAACATATTATGTTATATGTTTTTTATAATTTCTAGCACTGGTAAGGCCATATTAAAGAAGTAAATTTACGAAATTTAGTGTTACTTGAACTTATATTTAGGTTACTTTTGGTGTGGACTTTTGGTTTGGACTTTTTGTCCTATAACGACTAATCTATATGGTACTGATCAATAGATTGGGGGATGTTTTCATTCCGTAACCCCGTCCACTTTATCTATCCACCTATGTGGAGTTTTTATTTTTGTTTTCATTTTTTGGACTTTTCAGACTATTTTTCGTTGACTTTCCAATGTAAACGGTTCATCAGCTCTACTCTGATAAAGGAATGAGTTTTGGCAATTCTAACTTCACCATCGTGTTCAGCATTGAAAAATCTATGAACTGGCAAACAATCGAGACTTAATTTATTATAAAGTTAGTAAAATGGAGACATTTCACATAAAACCAGTTATTTCTTCGAACGTGCGCTCTTATAGCCATGCTGCATAACTGGATTTTTAAAGTGGATTTTTTGTGACATTCAGTAGGCTCCAAACTCTTACGGCGCCAGAGCCTCGGCATGCTCATAACTTGTTATATTAGTTATATAAAGTCTTAGAACTTCAAAGCCCGAGTTTTTAGAAACAAATAACTCTAATATATACTAAATTAAATACGCATGAACGGTTAGAGAGCTGATGAAAAGTGGGAGTTTAATCCGTCGAGAAGTTACGAAAGTTTTGTTGGAAACGCAACTTTTTCAACAAAATTACAGCTCATCTTGGTCTGAAGATGCTTCTAGAAACATTTCATAACCCGAGGCCAATCGGAAGGGGTTCAAAACCGGGTTTGATAATATCTAATATTATTTTCAAGACGTTATAATTCGGAAATTTCCAATATAACTGTCTAGTGTTTGTGAATTCAAGTAGATTCTGATTACGTAATAAGTCTTTTGAAACCACCTCGAACGTTTTAAGACCAGACGTTCGATGACAATGAGGGCTCAAAGGTGAAACCGAGGAAAAATGGTCAACATGAGGGTGAACTTTAGACGAATGAATCAGTTTTCACGTAGTTTCGTGATATCGAGTTTCCTGTTTTCGAACAAAAACAAAAATCTGAGCTCGCTATTTAAATTATTTCTGTAGAAAATAATAATCCGTTTCGGAAATAGTTGCAGCGTTTTGGTAAATATGGCACACAGTGGGGCAAAACGGCTGATTTCCGGAAAAAACCTGTAAAAACTCTAGTTACAGTTTTAAAAATCTAAAAAAAAATCACACGTAGTCTTGGCGAATAACTACGCATTTTACGTAGTCAGTGGGTCACATTGACCTAATTCACATGAGTTAATTGACCCACCGACTCTCTACTTCTCACTGTAATTCAACCTCTTCATGAGATACGTAGCTGGCAATGTTATCAATCGATTCTACATAGGAACTCAATTTCAGATAGTTCATATGCCAGGGGTCAATTTACGTGTAGTGGGTAGAACGTTAAAATTGAGTTTTGGGGGTGCTGAGTAGAAGATCTCCGAGGTCCAAATAATTGTACACAGTCTCGTGAGAAACAAAATTTGTAATGTAAGTACATATTTTGTATATAATTAATGAGAGTATGTTAGGGTACCTGAAGGGTACTTGAATTGACTTCTGTTATAATATAACTTTATATTATAAAGTGGCCACATAAATGACAAGAGAACGAAAAAGCTAGAGAATAACAAATAAAAATCACCCTCTGCTTGTTATATTTGAGTTAATAAATTAATTACCTAATGGAAAATAATGCCTGGGGCTCGGCCCTCGTCATCATTCAGAGATTTTGTATGATGATAAATAATTGCTTGAAAAACCTGGCTTGAGATTGGCCGTTCTACATTAATTGACAAATCCTGATGAAATCAGCCAATTTACCTGCAACGAAACTGTCCAAATTCTCATCGTTGAGTGAAACCCATCATAATTCCCGATATTTAATAACGAGATCTGGCATTTTGGCGGCGACCGCTTAGGATATTGAACTGACTAAATGAATGGTCTGTGAAAGACATCTTATGTGAAATGATCAATGTTCATACCGATAAACCTCCAGCTACGCAGTAGATACCTCCGAAAGCGGCTGAATCAGCTTTTTACACACTAAAATCAATCCTACTTCCAGATTCGCTAATTGTTGCAGCTGAAATTTCTACAAGAGCTCTAGTAGGGTGTCTAAATTCGAAAAATGGCCCAGCCAGAGCGTAGCGAGAAACCTGGGATTACTGTTAAAATCACGATTAATTACTAAATAATTCAGCCCCCATGAAGAGCACGGTATTTCAAACTGGTTGAATGTTCTTCATTTTATTTGTTGTCTCAGAAAACACCCCAAAAATTCAGATTTCTATCTTCAAAAATGAACACACACGAATATTCCAAGTTTATGTTTATAAGTGCCAATTTTCGAAGCCTCAAAAAATTCCACATTGTACCCCTCAGTCCAAGCTGAAAATAAACGACTACGGGGATGCATTATACAACTATTCATGATTTATATATTATATAAACCATCGGGAAAAGTTTTCTAATTTTTGTTTTGGAGGTTTTTTTCCGGCTTTGCCCCACTGGTGGTCAGCGAGCAATAATTTCGAATTTTAAGGTCATTGTAACGTGATCACTCTCACTGACAACAGTTTGCATTGTATTTGTTGATATGCTCCTTCTGATTGGGGGGATGCTGGGGAGAGTTGGATGAAAAAGGTAAACGGGGGAAATAGATTACGAGTGAAGATAGAAGTGATGTCAAATGAAGGGCGGATCCTGAGCGGGGGAGGTCGGCGGGGGAGGATAATTGGCGGTGATGGGGGGTCGAAGATACGGCAACGTGGAAAACATGCAAAAATGATGGTGGGGATTGTGGGAAGGGGATGTTCCGGAGATGAAGCCCCGAGCGGGACAAGTTACAATGGCCTCGGCAGATCACGGGGATGGCGAGATGATCAAAATGAGTCAGCTATGAAAGGGTGATGTGTTGGTGCGGGGGATGAGAGGGGTCATAACGGGAGATACCCTTACAAAAAAGAGGTTTTTCCTGGTATCTACTTCAGATCATCCCCAATTTGTTGAATACTCCCAAATATCTCTTTTTCGGTTTATTATTTTCAATAATGAACCTTCGGAATAGGGGGGAAAATAATTGGTAGTTTCACGTTTTACCATACGTAGATTCCAAAAAACCGAATTTGAAAACCATGAAATTTTGTCACAAAGGTTTATTATTACCTACCTAGATCACTGTTCTGTAATACCCTTGGGAGTACCATAACTACACGATTTTTAGATACAATAATATTATGCTTATTATGCTTTATTAAATTATTATTATGCTATATTAAATATTAGCATATTATGCTTTATTAAATAATGGGTATTCGGAATGTTACCAATATATGACGCTATAACGATTTAAAGGTGTGAATGTGTACCTAAAAGACTGACCAAAAAACCGACTCTATTCGACGATACGAATTGTTAAGTATTAATTCTTTTGTTAAGTATTAAATATTTAATTTTTTGAATGAATCAATCGAAAGTAGCAGACCAGCAGATTATATCGTTGGCCGGGGCTAAGGAGAATGACCTAGGTTATTCCCGAAAGTTGGGGATGGGGCCCCCACGAGCGATATAATAATATTATTACGTCAAATTAAAAAGGACCGTACCTAGTTTCCTATCGTTCGTTTGTGGGCGCTGTAGAATCTTGAGGATGAAAAATGAAATGGAAGATAGGTGGAACTGACACACTGACGTTTTATTCTTGACGTTTACAGCTTATGACATGATACCGGCTAGTCAGTCCATGCTTCAATAAAATCAGAAATTATTGACTCTGACGTTGATGTCTGAACCAACACCTATCGAAACGACGCGAAGCTACAATAATTAGGTTTGTCGTGTATCCTGAGTCCTGTTTTCCTGTTAGCTATGCCTGCAGTGTTGACAACCCAAGCGGCTGCCAGTGTTGCTGGAACCCTTGCATGCGACTCTAGGGTTCCTCGCGGTAACTTGTTCTTTGTCAACGTTGGTCTCCCGCTTCAGTTTGAATGAAATGCGAGACTAGGATCGGGGAGCCGACATATATTATAGAATTTCCACGTCAATTTCAATATTTTCCAAACCAAATTCAAGATTCTCTACTATTAGTAGCACAGATTGTGCCAATGACGTCATGGACATGATGATGAAGCTGTAGTTGGCAATGACATCCATTAACATTTTTTGTAAGCAGTGTTGTTCTGATAAGTAAGAGGTTGCTGTATTAATTGATTCGATTGTTGGGGCCTAACAATTTTCGTTTCTTATCCACCAGGGAGAGCATCTCAATTATTCTTTTCTACTAAACATATATGGGATCATGACCATGATAGATGGAGTTACAAATCAGTTTTTTTTTTCTGAAAATTCCCGTTTTCGAGATGAACCATGATGTTCATGGCCTATCTCAATATTATTCTGTACGTGTACGGAAAAAAATCGTTTTGGAAAATTTGGTGTTTTTGTGTGTTTGGTTTTAGTATTAGTTATATTTGAATTATTCGTATCTTGACACGTAAATTTGAATGTGACATTTTGAGGGTGACATTTGTAACGTCTCAATGAACGGACTGTTATTCAGAAGGTGAGTGCTGACTAAAATAATGAAAAGCGTAGGATGGGGATGATGGAGAAAGTGGAGTAATATGAATGCAGATGAGATGCTGTGTGGTGTGCGTGGCGAATGTTTCAACAAAACCCTGTACCAAAAAAATGATGTTGCGAAAGATATAATGTGACTCAACAGCGTAACTGAAGCCCTTGAATATGAAAATGCGAAATGGAATTAAATCATATTTAAATGACGAGAGGGAGGACACGGGTTAAAGAACAAGGGGTTGGTAATGAACTAGCTGGGGCGGTTCGAGTATCGTACTTAGGGGCAGGGGCAGCGAAGGGTGGATTTTTCAAGGGGTTCTCAATGTCACCGATCGCTGATGACGCCTGAGGGTGGTCTATTAGCCCACGAAAACCCCATCTCGAAAAACCTTCCCCATCCAGTACAGTACAGCAGTTGAAATAATGCTTTCTGAAGTGGCTTGCCGGCTTTTAGGAGTTAGTAGCGGCCCGTATTGATTTATTGAAAGCTCTCTCTCACTCACTCACTCTCTCTCTCTTTTCGTTCTTCCGACCCTCTCCGGGTCTTTTTTCCCATTACTTTTCCTGTCGTTGAGGGGTTTTTCAGGTTTGTTGCGGGGATGGTGATCTTGAGTTCCTCAAAACAACGGTTTCTGTTGCCAACAATCCCGTCATTCGGTGGAAACTGAAGAACGGTTGGAAAAAGTTTGATGCACTCAAATGAACTCGACCGTTTTGGTGTTTCTATACAACTAGAAAAAATTACAGTTGCCGCTGTTTGGGGCTTGCAATGTGACGTAGCCATAGACATTTCCACCTGCTTGATGGCTGCCACAGCACGACAGGCTCCAGAATCTCTTTCATGCTCCAGAATTCTGGTGTCGCAAGGTCTTTGGTAAATATCTTGAAGCACAGCGGATGCATAATGCAGGGATTGTTACAGAGTGGGAGTAATGTGACGCACCATTTCTATCTTGATGGCTAGTAGTATGGAGAAGATTCTGATGTCACAAGTTTCGTGCCAAATATCTCACTGTACTATGAATGCAGGATCTCACAGTGAGTGGGATACAGGGATTGTTAACAGAGTGGTACCAATGTGATGTACCGATATACATTCCTATATTGATGGCTGTAACATGAATGCAGAATCTCACAGTGAGCAGGATACAGGGATTGTTAGCGGAGTGGATCCAATGTGACGTACCGATGTACATTCCCATATAGATGGCTGTAGTTTGAATGCAGAATCTCACAGTGCGCAGGATACCTACAGGGATTGTTAACAGAGTGGTACCAATGCGATGTACCGATGTACATTCCCATATTGATGGCTGTAGTGTGAATGCAGAATCTCACAGTGCGCAGGATACCTACAGGGATTGTTAACAGAGTGGTACCAATGCGATGTACCGATACAGATTTCTATCTTGAAGGCTATAGTATGAATGCAGAATCTCACAGTGCGCAGGATACCTACAGGGATTGCTAACAGAGTGGTAGCAATGTGATGTACCGATATACATTCCTATATTGATGGCTGTAGTATGAATGCAGAATCTCACAGTGAGCAGGATACAGGGATTGTTAACAGAGTGGGAGCAATGTGACGTACCGATACACATTCCTATCTTGATGGCGGTCTCATGGAAGAAATTATTTGTGTCACAAGGTCTTTACCAAATATCTCAGTGTACTAAGAATGCTTCATCTATATGCTTTTCGTCTCATAGTCTCTGCCACCCATTCCTGTATTGTGATCCCTTGTTTTGCCTATAGGTTATGCCTTGGTGACTCATGAATTCTGAATGTTATGATTCACCCAACAGCGAATGGCGGTTAAACGGAGTTTCTATCTACAATGTGAAGACTCCTCGAAATTGTAGGAAGGTTTCTTCCTGCTGCTCCATCGACACCTGAGTATCAGCAGGTACCATCTAAAAGTTAACACTCTCCACTTCATCGTAATAGCCATTAGCCATTTCCAGGCTGCCTTAGTTTTGGAGTCCCCTTTGTTGTACTTTGCAAAGATATTGTCATTCATACAATTGGTACCTAATGTGTTTTGGGGAATGTAGTACAACCTCTTAACCCCAACTCTCCAAGCCACCTCTGGTCTATCAACTTCCCCACCGTTCCGTTATTTAAACACCTATGAATCTGTGTACTACTTTTGCCAGTACTCTGCTGCATAATATTTACCCAGTTTCTGCCCGTTAACAAAATAAAAATCAACTTGCCAACAAACCATTGGCCTTGTGTTCCAATCGCGGGCGGAAAAAGTGAATTTTCATCATTCCACCTCCCGAGTCAAAGTTTAATTCGACTTTCCGGTCAGATTTCTCGTCACTGGGCTTAATTAATTTCTGGCTCAAACCTCCGAGTTTTTTCCCCCTTTTGGCTCCGCCCCCCTTCGCCACTTCTACTAACGGCATATTTAATTGCGATAACTTTTATGAAAAGCTAGTAAGAACAAAGAAGAGTTTTTTCTTCTTTTCTTCCGAGCACAAGAGGAAGAAAAAAATGTGAAAAAAGAGAAAACTTGTTCAATCCCAAGAGTGTTTGATTGGTTTCGAGACACTACCGCCACTTTTCTTATTGCCTTTAACGAGGTTTCCTCTCTTTTTATATAACAATCCGGTTATTTTTCCAATTACGATTCTGAAGCGTGCCTGAGATTCTGGAAAATCGGGGCTGATAATAAGTGGATTGATGAAACCTCTTGTTCCTCCATCAATGTCCCGACGATTTTGATACTAAATTCATATATAGTACTCGTACTATTTTGTCGATTCGATCGTGGAATTTCAACTGGTACTGAAGCCAAATTTTGCCTGCCAGCCACGTATATAGGATATGTAGGATAGGATATTGTTGAGCGACTCCAGTCGCTCATAACTACCCAAAAACATAAGGATTGGTTTTCAGGTTCAAAAAAAAATAGTTGTTGTTGTGATTTTAGAAAAGAGACGAACATTTGGTGAGAATTTGGAGTTCTGAAACTTAAATAAAGTGTTGCAATAAAACGATCGTCAGGAAACCTGTCTCGTCTTACAACTGGTGTCATGGCGAACCCACGTGACCCTCGCAGACCCGTTTTCGTAGCGGAGGGTGGAGTGGAGGAGACAAGTCGAATGGAAGAAAGGCCAACTGTGAACCAAGACGTAGAAGAGGTCTACAGATTAGTTGAACAGCGTCTCCAGGCATCATTGGATAACAGGCTACAAGCAATTGCCACCACCTTGACTGACAGCATTGTGCAGGAAGTAGTCTCTCGCATTTCTTCTGTCACAGGCCTCCCTAGGGAACCCCGAATTCTCCCAGTAGAGCACAGATCCGAACAAGTGGAAAGCCAACCACGACCCGAGCGTGTGGACACGGCTAAAGCAGCACCTTACGACGGATCGATTCCTTGGGATGAGTACTGGACCCAGTTTCGCTTAGTGATCGATACGAATGGGTGGCTTCCTAGTACGGCTGCAAAGAGGTTGGTCATGGCAGTACGCGGTCCCGCTCTGTCAGTGGTCTGTAACATTCCTGAGGAACGCAGGCAATTGGACAACCTATGTGATGCGCTGGCACGGAGATTTGGCACTGAGGGTCAGGCATCTTTGTATTTCGATCTGCTGCAAGAGCGATCTCAGGGTCAAGGGGAGAACGTAGCTGCCTTTGCTGCAGAAGTAGAAAATTTGGCAAGGCGAGCTGTAAGCAATGAGCAAACGCGTGAAACTCTTGCGATACATCGATTCACTCGAGGCCTCCGGAATCCAAGAGTTAGGGAGCTAGTCATTGCTGGTGACCCGACCACCCTACGTGACGCACTAACCCGAGCAGTTAGACTGGAGGCCAGTTTAGGGAGGGAAAAACCTGTAGTTCGAATGTGTGTGGATGAACTGACTCTGCCTCCACGGCCCCTGGAACAGACCACAGAACCAAGAAATCCAGGACCTTCAGGTGCCTCCTTATCAGAGTTGGATGCACACATACGACGAGTGGCACAAGAAACTTTGAGGCTACGAAGACGGAAGGGAGAGTGTTTCCGCTGCGGGGAATGGGGGCATTTCGCCCGTGAGTGTTCTAAACGTCCAGAGTTCCAGCAGCCTCTTGTAACTAGTACCACGCGTCCGACTCCGGAAAACTAGAACCTTCCTTTTTGCAGGGCCACAAAAGGGGAGATAGTGAAGAGGCCTGTGGAGTGTCAGACACCACGGAACGGGGAAGAGACGGTCTCCCTCTGTATTTGATGCATGAAGCATCTATAGTGGTTAATGGAACACTGGATGGGCAGCCATGTGAAATGATAGTGGATACAGGAGCCACAATTTCTGTGATAAACCCGAGTGTTGAGGTTGCAGTGAAGAGGACACCTGCGGCGTGTGGTAAATTGAGGACTGTAGCTGGGTCCACCATTCCTGTGTTGGGCCAAGTCCGGGTTTATATTGGCTTTGGGAAGAGACAATGGGCCCATGACTGTTTAGTTGCAGAAATAAGTGAAGCTTGTATCCTCGGAGTCGATTTTCTTGCCAAGAATGACTGCTGCATTGACTTCCGTGAGAGGTCCTTCAGGTGTGGGGATGAGATTGTGGAATACCGAGGGACAGAAAATGCAGTAAGGTTTTGCCAAGACTTGCCACAGAGCGTCTCTGCACATTGTTTAAGTATTCCAAACTTTCTCCAGCCCCTCTGTGACGAGCCAGCGAGCCGGTTTTGCCCATCCGACCTGGAGCTGTTCAAGCTGGTGTTGGCTAGGAATACAGACGTATTTGCTTCTGGTACGCAGGACTTGGGTAAGAGCTTGGTAGAACCACACACAATCAATGTAAGAGGGCATTCCCCAATTAAGCAACATCCAAGGCGAACGAGTCCCACACAAAACAAGGTTATCCTTAGTGAGGTAAAAAAAATGCTTGAGCAAGGGGTCATTGTTGAGTCAAAGAGTCCCTGGGCTAGCCCAGTGGTGATGGTCCGGAAGAAAACAGGGGATTGGAGGTTCTGTGTTGATTATCGCAAGATCAATGATATCACTGTGAAGGACGCTCACCCACTGCCTCACATACAGGACACACTACACTCTTTAGAAGGGAGCCGGTGGTTCTCCACTTTAGACATGCAGTCTGGTTATTGGCAGATACCGTTGCACCCAGACGCACAAGCCAAATCTGCATTCTGTACGCACTATGGCCTCTGGCAGTTCACTGTCATGCCGTTTGGCCTTACCAATGCTCCAGCAACATTCCAGCGGGTGATGCGGCAACTGTTGCAACCATTGATTACACGAGAGGTTGTGAAAGTCTACATTGACGATGTGCTGGTCCATACTCGAACTTTTCAAGAACATTTACAGTGTTTGGAGGAGGTTTTTGAAATTTTACGTAAGGCTCGCATGAAGTTGAATGCTAAGAAGTGCACGTTCCTGAAAGAGACAGCAACCTACTTAGGGCATGTGGTAACAAGAGAGGGCATACACACAGACCCAAAGAAAGTAGAAGCTGTTGTCAAGTGGCCCACACCAGCGTCTGCAAAGGAGCTAAGAGCCTTCCTGGGGCTTTGCTCGTACTACCGACAGTTCATTCCTCACATGGCAATGCTGATGAAACCCTTGTATGTAGCCGAAAATCAGAAAGGAGAGTTTCAATGGACAGAAGAGTGTGATAAGAGATTTGGCGACCTTAAAAAGCTTCTACAGTCAGCTCCTGTCTTAGGACATGTGAAACCAGAGCTTCCTTTCATTATTGATGCTGATGCCAGTGACGTAGCTATTGGGGCCGTTTTATCTCAGGAGCAAGAGGGGCAGGAGAAGGTGATTGCCTACTTCAGCAAATGCCTGTCTCGCTCAGAAAGGAACTACTGTGCTACTCGCAAAGAACTTCTCAGCGTAGTGCAAGCTTGCCGGGTTTTTGGGTCATATGGCATAGATAATGGCAAATTACGCATTAGAACGGACCATTCCTCCCTACAGTGGCTGATGGGTTTCAAGATCCTGGATGGACAAATGGCACGGTGGATGGAGCAAATCAGCCCATACAAGCCCACTATAGAGTATAGGCCCGGCCGGGCACATGTAAATGCGGATGCTCTGTCTCGACGACCATGCTCAGGAACTGGCTGCAGATATTGTGACCGTCGAGAGTTGCAGGAACAGCAGGAGTTAGAGGAAAAGGTGTATGCTGTCTCAACTAGTAGCTATGACCCAGCAGAACTCGAACTACAGCAGCGGGGGGACAACCATCTTCGACCAGTGCTACAGTGGTTAGAAAAGTCGGTACGTCCACCTTGGGGAGAAGTGTCTGGGGAAAGTTCTGAGACGAAAGCCTATTGGGCTCAATTTTGTTCGCTAAAGCTTCAAGGAAAGGTCATTTGCAGGGTATGGGAAAGCCCAGATGGAAAAGTGAAGAAAGAGCAAGTCATCCTTCCACACAGCTTGAGGAAAGAAGCCTTTGATCAAGCCCATGAACCCGCACATGTGGGGGAAAAGAGGACGTTGGAACAACTCCGGCAAACAGTGTATTGGGTTGGGATGCACAGGGATGTACGGGATTGGTGTAAAGGGTGTGTACAATGTGGGAAACGAAATGGTGGTGGACGTAGAGTACGAGCTCCACTTCAAACCTACCGAGTAGGGTCTCCGTTTCAACGTATAGCAGTTGACATTCTAGGACCCCTACCAAAAACTGATCGTGACAAGAAATACATCCTCACTGTGGTGGATTATTTCACAAAGTGGCCGGAAGCCATTCCCCTGCCAGATCAGAAAGCAGAGACCATTGCAACAGCTCTTTTTGAACACGTGGTGTCGCGGTTTGGTGTTCCCCGAGAATTGCACTCGGACCAAGGGACGAACTTTGAATCTGAGCTTTTCAAAGCCACCATGGAGCAACTGGGCAGCACGAAAACAAGAACCACACCCTTAAGACCACAGAGTGATGGGCAAGTTGAACGGCTGAACCGGACTTTGTACGACTGGCTTGCAAAGATGGTACAGGACCATCAGCGTGACTGGGATCTCCAGCTCCCAGCAGCTCTTTTGGCATACCGAGCCTCAGTGCACGCAGCAACCGGGTACACCCCTGCATATATGATGTTTGGCAGAGAGCTAACCCTACCCCTTCAACTGTTATTTGGTCATGCCCCTGGGGAACAGATAGCCGAGAATTTTGCTGTGGAATTGCGTGCGCGGTTGGAGGATGCCCATCAAAAAGCCCGGAACACCCTGCGTGTGAAAGTGGAGGACATGAAACGGCGCTATGATCGGGGGACGATGATGCGTGCATTCAATGCCGGGGACCTCGTATGGTTGCATAATCCTCGCCGGGTGAGAGGGAAAAGCCCGAAGCTCATGTGCCCCTGGGAAGGTCCATTTGAAGTAGTGAAGAAGCTCAATGACGTTGTCTACAGGATCAAGAATACCCGAGGAGGTTTGAAGGTGGTCCACATAGACAGACTGGCACCTTATCCAAAGAAATAGAGAGGGGAGAAGTGTTGAGCGACTCCAGTCGCTCATAACTACCCAAAAACATAAGGATTGGTTTTCAGGTTCAAAAAAAAATAGTTGTTGTTGTGATTTTAGAAAAGAGACGAACATTTGGTGAGAATTTGGAGTTCTGAAACTTAAATAAAGTGTTGCAATAAAACGATCGTCAGGAAACCTGTCTCGTCTTACAATATATAGGTGCTTCGCACCTCGCTGTTGAGTGGGCATGTAGAAGCCTGATCCTTCCTGACCCCTAACCTGTACCACTAATGTTTTCCCTGCGGGCCAGCAGTCCCCCAGCATACCAGTTGCATAATTACTTATCTTAACTATCTAATTTACAGCACATATTAGCACCACTGTAAGGTTTGTGAATCCAACAGTACCAAACAATCTTCGAATAAATGAATAATAATCTAATTCGCGTCGAATGGTTAACAGTTAATTATCCAGGAGTACTCAATTCGTTTCAGTAAAACTGTGCTTTGATCACTCGCGTAAGTTGGTGAATATGAAATGAGTAGAGCTTTGAACGTATTGGAAAATCCAAGATTTTTGCAATCGTATATTTTTTCAGCAATTTCGTATTTTAATGTAGATATGTTTACGTATTTGCCTATTATTTTCACTGCACCATCCGAATGGGGAACCGGCAATTCATCCCCGCCGGCGAATTTGATGGTGTTTCGTCTCTCTATTCATCCCCGTAGAGAACTCTCTTGTCCTCCAATCATCCCCACGGTAATGTTCGATAGAACGCGAATGTCCAACTAATCTATAAGTCTGTGATCTGTTGTTTGGGGGATGTTTTTATTCCGCAACCCTGTCCACTTGATCTATGTGTCCAACAAATCTATATGGTAGGTACTAATCTGTTGTTTGGGGGATGTTATTATTCCGTAACCCCGTATCAAACCTTATAAAGTATACTTTTAAATTATACGTATGTAAACAATGAGAAGTCAGGTGGAAGGACAAGCGAATATCATAATGATATTCATATTATATGTAGCACGTTTAATACTCTTGCATTCAATGTTTCAATAAAATGAATTTTGATACTTCACAGTATTTATACTTATAAGTGATATTTATACTTATATTCACTTATAAGTGAATTAATATGATGTTACGGTTGTGGGCATTACGCATTGCAGTGTTCTTCCATGGAAAATCTTATTCTTCCTCCAAGATGAAATTTGTACAACTCTCTCGCCCATTTGGATTTTACAACCCTACCCATACCTCCTCACCTCACACGTGTATACATACTCATCGCCCTACCGTGATTTGGCTTCCACTTATAAGACTATAGGCAACTGATTTCTTTGACTGTACGAGCGAGAGGGCATGTTCGTTACTAAAACCCGAAAGAGTGGAGAGGGGAGGGGGGTTGCGAAGCAAGAAGGAGAAGGAGAGGAAGAAAAAAAATTGTTTGAAGCCTTGTTGATAATAATCGGAAGGAGCCCGGGGAAGGGACCCCCATGGCACTTCAACCGCACTCCACGGGCCTTTCTGAAGTTTCTGTCATGAGGGATGTGGGAATGTAGGGCTTCTGGCTTCCTTCATCGCGATGAACGTGAGAAGGGATTGGAGGGTACGTCTCGCAATTATGTCGTTCTCTCCATGCACCCTCTCTCGCACAAATAAGTCGGTAGGCTTATAAACTTTATAACTTCTCTGTCCAGAAGGTTATTGAAAATAATATACATTTTCTACTTTTGGATCATTATTTTCAATAACGAACCATTGATATCGACTGAGGTTAAGGTTAACTCCTACAGTGTTTGTTGATTCGCGTTTCAGTCTCCATAGGATCCAAATGTCAAGTTGAAAATTAAAATCCGTCCGTACGCCGCCAACCGGCATTTCAACCATTGAATACTATAGAAATCGACATGCGGTCTCCGCCTGGGATGATGAAACGATTCATAATAGGACGGAGTTATTCAACTATCAGGTAAGCGCCAAAATCTCAATTTTGAGTTATTGGTATGGTTGGATTCATACCATCAATATCTACAAGACTATAGATAAGTGGTTTCATGTTTCAGTGTCAACTATGTTGGTTAATGTGGCCTCTTGCTTCAACCGACGTCTCTACTGAGCACTTTTTCCTTGCAAAAACCAGTTAAATGCTAAATTGGCGGCATAACTCGATTAGGCGACATAAGAAAGAAGAAGCAGCAGAAACGAGGAAGGAAAGTCTCTGCGGGCTCCGAAGAATAAACTCACATCCGACTTGGAACTGATTTGGCCGAATGGCAAACCTATTTTTTTGCGTAAATTGAATGACCTTCCTCATCCCAAAAGCTGACCACGAGTTTTATGTAAATCTAGTAGGCGACCGAAACCTGGACGATGACATAGACGGTCTTGGTGTGGGTGTGGTCGATTTTGATGTGATTGATGAAGGACAAAATGAAGAATAGTTGTACTTAATTATATGATATAAAGTCCACACTGAAAAGTCCACGAAAAATATTCGAGAGTCTGAAGAGTCCAAAAGAATAAGAACCAAACAAATATAAACTCCACATAAGATCAAGTGGACGGGGTTGCGGAATAAAAGCATCCTCCAATCTACCATAGTATACTCGTAGATTAGTCGTTATAGGAAAAAAAAGTCCACACGGAAAAAAATTTATTTTGGGCCTAGTAGACTGTGGCCTTTTCGGTGTGGACATTTTGCTTTGGAATTTTTGTCCTCTAACGGATTTACTTAATTTTGATTATACTTTTAATTATTACCTACTTTGAAAAATCAACAATTACTAGGGTTCGGATATTATTCTTTTTGGTCTTCTTTTAAATGTTTAAAAATTATCAAGTTTTACTTCTCTAGACTCAATACAATGCCCTGTACAGCTTTCACACTTCTGAAAAAGTTTTTCGCGTTATCCCGAAAATCGACTTTTGTCGCTTACCTGCTATTTGAATAACTCTGTCCAATTAATGAAAAGTCAGAGATGATAGGGGTTACAATGTTCAAAACGCCCCTCGCTCGGAAGCTTTTACCAAAACAGTACAGTTTTCTGTACTGATTTAAATTGAAGTTCAATCTAGATAAGTCCACTCGGAGCGTTATACGATCACAGTGAGTGTCGAGGTAACTGTACGAAATAATTGGAATAGTGAACTAAAAATATTGAGAGAACAAAGGGATTCGGTAACTAGCTTAGTAATGGTCTCTACAGTTTTTCAATTGAATATCGGACAGACCCAATGATAATCCATTCATGTAAATATTATGAATAAAATAATTACATAAAATGTGTTTATCATTGAACGAAGCGTAAAAAATTGTTTAATTTATTTGTCTAGCCGAAAAAATTTTTGATTTATTTGTCTAGCCGAAAAAATGGTAAATGTTACTGCTTTTTAGATCGATTTTCAAAATTTTGATTTTACAATGAACTCGAAGGGACTAGATGCCGTTTTAGAGGGTGTGTTTTAGAGGGGGTTAGGTGTGTGAAAAAATTTGAAATTCGTTAAAATCCGGGAAACGAGGCGGTCGAAAAGAAAATTCAACTAGTACGAAAAGTATATCAAAGAACAGTATGTGAACGAATTCCAGATCGCGTTTTTCAGTCCCGACGTCTGCTACTTCAAAGAGGGACGAATCCCCTTCCCCGATGAAAGCCCCCTTAAATTGACCGAAACAAACGATCAGGCGGCCAACGAAGTTAAGACAAATAAAGTCGGATGTCAACAAAAGAAAATGTACCGTAAACAACGAGGATTCGATTTCCTCTTTCCCCCTTGAGGGCCGAGTCAAACGCTAAATGATGGAGAGGCGACCAAATTAAATCACCACCTACTCAAGGGGAGTTGAACTTTGAGGTGGCTCGGAGAGTGAAGCGGGTAACGGGGTTTGGTTCCCCAGGGGATGAACATGGTAATGAATAATGGGGGAGGACTTAACCGGAATATGCACGCCTGTCATCGCTAAAGTTTCGTTTTCCCGCTCCCCGACGCCGTCGCGAAGATGCCAAATGTTTAATGTATTTTAAAAATAAAATGGCAAAACCCACATTTGTTTCATTCCACACTGGATTCCCTATTGTGAAACGAAAATGACATGGCCTGTTCTTTAGAAACTTATCAAACACTTAACAAAGCTCGTCCACCGAAATCATGTTCACAGCAACCCACTCGTCATAGAAGGATTCATACGTTCAGATGCACGGCTATTAATACGTCCACCTCATACCATGGATATTGGTAACATATTGCTAAGTAATTGCTTCCAGCACGTTTTTGGAAAATGCAGTTAACGTACAAGACTTGTGCGTTCTTTGAAAGAATTTTCAATGCTTGAACTGCAATGGCGGTCCTTAGGAGTTCGTTTTTTATGACAAATGTGACAAAATACGTGGTATTCTGAAGGGATGGAGGCGTGTGAACCATGTACGAGATGCCATTTTGTTGTTTTACTCTTCTGAACTGGATCGTGAACATGTTCCCCAGATGTTTAAAGGTGGTGTCTGGTCCATTTGTTTGTCTTTAAATAAGGGTTTTGTACATAATTATCTTATTATTAACTGAAACATTCCGACTGTCTAACAGCGGATTCAGATCGGATACTCTGTTTCGCATTCTACGGGTCAGCTCTGTGATGTGATGGTTGAACGTCAGTCGTTTGTCAATGTAAACACCACAGTATTTGTGTCCCGTGGCTTTCGGTATAGCTGGTCAGCATAAAATCAGATACCTCATACTTCAGATTGTAAGTATACGTGACAACACAGGACTTGAATGAACTGCTCTGTACGCTAACTATGGAACTGCTCTGATAATAATTTTATGCGAGATCTGCCTATGCGATCTACTAACACAATTAGACGATCGTCATTCATATTATTTTTTCTCAATAAGTGCATACTATATCGAAGGTCTCACGGCAACTTCCCACATCGTCATTTGGGCGACTTTTCAGCAGAGCCAAAAAACCATCTGCCAATGACTATGTTTGCTGAGTAATTCAGTAAAGTAAATCGTGAGATTTTTGTTACCTAACTTAGGTACCTAACTTATACTTAGTTAGCTCGATCAGCCGGGGGAAGACGCTTCGAATGGTATGCATAACTCAATCTAGCCAAAAGTGACAATGCGGGGTGTCACGGCCACGGCGATGTAATCATGGTTATGTGAAAACGTGGTCACCCTAATAGTGACCGTGGGCACATTACACTGGGCACATTTCCAGCAGGGGAGTTATCAGAGAGTTCCTAAGGGGTCATTCCTACGGACACAAGTTTGAACTTATCTCAACTGCGCATGCGCGTCGGCTAAGTCCGGACTAATCGCCTCGAATCGATCACAACCGGACAGATACATAAGTCGATTCCTACGGACACAAGTTTGAACTTATCTCAACTGCGCATGCGCATAACCTTACCCCGAGATAACACTGTTATCATAACAGTGCAGCGCCTATTTGATGGATTTCGCGTTGTGCTAAGGTGACTAGACGTTACATGTGAGCAGTTCCGCCATATTGGTTAGCATCCAGAAGTTGCTCGCCTTAGATGTGTCCACTAGATAAGTCGACATCTGAATGGATTTATCTCTTAAGAACTCTCTATTCTTGCAAGCATTGGAATACGTGTGTTGGCTTTATCTATAGCTTTTCCCAGTCAGATTGAGAATTTTCCAAATCAAATTAAGAATTTCCAAACCAAATTGAGAGTTATCCATATCAAATTGAGAACTTTCCAAACCAAATTGAGAACTCAGAACTTCTTATTGCCACAGGTATATTTTGTGGAAGAGACAAAAAAATATGAGTACCTACCTAATTCAAGATGGAATATGCACAAACCAGTACCTTCGTCAATTAATCTTATAAAAAATAATTTTTTCTCTTCGGTGTACCTTGTATTTTTGCAAGGTGCTTCTTCGACGTCCCTGCATAATTTCAGTGCATCATTTCCACTGTTTTCACCATCGTTCCGTGATTCTTTTCATCAGTGCTCTGACTAGACGAAGCTGTAGGACAATTAGTACCTCGCCGGCGGTTTTCTCGAACAGACTCACTGCTAATATTCAATCATGTATGTTGCTTGAAAGACTTTGAAACACAGTGTGTTTCATTTGTTTATCTGAATATATTTCTTCTTCTTCTTCTTCTTCACTGTCAATTTCACTTCTGGGATCTTCCAGCGTTGAAAAACAGATCCAAACTGTCAACCACCGTAAATGGGTCTAGATGTTTACGAATCCCCTCCAGAAAGGAACATGTTGTTTATTATTTCCATTCTTTGGACGAAGGTCGGTAGCGACAATGTGAGGGAATGGGCTGGAGACGGGCAAAGTGCTATATAGGGTAGATGAGTGGCATACCTACGGTCGACCCTTTGGCAATACCCATCAAAGTACCTGTCTTCCGATTTCTTTGATAAATACTAACGGATAATCACTGTTCGTAGTTTCGTCATTGGGAATGAGAGGTTCTCAATTTGATTTGGAAAATTTTCAATTAGAAATGGAAAGTTCTCAATTAGACATGGAAAATTCTCAACTTGATTTGGAAAATTATCAATTTGGGTTGGAAATTCTCAATATGATTTGGAGAATCTATATATTGATTGGTATGTATCGTCATAGTAACTATCAGGTGGCTGGACATGAAGAACATGAATCGTATTCAACGGGAAATCGTGCTGTATTCCATCAATTTGCGGAAACCCATCAACTTCAGGGGTATTTTCCGTGGTTAAGCTCAAAAGGAAACTTATTAGTCGGCCAATATCCTCGTAGCGGAAAATTTCTCCGCGCTAGTAAAATATTACTTTTAGGCTTTTGTTAACACACGGCGACGAGATTGCTACACGTCAGGCGGCGGATGGGGAGTGGGCGGCCGGTTTGTTGGCCCCCGCGAAAAAGGTTGAAGGCACCCCCCCCCTCCTCCTCCTTTCCACCATCACCCCTCAGGTGCCCCATCGAATAATGGGGAAGCTCGTATCCCCAAGCCAAAAGCACTCGACGGGGAGCTCTAATATTTCGGAGAAAAGGTATCGAGCGCGGGTGCCAGCCGGTGTCAGGTGCCCAGGGCCAGAGACAAATGGTTCGGGTTTTGCTTTCCCTTTCTGAAAAGCGCGAGGCGATGGGGGCGGCGGCGGCGGTGGCGGCCCCTCATCGTCTATTTTTCACTTGATATGAAAAGATGCGCCCCCGAAGGCTCCTACGGAGGGGGGGGGGCGGTGGTGGGGGGCGGTAAGGGGTTACGAGGGGGGGGGGTGATAAATGGTTCGTGTGCAAGGCCCCCGGTATCACCCCCCACGGTCGATACTCTTATGTTACTATGATTAAGCAGGTTGTTAACAACATGTTAGTAGGTACAACAATTTCCACGTTCTTCACATTAAAAATGCAAAACAATACAAAAAACGCCGCAAATGTAATGAAATAAATATAACTGCATCATAATTTAATTGTACGTATCTATATAAATAAATTTAGAGACGATTTTGGTGTTCCTTGGGTATTTTCGAAAAAGTTCACTCCTAATGGAGTCGAACCATGCCGATTTTGAATTTGGTGTCTGTCTGTTTGTCCTTCAATCACGCAAAAACGGCTCAATGGATCGAACCCTTGTACCGTATTTAAATGTTTCCGTGACCGGGTATGGACATAGGGGGGTTCACTTCCGGATCCGATGCATAGGGTGGGGGTTTATGGGAAAGCCGAAATAAAAAAATTAAAATTCCCAAAAACCGCTCAATGGATCGAACTTTTCTCCCGTAGTGGAATGTTTCCGTGATAGGGGAAGAACATAGGGGGGTTCACTTCCGGTTCCAATGCATAGGACTGGGGTTTATAGGGAAGCCGAATTATAAAAATCTTAAATTCTTCTTTCTCGTGAGACCCAGTGTGGGCCACAAGCGCAGCCAGTGTGAACATGAACACACCCGCTGTCCCTTAACCAGCGGGCACATTTCCAGCAGGGTCGTTTATTGAATGTTTACCATCCGAGCGTCTTCTATGGGTGGAATGGCGTGAATTACGTCTGGCAGGTTTAAACAATAATTTAGGCCCCCGTTAGGATTCGAATGGTAAACATTATTGGTTATGCTATCACTTTTGCGACTATGAATAATTCATGATGGAATATCCTCATTGATTGATACGTACCCCAAAGTAGCGGTCAGTCAGTTCGGCGTGGGAGGTAGTTTCTGGCTGATGATAGAAGGCGGCCACTCTCAACACCCAAGTGATAATGGTTTTTGGTTTCCATAAATGAATTTTCGATTAGGACCCGACGAAAGTGACCTTGCTCCACATAATTTGTCAACCGAAACCCTCGAGCGCGAAGCTTAGCGGGCGTTGAATCGACGATAAAAGTGGTCGTGGTCCTGAAAGAAGGTTGTGTGGTTGGTGGTGGTTGTGGAGGGGGCTTTGTGATGGGTTTCTGATTGCAAAGGCCCGTGACGGATGGACTCAGGCGCCTCAGGGGCCCCTCGGGGTTTACGCCGCATCTTGGTCAACTTCGTTCGCCTCCTTCGATGATTGACCTAACACTTTTCGGTCAGTTCTGTACGATCCAGGAGAACATCAACCAAAATATTGTACTTTGGAGGTTTTTGGATAATGGACCCAACGAAATTTACCACAGAACAAATTCGCATAAAACACACGAGTCTTGAAAAAATATTCTAAATCGAAATCTAATAATTTTTTTCAATGGAAAACCACATTGTTTTTCAACCCCAAAACACACCGCTGGGGTGTCAAGCATCCCCACGCTGTTTTCAGGTTTTGTCGTTTGGAGAAACCTGAACCAACCGAAGTCTAACAATCATGTACATACCTAAGTATCAACAATCCATTTGAAAAGTGCCTCAAAATTAATTAGTTTTTTGTCATGATAACGAGAGGACGACTTCTGAAGTTCGACGGGGGCTCGGAGACCCCACTGGTCGGATCATCCCAGTGGAGTCTTCAGTGGTATTTTTCTGGATTTTGACTGTTGCTGTGCCATAGCAGAAACCGACAAGGTCCGTTATCAGATCCTGTGGATAGGTATCAGGAGAGCGTCATTAGTGTTGGATGACGATTTCCTAATAAAATAGAAAAACCTTTATCAAATTATTATATTTTAGTGTCATACAGCCTTTTTACGCATTTCTGTGCAGAGAATCAATTTGATATTTTAAAAGGGAAATCAAGAGTTGGGGTGTTTGACACTCTAGTTGGTGATCCTTATGTAGAGACCAGTATTTGAATTGAGCGGCCAGAGAAAGGAATCCTATCCACAGTCGCTGGCAACACTGCACGGGTCAGCCGGCCTGCTGACGTTATCAAATTGTGATCATGGCTGCCGTCAGGGATTTTTCCCACTAGATTTAGGTTTTTTTTTGCCGACAGGGATTGTTCGGGGGAAGGAATGTACCTATAGGGTTTTTCTTCGGGATTATTTTTTCCTAGTCAAGGGTTTTCCAGGTTTTTTTTTCAGGGGGAGAATTTCACTGATGAATCGAAGGTAGTGGCATTGGAAGAGGGTCGCTTTGCTACGGGTGCTAGTTGGCTGAAACTGAGCACAAAATAACCAACTAAATCACTCGCGTCGGTCTAGCAGTGTACTCATATTTCAGTGGAAATAGACAATTTTTCAAATACTCTTGTTTTTCTGAGCACAAACCACTTGCCCTCAAAGCGGGACAATTTATGTCTAAAGAAGTGTCAATCTTTCCGATGTGACGAAGTTCTGGGGTGTACGGTGACGTTGACAGCGCAAAAACCCTCGTTTGAGGAACGTTGTGCGGTAAGCACTGTCGCTGATGTCGCTCCCTATTTCGCGTACGTTGAGAGATGCTTCTCTGCGTACAACTACATCAAATCGAAGCTGAGGAACAGGCTTTCCATTGATGTGGTTCAGAGCATCCTCTCCGTACGTTACTTGCTCCGTGAAGAGGGGATCACAATGTGATGTGCTCAGTTTCAGCCAACAGAGGAGATGCTCTATGTACGATCATATCTCCAAAGATACTGAGACAGAAATGGGGGGGGGGGGGGAGTAATGTATAGGGTTTTTCTTTAGGGTTATTTTTTCCTAGTCAGGGGTTTTTCATGGTTGTTTTTTTAAGTATAGGACAGGGAAGTTTGAGGAAAAAAGGTTGGCAACCGTGGTGTGATATGAGATGCCAACTCGCTTGGATTACCGTGGCCCGTCGGCGGATGACATTTCATCATTGTGGCACGAATTGTGACCCGGATTGTGCGGACACGAAGGCGATATACGTGGTACTGTGGGTGCTAATTTTGAGTGTCGAGACGTACGCTTGGCCGATTACCTCAATTATACTCCTTTGGAGTTTATTTGGTTTCAGTCTACACACTTGCCCTTTTACTCGGTTGTGTAGCATTGTGCCTTCTCCCTTTGGACAGATTTGGGCTTTCTGTTTTGAGGGTATTATGATACCATTTTGTAATCTTATACTACTCAAGAAAGCTTCCTCCACTTAAAATTGGCCGCCAGTTTTGTGTTCCTACGTCCTGACGCCATTCCAGTTTGGAATCCTATATTCGTCATGTACACTCGTCATCAACCCCGATCTCCCTGCCCCTTGTACAACAAAGTGCAGACTGGAGACCTACATCTGTCATTCCGCTTAATTACCCTCCCCACCGGCCTCCCAATACCTAATCCTGCCATTAATCTAGGTCATCATGCACTTAGTTCGTTGTCTTGTAACCTCTAATGCCTCGTAAATACGCCTACCAGAGTTTAAGGGCCGAGTTTTGGTTCTTATGGGTTCCTCCCTTTTTTCGGTTAGCTACGGCCGTTTAAATCAGGTTCTCGTGGGAGGATAACCAATTTTGGACCGCGTTCAAAAGCATTCGAGAGAGCTCGTGACCTCTTTTGGACCTCGTTGTAATGAAGAGAGCTGAGGTCCAGTTGAGCTTAGATGGGTCGACGCAACCCCTTTCAACCCTTTAGCACTCCCTACTCGCTGGTTTATGAAGGGCAGTAAACCCACGGGGGCGGTACTCGGCTGCGGGGCTCCATAAATATCTAGCGGTCAAACACACACAAGTAGGGCAGTAAAATGTCGAATTACTGGAAGTTACATGTTTGAGAGCATGACGTAATCACAATGAAAATGGAATGAATCGATCTGCACTTATGTTAACTTGAATTTATCACTATTTCAAAATCAAGTTTAGCCTATTCTAGTTACCCTGTGATCTTGATGTCAGCAGCCGAAACTCAACTAAATTTCAATATGGTTCTTTTGGTTTTTTTTTTTTTTTTTTTTTTTTATAAGATAACTTTATTATCCGTAGGATATTACAATTGGTACAATAATGATTTATAGTAAGGCCTGGCCTTAATTAACATGTTGCTCGAGGTTAGGTACGATCCATTGATCGTCCTACAACCAGAGATTAATGTAACAAAAAAGTAACAAAAACAATTGAATAAGAGAAAATATAAATATCAGTTTGGGAAAACAATCTAGAAATTGCATACATATGCGATGATGAGTTCGGAATATGGAAATAACAATATTAAATATTATTTAAAATTCAAATTGTGGTTATTTTACAGATTTGGGTCGGGTGTAATTAATAAATCTTGCGGTCGTTTCTTCTTTAGCCTCCTTTCGGGTGGTAATGGCGGTGGACGTTCGGAGATTTCTCGAATCAAGGCGTTTGGGTGTATAAGCATGGACGTGTTTAAACGTTTATATGAGTCCTTTATTACTTCGGAAACTATGGCGAGGTTCACATCGGAGTGCAGTACTGAGTTTCGCACAAACCACGGAGCTCCAGTAATTAATCGCAGTATTCTATTTTGTATTGTCTGCACTTTCTGTACATGGGATTTGGCTGCTGAACCCCATATCCCACATGCATACTGCCATATTGGTCGAATTAACATGGTGTAGAGCAACCGTTTAGTGTGGAGTGGCAGAGCAGATTGGACGCTCATGAGGAACTTTAGTTTGCGAATTCTATTTCGACATCTGTTAACCAGGCCTTGTATGTGGTGAGCCCAGGTAAGTTTCGAGTCAAGAATGAGCCCCAGATATCTCACTCGATTTGAGTTTGGAATCAGAATGCCATTCAGTCTGACGTGAGGGACTCTTACATTTCGGAGGTAAGTGAAGGTGACGAGTGTAGACTTGGTGGAGTTCATGGATATTCTCCATTTGTTACACCACGGACCTACCTCGTCAAGAAATCGTTGCATATTATTTTCTGCCTCGTCACACGAGTGAGAACTACAGAGAGCAGCAACATCATCCGCAAACTGGGCTATAGTGATCCCTAACGGCGCCGGAAAGTCACTTGCATATAGGAGATACAGGAATGGCCCCAGAACACTTCCCTGAGGAACCCCTGCTCTGATAGCTTTTGAAGGGGATACTGCGCTACCATATCTCACGGAAAACGTGCGTTGCGAAAGGTAGGACAGGATCAGCCTGTAGTAGGTGTCCGGGAGATGTGGTTTTATCTTGGAAAGTAGCCCTGGATGCCAAACCTTATCGAAGGCCTTCTCTGTATCCAAGAATATACCGATGCAGACTTTTTTTTCCTCATAAGTGGTCAGGATGTATTCTACAACACGATGGAGTTGTTGTGGACAGGAGTGGAATTGCCTGAAACCAAGCTGCGTGTCTGGAAGAAGAGAAGATAGAAATGGAAGTATTTTGGGGAGCAATAATCTTTCGAGGATTTTTGAGAATAACGGTAGGAGACTTATGGGTCTGTAACTTGCAGAATTGTTGGCGTCCTTATCTGGTTTTTTCACCATTATCACACAAGCGTGTTTCCACTTGTTGGGAAAGTGAGTGGTTCTTAAAATAGCGTTAAATATTTGGGTTAACATTACCACTCCTTTACGTGGTAAGGCAGTGAGGAGCGGTTGAGTGATGAGATCGTGCCCCGGTGCCTTTTTTGTTGGGGAGCGCTTTATGGCATTTCTAACTTGTCCCGGTGTGAAATAATCTTTGAATGGGTGAAGGAGAAGGGGGGTCTGCAATTGTTCCAGAATGTGGTTAGTGAATCTAGGGTTTGTATCCGGGTGTGGAGAAAACTGTTGGGTGAGAATGTCAGCGAACAGATTGGATTTTTCTTGAGAGGTAGCATACCAATCAGATCCGACTTTCAAAGGTGGGATTGATACGGGCTCTTTTGTTACCATTTTGGTTTTTTTCCATAGAGAACCATCTTTGGTATCGAGTGCTTTGATAGAGTTGTGATCCGCCACAGATTGTTCCTCTTCCAGTGCCATAGTAAGTTCCTTGGTCGCTTTGTTAAACTGCCGCTTGTCGAATGGATGTTTTGTTCTTAGCCATTGCTTACGGGCTGATTGTTTAAATGATAACAATGACTGTATGTGGGGCGAAGGAGCAAATGCCCGAGTGGTGATAGGTCTTGCAGGTGAAGAAGCTTCATTTGCTGCCATTTGGACTAGAATGGTAAGAGAAGCAACTGCTGAGTCGATATCCGCTGGGGTTTTGAGAGGGACGTGAAGTTCAGTCCTTTCCTGTATTATGTTTTTATACAGTTGCCAGTCAATTGGGTAATTGATCAGTCCCTGAACGCGCTGTTGCTGTCCTCCAGTGCACAGAGAAATCAGAACTGGAAAATGGTCTGAATGCATTTCTTTTAGCACTACTGGAGTAGAACAATATGACTGAATCTTTTTTCCCAGGTAAAAATCCAATATATCAGGAGAACGAGTTGAGTCGTGAGGATAGTACGTGGGCTCATTAGGGTGCATTACGTCCAGTTGTAATGCCACTACAGTATCGTGAAGAACTTTTCCCCTGGGATTGGCGATTCGGGATCCCCATCTTGGATGCTTGGAGTTGAAGTCTCCTCCTAGCAAGAATTCAGATTTCATCTCGTGCACGATTCCCCAGAAATCCAATTGGGACAATCTGTTTTCAGGGGCAGAGTAAAACGACCCAACTTGAATTTGTCCATTTATACACGGTATGCTAATGCGGGTTACTTGAAATTCCTCCTCTTGAATAATGGGAAGTTCATCATGTATGATTGTGCATCTTACTAATAGAGCAGAGCCACCTTTACGATGCCCGCTCGGATGATCTGAACGGTAAGTTTTGTATCCAGGTACGTGAACATTAATGTTGGAAGATAGTTTAGTTTCCGTTATAAGAATTATGTCTATATTGTATACCTTTAGGAACAGTTTTAATTCATGGCATTTGTTATTGAGACCCTGTGAGTTCCAAGTGCAGACATTAAGAGAAGCGTTTTTATAGTTGTTCATGGTTTATTTGCGATGAGTGAGGGCAAAACTTGAAGTAAGGTTTGCACAAGAGGTTGTAACAGGGATAGTAGCGAGTCTATTTTTTTCATCAAGTTATCTATAGTTGAGTCGGACCCAGATGTTACATTAGCATATGTTTTATGTGGTGATGGGGCATCCTGGTTGCTGCGTGGAGTAGTCTGGGTGACGTCTGGTCGAGCTGGTGGCGAGATTATAGTTTTTCGAATTGAATGAACACTTCTTGGGTCTTGCTGGAGCTTTTTATGCATTGGACATCCTTTATAGTTTGCAGTGTGTGGTCCTTTACAGTTTACGCACATCGGAGGGGCGTCTACTGGCTTTGTACATGCGTCGGAGGAGTGGAATTGATCACATTTTACACATCGGGGGGAGCGATAACAATAATTTTTTGAGTGCCCGTAGTCTTGGCACTTCATACATTGTATGATTGTTCGACGGGGCTTCGGAGGTTCAACCTTTATTTTTGAGTAATATAAGTTATCAAGCGAATATATTTCACTGTTTTTTGGATTCGGCTTGAAATCCACAAAGAACAGAGGTAGGGGTTGTTTGGTAACTGGATGGTGTACTGGGATCATCTGAACTGGTTCGTATCCAATCGTTTTCAGCTCTGTCATCATTTCATTGACGTCACAGCTCGGGTGTAGACCTCTGATGACGACTCGGAAGTACCTTTCATTTTTTAGTTGAAACGTATGGAACTCAGCCTTATTATTTTGTAGATAAGCAACTATTTTTCTATAATCTTCGATCGTTTCAAAACTAAGTTTAACTTTTCCATCTGTTGTGTGATGGCGAAAATTTTTTATTTCTAATCTCGTGCATTCTTTCAAGAGAGAATTCATATTATTCACATTGTTTATGAAGATGGGAGGTGGCTTGACAGGTTTATCGATAATAGGTTCAGTTATCATGGCATTATCTTGGAGGTTGGCAAGCGGTTGGAAAGGATTATTTGTGGTAAACGGATTATTTGTGGTAAACGGATTATTTTGGTTTTTAAGTTGACAAAATTCACAGTACATTTGAATCGATTTTTTTAAAAAGGGCCGTGAGTCCACAAAAACGCCATTTTAGTTTTTTCTTCATTTTCCAGCTCCACAACCTTAGGCGCATCGTTTGCAATTAAAAGGACAAGCGAACGCGGTCTCTAACATGGTTGAAATCGCTCTTGAAAATCCTGGTTTCTTTTAAAAAGGCGTAAGTCCGGGCTTACGCCCCTTTAAAAGAAAAGTGGAACTGCACTCTGTCGATTCTTCCGAATTTATCAAGGATTTTGGATGTACATGGTGGTCCTAGTACTACTGAAAAGTCGTCGCCTCGTGTGAACCAGCTGGGAAACCAAAGAAGGATCGAATACTGTTTGTGTCAAAGTTCTTTTAGTTTGAGTTTCTCGCTAATCATCCTGGAATGGTTGTTGTATTCCTCATTCTTGGAAGTCAAACGAAACACATGTTCTTCATGAAGAAAACTGTCTCTGGTAGAGTGGCGCTACCAGAGACAGAAACAAGATTGATAATATTGAGAAGATCATGCACTATATTCCAGAGGAGCATGCTGCATTCTACGCTGAAATCACAAATTGGCCAGCAAATAATCGCAGCGGTGATTTTGACATTTTATGTCTTTGCTATGGCACACAAACAAAAAAATCGTCACGAAAATTGTTGACGAAAACTGTTGACGAAAAGTAACTTCCTCATTTTCCAACCCATGAAAATCGTTCACCACTCGTTGGAAAGCCCTCAATTTATCGAATATTTCCATGCCCTGCACACGACCGTGGATGTACGGAAAGCTGAGTTAAACAGAAGACAATGTAGAAGACAATGATACTACAACCGAAACAGTTGTAGTATCACAACATGTGTGTTTAATGTACCATGGTTTATTAGGGTGTATATATAGGAATGCTACGTGAAATTGTAGTTGGGTGTTAGAGGTGTTTTCGAGTTCATTTTGAAGTGAATTTTGAAAGTAAACCTTAATTCACAGGATAACCGAAACAGTTGTAGTATCACAACATGTGTGTTTAATGTACCATGGTTTATTAGGGTGTATATATAGGAATGCTACGTGAAATTGTAGTTGGGTGTTAGAGGTGTTTTATGACTTTCCCTTAATGTGCGGCCACTGACACAGCGGAGTGGACTTCGGCCGAACTTACTCCTATGCCACCAGTCTCTGGGGAATCTCCGAAAAACACATCATAACATTAACAATCCGGGGGTCTGGGGGTGTCCCCCAGATTTCATTTCTTCGCTATGATCCTTCTCAAAAGTCCCCAGGTAATGGGGGAGGAAATGGGGGGGGGGGGGGTGATGGTGGTGGGGACTAAAGACATAAAATGTCCCAATGTGTTGCAGACTCGTATGCAAGCTTCACAATAACCTGAAACTTCAATGACCATTGTTTTTTTTAAGAATGACCAACAAAACAAGTTTTGGTAAAACAGATTGTTTAAAAGTAGGTATTGTTAGTGTTGTGTTTTTTCAAACGTTTCAAAAATAAACAGTTCTGCGTGTTTTCAATGTAAGCTGACACACCTGTAGCGTGACCAAAAATGGAAAAGTGACTGTGCGTCAGTTACATAAACGCCAACACGGGTACGGGTGACGAAAGGAATAACACTTGTAACAAATAAATGGAAATATATTGAACTCAAGAAATACGAAATATGAAACAAATGAAATATACTCAGCTTGGTGTAACTTAAACTAGAATACGTCTCAAGTGACTGGTACTTGGAACCGTACTTGTCGTGACCGTGCAAGGTCGGTATCAAGTTAGAGTGACGTTAAATGAGGCCAGGGCTGTCCATATGAACAGGTCCCTGGGTGAATAAGCAAATAGAAAGATATGAATGAAAGATTTACAAAGGTAAACGTAACCGTCCTACTTGGGTTACGTGTAGCTTAATGGAGGTGACTCCTATGTGTACTCAACGTCCCTATCTGGCCAGAAAAGGTGTAAATATAACTCACAGTACTGAGATCTTGTAACTGCTAGCACTCGGACGGGCTGTTCTTGCAGTTCACTGTCTGTACGCGTAATGTCACTACTGTCGTCGTAACTGACGCTTCTACTCACAATCACGCTCGGAGGGCGTCTGTAAAACTGAAAGGGATTCACAACTGCTAGCACTCGGACGGGCTATTATCGCAAGGAGAGGTTTTGCTGGACTCTGTTGTTAGCCCTCAGCGCTGGGCTTAAATAGGTCGCTGGAGGGGGAAACGTCTGGAGGCGATCTGTGGTGGGGGTCGCCTGGTAGCCCTCATCCAGTGGCGCTTTTCTGGCGGCCGCGCGGTCTATTAGTCTGACGGCTTACACTCCCCTCCCTCCTGGGAGCCGGCGTCCTCGCCGGTAACCATAGATTCCCCGAAGATTGGTGTTGTCGTCGATCAGTGCCCAAACAAGTGAGTTGAAGCGAGTTAAATTTTAATAGGAAGGCTAAATCAAATAGTTAAGTCGCTAAATTTAGTTACAATTGTTAAATTGTATAAGTATATGCACAAAAGGTAAGTACTTTTTACATTAAATTTGGTTATAATTAGCATGTTTTACAAAAAAAATATGCACAAAAGGTAAGTAAAAGATTACAAGAATTACAAGAATTGCAGGTAGCAGAGTAAGATATAAATCAGCAAGTCAAGGTCCCGAGAGTAAGCTACACCAAGCAGTAGATAGCTTAATTTCTTAAAATTTTACTAAATTGTAAAGTGGTTCATATATCAAGAAAAAGGGTGTATGTACGTGTAATTAATTACAAAAAGGTGTATGTTAATTAAAAAGGTGAAAAAGGTTAATTAAAAAGGTGGAATTAAAAAAGGTGTATGTTTGTGTAATTAATTACTAGACAGGTTAAAGGTTACCGTCTTCCTTTTTCCTTCCCCGTAGTCTACGGCGTCCCCTTGGGTAAACAGTGTCCCGTGTAATTAAGTTGTCGCAGCGTTGTATGGCTTTAGGGTTACGCGTCATCGTATGCGTACCCTGTGTCACCGGTTCGTCATATCCATGTATAGGTGTAGAAGTATGCGTCACTGGGTGCGTCACTTGCGTCACCGTCACCACCGGCGTCACCTGTGTCACGGGTATCTGGGGCGTGTAGGTAGTTCTTTGGGTTGGCGTCACCTGGGGCGTCACCGTCGTCACCTGTGTCACCTGTGTCATGGGTATCCGGGGCGTGTAGGTAGTTCTTTGGGTTGGCGTCACCTGGGGCGTCACCGTCGTCAATGGCGTCACCGTCGTCACCGGCGCCACCTGGGGCGTCACCGTCGTCACCGGGGGCGTCACCGTCGTCACTGGCGTCACCGTCGTCACCGGCGTCACCTGGGGAGTCACTGGGTGCGTCGCATGCGTCACTGGCCCACCAAGTGTGTGTGTTGGGTCAGAAGTGAGCTTCACCAGGTGTGTCACTTGCGTCATTGGTCCTTGGTAGGGTTGTATCAACTCAGGAGCAAGCGTCACCGGGTGTGTCACCTGCGTCACTGGCCCACCATGTGTGTGTGTTGGGTCAGAAGTGACCGTCACCGGCACTCTGAGAGAAAAACCTTGAATGGACTCAATAACCGTCGCTAAGCATTCTTCCATCACCTCCTCGTTGGCTGGATCTTGAAAGGTGATGCTTGCTGTTGAGGCTCGTGACTGTGGGCGTCCTCCTATGGCCAATGGTCCAGTTGACACGTTTCGTACCCCAGGTGGATGTGAAATGGGTAGAAGGCTCCGTTTCTTGATACAGTCAATCTCGAGATGTTCGTGTACCCCACAGTAATTGCAGAAGATAGTCTTCTGTGGGTTGTGACTGCAGTCCACGGGGAAGTGTGACATGTCCCCACAAAACATGCACGGGAACCTGGGGTTAGGTCTTGGCGTCTTGGCGTCACGTCGTCCCGTCATTGTCTTCTTTGGGTCCCATGGATCTATCTCCATGACCATAGAACGCGGTATATTCGTCCCCCTGTAATCACTGGCGTCTGAGTGTAACCTGGGCCCGTGGTCAAACAGGCGTGACAGGCGGATCAATGTAGCATTGATTGTGTCCAGTACGTCGGGTGACGAACCGTTCCCCCCGTTCCTCTGAATTCTGGGCATAGTGAAATGTGTGATTTAAAATGAGTGACTGAAGTTATAGGGTTACTGTCCCCCCTGTTGCAAAGTAAGATTGTGTAGTGTAACAAGGAAAATGTGTAATCAAAAATACGTCAAGGAAATGACGGTGTATGATATTCTGTGTGAGTGACTTGTGTGAGTGACTCTGTTGTTGTTTTGCTTTCTTCTCGTCACCTCGTGTCGGCGTAACTGGATTCGTGCCTGGGCTTACCAGACAAAAATCCCACAAGCTGCCACCAATATGTAAGCTGACACACCTGTAGCGTGACCAAAAATGGAAAAGTGACTGTGCGTCAGTTACATAAACGCCAACACGGGTACGGGTGACGAAAGGAATAACACTTGTAACAAATAAATGGAAATATATTGAACTCAAGAAATACGAAATATGAAACAAATGAAATATACTCAGCTTGGTGTAACTTAAACTAGAATACGTCTCAAGTGACTGGTACTTGGAACCGTACTTGTCGTGACCGTGCAAGGTCGGTATCAAGTTAGAGTGACGTTAAATGAGGCCAGGGCTGTCCATATGAACAGGTCCCTGGGTGAATAAGCAAATAGAAAGATATGAATGAAAGATTTACAAAGGTAAACGTAACCGTCCTACTTGGGTTACGTGTAGCTTAATGGAGGTGACTCCTATGTGTACTCAACGTCCCTATCTGGCCAGAAAAGGTGTAAATATAACTCACAGTACTGAGATCTTGTAACTGCTAGCACTCGGACGGGCTGTTCTTGCAGTTCACTGTCTGTACGCGTAATGTCACTACTGTCGTCGTAACTGACGCTTCTACTCACAATCACGCTCGGAGGGCGTCTGTAAAACTGAAAGGGATTCACAACTGCTAGCACTCGGACGGGCTATTATCGCAAGGAGAGGTTTTGCTGGACTCTGTTGTTAGCCCTCAGCGCTGGGCTTAAATAGGTCGCTGGAGGGGGAAACGTCTGGAGGCGATCTGTGGTGGGGGTCGCCTGGTAGCCCTCATCCAGTGGCGCTTTTCTGGCGGCCGCGCGGTCTATTAGTCTGACGGCTTACATCAATATCATAGCAACTGTGTTAATTTCACAAATTCCCGGGTTGCTGAAGCTAAGTAGAGTAATTAATCATGATTTCCGAACAGCAGCAATTCAAAAAAGTGAGGTAGTATTTTTTTTAAGGGCGTATGTCCATGAGATGGATCTGCGAATTTTGACCCTTAGGTGGAGTTATAAAAATCTGGAAAAATATGTGAAACGTCAAATTGATTGATGTTGCAGGGAAAAATGAGTTTTTGCCACAATTTTATCGAGAGCAGCATACAAGAAGATTTCTTTTCATTTCCCGAAACTTTGGTTGCAAGGACTTACGTCTTTTTAAATAAAGTGATTAATTTAGACCCGCAAACCACTTATTTCCTCAATTTAATTTATTGACAGTGTAAACTTAATGGTAATAAGTTGCAACCAAATTGTGTACATCTATAAGCGTTGACAGTTTTGGCGCTACTTCCATATACGGTGTTTGTAAACTAGTTCACAAATGGTCCGATTTATCATAATCTGCTTTGAATTGATATTGATGCCTACTACGGGCATTTTACCCTAGCTTTTACACTCAGGTACAGTAACCACCTGAGCCTTGTAATCCATGGGTCACTTGTTGGAAATTCCATTTCTTAAAAACCGGGTGTACTGCGCTCACAAAATCAATTCCAGCCCTTAATTACCTTTTTATTATAACCCTCAGCCATTACCTCTTCACGGTTCCCAGACATTCGAAGGTTTTTTCTCATGAGAACTTCGGGACACCGTTGAGGAGTCAATCTGTGGTCTGGCGAGTGGATAACGCGCTATGACCGCCCCCTCAACCACCCGTGACCACAAAAGGACAGTTTCTTTCGATCTGCTCCTACAAACAAGTCAGATGAAGAGATTTCCCGACTGAATCGTGTTTGGCCAGTCATGTTAAAAGCTTTGATTAAGGACACTTTCGGAAACGCAGAAGCATCCTGATCAAACATCGTCAGAATCCCTGTTCATGTTCCTGCACTTGAAGTTACGCAGGTTAGCAACATGAACGCCAATACTGAAGCTTACTACATTAATATCAATACTTACTTGATCTTTTAGTAGGAATAAGGAATTCTTCAATTCGTGCAAATTCTGTTTGACACTGGTACATTAATTCAGTTATCATAGCCCGTCTATTAACTAAACTCGCCCTTGCCCGTTCCTTAGCTGCTGTGCGTAACTCAAATAGTACATGCGCAAAACCATTAAATTTTATTGTGCAACTGTGTATTTTCAATTTTAGGGTGTTGCTGTATTACGCCTTTAAAACTACAATAAATTACTTACTCTTCAGGTAAGCAGACGAATTATCGATAAAAAGGAAAGGCAAACAAGAAAATCCCTGGGTAATTGGAACATAAAACATAGTCATGTTTGAGATGCTCTTTCATCCGGCTCGTATGATGTAATTGATTGATTTGTTTTCTTATAGCATTGTCAAGATTGGATTGAGATGAAAAACTCCAAATTGAAAAAACTTCTTCAAACAATTTACTTTTCCAATTTAAGAATTTGCTAGAGTTAACAAAATTTAATTTGGTGATGTTGTTGAAATAATGAATGAAAAAAAATAACCTCGGGTCTCAGATGACCTTATATTTGTGATTAATCAACTACCTATTGAGCTAGGTACCAAAGAAATTGTGTATAAAAATGATATATTTTTGAATTGGTAAGGAATCATGGATATTTCGTGGGGTCACTATTGACCCCAGGGTGACGTCCACGTAGCAAAATGTGCTACGTGGACGTCACCCAATATGTATTTAATACATATGTAAGCACTTCCGATCAGGGAAGGGGGTGTCATGTTGCCGCGACAGTTGGTATCAAATTCCAAAATTTTAAGTGCCTGGATAGCTCAGTCGGTAGAGCATCAGACTTTTAATCTGAGGGTCCAGGGTTCGAGTCCCTGTTCGGGCGCAATCGTTTTTTACTCCTGATTGAATATATTTTTATTATTTTTCTATCATTGTAGAAGAAACATGAAAAATTGAGAATTCCTTTGTTAATTTTCTGGTAGGTACTCGTATTTTTGTAGGTGCCCGCTGTTTTTCCGCATTCAAATTGAACTTTCTCCATGAAATTGATAAGGAGTCGCATAGTTGACCATATCATTAGAAAACTGATTAAATTTGCGAGTTTCCCTGGGATTCGACACCTTCCAGCAAGTTTTTGCGGCAAATTGCGGCTACTTTTTCTATTGTGATACTGGGACTTTTTTTTACGCACTTTATTTGGTATATTACAGATGTACATCATTTTGAACGGCAATGCTACGACCCCCTATAAGATCACTTGTGCTGGGGGTAGGAGTGCTCACAAGTTCGTAAACATTTGTACATGTACTCATTTTTATTACATGATTGAATTGCATTTGACAGATATTAATGAAAATCTACAATTATAAATGATAATGCAAATGCTAATGATAATGATAATGATAATGCTAATAATGGTAATGCTAAATGATAATGTACCTAGTCTAAAAGAACAAGACTTGCACTGAAAAGAATAAATTTGACTGCCATACATACAAAAAGATAATAATAATAATAATAGTAATTTAATAATTGGAGAGAAATTGCACAGAAAATAAAAGAAAATTATCGAAGATAATAAACCAAAAATGGCAAAAACTCTTTACAAAAACTTATACCTACCTATCCGTCTTTCCTTTGCATTGCACTATAGTTTGAAATGAGTAGTCATCTCATTCTGACTGATGAGAATTCCGAATAATCGTCGGTCCACTTCTTTTATACCTACCCACCTGAATACGTACTCGTATGTTACATTTTACTGTCTTGAAACTTATCGTAGAAACGAATTTCACACGTTTTGGTGGTTATCGGACGAATTCTCGAGTGTAGAGATTCGTTTAGCGTTGCGATTGAGTTCAACAATAAACTGAAACGGTATGTAAGCGAATAACATCGTCATTGTCTAGTTTCATCCGTAAACAGAACGTGGAAATGCTCCCAAGTGCAGTCGACCTGAAAACGAATTAGCGCTCTGATTAGAACACCGAGCAGAATTAGGTGGAAGAGACAAGATTGTGCTGTTTACAGATGCACCAGGTGTTCCGATCGAGGAAGTGTATGAAACTGCACAAAACGGCCCCTGAACCGCCCCCTCGCCCTACCGACCGCCCACTACCGCCCCTTCGCCTCGACGTCTGTCCGTTTTTGTTGTTTAAGCTGCATTAGGGTCAAGAGGCGCACTAATTCCGTATTACGGGGCGGCACCTGAATGCGATTAGGAATAATCCCGTTATCAGTAGGTGCACTGCCCCGCGTGATGCGCTTTGGGGGCACGAGGGTTGCCGTTGCGAACCCCCTGCACCGCCCCCGACGCCGCCCCCGACGCCGCTTCTGCCCTTCAAAACAGTTGCTGCCGGACTCTGAATGGATCCTTCTGTGATACCTCGGGAAACGCGTGCAGCCGATCCAATGTTAAGAGGGTATTGAATCATCATAGTTCAGTTGCCCAACACATTGGAATGAGCCTTATTATTATTAATACAAAATATCGATAGCATCCGCCATTTCAACCAGTAAATCCTGTAATTATTAACACATAATCATTCTCCATAACCACCTAAACTAATATCATGTAGCACAGGCTCATTATTAATGTTCAATACTACGCGGCCATCTAAATGTTGGTACCGACTATTAATATTACCGCGATGTGTTCCAATCGATTATTGTAGTGAATAACTAACCTCATATGGTTATGTCAACATACTGTTAAACTTCTCGTATCACTTGTCAGTAATATTTGTAACAAAGTAACAACTTTGAAGACCGCAGAAAGTGATATCTGGATTTTTTCTCGAAAGTGAGTTATGTGGGTAGTACACGTTTTGTGGTTCGCAGAACACTAAAATTAGGAGAAAA
This sequence comes from Stenodema calcarata, assembly GCA_963920205.1. NCBI lineage: Eukaryota > Metazoa > Arthropoda > Insecta > Hemiptera > Miridae > Stenodema > Stenodema calcarata. Next base: position 26,596,466 of record OY986049.1, on the reverse strand, counting down.
TTGGTCTAAATGTTTTTCTTAAAATCAGCGAGTGAGCGCTTCGTAGGTATGCAGGGGAAGAACGGATTACTTGGAGCGGTCCTGGGTAAGAACGGAGTAACGCAGAGCTATCAAATAACTAGTTTTTTTTATATAAGTATTTGTATATAATATATTTGTGTTATAGTCGTGGGGAGCACTCGTGATATCCTCTGGAGGGGCAACAAGATCATCATGTCCTCATTATCTTTGATGTTCTGGTTGGCTCCGTGCTGTTGTATGCGGTCGAAGTGTTGGGCATCTGGTACATGTAATCATTTCTGACGTCGCTTTGTCTCCAAAACAGAACTCCTAGACACGTCACTAGAGTGGAAACTGGATGTCTTCCACTGACAACCATAATTTTTAAAAATTCTGTTTACTTTTAAACGCGAATATGGAAGATGGGCGATGATCGCTGGCCAAATCTGTGTCTGAAGGACTTGTCCAAACAAAACCAGTTGAGTTGCCAACCCTTACCGCTGGAGCTTGGGGTTGTGCTGCTCTGGGTAAACTTGATCTACGGTCAGTTGAAACAGATATAATGTAAAAACCCATACGATAGGAGAACATATCATTGGATTAGGTACAGCATCAAACAATCGAATTATGTTTTCATCCAAGCTTTTACTTTCAGCCTCACCTTCACTCTGTTTTAGCGGCTGTTCTGCTCAGCCTATTAATTCACTATTGGAATTTGAATCTGAATCCGCCATAATATTTATAATTGGTCGTCTCCGATCGCTTAGTAGATTGTAAATTATATTGGGCGGTACGCATACCATATTTACTTCCGACGGTTGTTTATAGGTCCCGAAAAAACATATACACGATTTAAATACGTTTTACGCTGTGTTATAACAGGAAACCCAATAATTATCGACAAAAACTGAGCTGCTTATCATCTTCGACAACGATCCATTGGAATCAACGACGAAACCTTTGAACCCCTCTTTCAAAATTTATGGATTTACGTTTCAAGATAAGCAGAATCAGAACATCGAATTTTCAAAAATCCGTCAGCGGCACCAGGCTTGGACCAGGACAAGGATGATCCTTGTAGGTAACTTTTCACAACCTTTGGTCAGTAAGAAGGGGATCAAAATGAATTTTCAAAACAAAACGTCATACCTACCTCAACAATTGCACACAACACTGTATGAGTTCTGTGCAAACTGGAATGAAGATCAATTCAAGAATTTTTTAAAATGCTTCGATTTTAGGGCTAGCCGTTCGTTCACAATGCGGGTGGTACAGCAGATAAAAATCAAATGGTGGGGCGTCGGCGGAATTTTCATACTTGGGTACACCTGGTTCTAGTATATTGTTCTGCAATAATATCTCAGCACATAGTATGTCCTTATGTACATTATAATATAATTATAATATAATGTACATAAGGACATACTATGTGCTGAGATATTATTGCAGAACAATATACTAGAACCAGGTGTACCCAAGTATGAAAATTTCGCCGACGCCCCACCATTTGATTTGTATCTGCTGTACCACCCGCATTGTGAACGAACGGCTAGAATATTATTCTTGACTACGGGATGAAAGTATCCCCGTACACAAGAAAGGTATTTTGAATATTAGGCATTAGTAAAAATCCCAGAGTTTAATATATCATAATTAATGTAAGTAATTATTATTACTTATTATCATAAGGAATTTAGTTAGGGAAACTGAAGAGACCATCCATGACCTAGTCGAACGATTTGCGCTAACGCTGTTTGTTTCAAATGCTTCATGAAAACATTAGATCAATCTATTCTTTGTTTTCCGTTGACGCTTCAACACCATCAGATAACGATAATAGAATAAATGGAGATGGAATTGATAGTTTGATTAGGGACTCCCATGTCAAATTATTCATTATGTTGTTCGTTTATCCTGAAGCGTATCACACTACTGTCATGAATATTATCTAGATGTGACGAATACTGCGAGCTCCCTCTAGTTCTTACGTTTTCACGATCACTTATGGAAGCCATCATGGAGCCGTTCGTTATTTTATTTTTAGTGAGTTTTTTCGGAGTGGTGTTTGCCGGAAGTCCAGTACTTCACGTCTGCTGTGAATACAACGAAACGACGGGTTATCGATTTGGCTTTCCTGACTGTGAAGACACTCACCCAAACCAGTTGTTTAACCCTTGGGTGAATCATGAGATCGTACATCAGAATATCACGTGAGTATTCCACAATTATGTAGAACTAGCCGTTACCCGTGCATTGCACTGGTCTAGATGCATTATCGCTCTCTCAGCTGGTGCGACTTCCTCTCAATCACTCCCCGTGGTCTCAAGAGGCGTTGCACCAAATTTCAGCGCCCTTGGGTGAACAAGAGAGACGAATAATAATAATAGCATATTATGCGTCTACCTATCTACATTATGTTAGGTATCTACATCTGAATATTATTCATAATTACTAAATCACGACGGAATGCTTGACAACGGAGTGAAGTTATCTGTATCGCTACTAAGGAAAGCCATGTTCACGACGTAGGAAGCGGGTATTTGAAATCTAATATCGACAGAAAACATTCCTGCAACTTGCTGATCACAATGGAGCGATCCCTGTCAAAATAGGTTCAGCGGTTCGGCCGTGTGTAGAGGACAAACAAACCAACAAGCGAACAATCAGTCAAACTTGAGTTTTATACATATAATATGGTCTTGAAGATCCCCCTTCTATTTCATAGTAATTGATAAAGAAATACAGCAGTTACAGAATTAGAATACGTTTAGATCCTAATATTTAGTGTCGATTTAGTGCTATAATGTCGAAAATTACAGATGAAAATTTAATTGTGGATTTCATGACCATGAAAACACAACGTTCAAGTTTTGTCTCCGAGGATCTTGTTTATCCGTGGAAGGACAATTACAAGCAAAACACAATAACAGGGCTTTATCCCGTTTGTTTTCAGATGTTCCGGTCATTTTGAATGGTTTGCAACCGAATTTAAAATCGGTCAGGACGGCATCGTACACATCCCGGGCCCAAACGACGAGTGCTTTAACGGGCGGGTGCCCGATGGATTGATCGATGTGACCGAATACTGCTTGGACTATAACACCATGGACGACATATCGACGATTCATGTGTGCGAAGAAAGCAACAACTCTAATGAAAATTATTTAGAGCTTAGTATTGCCTCAGCCATCTCCTCTATCTCGCTATTCATCATTGTCATCGTCTACTCTATGAAATCGTCTGTGAAGTGGGCGAACTCGGCTTATGTGATTTCCCTGTCTGTAGCCCTGACTCTCGCATTCGTAACTCTAACTTGGATACAACTTTACCATCACACTGGTTGCTATGGTTGCTTGCTGGCCGGTAAGAATCGCCCATTACATCTTCCACTTCTTTTGTACCAACCTTATACAATTCGTGATTTATGAATTCGAATTTTTATGTCTCATTACAGGATATTCTATGCAATACTTTTTTCTAGCAGCTTTCTGTTGGATGAATGCTCGCTGTGTTAATTTATTCCTAAGAATTAGGTATGTACTGCCTACTGGACTAATTTACGAATAACGGTTTTTGATAATTACGAATTAGCAAATGTTTCATTATACTTATTATTTTAAAATATTTATGCTCTATGAAACATTGGCTTAACGTTCATTCATTTTTCAGTATTCTTCGACCACAAACTGGTTCCTTCGCTCATGACAGTATGAGAAGGAACAAGTTCATACGAACCTCTCTGTACTCCTGGGGCGTGCCTTTGGTAATTGTTATGACCACATTTGTTTTACAAGCATATGACTTACTGCCAGATCCGCAGTTCAGACCAGACTTAGGTTATCAGTCGTGTTTCTTCCAAAGTAAGCCTGTTACTTACCTAATTGTTCAATATTAGTAGTAGATATTAAATATAGATATTAGATAGGTAGGTATTAGATATTAAATGTTACAAATTGTATAATCCCAATGGAGAATTTAAGTCAATACTTGATATTCTACAATACCCAACCAAATGCACCTGTAATATTACATATGTAATACATTCAGGTCCTATTAACTCGTCAATACATTGGCTAACGTTGTATTTTAAGTTTGATTTTAGAAGTGAGTGGCACTTACACGTCTCACGTCTATGTCATCATCTAAATAAACCGAAATGTTGAAGGGCAATATTAACGTTTCATTGTATTCTCGTTTGTTCGTCAGGTTGGAAGACCAAATGGATTTATTTCTACGGACCAATGTCAATTATTATTGTTGTGAACGCGATGTTATTCTTATTAACATTCTACAACCTCTTCAAACACCGGCTGCTAACTAAGAACGTGAGGCAGGCAAACAGGAGTCAACTCCAAAGGGAGATTTGGTAAGATCACGACATTTACAGGCTCAACTTTCGCTTTCTGTGAGATCGGATATCGTAAACTTCCGTTTATTGCTTACATTTAAACACGTGATGAATTCACAGGTGAATCGTTTAAAGTAAGATCGTGATTAATGAAGAAAATAAGTGGAACAAGATCAGCTGGCTGTGGTGAACATTTGTTACATTAAATGTTGCAAATTTTATATCAGGCCCTGAGTGGCGGTCTACAGAAAAAGAACGGAGCTTCTTCAAGAGAAAAAAAAAATCCAGTCATACAGCATGGCTATAAGAGCGAATTTTCGAAGAAATACCTGGTTTTACGTAAATTGTCTCCATTTTACTGATTTTATAACACATTTTGTCTCCTTTTTTGCCGAGTAAAACCGCAGTTTATAGAATTACCAACGCTGAACGGCGATTTCTCATTCCGTTATCAGATTAGAGCTGCTGTATGTTAATATAATGTATTACTAGTAAGTTTCTCCATCTTCAAAGTGCGCCAGTTTGAGAACGGAATAAGATATCGCAATTCTGATTTCATCATCGTATTCAGCGTAAAAACACCTTTAAAACGAGGAGTCACTTGTTAGACTGTTTCATTTTGAGAATTTATGGGTAATTTTTCCTCCCTAAAACTCCCCTAAACCCCCTTACAGACCCCGATTCAACGAACTTGGCGTTTCGATTGCCAGGACGGATTTTCGGTGCAAACTTGAACTTTTTTTCTCAATTCTATCGAGAGTTATGACATCACCCTTCCCATTTTCGTCACAAAAAGGGTAAACAAATTTTTCAACCCCCTCATAATTTTTGACAAGGAATTCAAATATTACATTTTCGGAAATTTGAGTATCAAAAATTTATACCGAGAACAATAGGTTCCTTTTCTTCGAAAATTCGCTAGAAACCGAAACAGCAACCCCATTCCACCGCGTCTGACGAGACCTCCACAAAGAGGCTCACTTGGCACGCTTTTTTGCCTGTGTTAAATGATTCTGATCGATTTTTCAGGTATTGTCTGCAGTACCTCAAACTATTCATCGCGACAGGGCTTAGCTGGACTGGAGAAATGATTGGATTTGGGTACAGGAATAAGAATGGATTGAGCGGCAGACTCGAATACGTTTGGCGAGCTACAGACATAATAAACTGTCTCCAAGGTGTTTTTATGTTTATAATTTTCGCTTATGACAACAAAGTTATGAGAAACTTAAAATGGCCTCTCCTGTTAAAGAAGTGCAGGTGTGGCGACGACCAATATGTTAGTGCCAGCGTCAACGTTTCTGGGACAACTAGTACAACCGTTACCACAACAGTTGAGGTTCCAGATACTGGTATGAATACGCCCAAGCCACTACCACAGATTATTGTTAAATTCGAAAAGCGTAATGATGAAGTCCATTTACCATAGTTAATCAACTGAATGTTAATGTGATGTTTTTTTTATACGTTAGTTCCTACCTACTGGAATGATTAAGATCTTAGTAGTTAATTACTGTCATAAATAGGTATTTGAGTTTTGATGAATGTGTAAAGAGCCACCTAGAATCTGGTATCATGTAGGTACCGTATTTGTTTGTGATTGTTTTTACAATAATTGTAATATGTAATATAATTATTATATGTGATTGTTTTGTACAATTTAATACAAAAATAACAAATTAAACAAACCGAATACAAAATAATCAACAGGTTTTTGGAAAACCATATTTTTCCTAATGCATATTATGTTCATGATTCCATGTTCATAACTTTCAAAACTTTGGAAAATTCGATAATGAACATCGTTTGAACACATCTAATTGGAATTTTTCTTCCCTACATGGATCAATCATGACGCTGAGAATATCGAGCTATTTCATGTGGTCTTGGGTTGGTGCATCGCCCCATTTTTTGGGGCAAAACCCCCATTTTTTGGTGAGATATCGATATGAATTCAACCAATTAAACGGTGGAAAAAAACTCGCAAATTACTCGATTTATAATAAGGCGATTTTAACATTTCCAGCTTCCGATTTTGGGACAGTTTGTTTAGGTAAAATGCCTCAACTTGTTCGTGAGGGAGTCACCTTAACGTAAACAACTCAATCAAACGGATATTTCGTTACGAAAATGTTGTAAAATTATGTAGGTAAAACGCCTCATCTAAATATTTTGGTGAGTGGTCCACTCCAGGAGGCGTTTTATGGTATATGGTCAGAATTTTCCCCACTTCCGGTTCGAATTTTGAAATTTGGACTTCACCTTCGAAAAGGCCCGGTCTAAAATAGGGGGGGGGTTCCGTAAAAACCCTATTTTCGTATACATTGAACTTGAGGCGTTTTTATTTAACAGGGCAGACATGTACTACTACCAGTGTAATTTTCCACTGAAGTTTTTTCTATTCAAAGATTGCCACTGCAATAAATTTGAAAATGCAATTTCAAACCCTGATCCTAACCTATACATTTGTTTGTTTAGGACCCGAAAATTGAATTGAGATTTGAGGGAAATTTTCCCGCATTGGGTTATTATTTTTTGTAGATAACCCTACCGTATAGACGATTGGTCTGAATGTATTATCCTTGAAACTGCCTCAACTGTACGATAGAATGGCCGGTATCAGCCAAAGCTACAACGTTGAGAGTTGTTGCGAGTTGGTAATTGGTCAAAAAATGGAATAATCACGGGCAATCTAAAGCGACCCGATTGTATTCGAGTTTGAAATGTTTGCGCTGAATGGCAATTTGAAATTGGAATCTTAAGGTGAGCTGTGGGAATAATTTCAGCAATGTCTTTTCAGGAACGTGGCAGTACTTAAGAATCCCCTTCGTTGAAACGATTTCCTTCCTTTACTTCACCCCTTTCCAAACTATAAAAGTAAGAGAGAGAGAGGAAGAAAAAAATTATTCCAGTGGTGCGCCACAACCTACGGTTCGATTGACTGTAAGTGATGGGTATGAGGGAGGTTGGGTAACGAGGAGCATTGTGGGAAAGAGCTTCCAGTCCCAACACGGAGTGCTCTTGTCATTCTCATTAAGGCCCTGAATACACCTGCCAGTTACCTTTCTGTCCTCCCACAATGTTTAGTTTAAAATCCCTTTTGCTTTTCCCGAAAGACGAGGGTGAGGTGAAGAGGGATAAAATGATTACAACAGGTAGCAACCTCGACAACGAGACTTTTTGTTCCCGCTGTTCCCGTTTTTGTGGAGGGAATGTCACCGAGGAGGGGGCGAGTGAGACTATTATTCCTGAATTCCACGGCGTTAGTCCAACTTAGTTTCGCAATGTCCAGTCACAATTCTTCAGAAGGGCGACTTCACCTTAACAACCTGCCAGCTCGACTCCGACAACGCCAGATTATGTTGTCCTGTCTTTTTAAAACGTCACTCAGTAGGAAGTCTTGTGTTTTTTATCATAGTCGGAAGAGGACAACTCAAAGCTGACTGAAGAAAAAGCCGCATAAAAATATGTTACAGGACATCTGAATCCATATTCCGACGTGTATGAAAAGTGAAACAACTCTCACGAATAGGTACGGTTGAATAAATCCACGATTAACTAAATCCAGGTTCAACTAAATCCATGATTATCTGAATCCACTGCTACCTAAATCCACGATTAGCTAAATCCAGGATTAACTACATCAAAAATCACTAAATCCAGGATGAACTGAATCGGCAATTAGGTATATGAGGACAGTCCCAGTAGGGTTCGGCTGGTGTTTAATAGTGGGCTTGTGTCACGAACTACGAGTTCGTGTATTTACGAAATTCTTTTGAAAATTGATGTTGAACACGATAAAAATTAAGTTGCACACAAACGTTCCAATGGACGATTGTTACTCTCATACGTTATTACGCACCTACATCATCCAGTAACACCTTGTTGGAAACTGAGATTATGGAGGTTTCCCTGAGTACGAACTGGTAGGTAGGTACTTGTTGGTTAGATGAGGGTGTATCATTATGGAGAAAATCTGGAATGCAGGTTTTGGATCTCTCTTTTCCGCTTCCAGTTACAGTTCCGTTTCTCGCACATCCACCACAAAGAAATTGTACAGATCGATACTCTACTTCGCCGCCGCCTTTTCAAGAAACTGCTCTCGGAAATAGATTCCATGACTTTCTTTTCAGATTAGAAAAATACTAACCCGTCACGGAGTCCGGTACTGTGCACTTCGGCATGCGCGATCATGGATCGATATCGAGGGTTGGGTTCCCCATAAGCCTTTTCCGTTGGGCGGAACGAATAAGAGACTTGATGACAGGGAGTTCGGAGGCGGAAGAGCTTGTGGTCAGAAAACTGTTGTTACCCAGTGGACCGCGACTAATCTCCTTCGACAGGTAGCCTTCAGCCTTCTGGCGTTGCTGGTACCATTTCAGGAACGCTTAGCACGCATCCCAGTGTCACTATTCGTGAAAAACACGAGAAGTAAATTATCGATTCTATAATTCTACGATACAATACAATAAAGAACCAAGAAAGCTCCAATAGTTTGGTCGGTCGATATGACATACCACTTCAAGTAAGTTCCAAGTGTGATAACATGACAACAGGCTGGTTTATTAGTGATTGATCCTCACATGCTTGAAAGAAACTAATTTCAAATTATTCGAATGAGCATTTCCGAATCGTAGAAATGCTTGAATTAATGAACGACATACACCATGATCACAAGAGATTGATTGATTGAATACCTTTTTATTGATCTGCCCAGCACTCGGCCCAGCATTACGCCTACTGGCTCACTCTTCCTGCTGGATAGAAGTAACATAATACATAACATAATACATTTTCAGTCAGGTTACAGCAAAAGTAGTGTAATAAATTCATTTCTTTCATTATTTCCAATTAAAAGTGTATAACGAAAAATGTCTTACTTCTTAATTTGTCCTAGCCAGCAGTTGTTCCAGTTATAACCCCTTAAACTGATTTGCATTTTTTGCCTTATGAAAGAGTTCCAAATTATCATTGTAAATTTAACACTTTCAACTTCGAAAGACTTCGGAAATCGGTCAGTGCTTAGGGATTTGTAATCTATCTTTACTCCCTCTGGTCGCTAAATCGTGTCCTAGAGAGTCTTTTTTGTACCGTTCGAATGAATTTATTTATACCTTGTTTTTTTTTGTGGTCAGCACTTTATACAGCATCATTACGACTTTCAGCTCCCTTCTGTGTTTTATTTTCAGCCATTTCATTTTCGTTAGTATGGTGTGATGTATTCATCAAGTTTTGCATTGAATATAAGTCGAACAGCGGCGTTGAGTGCTTTTTGTAGCTTTCAGGTCATGCCTTCTTGCATGTCCGTGAAGCATGTAGCAGCATAGTCAAAAACTGGACAGATCAGGGGCTGGACTAGTTGTTTCTTCACGTGCTGAGGGTAATCCCTTCCTATTTTTCTTAGCTGATGTATAGCCTTAAAAGTTTGAGATGAGATGAATTGAAGGAATTGTTATAAAACTCAACTGAAACAATGCAGATCTCCATCTTAAATTTGTATCACAGTTTGAATGTGAGCCCTTAATAGACGGATAAGCCAACGAATCCATCGTAGAATGATCAGCAGGTTTCTGACACAGGCAAACGCTAATTGGATGCCTTAACCCTCCTTATTCGACTCTTCACGTCAAATTAATCTGAAGTGGGTTCTGTTGAAAATCGTAACTTACCGCTAGGAATTTAACAACACCGGAATTATTTTTGGGGGCTGTGTTGATCGGGTCTTACGAATTGACAAAGAACGAAAGAAAAGCTGAGAAGTTCTCCGCGACGGTTCATTATTTTGTATAGATTGACCATATCTAGAACACTGGATACCCTCGTAAGTCACAAAACCATAAAAAAATAATTGGCTAAATAAAGTAAGTGACTTAACTTGTCGCTTAGAAGACCGGATAGTCCTTTATAAGTGAAGGAATCGGGTCATTGATGGTTGTTAAGGTTTACGCACCAAAGTCAGTCCAACCTAACCAATCCATGGGTTTTTTACTTGAATCGAGCGACATCTGCAATGATTTATACCAATAAAATTTAGTTTTGTTGGTTTGATTACCTGTTTTGATGCATGCTGGTCTCATCACTAACTCATGGGCTTGTTGGATCATACGGCGTTGATTAATTTTCTGAATAACTACCCGTTTCCACAATTACTGCTTGATATTTCCATTGCATTTATGTGGGGTCAATCATCATAAAATTCCGAGTTGATAGCGCTAAGCCAACCGAGCGAAGCCGAGCTGGCGTTACTAGTGTTTTGATAAATGCGCATACAGATTCCTTGGGTCGATGTTGATGGCAAGGAATTTGAATCATCTGGTGGTATTCATGATGCACCTATCACATCCTAGAGGTTGGGCCGGTACTATTTTTTAGAAAAGAGAAATTCTTAGGTGATAGTCGTGCGGTTCGTGTCGCAAAAACCAATCCACCGCACAAACTGTGTTTTCTTCATAACACACTCCTAATGGGGCTCCTGGTGTGGTTCTAAAGTCAGTTAATGTATTCGGTCTGGTAAACCAAATGCTGCACTTTGTCATTTTACTTCACTTCACCTCCTCACACTCCTTTCTCCACGGATTATTGCTCTATTTTCCCTTTTCTCTCTCTTTTTTCCATCCTCGTCCTTATTCCTTCCTCTTCCTTTCGCCCTCGTCCTCCTTGTTGCCCTGAGTAATGATGGTGGTGATTAGGAGCTCATCTCACAGCAGCTCGGATAATGGTCTCACCCCCCCCCCCCCCGTCTCATCTCTTCTCCCCTTCCTTCCCCTCATCAACCCTCCGAAACCCCTTTTCCGCCCCCACGCCGGCCTCTCCGGTAATTAATGATAAAGCAACATGGCCGCACTACTGCCTTTCCCGCCTCGCGAGGTTTCTGAGAGTTGACGCGGTGGTGCGGGTTGTGGTGGTGGAAGGGCAGCGGTTGGCGGATAATAAACCCAACATCCTTCATTAAATTATTATTATCGTTTAATAATTAAGTCCTAAATCTCCCAGAGCGATATCATCTATTCCGCCCGTCTTGGACAAAGCGGGTTCGTCGAAGCGGAAAACCTCGGCTTTCCGCGTCGTTAGATGCATTAATATCAGCTACGAAATTCGGTCACATCACAAGATCTATAATCAAATAATGGCGCCTTTTATTGATGAGTGGGGATCAAGCGACAGGGGCCTTCAAGTGGTATCCGCTACAAGAGGAGTGTGGTGAGGAGGAGGGAGGAGGAGTAGAGAAAATGTATTGTAGCATGTAAGCGATTATAATCGCTAATGTATACGCTAATGCGCATACGCACTAACACAATTTAAATCGGTAATGGTGACGCAAAAAACCTTAATCAAAATTCTTCTAAGAAAAAAGGCAAGGTATCCCACCGTAAAACTGTTCGAGGACTTCGGGGTACTGGATCTATCACGGCTGGCAGGACAAACAACAATATAAATATATATACATACAAAATGTTTCTGGAGGGGAAAATTGACAGATTCAGTGATGGGACGAGAAGTGGAGATAGAATTACACTAAAGACTATTATAGTCTTTATAATATCGATTATAGTCTCTATAATAGCGGTTAAAACTACTGCGGCTGTTGTATCTTTGTAACGGGGTCACTCTATTCAACAATCTACCTAAGGAACTGGCAACTTCAGGCATGTCATTGAACGCATGCAAGAAGAAATTAAAAGCTTATTTTCATCGCAAATAAAACGGAGTAGGTAGTAGGTAGGTAGTAGTACATGAGTTCCCGAATTTGTTTATCATAATGTCACTACGAATTTATGTTCCTAAAAACTAGTAAGAGGATGTTATTTTGTTTACCTTATCTACAAGACCCTCCGGTTCCCATCACAAGATGTTCTTAAAAAGGACCGTAGTATTTATCAACATTTAATGTTGATAAACTGTACATAAAATTAAAAATCTATGTTCTAAATTAATTTAATTTAGAACATAGATTTTTAATTTTATGTAAACTATATGATTGTAAATTTGTCTAACATAAATGCATTTAAAAAAACAGAACTTTGTAGGGACTTGTAGCGTCAATGAGGTATATTTAATTTCTAAATGGTCTCAATAAGCTATGTTGCATTGTCCACCCATTACTCTATGGTATGTTAATATCCGTTGGTAACCACGCAAACATGAATTACCTCCACCTAAATCCTGACCATGGCTCTCATAGTCGTTACAACTGCACGAAAACGACGATATACATACAAAACAGGATAATTAGATGAATTAGGAAGATTTCTTTTCGGGGACTTACGGGTGTTACATCCCTACATCTTCAACCAGTACCTTCAGTACTGGATCTGTTCCCACGGTGGTTTCTCACACTGTTCTTATCATTTGGTCAAATCATTATTTGTTTACTATCTCGGTTTCTATCTCCGGAGCTACTGGTCTTGAACCCTCCCACAGCGACCTCGAAAGGGAATTTCTTTCGAAAAAACTCACCCGACGTCAGGTCCCGTGTCGGATGTGACAGATGAGGCATTTCTGCCACTTCACCCCCGTTTCCTGCCATTGCTTACCTGTTGCCCTGCGTGGGCCAGGAATCGTCGTTACCTGACGGACTTTACCTGAGGGAGACTGCTGGGTGCCACTTGATGGGTGAAACAGGAGGCTGGAAGACACATTTTATTGTTTCGTTCAACCAGTTTGTTGTTTATTCATTCAGAAAATGTCCAGAGTAAGAGTGCATAAGTGAAGTTCGAAACGGAGAGTGGACTCCATTTTGGGGGAGATTTCAAGACAAACAGAATTCCTGTGATGCCTTGTGGCAATACCTTTTTTAAAAAGTAAATTCTAGAAGTCAGATGATTAAAATTAGAAACTGGTTATGCTAACCCCACCTGTAAAAGGAGATGCTTGAGGGAATTTAGCAAAAGAACCTAATACTCGATCCAGTCTAAGTATTCCGGGAAGTCGAGTGAGTTCAAAAACTAACTTTTGCTCAAGTTTTAAGTATTTGGTAAGTATTTCAAATTTCTACTCCGGTGCAGCTTTAAGAGTAGGGCTCAACAGGAGGCCGTAAAACACGATATATGGGTGAGAATGTCGACGAGAACTAACAAGAACTTTATTACAGCAAAATTCAAATTCTAAGCAAAAATCTAACTCAAGTTTAAATTATAAAGTTCAACAAAATTCGGCCCTGAACCCCCTTCCCCTTTTGTTTTGAGCCTTACGGCTGAATTTGTACAAAACATGGAACAAGTTTTAACCACTCAGCTGATCCGCGGCCTAGGCAGCGTCAAGTTGAAGCCCTAAGGAGGCTGCATGCCAAATTGGACCTTCACATGGTGAATAGCATAGAAATTAGTTATAGAATCTACTTAGCTGGTCCCGTCCCTGTGCCGTTCAAAGTGTAAGTCCTGAGGAGGCTACATGCCAAATTATAGCTTCATTGTCAAAATAGCATAGAAATTAGCTTTAGGAGCCACTCACTGATCCGGGGCCTGGACAACCTCAAATTAAAGTCCTATGTAGGCTACATACCAAATTACAGTTTCATAGAGTGGAAAGTATCGAAATTAGCATCAGGAGCCACTTAGCTGATCCAGGTCTTGCGCAGCGTCAAGGTAATTTCCTTCATAGTGTGAATGGCATACGAATTAGCTTTAGGAGCCTCTCAGCTTAAAGCAGCATTTCCAAAAGTCGGATGATTAAAATGTAATAAAAAACTTTGAAATTTGGCGAAATCTACTAACTGTACTCATTTTGTACTATGTTGCGTGACCCGAAGATGAAACAAATGTATAATAAGTGAATCTATATTGATTATACATACTTTTATACATAATAAATAAAATATGAAAAATTGAGGTTTTCCACAAATTTTTGCTAACTTTGAAGGCATTGCGCGAGCGGAATACAAATTAATAACACAATTATAATTAGGTACTGTTTTTTCACGCCTATACCAAGGACAATTTTTGTGCATTATAGCGTTTTAACATTTAAAAACTTTTTTTTCGAACCACTCTGGTGGTGGTGCTCTTCAATTTTCCGAGGACGACTACTGTCAATTTTAATTTACTGAAGGCGAATTTTAATTTTAATTTGGTAGGGAATGGCGATGGTTTTCACATAAATTTCGCATTTTATCTATTTTTCCGGGCAAAAGAATTTGTAACCATTAGTATTGAGTTTTTCTAACTTATCTGGGCGGTTGTTCTCAATGTCTATGGTTTTCTTTTTGTTGAATTGGATTCAACTCAGTAAATCTTTCAAGGAAAGGAGTGTTTTTTTGTTTTATTACCCCTGAGAAATTTCTACCGTGGTTTCATCATCACCACTAAATTTTGGAATAGTTTGTTTGGAAAAGTATTCCCGTGCTAAGCATACGCATTTTAGCATTTGCTTGTCATCAAAAGCAAGAGGATACTCGTTCTAAAATAAGTATGTGCTATGGTAAAGACCAGCTGCTTGATAAGTCATGCTTGTACTGGCTAGTAGATGCTCCAACCAAATACATGACCCCCCCATTGTCCCATTGTTGGAAGGATGTATCATGTGTGTAGTCACAGCTACACGTTGGATGTTTTCGAAAGCTCACGGTTTATTTGGCAAAGCGAAGAAGCTGGTGAACTCGTGCTCGAGTAATTGACTCCAAGAATCACAGTAGGAACATGCTCCACCTACTAATCGACTCCCTCACTGTTACAGCACACTGAGAACCATTTCGACCCTCAAATGGGAACTGCCGAATCAGGAGAAACGCCCCTTTTCATTCACCCATCCTTCTCTCAGTCTCTCGCGTTCACATCCCAACATACGGCCCAACATCTTAATGACTGTTGGGTGGTTTACCACTACTTAGCATTACCTGTAGTTGTGAGGGTTGATGGCGGACCCATGGGTGATGGGTGAGAGGGTGATTGAGGTGGTACGGGGAGGGTGGTTCGTTAGGGAACCTATTGAGAAGCCGCTTGCTGTGATTTATCTTCCCCGTACCGTCGTCCCATCTCCCTTTTCCATCACCGTCTTCCTCATTAGAACGGTAGCCCTTCACACGTCATTGCTCAAACCGCGGCTGTCGTTACATTAGACATTTTTCTGCTCCACTCATATTTTTTTCCACTCCCTACAAACCCGTTTAAAAAGTTCATCCCATACGACTCTGAATTTCTCATGTTCGAGGTCCCCCTTCGGTGGCTTGTCACACACAACCACTTGATTCTTCCAATCTACGTACCAGACGGTGCCGTAAGGGGAAATATCCACTGAACATGTTTCTTTGTCTCTTCGATGGAGGAGTGGCAAACCATGCGAAAACTCTCATTTTTAACCTTCAGCTTGATGCAATGAAGTCTTGACACGATTGGACGCAATTCATCTGACAGATTAATATTGCAATTTAGTGTTAGCTCAGGGGAAAAACAAATAAAACTTATTTTTTCACTTATATTTGTCAGTATTTGTGCTTTTTTTTCATTTCAATGTTTACAATATAAGACTCAAACGTAATATCACATTTTCGAAAAATATACCTAACTTCTTGAATCCAGTCTTCAAATCCGTACATTCTGTTAGCCTTTTGTGTCTTCTTTTGAACAATAACTATCTTAATAACTAGTACTTAATACCTACTATTTACAAATGTAGACATTTTTTCAGTCAATATCATTGCAGTAAATTCGCAAAACAATTTACCAAGCATAAAAAAAGACGAATTTTTGTAATATTTATCATGTATTATTTCTTTCACCATAAAATAACTAGTATCTTAGTGGTTCTTTCTAAAATATATCAATTACATCGCATTTTAGTACCATTAGTCTGGGACAAGCGTTACGTTGCTGCGTGGAGGCAACGAATAATTATCATTATCACAAACCTACATCACATTTTCATAAAAATCAGTAAAAAAATTAATAAATAACTTCATTCACTATCTGGCTTAGACACAATACCTGTAAGAGCTGAATCGTAACATTAAATACGTAAGTTCCAACTTACTCCATTCCAGGACGAACGTGAAACTACATGCCACAATGATCGGAGGAAGAGAATCTCTGATGTTGAAAATGTCGGCAAATGAAAATGCCTGAAATTTGTTACTGAAGTATTTTGTTTAGAAAATGCCAAGATGATATGTGGCAAATTTATTATTAGGTATATTATAGTACCAAAATTACTGTTTGTCTCCGACAAAAAAAGCTGTTTCATCTTGTTCCATAGATTTGGTTGTTCATGTTGGCTCGTCATTGTTCTACCGCGTTCCCCATAGCTATGGCAGTTTCTGTTACATTTATGGAGATTATATAGCGTTGAAGCATCAGTTGAATATTAGGTACGGACTTGGTGAGCCTAATAAGGACTAAGGCGGATTTCGCACCAAGGAGACATTAAATGCGACTCTAGTAGAGACAGATTTGCGATCCGGAAAATTACTCGAACGTGTGAAATGGTGAAATTTCACCATGTTTCAATAATGTAGGTCAAGTCCCATAATTAGTCTTTTAATATCGTTTAAGCCCCTATAAAGGGTGTTGCTCAAAGAACAGTGATCCACGCTGAAAAGTAGTCTATACAGAGAAATGAAGAGAAATAAAATCCTGTTTATCCCTGATTTAAGTACATTATTCCTCAAAAATTTGAGATAAGTTTGGAATCCGTTCGGTAAGGTTAAAAGTGCCAACAAATCCAACGAGTAAATCATCACTAGTTTTGCGGTGATGGAACAAATCCATCACTAGTTTTGCGGTGATGGATTGTACGATGATTAGTCTCATAGGGATTAATTTCCATCATTGGGCTCCCCTGGCAAAGGGGACAAGAGGGAAGTCGTAGCGTTTTATTAAAGTGTAGCAGAGACAGCAGAGGAATGGCAGACGCGCTACTGGGGAGTGCAGGAATCAGTGCTGAGTAGGAAGTGGCGAAGGGAGGACGATATGACGGCAATATGAGGGCGGTTGGCGCGGCATCCCAACCCCGCAGGAATGCCCTTTTCCCGCAGAATCCCCCTCGACAGAGAAGCTAATTCCGATCTCAGCCGCCAGAAGGAGCGTTTCACCCTCAGGCTACACTCTATATTAGATAGCACCATACAACCGCAATTATATCGCCAATACGGGACAATGGCTGCCGAGGTGACGTTCCTTCCCTCCCCCAGTAAACCGCCCTTCTCCAATACCTCTTTAATAAAATACCTGCGAATCACAGAGGGGATCTTCCCATCTGTACTTTAAGGAACCTAATAACGGAAGTTGAGTCTGTGAGCTCCCTGAGAAATATTAATTACAGTTCCAACGGGTACCCGATGCATATCTCTTTTTACGGGTGATGAAGCCTCCAAGTGATTGCACATTCCTCCGAGGCATATTATATATTGCTACACTCCCACAATAGCGAATTACACTCTGTCAAGTCACCATAAATTGTTGAGTTATTACTCCTGAGTGAGTCATATGGTTAAGTATTGTACTCACCGCGAATATCACATACCTAATATTATACATACATTCACGTACTGTCTTTCCTAACTTATTTCGAACTAGTTCATAATAATATCCCAACAGTGGCGTTGCTTAGTAAAATTCCGAGGGAGGGGGGGGGGG
Organism: Stenodema calcarata; assembly: GCA_963920205.1. NCBI lineage: Eukaryota > Metazoa > Arthropoda > Insecta > Hemiptera > Miridae > Stenodema > Stenodema calcarata. The sequence continues at coordinate 26,578,553 of OY986049.1, read as the reverse complement.
TTAAAACTCAATTTTCCCAACTGCTTAACATAGATTTCCCAACTATTTTTCATTCCAATTTCCAAGAAACCAATTTCTCTTCTATTTAAAAAATCTACTAATTATTATACCTACTACACTGCACTCACACTAAATTCAGTCTTTATTAACTTGTAATAACAAAACATAGAGTTTTGAAGGTAATTTAAAGGTAAAGGGTAGCCAACATACGTCCAATAAGGAACCAAATTTCTCCCAAACAAAATTCCAACTTAAATATACCGCAAATTGATTTCTTAAAATAACGCGTGTTTAGCCTAAGACGTTTAATCAATGTTAAATGTACATTTAAGAAACAAAGTTTATTTTTCCAAGTCAAAAAAATTTCAATCTTTGATGGATTTCCGCAAATATTTTAATTTAATTTAATTTGAAGATATTTTTTCTTGTGTCACTGATTGCCCAACTGTCGCAACTCGTGGCAAGGGAATTCCCAAATTTTCTCTTTCCCAAATGTGTAATTGTAAGAGTTGAACCGTTGAACGGTTGATCCGTCAGAATACGCGGTGTAGTTTTTGGTGCTCACGGTGGTATGTATGACGATTACGATGGTATCTATGACGATTGAGGAAAACCATGCACTTGTTACAAACTTTACTATCCACTCGACGTTTATATTATGCAGGAAATCAAACTACGAGTATATGTTTTTGAATTGTTGAACCAATGAAAAACTATAATATACTAGGTATAAACTATCATATACTATAGTATATGATAGTTTATACCTAGTATATTACAGTAGCTATAGCTACTGTAAATAATTTATTTGACGATCAGGGAGGAAGGAAGATGTTAGTAAATTACCTGAAGAAATCAGAAAGGAAAAAAGTTTTATAAGATTCAAAACTAAAATCTAATAATGTTTTATTTTATTGTTTGCAAAAGGATTCAAATAACTGGCCACATGTGCTTGTTGATGTGTGTACTACGTAAAGTAGTTGAGTGTATTGAATAGTTTCAATAAGAACTTACAATGTAGGAAATTGAATAGGTACCTAGTGTATTCAGTAAATGGGTTAAATAGTTTAACGTTCAATCGTTCAATGGCGGCTCCTCCTCTCAGCACAAGTACAACTAAGTTCTCAAAGAGAGGAGGAAATATGTAAATGTAAATGGTTTAATAGATTTTGGTAGTAAGCAATATCAGGTAGGTAATTATGTCCGAGAATTTCTTTGTAATCATTTGGAAGTGATATTTTTCTTTTGTGCTATTCATCGCAATAATTGCAAATGGAACAATGAGTGTAATACTTTCTTGTCTATATTTGATAATCAAACTAAAATTCAAGGGTTTGATTTGGTGAAGGTACAGCACCTGATTGTTAGGGCATGCCCCATTCGGAATCATCCGGTCTCCACAAGGGCAATCTCGCTCGCACATGTATCCATATTTCCAAGAAAGCGTATTTTGAAGTGGTTTAGTCTTACACTGATGTGTTCAAAAATACATGAACATATTGTTAACTACGTTCTCGTCTCAGAAAAAAAAAAAGATTCAAGTGATCTTATGGCTCCACTGGTTGATGGAAACGAGACTTGAGAGGGTATGTAGAGACCCCTACAGGTATATAACCCTTTCCCCCCAGCTGTACGTACTCAGTCCAATCCCACGCACTCAAAACAAGTTATCGTAATGGACTTGCAGACACAAACACGACCCACTTTACTTGCGGATCCGGTAAATAGGGACGGAGAGACTCGATGGGGTGGAACAACCCCACCGCGATGTTCCTCTGTTAATGTTCACACAGGTTGATCTGTCAGGGTAAGTTCGCACAAAAGTCAACCCCAAGAAACCCCTGAGGTCATTCAGAGAAATCTCACGACACCGCCCCCAACAAGAGCTCCCTATCAGGGGGATCTGGCAAATCGAGTTGTTGGGGTGCAACAACGTATCTTCGTTTCATGTTCAACAACAAACAACAACATGTTGCAGTTTACGCCCACTGTGGTAGTGCATTTAGTGTTGAATTGATCCAATTATATTTCTCTAACGTATAGTCAATCTCCTACTTGTTGCAACTACTTGTAGTCATGACTATCCTCGAATTGAAGGTCGTCATAAACCTCAAGCGATGAACCCAACCAGCTATTTGATTCCAACCTTGTTCTCACCTACCATTTTTCTATATTTTGCATACCCATCTTGTTAATTATTCCAGTTGCAAACTTTCTCTTTCTCTTCGACACCAATAATTACAATTACAACAAAAATTTGCACAATCCCCAAGAAAAAATGCAACCAATTTTCAAAAAATTAGGAATAATTAACCTTAGGAATAATTAACCTTAGGAATAATTAACCTTAGGAATAATTAACCTTAGGAATAATTAACCTTAGGGATAATTAACCTTAGGATTAATTAACCTTAGGATTAATTAACCTTAGGAATAATTAACCTTAGGAATAATTAACCTTAGGAATAATAAACCTTAGGAATAATTAACCTTAGGAATAATTAACCTAGGAATAATTATTATGGTTGCATTTTTTCTTGGGGATTGTGCAAATTTTTGTTGTAATTATAATTATTGGTGTCGAAGAGAAAGAGGAAAGAGAAAGTTTGCAACTGGATTAATTAACCTTAGGAATAATTAACCCTAGGAATAATTAACCTTAGGAATAATTAACCTTAGGAATAATTAACCTTAGGAATAATTAACCTTAGGAATAATTAACCTTAGGAATAATTAACCTTAGGAATTTGAATTAGAAATTTTTTGAAAATTGGTTGCATTTTTTCTTAGGGATTGTGCAAATTTTTGTTGTAATTGTAATTATTGGTGTCGAAGAGAAAGAGGAAAGAGAAAGTTTGCAACTGGAATAATTAACCTAGGAATAATTAACCTTAGGATTAATTAACCTTAGGATTAATTAACCTTAGGAATAATTAACCTTAGGAATAATTAACCATAGGAATTTGAATTAGAAATTTTTTGAAAATTGGTTGCATTTTTTCTTGGGGATTGTGCAAATTTTTGTTGTAATTGTAATTATTGGTGTCGAAGAGAAAGAGGAAAGAGAAAGTTTGCAACTGGAATAATTAACCTAGGAATAATTAACCTTAGGAATAATTAACCTTAGGATTAATTAACCTTAGGAATAATTAACCTTAGGAATAATTAACCTTAGGAATAATAAACCTTAGGAATAATTAACCTTAGGAATAATTAACCTAGGAATAATTAACCTTAGGAATAATTAACCTTAGGAATAATTAACTTTAGGAATAATTAACCTTAGGAATAATTAACCTTAGGATTAATTAACCTTAGGAATAATTAACCTTAGGAATAATTAACCTTAGGAATAATAAACCTTAGGAATAATTAACCTTAGGAATAATTAACCTTAGGAATAATTAACCTTAGGAATAATTAACCTTAGGAATAATTAACCTTAGGAATAATTAACCTTAGGAATAATTAACCTTAGGAATTTGAATTAGAAATTTTTTGAAAATTGGTTGCATTTTTTCTTGGGGATTGTGCAAATTTTTGTTGTAATTGTAATTATTGGTGTCGAAGAGAAAGAGGAAAGAGAAAGTTTGCAACTGGAATAATTAACCTAGGAATAATTAACCTTAGGAATAATTAACCTTAGGAATAATTAACCTTAGGAATAATTAACCTTAGGATTAATTAACCTTAGGAATAATTAACCTTAGGAATAATTAACCTTAGGAATAATTAACCTTAGGAATAATTAACCTAGGAATAATTAACCTTAGGAATAATTAACCTTAGGAATAATTAACCTTAGGAATAATTAACCTTAGGAATAATTAACCATAGGAATTTGAATTAGAAATTTTTTGAAAATTGGTTGCATTTTTTCTTGGGGATTGTGCAAATTTTTGTTGTAATTGTAATTATTGGTGTCGAAGAGAAAGAGGAAAGAGAAAGTTTGCAACTGGTAAAACGCACGTTTTTATACCAAAAATCGCGAATAACTAACGAATAGGAATACCTATACCTATACCTATGGCATTACGTTTGGATTAATTGCTTGATAGCTTATTATTAGCTTATTCGTAGCGATAAGCTTATTCATTTCGTTGTGGTAGATGAATTAGTAACTGTTCCATTTTCTCTTACTTTTAATTGAATTCTGAAACCAGGAATTCCCTGTTCCGCCAAGCATTGCGAACATGACGACCTAGCGGAGACCAATCTGGACCATTTATCACACCCAAGAATTCCTGTCTCTAAAGAGACACGCACCCAATAGATTCCAGCCTGGCATATTATGCCAGTGGACATTTAGCAACTCTCCCCGGTAAACAAGGTATCGCAAGGTATCGCTGCATCGTAAGGGATTTTCGTCATCATGTACCAGTGCAGTTGCACATTCCAATCGAGGTGCTATTGGGCATTCTCCGCCTTGTGACAGCCTTTTGCCTTCCTAAAACGTCCCTGATCAATCCTTCCAGGTGCGTCGGGTCGAAGTATGGAGTAGTGGACAGCGGCAATGGCTCATACACCAAGAACGTCAGGCAATCTTTATAATCACGTCGACTGTTATCTTCTCAAAAGTTGTGAATTACCAGTAGTTTTCGACCAGATGCTGAAATACTACTGAAGAGTTTAAGGTTTTCAACGTTGATCGAGGAATCTCGACAATTATAATATAGTTCTTTTCGTGGACCATCGTGAGAAGAGGGGACCGGAACCGCGCAGGTGCGAGGTCGAAAATGTTCATCCACCGCGGGGTCAACTCGGGTCGAGAGAGCGCAAGGGGGTTAAGATCTCGTTCGGCGAAGAGTTTTCTCACATGATGCTGTGGGAACGCGGACTTTGGGGGCAGCCCAAGGTGATCTGGTTGTCACTCAAAGGTCCTCCACACACACCCCCTCAGAGGGCCTTAGTGGGGTGTGAGAACCCTCGGCCTTCCTCGTCCTTTTGAGATGAGATGAGATGAGATGAAGGAGGGTCGCAAGCCGACCTGGGGGAAATAATTTAGGTAGAGGTCGCTTTGTCACTTCAAAAGCTACATAAACATGTAGACTCCCACAACTCGAGTGGGAACGAAAATATTTTTTTCGAGTCTAAAAGCAGTTAGAGAAAACTGATTCGTTCGATGAAGAGTGCAATCTGGTTTGAATTGTGAGGTTGTTCTCGTACCACTCAAGCGTTTCAGTGTAAAATTCAATGGTACATAACAGCCAAAGCAGTTTAGTTCATTATTTTCAATAATGAACAACTGTAATCGAATCAGAAAGATGATCTCTGTCGATATGAAGGGGTGCCCAATAGGGCGCCATATCTCGGTTCAAATGGAACAGCATAGTTTTTTTTAGTATGCATTGTAATTATTTTCGATTTAGAGAATTTCTATGTGGGCTGAAAGGTAAACCGGGGGTAAAACACCATTATGAGCGCGAATCAAGCGGCGCTATTTCAGGCCGATTTTTAGAATGTGGAACAGCTGATACAAAAAGAAAATAATTTAAAGACGACATACTTTGGTCCGGTTTTACCAACGTAAACGAAGGAGTTGATATCAGTTCAAATCGCGGTTCAACTAGTGAACGGAGATTGTCTGTCAGGTTTGGTTTCACCACGGGCGTTCAACCCTGAACTCAGTTAAACGGGAGTTCAGTGTTGAACGCTCGATTTTGGCCTGTCAACAGGGATAAACTCGGTTCAAGTTCACTTTTCCCTCCCGCTTATCCATTCAACAATGTCTTGAGCACAGGACAATGCAGCGAGGCAACAGCTAATTGATAATAATTATCAATAATTTTATGTACCTAATTGATTTCAATATGATATTTGATATGATATGATATTTGAGGTGTTGATATGATATTTGAGGTGTTTGCTTAATTTTTATAATGTTCTAATTCAGTGAATAATCATCTGCAAAATTGCAATAAGGTTCATACGAAAACTAACTCCCAGCCTTTTTTCAAACCTCGAAAATTACAAATATAACTTTATTCTATCTTTCTCTCTTGCACAAAGCATAAGCCTAACATTCTGTTTTCAAGAATTTACATCAGTAATAAAAGGATCGTGAGAGATACGCAGAATTGATCGCCAACCTTCGATGACGGAGACGGCACTTGAAGAAGATTAGTAATAAGGTAATAACTTATTACCTTATCGAATAATTGGACCCCTGCCTTCATAATCAGAGTTCAAACCGTGGATTAACAGCTGCTTGAACTTGGTTTTCATTGATCTTAGTTCAATGTGAACTCCGATCCTAGAAGCTCGTTTAACTTGGTGAAACCCAAATCTTTTCAAACTGAGATCAATATATCGGTTACGTTGAACTAGGTTTCAATAGTTTTATTGGTGAAACCGACCCTTAGTATGTGCTGGACAGTTCTTCTTGTTATAAATTATTTCTGATGCAGGTAGAAATAAAAGCCCATGAATTGTATTAACACAAATGAATGATAAATATATAATTATTGGGTCGGTCCAAAATCTAGTTGAAAACACAAAGATACCATTACTGAAACAGCTACCAACTCCCCCCCCCCCTCCACCCTCTTTCATAAGGATCACCCAGTCATCATGTCTAACGACCGCACAGTTTTCCCTCATTACCCTAAGTATTTCGTCTGTTATATGGACAGAAGGGATCTGGACCGAAGGGATACCTATACAGTAATAATTACTGTACATAATTATTATACACCGTTGTGGAAATATGGCAACGTTTTTCAATGTAATTAATATAATGTGTTGTCCATGCCACACTAATACAAAAGTATTAGAAATGCGATGAAACTATGCATTCAGCGAAAACGTATAACACATACAGGTATCATGATACTTGCTATCTTGTGATGAAGAAGAACATATAAAGGTTTGCGAGGTATAGGACCTATAGACTGTTCATAGACTATTTTCGGTGTGACTCAGGTACCAGAAACCCCATCCCGGTTGAATTCAGGGCAGCAAGTCACTAATCAATTCATAATAATTATGAATTATTATAATTTCATAATTATTATGAAAATGTTCTTTTCCCGAGTCTATTTCTCACCACAACCCAGATTATGAAGATTATGATGAACGAATTGATTGAAAGTTGACGCCTGCATCACTCAACAATGTTTAACGTTCATCTACTAGCACGGAAATTGGTCCTAAATGTACGACACGACAGGAACTGTAGGAAACGCCAATACCATAAAATGAGTCGACATACAATACCTATTACTACAATGTATTTATGTACCTATTCAGAATTTTCACCATATTAGAGAAATAACACCAACATTTGAATATCACTGCTTTCCTCTATTTTGGGTGGTTTTAAGGAATGAAAACGATTGTTCAATTGCAATGGAATGTTATAGCTATAATAATTATGGGAGCTTGAGCTATTTCAATTATAATCCCTCTACTCCAAATCGCATAGGCCCCCAGAGATTGTGCTATGAGTGTTTCAAAGGAATGTACACTTTTATCAAGAGAATTATCACCTCATTCTCTGTCTCTCGGTAGACTTCTCACCGAAGACATACTCGGTGAAAGACGAATGCCAAGCCTTCTGGCACGTCGATAAAATCGTTCAATTTTCGATTGAGGGAACAGAAGAAAAGCTTTCCTCTCATTATAAAAACATTGGCAAGCGACGATTTTTTGGTTTTGTTTTAAAAACAGGAGAGAATAGAGATGGCAATGAACGCGGCGGCGCCTCTTTTGTCGGGTTTGGGGCCCTAACTGGCACAAAAGGAGTTCAAACATAAAACCTGCTCAGATTCCTGTGTGTAATTACGTGAATGGAGTGTGCCGTGCCGGTGAATGGCGAGCGGCAGATTAAAGGATAAAAATTCTCTTAGAGTTTATATGCGGACAATATTATTGCTTATGAGTAGAACAGGCGTCTCGATTTGACTCGGGTCAGTGTTGTAGCTGTAGACTCGGTAGAGACTGTTATCTGTGTTTTGTCGCTTTTGTTGTTATTAATTTAGTCGACATGCCGTATGATGCCAAAATTCCCGGAATGCTGAACTTGTACACACCCTCAACCCACTTACAATCTCGTAGGAACGCGAAGCGTTCCGCCCCGCCTATGAAACGAGTTGAGAAAAACAAACGGTATCAAGTATAATATTATGTGAACCATACGTCACAAAAACGTCCATATCTCGGATATTTTACGACCCATTAACTTTAAAACCCCAGTTTTTCACCCTTACCATCTTCTTCTTCTCCTTCTCTTGTTCAGTTAGCCAAGGCCACAGCCTCTCCACCTTCATCGATTGACTTGAAATTTTGCAAAGAGCTTCGTTTAAACTTTTTTATAAGATCCAACCCATTATCTGAACCCAAAATATTTTTAGGAACAAAAAACTGAAATTTGAGCTAATTTCGGCCACTTTGACTGGTCCACAGCCTGGGTAACTGGATCAATCTACCTAAAAGTTTGCGTAAATATTTCAAATGGCACTGGGTCATGTTAATTATTTAATGTGTTATCCTTGTGAGACAAGCATCCAGTGTAGTTCTGTGAGCCGGCCGGGGAGGTGCATGAGTGAAGGTGTACCTACAAGCTAGAAATGCACCTTGCTCAATTCCGCTGTAGTCTGGCTCAATTAGTTTGCTACATACGCTATTTGTTGCTACTAACTTCACATGGGGAACTGAAAAAAAAACACTTGTGGAATATTTTACCTAATTATTCTTGCATATTGCCGTTACAGGTCTTTTCAACTTCGGCAACCGGAAGATGTGAATCTTAGATGCGAATAGTAGATATCCCCCAAAAAACACCCGGTTAAAAATCATTCTACAGACGCAGGAAAATGTCATGATATCCACTTTCCCCGCTTACCTGTCCAAACCTCTTCACAAGCACCGTACCCGTTTCGAAATCCCCCTTGGCGCCACGGCGAGTCGTTTTTATTACTACTCATCCGTGTATTATTTTATTAGTTGCTTGTGAAAGTAATAAAAACGTCTCGCCATGGCGCCAAGGGGAAAGGTGCTTGTGAAGTGTTTAGGACATATTTTTAGTCGGAAAGAAAAGGGCGGGCGGGGAAAGTGGATATCATAACTTTTTTCCGACCGCTGTAGAATGATATTGGGAGGATTTTTACACAGAGTGTTTTTAGGGGGCTGTTGATATGCTCTCAACACCGAGCTTCCTAACGAGATATTATAACTAGTACGTACCCGTGTTATCGGTAGGTAATTATAGTTTTTACCGCTCATTATGCTCGAAGTATTCACCATTCTTCATCAGATTTTTTAATGGATCCTCAAACTCCAACGATCCACTTCATCGCTGTCATCTTGGTTTGGTTCATACCAATCAGACCACTGTGCAATTTATTTAGATTTATCTATTTCATTGTTCATTTATTTTTTAATTTTTTTTTGAAGAGTGCAACTAATTTTAATAAAATTTTAACAAAAAAAGACACAAAAGCTAACAAACTTCAGGAAATACGGAATTCAACGGCATTCGAGGTGAAGTGAAACCTGTCTGATAATTACTGCTGTGCAAAACTCTGAGCAGATCGATCAATCAGGAAAAACGTGTTTGGTCCACGAACAAAGCGTTTATATTGAAATACCCCCCTGTATAAACGTAGAAGCTGTGTTTTTGTTGCTCTGTTTATGAATTTTAACGTTTTTTTTGTATAATAGTGGAAGGCATTATTTTTATTTATTTATTTATTTTTTTTTTTCATTGAATTCTGAATTTAGCTAAATTGCAGAATCTAACTACTATCTATAATAGTGAGGCCTTCACCTGCGGTATGTAGATAAACGTATCAGCTCATCAACTCTATCTCAAAAAAGGTTCTTCAAAATGTGGTGATATTCATATGTTCGGCCTCAATTCTCAGTCACCAGACGGCTTGTTGAGAAATGATTCTGCTTTCGCTCCAATATCTTCTTTGTGCTCCCCAGTCTAGTCATTCCTCATTCATGGTGACGCACCAATTTTTCCGTACAACAGCTTGTAGAGGCGGTTAGTTCCGACAAAGGGAAAAATCATTGCCGGGTAAGTGTCATTTCAGGAACCTTCCGAATAGGAGGAAACCTTTTTCTGGGTGGATACCGACCCAAATTTATTGACCTTCCCGATTTTCCACGCTTTAGAACCATCACTCTGCGTTTCCCTGGTCCGAGAAACGTTCCAGGTGCGCTCTTTCGCTGATTGATTAACTCCGGGGGTAACCTGGGCAACACCTACCCTCTCCGGATGCAAATAACAGCTCCGTAGGGGACCCCCGGGGGCCCCTTCTTTTCTCGCGCTTTTACCTGCCGTGAAGGGGGCATTTCTGAGAAGGCAGGTTTCCGGGGGTGCTTTTGTCCCATCCGGGGCCCCATACTCCTCTCCGCACGTCTAATATTTCACCCTCCCCCGTTTCCCTTTCCCATGTCCACGACCCGATGGGACAGTCTCAATGGTCTTTTGTCCACAAATTACTATACCGCTCTCAATGGGCATCTCAGTTAATTTTTTTTTCTTCTCATTTTGCCAACCTGGGTCCGGTGACCTCATCAGACTGCGTAGCGCCTCCCTTTCACATCTTCCTCCTGCCCCAGTAATGCGGTTGTGATGCTCTTCCATTCAGTTCAAATTACCTCTAAATGAACCAAACTCATTGGAAATTCTAGCTACTAACATCACCGTTTTCAAACCAACCTCCTCAAGTCACTTTAATCTATTCAGTGTGTATCTCTGAATCAACTCAGTTCAAACTGATTTTATCCCCTGGAATGGAGCCCATAACAAACATATCGAAGGTCTGACAGCAACTCCCCACATCGTCACTTTTGGCCAAAATGAGTTATGCATACCATTCGAAGCGTCTTCTCCCGGCGGATCGATCTACAAGTATGGTAAGTACCTTATTAACACTAAATCACACTATTTATTTTACTGAATTAGTCTTCCAGATCATACAAAATTTCATCGACCAACTCCCCGCATCATCCCCGCTCTGATGATCAACACCCCACATCGTCCTGTTTTTTGGAAGAAATACATGATTTAAGAAAATATTCTACTTGGTTTGTGAAATAAGGTTTTTTCACATGGATAGGAGAAAATCATTGGCTCTGCTGAAAAGTCGCCAAAATGACATTACGGGGAGTTGCAGTGAGACCCTCGATATGAGTAATTGGCAGACTAATATTGACTATCTAAAGGCTAAACCCGATGATAGCAACATTCAAGAGCAACCATTCAATACACTATTTTTACAAAATTAAAGAAAATGTGTAGGACAAATGACAACTTCCACAAATAAAGAAAAAAATTCCAGTCATGCAGCATGGCTGTGAGAGCGAATTTTCGAAGAAATAAATGGTTTTATAAAAATTTTTTTTTCCTATTTTTGCCGAGTTACATCTCGGTTTATAGATTTTTCAACGCTGAACACGATGGTGAAGTCAGAATTGCGATATCACAATTTATTATATACATATTATGTATAAATGATGATTTTTGGTGTATTTGGCAGTGAATTCAGGATGGCCTGGAGCGGAACTTTGGTATGAACTTTTTTCGGAAATTTGAGTTTAAAAAATTTTGGATCAATCAATCAAATGGTGTTATTATCAATCGAATAATGAATTACAAACATACTTCATGGAACTTGGCCATTACTACGAAACGAAAAAAAAAATCGTATTTCACTCCAGTTTCCAGCATTCTAGTTTGTGACAAGATGACCAACCGAGAGAAGCGTAGTCGGCATGCAACTAGTTCAATGACGATCCCGTCAGTTTTTTGGCCAATATATAATTTATGGATTATTACTTGTGTCTCGTATGTTACTTGTTCTATCTTGAAGATAAATAATTAAATTGAAAATAATAAACCTAAATCCTTCCTTCTTTTTGTAGAATAATTGGTAGAAAATACAGATTCTGAATAATGTGCAGAATAACGACCTTTTGGAGTCAAAAATACAGTCAATATTTCTTTTCGATCTTACGCTCGGTAAGTTTCCAAAACAGAAACTAACCACGTTTTTGAGGCAGTTTGTCGAAACGTAAACGTGTTTCAAGATGAAACCTGCCATGTATCAGTGAGGAAACCAATCCATCGTTTATGACTCTCAGGATTTTTTCCACTTGCCATCCCCACGGTCTGTGGGAACGGAGTTGAGGTATTTACTCGGGGCAGAATGTGCGAAGTCACCGCAATATCAGTTCGGCTCCTCGTTATGGCGGAGGACGGGCAACTGAACGGCTTCTTCCTTCCCCCGTTGTCGCGGAAGATTGATGAATCAGGGCCCGACCACGGAAAAATATTACTTATATTGTGCTCCCCTGCGAACTGAGGCGTGTCCTTGACGATTAGTGGAAATTTCAACAATATATTGCTTCTAAGATAAATTGTCACACTATCATCATCATCACGAATTTACAAAGTAGGAGGCGTTTCTAATATCACGCCAGTCTCCGGTATCGTCTATGTGGCACCTACGCACTTCATTGTGGAAATTTAATATCAGCAATGAGTGATAGTCAATACGCGTCTTGGATGAGCTATGACATCGTAATGCAGAAAATGCCAATGAAATTATCATTTTCTCAGTCGATTAGCTGAACAATCTTTTACGAACCATCCATCTTTGCCGATTCCAAGCTAATTTATAAACGTTATCGCCTTACATGCTACAAAATTCAGAATACCTACAATATCCTTATTGGTCCCATTATCATCATGAAAAAATGTGGGACTAAATAATATACCTAATATAATACAGACTAAATAATATACCCACATACCAAATCAATACAGACAAATTATAATGTATGAATTCCCTCTCTATAAAATTCGTATTACAATCAATGTTTTATTGTGTTCCCACTGATATTCTGCCCTTTTAATGAAAAACGCCTCAACTCTAAATAATTGATTTTTCAGAAATCAGCATCAAAGCTTAGCAGTTATAATTCCCCTTTTGTTCACCGCAAAACATTCCCGCAACCCCATTTGATCGATCGATTAGATTAGATTATATCCATCAAATAACAGTTTTTCCTGTCGATTTACGGCATTTGAGGCGATTATCGATTATTTCTGACTGGTTTTGGAATGTTTGTTAAATAAAAACACCTCGAATCGAATTAAGGCGTTTTACCTCCACACATAGTGTTGGATTTTTTTGAAGGATTTTGATGAAAAACACCTCAACTGCTCAACAACAAATTGAAATCAATTATATGCTTTCACTATTACTTTACGTAAAAACCCTCCCAGGTGCCATTTGAAATATCTCGACCTATCATCTGCAGCCAGCGATGTTAAGGTAAAACTCCTCAACTCAGTTTTCAGCGAGTTGAGGCTTTTTCCTAAACAAATAATATAAAAGCATGCTAGTTAAGGTATTACAAATGAACTGTTGCGGTGTTTCTACTCTACAATCATGCAGTTGAGGCGTTTTCCCCAGCATCAAACTCGTTTGAGTATTAATTTCAACCCCTTCCAGGTCGAATTTTGAATTTTCTGGTGAGGTACGTAAAAACCCCATTTTTGGACAATTTTGTAGTTAAGCAGTTTTTCATTAAGAGGGCAGTTACTGTATTAACTAGCATAATACTGTATTATGCTGAAAGGACGCCTTTACTCAGAAAAATAAGACTGGCACGGCGAAAAGTGGTGTTTATATAGGTTTGTTTCTGCAGTGACTCGTAGCTTACTCGCATCCACTCTTACCACGTCTGCGAGACGGTAGCTGCTCGAAGGCTCCTCGGCAACATGGGGAGTTTGGCGTGACACCAGGTTTTTCAATATGTTTAGCGCCACGGATAATTGTAAACGTTATCAGTGGGTTAAAATGCGGTTGTAGTTCGGCTACATTGGTCACACTCTCCAAAAGCAGCGTTTGGAGTCAGCTAAGAGTCAACCACGCGGGATGAGCTGGAACGCCCCACTTTTGGCTCGTAGCAAACGTTTCCTGCAGAAATGACCACTGGAGTTACTGCTCCTTTGGTTAGTTATGTTAGTATGTTAGTTCGGGTTAAAGTTGGCAACATATTACAACCAGCTTTGAATAACTAGTTACTCGTACAGCCTGGTACAACCAACCAGTATACATTATGCAATGAAGTAGCTAGATGGGCTGTATGGCTGTAGGGCTGTATGGCTGTATGAACATGTGGTTTGAATCACTTGTTTTACAGTATGGTCAAATAGCTAGATGGGCTGTATGGCTGTATGAACATGTGGTTTGAATCCCTTGTTTTACAGTTACGGTCATTTCAACTTCTACTTTTCACCCCACCTAATCGGTTCCCTGATGCTTAATTTCACATTTATAACTTATAAATTATAAGGTAATTTCGTAAGTACGTAGTCGGACGGAAGGATTTAGGTTGATTATTTTCACTAATGAAATTGGAATAGACCAAGAGGAAAAGTCAAAATCCTCCTTGTAATTGTAATTATCTTACTAAAAATTATCCATTCACAACCAAATGATGAACCGAAATGAGAGTGTTTTCCATCACCAATATTTGGAGTGTTTCTTTCTGTTCAATCTTTTCTTGGCCCCCTCATTTAGAGTCGAATAATTGGAATGAAAACCGACTTCCAGCCTGTGGGACCGATCAAATACAGAACTCACGGAAATAATAATCAGTGGGGGCATTGGGGCTTTCAAGTCATGCAGACCTGAACATCAGGAAGATTGAAGGAATCCAATTTGTAAATTGTATATTTTCCTGGTACAATTAAATTTCTGTAGTACGAAAGAGTTTTTGAAGCGCGACGAAATTAATGACGGCAGTGAACCAGAGGGGTTTAATATTTGTAATGATCTCCGGTATGGTATGGTATTTCGGTATGGTATTGTCGCTTGAGGGTGATTGTACATCGTAAGAAATGAATAAATGGTTGAAATTGGAATTTTTAATGAGACAAAATGCAATAACAAGGATATAATGGGAGTAATTGGATTACTGGAGTCCATGAAATAGCCATTTGGGTGATTGGAGACGGTAGTAAAAATGAATGCTGGGAAACCGGAGTCTGAGTGCTCGAGGTGGGTTCTTCTTTATTTCGCCCGAGTCATCCAACATTATCCGCTGAGGATACCAATAATGGATATTTATAAAGTATTATAGGACGTCTGAGGCTTGTCATTGTTCGGACAAGAAGCAATAAGATGAGAGTGATCCTTTAATAAAGAGAAAGTCTTTGCCACTGCCCTTCCTCACCCTCTCGACGTCGTAGACCCCTTTCAACGTCTCATTTTTTTTCTCCTTGTTCTGGGACGAGGTTTCGCAAGAAGGCACAAAAAAAGCGAGAGAGAGGGCAAGAGTTTTCCTTTTTTTTATCTTTATATAGGAGAGAAAAGAGGGAAAAAAATAGAAGGAAGGGGAAAAAGAATGAAGAAAACGGGGATGAAAAAGGAAGTTGTGGATATGGGCGGGTGAGTGGGGGGGGGGGGTACTGAGGTCTCCTTCCCACTATTTTTTTCCCTACTTCTCGCCAGGGTTCCTTCCAGATAAAGGTAATATCAGCTTCTAATGAGACCCTGAGATTATATACCCTTCAATTCTCTCCCTCCTCGACCCGCCACACACCCGTCATCAGAGCCTCGCTATTGAGCGTATCGAGGGTGGGCTTTACGCGGGGCGAGGCAAAGGAAAGAATGAAGAAGGGCAAAAAGGAGGTAGAGGAGGGGATGACGAGAAATTTTAATTTTATATCATCCTTTATGTTGGAAACTCATTAAAAAATATATATTGTTTCATTTCCTGTTTTTTTAATATTCCTCTTCTAGCACCCTTCCCTTCGCTTTATTTCAATCTTCTCCAACTGATTTTACTCGTGGTGATCCAATTTTGAACTGGGTCGAATAGTTCGCTCATTTTTAATGATAAACCATTAGAACCAATCAAGTAAAAAAATGTGTCAACTCCCTCGAAATCGGTAGGTTTTACGTTTCTAGGTACTCATAACAAAACTTACTGGGAAAAACCTCTGATCATGGATAATATAGAGACATATTATGTCTCTTAGCTAACAATAGGTCGTTTAATATTCACTACAAATACTTTTAATTAGGTTTAGGAGTCACCCAAAACCGTAACGAAAAAATTCTTATGATTTTCACGTGCAACCAAGTAGGGAAATGGAACTTCCGTAGTGATCATCGCACAGAAATCTTTCACCAATTTTTGGAATGTCTGCTTTTTTAGAAAACTTTCATGATACTCGCTACCCTCTCCAACCACCGGAAGTGTCCCAAAAAACGTTACAATGTTTTTTTTTACTTTTTTAAATTTAAATTGACGACGGAAATTTTTGACTGACCCCCAGACAATAGACATATCCATGCCAAAATTGAATTAAAAATGACACCGTAAGTTTGCCTGAGAAGTATGAAATTTTGGCATCCGAGTTCCGATTTGGATGAGGGTGGCCCTTTAAATTTTTGATAACCCTAAGTCAAAGTATATAGGTAACCCAGTATATTATAATGGTGAATGTATTGTTTTTTTTTTTTTTTTAGATGAATTTGAATAGATTCAGATTTCTATTTTTAAGATCGCTTAGCATTGGACGACCAAGCTTTCATTCACAACGACGGCATGAAGGTTGAAGAGATTATATGACCACAAATGAATTATACTCGTACAAAATTTATAAGATACCTTATAGGTATTATAATTATTGTATCCATAATTTATATAAATAAATTATATTTAGGTCAGCCCAGAATGAGATTGGAAAACTGAACAGAGTTTCTCACAGCTAGTTACTGACTGCTCCTCCACTAGGATATGACCATCTGATCATTTGTCGCACGAACACCCTATTACTTGAATTATTTTTTGTAATTACGGGACAAAATGATTAAAGAAAATTTTCTATTAGGACTACAGGGGAAAAACGAGGTAGTTTGATTTTTTTTTCGAACATGAGTTAGCGATGGTTTTTGATAGATTCTTGGATGGCGGACACGATGGTCAAGTCACGACGGGGGAAAAAGAGTTTAAAAGGCCTCAAATTGCTGTCGAAAGATGATGGTCGTAGGTTGAAGAGGCGAGTTCTACGTGATAACTCTACGTTGCGAGATTGAACTATAACACACACACAGCATGCAACGCTAGACCAGCGTTCTGTTGGTCAATGCTCCACTCCACTCGTGGTCTGCAGGACTGAGGTAGGACATCCGTGTTTTGCCGAGCGATGAACTTCCACATTGGACCATCCCCAAGTTTAGTTACATCCCCAAGATGACGAACGTTCCGCATACTGACTGTCTGTCGGGAGTCTTGCTCGGCCCGGGGGTAGCTCCCTTGGCGTTTTACCAAAGAATCTTAAGATTCAATGGACTATCCGCTTAGAAATGAGAGAACAGTCCCGGGTGTCATCAAGGTGGGTGGGTTCGGGTCCGGCCGAGACATCCCGGTCGGCACTCGGCGAAAGGCTTTTATAGCTCCCCAGCCCTCTCCCCTCCCTCACGTATAATAATAAAAATAAAAGATTTTCAGCCTCCTGTAATATCATTGAATCTCGAAAGAACTAAATCGAATGGAAAAAAATGTCTCTCAAGTAAAGACAACTTTCTTGTCACCAGTTTGTTTTGTCTTGCTCGATAAGTTTTCATCTCGTAGCGGTTGTACTCCGTACTTGATTCATTCAGTTTAGATTCCTTCGTTATATTAATATACCTTCATGATCAGGTCCCCACGGCATTTAGCCATTTCGTCAAGTTCATAATTTTCGTTGAAAAACAAACAAAAAAAAAAACGATTCGAATTGAAGACAAGTCAGTAAGTGTTGTGCTAGGGGGCCAAAACTCGAACTGTTCAAAATTTTTCAACATGGGAAAGTTGAGATGGTTTGTAGTCGTATTTTTCATGCAAATATCGGAATAAAGAGGAATCTCGCAGAATATCGACATTTCGCTTGTATCAAGGGGCACGAAGTATACTTCTCTGTACTAGAATAAAATAATATTATTAATAACTTTAAGATGAACGAAGGACCATCAAACCCGAGAGGGAATAATAAACAGGGTCGAGGATTGTGACATTTCAAGAGAAACGGTGGGAAAATTAGTGGATATTTGTCCAACAGCCTGAGGACGTGTAAAGCTGTTATGTAGTGAGCCGGCTAAATCAACATAAATATCATCGACAATAGCGATGGTGCGGGGGGGGGGGGGGGACAAGAATCATCGCTTTTGAAGCTTTGGTGGCAGAAAACCCCCTTTTGTGGGCCATCGCCTTTATACCTGTGCATTCATTCGGCTGCTCTCCTTTTCCTCCATCAGAAAAAAAGGAATCCCTTGTCAACGGATCAGAAAAATACCTCCCCCCACCACTCTCATTCATAAATAGGTGAATCTTCTCCTAAAAGGGAGGCGGTAGGAGGAGGAACATAAGGGGAAATACGCTTGTGCGGTTTTTGTCACTTTTTTTTGTGGCTTTCTAGAAGCGTTTCATTCATGGATTTTTATTCATTCTCATCAAGGAGTTTTCGAAGTGAATGAAAGAAACCGTGACAAATCATTTTTGCATTGTAAGCAAGTACAACAAACATTTATTGGTGGGAGAATGAGGAGGGAGTCTACTTTTACACTAGTATCACACGATTATGCCTTTCAAAGATTCAAGGGATATTCATGGTTCACTATCCAACTGAGGATCCGTGTAAACTATTGTGGCCCGTGCCGGGGGTGATCACTAAACTATATTTGAATAGATTCAGAAAATTTTTTCGGGGGAGGGGGGCTTATACGAGGTTGAGGACATTAAGCATTAAATGCAGGTGTACCGCAAGGCAGGTCCTCGGCCCCGTACTGTATTTATTATACTCAAGAGGTCTACCTCTACCTGTGGATACACTTACAGCAATTTTCGCTGATGGTTCTGCTACTCTTGCAGATGGAAACTCCGCTGAAGAAGCCACCAGTGAATCATCCAAACAGGATGTCAGAGCGACATTCGAGCTTTTTCAGTATTAAGCACTAATCCCTCCACACTACTTGTGAACTACTGCCTCAGACAGTAGAGAATAATCCAATTATATTTCCATGCTTGATCACCACATCGATCACGACAGGCGAGCTGGTAACGGCGTTAATAGAACTTCCCAAATCGCGCAATCAGTGCTCATTACATACAGTAAACAATTCGATTATCCATCCTAAAATCGGCATTCGATTAACCACACATTTTCGTAGGAATTCGTTCCTTCCGATCGATTAAAGTACCCTTGGGTACCTTAAGAGTAATTACTCTTTGGGCTCGATATGTAAACAATATGAAAACACTTTCGCGTGATATCCACAATTTTTTCATGGTTGTTGGCAAATCTGTGAAGCCGAGGCCTATACAAAAACCTAAAGCCATGTTACATCCCGATCTATTACAAGAGCCAACGCACTGCATGGATGTCTGCTGAGTTATTCAAAATGTGGTTTTTTGAGGAGTTTGTCTGACAGCTCTGACGGCGATGGACCCAGCAATGGAAGAATCTCATTTGCCCAAGGTATTACATAATATTATAGCAAATATTTTCCATAATGTTTTCATGTGTTAACATTTTGTCTTCTTTGGGAGGTTTTGAAGCACTGGAGAGAACCCTTTCTTTTGTGGAGCAGCAGGACATAGCTAGGCCGATATAGACCGATATATCGTTATAATATAATTATATATTATATAACACATATTATGTGTGATGAGGAAGTGAGGGATGATGCTGTGCTGGGAAGACTTTCCTCTGAAACTCAGAAAAAAATCACTAATTTTTTCACAAACGAAAATCCCTGACCCCGGACTTTGACCCTGACTTCGGATATACATATTTTTGGTATCTTTTTCAAATACATACATTAACTAACATATCGATTATCCAATCTTTTCGATTACCTATCCGACATACCTTGTGCCCCGCCCATGATGGTTAATCGAAAGTTTACTGTACATAATTTTTCAGGCTTACGAATGAGATAGCTTGAATGCGTGCTAGAAAAGTATTACTCGAATTCAGAGCTAAATTCCATTGTCTAAATTGCATACGAGTGTAGGGCAAGAACGAAACTCCACGGTTTTTAGTTTTTAGTCATCGAGTTGTGGAGTTAGGTATACTTCATGGGACAGGTGTTGGAGATATCATTTAGGAACTCTTAAGGAAGTCAATAATTCTGTACCCATTGGGGATTCTGTAGACTTCAACTATAACATTTCTCAAAATCAGCTTTCCAAAGGTATTCCTCCTCTTCCCCCTAAGCACCTTCAATTTTATAAGACTTGATATGCCATTAAGTCGTGGTATAAGTATGTCTAATTAAATAAATGGAAACGTGGAATAATTTTAAAATGAAATTTATCCGAATGGAAATTAGGATGAAAATGACACGGGGTACAGTTTATCAATAATAAAATAAACCCGGAGAATAGACACCAGAGGACGGATTTCCTTCGGGCGTGACTGTGAATGAGCGGAAAAGATTTTATCCCATTTCGAAAGTCTGAAGTGTACGTATAGGTGATAATAATCCGTGAAAATGATAATTTCCTACATGCCCGTCGCCGGTTATGAATACGGTCTCGTAATTATTACTGGGAAAGAGAAAAAAAGCGATGCATTAAAATATGATACGTGCGACGGAACATGAATACAAGATTGAAGGGCTAGTCAACTTCATTCGGGCGAACAGAAAAAGTTAATACGTTTTTATCGTACGAAATAACTCACGTTTTTTCACTCGAGGCTGCGTGCTACATCGGTCCTCACAGATGATTTCTACCCTCAGCCCCTAATCTGACTAATAACGATCACCTGTCATTCGATGAAGTAGTTTGGAGATTATTGAGAGTTTCATAAAGTAACTGAAGTAGTAAATTACAACTGAAACTTATGAAACTTACAACTGTTATGAGTATCAATAAAAGTATTATTATGTGTATCAATATTATTTAAGCCTCGCGTCATTTCTAGGTATCATTCGCCCACCGACGTCTTGTACACGTACTTATACACCACTCGAGGGCAGCTGCTTTAGTTAGAACCTAGTAAATATATTTTCAGGGATGGCGACGGGTTTCGAGTTGAAATCCATGAAATGAAAACACACTGAAAATTTCAGGACATCTCTCATTGAAATATCAAAGCGCAGAAACTGACATTTTCCGAGTGAATAGTTATTTGTGCGAAAACTACAAATAATCAGCAGGCGATTCCTCGAAACATCACGTTATGATTCAAATCTACTGTGAATTTTTATTATATACTGTCCACATACTGGTTCTGGTGGGGAGCTTGGAGTTGTCGATGAAGATTCAGCTCCGCGATAAATATTTGTACATAACAAGGTCTGGTGACTTGTTAATGTTTGTATAGTGCGGATGTTGACAGTTGTGTGATGCGCTGTGTTCAAGTGCTGCAGTCATGTATTTGTTGTCTCGTGATTCAACACTTTGGTTTCACAATATATTTGTTAATTTACGATTATATCATGATCGAACGAACACGTTAGCTATATTCCTGCGAAAGTTGGGACGAGTACAGGAACCAAGTTACCTACCTAACAGATGATTAAAATGTACCAATAAATAATTTATTAATTTTCTACCAAATACCTCCCAGCGGACAGGATAATTCAGGATTGGTATATTTCAGGGTTTTCACACTTTCTAATCGTCCTCAACGTCCTAAGTTGATAATAACTAATTATTAGTTATTATCAACTTAGGACGTATTATCCTGTCCGCTGGGAGGTATTTGGTAGAAAATTAATATACAACACCTAATGGAAGACTGATTGTATTTTCTTCTTCAGCTACGATTTAGGATTAAACTCTTATTCACTAAACGTTCTTCATAGAAGATGCAGCACAAAAATTAGAAAATGGGAGAAAGAACAAGGAAATAAATTATTGTACCCAATTTGAAAGAAGTGTTTTAAAATGTTTGAGAATGCAAATGATCATTGAAATTATTATTTCCGTGTTCACAGTTTGAGGATTCGAGGAAACCTGTTTGTTATGGAGGACGTTAGGCATTTCTCCAGAACGAGTGAAAACGCTGTATTGGGCCAAACTAAACACCTACGAAATAGAAATATGTCCCGAGAAATTGCCACCTTTAGCGATTATTTCACTCATTTCTTCCATTCGTTTCACACTGTTCATCAATCTGCGATTCGTTATTGTTGCAACGATTGTCAAAGCCTTACGTAAGATCCCTCTCAACTCCGCCGCATATCGACCCACCTAATTATTTTGAACAGCTTTATGACGCTTCTGCTTGTTACATAACAGTTCCACAGTTTCTTAGCGTCATTGCCAGTCTCAATCCTTTCTGACTCGCCTCCTTAAGCTTCTTTGAATAAAGGACCTGTTTAAACACCAACTGATGGATAGTTGTGTTGGACAAGGCATTTCACAATGAATACGCATTTCAAATTATCACAATTATATCCACCCCGACAGGTGATCAACCCCTCTAACTATTGACTCCTGGAAAACTCTCCTTCCCTTTTTCTCTGTCTTTGAAACTTGTTTACTTGTCTCCTATTCATTCCTATCCCTGCTGCCCGAGGGGCGAATTCTTGTCAAGAACAGATATGGAAATATTTGGAGGGGTCCTGGAGCCACTAGCCGTACAACACTCACAGTGGCACCCAATCTGAAGTTAAAACACACATGAATTAGCATTGAATATCTTGGTATCAGCAGTGCATGGTTCTCGTTACTTCCTTGAAGAACCAACCTGCATCGCTGAGGTATCTGCTCAGTGGATACGAAATGCATTTATCATCCATTTGAGTAGTTGAGTGATTGAGATTTTGGATAATATGGAAATAATACCAACGTGTCGCAGAGTAGTAGCATCCATGAATACCACCTGACATGGATCTCAGGATTCTCAGATGCCATGCCACATGGGACCCAAACAACATCATCTATGGCCACATTCAACGCTTCAACCATTCAACTTTCCATTCGTCTGACCCACCATATTAATTTTTTAGAAAGTAACTCAATGAGATTTCTTTACAAGTAATTTTGTACAAGTAAGTCCAAGGTATTTTCATGGATACCGATTTTGGTTCATTATCTTCGATAATGAACCATTGGATTTGACTAAAGAAAATTACAACAATTATTGTTGGATTACAATAGTAAAAGAGGTGAATACTCGTACCTTTGCTTCGATAACGCTCGCCTCACGTATTCGACTTGCTACGTAGTCACGACTAATACTACTGGTTTTAACGTTACATTTAAAAAGTTTAATTGACCGAATTGTAAATATCGCACAGTAATCTGATACTTTGTTTCAGGCTGATTCCATTCCCCGCTAGAGCAGTGTTGTCAAAAATTCAGTTCTAAACGAATGGGCTTTGCAAGTTAGTATTAAAACATTGGTTTGGCGAATTTTCGTGTATCGTCTACTATTCCGTACAACAGAGACATGGATAAGCCAATCGATTTATAATTCCATCAAAAGTACATAATTGTAGAGAACTAGGGTTATGAAAGGGGCAAATTTTTGGCGATCACTGACAGTTAGGAGCGGAAAAAAAAAACAAAAAACAATAGACGGGCATCATGAGCAGCATTTTTTTGTTTTCGTCCTGTGATTAAAAAAATGGCCCCCCGCTAGGCGGACATAATAGGGAAGCTTCTCCCATTGTCATGTAATTACCGAAGATCCAAAAGGGAGACGGAGGCATCACAAAAGAGCGCGAGAGCAACACAACAAGTGGCGCGGCTCCTAAATCATAAATCTCTTTTTCCCTCGGACTTGTCAATCCTTTTTTAACTATTTTCGTTTAGCTGACCCACC
The DNA here is from genome assembly GCA_963920205.1 of Stenodema calcarata. Lineage (NCBI taxonomy): Eukaryota > Metazoa > Arthropoda > Insecta > Hemiptera > Miridae > Stenodema > Stenodema calcarata. Next base: position 26,554,759 of record OY986049.1, on the reverse strand, counting down.
ACAAACACGGGACACCAAGGAGTCTTCGACTGTGACAGAAAGTCTGTCGATATTTCATCTGGTTGATGCGGAGGCCCATTCATGAACGGTTGAGCGAAGAAGTTGGCATTCACGATTTGAGTTTTATTTTTTGAATGAACTGACTTGAGTCGCACTAAACAGTTTCAACTCGACTCGATCATGAAGAGGAAGTTGAGGGTTGAGAAAAAGTTTCATCTCGGTGCTGTATTTTGTGCATGTTTCGGAGAGACCGTATACCACGAGACTCCGCTTGATTGACCAAAGGCTAGTCCAGTCTTTACCCAGCGATTCGTTCTATAGAGCGTTCGTTTGACCAGAAGGCCATCTCAGAGTAAAAAGTAGTCGGTAACTTAATAATTATTTATTCGTAATCGCAAAAAAAGTCTAAAAACAAGAAACTGTATACTAAACCATGTGTTGTTCCACAATAGCTGTGATTCACGCTGTGTGATGTTTTTCTCAGGTCCATCTTCGAGGCCTCATTCTGAACGGACGGCTGGTCGTACAACACTGTGGGTGGTCTAAGGTCGTTTTATTTGAAGTTTGTGAGCTACTTGATGAATGAACCTCTAGTTTCTTCTTCAAGCACCAGACTGCAATGCTATTTTTCGAGTGTCATCTTTGGCCTCAACGAAATTTTAGAGCAAATTTTCATCACGTTTGATCTGCTAGTACAGTTGGTCCAAGACTGCATAAGACCGAAAATAGTAAACCGAAATATCGATATTTCAAGTGTTAAAGTCATATTCCCGCCAATTTAGAAGCTAGCGCTGACAAACCCCATTGATCAACCAGCGCTATCGTTGCTCGCCGTAGTGAAGAACCACGTTTTATGTGCGCTGTTGTTGGCAGCCTGTTTTCTATTGTAATCATTCGTCGTTCGAGGTTAGAAGTCGCCACGTGTTTTTTCATATCCAATTTCTTGTGTAAATAAATCCTTAGTTTCGTTCGATTGCACAAGAGTTTTCATTGAAATGCAGTCCTCACGCTGCATAGACATTTTTGGTCGAACACAGTCCACTTGCTTTGAACATCATGTTGTAGTCATGTCCCAACCATAACCAGAATCTGTGACGCAACAGGAATGTAGGGTGATGGAAGGAAGTTACAGTTAAAATTCGTAATTGAACTCGAGCTAAGTCCCCCAAACAAATTTACTTCAAACATGATTAGGAATACGTATCTCCTGAATTCAATGCACATGAGACCAACATAAGTGTCAGGTTCAACAAAATTTCTTACTACACTTCGTAGTGTACTGCAGTGTGCTCTCGTTAAATTTGGTCACTGCAGACACGTTATCGAAATAAAGAGTTTAGACTGGCAAGAAGGCGCAGCCCATTGAACCCTATTAAATTCAACAGGCTGAGGAGAAGGGTTGCATCATGACCCAATATTCCATAACATGTGGAATCTTGGAGTGTACGTATTGTACATCTTTTTATACCAGGTATGTATTTAATTTTTATTTAATAGAATATTATTATTATTATTATTATTGATGTTGAGGGATGTCGAGAGTGGTCCCTCGACAACCCTCGACATCCCTCAACATCATTCTTACTGACGGTCAAACTAAATCACACACACTCATTATTATTATTAATTTGTGAAAATATTGTTTAGTAACTGCAAATGGTGGAAATTGCCACATTTTCCCCTACCGCGAGGTTGTGTCGAATGGGAGGGAAACGGGCTCCTAATGTCAGTCGAAATAGGTTAGCTTTTGTCGAAGCGAACAACAGACATTTACACGGGATTCAAATCCAGGCGAAGGTGTAAAAATGGGTTAGATTTTGTCGAAGCGAATAACAGTCATTTACACGGGATTCAAATCCAGGCGAAGGTGTAACATTTCACAAATTTTACTGGAGAGCCTTCTAAAGTTTCGACTTCTTTCTGTTTCCATCTGGCACATGGTCAGTTTTACCAAATAAACTTCTGTATCCCCCGTAATAGTGAATTGAAGAAAAACTGACCATTTGCTACTTGATCAATGTTACATGGAAACGAAATGAGCGGATTCCCTTCATGATCACTTTTACCAGCGGAATTCTGTCCAACCAGAGGAATCGATTGTACGGGTTAATGTGAGCATGTGCCAGATGGTCATAATATGGCTATTTTTTCCAGCCCGATATTGTGACCTTCTATAATGACAAAATTATTTGGCTTTTTTTCTCCAAATTAATAATGTTACCCGTTTTCAGGTTATAAATCAACAAGTTATGCACCATATTCACTCAAAACATCAGTTTCTCAAAAAATGTCACTTGGCCACTTTTACCGATCACCCCACGAAATTACCTATGACTGAATCGTATACGTTTACATACATGTAAAATTACGTAGAGATATAAAAATACGCAAAATTACTTGAACATACGAGTCTACGATGCTCAAGTTTTGTCTATGATGTTCAAGTTTTCTCTCCTTGCTCATAAGCTTTTATTCGTGTCACACCAGGGGAAACTCCAAGTTTCCTGTCACACATAAAGACAAGCAGACATTTATGAAACAACGAATCGAAATTTCCGCTTCACTTTGCACTTGCCCTGACCGTCTCGTCCAACGTACTCGTACATCAGGTGTTTTTGTTACACGGCTGTCACTCAAAAGGCTTCTGGTCCGGAGCACTTTCAAGTGTCAAGTTACTTGTGTCACAGATGAATTGCTCAAGTACGGGGCACCGCGATGGGGCCGCAGATAAGTAGTTGGGAGCCCTAAGGGAAATCTTGGGACTCTTTGCGCTTTAGTGTACAATTTTCGGGTTCGAGTTTCCAAGGTTCAACAGCACCTGCCGCTGCTCAGCCCATAATGCACGTTTATTACCTAACACAGTGCGTTGAATATTACTTTATTCAATTCCTCCAATATTCAAATATTTCTTCAATTACGAGCACATACAACCAATATTTTCAATTTTTCCGCTGAATTGGGCTCGTACATTCCCTTTCTTGTTTTAACGATTTTCAAAGAAGAATACGCCATTGCTCCAAATTGTGTGACATGAATTTTAGAAATTTGTTTACATGCGATAACGATACCATGCCTGACCGTAGCTGCATTGTATACAATGCAGCATTAAATGCTGCATTTATATGCTGTATAAATTTTATACATAAACCCCAGCTCATTGTAGTTCCACTACGGGCGACACTAATGCCATTGCTGGTTCCATTAAAATACGTCAAGATGTCGTGACCTGTTTTTAGCGAATTTTCGAAGAAAATGAAGCTATTATTCTCGGTCCAATTTTTTTTAACTCGAATTTCCGAAATAATTGTGTACCGAAATCCGTTTCAGACCATCCTGAATCCACTGCCAAGAGACACCAAAAATTATATGTATGTATTCATATAGGTATACTTACCTATATTTATATTATTGAATGGCGGAAACGTGGTTCCAGAGGAACTCAATATTCTTGAGGCACAGAGCGGCTATGAAAGTTGAACATGCAAAAGGAAAAACTCACAATGTGATACCTCTGATATTTCGGCAAACGCCTTCGTCAGAGTAGATACAGTCTACAATTTCTACTCTGACGAAGGCGTTTGCCGAAATATCAGTATCAAATTGTGAGTTTTGCCTTTTGCATGTTTAACTTTCATAGCCGCTCTGTGCCCAAGAATGTATATATTTATATATTTACGTATGTGTCACTCCGGACGACAGAATTGACATAAAAAATTCAAATTTGCATTAAAAAATCCGTTCTGGCAATCGAAAGGCTAAGTTCGTAGATGGGCAGAATCAGGCCACTCTAAGAGGGAGAGGAGGGGGTGTTTTAGAGGGGAAAATTACCCATAAATTCGCAAAATGAAACAGTCTGACTGGTGACCCCTCATTTTAGAGTTGTTTTTTCACGCTGAACACGATGTCGAAATTAGACTTGTGATATCTCATTCCGTTCACAAACTGGAGCAATTTGATGATGAAGAAACGTGGTTGATTCTTGAGTTGTTCTTCATGGACATCATGTTTTTCAATAGAGACATTCTACATAAAACCAGTTATGTCTTCGAAAATTCGCTCTTATAGCCATGCTGCATGACTTTGGATTTTCCCCGGACACATCAGTAGTGTACCCGATGTATCTAATACAATATTATTTATTTATTTCAAGTTGTATGATTGTATTCGTAAAAATGTAATTAAACTCACTTTATACAGAAAATTCAGGTTCACCCTTGTTTATCCCTCTGCATAAAATGTATACTCTCTAAATCGGCCTTAGGCCTTGACCTCGTAATAAACTGGTGGAAAGGTCAATACCAGATCTCTCTGATCCTTAATGTGGCAATTTTCATTAAATAATTTCAAAACTCGTTTCTCTCACACAATGAGAAATTCCATTTTGGAACAACAACAAAATTGAAGAATTACATCAAATGATTCGTGCCGCTTCGAAAATCACTTTTCTAATCACCTCACAGGAAATGACCCACGAAAAGTTTGATTAAAAGGGGAGGGAAAAAAGTTGACGTCGGCATTTAATTTTTAAATATGTACCGAAGTCCTCACTTTTTTTTCTCTTTCCTAAGGAAAAATAATTACGAAAAAGTTTGAAGTAATTACGAAAGTATGACTTGCGAAAAAAGACCGAAGCAAAGCCGCTATTGGGGTGGCAATGAGGAAGAAGAAGAAGAAGAAGTCAGGTAGTAGGAGGGGGAGGGGAAACCTTTAAATAATTAAAGAAGAAAAACTTCAGAAGAGTCGGCCCTTTGATCTGGTGAATTGGGAGAAGAGAGAAACCTTAAAACAACAAGGGAAGCTCAGGAGAGGGTGAGACGAGGTACCAGGTAAGACCTTCGAAGGAAACCAATCAGGTGACCCGCCATTGTCCGAAACTATTGTCCCGGACAAGCTTCGGGGGTGCTGTCAATCAGCTGACTGAGTCTTGAAGTTCTTTTTTTTCTCTCTCTTTCCTCTCTCCATCGAAAGACGGATAATGCCCTAGAAACCTAATCCGAAAACCTCGGTTAGGCTGTGCCTAGGCAATGCGCTTCGTACCCCCGTCTCTGAAAAAAGGATGCCGCCCCAATTAGCGGCAAAGGCCCTCGTGAGCTTTTCCCATGAGAAATCTTCTTTCCACGAACGAGCCTCTTTCCTTCGAGGCTTTCGGCCCTTTCCGAGGGGTTTCAGTCCCAAAATAACAGGTAAGACCGGCGAAGTTTAAAAACATCTGATCTTATTTGGATGAAGGGGGAGGCTGCTCTCATCCCCTGTATCTCGTGAAAGGTGGTCGGCACTGAGTAACGCCAGAGAGATTTCTTGTACTTTCGAAGAGACACACATCAATCATACAAAAATAGAGTACACTTTTTTACTTTGGGGGCGAAAAACGCCGCCAATTCTCCCACGATGGTTCATTATTTTCTGTACTGATGTGTTATGTGCACAATATCCTTGAGCCCCATCGCCGGCAACTAACTCAGTGATGTTACCGTACATTTTTCATCTAACAAATACATTCGTGTAATTTTGATATTTCGTACTCCTGTCCGCCGAAAAAATAACTACCTCCAACATTTTTCCGAAATTTCATCAATGACATACATGATTTTCATTAAAAAAATGCTCGCTCATTTCTTGATATTGATAAATGTTAATTTCTTGATTACAAGGTTTTTTTTTAAAATCATCTTTATTGTTACAACTGTACGTATACTGTATGTATACATACATCTAGTACGAGTAACTTCACTCTGTTAGTTAATTAAACGTATTGTGGTTCATAGATCACTACCTACGACCACTCATCACATCACAATAGTGAGATGTAACTAGGTACAGGGGTTTGGTCCTTTTCAGCCTTCGTACATCGCCGCTGTTGTCCAGAAGGTTCAGTACTTCAATATTTCTGTGCTTGTGGAGACGGTTTTCATGGTCCGTTGCTCGACTTTTAACAACTTCGTTCACCATCTTGACTTTAAGGTCGCGATGGAGATCATCCGTTCGAACATACCAGGGGGCTATGCTCGTGAGAATTTTGTTTTGCGTTGTTTGGATTATTTTCAAGTTGCTCCTCTTAGTGCAGCCCCATAACGGGCAGCCGTAAGCCCAAATTGGTTTGATCACTTGCTCGTACAGTAGCATTTTGTTATGTATAGGCAGTTGGGATTTTCTTCCAATGAGCCAGTACATTTTCTTGAATTTGAGGTTGATTTCTTCCTTCTTCTTCTTCTTCACGTGCTCCTTCCAGCGGAGCTTGGCGTCCAGAGTCATTCCAAGGTACTTAGCAGTATCTGCATGTGAGACGATTCGGGAGTTGGTTTCTGTAGGTATTGTGCTCACTTTCCTGTATGTAAAGTTAATGTGTGTTGACTTTGCTTCGTTGAATTTTATTCTCCATCTTTTGGTCCATTGATGGATACTGTTCACGGATTCCTGTAGTTTTCTCTAGGCTTCCTCAACTGTGGAACCAACTGTCAGGATTGCTGTGTCATCTGCGAACGTCGCTGTCACAGCTTCTGTTGGTTTTGGGAGATCCCTTGTGTATAGTAGATAGAATACTGGCCCAAGAACGCTACCCTGAGGTACTCCTGCTTTTATATCCCGTAATTGGGAGTATTCTTCGTGTTTTACCCTGAAATGCCTTTCCGTTAGATAAGACACTAAAATCCTATAGTACTGTGCAGGGAGATGACTTTGTAGCTTTGCTTGAAGCCCCTTATGCCAGACTTTGATTACAAGATGGCAGGGAAAGATGGAAAGGCCCTGCAGGTGGCAATTTGCAGGCTGGAGGCCTGGTGTGTCGCCAACCACCTTTATCTAAATCCTGGTAAATGCTCTGTGGTGACCTTCCAATCGGATGAAGGACCTTGGTGTCTGGTGTGATGAGCGGCTCTACTTTTTGCGCCACATTGAGGCAATTGCGGGTGGGGCCATGCGCATAATGGGTTAAGCGGAACACAAGAGAATTTACGAGTATCCCGGCGATTGTTTCCCTGTATAAGGCGCTCGTTCTTACAATTATGGAATATGCATCTATCATATGGTCACCCCAGTACGACGTGCACAGGCATCGTCTGGAGAGGGTTCAGCATAAGTTTCTCCGCTATGTTGCCTTCAAATCGGGGATCCCATCTGCGGAGGTCGACTACAGTTCCCTACTCGAGCAGTGTAAAATGAACACGCTTGAAACCAGTCTTACATCTGCCGATCTCGCTGTGCTGCACAAGGTGCTGTGGTGCACAACGGTGCGATCAACTGCCCCACATTGCTCTCGAAGATCAATCTCCAAGTACCACGCGTGGCCGCCCGTTCACTCCTCCTCTTCTACGTACCATTTTCCATCCAAACTATCCAAACATCCAAACTACCAGCGAAATCGTCCCCTCTGCCGTCTACCACGCAGTGCAAACGTATTTCTGTCCCTTCACCCAAATTTTTATTTTTTTTAAATCCTCCCTCTCAAGCTTAAAGTCACTAGTTTCCTCCTCTGATTTATTATTCAATTAACTTGTCTATACAACGTCAAGTGTTATCCTAAGTTGAAGTACAAACTATTGTTTCAACTAAAACTATTATTGTCGAATTGAGTTTGCCCGTACATAAATAAATAAATGAATAAATGAAATGCCACCTCTTGATACAAGATTTTATCAAGTTCTGGAGGCGTTGAAGACCGTGACAGCCCCACAGCTTTTATTCATCACTACCTTCCACTGCAGGGATGTCATCGTAAAGTTGCTTCTCTTCAAAACTGAAGATGACGCCTTGAAATCCCGAACGGGGAAAGAACCGCAGGTTAAGTTCTTTAATTTAATTTTTATCCGATTTAATTGGACTTAGTTAGTTAATGCGGGATTTTTAATCATTTTTTTTTAACCTCACGACAGACGCATCTCGAGTGCATGAAGGGGTTTCCGCCGGAATGACGTTCGAGCGGGGGGGGGGGGGGTCGCGAAAACAAGTGTGGAAGATGTGATGGAGGTCCTGTGGGGAGGGGGGGGGGAGAAAACCTCAAAAACAAGTGTGTGGTAGAAACGGCGAGGGCTCGGTAGAGGGGGGGGGGAATATTCTTTTAATTAGAAAAGGGCCTCCTCCAACCGCGCCGCGCTCACTAATTAGTGGTGACATTTTAGTTGTCCTCGAGTGCACTCGAGACCTACCGTGTCAACCCGCGAACGCCCTCCGCTAAATCCTCATTTTAAAACCTCAACCGCCCCCGCTTCTTGTCGCCACCATCACCACCGACATTCTACGAGTACATCGCCCTGCCACCGCCTGCTACGTGAAAATCCCTCATTTACCCCCGACTCTACTGTCGTGAGGTTCTTGAAGTGCCCTCAATTGTCGATCGTTACGGTTCAACTCCTGCTCATCATAAACATTATGTTTCTCAACTGTTGGTTAAGGAATCAACAGACGATAATCGTATTACGCCTTGAAAGTAGGGATGGGACATCGGACCCTCACAATCTATTATGCCATCGATTGTAACATCGGAAGCCCACAATCGATGTCACTGATTAATTGCGCCTCCACAATCGATCATCGACGATTTTTGTCGATTTTTTTATTCAGTCTCAACCCAATTTTTTTTAATGGAAAATTGGTCGAAATCGTTTGAAACCGCAGAATACCCAAATGTGCAACAAACATTGAAAGATCCATGGTAAAAAGAAAAGAAATACTACAGAACATGAAAAACAAACTGAAACTCGGACCTCCTTTAGGAAATTTCACGGTGATCACGAAACTAGTGAGGAAGAAATGGGGGTTTCAGATATCTGCCTCCCTCTGGCCACTCTGAAGTCATCACCACCTCCCTTCGCTACCACCCGATCACCTAGCCATCCAGCCCTCTGACGTCATACGCTCGTGCGTCATAGGCTCTGACGTACTAGTTGGCCTCCTGCCAGCCGTCTGACGTCATAGGCTTTTACGGCATAGGCTTTGACGTACTAGTTGGCCTCCTGCCAGCCGTCTGACGTCATACGCTCGTGCGTCATAGGCTCTGACGTACTAGCTGGCCTCCTGCGAGCCGTCTGACGTCATAGGCTTTTACGGCATAGGCTCTGACGTACTAGTTGGCCTCCTGCCAGCCGTCTGACGTCATAGGCTCTTACGGCATACTCTTTGACGTACCAGTTGGCCTCCCCAAGCAGCACAACGACGTCGGTCCGACGTCGTAAGAGGTCGGGAAATCCGACCTGACTTCGGGCGACGACGTCGTACCGACCTCACCACGACCACATGCCGACCAATGTGGGGAATGATTTCTTGGTTGTACCGACGTCGCCGCCCGACCTCAGGTCGGGTGACGACGTCGTGCCGACCTCACCTCGACCAAATGCCGACCAATGTGGGGAATGATTTCTTGGTTGTACCGACGTCGCCGCCCGACCTCAACTGACTCAATACAAAACCGACATCTTCCGACGAGGAAGGTTATCTCTCTCCACGGAAATCATTAAGATGGTGGATGGTGAAATACTTGGTGTGAATATTACACGGTACCTACCAACTCCCGTATGTAAGTTCATGTCTCTTCATATCATCCGCGGAGAAAAATTTAACGTGAAATGCTCGATTCTATCTCTCAAAAACCATTGCCCTCCGAATTTGAGACGTTATAAATATTTTTTCAATTTGGTAACTATTGTGAAAATGTTATGACGACTTATTATTTCGCTGGTTTCACTATTAAACTGCTGTATTTCCTTGGTAACTATCAGAGTTATTATTACATTTGAATTTCAGAAATAAATATATTGGAAAATGATTTAAATTAATATCTAACCTCAACCTAACCTGTAATGGAAATGGAAAAGATGGCGAACTAGGGATGTTCCGATATTGTTACACGATTGTGTAACAAATCTGTAGAGGATCTGACCAGGTCTACCTCTCGTCGGCTGATGTACAAAACATGTACAGAAATATATAGTAACGTAGTTCCCAAACGGTACAACAGAATGAGCGCCTGTAGCGTCCCACCTGCGTGTTATCGCCATCGCCATTTCACTATAGATATCCGACGTTGTGGCGACCTCGTCTATCTTTACTACAGATATCCGACGTCGCGGCGACCTCAGCGTTATATAGTACAGATATACGACGTTGTGGCCACCTCGTCAACCTGTAATACAAATATCCGACGTCGTAGCGACCTCGTCTATCTGTACTATAGATTTCCGACGAATCTCTCGTCGTACCGACGTCGTGATGACGTTAATATTTGACATACAGATTTCCGACGTCGGATATACTACAGATTGGGTAGCAAGTCGTGAAATCCGACCAATTGTGCTGCTTGGGTCCTGACATCCGTCTGACGTCATAAGAGCGTGCGTCATAGGTGCGTCTGACGTAGTGGCCCGCCTGTCGATTGTGTTCTGACGTGATCTGAGGGAAAAGGGTGAATCAAGGGAACAAACTTTTCCCGTTTCAGTTTATGTGCCAAAGCAAAGACATGAACATTTCAAAAGAAGGTCAACTCCATCCTGTTGTTGAGACAGTCGAGAATTAGGTAAATGCTTGCGTACGAGTCTGCAACACATTGGGACATTTTATGTCTTTGAAGAAGGGATTCGAGGGCCTTCGAACAATACTACATTGACGTACTAGTTGGCCTCGTGACAGCCGTCTGACGTCATACGCTTGTGCGTCATAGGCTGTGACGTAGTGGCCCGCCGGTCGCTTGTGTTCTGACGTGATCTAAAGGAAAGGGTGAATCAAAGGAACAAATTTTCCCCGTTTCAGTTTATGTGCCAAAGCAAAGACATTAAAATGTCAAAAACTAAATGCTTGCATACGAGTCTGCAACACATTGGGATATTTTATGTCTTTGCAGAAACTTGTATGAAGGTTGCATTCGTGTTGACAATATAAATTATTGAGAATGATCACCTGTGTGTAAACAATTATTTAAACAATCACGCTCATACCGCAGCTTGTCGGCCACGCACTTCGCAGTGGTTAACGTAATATGGTTAGGTAAATCGAGAGCTATCCAACGAGTGGTGAACGATTTTTGTACGATGAGAACTGGCGAATTCTAGTGATCTAGACAGTAGGGTGATCTGTACAAAGAAGATAATGAACCGTTGTGTCAAGAATTTGCAGAGTTTTTCAACTTTGGATCCTGGTTGTAGAGAAAACATCGATGCATCGTGGCCTAACAATTGATCATCGGAAAAAAATCGGAGCTTCACAATCGATTGTGAAAAATCGATGATCGGTGTTGAAAAATCGATTTCTATAAAAAATCTATTATCGATTCCCATCTCTACTTGAAAGACCCTCGAAGGAACACGTAAATAATGGATCAGTTCCAATTCAACCGTCCACAAATTATTTAGCAGCGTTTAGTTATTTCAGTTTCTTAATTTCAATGATGAACCATTGAAATTAAGATTCGAGATTCAAGATTTTATTTGACACAAAATAATACAAGATAAAACACGGCAATAATTATATATAAAGAAAGAAAAAAAAAGTTCTCAGAACTTGTATCCCTCCGTGGAGTTGCAAATGTCACCTCTTTACCAGTACAATGAAAATAGATATAACTCTTCTTCACAACGATTAACAAAATAAAAAATGAATTATAGACCACAAGACAAACAAATGAGTTCTCAAGACTACATTTCCCTCAACTTTTCTGTTATATAGTTCTTAAACACCACAACATTGCGAAAATGACGAATACCTATATGATTTTCATAAACAAAGCTCAATGCTACAACATACGCGTTTCTCCTATATATCTATGTTAATTTTTGGTAATCTAATATTCGATCTACATGCCGTTCGCGTTGAGAGCTGCTCTCAACTGTGATGTATTCTCGAGATCGCATCCTGTCTTAAATAAGTACATGAATACACGCCTCTCGCTTAAAAATATCCCTAACTCTCAGACAACCCATCTCCCTATAAAGTAAGTTAGTCCGACTCCTGGAAGGCTTATTCAGCATAATTCAGCTCCCTTCAAACTAGGTGGGTTGACGTTTCAAGATACAGCGTCACACAACTCTCAGATATAATAGGTAAACAAAGCAGGGGATGTAGCAACACCCAGATCAAAACCTAGGCATAACTTTGGCCTAAGCCTTGGTGGAACTCAGACATTAAGACTGCTTACGAATAATTTAAAAAAAAAAAAAAAAAAAAAAAAACACCCCGGAGAGGCCCTCGTGAGAGTCTAGAACATGATAATATTTTTGCTTGGCACGCTAATTTTTGTATAATTTTTCAACTTTTCCGCTTCTTCTTGTCCCCGAGCTCTGTTGACCCGTTGACTGTGGTACGGTAAAATGGTAAAACTGAGAAAAAAACGAAGACCCCCGTGGGAGTCTCGAACCTTGACATGAAAATGTCTGCTTGACACGCTTGTTTTTGTGTAGTTCTTGTATAATTTTTTGTAATTCCGCTTCTTCTTGTACTCGTGCATGCAGCGTACGCAGACGTCTTGACTTTGATAGTGGATGATCATCCATGGCAAATTCGAGATTTATTCTCTGGGATCCTCACCAAGATTGATAATGGTGAGAGTTTGACGCCAGAAGAGGCAGTCAGAATAGCGTCCAGATTTTTACAAGATGCAAGATGCTAGTACAAGAGGCAGTCCAACAGACGGAATTAATCTTAACGACTAATTCATAGGTTTCTTACGGTTGCATAGTTATGTTAGACAAAACAAAGACAAATCTGAAACTTAAAGTTGTGTTGCTGACAACATTGTTCACATTTTCACATTTTTTCATCCTGTACAGCTCTTCTGCCACATCTGGTTAACATGAAACTATTCGATAAAATCAGACGATTCCGACGAGCGGTGAACGATTACCGTGGGATGCACACAGACGGAGTTACAATTACTTAACTACGGATCGGTTGTTCATGAAACTCATGCCAAAAGGAGGATACTACAAAATCGTAGCACAAAATCGGGGAGGCCAGAGCAATGACATTTTCATGTCAAAAGGCATGAAGTCAGTACAGTACAGTATCTACCAACGAACATTCGAAATTACCGGAGACACGAAAAGTACAAGTATAACTACAAGTAAATACAAGTAAAATATATAATAACTTGTCCCCGGTAATTTGGTTTTGTGTTATCGAGTTTCTTGTTCTTATTGATATTATCTTTTAACTTCATTTTACAACCCTTCCTATTGACAGGGTAGTGAAAAGTGACAATTTAGTCACCTTTTACAACATAAGCACAATATTTCACCCCATTGCTCCAGTTCTTTCATGATATGAAAGTTGTGAGACTATAATGGCGTTAAAACAGAACAGCGATTTAGACGGAAAATAATGAACCGTTGTCGAAACATTTGCAGTGCTTCCACGCAGTGAAATGTGGTCGCACGTGTTTGTGTAATAAATAATATTGATCGGTAGGTGAAATTCATCGGTTCCCGTACCCCAAACCTCAGTCGTTCCGGGATGGACGATGCGTTAGCGTTTGAGCCCGTGTGAGCGCGCAGTAGTGGAATGCGTGGCCCTCCGGACTCCGCGACTTTCACAGACGTAACCAATTGGATTTGCTTGCCTGTCCCTGGGGAACCTTGCGGAAAAAGGAGTGGGAAACTGTTGCCCGAGCCGCAACCACACACGAACACGCTCGTTCACAGGCTCGGAGAAGATTATTTTTTTCGGAGCAAATGCTCTTTCTTTTGGCCTCCTGATTCCCTTGGGAGAAATGATTACGGGTGATTTCCTTGGCCGAGGCGTTGATGGCTGTTGCAGATCGTTCCGTCGGGATCGCAGAAAATATCTGGACTATCCATTTGGATACAGGAACAGAACAAATGGGATCATGCACTCAGTCTCATACCGAAGTGCGTATTGTACTGCGAGCGACGTATTCCACTCGAATGAGAAATATTGAATTATAAGTCGTCACTTAAGAACAATAATGGCCTATCTGAAAAACCATCACTTTTCAGGAACAACAAAAAACACGTTTTTTAACAAAAAACACGCGCATTTTTAAGCTCAAAACCCATTTTTTTAGATAGGCCATTATTGTTCTTAAGCGACGAAATGTCTCTTGGTGATACGAAAATAAGCGATGAAAGTTCTTGCTGAAGTTCTGGAACAAGGTTTGACTTTGACTTGTTGTACAGAGGGCAATCTGAACCAATGTAATAATTTATGAAATGAAAGACGCGATGAAGCTTTGTGATGGCGTTGAATAAAATGATTCATTTTGGTGGGAATACTCGGAACTAATTGGATTTAGTCAGGATAATCGACACATATTATGTCAGCCTCTTATGCTTCCTGTAAATTGCAGTCACTTTTCTAAAAACACCAAGTATTGATAATTACCTTGCGATTACTGTTTGAATAAGTTATGGTAAACCCTGAAAAACTAAGAGAAAAAGGCCTGGATAGGTCATTGTGACCTATAATAGGCCAAATCGTCAATCACTGGGAATCTAGCTGTAAGAAAATGTGTAAACTGCTTAAAATAATATCTGTTTTTGTGAAATAATTTAAGAAAAACCATTCTTCTGTATTTTCCAATACATTGTGAACATCATTTATCAGTATCAGTTCTACAAACCTACGATCACCTGTAACAGTTTACCTGGTTTCGATAGTGATGGTTCACGACTTTGCGCAAGTGGTGCTATTTTAACCTTGTTTTGTCATAGATATTTGTTATATTTCTAACAATATGTTCAACTGTACTGTTTGCTCGATTCTTAAGCTTTCGTCAGCTATTTTATCATGTATCTTACTTATACACGTGAACGCCTGGATACATATATTCAAAAGTCATCGATCATGAATTATTAGTATGTACAATCATGTACTTTCTGGATTTGTAACCCGAATCTTCTACTGGCCCAAAACCATGGAAATTGAAGCGTCGTGTCTCCTTGTGCTCGTGAACCCTCAAATGTATTGAGAGTAGCTGTATTTTGTCCGTTACTATTACTTGATTTGGATTAACTACCTTTGACAAAACGCAATTGATTCAGTCCTGAACCTGAATAATACATATTACAGTATAACGCTCTCCGTGGCCAAGGAATCTATTGCGTTCACGGGGTCTCTTCCCTCTAAGCTTTATGGAGGATCTCATTAACAACAAACAATAATCGTTCTTTATTTATATCCACTTTATATCATGACATTCAGTTAATATTGGTTACGTAGTACCTAGTTGACCATTCATTCCATGTGGGGAACACGTTCTTTAACCTCCACTTGAATCGGTGCCCTCAATATCGTGATATTGTTCTTGGAGGCCGTTGTATTGAAGTATTGATGTATACGATGCATTCCATACCTAGAATTCTCGTCCGTGACCAACTCGATAGAGCTAAATACGAAGGTATTTAAAACCATCGTAAAGAACCTATTTTTTTACTCGGTCTACTGCGAAAAACGTCAATCCTCGTTTTTCATCCTTAGCGGGAAGATGAATGTTTCCCCTGAAAAATCGCAGAAGCTCAAAAATTCCTTTCCCACAGCAATAAAACTGTTTCGTGAACTGAAGTAGAATGGTTGGACCGAAGTTGGACAAAACCGAGGTGTCAAGGATGCGTAAGGCACTTTGGGAGATGTAAATAAACAGCGGGGAATCTTAGTCAAGGGGAAGACAGTAGTACATAAATCTTGTTCGGTTTTCATTCAGAAATTTACAAGGGACGGTGGCTGAGATCCTTACGTCCGATTCAAAGCCTTGTCACCTGAGGTCCAGAGGCCCTGAGTGGGTATTTTTTTGTGGTAGGAAGGTCTTCTTTTACGGGTCCGACTCTTCTCTATTTTTTCCGCTTTTTTTTTGTTATCGACCATTGCGCTGATCTTATCTCCACGTTGAAGGAGGCGTATCAAAACAATTAGTTTCCTACGAGGCCGCCCGTCACCGCTGGTTCTCATGTAAATGTCGGGGTAAAGGTATCGAAATTCATTAGAGCCATTCATCATTCTTGGGGATTGTAATGCATTCATGTATGCATGCCCTGTCCGATATTCGGGGTTTCCTCTTGACGTTTTTAAGACTCTGTGTCTATGGAAATCTTACTGCATGTAAGCGCGGCTAACGAGGCTCCTAAGTTGTCTCAACACTGGAACATCTCAGCAAATGTCTCATGACGAATATGAACGGAAAAACCCCTCAAAACATTTTCCACAACGTCCGAAACGTTATTTCATTTTGTATTCACCACGAACCTCTCATGCGTCTTTCAAAACCCAATACGATCTTCTTCATAAGAATTAATTAATGATCCAGTATTAATTTGGCGATAGGTTACCGGCGATTCAGGAACCTTTCCAGCGCCCAACGCGGACTGGAATCCACTGGAACGCGCTGGAAAGGTTCTCAAAACGCCAGTGACCTATTACCAAAATAACCTAATACCAGACGGTCGCTGTTACCCGAAACTAACTCAATATCCACTCGAGTTATTTTCTCTTTATTTCTTTCTTTGGTATTTCTTTATTTGCACCAAGTAATAATATGTAGGTATACAAAGTTAATACACAATCTATTTATAAGCAATATTCATTCAACAATTGACAGTTATGACCGCACACCTTTCACGCATTCGTTTTCCGTAACCTATTACCTGGAATAGCCCCAGCCAACCTATTATCACGGAATCCCGAACGGCCGGCGACAAAGAAGCCCTCAAAGGCCATTCCCCCAAGTTCTCAAAACAGTTATTCAAGTAATGGGTTTTTCTGGTCATAGGTTATCTGGTATTAGGTTATGTGAAGCGGTTACGTTAAATATTCTCCTCCTCTGAGAGATGATAGAGAGAAAAACTTAGTTCTGAAACTAAAACTAAATTAAATTTCTATGTCTGCCCACAAAACCGTACGTCGTCGAACGCCAATGTAAACGCTTGCATTCGAGTCTGCAACACATTGAGACATTTTCGTGAAATCCCCCCCCCCCCCCAAAGAAAATGTCGCCGTTTGTCCATTATAAACACAGAAAACAAAAATAAAATAAAAATTGTTATTTTTTTTCAAATGTTATAATTTTTTATTTAAAAAAAATAAAATTGTTTTATTCTTCCATCGGTTCAATTTCTTCTGCAGTAACACTGAGTAATGGGCGGTGATGTGAAAAGTATGAAGTGTATGCCAGTGTCTTTATATTAGAAACGTTCCGTTTAAATACTCCATCAACGCAAGTCATATTGCGAGTTGTTGATACATCCAGTGAGTTATTTAATTGGCAACCGAATGTTTCAGTCATGAATTTGGGAAGCTCTTCACCCTCTTCTGTAGGGATGGGAACCGCAAACTCTAGTATCGATACTAATGGTATCGATACTCGTTTTTTGTTTCAATACCAGGTATCGATATATTGGTTAAAAAATATCGATACTGAACAATATTGAAAGTATTGAATCGAAGAATTCCCGGGTAACCCAAAGGTGCCCTTACTGACAAGGTAAAATGGAAAAACCGCGGGTTAAATTCAAAATGTATTTATTAATATGTATATTTTATCATACATCCATTTCACATGTAATAATATATTATGTGTATGATATAAGTCAAATAAATAAAATCTAAAATGATTTTTCCCCATAGACTAGTTTTAACAGTTCGGACGGCACCGACACATATATTATTTATTACAAGTCATTTATTCAAAGTCAAATAAATATAATCTAAAATGAATTTTTTTCCCACAGACTAGTTTTAACAGATGCTAAGAAAACTCTTTGAGATAAATGTGTTGGCGTCAACCTGTTACCATAATCATCCATTATTCGGGCACACAGGGAAAACAAGCGTTCGGACGGCACGGACAAAGCTAGAATGGTAATGTACCTACGAGCCAATTTGTATAGTTCAGGGTACTCCGGTTTACAGGCTAGCCAACGGTGGCAGTTGGAGGTTGGAGGTTGTGAGGCGTTCTGAGCGGTACGCAGGAGTTAAGGAAGAAATTATTCGTGTTTTGTTCAATCGTACACAACACAGTAATTATAGAAGTATCCCGTGTTCAATACTCGATATTTTTCTAAAAAAGTATCGATACTCCCTAGTATTGCTTTTGAGCAGTATCGATACTAAATATTCGATGTATTGAATCAAAAGTATCGATACTTCAAAATATCGAGGCAGTATTGCCCAACCCTACTCTTCTGATCTAAAGTCGATATTGAAATCGAGTGAGAGGAATGTATTCTAGTTCTATAAATCGAGAGGTTTCCAATGAATGGTGAACGGTTTTTGTCCGACTACACATGACGAAGTACTATTCCCCTAGCAACGACTCGGTTGTACGCGGAAATCGTCAGAAACTCATTTGGGACAATTTTCGTAGTCAATTTTCGTAACGGTTTTTGAGTTATGTGCCATAATATTATGAAAGACGTGAAAATGTCAAAAACTTGCTCGAGGACTGGTCCTTTGTTAGCACTGCTCGACGGGACATCGCATCGAATAACCAGAGATGACGATGATGATGATGATGGATTCAATGTTTGACGGCTGGAGACCGATTATTATTATTCTTTTAAATTGTACTCATCCATTCTACCTTTCTTGTAATTGAGATCTTTTCTCCAAATGGTCCACGGGCCTCCAGATATAGGTAAGGGTTTCCACCAAGCCCGGATATAGATAATTTGATTCCATACCCTATTCCTATGAACGTAGTACTGCGATTCCGACGCCCCTTCATACGAGCATTCAGTGACTTGCGGCAAGTGACATTTGGCTACACTAAACAAGGTATAACTAACGTGCTATGAACATTTCGGGAAAAGTTTAAAAGAAAAACAACAAACCATTTTCACAGATCGATTGGTCTGGCTAATGGTTGGCATTTTTTGGTTTTTCTCTTCTTCTCTTCCCTACCGAAAAAAATCTCAAGGGAGAGACTGTTGGTATAGCACGCGCGGGTTCTGGTCTGCTGAGCAGCCGCGATAACATCATTCCAGGGGCCCCCATTGTGTGGCGGACAACCCCTTCCTTGGAACAAACCACGTCCTAAATCGTTCACTTAGCGAGTCCCGATCGACAAAAACTGGATGGGAAACTCACGGTCTCCTGAGCACGGACGTTCAAATCTAGGAATGGGTTTTGAACGAAAAGGGGACTCAGTGCAGACTTGGATAGTGGAGATATTCCTTGATTCCACACAGTATATGGTAATGTATGACATGTCGTATACCTACAATGAAACAATGCATCGTCAGTAAAGTTCGGATGTAACGCAGCAAAATTTAATAATTTGATATTCAATACGGATTGGATACGCATATGCATAATAAAATATTATTCGTGCCACTTTATAAGGATAACCCTATTCCTCAATCAAGTCTAAAGTTGGTAAATAATTCCGTTCATTTTAGATCCAGTCCCTTTGAAACATAATGAATACATGCGATACTTTTCGATACTTCTATAAATGTAAAAATAAATTGAAACCCATTTTATCTCATAATTTTATGAAAATGAAACACTGAAACGTTGTATGTAACGTTGATTTGAATGCGGATCTTTTTCTTTGCAGAATGATAACCAAGGTTTTGGGTGGAACCGCCGAACTTTAACTTTTCTAAGTTTAATTTTTGTGATGTGGGATCTACTGGAAGGTACTTAACGCCAGGTAATCGTTAAATATACCTAGTTCTATTATTTTCAAGAATTAGTACCTCAAGACTAACCTAGCCTACCTGAGAAGACCTCAAGAGGGGCTGAACAACATGGCCCAAGTGTTTTTATAAAAATTTACAGGACACACAAAAACTGTTTATTTCTACAATTTGGGAACATATACGTGAATGTTTAAAACGGTAGACACTTCTGCGAGCCAATAAACTATACAGAAAACTTACGGGATGATGAATAATTTTAATTAATTTTAATCTGAATCCCGCTGAATAAAAAAAGGCAATAAGCCCAAAAATGTCAGTTAGGCCATGTTATTCTGTACTATTTGAGGTAGGCCATGTTGACCAGCCCTATCTCAGGTAGGCAGTTGTGTTCAGCCCCATTTGAGGTAGGCCTTGTTGCCACTTCACCCTCGATAATACATGTAGATTTCCAACTCGTAGTCTCTAATACTTGGAAGTGTGATTGACATATTGTAGTACAACTGGTTATTACACCATTCGGGGTCAATTAAGAGAATCATGATTCACTCAGTAATACACTGTGCGTTTTCGTGTAGTGCTCACCACACGTGCCAACGAAACCTCCCAACAGAATCGAAATCAAACGGATCGTTTCTATAGTTTATTCGATTTGGTCTCGAAGGGGAAAGGAAAATAAATTAATATCGTGCGTGTGATACGGAAATAACGCGTGAAATGAACGTAATGGGGACCTCTCAAGGAAGGAAAACAGTCGACCCACGAATGGCTAAAGCAAATACAACTTGGCAACGATGCAGAGGGATTAGAGAAAAGAGAGAAGAATAAAAAACCGAAGTTTTTAGGCGGAAAGGCTGGAAAAAAGGGGATAAAGTCATGCAAATGGGGACCGGTAGCGAAGGGGAGATCTGGGAAACGGTAAATTATTCTTGAGACGAGAAGGAAGCCGCTCATGAGCTTCCATTAGGTTCGCGAGCAACAGTTGTTGACTTAGTGCTATCCCCTCAATATCGTATTTTGTCCAAAAATGTATTTTCAGGTAATGATTATTGGGAGTTGGAAAGGCCATTGTGCGAATTTTCAGGGTCTAATCAAACTATTTTGGTTATATAAGGAATTAGTAGCAGGGCAATTTTTCGGAACACAAAACCGTATTTTTTAGGATCGGAGGGTGAAGAGAGAGGGATGAAGCAGTGGCTGAAGTTACTCTAAACCAAAAACTATCGCCTATAAAACCTCATCACGTGAAGGATCTAGTGAAGAAGTGTTACACTACAGTAGAAGAAGTGTTACACTACAGTAGAAGATGCAATGACCACCAGCCAAGGCACAAACCAAAAATTGAAGAAAGAACATGTGGAATTGATTTCATAACTCAAAAAAATGATAATGGGAATGATTCTGCGTTGGACTCTCTAATTCATTGGAAGCGTGTCAAGTCTAATTCACCTGATTTTACTAGAAGTT
Source organism: Stenodema calcarata (assembly GCA_963920205.1). Taxonomy (NCBI): domain Eukaryota; kingdom Metazoa; phylum Arthropoda; class Insecta; order Hemiptera; family Miridae; genus Stenodema; species Stenodema calcarata. The sequence goes on along the minus strand of OY986049.1, from coordinate 26,533,724 downwards.
TCGCAGATCATCAGAAGCGGTTGAAGGACCACGAAAATGTGATGTTACGTTGAACTATTTGATGCCTTCAACAACGAGAATTAACGGGTTTTTATTCTATGAAAGACGTTTTGGTCGGTCATATCAAGCTAGGCCAGAAACTGGATCGTGTGTTGGCATGAATCGAAATGTACTGATATTCATAATTATATTGATTTTTCCCCTCATTGATTTTTATGGTGTTGAAATCAATCAAAATAGCTGACTCATCGTGTTTTGGCAGACCGCCAAAGTGCTCGTAGTAGAGCCAACACTTCGTGGTTGCCAACAATTTTTATCAAACAAAGATCAACCCATACAACAATCAAATAAGCTGCCCATGATGTAGGTGTTTGCTGCATGGTGGGTATTAAAATCAATATTTAGGTATTTATTTCGAGTTAGTACTAATTTTAATGCTGTTTCATTCCTGTCTTTCCAACCTAGAATCAGAGCGGTGAACCCACTGAAGTTATCAGTATCGATGAGGGATTGGGAATGTGCTGGATTTTGTACCATCGTCCTGGATATTGGATTCAACACCGTACAGTTTCCATCTGATTCAATCGGTAAGAAAGCAAAATTAATGCGTTCTTACCTACTTCTTAAAGGTCAAAAGCAGACGCTGCTGTTAGACCTCGTAAGACCTATAGAGTTTACATGTATTTATTTATAAAACAGTCATTGCAAGGACTAATTTAGTTTTCCAACTCACTCCGAATAAAATTTACTTGGAATTCAGTTTCTCCATTTATTTAATTTCTAACGAGCGACATGCCGTGAGTTTGTAAATGTCGTTGAAAAAATTGTTGCGCGTATTTTAATCTTATCTTTTTTATCTATCCACGTCAACTCATAGACATCGTAATAATGTCTGGTTCTCGGGATATGGACACGGCCGAAAAACAAGATAAGTTGATGATTCACCGTAACAATTCGTATTATTCCACGGAGACGTCTATAACGTTTCGACTTTAGTGTCACTAAACTGGGACCTAAATGAGACGTCGATGACCTCAAACGGTATAGTAAGGATGCACCTCATGTACATTAGTACGTTACTAGTTGAATGGTTCACACAAGACTTATTCATGATCGCCATTTCATGCATTCCAGGAACGAACACGACGTTTCAAAATATTTCTTCAGGACGTTTCAAAATTCTGCGCTATTACCAGGTATACATCATACAGCACCTACATATTGTGGAAGGTAGATTGTTAAAACGTTCACTGAGGATGACAGGGATTGTATTTTTCGTGTTCGAGCTGTTTTGTTTTTGTGTGTGCCTCAAATTAGTAACTCACGTCCATCCAATTCCCAAAAAGTTTATTCAGAGGAAGAGCTAAGAGAGCTGATGGAAGCTCTGGTTTCTGATGACGAGGACGATGACGACAGAACGGAAATCTCTTTCCACTCGGAAGAATGATCAGTGTGATAATAATGTAGGTACCTAGGAATTTCTTCCTTTATGTTCGTAATTTGCATGCATACCAAAGCCTAGTTTACGAGTAGGTACCTACCTACTGAAGGCTGTGATCAAATTTATTTACCTATCTTACGAGTTGAATGAATATTGATTTTGTTCATGCATTGAGACTGAGAATTCAACGGATTTTGTCACCTAGAGCCTCTTATTTGATAAAAGGGAAGTAAAATGAGACTTACCTTGCAAAAAATGTACAACAGTTATTGTAGGTAATACATTAAATGTATTACCTACAATAACTGTTGTAATAAAATAAATTTTATTATATCGAAGTACATTATAGCTGCTGAGTTTTTGTTAGCCCATTGTTTTATGTATTTCATATTTACCTATATTATCAAATTTCCAAGTTTGGTAGTAAATTGTGAAACAATAAGAATCATTCTACCTTGAAGCAAATAAGATTAGTGAATTTTCAGAATTTTGCAGAGTCATAATGTGGCTCAAAATTGCTTTCTTCTTTCTGATTATTGATATCAGAACGCCAATACTCAATTCTCAAGTATGAAAGGACAGTTTAGATGAATATATCCAAAGGTACTGAACCAACGCTTCATTGGAATTAGCTATGTAAGCGAAACCGCACAGGTTCTCCATTGGACTCTCCTAAATTACGGCCGACACGGATCCGTGTCAGCTGCATTTTTGCAGCAAACTGCTGCTTTTTTCCCAAATCATTATTTTATTCTTTCTTTTAGTGGTCTAATGATTAAAAAAAGAAACTCATATCCGTTTTTTGGAAGTTTAGGGGTCCATCCTGCCGCAGTGAATGTGTCACTGAGATGACGCGAATCGTGGCACGGAAAGATAATTCTAAATTCAATTCAAGTCACTCCGGGAAAGGGGGGTCTACAAAGTGAAACCTAGGTATTTGCTGTGTTGATGGCCACTTGGAGAACTTTTCTGAAATATTTTATGAAAATTCAGACAACTTTTCTGGTTTGAACGTGAAATGGCGGATGGATCTGTAACTGTCCAAATGGATCAATGTCCAATATACCGGGAGAACTGCAACATGGTACATAAGTTCTTGTTGGGCCTTTGGGGAGCACTGTTAACTGAAATGGCTCTCGGACAGTAACGATCGGTATTGGCAGTACAGTTGACTTTCTCCGGGCAACTATCAAAAGCCGCCTTCTCACCTTCGAAAAATGTAGAAGACGGAAAAAAATGAAAACAAGGACAGCTAGCGGGTGTCTGTCCCGCTCCGAAACCCGCATATTTGACTTCGTGGAAACTTTAGTCGATGATCGGATCTATCGCAGCATTGGGACTATGGCACACCCACAAAGGCTTCCTCCAGTTCGTCACGACGAATGAAGACATCGCGAGACGTGAGTTCGACAGGATGTCAGACGGTTGCGCGACAACCGGGAAATGCTGTGTTTACGGTGATGTTTCAGATCCGTCACCAGTGAATTTCTTTGGGACGAATATTCGGGTACCCCTGACGAATATTCCTAACGAATTCCACTTCTTAGATTGGCCATTTTAACCTCAACTCACCACTGTGCAGAGGCATATTTCGACGTTGCTTGTAGTTCATTATTTTCCAAGTTTGTAACATTATGATCAATTATCATTGCAATTTTGTTTTCTATGCACATTATCCATCATACATTGAGGAGAAAAAAGAACTAAATCTAGGGTTAAATTCATGACGCCCCACAACGAAATTGTCTCTAAATGTACTCAAAAAGAGATGCTTAAATTATGGAAACATTTGGAATGACCAATTTTCGAGGATGCGACATTATTACTTAGGATTCAGAATGAAGCATCTCCCGTGAAAACACCCTGTAATACTCATCATTACACCCACCAATAATGGAGGTAGATGTACCTCCATCGTAATACTTATCAATGCTCATTAATTACTTATATTTTATCCATTCACTTTTTTTCTTAAGTAGTTTCAACTGTCTTAATAAAATATAACTGTCTTACTGAAAATATAATATATTTTCTGCCAACTCAACCATCTCACTTATGTTATGTACATGCTACATGTTACATGTACATGTATTATGCTGTTATGTATTATGCTGACTTCATAGAAGTATATTTATTTTTTAAATGTGCTTTCTTTTTCGATTTCTTGTGATCTGTTCCGCATTTTCTTGAATTATTCCGTTTGCCCGTGTTGTGCAAAATTAAAAAATGCTCAATTTACTTTCTATCACTTGGTCAACTAATTTTCAACATCCTTCTAACATTGAATGAGACGAGATGCTGATCAGAGCGAACGGTAACATGTTCCAAGTCATTTACGACTCCCCCCGTTTTCCCTGTTGTATCATTGCGAAATAATTGTCAGAAATGTTTATCGAAGTGATTAAAATCGAACCATTAGTCCCTCCATAAAATATTAAACGAGAAAATCTGTTATTATAGGATACACTTAATCGGAGGATTAATGAATTGCCTGGACGTTCATACACAGGCATAAATACGAGACGACACCAGAAGGTGTATGAAGCGCACGGCGATCAACAACCAGCGATAATTTGCTACCTCGCGATATCGAGCTCTCCGGTGCCTTTTGAATGGGAGACCAAAAAATAAAAAACTTTTATGCAGCCGAACCTAATTGTTAACGAAGACAAGATGGATGCTCTGAGGAGGAATCGTGACTCGGGGACTATTATGGGATGGTTTAGAACGAAGGGAAGGACCTTCAATGTTAAACAAACAACGTCGCTCCCGGAATTTATGCTCTTTATACCTCCCGTTTTCTCGGTGCGAGGAGGAAAAAACGAATTATATCCCCGGAGGTTATTTCCACCGTAATGTCTTAATTTATGTGTTTTTGTCGGAGTGGGGCTCTAGAGGGGGTTGCCCCACCTTCGTATCCTTTTTTGGAAAGGCGTCTTGTCATAATTTAAAAACCCGTACAGACCATAGCGGAGTTCCGCGTCGTTAGCGATTCAATCCCATTTTTTCCATACGTCGGCGTTACCCTGTTCGAGAAGGACGAAGAGTTTCAAGGAGACAATTTCATTCACTAGGAAACTAGGAAATTCAAACCAGAGCTCGCCATCAACGCAGAGCATTAAATCTACGATTAAACTAATTTACTACGGAGCAGATAGTATCTGTATTACAATTCGCGTTTGCTATCAAAACCAGCTCATTCCACATTTTTCTGAAATCCACTTTTTTGCATACTTTGAAAGTTTAGAGGGTCCTTCATACCCTGGCGAAAGGATATAGCTCAAATCCAGCTCATTCCAACCCAAAACTAGATGAAAAGGTTTGCCCTCTGGATCAAATCCAGCTCCCACCAGCAAAATGGTTTGCCATTTTGTCATATCCCACCAGGAGCGTTCTCTCCTTGCTCTCTGCATTTTATTTACAATGTTATTTTTCATTGATAAAAAAAACATTCTGTTCCATTTGGCGTTGCGATTGATGACCTTTTGGTTTATTATCTTCGATAACGAACCATTGGAATTTCACATTGTACCAAAGTTTATGGCTCAACTGTGAAATTTCAGATCATTTGAAAAGTTAAGTGAATGTCATTCATTTAAAACTCGTGAAGGCACAAATATTAACTGGTAAACTGGAATAAAACAATATCACACAACGTAATTGAACAAAAAACTGAAAAAAGCATGTTTTTGCATCAAAATCAGATCTTTCCAGCCTAATTAGTGTATTTACGCCCCAATCAATCTCCCCTTGGCGCTATTGCGAGACGTTTTTATTACTTCCACAAGCAACTAATACTTGTATAAAACGTTAACCACCATCAAGTATTAGTTGCTTGTGGAAGTGATAAAAACGTCTCGCAATAGCGCCAAGGGGAGATTTCGAAAGGGGTACGGTGCTTGTGAAGTGGTTAAGCTTTCCATTATACTTAGCTCCTTAATGAGGAAAAGGGCGGGCGGGGAAAGTGGATATCATAACTTTTTCCGGCCTCTGAAGAATGATATTTGCGATTAACAAATCATGATTTAAAATGATTTTTACACGGAGTGTTTTTTGGGTGTACCATCTTTCTGTACATCTCGGAAGATGTAATTAGGCCTGATTCACGCTCTTGATAGCTTTTGGAGCCCCCAATGTCAACGAACGGCTGGTCATATAACGCTTCAGGCGGCCTTAAATACTTCGGACAGAAATCTATCGAAGATTTAGTGCAAACTAAACCAATCTATATGAAGTTTCCGAGATATCGAGTTTTGAAAATGTCAACGCTTATTTTCCACCCCACCCTATTGACCTAATGTCAATCTTAAGGGCAAAGTGTCGCGGGCAGACGGATTTGTCTTCATTCGATATCCGATTTTCAAGTATTTTGAATTTACAAATTTCGGGGGGGTGTAAAAGGTGTCACACATTGAAACCGTCACAACCAAAATCAGATAACTATCTACTCCCTTTTTTGGGAGAACAGTAAAAATCAGTGAACTGAGAGTTTTTTTTTTTTTTTGGTTTGGCACAGCCTTCTTTACAAGTTGAGTTTTTTAGTTATTGAGTTGCCACAAATTATTCAATGAATAACCCGTTTTACAGAGCGCAGTCTGCGGTAATTGTAATTAGAAACAAGATATTGTTTGAATCCTCTTCAAGTAGATTTGACGAGAGGTGTAGATTTGTGTTGAGAGGTTTTGTTTTACTTTGGTCACTAGTATCATTGTTTCGTTTTGTTCTATTTAAGCTTTACGTTTCATTTAGGTACCTACTATACCAGCTGGACTTCATTTTTATGTTTAAAAACATTTCTTGTAATTGGGCCCGTGTAAAATTTGAATAAATAAATAAACAGAGTCTGGTAATTCACAAGCTCACCGCTGGAGGCGGCACTCTCGCCCCAGATGGAATATCTCACAATCTTTCCTGCCTAATCTCTCCTACTGTCCACTGTTCTCTCACGTTCTAATTTTGTATCCGAATTCATCCGTTCCAAATTTGTCCAAATAAAGTTGTTTCGTTCATTATTAGTTCAGTGTTCATTAGATCTATCCCCGCGGTTGAACAGAAACTCTGCCCTGTGATGGAAGAATGCCTCATCTCTAATGTTTACAGGAATGGGATTTTCAAATGACCCCCATTTTTCTGACCCTCTCATGAAGGAGAAATGCCTCATGTACGCTTTTTGATGGAGAAACGCCTCATCTTCTGGTCTAAACGCCTTATATCATTGTTTATTTTGATAAAGTTTGAAGGTGAAACGCCTCATCCCACTTAATATTGAATTGAAGCGATTTGCCTTCAAGAGTTTGCTCCAAACTGTTCAAGATTTTGGTTCAAGTGTTTAATCGGGACTCAAAAGGCGTTTCTCGATCAAATATTTACTCAGCTGTTTTGGGCTTGAGGTCTTTTTAAACAAAACAACGAGGAATGAATTATTTTGACATTTTATGTCTTTACTTTGCTACATAAACTCGAAAATGTAACGCGGGAATGCAACGCGGGACATGCAACGGAGAAATGTAATTCGGGTTTCTGATGATTTTCGCTTACAACCGATTCGTTGCTACGGAACTTTATCTTCGCCAGTTATCATCGTACAAAAATCGTTCACCACTCGTTGGATAGCACTCGATTTACCTAACCATATTACGTTAACCACTGCGGAGTGCGTGGCCGACAAGCTGCGGTATGAGCGTGATTGTTTAAATAATTGTTTACACACAGGTGATCATTCTCAATAATTTATATTCATATACGTTTCTGATGGGAGGGGGCGCAAAGACATAAAATGTCCCTCGTGGTTGCGTACTTGTACGAAAGCTGTACCCACCGTTTGTGTTTTTTCGACTGTTTGAACTTAGATTCAGTTTCTTCAACTGCTTGAATTTAGATTCAGTTTTGAAGGCGTGTATAATCCCCTAGGGGTTTCCCGGGGTTGAGGTGTTTTTCCTTCAAACAACTATATCAACAAATAGTTGTTTTTGTGAAAGTGAAACCTTTAGGCGAGATGAGGCATTTCTCTTTAAGAAAAACCCCAAACAATCGAGCATAAAATTTGAAACATCGCCTCAACTGCGAAGAATCGATTCCTTTAATGGGAAAATTGATTTTGTAATTATACGTATTTACGTTTCAGTAAAATATGAAGTACTGGCGAAAAAATGGGGTCACTGGAATGACTGTGGAGGCCGTATTAGACGTTTCTATTGAGGAAGGTTTGAGGCAAATTTCAGCAATGTTATGATTCACAGATGAGGCGTTTCTGTTTCACAGGGCAGAAATATGGTCCAATCGGCTATTGAGACGTTAAGTTTCATATTAGCTGGTACGCTCACTGAGTTGAAAAGGAAATGTCGACTAGTGGCTCGCCGAATGTGAACTACACGTGATTGATGACGGATAGTTCCACGTTTCCAAGGCCTTCGAAATGGTTCCCTCGTCGCCAAATTTCCATGTCGCCGGGGAGAACCCGATAATCCCAGTTGATGACCCTACGGAGCTTTTGTCACATGGACGATGCCCTGAGGACTCTCAGACGCCCTTTTCCCTCGCTATACCGCCATCTTTGTATGAAGAGAAAAAAATACAAAAAATAAAAGAAGAGAAAAGATAGCGACGAAGGAATGGACAGGGGACGACACCTTTCCCATTTCCGGTCTGGTTGGGAAAACCGACTTCCACCCCCGGGGGCCTGGGGATGTAACACCGGTGATGGGCCACCGTGTGGTGTAGTGATGATGGGGGTAGAGGGGGGGTGTTGGTCGGTGGACGAGGGGGGAGGTGGTCCGGCTATCTCCCTTCCGCAGGGTCACAATGTTCTCTCAGATACCGCGACACCGGATCCGACCCCGTCGACAGCCTTTTCACCCACCACTCCCGCCGCCACCGCCAGCACCGCTACCCATCGCACCTTCAACAAACTGAATATTACTTTCCCATCCTTCCTCCACTTTCCTCCTCCTCCTCTTATTCTTCTTCTTCTTCTCCCACCTCACGCACTACCTCTACAGACTCTGCGGCTCGTCAAAACTAGAGAGAAAAAGAGAGAGAGAAAGAGTGTGGGAGAGAAAAAGAGAGAGAGAGAGATTGATTGATCAACGTCTTTATTTATTTTTTTACATTCTGGCGAGATTTGGTCATACATGACCACTCTTACATATACCAGAAACCAGAAACCAGGACCAGAAACCATTTATAACCCGAAACTCCTTAGACTAATAAATTTTATATTTGACATCTGACGCTGAGTGCAACTATTCTGACAGTAAAATTAAATAAAATAAAATAATGATAATCCTAATAATGAAAATGAAACAGGATCTTCTATTAACCCCAAATAACGATAATTTAACTTAACAGTTTTACTTAAATTCTAAAGATACCTACTTGTCAATATTTAGATAGGTAACAACAATTCGCGTACATGCTTTTTGAAGCTGCTGTATGTTTTCAACATTTTGATTACTGTTTCTAGACTATTGTAATATAGAATACTTTGCACAATAAATGACTGGTGATAGGCGGTTGTATGGCTTAGGGGCACTCGGAAATTATGAATTTGGTTTCTAGTGTTCTGGAAGTGTTTTTGCTCTAATGAGGCATACAGCTGGTAGATATACAAAGGTTTTCCGGTTTTAACTATTCTAAATATAAAGAGAGAGAGAGAGATTGATAGTTTGATTGATTGATTTGTTTATTGATGTGACAAAATTAGGACCATTAGGTCCTCTCTTACATCACATCACAATATGCTACACTATCTAATATAATATATTAGATAGTGTAGGATATTATACTAGTGTCAGACTTCAAAATTATAAATAATGCTAAATCATTTTAGAAGTGTGGAAAGTGCAAAATGAAAAAATAATAATGAAAACAAACGCCTTGTGATCTATGCATCAAAATAATATATAATCTTACGAAAATCAATTTATGGTTTTGAGTATATCTCCAAAAGCTTAGCTTTGAACTCTTTCTTAAAGGTACCAACCGACTTGTTCATATTGAACATTTCAAAATGAACATTATATATTCTGGTTACTCGCACATGGAATGACCGACCATACGCTTTTGTTCTATGCCTTGGAATCTGCATAATGCTTTTAGCATTTCGTGTGGCTACGTTGTGGATTTCGGACATGTATCCAAAATTACATCTCAAATAGTTTGGGCCATTATATTTCAGAATTTTAAAAAGGAGCAATGCTACTGTGTACGTCCTCCACTCGTTTATCTTTAGCCATCCCACTCTTTGGTAATATGGCGTAACATGGTCTTAATTCTAAAATTTGAATAATATTATTATGAATCTCATACATGCATTTTGGGCATACTGCAACTTTTGAGCTAGGTCTCCAGACAGATTGCAATAGGCAACGGCAGCATAACAATAATTGGAAACAACAAGGACTGTACCATTTTCATCTTAACATCCTGAGACAAATGGTACGCTAAACGTCTAAATTGCTAGAGACCCTTGTAAACTTCATTACATACATTTTTACCTTGTATTTCCCATTTGAGTTCATTATCCACTTCGAGCCCTAAGTTTCGTACATGACTTTCGAAGGGTAACGGGACAGAATCCACAACGACAGACGTTATGGTACTATGGTTATAGAGAGAGAGAGATTGGATTAGATTAGATTTTTATTCATCTGCAACAGATCAGGGCTCGTGGCCCTCTCTTACATCTGGACAGATACAAAACATGTAATAATATTTAATAATGTCAGAAAATACTTAATATAAACATATAAATCTAAATAATCAAATGATCAAATAATGTGTTCTTAAGGTTCATTCAACATAATTTGTCGAATGGACCTTATGAGCACTTTATTTCATTATTTAGATTATACCTAACATATTATATTTAGATATTATCTAAATATATTATATGCAATGTCATACTATATATTATATGTAATGTCATATTATGTAATGTCATGAATGACATATCACCATGACATCCGGTAAACAATATTCAGTTGACAATAATTGACAAGCACCATGAGATGATAGACAGCCCCCTGAAGTAATGGTGGTATGTGCTCCAGATAGCTGCCATTCGATATGATTCTTATTAAAGGTTTCTGGGTACGCCTGATACTTAGTGCATACGATGTGAAGGTACAAGGTAAAAAATGCCTTCACTTGTGCAACATTAATTCTTATCATCACCTAAATAACTACTGGCGTTAAAGGGAAGAACAGTTTTTCTGAATCATACTAATCTCTCAAAACTCAAAATCGGTTAGTTTACGTTTCAAGAGACGTAAATTCAGAAACTTCAGCTCATGTCCAAGACATATCCAAGACGAAATGGCATTATGATATTATATATAGGTAATAGTAATATCATAATATCATTTCGTGGTTTTTACAAATCTTGTGTGTTTTAAGCACTTCACTTGAGCTTACTCCTGAAATGTAATATTGTGATTTACGCAAACAATTCAGCATACAATGGCAGAGAAATAATTTCTAACAAATGAGACCTAACTAGAAAAGAAGGTTACGTACAAGGTTTAACAATATCCTTAAACTTTTGACACAGCTTTTCCTGTGCTTCATGTGACTGAACGCTAATCGTCTTAGGTGAACATTATTTGATTTTTCGTGTTAGTGTTCGGGTTGGATCTGTAATCAAGTTTTTCAACAACGATGTGGCAACAACTATGCCAGATCGATCCAACAATAATTTACCTACACGTAAATGGTTACTGGTTAGTTTCTAAAAAGGTTTAGTTCGCGCCGTCCCTGGTTACCGACTTCGTAACTCGTATTATCTATTTCCGGGATATTTTCACATCTTTAATGATACTCGTACGATTTCGACGAACTTTTCCCCGGATTCACGTACGCAGGAATCATTATCATTATTATCATCGAATCCCGCAGCCTGATCCTATACCATGCCCGCAGGTTCCATGTACCTCTGAAGGAGTGGGGAGCTTATTAAATATGGCCGCTCCGCTATCAGTCCGGTCACGTGGTGATATGCTGATGAATGATAATCACGCCCACTCGCCCTCCACCTGCATACGAGCACATGCCCTGAATGCCCGACGCCTCTACTGACTACCAATTTGGCATCTGGACGTGGTTGCATTCCGTTTCCCGCTCCGAGAGAGACGCCCAAGTGCCTTGCATTCCCCGTGGTTTGACTCCTGCATCCATACTTTTGTGCTCCCTTATTTCCATAGCTTTCTCCTCGCATTTCGACGTTCATATACAATAAATTCATTTGAAATCCCTGAAATCTTATAACGAACTAAGAAAAACTCGTAGGAAGAAACACGTAATCTACTCGTATATCAAGAAACACGCAATTTTCTCTGCTTATGATCCTTGAAAACCCTCAGATCCGAAACATCAGAATAATTTTCAAGTAAATACCTAGTCATTACACGACTCCCCATCTGTTCTCTTGGTTTTGATGGTTGGCGACACTGTCCATAACTTTGTGTACGCCTCGGACTTTTGCTACGTCTGGCAAGAATTTCGACATTTAAGATTTATGATGAATCAACTGATTCTTGTTGTTTTTACCTAGGTACATCTGGATAAAAGTACTCAGAGTACGTATTTAATTTAGCCGGTAGTAGGTAGATACTATGGCACCTTTTCTTTCAAAATTGACCTAAAACTAAAACGTAGGTATTTGAGTAATGTCGAACATTTCTTTCAATATCTAGTATTAGTAAGGTATTATAATATATCTATTACATTGTTCCAATTCAATAATATTTTAATTTGTCAAAACATTTATTTTTTTATTTGGAGGGTTGTAGGAGGTTTGTTGTAAAGAAAACGGGGGAGAATTCTTTCCGACCTTTCGGCTTCTTCTTAAGCCTTCTTCAGGGCTGTAACACATAACGGCAATCTGCTATGAGACCTGACCGTCGTTTTTTATATTCATGGTATTAGGTTGCTGTAGGATATGGATATTTTCGTAAATTTGGCGTTTAAATGTCGAAGATTCTCTTGTTATGGAAGTGAGTTTTTGGAAATCAGGTTCATGGTTATGTTGAATACAATGTTGGTCTAGGGCCGTCTTTTCTATTTTATTTTGAAAGTTGTAGTTATGTGAATAGATTCTTTTATTTAAATTTTGTAAGCTTTCTCCTATGTACACTTGTTCACAATTTTGAGTTTTGCACGGAATTATATACACATTGAATCTAGTGTTTAAGAGTGGTTCTTGGTCTTTAGGCGGGGGGACGTGGTTTTTCAATTTATTGTTGTAGGACCAGGAGATTTTGGAGTTTTCCTTGTTAAATATGTTTCTGAATTTGTTGGCCCAGTCGGCACGGTAGGGTATTGAAACGAATTTACAAGGTTCTCCCCCGTTTTCTTTACAACAAACCTCCTACAACCCTCCAAATAAATAAAGGTTATTCAACCAAGGAGGATGTGAACGAAACAACAAGAAATTAAGACATTATTTTCAAATAGGTAGGATAGCTAAATATTAGGATACCTAAATTCATTCAAGTTCAACGCCACGAAAGAGAACTCATTCGAGTACTCAGGAATATCGAATACTTTCTTTCGATACTTGAGTAGTATCGAATATTCCTTTCGATACCAATAATCGATACTTTTCTCGTATTGCACGTCACTAACGAGGGACGAAGACATTGCTCGTCGCCTTTCCTTCCTCAGGGTCCTGATGACGCGTTTGACCCTATTTCCTGAGATATCGCCGGCTGCCAGGCGCCTTCAGACGGGTTTCATCACCTCCCCCGCGGCCAGCGGCCGTTCGGCCTCCGACGCCTAAAGAAAATTACGTCGAGACCATTTCCCACGTTTCTTCTAGACGACGCAAGTGGTCCACCTTTGTACCGACGCTAGAGACAAATCGTAGGGGCGGCTCCAAAGACACTAACGAAACCCCGAACTACCCCTCACTTGATTAGCCGCCCGAAATACAATCATCGCGAACAACCAGCACACGGTTGCTACAGATCGATTGCAATCGACTTGCCCAACCTGCCGTACCACCTGAGGCTTTCTCTTCAATCGGTTTCAGAATCAGCTCTTCAGTTACAAACATTTTCACCATCAAATAGAATCCCATTCCTAATTCCTAAACAGTTTTATGTAGAGTGCGGTGATGTTGTTCCAACCGCTTCAGCTTGTTTTGGTACAATCTCATGGCCTCCTTAGTATCCTATTGCATTGCTTGAATTTTTTCATGTTATATGACTGAACAACATGTTGACATTTTACATACCTATATATAATAATATTACATGGTTTAGATATTGGATTCTAATCTCGGCAATAGTAACTGACCCAATTACCGCGGAAGAAATAGACGTGAAAATCTCCTCTAATTTGTCTGACATGGTCATTAAACCCCCTTTGGTCCTAATTCTATACACAACATGCCACTGCTCAAACCGCAAAAAACCATTATTTGTTCGGGGTAATACGATCAAATGTCCCTTCGAATTTCAGCTTGTTTTCACCACTCATTCACTTAAAATTTCAGGAAAATCATTTTGAGCATGCACTTACGAGAAAATGGAGTGAAATTGACGAAATCTGAAGTGGAATTGAAGCCACATTTCAACCAGTGGTCACACACCATCAGTGCAATATTTGTGTGATTGAATCAGTGCTATTCTGCATCGATAGCTATCCACTTCACTCAGAAGTAAGGTCAAATGGTGGTCTTTCAAGGAGCTGGATAAACGACGTAGAGTTCATATTCGTGTCCAATGTATTGAAGAGAGATTTTCTCAACTCTGACGAATAGGGAGGGTAGAAATAATACAAATCTATTTAAATGTACGAGTATTCCTGAAAATGACCGAAAATCAGTTCATGACATGGTCCTGACAAAACTACTGACAGGCTTCCTTAACAGTTTTAAGGTTCTATCCCTCATACTCTTGGGAGCCCGGCAGGATGCAGCTAATCGAATTAATTTTAACCCCGTAGAGCGATAGACACCCACCACGACTTCAATTGACTCTAATAGACAATATCCTTGCGTCAAGGTTTGAGGGCAACCGCTAACTACATCTTCTACCACGCCATGGAGTATGACCCCTCCTTCGCTCAGAATGCATCTGAAATAAAGAAAATGTTCCGTGTATCCGGGAAATTCATACACGCAAGTGTATTGGACGATGATACGTCTCGATGATTATTGTACACCAAACATTCCAACATACCGTTGCGACTTCTATCGGTCTGGCGGATTGATAGCTTGTTCACAGTTGTGAAGTGAGCGCATATCTCCAGGTTTATTGGTTTATTTGGACTAGCATTTCAGTAATTTCGAAACATCTCCAATCATTCAATGGAACAAATGAGAAATACCATTGTCCATTCAATATCAATCAAATTTACCTTGTAGGTATTACAACAACTTGGCCAAAAAAGGAGAAACCGTACAAATTCTTCGAAATCGCTCCTGAAAAATTAATCAGTAACATCTCTAGCTGTGGGTAATAATGGAGATCAGCCGTTCATGTGTAATCAAGGTGCCTCAACAATGCACCGCAGAACTTTATTTTGAAACATTTGTATAGTTCTAGATTGCTTTTTTTGTGCAACTTGCTGGTATAGTAGCAAGTTATTGTGGGTTGATAGCTCAGAGTGTTTCCCTATCAACCAGTACCTTTTCCTGAATCTTAAATTGAGCTCGTCCTTCTTTTTCTTTACATGAGTTTTCCCCCTCTGCTTTGATTCGAGTCGAGTCATTCCACGTTATTAGGTCTGCCTTCAGATGTGTAAACTTTATATGAATAGATTTCGTATCGTTCAACAACACCCTCCATTCCTTTGTCCAGCTTAGGACATTGTTGGCAGCGGATCTTAGTTTGCAGGTGGCTTCGTCAGCGGAGTTTCCAACTGCAAGACTATCAATGTCATAGGTTAAAGAGGCTGTAATGTGGTCGATCTTTTGTGCACAGTAAATACAGTATGGGGCCAAGGACACTGCCTTGTGGAACACCTGCATTTAATTCCCTCAGAATACTCAGAATTTACTCTGAATAATCTATATGGCTTCAGAATTTGGAAAAACTGGGTAGGATCTCTTTGCAGTTTTGTGAGTAATCCTTGATGACATCCTTTATCAAATGCTAGCGAGACATCTACGAAGACAGCGGAACATATTTTATTTTCTTCTAACGAGCATTCAATCAGATTCGTGATCCTGTGTACCTGGTCTACTATTGAATGTTCCAAATCCTTTATCCAAATTGATGTGTGGTCTCTTTCTTCAGTAATAGGTTTCAGCATTTTGAGGATTAACTTTTCGAATAGCTTGAATGGCCAGAGAGAAACCGGGCGATATAAAATCTCGTCATCACTAGGGTTACCTGGTTTTGGTATCATTATAATCTCAGCTACTTCCCATTGCATCGGCCCGTATCTTAATCTGAATGAAGCATTGACGAGAATTATCAACTGTCGGAGATTTCCCCCTTTTCACCTAACTCTTTCAGCATTTTCCCAGTTATTATATCGTATCCTGGCTTTCTTGGAATTTATACCTGTCATTCTTTACGTCAGATTGAACTTGATTAATCAGAAATAATAATATCTATTATCACCTATAATATGTGATAACATATGTTTTCAGACATGATGTAAACTGTAAAATTGATATTTTTGTTGCAGGATGAACGGTCATACTCCGGATGTAAGTAAGCCATCTCTTCATATTTTTCTGTGATAAGATTATTTGTCCTGAGACAAATGCAATAATCGCCTGTGGTAATGCCACGTCGTTTCAAACGTTTCCCGATCTAGATTTACTTTAACCAATGGTAGATAAACAATTCGAAACAAGAGTCAATATTCACTCCTCAAAACCCAAGCCCAAACAATGCAAAGTGTCATAACTCAACGTTTTTCATATCCAAACACATACTAAGTACTTACCTGAGATAGTTAGCCACAAGATTCAGTGAGTTCAAACTGCAAGCGTCTAATGAACTGTACAAATTTAGTAGAATGCTGAAAACGTCCAGTTTAATCCCAACCCCTCCCATGTTTTTCTTTCCTTTATCATCAAATTATTTTTCAGCCATAGACATGATTTTGATATTTACTCATGTGAGAAATACAATAGTGAAAGTTTTATTCAAACAGGTTAATTCAATGAGCAATGTTTTGCCATTGCCTATAACCTACCAGTACCCGAACTTCGGGATTCCCCGGTAATTTCTACTCCACAAATTTTATCGGATGAAGATCCCTTATTGTATCCCATAGGGTCACCTGTTGTTCCTTTTTCCCTTATTTCCGTCTCCCGGGGAAAATAGGCTCCCATCGTGTTTAATTTACTGTAAAGACAATCTCCATCTAGACCTTCCTCCACAACCCCTTAATCCGAAAAACTTTTTGTTCTGTTGCCTCTTCTTGTTTTTCATTCGTACACCCGATTTAAAATTAGGCCCTTGCCTTCCTAGGGGTACTATTTGGGAGGAAGAGCCCTCTCGCTCCTGAGAGAGTAATTTTACAGTCAATTTCCCTTCCTTTCGCTTCCCCATTTTTCTTCTCGGGTTTTCCCGCCCACGCGATGGGAAATGATCCGTGGTTTAAACAGTTTACAGCCTCAACCACGTCTGTCGAATCAGTCGCTGATTTTCGATTAGGAACGTCAAAAAACCATCAACACTCCATCATCTCATCACTCCATTTTCCGATTCTCCATTAAATCATATCCAATTTCGGCTGTTTTTCGCTTGCGATTTATTTTGTTTGTTTCTTTTTTGAAGAAAAAAAAGTAATCAATGAGTAAACTGCTGTGTTGTGGCGGGCCGTCGGATTTTCATGCATTTCACATCCATCATCCGACCTTCATCCTTATGGCCGTCTCATTCGTGCGAATGTACTGGGGTGAGGAGATTGAGTCTGAACGGACAGATTTTGGGCAAAATTATTATATAATTTGGTATTTGTTTCACATTTCATAAAACAAATTATGTTTTATTTGTTTCACATTTTCGACGTATTGCTTAGTTTTACATTATTCATTTCGCATTTCTGTGGCTTGTTTCCTCAATGATTGGGTTTGTGAGAAAAAACTTCAAAAAAACCCTAATTGGACAATTGCTATATTTATATATTGTCTTCATAACGTCTTACAACTACTGTAGTTATGGGACTTACAAGGATATTGGCGTATTCGTGGTTTTTCCAACGGAGTTTGATGTTTTTGAGCCCCTCGAACTCTGCTGTGATGAACTTCGTAGATGGCATCAGCCTATTTGGTGATAGTAGGAGTGAAGAAGAAGAAAGTAGAGGTAAGTACCAAGGCAGGGAAAAATAGTTCATCAACAACGTCGACTATTTCGGAATAAATATTAATTATTAGTAATAACTTGGAATCTGTAATATTATTTAAGGAATTAGTACAAAATCAGCACTACGCATAATAATCAGCTGTTGGCTGTCCGCCATCTTAACTGGATAAGAGACTAGCATGATCTCTGCTATCCTATAATTTACCCGGATAACTATTGTCTCATGTGGGTCGTCAGGACCATATCAGGCTCTTAGAGAGCCCTTTAAACACTCCGTGGATAAGAGTCGATGTTCTCGACATTTATCACATTTAAGATGTTCGAGACATTACCTACTACGTCGTTTATTTACTTGGCAAAAACGAGCTAAAAAATGAAACAAAAATTAAATTCATGTCAGCTTACATTTAACATCTGCTCTAATCTAATAACGGAATGAGATATCGCCATTCTGACTTCAAATCTATAAACTGAGGTGTTACTCGGCCAAAAAAAAGACAAAATTTGTTATAAAACCAGTAAAATGGAGACATTTTACATTAATTACATTATTTTAAAACTATTTGAAATAGGTAAACATATTATAAATGACTGAAAGAACCGAGCCAAAATGGCGGACAGCCATTGTTACCACTGTTATCACCGTATTCAATGATCGATATTCCCTCAAGTAATCGATTTTCATGTCTCGAGAACACCACCTATTCCTAGTGTGGTACATTGGCGACTTGAAATTCACACTTTCGAGGAGGCTTGGAGCATCATACAAACCATTTACCAGTTTATATACGAAAATCACATCGAATTCTTCCCGACGATCGGCTAATGAATTTAAATTAAGAGCATCCCTCATTGATGAATCACCAAAATCCCCAAATCTATTAACATGTTTAAAATAAATAAGTTTAACCACTTTGTGTTGTACCGTGTGTCGTATAATAGACATTGATTTCGATAGAAAATAATGAACCATTGTGGAGTGATATAAAGCCCTTTCCACTTTGATTCACTGGTAAGTGATCAGTATTGTTACCCAATTTGACCCATTTCTAACTAAATTTCGGGTAATTGTAATAGTGTACGCAGATCATCGGGACACAATTCGAAATCCGAAATATTCAGTGGAATAAAGAGATTCTGAATCCGAAGCTTCTCCCACTAACTAACCGTTCGGTACTTCTTGATTTGTGTGGGTGAAAGGGTCCCATGAAGATAACAGGATCCGGTTACGGTTTTCCATCCCTAGCTGTGCTTACAGTTCAGTTGAACTGTTGGGCGATCGCCACTTCGAGTGCGGTAAATCCTGTTTTTGGACGTGCCGGTTCCATTTTGGATCATCGATATGACTTTCACGGAAGAAGGTTGATGTAGTTGGTGGTGGTAGGATGAGGAGGTGGTAAGATGGATGTTATGCTCATATTGTACCGTACGACCCGCGTCGGCTCCCATGGACATCGGCGAACGACGGAGGCGAGCGTCGCGGACCGAATGAGTTTTGTAAGCATCGGATTGGTTTTGTGAGGAGAAGGTGAGAAGTGTGTGAACACGACGGGTTTTCTCCTCTCGGGGAGCCCCGCGAAGGGAGACGAGACATGAAGAGGAGGAGGTAAAGGCGATACGGGGAGTTCATGAGACGAAGGAACATGAGGTGGAGAGTGAAGTCACGGCGAGTTAGCGAGGTGATCACGGCCTCTCGGCGTAGTATGCGGTCACGGATCCACCGTGAAATCAACCTCTCATGTCCTTATTTAGACCCCCGGGGGGAGAGCGCAAAAACAAGATGAAAGTCCTGAGTGAGCCCCACGGGGTCCTTCCCGTCCCCCATTACCATCGACACCCATGAAGTAATTATCAATTAATTAAAATCTAAGAAAAAAAAAACAAGACAAATGAACGGTGGTTAGATTAAACATCAATTCCAACCACGAAATGGGCAATTCCATTGGGTCCGAAAATTTACAATAGGACAGTATTTTTCGGTCAAGGGACGTGTGAAGATTACGAAAATAGCATGAGTTGATCAGTTTTTTCGTTAAGTTTGGTAGGAAATGCAATTAAAACTAGTACTTGTTCGTACTGTGCGCGCTGAAACCTTGACGTCATCGGACACCTCAAACGAGGATGGATAGGCAATATCGTTGTTGTAGTATCCACGATGTTTCAAGAAAAATGATCCATGCATTCGCGTCACTCCATCTTTGCGTCACTCCAGCATTCTCGATCTCTATTCTGGATTATCCCTTGATTATCGCCGTTCGCCATAACAAATTGATTGGTAACAAGGATTGAACCTTCCGCACGCCACAGGAATCCATGGATGCTTCATGCATGGATAGCTTCATAATCTAGTATCCATAATGGTGACGTCTTGACGTCACACCCCGGTCACTCGTCCGGCGGTTTTTTCAAACTACCAATTTTCTTTTATTTTCCTAAATTTTTGTGAACATTCTCTTGGCGAATGGACCCGATTTTCGCTAACATTAGGCAAGGTACTTTGGAAAATAAAAAATAAAAAAAATTGACTGGAATTGCCCATTGCGTGAGTAGCTGTAAAAAATACAGTATCAACTGCAGTTCATTGAAAACCAACAAGTGCAAGGCATCGCACAACTTCCCTCTCTCAACTGTGTCCTGTTGATTTATATACAACTCACACTATCGCACTCTAGCTTTTCCGAATCAAATTAAAGGTTTTCCGAAACAAAATAAAGGTTTTCCATTTCAAAATAAAGATCTTCCATTTCAAAATAAAAGTTTTCCGAAACAAATTAAAGGTTTTCCATTTCAAAATATAGGTTTTCCATTTCAAAATAAAGATCTTCCATTTCAAAATAAAAGCTTTATACTCTAAAGGTTTCTCGTTTCAAATTGTCTCTTTTTATATACATATATTATATATGTATCAAGTATAATGTATATTATCAATGTACACTGTTAACATTTTTTACATTTTTCAATGGATTTTTTTTTTTTTTTTTGGTTTATTGACAACATTGAACAGAACAAAACGGAACTTGATTGATCAAAATTGAACGAAACAAAACTAATAATGTTAAAGATCATTCTCAGCTGCTGCGGCAGGAAGCCGTAGCATCATGTCCATCACATAGTACCCTATATCTGCACAGTAAAAAAATTGCTCTTTCACTTTTCTTAATTTTCAGTTTAACCAGACTGAGCCACAGCAACAAGTAGTCAGGTACAGCAAGATGCAAATAATAGAATAAAATGATGTGAAAATGTTGAAACCATTGCGATAGTAGCTCTCTGAATAGAATCTCTCGCTCGTAGTGGTACAAAATTATGTAGGATAGGTATGACCGCATCAATCGACCTGTTATCATATAATGAAGTTTATAATTCAATAGAAAGTCTGTTGACGGTCGTTATTTCTCCTGCTCCGAGGATCCCATTGCTTCGGACCTGAACCCCCGCAATGTTTGAGCGGCGAAATCATAAATTTTGAACATCAACCTTATTCCTCGGAACGGCGTTTAAGAATATTCTAGACAGCAAATATTTGGGAACCTATGCATAGTATAGCGATCGGTCAATTCATGTCGGGGGATTCGTTTGTTCCAACGGCCCACCATTTGTAGGTTGGTTTAAGCCTTCAGCAGTGGTACAAAATTCAACCGGTTGTGAGGAGTGACGGGAGGGGGTTGAGAGAGGAGGGAGGTTGAAAACGTCTGTTTGCCTTAGGTCGATCCCAAGTATCCAAGTTCCCTCTTGAGCGGAGGTTTTAATAATAATGTCAGGGAAAGGGGGTTGGGTAGCGGCCGAGCTTTGGTTTATACATCGTGTTTGCACGGCCATGTTCCCGCCATGTTCCCGCGGGCCGGCGGTAGGGCCTCGCCCTGGAGGTCGCAGTGGGTGGAGATTCGAGAGCGCGGGGCTGGAGAACGGGGGTCTCTTCAAGTATTCATGACCTCGCCTACCGAACCTCCGCTCAATTTCACTCCCATCAGAAATTTATTAAAACCAAACAAGTCGGAGGGAGCCGCCGATACCCGGCTACAAGCCCATTAATTCTGTTTGCCTTGTAGTCTACATTATTTATCGTCGGTGGAGGGGGGTTTGAAGGGGAGGGTGTCAAGGGGAAGGGGATATTGAGGCAGCCGTGATAGGTTGGGGGTGGAGCAGGGGGGGACGGCACTTACAACCCCCTCCCCCGTGACTCCACCGTATCCTAAACCTTACCGGGTAATTAATCACGTGCACTTAGCGGCCTCCAACAACGACAACATCTCCCGCGGAATCGGTCGCGGTTTCTGGTTGCCGGCGGCTAATGATAGCAGGAGTTTCAATTGCTGATAAATTGAGTCACTCCGGCTTCAGCCCATTGAGGAATAATTCGCGCCTCAAGATTTACAGTTGCCCGCGACCGCTCTCGGATCACTGAAACCTGTAAATACCTTGTAACGAGCGATTTTATCTATTATAACCGTATCAGTCCAAATTGTTCGCCATCACCTACACCGAACTGTGACGTCACAGCGATGTGGTGTTTTCAGTGAACAGTAGAGTGCTGAAGGTCGGAAATATTTCCGGAAAAATTTGAAATATTTCCGAGACCTACTATTAGAAATATTGGAAAGATTGCTTTAAACGCTCTAAGTTGGCTCACTGCGAAGTTCGGAGGCCATGCGCTGTCTTTTCTTCTCTTGCCTTCTAGCGGCGCACAGTGGTCGGACGATTTTATGGGAGCGAAATGTTCTGAATACGGATTCTTACAGAAATATTACGCTGAACAAACAAATTCTATAAACATGGGATCTAAAATCGACACCATAATATTCATCCATAATGTATCAATCAGAATTTCATTCAAAGGTGCTCCTTGTTGGCAATGCAAGAGGTAGATGCAAACAAATGATATTCCTGTTGCAAATAATGTAACATACTTGGTAATGCGACATTAAATATATAGTTCAGCAGTTTAATTACGCAGTAGGTGAAAAAACAAAAAACAAAACGTTGTAGGTAGTAGTAGCTGATTTTGGTTGTAATCCTCTACAGGAACATTACTGAAGAGATCCATAATAGGATGTTGTTTAAAATAAGTCAAGTTCACTTTTGGCAGACTTTGAAAGTTTCGTAGAGTATGAAAGAAAAAAAAATTCTCCATTGTATCATTTTGGTTTATTATCTTTGATAATGAACCATTGGAATCGACCAAAGAAGAGTAAATGAAGTAAATAAATTCGAAGTATCACAGACAGACTTCACAGAGCGAAATGAAAGAAGTTAGAGATCCTAAGATTCACAATGTGAGGTGCTCTCTGAGAAAAACCGTACATCAACCCCCGCTCATGGGTACAAAAATGGTTTTTTAATGATAAGTAACATTGGGCAAAATTTTGTTTTTCTAAATACCATCAAATGTTTTTAAAATATTTTATTTCATGAAATATGTTTGTTACATACCTATTTGGGGAGTATCCATTGTAGGTAGCACTAGAAACTTGTGAGTTAAACGTGCGAGCATCTAGTTTTGGATAGTTCCCGCTCATGCTAGCCCCTCCCCCTCTAATAGGAAGCTAATACACCTACCTAATTGCTAAAAACTTTTCTTTACAAGAAAAACATTGTAACGCGATACTAATAAACAGCAACGGACAATAATTGTAATTATTATAATTGTAATAATTATTATCAGCACTCTCCGGTTGCGTCAAACCGGCCCCATTTCACTCACACAATGCTGAGCAATTAGAAATATAACTACTCAATGACCCTTGAAGTTATTTAATTTTTGTTGCACTTGAGGCACAAAACGGATATTTAAGGGGGGGGGGGGGGGGATGAGACATGTCGATATATCGGTACATGCAGATACATCGGTACATGGATGTACATATATGTAGTGTAGATACTCAACACCAGTTTACTTATTTTTTGAGGGGTGTTTAAATTCTTTTTTTCTTGGTCGCTGCCAATGGTTCATTGTCGAAGATAATAAACCAAAATGTTTGAACAAACGCACTTTTATTGATGAAAATGGATTTTTTATGAATATTACTTTAATGAAGACTGACTAGTAACAATATTATATTATGAATAACGACCAGTCCAATCCCCCGTGGAATATAAAATACACGGTATGCAGGTCTGTCTTATCTGGTCAAAAACTAACAAACGACCATAAATGAATATTTGAAATACAACTCTTCACAGAAACTTCACAATCAGCGTGACTCTTATCAAATGGGCTACTGAGCACTTAATTTATCATATAACCGGCTGATGCGACGTCCTCCCAACCTCATGGTGGCCAAGTGCACTTCAAACGCACCAATATCATGAATCTATTTGGAACTACTCACTTCGATGTACGAATTATCTTTGATACGAAAACTGAACAAGAACAAGTGTCATTAGTTCGGGCGCTCCTTCGAAAAATATCCATATGCTGAACAAGAACGCTGTGTCTACGCGTAGTTACGGTGAAATCACGAAAGTACAGCCATTAATCTGAATATTTCACGTAAAAGCAAACGTGATGTTGAGACTGGTCGCGATTTCTAAACTGTCGGTTTCAAATGCAGTCGGAATTTGAGTAACATTTTCGTCCTAAAAGACCCAGAATACCGTTAAAGAAAACATTTGAACAACTGGGTATAATTGGTCGTTGAATGGACACAGTGACAGCTGACTTTAATTGCCATGTTTTACAAAAATATTATGTAGAATCACATAGAAGTATTACCGAATTGATTACAGCTTGCTGAATCTTCTTCATTCGAAAAAAATGCAAAAAGAATTTGCCGAAACCCGGGATCGAACCAGGGACCTTTAGATCTTCAGTCTAACGCTCTCCCAACTGAGCTATTTCGGCGAGTTGGAGGGTGTAAAAGAGACGTTAATGATGATTATGAAAATACAATTATTGACATCAGTGATAGTTGTCAATACATCAGTGATAGTATGTTTCGGTAATGATGAGTAACGAACTCCTCGAATTTTGAAAAATTATCATTCCCACGTCTCGCCGGTTCACTTGTCTCAATTCGTTTTGAATTTAATTCATCACCTTGTTTCTTACCTAATCGTTGGTACTTACTTCATTTCTAACAATTAACACACAATTTTGGTAGGTTCTTGATGATAAGTAGGTCATGATCACTTCATGTTTCTGGAAAAAAATTTCATTAGTTCACATATGTGAAAGCCCCTTGTTGCTGACAGCTCTTCTTCCTTCAAAAACTAATGAAATAATATTATTTTAGCTTACTTCAAATTGCTGAATCCTCTTCATACGTTGTATTAATTTCCTTCTGTGTTTACAAGAAATTCAATAAAATTTTACACGGAAGTTACATTAACTTTATTTTATACCTTTCTTTTGTAGCGGTTGGAGCTGGCTGACAGGAGTACTTGCTAATAAGAAGATTAAAATTAAAAACATTAAAGATAGGTTTTGTGTAGCGGTAATTACCTTTAAAACTCATATTTTAATAACTTGAATGAAATGTTAATTCTCTGAATATATTTAAAAAATCTAAAAAAAATAATTAATCATTCCTAATAATTAAGTAGTAA
Source organism: Stenodema calcarata (assembly GCA_963920205.1). Lineage (NCBI taxonomy): Eukaryota > Metazoa > Arthropoda > Insecta > Hemiptera > Miridae > Stenodema > Stenodema calcarata. Next base: position 26,508,470 of record OY986049.1, on the reverse strand, counting down.
AAATATTGTAAGTAGTTGAAACCACATTAATGGGAATGGGACGGGGCCGTGTCTAAGCGCCACAGTGCAGGAAACAAAAAGTGAACTGAAACGTCAAACTCAAACATCAAATTTTAGGTTATGTTTTCCACGTAGATCTGTTTCGGAGTGATTAGTTGATTCATTTGTGTAAATCCTTAATAATTAAAAACGACCGACGTTTTTTAAATAGTAGCGAAATTGATTTCTTAAAATGAAATATAGTTGGGAAATCTATTTTGAGCAGTTGGGAAAATTGAGGTTTCTCCTCTCCTGGAATTTTACTAGGCAAAGCCACTGGCGAACTCACGATGTTTTCGATTCCGTATCAATTTCAATAAACCATGAACCGAGCAAAACAGATATAGAAATTTTGTACGTTCTGGCCTAGTGTTGGTTACAGAATATTAAATATTTTATATATTTATATTAAATATAAAGAAATTTTCTTGTCCGAAACACAATATTTTGTTCGATTTCGACCTTTCCCCCATCAATAAACCATCCACTGATAATCCATAATCCATCAATCCATTGTTCGGTATTGTATTGCACTATTCGACCAGATCCCGACGTTCTTCGATGACCTCTATACTGCCGTGCTAAGATAAAGTCCCCTATCGACCATTTTGGTGTTTTTGGAGTTGGGCACATGGCTGCGTAGATCTCGACGTGGCGCGTCTTTCCTGCCAAGGTAGAATTTCCTATCTCCATTGGAAAGGTTCGAAAAAAGACTTTATCTTATCTCCAGTTTGATGATCTGGGCCCCCTTCCTCACTTAACTGCATTTTTCTCGACATGAAAAAAATGGAGATAGGTGGTTTTAACTTACGACGGAAGTATAAACCGGGACTTGTTCCCAAAAACCACTCAAAAAATTCCGAAATCCTCCAAATTCTCCACGCATACACACAGAGAGACGTCCTTGTCACTTTTGATCGATTAAAGGAGCTCGACCGGCTGAATTATTCATGTAAAAAAAGAAGGAAAATACGCGGCGACTTCACCGACTGAGAAATTAAAAAGAGACGTCCGTAATGGGGAAATTATGAGGGAGAAAAAGGTGCGGGCGGCTAATGGACGTATTAGACTTTGAGGTGTCCCCAAGCAGACTGATGCGCGTCAAGCATGTTAAATGAGACGGCGATCCCTGAATGAGCTGACGGATGGATCCGATTCGGAAACATTAGGTGCGCAGTGGTTGCTCGTTTTCATTGGTTATTTCGAAGGAAACATCCACAAAAAAATGCCGTACAATTGGGACCCCGATTTCCCCAGTCGACGACCACTCAATCTCTCACTTTACGTACGCATGCATGTTGTTACAGCAGGGATATGTTATTTTCAATAGTAGACCATTAGAATCAACTAAGGGAGATCCTGTTTTTTGTGTAAGTATCAAGATCCGAAGAATTTGAGAATATAATTTTAAAAGAAAAAAATAGCTGATATTTTTCCACAGCGGTTGAATAAACTTTTTTTTCATGGACGGGGCATATAGATAAGTACCATATAGATTAGTTGGACATATAGGTAGATCAAGTGGACGAGTTTGCGGAATAATTCTTGCAAATCATCGAAGTGTTGTACACTCTTAATTCTACCGAATAATTTCGTACCTACTACGAGTATATGAAACGCCTTACGTTCTTGATGTTATATTAAAATCCGTTTTTGACAACCGTGTGTGAATCAATTCTTCCAATTTTTCCTTTATATGACAAGGAAAGTGGTGGGGGCACAGCTTAAGGTTTTCCCCCTTGTAAACCCACTTTCAGAAAAATGTTTTTAACGATTGATAACCTAAATGTAAATACTTTGACTTTCTACTGTGTGGTAGAGAGTGGAATGACAGCGATGAGATTTTTTTTCCTGAGAACTCACCTTTAGAATAATTAAGACAGTGGGAAAATAAAATACCGGGAAGATGAAAAAAGGTAGTTTTATTCTGGGCGTCTGGAGGTTGACCCACCTAACGTCCGTTTTCGACGCGAACTTTAGTGTTTTTCCTAAACCTTTGCGCGCTCACTGTGAACGAACGGCTGGTCGCACAAAAATCCAATTGGTCTTAAAAGATTCGTAATTTTTCAGGTCATTCAAAAGTGAACTAAAAATTTCACCGTTTCATGAGAATCTTTAGAGATATGACATTGTCGAAATTTCAAAGTTAGTTTTGAACCCCTTCCCCTTGACCTAGGGTTATGAAAAGTTTCGAGGATCATTGTGGGGCTGGTCCAAACCCAGAAACCAAATTTCGTAATTTTAGCTCAACGCTAACTGGGCAAAGTGCCACGGCGTACGGCGTACGGGTGACGGACGGATTTTTTTTATTCGATTTTCTGAATCTACGTATCTTGAAACGTAAACCAACAAATTTTGTCTGTTTGGAGGGTTGTAGTAGGTGGTCAGAAAAGAAGAAGTTTTTCCGAGCTTTCGGCTTTAATAAGCCATCTTCAGGGCTGCAACATAATATCATTATATTATAATGACATCTGCTATGGTTTGACCGTTGTCGGAATCATCAGCTTACAATTCTAATCAATTTAATGGTAGGTACAGTTGTGACTTACGTAGGCAGGTATTGTTTCCTCAACCCGGTCTCTTTCGTTCAGAATAAACTACATGTCAGGTTATTTTGTTTCTCAGTAGGTACGGATAGCCGTACGTGGAGGTTATAGAGGTGTTGTTTGAATGTTTGTAGTTGTGGAGGATGATCGAGGTTATGGAGGATGTTCGAAAAGAGACCGGGTTGGGGATTACAGGTGAGCACTTGGTAGGTACAACCCTGTCCCACCACAGTGAGCGGGGAAAGTTCAAATTCACCATTCTTCCAACGAATCCAACGGTACAATTTCAGAATCAACGTTCATACTGGGGAACAACTGATTAAAACAACACGTGGTTTTGCGATATCGAGAATCTTCTTCTGAGCTACTTTTCGTGAGTACGGAATGAAGTTAATTTAGGAAGGTGTTGGAGGGTAACAAGTACGAGTAAAACCTATGAACTGTACTGGTCACCCCACAATTTAGTTGAAAAACAGTAGGTAAGCTGACAGAAAATAATAAACCAATATTTGCACCGCGTTTCTAGATTTTGCGTGCCATTTCTTTTTGACTTTGCAGAAATTTGGTGGTGTTCAATATGACACCTAGCAAGTATTGGTGCGAGAAAAAGTTTTAATTTCACTTATTTCACTTGAGAGTTTAACATAATGTGGCAATACGAGACAGGTAAAATTGAACCTCCTGCAACGATAATTGAATAATCGTCAATTGTAACGTTTGATTATCGTTAAAAATAACAAATTTTGTCCTTCTTCACTCCCTTTTAGTGAAATGACCATTTTATGCTGAACAGCGGTTTGGGAGGTACTCTTGGAATTATTGCGATTATTGTTAATTCGCCCGAACAAATTGAAATGTCAAGGGTTGTGAAAATTCGCTACAGCCGGAAAGGTGGAGGGAGGGCTTGGTGAGGAAGTAGTGCGGGGGTGCAAAAAAACCCAATTCACGGGAAAGAGTTTTTGAATCGTCGGTTAGAAGAAGAATTTGAGAGAGAGAGGCAAAAAAAACCTACGCCCGCCCCTCCCACTTCCTGGATACATTTGTCTAATGAGATAGCCCGAGCAATCTTGATGAAAACTTTTTCGTCCACCGCCCCCCACGGCTTTCTCCGCTGCAATTAGTACGGGTTTTCCATTTACCCCCTCCACCGAGCCCCTCCAACCCTCGGACCTATTTTGTTAATGCTTTGAGCTCTGGGACGGGGCATGATAATTGTTATTACCCGTTGGTTCATTGCGCCGACTTTTCTGTTTCGTTCAACCCCTCGTCGTCGCCACCTCACCTCGCTCAACCCCCATTTCCTTCCCCCTCCACTCATTTTTTAATAATTATTCTATGAAACTGGAATGTCATCTTTTAAAAACGTCCTCTCACAGTTTTTAAAAGGCCATCGCAATTTTCTTTTCGGATTCTACATTTTTCTTCTTTTTTTAAATTCCCATCCTAATCAAGGATTTTTTCTCTCTTCTGGGAACTCATCCGAAGAGCTTTTTTTTCCCTCCGGCATTGTTTCATCGTATTTATTCTACCGTCATAGACAATGCTTTGACAATGCACTTCCTACGAAAGAGGCTGGTGTTCCTATTATGGGTCAAACGAGTGCGCTAACACAATTGCACCCAACTGATGCAGTCGACCAATTTTGGCGGAAAAAATATTTTCCACTCGTTTGTTTCTCGTTGGGGTCGATTGATCGAGAACCAGGAGGTAAGTTGTGAGATCTAATTGGATTATTTTTCTCTTTCGTGTCTTATAAATAAATTTAACAACAGAATTACATTAGTGTATCCCTAACGACTGGTTTTGATATCTTTGGAATGATTTTGAAAATTGAACTGAGCCATTCTACCAAGTGGCCTTTTCATTTAGGCGAATTTTAGAATAAACAAAAGCCATGAAAGTAGAGCGTTTGTAAACCATCTCTAGGTTTCAACAAATTATTTGATGTTTCCAAGACTTGTAAAGTATAAAGTGTGTATTCAAGCATGATACGTATGTTTATACTAGAACTTTAAGTTTATACTTTGTTTATACTTTGTAAACATTCACGTAATACGTCATATTACACATTCACGTAACATGTCATATTCACACATTCACTGTACATTAATTTACACATTCACGTAATATGCCATATTACGAGAATGTGACTTCCCCGGTGATAACTATCCAAGCGATCCATACCCACACGCTACAAAATGTTTTGGAAATCAATAAGTGAGTCAAATTTGAGTTCTTTTTCCTCAAAAATAGTGATTTTGATGGGCGATTCCACAGGGAACTATAAAGACTGGAAGTATTAAGGGTTTACTCATAGAAGCCTCAGAATGTTCTGAGCGGCTTTTGCAACCTCGGCGTCGTCATGTAGCCGTTCAATGGCTCTATTGGTATCGCCTAACAACAATTACGCGTTCGGTAGCGTTTTTTGGATTTCGGAATGCCGAATCGATTTTTGAACGAAATTACGTTGGGCGAGTTGGTATGGCAGAACTGCGAGCGCCCAGTGATGGACAGTGTTAATAAAAATTAGGTAAATCTTATTTGACCCATTTAAGCAGCACCTTAATTCTGTAATTTTTAATTTCTTTCTTCCATGCTCTTCCACATCTCCTCTAACCATCAGGGATCATAAATTTCAAATCGAATGAAAATTAAATTTATGGTAAATAATTTTCGAGCTCAACATTTTTGGACCAATTATGAACACTCGAAAAACTGGTTTTCTTAATAATGGACACTCAAGGAACTAGATATATCCATATATGGACAGTTTAAATACAGGAACTTAAAAATGTATGGCCAAACGAATTGATAGAACTGTGTACCTATAGGTAATATTGAAAAGTAGCATTAAACGATTCAGTAGCTGGGTATATTACGTCTGAAAATAATTAAGTCATTAGTATTAATTAATTAGTAGATAAACCAGTCATGGCGTTTCCCTTTTCTTTTTGGCTGTCGTCTTCCTCATTGCCCTCTTTTGCTGAAGTACTTGAATGGTTACCTTCTTCTTTTCTGATTACTTACAACTGCTCACAACTGAAGGCCCTGGTGCTCGTTTACGTTTACCACTGTTGTTTTTCAGATCTTCATCTGGCCAAAACAGAGCTTTCTTTAATGGACTAGGGAAATTATTCTCAGCAGTCACAATGGTTGAAGTTTCTGATGAATCAGGAATCATAAAAGAGCTTGTTTCTGGTGGCTCTGCTCTGGAAGGTTACAGTAAGCTTATCAATTGTGCGAAGATGCTCAAGGGTTTGAGATAATGAGTTTTCCTGTGAATCTGATGGATGGCCAGTAGCTGCTGATTCATGATGGATGAGGATAGTAACTATCCTCAACTGTTGAGGAATTGAATCTTGATTCAAAGATGTCTGGTTCTGGAAATTCTTCAGGGGTCATAGTTTCTATAATTTCATTTCCAGCAATGGCTTGTCCGGGAAGTTCTACTATAGTCACTGATTCCACATTGGAAAGTTCGCCATCTCTGACAGAGCAGTTACTGGTTTTATTTTGTTGAAGACAGATAGCAGCTGATTTTGTTCCAGACATTGTAGAGGCATTGTTTTTCATCTGTAACATCAGTGCTGTAGTTATTGGTATAGTTACCTTCCCATTGGGAAAATAAACTTAAACCAGAGAGAAAACCACTAGGACCTAGGTAGGTAGGTGACACTTCTCTTGACCAGTGATGAACACAAGGGGTGTGGATAGGGCCCGGATACTCGAATCAATCTGAAACTTGGTATCGTTCCAGTTCAACTGGAATATTTCTCAAATAAATTTCGTTGGTACTTCTCGACATAAAATATTGCCCACTTTGGTTGGTTCAAAAAGAAAACCCATGAAAATAAAGTACAGGTAATTAATTATTGCAATTATTTTATTTTCAATCTATATGGATAAATTATGATTGGTTAGCCTTGGGTTTTAGTTAATTGACAAATCCATTACTACGCTAGTTACTGGTCGCCTACTCGAACGACACACTAATTTGCAGCAGTTTTTCTCATGCCATTCATTCATCCCGGAGAACAATATTCTTATTCAAGGAAATTTTTCTTAATTTGGCCGACTACCGGTACGGGTACCCCGGAGTTTTAGTCTTCCTGGTCGTATTGTCTTTGAACATTGGGGTAGCGGTGATTCCTTGTATTTTCGGGCGGTTCGAAAGGCCTGTGAGATAAGGAATCAGTTGACATCAGGCTGAGGAAAGATGTTGACGAGGGAATTGTAGGAAAGGGAAAAGAAGACGAGAGGCGACGTTGATAAACCGTGGAAGGGAAGGTCTCGCGGTTGGAGGAGGAGACGGATGTGTGAAAGGTGTGAACTAATGAGGTATAGTCGAGAACAAACAGAGCACGGAGTCCGAGGGTATTCGTGTATTAGAGTCGGTTTTACGTGATGTGACTCACTTTGAGGGGAGTAATTACTCGGGAACAGGAATGGGTTCCCCAACGCGTCAGGAATATCTGAAAACGTGTAGTAGACTCAGCTTGAATGATGAAACGACTGGTAGAAGTTGGTGTGAGGGGTGAGGCTACTGGGAGGCGGATTCCATCATTGGAACCGACTGATATAAAAGGTGATTAGGCCGGGATTCATTGGTTTGAAAACTCTTCCAGTTTACTCAAGTCGACGATGCGAAGAAGTTAAAATAGGCTCAAAGAATTTGTATTAACTTCACACCTCACGACGATATTCCTGCCGATTTTTAAAATGATTTTTTTTAATTAGGAATCAGCCTGATCTAAAAATACAGTAAAACGGTGCCCTCGCTATGTAACACTAACCCTCCGACGTTTTTATAAATTAACTATTGTTGTATCAGATAGGCTAGAGCGAGGTAATTACCCACAAAACATATTATTGAAACAATTCTAAAAACAATATTCACAGGTTCAGTATTCTGCCTAAGTGATTCATCACATCAGTGACCCATTCATCACATCTGAGAGTAAACTAGACAGATAATAAAAAATGAAGCAGCATGGCATATGAGCGACTTTTCAAAGAAATAACTGGTTTTATGTAAAATGTCTCCATTTTACTGGTTTTATAACAAATTTTGTCTCCTTTTGGTTTATTATCTTCGATAATGAACCATTGGAATCGCCCAAAGAAAAATTTTTTTTTGTCGAGTAACACTCAGTTTATAGAAATTTCAACGCTAAACACGATGGTGAAGTCACAACGGCGATATCTCAATCCTTATCAGATTTTTTTGTCATTCTTGTAATTCTTTATAATGATTATTATTATTACAGCAGATGAACCAGTAGGAAGATCTCAAGTATCAACCACGTTACTTCATCTTCAAAGTGCTCCAGTTTGAGAACGGAATAAGATATCGCAATTCTGATTTCACCATCGTGTTAAGCATAAAATAAAAACCTTTCATATGAGGTGTCACTTGTTAGACTGTTTCATTTTGGGAATTTATAAGTAATTCCCCCCCTCCCCTAAAAATCCCCAAAATCCCCCTTAGCTTACAGATTTTTTAACGCTGAACGCGATAGTGATGTCAGATTTACGATATCTCATTCCTTTATCAGATCAGAGAAGGCAAACCATGAAGAATCTCAAGTACTTGTCTTTTGGAAAGTCGGAATAAGACATGTCTCCGATGTATCGCAATTCCGACTTCACCATCGTGTTCAGGATGGTCTAAAAAAACGTTTTGGTATAAAAAGCTTTTTGAAATTCGAGTTTTAAACATTTTGGACCTAGCTTCCTGTTTTGACTGATCGACTTAGTGAGAATAGTATTGGTAGGTACAACATAACAATTACAAATAAAAACTAAAAAACAAGGAATACTGACTCTATAGGTGTTAAATATAATTTTATCTTCCACTCAACAACAAATTAAGGATCCTCTTAACAAATTATGTGTACCGTGAAATTGGGGGAATGAAGTCAAATCAAACTTTTAACACCGAAACAGTCACATTTTTTAACAATAGGTATTTACAACGACAACAATGATTTTTTTATGCAATCCTTAATGTTTCATCGCATGGAATTCAATCGAAAAGTTTGCTCTTTTCAGAGGACTAGATTTTATAATAAATTACCCTCCAATATGGTTTTCAAAAATTCCCATTCATTTCAAATTCGACAACTTCCTTATTTTACGGAGCTTTCTCCTTTCTTCGATAAACGGTGAACACTAAGTGTCTTTTAGTCATTTAGATACCTATTTCATTGAACCAAATGTGTGTGGAGATGAAAAATAGAATGAGAGGATGTGTATTGTGTACTGGGGGGTGGAACTTGGGTTGACGTGTGGAATGGAAACCTCAGGGATTGTTATTAATTCTCACGAGGGTCTGAATGATGTATTTAGAATGTGGTCTATTTTCCGAAGGCATCGAGACAAATTTCTGTTCCCTGAACTGCTGTCCGTGCTTGGAATTTTAAAATGGGGTTGTACGGATTTGAATATTCAACGGGGTTTCGGATGAGGACCATCACGTCGGGACAGTGGGATCGGGCTGAGTCATAGTTTTTTTCGAAAAAGACGAATCACGAGAACCCGACGACGGAGTGACGCCTTGTTTTGGTTTATTATCTTCGATAATGAACCATTGGAATCGCCCAAAGAAAAAAAAATTTTAACCCCCCCTCAAAATTTGTTGGTTTACGTTTCAAGACACGTAGATTCAGAAAATCGAATAAAAAAAAATCCGTCCGTCCGCCGTACGCCGTACGCCGTACACCGTACGCCGTACGCCGTCCCCCGTCCGCCGTCCGCCGTCCGTGCCACTTTGCCCAGTTAGCGTTGAGCTAAAATTACGAAATTTGGTTTCTGGGTTTGGACCAGCCCCACAATGATCCTCGAAACTTTTCATAACCCTAGGTCAAGGGGAAGGGGTTCAAAACGAACTTTGAAATTTCGACAATGTCATATCTCTAAAAATTCTCATGAAACGGTGTAATTTTTAGTTCACTTCTGAATGACCTGAAAAATTACGAATCTTTTAAGACCAATTGGATTTTTGTGCGACCAGCCGTTCGTTCACAGTGACTGCGCAAAGGTTTAGGAAAAACACTAAACTTTCGCGTCGAAAACGGCCGTTATGTGACCAAACTCCCAGAAGCCCAGAATAAAACTACCTTTTTTCATCTTCCCGGTAAGCTACAGTCTAGAAATTTTAACCGTGAGTCGTGGATAGACCACATTGCAATATTCACTCGGTTTCTCATCTGTAAAATAGTTTAAATAATACCTTTTTGTAATAATACAAATTAAATTTTGACGATGAGCTATTGACTTGAAATTTTAAAAAATAGGTCAGAACTGGATCAAAATGCAATATTCACTCGGTTTCTTGTCTGTAATATTGTTTAAATAATACCTATTTGTTTAAACAAATTAAATTTTGATGATGAGCCAGATACTTGAAATTTTAAATATAGGTCAGAAATGGATGATATTTCAATATTCCCTCGGTTTGTATGACATGGTATGAGTATGGTAGGTATATTATTGTATGTATGATTTGGTATAATACAGTATGGTATGATAGGAAAGAAATTCGTATGGTATGGTATGAGTACGGTGAGAATATGGTATGGTGCCGATTTGCAATAAAGTCTGGTATAGACAGAAGGGTGATCTGCACAAGGAAGATAATAAACCGTTGTGTGAAGAATTTGCAGAGTTTTTCTGGTTGATGTCATCGAGTCCGGAGGTGTCTCATTTGTTGTGGATCGAAAAGTCCGAAGGGAGAAGTAGCCGGTCGTTGAACTTGGACAGATTACTCACATCCAGTCGTATTCAGTGCTATCTAAATCCCTCAGATAAGAGAAGGGTTTGAAGTTCGAACCCCAGTGCAACAGTTTTGTTGTTCGTTCATGACATGGAAAACTAATAATACCTAAATCGGAGGATGAGGTACCGCCTTATAACCCTTTTATCGTTATTCAGTTGATATGGCGACAAAACTGAAATTTGGTACAGTTTTCTGTAAATAACGAGACGAAAGGCCTTCGCTGACCCAATTTCTGCGTAAATGGAAAACTCACAAATGGCTCGGTAGCCACAGACCTATCGAATGGACCGGCGCCATTTTCAGGCTCCACCGCGTGTGGTAAATCCCCGGTCATAAATCCCAAGCCTACCTAATTATGATTTACTGGCCGTTACCCGTGCGTTGTACGGATCCCCATGCATTATCGCTCTCTCAACTGGTGCGACTTCCTTCCAATCACTCTCCGTGGTCTCATAGATGACCGGCAGAGAAGTTATCTGTAGCGTTACTAAGGGAAGCCTCGTTCACGATGTAGGAAGCGGGTGTGTGAAATCTAATATCGACAGAAAAAATCCCTGCAATTTACTGACCACAAGGGAGCAATCCTTAAGCGGTTTGGCCGTCTTTAGGGGGCAGCCACTTAGAGTTTTATACATCTTCGGTGAAACAGCAACGTGCTATAACAACTATTCAGGAAACACAAAAAAACTGTTTACGAAACTGCCTCGCCAAAACTGCACAGCATAATTGAACAGCAAATTTCGCTGTTTCACCAATGATCGATATAAGATTAAATCTTACACAAATTTTATGTAACGTATGATTAGAATAATGATTATTCTGGTCTCGCAATTATTGCAAAAATTACAAGTTGTTAATAATTAAATGATAACTCATGGGGGTTGTGACATCCTTAGGACATTAGCTTGACGCTGCCCGGGCCTCAGATCAGCTGAGTGGCTCCTAAAGCTAATTTCTATGATATTCACTCCACGAAAGTGTAATTTGGTATATAGCCTCCTTTGGACTTTAACTTGAAGCTGCCCAGGCCAAGGATCAGCTGAGTGGCTCCTAAAGCTAATTTCTATGGAATTCACTCCATGAAACTGTAATTTGGCATGTAGCCTCCTTAGGACTTACACTTCAAGCAGAATAGGCCCAGGATCACCTGAGGGGATCCCAAAGCAAAAAGACATAACCATGACCAGATGTTTTTTCCCAGTAGGGGAGAAATTAATACCTCCTTTCTTATTGGCTTGGGTGTACACCAATTTTACCAAAATACAAAGTTCAAAAAAATGATTAATAGGTAGAATAAGTACACAATAAATAATAAAATTAACAATAACAAGAAAACCACAAACAGGTCTGAAACCACCATCTGAATCTGAATGTTCGTCGGTCCATAGTTTTTAGTAGTGATGCCGAGAGTCGAAAATAGTTTGAGTTTCGCTTGTTTCGGTGAGCTTTTCGTTCTGAGATACTTTCAGTGTGTGGAGAAAGAGGTCGGGACCATGACTGAGCCAGTTACCGACTCCCCCTCATCTGGTCGCCTTCTCGAATGAACACAGAATACTTCACCTCATTACGGCAAAGGTAGTTGAGAAAGACCCAGAAAGTGGTTGACAAATTGTCCTGTATTGTCCAATAATTGTGGCGTTTTGATTCAGAATGCGGCAGCGTTGATTTCTGCCGCAGGTGAGGGGAGCCGATACGAAACTGTTCAGAACAAGAACAAACGCAGCTGAAATCTGAGTTAGTGAAAGAACATCCTTCCGTCGGGTTTTCAATGAAGCTACCGTTCATTCATTAGAGACGTTAAAAAGGGCCATGTCACGTTTGAACGTAAAAATCGTAGGGACATAAACGACCTTCAGAAAAGACACTGCGGGGTGAAAACATTTCGCGGGGCGTGGGGTGGCACCGGGGCGGGCGGGTCCGGGACGCGGCGGTGGGGAGACGGTGGATCCCGCACGTAAGAGGACCTCCCTATTGTTCACTGGTTGGACCTTGTGTTTCAAAGTTGGCGCCTGCGTGGAGGCCCAATCAATGCATCGTAGGGCCCCCGCATGGCCTCTTTTGTATCGAGGAGGCTTTTCCCTTCCCTCGCCCTCGCCCTTCGTCCTTAGGACTCTCCTGTAAGTCTTACTACATCGTCATTAGCGGGCTGTAGACTTCTGGTCGTAGGTGGTCAAGCTCTTGAGCTTTTCAAGTCTCCACCACCCTCCTCACGTTCCATCGACACTTTCGAAGGCCTCAAAGGGCTCGACGTGAGCTGAAATATCGGAATTATGAGAATTGACGTCGTGTATAGCGCCCTTTCAATTGAATCAAATGGGAGGTCAAAATATGTATCGTCCCAAAGTCACACGGCCACTGTCGCGGATCAACAATTCAACAAAGAAATATAATTGGGCAGCCACAGGTGATTGCCAACCAGAGAATGTGTGTATAATTACCTTACACGTATAGAAGAGACGTAAGAAGGGTCGAGAACATGCAGAGTTTGATACTTTCCCGGCGTTTTCTTCGGGGTTTTATTTATAATTTCATTATTTATTTGCGATTTTTTTAAGAAAAAGGAGCTATTTGTTCTCGGTCCAAACTTTTTAAAACTCGAATTTCCGAAAAATTGGCATGCCAAAATCCGTTCCAGACCATCCTGAATTCACTGCCAACTGACACCTAAAATCATATGTATATATTTATGTTTATTGTGTTGATGGGATTGACTAGTGTGAAGAAGCAGGTTGTATTCAAATGACCAAGCTAGTCTTTTTTTCGGTGTTTATTTTTATTTTATGTATATTTATATTTATTTATATTTATATTTATTTTATTTATAAACACCGAAAAAAAGACTAGCTTGGTCATTTGAATGCAACCTATTTATGTTTATATGAACTTGAATGAATGAGGATGAAAATTATAGCAAATTATAGCAAACACTTACGTAAATTTAGAAAAACCTGATGAAAGTGGAAAATTTTCGCGTTACAGCGTCGTCAGCCCGGGAAGAAATCAAAATATTTATGTTTATATATTTATTTAATTAAGTAGTGGAGGTTTGGTGACTAGGAGTAGAGTGGTTTGGGGGAGAGGAATGACCAACACTAGTCGTTGTTATGATTCGTTTAATGCTACTTTTTGATCTTGGATCGAAATCCTAATCATGCATATAGATCCTAAAAAACAGAAACATGGGAGCCTTGGTATGGTTAAATTTAGAAAAGATATACCTACATGGTGACTTACAAACTATAAATTATAAAAGTCTAGTATGTAGTGGCTAATCCTTTGAAGTCCATGGAGTTTTTTATGATGAACACAATTTCTTTGATTTTTCTCTTTTCAAAATTGGGCTAAATGCAGTTAATTTTCCAATCTTAAATATATGGGTTGTGTTTGTGTGTGGCTATGTGTTTGGCAAAGGCTGTGGCGTTGTTAAAATCTTCAGGATTGGTGCTGTTGTTTTTTAATGCTTCATTGTTATCTCGTATAGGTATGTCCTTCAATTCTCTCACTACCTAATTTTCTGGTTTCACCTTGGCAATTGGGATAATAAACTATATTGCTAATTTCTTCTTTTTTTATCCGGTCTTTAAGTTGGCTAAAGAGTTTTTTGTTGCTGTTGACTGGGGGATTATAAAAAGAGATTTTTGTATTTGGGCTATAAGTATTGAGTTTTCTCTTTATGACTAGTGATGTGAATCCAGTGTATCTTAATGAAGCAAAGTTAGTAGATGATTGAGGTTTTGGGGGTTGATAGATCGGTAGTGGTTGGTTTGTAATTGACGGTTGTTGGTTGTTTGTCATGGTTGATGGTTGTGTAGTACCCAGTAGTGAGTTGCTGTGTGAGGAAAATAAGTTTTCTTGTGAGTTTTAGAGGATATTCATTGGCTAGTGATATTGTTTTGCATTCGTTATTAATTTTGGGGAGGAATTGTGGATTTGATAAGTTTTGTCTACGTAAGAAAAGATCGTAAGAACGGCCAGATTGAAAGAATTCGCTGGTGTTCACTTCAACAATGTCCTTTCACACTTCAACGCGTTCCTTAAACCTTCTTCCATTCATTGAAAAGATTTTTTCTATGTTTGAGGAGTTAAAAGAATATTTTCTGTCTGATAAAAATTGTCCGAAAATCATTGAAGAGTTTTTTGCCAACCCTGCTAGCGGAGTGTACTTGTGGTTTGTTCACGGTACGCTTGCTCTATTCAATGACGCTATCGCACAAATGGAGAAAAATGACATTTCAGCGACGGAAGTCTTTTTCAAGTACAATGAGCTGCGACAAGAACTTATTGCTAGAAAAATCAATAAAATTATCCCTCAGGAAGTTAAACAGAAATAGTCATGGGAGTCTTTGAAGAAAATGTGGAACTCTTTCACGGGTGTATTGAGTACTTGGAGTCCTGGGAAAACAGTTTTCAGAGGGCAGACATGTTTCAGTGGATCAAGAACCGTGATAATTATGAACTCAAATGGAAGAGCGTTAAGGCATCTGCTGAGTTTATAAACTCAATGGACGACAGTGTCAATAAACCTCAGTCGTCTCAATTTGAACCTTTAACCATCAACACGGACCAACGTTGTGACGAACTTACTCTAGTCAATATTGTGCTGAAAAAAATATTACCCAACCAAATCAATGAAATTCAATCGCAAGAATTTCACAATTCCACTACCAAGCCTTCTGGTTTTCCAGTTCTTAGGGTGAGGGGTATGTAGGTACCCGTTCGGTTTTCGAAAAGTTTGAAATACAAAACTATCGATAGGGCTGTCGACAGGAGAAGGCTACTATCGTAATAACCCTAGCTAACTCAGTGTATGGGTATTCATAGCGCTGCATTCGACTGGCACAGAGTGTCCGAATTTTGAAAAAACTGTGCAGTTTGCCTTCAGCCTCCGGGGAACATCAGCTCCAACTGAAAGACTATTTTCTTTGATTAAAAACGTTTGGTCTCCAGAATCTGATAAAAGTCGCTTTGCCATCGAGAAAGTGAAGGCACTACTTCAATTCACGGTTAAGTTTTCTCTCTCATGACAAGAATTAGATCTCCCTAGAGACGGGTAACATTTTGGAGTTTTTATTTTATTTATTTATTTATTTATTTATTTATTTATTTATTTCAAGTTAGAATACAATAATATACATATAAATCGCATGAGTTCATCATTAAACCTTATTGCGGGGCTATAGGCAACGCCCGTCGCGCCCCGCAAGAGCCGATCTAAGAAAATACCTATCATGCAAACAACATAATATGTTATAAAGAAACATCTCATTTCTAGATTTCTAGATTCTCATGAGTAGATACTCAGCATGATATTCTCAGCCTCTTTTACCCCTAGCTCAATTAGCCATGAAAAAATGTGTTTCTTATAAGATGGGCGAGAATAGAGAGTAGTTGATCTTAACCCACTTGTCAAACGGCGATGCAACATATAAATAATAAATTGAGGGGTCCTGGTTGTCAGCGTCAAAGCTGGCTTAGGGTTACCGACATTACCTACCAATCATGGCGCGTACCATAATCATGGCTGTGCAAGTCCAAAACGACACAAGGAGATAAATTCCACGAGAGCAATTTTGTGAGGTTTACTGAGGTTATAATAATTAGTCTTTCATAACATTTCTAAGGGCTCGTAGAGTAGGTTGATTAAAGATCAATTAATAATGCATTAATTAGACATGCATTAATTATTGATACATGTCTCATCTCGGTCTTATGACATTGTCGTATGTCGCGGGAGCCATGGATTTCGAGGGTATGGCGACTCTCTTTTTATATTATTGTGGGTTGTGTTTTTTAATAAAACCACCTTGTAATAATAATAAAATTTAAAATATTTAATTTATTTATTTAAAAAATTTATTTAATTTTATTTATTTAAAATTATTTATTTTTATTTATTTATTTATTTATTTTTATTTATTTATTAAAAATTTATTTATTTAAAAAATTTAAAATATAAAATTAAAATTTAAAAAAATAAAAATAAAATAATAATAAAATAATAAAATTTTAATAAAACCTCACCAACAATGTCTCTTTTTATACGCATTTCGTAATAATTCGATTTTTCGTGGATTATCGTGGGTTTGGTCCGAACCTGTAAACCAAGTTTCTTAATTTTAGCACAACGCTAACTTGGCAAAGTGTAGAGGACTTGTTGAAATTTGGACTAAAAAATTATGCGCGAGTTGCGTTTCAAAGTTTCAAAATTCGTTATGAACCCCTTCTCATTGTATTGACCTAGGGTTATGAAAAGTTTCAAGGATCATTGTGAGGTTGGTCCAAAATCGGAAACCAAAATTCGCAATTTTTCCTCAACGCTAACGTACGGCGGACGGACCCATTTTTTGTATTCGATTTTTGAAATCTCCGTATCTTGGAACGTAAACCCTCAAATTTTAAGGGGGGGGGGGGGGATTTTTTCCTAGGCGATTCCAATGATTCATTATCGAAACCATTATGATTATGAGTGTGTGTGGTTTAGGTTGACCGTCAGTAAGAATGATGTTGAGGGATGTCGAGGGTCGGTCAAATGAAAATTGATTTATGTGCCAACGTTTCGAAGAATATATTTCTTCATCTTCAGGGCAGGTTATGAAATAGAGTTAGACTCCAACAGGGAAGCTCCTTCCTCCTCACTTCTGTGATCTGGAGGAAGGAGCTTCCCTGTTGGAGTCTAACTCTATTTCATAACCTGCCCTGAAGATGAAGAAATATATTCTTCGAAACGTTGGCACATAAATCAATTTTCATTTGACCGACCCTCGACATCCCTCAACATCATTATGATTATGGTAAACCAAAATTGTACAGTGTCATACGGTAAATTCAAAGTGGCAAGTAAAAGAAAAATGCAATCCCCAATAACAACACTTAGTGTTTTCAAGCAATGTCATTTGGAAGTGGACTAATTTTATGGAACAGTTGTTATTTTATCCAATACAAACCCATTCCGTCACCCCTCCCCCCTCCCACAATACCGAACCCCTAATTACGCCTCTGTCACTTCTGAAGTATGAATTTGGATGTAGTATATTTTTCATTGAATTGACTGGTTGGTAAGAATTACATGAATGTTGTGGTTTATTAATGTGCTGGTATTGTCCGATTGTTGGACTTGCTTACAATTGAATGAGGGATGGCGGTAGTTGACTGGGGGTTTCTGGATTAATATATTATATGAATTTCAGTAGAACGTTCGCCGTTTCTAAATCAAAATGTCGCCTGCAGGTGACTCCGACTAGCGGAACATATCTCGGATTCCGGTGGAGGTCAGAGAGTAGTGACGCGCGTTCTCCTCACAAGTCAGATAGAGGTATGATGAAGGTACTTGGGAATTGTTCATATCCCAGTCAGGTAGGAGGTGGTTATGGAGGGGGGATGGCGGGAATGACGTAGATTCGACCTAATGGTCCATCCGACCTCCCCCCCCCCACTATTACCACACCATCTCCTGCTTCGCTAAAATGACCGGTATAGAGCTAGGGGGGTTGGTGTCGTCTGACAAACGCATACACACATACACACACCCCCACCACCACACATACACACTCACATCCCCACTGGCCCATAGGGACCTCTCTCCTGTTTATGACCTTCCTGATGAATTAATTGCCCATTTGAACACATACACCCCCCTTCGCCACTGGTAGGGTTTCTCCCAGCAAACATTCTACCCCTCTCCCCACATCCTCCACACCTTCTCATCATCATCATCGTCGTCATCAACAAAACATCCCCCTTCGTCCCACCTCACTCTGGACGTAATAATTATTAATAGCCAGGGCCAACAAGCCTCATCATCCCCGTAGCCCATCAAGACCCTCCCCGTACCACATGAACTCCCCTTAACCCCCCTCTCAAACCTCCCCGCTTTCCTTTTAGCTCCCTGGCGCCTTCTAACTGTCTACACCGACAATCACGGTAAGCCAATCAACTCTCGATGGAACCATCAAAACAACATTAATCACCTTTCGTTGAAACCATTTTCTGTGGAGTCATTCCGTCCAGATCCATATCTTCGCTATCCCTCATTCCTCCTTATTGCCCAATTATTTCAATGGTTTATCACAAGTACAGTGGAACCCCTTCACAGTGGACACCCATCTGATGTAAAAAAGTGTCCACTGTATGTAATCGCCTACAGATTCGACTGCTGCAAATGTCCAGTACAAATAGAAGTAGGACTGACAGTTGGTAATTTAAAAAATGGGTTCGTTGCCACTCGATGGACCACTCAGCTTAGCTGAGAAAAAGCGATGAAGCTTGATGACTGTGTATTTATGTGTATTTTAATGGAACTATGTATTTATTATTGCATGGGCAGGTACACTGTTAGTAGTTTAGGTGTCAGTTTTAACATGCACTAAAATAGTTTCTTCTAACAATGGCCCAATTTTCGTCATACCAATTGATGACGAGTGTATTATACTCGAATAAGCTATATCTATCTATCAAGATGAAAAATCCCAAATTTCACTCAAACAATCGAAATGGCCTCATAATACTTAATTATGAAATTATGTTAAAAAAGTACAATGTGGGTGCAGCCTGGTCCAAACGACGATTTTCTAAGTGTACCTGTACTTCCTTGTACCTACAAACATAGGCAATCATTTATTAGGAAGTACCTACCTACCAATAAGCTAACATTTGTACTGATAAAGTAGGGATTGCTACTCAATGATCTATGAACATACCAAACATAACAGTACTAATATTAACTACAAGAAATTACTACGGATAACATAATGTCGTCGGCTTGCAGGAGAAACTAACTAAGTCAAAAAGTTTCGATAAATTTGAGTTTGAAGTTCTTCTGATTTTAGAAGTTGGATTGCTTTGGCTCGGAAATAGCTATAGAACCCTAATTTGAGCCAGTAGTCCTTCATCATGTTTTATTCATACCACGACATATCTGAATCATGTATGATGTACTAAATGTAGTAAAATTACTATTTTTCAGAAAAAGGCACTTGACTTAATGAATTTCTAAAAATTTGATATAGCACGACTTTTAATTATCTTTGCCATTTTTGGATGTTTTCCGATCGAAATACCTCAGAATAACTCATTTTAACAATTAATAATAATTGAGTTATTTTTTTAATTACAATAAAGTGCAATAATTTTGAATTTTGTGATTGAATATTTGTCACATAGCCCGTTGCATGATCTTTATCGACATAGTTACGTCAATTTGTTGGTGGGTCTTCAAGCGTAGTTGTTATAGTCTTAGTTACATAGCTTCTTAGCGCAGTATACATGTAAGTACCACACGAGGCCTGTGTGATATTCAGTTACTCGAATATTAGGCCGTTCATGTTTCATCAACCACTCGTTATTGTACAATTTCCAATTTCCTGTTACAGACATGAAACATTACCAGAAACACGCATACGAAATGCCACAACATTTATCAATCATTGCTTTGCAAAACTGCAGAAATTGTACAGTACAATTTCTGCAGTTTCGCATAGCAATGAGTGATAAATGTTGTGGCTTTTCGTATGCGTGTTTCTGATAATGTTTCATGTCTGAGATAGAATCATCGCTCCATGTGGTCTTTGGTTTGACAACGATCCTATTGGACGAATCGTTCAAAAGTATTCAAGTGAACTTGCGGGCTTTCATCAACAGTAATTTTGGTGAATAGACCACAGGCGGCCTTAGCAAGACTTAGTGTCGTTCGTCAAAAGTTTTCTGTACTTCCAGAACGCAGAAAGTCACTTAGTTAATTTCTCCAGTATAAATTCGACAAAAAATGAGCTCAACGTGTTTTCCATGGAAATTGATACCCCGAGACTAAAACCGACGACGCCATTCAAAATAACATTGAAAATTAATGTAGGTAGCATATTAATCCGAATTTTGCCAAAATTTGACTTAATGAGTTTCTCCCGCATACCGACGATGTTATCTAATAGGTATATTATATTGCACAAAACGCGTACTTTATTTATTAATTTCTATTTTTTGTGTGGCTGTGTACTAATTATGATACGAAATGAGGACCTGCAATATTTATATTAGAAGTGAAAAAAGAAGTCATCTTGATCTGATTTGACCCCAGAATTTAATGATGTTTAATTGTTATTGAAAGATGGATTACCTATTGCGAGGATTCTTCGCTTTCTATGACACGACTTTGACGGGCTATCCATTAATTTCTAGTCGGAAATGGCAGCTACGAGACGATTCCATTCTGCAGTATCTGTGCCAATCCCTATTTCCCTTGTTGGAAATGATTTACCAGTAATTAAACTTGACAGCCTAATCTTCTTGGTCCGATTAGTTTATGTAGCTCCATTCATGTAGTTCCAAAGTAATTTATATCTTCCTTGACTTTTTGCTGTACCTGCACTTATTTAGTTGTAAATTTCGTGACGATCTTTGAATATCTTCGTCTACAACGTCTAAATGCAACCCATCTCAAATTACCGTCTACCTTTAAATGTGAAAAGTATATACAAATATACCTACATTATATGATATTTTCTAGGGGTCATAATTTCTAGGTTTAGAACGATTGTTATGAAATAGCGTGGCGTGTTAAAATAAAATTAGCGTCAAGATGAAGGATTTTTCAACGTGAAGATGTAAATGAATGCAAAATGAAGGCGCGGAATTCCAGAGGCTTATTAAAACCCAATCACCTAGCCAGCCAGCCCTCTGACGTCATAGGCTCTTACGGCATAGGCTGTGACGTACTAGTTGGCCTCCTGTCAGCCGTCTGACGTCATACACTCGTGCGTCATAGGCTCTGACGTACTAGTTGGCCTCCGGCTAGCCGTCTGACGTCATAGTATCGTGCGTCATAGGTTCGTCTGACGTAGTGGCCCGCCTGTCGCTTGTGTTCTGACGTGATCTGAGGGAAAGGGTTAATCAAGGAAACAAATTTTTCCCGATTCAGTTTATGTGCCAAATCAAAGACATGAAAATGTCAAAAGAATGTCAACTCCATCCTGTTGTTGATACAGTCGAGAATTAAATGCTTGCATACGAGTCCATCATAATTTATGATTCATAAATTATGAAGCTTGCATTCGTATAGACAATATAAATTATAGAGAATGATCACCTGTGTGTAAACAATTATTTAAACAATCACGCTCATACCGCAGCTTGTCGGCCACGCACTCCGCAGTGGTTAACGTAATATGGTTAGGTAAATCGAGAGCTATCCAACGAGTGGTGAACGATTTTTGTACGATGATAACTGGCGAAGATAAAGTTCTGTAGCAACGAATCGGTTGTAAGCGAAAATCATCAGAAATTTTCGAGACGATTTCGTGTAACGCTTTTGTGTAACGTTTTTCGAGTTATGTGCCAGAGTAAAGACATAAAATGTCAAAATGATTATAATTGGTGATAAATGATCTCGCAAAATTAGCGTGATTATCGTTCAATGTGAGCAATTTGATTACAATACAATACGAGTTCTTATCACAAGTGAACATTTGTCGAATTCGGTATTTTAATCAACCCCTTTATTGTGATTCAACGTCAAACAAAATCGAACTGAAGCCATTTGTTGATCGCCTTCGATACCAAATAACAACTGTAACAGCGGCGGGCCAGCGGGCCGAACAAAAAAGTCGACCTATGAAATCCATTGGATCCGCTCAGGTTCTCTGGGAGACCTATTAAAGAAGTACCAACATCATCAATCAATATTAGGGGGAGCGTTTTCGTTTCGGGAGAAGAAGCGAGAAGCGATGTAAGTGGTCGAGTTCGAATTATGGAAGAGCGAACGAGTTTTTCCAGGTAATAAGATCTCTCGGTCCTCGGAAACCTTCGGGCTTCTACATAATTGTTGATGTGTTTTCTTATAATGAAACGCGTGAAGAGATGCAGGTCGGATGAGATTGGTCTGTTTCCTATCACCTGAAATGTCGTTAATCTTACGGAGGGCGCTACCACGTCACAGTTTCTGTGATAAACAGAATCAAGGTTATTTGAAAGGGCTAGAGATATTCACTACCCGCAGTTGGCACAACTGGTAACACCATCCACGAGCCAAAGGTTGCAATCACCAGACAAACGTAAAACTCAATGTTAACAGCACTTAGTGCTACACGCGCCCACTCATGTAAGCGTCATGTTGTAAAATATTTTCTTTCTCGTTTTTGAATCGGTCTTAAGTGTAGTTTTTCTTGTCGAACTTCTTTTTATTTCTTCAAGAAGTACGCGCATCACATGACATGTTCTGATAACAAAAACTGATAACATTTTGTTGATTGCATAAAAACATTGTTTTTATGCAATCAACAAAATGTTATCAGTTTTTGTGAGTTCATCTATTTATTTAAATTACTTTCATGCCAGCAGTGTAATGCAAATAATATTACCGGTTTGTCCGGTAACATATATATCAACAATCAATAAATATTTTCATCGAAATCATTTTCATAATTTAAAATGCAGCGAAGAATAAACTTAGAAAAGAAAATTTTCGTGATTGTCACTCAAATCTTGACTGCTCTGAATAAACCAAGACAAGGTTTTCAAGCTACGGTACCAGTTTCTATCACCAGATTGACCCCAAAGTCTCAGATTAAGTCCAATCTTGGAGTGTGGACATAATATTATTATTATTGAAACATACTCCACGTCGTGCCCGTGAACGTCCTCATCGCACTTCCGATGAGTTATAGTACTTTATAGAGTAAACTTTTCGACCAATTTATAGAGGTTAAGTACTGGATGTCGATGAACACCCTATCAGTCGAATCCTTCTCGGCTTTTTTAATAAGATTTTCATCAGCAATTTTTGCATGATAAACAGTGATCTTATTTTTGTAGCGAAGGACACCCCAGGACTGGATCATCACCTTCTTCCATTCAATCAGATTCTTCTTCTCCTTCCTCTTCTTAGATTACTTGGCTTTGGCCATCGATTCGTGATTCAAAGCAACCATCAAAGGTAGGTAGCATGGAAGAAGGAATTCTTCCATGGGTAGGTAGGTAGCTGTAGGTAATTTTCAATTGAATGTTTTACTTTTGATTAAATATTTTGTTATTCGTAATACATCTTCATTTTTTGTGGGGAAGCGCCGCTTCCTGCGCTCCCCCTGACGTCACGCCCCTGAGGTACATGTAGAACCTACAAATACGACACGGATTGGTTGTATGTGAAGTACCTCCTGTTTGATTAAACAAATTCATGTTGAAAATGAGTTGAAAAAAAGGGTTTGAAGGTGTGTGCGGGTCGTGTTCGTACTGTGGTCGAGAGGAAAACATGAAAAATAGGCGTTTTTTATCAGTTTGAGAAGGGAAAAAGGGACGGAAAAAATCTCGAGACCTGTTCGAATAAAAACAAGGATGCCATTAATATATTTGACTTCCTAAGTGCGGAATGTGGGGGGCGGCGATGGGCGAAGTGGGGGCGGGAGCTGTTGTTATCGCGGGGAAGTAATCGTGAATCCTCCGGTCTCTTTGCGTCCTTTCTCTTTGCATCTCTTATGAATTTATTATTGCGAGGATCTCACCCCTTCACACTATCACCCACTCTCCTCCTCCTCCTCCCTTTCACCTTTTACACCCTTTACCGCTGTCTGACCCTCTTCAAGGTTTCCGCGTTTAGAAGAGAAAAGGTCCCCGCAGAGAGGCTGGTAAGGGAGTTGGGGGTGGGGGGAAGGTAATTTTTTCTCAGGGGGGAGGTCCCCCGCCTCCAACCCAACCGGAGGTGTTTGCCCGTCAGAAGTGGTGGTGGTGGGGGCGGCAGTATATCAAACAGAGTCATTAGAGATAGGGGGCCGCCCCCTAAGACAAAGGGGCCTTCACAGTCGGAGGCGGCGGTGGTTGGTGGGGGGGGGGCGAGGGGGTAACGGTATCAGATACCTGTTGTAACCGACGGCACCCCCCCCCCTGTCACCCCCAGTGCCGCCCCTCGTTTTCCGCCCTTCGACCGCCCCCGGCACATAAATCTACCTCATTTGCCACCTACCCAAAGTTTCCTGCGGGGAACTTATCACGCGACGCCCCCGACCCCCCCCCCACCTTCATATCCCCCCCCCCCCCTCCTCGCACCGTCACTACAACTCTGCCGCCTGAGAGGGCGCGAATATATTAGTTTCCACCAAGTGTCTTCACCAACTCTCCCCCAAACTCCCAACTACCATTTCACCGTAATTTCAACAACATTTAACTTTATGAATTGTCCAAAAACAAGAACAACGTTGGAACTTGAATTTGTACGAACCCGAGCTTCCTTGCTAAATAACAAATTGAAGAATTTTTAATCCAAATTCGCTCTGGTGCACACTCTGCAAATCTGTCTCGAAAGCTTTCCATTCAGGTTTTGAAACTTGCCCCAGATCTTTTATATGTCGAATGAACTGTAATGAACAATTTTGGTTTATGATTTTCAATAACGATCAGTTGGAATTGACCAAGAAAAACAATTACAACCCCCCTCACCGTCCATCTTTAAATTTCCAATGGAACAGTGTGGTTTTTTGTAGACACATAAATAAACTGCTCACAAATTGAAGTGAACCACTCATTAAAAGTTAGGTAATTTTTTTTAACCATTCTTCTGGTTATTTTTGTATCTTTTTGTTAGAGCTGAGCAGCTTATTGGAATTTGTGTCTAAGTTCATATTGAATATGATTAACATATTAACCCTTCAAAGGCTGCCTTAAATTGAAATAATGTTTACAAAACACAAGTTTTGTTTGTTTCCACTTGTGTTTTGTAAACATCACTTCCCTTTTATCGTCAGTATTACTCTAACCAGTTCACTAGACAGTGTTTTCCAAGTGAAAACAACACTCGATACCATGTGGAAAGAAAGAAACATCACCTTATGAGACAAACTCCAATAAACTGCTCAGTTCTTAGCAGTGATACTAACACTTTGTTTTTTTTTTTAATTTTTTTTCTTGTGTATTTATTTGTGTTGAAAAAATACATTTCTGTGGACAAGTAAGGTACCTATATAAGCACTAAGATACAACAAATAACCAGAAGTATGTGTTCGGCCTTATGCCTCATAGAATTACTATTAGTTCCTTGTTCTTCCATCTACAATGTTCGGCCTTATGCCTTATAGAATTACTGTTAAATAGTTCCTTGTTCTTCCATCTACAATGTTCGGCCTTATGCCTCATAGAATTACTATTAGTTCCTTGTTCTTCCATCTACAATGTTCGGCCTTATGCCTCATAGAATTACTATTAGTTCCTTGTTCTTCCATCTACAATGTTCGGCCTTACGCCTCATAGAATTACTGTTAAATAGTTCCTTGTTCTTTCATCTACAATGTTCGGCCTTATTGATTTTAATTGATATTCAACGTAGTTCCTTCAAAATCAAGGCATGGCGTTGAATATCAATTAAATTCAATAAGGCGTTGGTAAATTCATGACATTACCAATCGCAATCCCACAAGATCCCACCTATTCCATTTTCCTTAAGATATGAGTTCGAGAAAAAAGGTAAGCCCCATGAATGTTTACATAAATCCATGATCCCAAATCTAAATTTCATTCAAATGTTCGAAAAATTGAAATAAAAAAGAGGGTGAACTAACTCGCGTCTTAAGGAAAATGGGATACTGGTATGTCTAATCTTTGTACCACATACTACAAAAGAATGATGGTAATAACCAACTATGTACCAATCAATTGCAAGGAAATAAAGACATGGGTACGAGTATATAAAGGCATATGAATTCATTTACACAGCACTTACGACTTCGATTGCATTTGGGACTACAAAACATCCCTTCACTCCATTGCAGAGCTCATTTTTGGAACTGCAAAGTTTCATGGTGATTTACTACGTGTCACACCCTTTTGGAGCGTTCGAATATAGCATTTCCGAGTCAAATTCATGATTTTTCATACCAAATTCAAGATTTTTTATACCAAATTCAAGATTTTCGAAACCAAATTCAAGATTTTTCAAACCCAATTCAAGATTTTTCAAACCAAATTCAAGATTTTCCTTACCAAATTCAAGATTTTTCAAACCCAATTTGATTTTCCATACCCAGTTGAACATTCTCTACTGCTAATAGCACAGATTGTGCCAATTACGTCATCATGACGAGGAAGCTTCCTGACGCTGTAGTAGCTTCAATGACACCAGGGAAAGTATCTCAACTATTCTTTTCTACTAAATATATATGGTTCATTTCTCTGCTTTATCGCTTACCACAATCATGGTACAAACATTATGGTACATTAAAATGTAGATAAATTGCTTTGAAAAAAAAAAAATCTTGGGTGTGGCTTGGAAAATCTTGAATTTGGTTTGAAAAATCTTGGATTTGGTTCGGAAAATCTTGAATTTGACTTGAAAATGCTATATTATGGATGACCTCATAAGGAGCTGATATAGTAGTAGGCGATTTTTCATATTTTCAAATGGTGATACTCCTGCACGTTATCTTCATCGTGGGTTTCAAGGTGTACAGATCGTGATATCCACGTCGTAGGGTGTAACGTGGAAGATTTCAAGGCCGGTTCCTCACATCCTCACACGGTGGAGGCGACGGAGCATGACTAAAACAGAAGATCGAGCTGCTGTGAGGGCGAGAAAAAAACGAGAGAGAGAAAAAAAAATAAACAAAAACAACAACAACAAAAAACGGGGAAAAAATAACATCGTCGAGAGAAAAAAAGGCCGAAGATGGTCGGAGCTGTCAATACGAAGGCCGTCATACCTCGTCACAATTACGCTTCATTACCAGTTTATTACACGGGTGGACTGGAGTACTGTGAGGAGGAGTGGAAGGAGGGGACTCCGGAGGAGAAAAAACGGAATTGATGAAAATGAAAATAAAAATAGAAAATAGACAAAATAACGTGGTATTGGGCCCATGCGGGAACGTTAGCAGGAGCCGGATCCTAATGGTGTCTTAGTACTGGTCATATTTAGCGAATCGGCGTGGTTTGAGTGTAAATGTCGAAGAACAGTCCCAAAATTGTAACATTATTGATAGCATTATTGATAGCAACAAGACCTGCCTCGCTTTCCTGATTTAGCAGAATGCACTAAAGCTGATTTATCGCCTTATAAATGTAATTAAAGGCACATTGATTGCTGTAATGATTAACTAAACTTTACAAGTTTCAACATTCAAAACCGAAACTCCGCTAAAATTACATCAAATTCAATTTTTGGCTCTGATACATGAGGATAGGGTATCGCGTTGTTTGTAACCTCATATCCCAGCTGCATGAGTCTGGAAATAAAATGAAATTTAAAATGGCGCAAGTGAATGAAAAACAAATTGAACAAAATAATGAATTAAAAGTTCAATATCAATAATATTATGTAATTAACATATTATGTAGTGTCATCGTCATTCATTTAGCTGCGAAATCATCATCCGACAGATCACTTACTGTCGAACCTTTAGATCTCTAGATTCGATTAATATCATCATCGATGACTTGACGGAATTGACCTATTTCTTGCTTATTCCCTAAGGGAATACATCGGAGAATTCCATTATTACATTTATCATAGCTTGAAACTCTAGTTACGACCCCCTGTAAGAAGACTTTTGCTGGAGGTCTACTAATTCCCGAATCAATATAAATTCACAGTGAATGACATAACGATCAAATTATTATACAAAATTTCCCTCCTATATACACGAGTTCACTCCAAAAGTTGAATATATTTACATAAATAAGTAAATGAATAAATAACTTCCTTAAAAAACAAAGTCATGCCTAATTATATGAGTGAGGTAAAATACTTCTTTAATTTTTTTCCAAGGATTCCGCCCAACCTGTCAAGTAGGCAGGAAGAGAGTTAAAACGCAAGGACCCCCCCCCCCCCCCATTACAAAGTAAGACATCTAAGTTAGATGATTTAACCGGCTTTTTAAGTAAAATCTTAATTTGGCTTTTCTGAGTTATAACTTGGGGATTCAGTTAGGATTCAAATGTTAAACCCCAAGCCACCACATTGTATGTTTACAAGGAGTGGACCATTGCGTCGTAAAACTTCTTTTTTTTCAACTTCATGGACATAAAATTGCGTACTTTGCAGCAGATATGGATAAGTTTGGGTAATTTTGGATTTGTCATTTTAATATCGTCTTCCCAGGTGAGATTTAGGTCGATAATTACTACCACTAGGTATGTGGTGTGTGGAACAGGTACCTACATCCAAGGCAGTCGTCATTTTGGTGACACACAATTGAAGGAACAGACGATGACTTAAGCGAGAAACAAATGAATTTGGTTTTATCAAAGTTAAGTTTAAGTTTGATGTAACCAAACCATTTGTTCATGACCAAGATACTTTTTTCTGTCTTGGTACACAATCGCCACAGAGCTCGCTCGATACATGTGGATATCATCAATGTACCTAATTATAATTGTAGCTCTAGTTTTTCTTCGAAAATTCGCGTTTATAGCCATGCTGCATGACTTTGGATTTATTTTGCTCATTATTTCTTCTCAGACTGTCAATATTTGTGCGCAAACACGACATCTTCAAAATATTGTGCAAACTTTTGAAGATGTCGTGAGAAACTCTGGAAACGACTTGTTATCTTAAATTGTGAGGGAAGTAGGTACGTAATGGCGTCTTTTCCACGAAAAGTCTCTAAATAGTATTTACGATTATTTGATTGTCGTAGAGAATTACGAATACCGTAGAGGAGGGGGGGAGGTCGTGGAGGGGGAGGACGTGGGAGGGGGATGTGTATCTCCTCCGCTAACCCAACTCTCAGCTCAAGTCTCCATTAGAGCCAATTTCCTCGTTTTGTTTTTGTGCTTGGAACCGACGGAATGATCCACCCCCCGCCATTCACCTCATCCATCGTTCCCCTCATCCACTCCCCCCTCCCCCCCCCTTCCCCCCCTCCCCACTCGTCATCACCACTACGAGGTGTGTGCGCACTGAGCCACTGATTGGTTGTGGGCGGTTGCTAGGCGACCCCGGAGACCTCTTTCGCTTTCTCTCTCTCTTTCCTCCTCACTTCCTCTCTCTCTTCCTCCATTATCGACCCCCCCTCCCCCCTCTTAAAGAGGACAGCATCTCTCTACGAGCCACCCCCTCCCCCCCACCCTACAATGTCTCTCTTCACCTTCCAGCAACGTGCCATCTGACTCTCGGCCACTCTTTATACTCTTTTCGTCCAGTGGCACTGGCCTCAGTGGCAATTACAAGCTTGAAAACAACTTGAGTTTTACCAAACATTGTAACCCCCTCCCACCCTCCATTCCCTTACAATGCACACTCCCTCCGTTCGCCTCTCATCGCCCTCCCGCCGCCCTAACAACCACCTCCTCGCCCGCCTCCGCCGCCTCCCACTCACTCAGTTTCACTTTCACTATTCGCTACAAAAGCCCCCAACGAAGAATGAAATTGGTCGCAAGAGGGTTCGGGCTTCTCATCGTTGCAACTCTTGACTCAATTGCAACGTCGTTTCATAATAAACCACATTACGGTGGTTAAGGGTGGTGATGGGGGGGAGGGGGGGGGAGTGAGCATATAAATGACCCCCTCGTCGTAGTCATAACGAACAAACTTTAGATGATACGTCTGCCAAGAGGGTGGGCAGTACAGCTTCTTCGTTAGACGAACGTTACGCATGTGACCTACGACCAATTTTCGCTTAATCACTCTCAACAATGAACCACTGGTTTCGAATTAAAATTAGTATTAGAAACACTGTTAAAGCTGGAATTTTTAATCTATTTTGGAATATCGAACCACTATTAAAGCTATTTTCTCCTTACTGGGAGAAAGTTCAGATAATGATCTTATGATAGGTAAGTCTGGTCAGATAATGGTCTTATGTCTTTTTGAATGAAAAAGAAAACTTCTTCTAAATACAGTAGGCATCATTTATTTACTTCTGGTAAAAATGCAAAACACAGGTCTATGATATACTACAAATTTTTTCATGACTTTCTATTACAGTAACTGTAATAATAATAGAACTATAATAGAACTGTTCTATTATAATAATTATATTACTGCTTTCTGGTAATAGTATTGTAAGGAAGAGACGGGCCAGGTGACTGGAACCTATGAAACAGGTTGTTGATGTTTAAACAGTCAGTTCAAAAAGTTGGTTGTCAAGAAAAAGGATTCCTAAAAAGAAGAGTGCTTTTGGTGTCAAACAATAAACTAATTATTAGTTGTGTTAAATAAATTAAATCAATTTAATACCCTGCCCTGGTCATTTTAACAGTATTATGGCAACAATTATGATTTACTGTAAGAATACTTTATATTAAAAATTAACAATATCAAGTAGGATAGTGTAGTGTTGCGTGATAAGTACTAAATTATTGTAGAAACAGCCCACAATGGTCTCAGGTAATTGGTATTTAGGCTGCAACTCCGACCCCAGCACAAGTCTTCTTACAGGGGGTCGTAACTTTGGTGTTTTGTAAAAATATGTGTTGCATTTATAAACAAAGATTTAAAAAAAAAAATGTGCAAAATAAATCCAGCATGGCTATAGGAGCGAATTTTCGAAGAAACAACTGGTTTTATGTAAAATGTCTCCATTTTACTGGTTTAAACCAGTAAAACACATTTTACAGACATTTTACATGTTTTGTCTTCTGTAAAATGGAGACATTTATTACAAATAATGTCTCCTTTTTTGCCGATTAACACCTCAGTTTATATTTTTTTCAACGCTGCATCCCATAGTGAGCCCCAACTTCGAGCAAACCTTGTTCAGCCTGAATCGTCGGACCGGTTTGGATTTTTAATTGTCAATAAAAAAAAATAGCAATTGGGAAATCTCTGTCAAACCTTTAAAATCGATTGTTGCAATCTGAATCAGAATAATGAAAGGATACTGTAGGTGTGTGACTGCAGTCAAGCAAGTGTCAACCCAGGACCTCGATTGTCCAAGATACTATTTGAATGAGAAGTAAACTAATTCCTATTCTATTCAAGATGCCCCAGTTAATAAGATATTACAAAATTATTGAAACTATTCAATAAGTATTGGAACACTCAAATCCATGATGAAAAACCGAAAATGAGTTACGTGGTGCCACTTCACTTGTGGCCAGTACCACCGAAGTGTTGCGTTTTGTTGTTGGGAAGTGACCATTACTGAGATTCAGGTACTAAAATTTCAATTATACGTTCGAAACGCAGGGGCTAACGGTTATTGACCAACCCCCCAAAAATACCCTGAATCGCGGAGCCTCGCCACAAATCCCATTTCGACCACTTGTGCCCTCCTGAAGTGCTCGACACTGGAACAAATGAGGAAAATTCGCCGTGACCGCCCGAAAAACGTTGACTTGTCTAGTTGGTTTCTTGACGTGGCATCAACACGATGTAAATATTGACCTTCCAAACAGTCAAGATATGTATGGCCTGGTCATAAAACCGTCGTCACGTTCTCGAGAGGGAAACGTGCGCTCGGCTGATTTACGAGCCTCTCCAAAAATTTCTTATGCACTCGTGAGGCCTTTGACACATTTATGTGGTTGGGGCCCAAGTGAGGTTTATAGGCAACAACTCTAGCGCTTGACCTGATGGCTTTCGAAATTTCGGTCCGGCGTCTCCTGTCACGGAAGATGTTCCAATGGCAGGAACGAGTGGAGGAACACGACATTATCGCCTTATTTCCCCCTCCATATCACATCATATGTAGTTGACGTTTGAAGTTGAACCAATCAATTAGACTTCAGACGACTATGGGTGACTTTGTACACGTGGCGTCCCTCAAGGGTCAGTTCTGCGCCCGAAATTTGTTGAATTATTTAAAATGGGCGAATTACGCTGGATCTTCTTTATATAGTTTTTGCTGATTGAACGAAACGTAAACTCACTCATAACCAGCTCACACCCCATTACGAACGTATTCCAATCCATTTTTCCAATTTGTTTAACATACTGCCTGGTGTGAACGAAAATTGGGTCTGTTCGTTAATAAAATTATAGCATAAAATGAGTTGAGAAAATAAGAAATAGGAGTTCCATAAAAAAGACAAGCAGTGTGACGTAGAGGTTGTTCACTGAAGCCAAAGGCTCAAGCCTCCAAACCAAATCAATACATGGTATACTGATAATGCTTTGACTCTAAATACAAAAAAACTAAATACATGGTAATTACTAGTACAAAGAGCATCCCCAGCAACTCACCCATTTTTCATAATTTGAGGATCCACTCACACGATCAGCCATATGTTTCCTGCACTTGTGCTCCGCTAGTTCGTGTATCCGAATACAAATACCTCGGAGTTTGTGTGGATGATAAGCTAAGTTGGGGAAGCCATACCTGCTTGGTTTATAATAAACTCAAACGCTTTACCCGAGTATTTCACAACATCCGATATTTCATGGATATACCAACTATGGAAATGATTATTACGCATTGGTGCAATCTGTACTACAGTATGGAATCCTGGTCTGGGGAGGAGGATTGGATTCCCACATGTATAAATTGGTAGTACTCCAAAAATCAATATTAAAAATCATGTACAAAAAACCCACCCGTTACCCATCAACTGACCTTTTCAATGAAACTTGTGTACTCTCCCTTAAGCAACTCCTAGCTCTTCTCACCCTGACCTTGTAACGCAGCATTCCCACATGTAACCCACAAGATTCCAATATCACGGAAATGTAGTCAATCCACGGCCACGTATTGTCTTGTCTACAAGAAGTACCATCTATATGATATATGTTATTCATAAGAACCTTTCAAATGAAATGAAAACCCCAAGTGATTTCTCTAGACAACACTATAAAAAATTAATTTTGTCTTGGCTCATAAAAATAGGATACGAGCGAGTTGATTTGTTCTTCAAGAGTATTAAATACGTTTAATTACGTTTAATATTATTGTTATTATTCTCTAAGCAAGAAGTTTTTATTTTCTGTTTCTATAAGGTACCTATTAAATTGTATATACCTACCTATTTCTGATTGAGGAAGCAATTCTTGCCAACAATACAGGTATTGCCTAAAGTTGGGCAACATATTCATATATTTTTTGCTTGATGTATCAACTATGTATATTATTTATGAATAAAAATATTATTATTATTATTATTAGTAATTATTAAGGATTGTTTCCTGGCGGCTGTGAAGGTCTGACAGCCAATGTAAACGAAGGACCCGCGGTTTTTCGACACCCAATATCTTCATTTAGCTTTATATGAAATTGTTAGTGTGGATGATGATAATTATAAGTTCACTACCGGTTGGTCAATTTTCGTACCCATGATAATTGCCTATTACTGATCTTATTGATTCAATGTGGAATAGGGATCTTAGGAAGAAGAGTAGGGAAGGAATTTTAAATTTAGTTAGGGAAGCTGCGATTGGAGAAATGATTTGGATTAGCATTCCGTACTATAGGGAAACTTCAGATAGGAATGTTAAAATATTAACTTTTAAAGGGTTCATAGTAGGATATACTACTAAAGGTAATCTTGAATCTTTATTAGCTTCAGTCAAGGATAAAATTAATGTGCGGGGAAGAAGTGGTATATAAATTGAAATCTTCTTGTGTCCAAATTGGTAAGAAGTTTAGGGAAACGATCAAGGAACACGAAAAAGATTTTAGGGATTCATGATGTAAGTACTTGAAAAATTCGAATTTATTAAGTGTGATTGGTTAGACAGATCTTTGTGTGGTGTAAGTAATCAGATTTCCTTTTAGCACACTCTATGCCCTCCTTACAGTTAAATAAACTGTACATACAGATAACTGTGGACTTCGCTATGCGGGTGTACCCTAGTTCAATAGGAAGCGGTGCAAAACGTCATATTTTGCGGATGTTTTTGACGGAAATTTCAACTGGCATTCATGCAAATTTGAACAGATTCGGATTCAGACATTTTTAAGAACATAATAATACCTATATCCAGATCTATTCAAATTTACATGAATTCCAATTGAAATAGGTGTATTTCATAATGTATATTATACCTATTATGGAGAGTTGTATGACCATCAGTGAGCTAGTTACCTACTGCTCCTCTCCTTCCACTAAAAGAGGACTGGTTACCTTCTCGAACAAAGAGAAATCTCTCACTGTTTCAATTATTTCGTATAGTTATGGGAATCATAAGAGAACTCATACAGACGTGGAAATGCCACTCGAAAAATAACTCGTTACCTTGGCAAAATTTGAATATCGATTTTTTACATTTTTCGCCCTGTCGACACTTTAAAATATTAAATATGAAAACATGACTGACGGAATGTTGGAAAGGCAATTTGTAAAAGCACGAATAAGATGTTTTTGTCTAAAGTCCCCAAAAAGCAAGAGAAGGGTTATTTAGGGCACGACTGGGAGTTCGTACGGAGTCAGCAATAAGGTCTGACAAGTTTATCACGTTGGGTTCCAAAACTGTAGTGTCTCCCCGACAAGTAGGTGATAACCGAGAACACTCGTAAGAATGACCGTCTGCCTAGAAGTATTGCTCGCGATAAATGTTGTTTCAATAAATACTTGTGGTATTGCCATCGATATTGACAGTTACGCCGTATCTCCCTGCACAGGAGGATGAATAATGCAATTCCGTTTGCGACGAACTTTTCCTTCCGTCAGACGCCATGTCGAGGGTTGAGGTCGTCGAACTCCTAGAATTTCCACTATTTCCCCTCAATTGTGTGGACGCGCTATGTTTTATCTTTAGGGAAGGTAGGGAAAAAACTTATCACCAGCCAAACAAAAGCAGTTGTATTGTAAGACTTGATAGAGAATAAAGAATTGATACACGTCCAGCTACAGTGGTTTTTTAAATGTTGACTCTCGATAAGATGTGTAGTAGGAATATTGTACAATATATTTCCGCTCCTATCATCATCCGACCGACCATCTTCCATATTGTGGAACCTATTGTGTGTATTAACGCTACTCCGTACAGAGACCGAAACATGCTTTTGCGTGTTGAATTTCAGATTCCGATTCAAGGGACGAGACAAACATGATCGATGCGAGACCGAGAAACCGCTGTTAATGGTGGTGTGTTTCATGGAGTAGTGAACAGAGGGTAATTTGTCAGCGTTTCACGAGCAATTAAAAGCTGTCCAACGAGTGCTGTCTACAAGAATTATCTCAGAACAAGAAATTCGATACCACAATACCGAGGCTCGTTTGAATCCGCTGGGACCAGCTGTTTTGTAAACCGATTTTTACTCAATGATATCCAGCTGTGATTTCAATTTGGCTCAATCGGTTTTTCCAAAAAAGATGCGTCAGAAATGGCGAGTGTTTGGAGGCAAAACCACTCGAGCTGTTTTGCCTGCAAACTGAGTGCTTGAGTTTACATTATCCAAGGGGAAGAACAACTTAAGTACGACTAATTGAAGCGAATCGATGTTTTCGATATTTAATCGATATAGCACGGTCGATAGGACTTCACGTTAACATTTAGCAGCAGTACGGTTGGTAACTCAAAACTGGAGTCGAGCAATGAATGGGCCAGCTGAAAAACCTAGAGGCACTTTTTGGACTTCGAAATTTTTGCAGATAAGTGGTTTTATCTTGAAACGTCACCTCCAGGTTATGCAAACAGATCGAAATTACATTATGTTTATTGATACGTGAATATTTTATATTTTTAAGTATCAGCTGTGCTGGGCTCATCTATATATTTTACTTCAACGATACTGAGGAGGATTTTGGGGTCATCGTGAAAATATCGGTTGGTGACTTCCAAAGAGTATTTTCCAATCTTCAGCTCCCTCTGGTGGGTTCCTTCTGACCCAAGGATCGTTATAACGGTGGAGTGGTATCGGGGATGATTGAAGTGCCCCTTCCCTTGAAGCCGACCTCAGGAGTGGACCCAGGTAAGTGGACCTTAAGAGGCAAGAAACCCTGCCTTGTAAACAAAGGAAAAGCCTTATCCCCTCCCTCGTCCCGTCTTTTCCACCTCCCTCCTCTGTCTGTTCCTCGACAAGCCGCACTTTCCACCACACCTCGCCGTAAGGGAGCTCAGCTCCACGGCTGATTGCTCTGTCTGATAGAGACATCCGAGTGGAGCTCCTTTGTCGTTTTCTTGTGTCTCAGTTTCTTGGGGAGAGAGAACCGTCGAATAATTAGAGAGGACCTCCGTTGGATGGAGCGAGGGGTGTCCGGAAACTGCCCATGGTCCCTTGGAGCCCTCAACGACTTCCTTTTTTCAGGGCCCTTTGAAGAAAGTTTCTTTAGGGAAAAAGGAAGGTACAACGTTGAAAGAACGAAGATACCAGTATCGCTATGGCCGGTTCTTTCCACTTTGGTTTGAACTTCCACCCGAAATAATGACGAAAACTGACGAGGTGCAAGGAAATGCCTCCTCTATTGCGCCATTGTTCATCATCACTATGGTTGTTGGCGAATTTCTTCCTTGCGAAATCGTGAAGGATTGGGAAACTCCCAACTTACGAAAAGTGGACTGTATTTTAGTGTAGCATTCTTACGGAATTGTAGTGGCAAGGACAATATTATATTATGTGGACTTGAAATGTGGTAATCAAATTGGCTATTAACATAAGTGTAAAACTCACGTTTGGTCGGCGATCCACGAAGTTCCTCGGCGCCGGGATGGGATGATTGGCTGCTGCACGACCAAAATACTTGGAAAGTCTAGCCAATTTGACACAATCACTAATGAAATGCAGTTTATGATTGACCTCTACAATCCGTAAATACTTGTGGTAAGCAATTGTAATAACGTTAATTTTGGATTTAAGAGAGATATATGCGAGTACGAGAGCGGTTGTTCGCGGAGAGAGATCCTCATTTCTTAGAAAGCAACAGGTGGGAAGGTAATACTAGTATTCAGTCATTATGGATAGTCGTCAATGATCGACGACGGCACTTGACTAATAGCCTATTCACATAGGCCGAAACAGTGGTTATTCGAAATAAACTTTAAAAATCGTTTTATAACAACACTGTCGTTTTAATGTGAGGTCATTTAATGATATGTGAGAAATAACTTAAAATCGCCCTCAATTGATGAGGTGCCTCTCAGGTGGTTTATGATGTTACAATTTATATTCCTCACAATTTGAATTGTCTTCGGCATCTTCCCCATGATAGAAGAACCAAAACCAGATTCAAGTTCTTCAAGGTTGCTTTATCCTTTAAACAATGAAGTCTTTGCAAAGAAGAACCGTGG
The DNA here is from genome assembly GCA_963920205.1 of Stenodema calcarata. Lineage (NCBI taxonomy): Eukaryota > Metazoa > Arthropoda > Insecta > Hemiptera > Miridae > Stenodema > Stenodema calcarata. The sequence goes on along the minus strand of OY986049.1, from coordinate 26,471,035 downwards.
GATTTCTCATTGGTTTACCTAATATTCCTACTTCAATCGAAGCATTTTGGACCTTCACTGACCTACACTCCGATCCGAAATGAACGAAATGAAATTAACTGAAAATAAATTAAATCCGCGACTGCGCCACTATTATGTACTTGAATTAGAAATGGAATGTAATGTAAAGATGTAAAATGAGTTGGATCGAATAGAATGTACATTTTGATAATGCTCCCATGGACAGTGTTCCCAACAGCGACCTTAACACCTGGAGACGCATGTATAATTATTATGGATAGTGTTCAATTAAATTTCACTTTTTGATAAGCCAGTAAATGGATTTCATTATTTTATTATTGTGGCTTTCTATTAGTGTGGATGCATGTTCAAGCAGGTAATCAATAATCTCGAATTCCTGGGAGAGAACCAGGTTGAAGTTACCTGATCCGGGATAGATTGTGTGGAGATCACCCCCCGTTACAGTGCACCTACCTGAGGTTTATGCATGGATTTGTTTTGAGCTGTGTGTGGATTTGTTAGTTTTGTTCACGGAGAGAGAGAGAGAAAAGAAATATATTCAGAAAAAAAACAAATGAAACATATACTTACTTAGTATTAGATTACACTTCATTGAATATTATTGTCAGGCATTAGGCAAGCTCTAGATAAAATCACTCTCAATTGTTATTGAAAATTCACATAATATTATAGGTAATTAGTATAAAATTAACATAGTATTAACCCATTAGTGACCGTAACTATTTTTTTTCGAATTTTTTTTGTGAAACTTTGGATTATTGCTCTTGATGGTCTCTAGTTTCATGGAAAAATATTAAAAAAATTCTATTTCCTCCCCAACTTAGTGAAATTGGGTGTGCCCAAACGGTACCGGTGGACACATAGCGACATTTCACCCGAAGTGAAGTGAAGAGCTGAACCTTGGGCGAAGGGCTTAGAACAAATGAAAACATGTCTTTTTCATTTATTATCATAATTTTTTTCATGCAAACATCAGAAATTTTCATTATTGAAAGAAAGTAAAATAATATGAAAATACAAAAATGAAACATAATCACACAAATAGGTAAACACAAAACGCATTCGTAGCTAAAAAACAAACAAAATCAAACAGTCAATACTTAGCATGAAATAAAGTGTAACAATCCACGCACAATCCCACGTCACATTAAATTTTGCCGCACATTGTTCGCCTCCTGGACTTGCAACTTGTAGCTGCACAACGTCTTCTTGCTACGGTGCTCTTGGCATAGTGGTCTTCCAGGTCGAAACGTATAGTAGTATAGTAGGGTTTAGTATACGTAGTATAGTAGGGTTTTCTGTGACGTATAGCGTCAAGAACTCTCGAAGACGAAACGAATTTCCCTGAGGGTCCAGGATGCTTTCTTGATACAGCATAACGAATTAGGTACGTCTGGGCTATTTCGCTTCTGAACTGTAGCTGCGACATGTTGGAGGTTTTTTTATTCAGAATCCATGCGTTCTGGATGGCAGCATCGATTCCCCAAGTAAATATAGACCACCACCACCATTTTTTGAAACAGCGTACTTATTACTTTCTTCGGCCAGAAGTTCCCATATCTCTTTGGTAAAAAATAATTCAAAACATTCAACTGGAGATACTGAAAATTTCGAGTAATCCCCTGACGGAAAGGGTTTGCTTTTGGGTTGGTGAAAATCTCCTTCAATGAAAAGAGGTTGCTGTTTCCCCTGTTTCAATCTTTCTAATGACCATTCATAAAATGAGGATCCATGACTAACTGAAGCCTCTGCCAGAAGAATATCAATGGCATCATGGACCGATATGTTGGATCTGAAATACAGAGAAAAAATGAGAAAAAACATTGCAGGATATAATTTGCTTTCGTATTGAAGGAGGAATTAGTATCAACGGTTATAATGGATCCATAGCAGTAGAAAAGTTAAAAAAAAAGAAGTGCCTAGCTATTGTAAGCTGATACGACGACTGTGTGCAACACAGTAGCTAGAAAGCACTATACTGCCCATTGGTACCATACGGTACCACTCAGGTTCCAAGCTTGTTTCTCCCTACAAAACCGTTGGAGTGTTCAGTGGAAATGAGTTTATTAAGAAGAAAAACTATCCAAGATAATAAAATGACATAAAAATAGTAAGAAAACGTAAACAATTGCACTTACCCCAATAAATTCTGCAAGGTGTCGACGTCAAAAAACTCGCTCATCTTTCTACTACTCTGAACCGCACTGCACAAGCACAAATGAATAACTGAGGTCGTCTTGCGTCAGGTACAACCTTCTCGGAAGTAAACAACATGTTTTTCGATTACTAAAGTTCAAAGTTTAGTTACAAAAGCCCGAAAACCGAGCAAGGGTTCGCTGGTACCGAACGGTACCACCGGTCACTAATGGGTTAACATTGGACCCCTGGAAACATTTCAGCAAAATAATTAAAACATTTACGTTAAATAGGTGCTACGAAGTAAGTTGCCACACTTTTCAGTTCCTAGGTGAATGAGCCAAGAGTATATTCGTTTCTTGTACATGGTACGGGAGTAACTATTTGGTAATGTCATATCAGTAGGTAGAGAATCATGAATAAGGTATATCAGGTAATGGGGACTTCTAGTTGTGAGGGTTAGCGCTGATCTCGGATTTACAACTCATGGGTTTGTCTGAGCTGTCATTTCTATTCCCTGATAGTCAGCCTGTGCAGATTTCCAGTTTCATCTTAACAGCAAATTCCGGCTGTTAATGAGTTCATCAACTCTTCTCTGCAATAATGTTATTTATGCGTATTTGGACGTCTTTTATCGATTAGATTAGCATAGAAACCTGCGTAATGATCATTTTTCATAATCAGAGAACGCACCCCAATCATCAAAGCTCGCCGTCCCGTACGGCCCCCATCGCCAGTCGGGAGGGTTGCAAACAAACCCACGTCAGAGCTGAGGCTAAGCACTATAAGACTTCCCCACAAATTGGCCATTACTGTCAATATTATGGCAACCAAAGGGTGAAGGGGGAAAGTACGAAGATGCTCCCCGAATAATGACGCTTTATCCCCTCAGGGCGACCGCCGCAAGTGAGTCCGAAAAAGGGATAATAACAACAGGTGAGGGAGAAAAGGGTAGGCCTTGTAACACTAGCCAGTAATGGGTGCTAAGTAGCCATTGTGGGCGGCTTTTAAGCCGCATGTTTACTAATCCATCCTCATTACTGAGTGGATCGCGTTACTCGTAATTGGAGGTGGGGGAAGAGGTTTTTGAGGTTGAACCGAAAATCTTCGAGAGCGGAAACATTGCTCCCCCCCTCGAGTTTGGATGTTTCCCCACTTGAAAACAATGAGGTTCGGATGATCGGCCGTCCGTCCATGTGGAGTCTACAAAGGGTCTGGCGGTCTCGGGAAAGAGGATGTACCTACTTGGGTTTCTCGCCCTCTGACAGCCACCGTTCTTATTTCATTCAACGGTTCTTCTCGTCGTGGGAGGAAGGGAAATGGTACAGAAAAAAACCCTCCTATTCTAAGACGGCTCACTCCCCTTTGCTTAACCTGAGATTTAGGTAATTCGGGTTGTGCGATGGCGCATTCCTCTCGCCGGACAGGAAACTATTGAATACGACCCAGACGCCTGCCCTACCAAGCAGAAGGTGGTCAGTACGACGAACAGTGGGCCTAAATAGGGGTTTCTACTGGACATATCGAAGTTATGAGCTGTTCTTATAGGGCATTCCAAAAAACACTCCATATTCCTCTAACTAGATTAGCTAGAATTAATAGGGGTTTTTTTTTCTTGAAAAAAAAAAGAAACGCGCCTTTTTGCGTATTTCTCCATCACCCTTATATAAATGCATCTATGGCGTTTTAATGATTTAATCAGTAAAAATTAATGATCGCCACTGATTATGTAGTGATTTCCAGTAGGTAATTGGCTGGTAATCACTTGTATTTTATCATACGATCACTGGAGTGTCCAGTGACAATCAGTAACGATCATTGATGCATCATTGGTAAAAATCACTGCTGAATCACTGAAGTAATCAGTGACCCATCATTTACATGTATTACTGGGTGATTGTTAACCACTGCACAGTCATAGGAAATAGCACGAGGCATGTCAGTCAAATATTGCTGTAATATTTGCTAAAGATTTCTGTGAAAATGTAGCTGTCCATTTATATCAACACAAACAACAACAAGAACCAGCCAGACAGGGAACAAATGTGCATGGTCATTACTCCGGTTTGCAAAGTTTTACGTTATTAGGTTTTCGGTTCATGACTTACACGTATTTTACAGTATCCAAAGTTACAAGTATTACACGTTTTAATTTAATTAAGCTAATCTGTGTTGTATATCACTTATTTCAAACTATTCATTATCGATTGAACGAAGGTGATGCACCAGAGTTGCACTAGTGAACCAATCACTACATTTTATTAATGATTCCAAGTGATTATTGCAAGTGATTCCTCACTAATGATTCATCCACGGCAGTGATCCGCCAAATAATCACAAGTATCACAGCTGTGATTGATTGAATCACTACATTTTTTTAATGTTTCCAAGTGATTCATTTCTGTAAGGGCATACCAGTATTGCGACTTTTCAATACAAGTTTAACTCCAATTGAATGGGTGTCTAGAATAAGTAGGTACGTATGTTATTTTCGCAATTTTTCAGGAGGACGGAAAAAATTTCAAAACTCACTTTTTCCAAATTGTTCAGCAGGTTGTTGACATACGCCCTTCTTCAAGTACGTTTTGCTGACTTTTTCGCTACTTAGGGAATCCCATCTGGGTCGTGCTGTTGGGGTATTTGATCTAGAGCCAGAAATGCACAAATCTCATCTAATTGAGATGTACACTTACCTACCTACCTCCAAAAGGCTATCATTATTGTTATACGTATCTACAATATAAAATCGAAATATCTGCAATTCGAAGTAAAATGTAATTTTTCTGTGTTTCTTGGAGGGTGCAGAAAATGAAACAAAATTCAGAAATAGTCATAAAAATAGTCAGAATATAGTTTTATTCTTTTACCAATCTTCTCCAACACGACATCAGAATAGAATGCGAAAGATTAGATGATAAGGTTACTAGACGCCAGCCTGCTAACTCATAACATACGCCTTTTTACGTCTTATTTCCAGCACTAGTCTCTTTTCTTTTACTGCATTTTACTGCAATCTTACAGTGTAAATATGAAATACGAAAATGGCGAACGTTGACCACAACAGATCACTGCTGCCTCACGTACAAAATTCACCACAGCCAGAGCGTGACATTTTATCAGCTCCACGAAGGTATTTCCGAACTGTTACGACAGACCCTGTCCCATATTGAAGGAAACAAAATTAACTTTCGTCCCAGAAATGCTAAGAAAAAAAAAAAACAGTCTCCCTAAACGCTCGAAATTATCCAGGTTCCCGCGGCTGCCCGAATCTCGCTAATCTCCATTTAGTACCGGAGTGAAAATCACTTGAGGTCGTAGCGCTTTTAGAGGTTTTTCTTTTCGCTTCGTACCAAACGCGCCCACCTTTTCCGCCTTCCCTCCCCGATTGCCTATGTGGAAAGTGATCCCGAAATTGAATCATTATTCAAAGAAAAGCTCGAAACGCTCCGTGAAGACTAATCTTTTCTCAGGTCCCTCCGAAGGTAAAAAGAAGGAGGATCTTTGGAAAACTGTTATTTTTACCGGGATTTCAGGCGTCTCTTTCCACGAGGGTTACAGCCCGATAGTGGGTAACACCTTCGCGACGGTACTTCCCACTTTTTAAAAAGCGAGTACTCTGCTGCCGTTTTTAGCGGTTTTGCGCCCTTTTTTGGGGCGTCTTTTCCGGGGTCGTGAGAAGTCGACCTCTCGTTCCTGACCAAACATCAGACGGTTCTTCGAGCCCAATTATCCACCTTCTTGGCCCAGAACGAACTTCAATCTCGGTTTGAACTCTCTTGGTGCTGTTTCGTGGGAACAAGCGCTCCTGTGAGAACTCAATTTCGGTATGTTTTTCTGTGTTTTTTCGTTTTCGATTTTCTTCAGATAGCCATTACTCCCCGTTCCCAAGGTATTTCTGGGTTAGTCACTCCTTGTTCACTATTTCATTGGTGAATCCTCATATTCCAAGTCAATGTCACCCTTTGACCGAGATGTGCTCTTCTTTTATTGAAAACTGCTACACATTCCTAGTTGTTTAGGAGCACATAAATCATCATCCCATGATACCTCAGAAAGAATGGTCGAGATTATCACTTCTGTTCTCGATTTTCTCCCGTTTTCTCCCAGAATTTTCTGTGTTTCCTTACGTTTGGAAAAAAATCGATTTTTAGGAGATCCTGTTTCAGGGTTAAAATCGGTGAAGACATGAGAACACATTGAACGTCGGCCACTAAAATTATTCCAAGGGTTTCTATTGCATCATAGTAAAACCCAGTAGATTCCGACGGCAAACGACCTTTTACAGCAAAACTAACCACGATCTCGAAATGTTAAAACCAAAGTAAAAATCAAATCGGGTATAAAAAAAGTATATTTTGGTTTATTTACTATACTCTAGATAAGGAGGGGATCCATCTTATTGGCGTACGGGCACTACAACTTGGGCGTAACAAGGCAACTCTTAATGATCCGTATGCAAAAGCAAAAGATTATTTACTCTAAAATAAGAATGTGGTGTGGCCGAAACCAGTTTGTGGACACCTTATGCTTGTACTAGTAAGTTTGTGCTCCAAGCAGATGCCTTGTTTTTATTCTCATCACCTACCCAATATCATCTGGTTTTCCTACGTACTAAAGTTATACATAGATCGGACTCACTGAAGACATACGAGAGTGAGGGACCCTGAATTAATTTTACATTGAGGAAACTATTATGAAGAAAAATGAATTGTCTCTAAATGTACATAATGTTAAGTAGTATCGTCTTGGCCGATCGCCAATTGCTATTCTACCGCTGTTCAGGTCTAGTCGTCCTGTTTGTCAGCAGCCTCAGCTTTTCCGATCATATGCTACGAAGATACTCGGCTTCATCAATAAGAACACCACGGAAATTCTTCCATCCATCTGATAATACTGCACACTGCCTTGGTTCGCCCGTTATTGGAAAATGCGATTACGATTTCAGCTCTAGATTTTCAGATTTCGACGTTAAGTTGACACAGACCTTCTTCTTCCTAATGGCTCCTACAAACTGGCTGCTCGGCGATTCCCTGTTCAGAAGCCAACGGGACCTCAATCGTTTGGGAATCTCGTCGAATGTTACTGAGAGCCGATTTCCAAAAAACGCCAAATCGTTGCTCTAAATGTCAGATTTTCTGTAACTTATAATTTGTATTGTTGTTATCTCCTTAATTACGAGATAACTCCTCGTAATTGTTATTTTTGAACTGTCCTTAGAGACAGTCATACTTGGTAAATTGAGAAGTTTACTCGGGTTCGACAAACCTCAGATCAGCATGTTCGTGACTCAGCAACTAGGTCAGACATATTATTGGGCCCTACCTCATTCGTCGTATTCCACTAGAATTCGAAACCAAATGAACTTTGAGGGTTCATGGTTGTTGTATCGTTGTCACAGGGGCACTAATCACTACGTTCACTGTTCCTGCGGCAGAAATCCCACGTCAAAACACTTGTAAATAATCGCAAGAATTACTCGCGTCTTCGATCTGAAAAGAGCTCCTATGTCTCGTACGTGTCTCGTACAGGCCGAGCGTTTTTTTCCAGAACTCGTCAACTCCTTTAAATAACCGTAACATGATTCAACCACGGTATCTCCCCCTCCCTTCCCTTTCCCCAATAGTTTTTTTCCTGTTTTGATTTTCCGTCTCTCTCCCACGCCAGACACACCAGAGGGACCATCTTAGTCAGCAAGTTTAGGAAATACGAGTGTAGCTGTTGGCCCCGACCACAACGGCTGCCACTTACTGATGTTTCAGCCGGTCATCAACGTTTCAATCCTCGTCCGCGATAGTTTCTTTTTTTCCTCTCTCTCACCTGCGTCTCATTTTTTCTTATTATCATTTTCCATCTCTCTCGACCCGTGTAGAATCCTGAGATTCACCTTTTCTAATTGCGTTGCGTTGAGGTTTGATGCGTGGACTTGAAGGTTTGGGATCTCCAAATCAACGGGACGGTCACGATGCGTCTTTTTCCCGATTAATGGGGGTAACCATTAGAGGAGATGCTACCAAGAACCCCAATTAGTGTTATACACCATTTGAAATGTTAACTACATTCTTATTCCCATATATGTCTGTGCGGTTGGAATATTATAAGGAACACACACGTTTTTTCCGCCCCATAATGTTTCAAGTAAGCGGATTCATTTATCCAATTTCGGTTTACATTACACTTTTGACGCTTTCCTAACTCAGATGCAATTCCATATTCGAATACAGCAATACTCTCTCCTTGGCGAGCCTACCACCTCCATTGTGCTCCAATTATGAGATCAACGTATACAAGCCTTGAAAAATGTAGGACATACATAGCCTGCACAATGTGGCTTAGAGGAGGGAGTTATGTATTAGATTATTCGTACTATCGATTAAACAGCAACAAAATTCTGCAAATTCTTTACACAATTATCTTCTTTGTGCAGATCACCCTTCTGTTTAAATCACGAAATGATAGATGTAACGTTTATGGGGATGATGAATTAATTACCAATAATTGGTATCAATATGATAATTGGGTATCTATTTCCATCTACCTACTTCGGCAATAATTGAATTATTAATTACCTATTATTAATTACTCAAAAGTATTAAGAATTGTTATTAATTATTAAAAGACCGAACTAAATATGAGCAATATAACTTTTATTAACATAAAATGAACTAACGTAAGGGTGAGAGGCGGAGTCGAAAAATTAGGTACCAATTATTGTTATTTATTGACTCGATGTCTCAACACCAATGTGCTATTTGAATCAGCAAGTATGAACATGACCTGGCAGGCTGCCGCATGATTCACCCTCATGTTGAAGAAAAAAATTTACAAACTTGAAATGAAATTTCAAAATTCGTTGTGAACCCCTTCCCCTCTACCAAAACAATGCCAAACCGTTGCTACGAACAAAAATCGTTCACCACTCGTTGGAAAGGTCTCGATTTAACGAACATTACCCTGTTCTTCGTAGCTCTGTGACTGTACGAATAGCAGAGCTATTGGCATAACAGTTTTCAAAGAAACTACGAATCTGTAATTTGTTATGTAAATACCAAATACCTTATAGAAATGTAGCGAATTCCCGTGATGGTAGAGACTCTAAATTTGGCAGGTGGCCTCCTTAGGACTTACCTTGACACTGCCCAGGCCCCGGATCATATGAGTGGCTAAAACATGTTCCAAGCTTATAGAAATTTAACCGTAAGGCTCAAAACGAGAGGTGATAAGTGGGGGGGGGGGGGAAGTATTACAGTTTACCTCATTACCAATATGGTAGGTGGGCAAAGGCTTAACATGGTGTCTTGCACGAAGGTACAGCCCAATGGCTGGCCTTGACCACAGCTTGTCACAAAAATGATATAATATCATTTTAAGAGTGTAAGTATGTAATTATTGCCCTGAATGAATGAATTACCTAAACTTCTTTACGCAGTTTATGCTACTGAAAAATCAATTTTTCGTGGGTTAAAAACCTGGAATTTAAGGTTTTGTGGAATTTTGCTTTTTTGGGTACCTATTGTTTTCTACGATTTTAGGGTCAAAGAAACCCAATTTGAAGTCGGTTTTGATCTCAAGATGAAGAATCAAGGCTTTAGCCCCAAAAAAATCAACTTTTCGTGTGTCAAAAATCAGGGAAGAGATTTTTGGAAATTGAAGATACCAGTACAGTTTATTTTAATATATTTTTCTTTCATTATTGTTTTGACTATAGGATGAGTATACGTATGGATTCACCATTCCGCTCCCGTTATAGTCAGAGTAGGGCGCGTTTACTCTGTTTCCTGTAACCTGAAGCTCGTTAATATGTGACCTTGAGGAATATCCGCAGCTTTTCCGTACCATACGTAATTTTTCGTCTGATTCAATAAATACCCGCAAATTATAGTTCATCAAGTAAAACACCTGTTTCTTGATTGCCGCACCTCATTCTGGAACAAACGGCGTGTCCTTCGTTTACTTAAATGCTATTTTTACCACTTTTAAAGTCGACATCATTTCCAGTATTACGGTTCTGTGTTCGTGTTGACGTTACAGATGCCGCATGACCTGACATAAGTCATGTACCTCGAACAAAGAATAAAGTGAAAGTTTTCTCAAACAATAAATTTTTACGTAAAAGTTTGGTTTCTCGCTCCCCTGAGAGGATTTTTCTCCCAGAGCTAAACGATCACGCGAAGGCAGATGTTGAGCTGTATGAAGAAAAAACCCTCTCATTTATGACTGCACACGAGAAGCCTCCGACTTTTCAATTAGACAGATACGAGGGAAAAGTTCAATTTCTGTGATTGACGCCCTAGAAATAGGTTAATGAAGTAGCTATTAGCGCTAGATGGAGGTGTCATGTGCTCACAAAAGGCGCTGGGAGGCAGAGCGCCATTAACTTTATAGCGGCGGGATCAGGCGCTGAACTGCCTCACCCTGCGCAATCATACAACAATTCTTGCTGCTTTTGTTTCAAACCTTTCGTTGAGGTTTTGACGACGTATTATGCTTTTCGTGACGGATTTTCACAATTCAGGCGTAGTGCACTTCCGTATCAACTGCATTGACATTGAAGGTTCACGTCGGCGCTGTTGAAGTGATTGGTGGGCCAAAAGTGGAAGGAAGACGCATCCCATGTCATGACAGTTGCCCATGAAACATCGCACTGTTGAAGTTACCCATTTTGATTAAACAGGGGGTTTGAGCATCTTTAATGGCAGATCGGGACTATATTAGGGTAGGGAGCTCTATACTAGATTATGAAAATGAAGTTAAACGTCTCAAAATACTGATGTATGGCGGTTTACGCCAGCTTAGGATTAGTTCAAGCTCTAATTTTGCGTTTTTCGACTACGCCTGTCTTGCCTACTGTGATCTTACGTCTGAAAAAGTTACATCGTTACAGCGTGCGCAAAATGCAACCACTTGGTAAACATGCGAAGAGCTACTACGTTCAACTAAAATTGTTAAAAATTGCAGAACGTCGAGAACTAGCTTTGGGAGTAATGATGCTTAAGTTGATGAAGTTTAACAACCCTGAGCCGTAGCATTCTTAAGAGCGCACAAGTACATGGTGTACCGACTAGATCTGCTCGTAATACGCTTCAAAATCCTTCGCATATGACAGCTTTCTACGTAAAATCGTTCTTAGTATTGAGTGTTGAGCAGAGTTGGGAGAGAAAAGTGAAGAGAAAAGTGAACGAAAATGACAAAATGACGAAAAGTAATCTTTTGAAAGTAACAATTACCGAAAGTAGTTGCAAATACTTGCCTAAAAAAGATAATTGTAATTGTGGTCGGCAATTACAATAATTGCTTATTGCTTATTGATTCAAAGTAATTGCAACTGTAAGTATGTTGACATCTTTCTTTTTGTATGTTGACACTTTAAAATCGTAAGAAAGAGACAAAAAAAATTTTTCGTCGTATGAAAAAACTGTTGTATACAATTACATGTAATTGTAATTGCAATTACAGAACTCCGAATTGTAATTGTGATTGGGGCCTGCAAATACAATTACTCTTCTGGGGGCTGTAATGCAGTTACAATAACATGTAATTTGTACTTGTAATTTTGGGGTTTCAATTACAAATTACAAGGTATTGCAATTACATTTTGCCCAACTCTGTTGTTAAATTTTGCAATGAAAATGTTATTTCGTTTAATACTGATCTGTCTGTTGTTGCTTTCAAAAACAATCTAAAAGAATGACTGTTAGCGAAGTACGTTTCATAATGATCATTAATTGCTTGGTACCATGTTCTTTCTGTAATCTTCATTCTACATCTGTATTACTTTGTTTCTTGTACTTACGTGTGTGAATCCGGACTGTTGATTAATGTTGTTGTCTTATACTTTCTGTGTGTATTGGAAGAGGGTCCAAAATGGTCCAAAATATGCACAGAATATTCAATAAACAAAGTCTATCAATCAATCAATAATGGCCGCTCAAATAATGAATGTCCAAGGGATGACCTCCAATAATTGGAAGTGAATTATTCACGCTGCAACTTTTGATCCAGAACTGTTCATTATTTTCGTTATAGATCTGCATAGAAGTATCTCAGACGAAGAAACTTGATATCACAAATGGTTTGTTTGGAACAGCTGCCCCATATAAAGCTTTGTCGAATTTCGAAGTTTTAAATTTTCAAAGGGTTGTCAATAAAAATGTCAGATGTGGTATTTTCCAGCTGGTGAGGTTTTAAACAGCTTGTGGTTTATTGATATGTAAAATATTCAAAAACAATATAATTTTCCGGCTCCCAGTTCCCCTCAACAGAATCCTTGGCTTATGGTTCCGATGGGGACTGTTGAATCTATATTCGGTTTGCTGAACTCCGGTGCAATATTTTACCTCCGTGATAAATGTGGGAAACACTTACGCGCCGTGTTATGACGTGAAGAACCATTTGTTTCTTCCTCGAAGTTTCATAGGTATCTGTCTCCGGTGAATGCATCAAAGTACTGGAAATATGCGAGAAGCACTAACGGAACGGAATACCCACCTCCGGGAGAGAAGGAGAAGAAGAAGAAGAAAATGGCGATTATTTCGGAATGGAGCCGCCCGTTACTTTGCAGGAAACGTCCCTTATCGCGATCCCGGATAACCTTCCAAGATGGGGAAACGACACCTGTGGAGCGATATAACCGAGGCAAAAAAAAAGAACCAGGAGCGACACCTTAAAGCCTTTATCCGGGTTTTCCTCCATAACTCGGTTTACGGTTTTTCCACTCATGAGGGAGCGAGAGAATACGAGCAAGTGAGACAGGAACAAGATGGAGAGCGCGCGTCTTCAAGTTGATCGGGAGCGAAATGAGACTTGTAACGGGCGCTAAAAATGTTTTTGTTCGTGGCCGAGTCGACTCGGTGGACTCCCTGGTGTGTGGATTCCGAGTGAAACTTGATGGATGAGGGTTTCAGTGAAAATTGAGGTGTCGCCAGCCGCACTACCATGAGCGTGTTCAATCGAGAGGTCCACGAAACATTTTTCCATGGGCGCCGCGCTCAGTTCAGTTTACGTATGACGTATGACGCGTTTACGTTAACTCGCGACCTTTATCAACTAAGATGATGAAAAAGAAGGGAGTTTTGCTACTTTGTGATCCATCAAAATGCTTGGACACCATTGGTAGGTCAATCCTGTTGCAGCGGATGGAGAATATTAGTATAAGGGGAGCTGCCCGTCACTGGTTCGTAAATTATCTTTCATCTAGGAAGCAGATCGTCCAATTGGAGATTTCATGTGCGATCCTCTGGATATTGATTATATTGTAATCCAGGGGGGTTGAGTGCCACGCTATCGCTATTTTTGATGTATCGCACCTCAAGAATAGGAGTGTGACAAGTCGAAAACTTCGATTTTCGAGTTATACCCACAGATCTTGACGAGCCCTACAAGAATATAATATATTCACCATCGTGTTCTGCATGAAGAAAACCTTTAAAATAAGGGGTCACTTGCCAGAATGTTTCATTTTGGGAATTTATGGATAATTTCCCCCCTAGAACTCCCCAAAACCCCCCCTTAGAGTGGCCTGATTCTGCCCATCTACGAAATTAGCCTTTCGATTGTCAAGACAGAGTTTTTGTGCAAATTTGAACTTTTACCTCAATTCTATCGAGAATTATCGTCCGGATGCTGGAATAATGTTTTGCAAATTTGCGAGTTGAAACGCGCAAAAAAGGGTGAACGATCAGGGAAATCATTGGAAATTAATATAAAAAATCCAAGATACATTAATGTATTAATGCAACCACTCAAAACGTTTTCTCAATTTATCCAAAAACATTATCCAGAATTGTTTCAGGTCGCTAGTTGTTGATGGAGAAGGTGGTTAGACTTCCCTAGAAACAGTAGTCATAAGTCACTTCTCTAAAAAATAAAGTAGGTAATTTAAAGACATTTCCAGCAATATTTGGGACCCAAAACTTCAAATGCGTTCTCCCAACATAACTTTGGGAAACAATTATTAGATGCATAGTCGAGACTGTTAATTAATTTTTTTACACTTTTAGAAATGTTTTGGTGCACCTCTTGTGCATAGCCTATTCCCCCGCAACAACGTTATTATGTAATTTATATTAATTTGTAATTTTTGCAATGTATACCTATATGGCGGGAAAAAAGCGTTCCAGTAGCGACTCAAAAGTAGTTTTTTTCAATATTATAAGTCAAAATTGGTTCAAAACCAGTAGAAACGCAATTTCCTGACGTAACTGTGTTTTTGTTTTGTTTTTTTAGAAATAACCATTTTTGAGTGTCCGTGACAAGACCTTATGTACGCTGCCTAGGCCAGAATTCCCATTCAATATACGTGTTTGTTGTTTTGTTCAACTCAGAAATCTGTCCGGTTGTGCAGTACGTCACCGGAGTTTCCAAATTTACGAATGGAGGATTTATGTGCCTACAGTACCTACACCCGATCGTCAATACTTCTGTGGTGCTGGGAGGCTGTTACAAATTAAACCCCAAAGTAAACTCTGGTCGACCAGGAATTAAATTGAAAAAGGGACGAGACCATTCAAGCTGGTTATTAAGGGATTCATCACTTAGATTACACTTAATGTCCAGTTTATAACTATTAGACCTCATTTGGAAGCCATTCTGAGAGGTAGGAAACTGATCTTTTGGTTCAAAGGCACAAAAGCCAAACCTTGGCATAAAAGTATGGATGTCATTTTGATGGGGACTCCCATTCCTTCTGACATATTTTCCTATTTTTCAATTTAATTTATTTAAAAATTTAGGGGAGCGAAGATAATTTCAAAAGGTGGTCGAAGCTGGTTTTACTTGAAGGTAAAGAAACGGAAAAACCGAAAATATGGATTTCTGGTACATTGACTAACTGATAGAATATATATATTTTATATATAGACGACACTTTATGAATCGTTGAAGAATAAAACCCTCTTTCTAGTAGGTAATTGAGGGTAGAAAGTAAAAATAAAAGCAATTTCAAGCTTCACGTCCGACTGCCCTCCCAAGACAATTATTCTGCGTACTACCTACGAAAACCACATCGAACTTCGGTCAGAAAACCATTTGACACGGCTCTTGTTCTATTCGAGAAACGTGAACAAATTGAAAATCCTTGTGCCTTCGATAAAAACTGCAAATGTGACTGGTGTGAACAAATGCGAGTTTAAATATTTGTTATTTGGACTGACGGTACAGTCTCATCAATATTCATCAGGAAATGTGTCAATATGCAAATATTTATTTCGGAGGGAAGATTTAAAATAGACTTCCTGTGAGAATCTCACATAAGAACTGGGTTATTCGGCATAGAATAGAGCGGATTAAATGATTTGGAAATAGTTCTACAAGGTTTATACTTAGTATAGGAATTTTTAGACATACCTAAACGAGGAATGCAATTTATGGGCAACACCTGTACCGAGTACAACGAAAAGTGTAGTTTTGTAGGGACACGCTCGAACTTGTATAAACTTTAATGCCGTTTCTAGATTTCTCGTCTTATTCAATCAACATCATAATTCATACAGCGCACTAAGGATCCATTTCACTAATAACAGTGGAGCCAGCTGAAATCATGTCAATTTTAGAGGACGACTTCAGAATACAGGGGGCTCGTACGGAATACCTGCCTACCCGTACTCAAATCCTCCAGCGTGAAGCCACAGGAGCAAGTAATGGAGGCAATTAGAAATTGACCAAAATCACCCAAATCAGAAGGTATTTTAAGGGTGGCTGCAAATTTCACAGGAGTCACTCCTACTACTGGTTCACAAGTAACAGAGAAATAGTCTGCAGCGTCAAGACCGTTAGGAAAGTACCTACTGCCACGCGGTTTTTTAGCGAATTTTGGAAGAAAAGGAAGAAGCTACTTATGGTTCTCGGTCCAAAGATTTTATATATTTATGTATGTTTGTCATTCCAGACGATACTAACTCTCGATAGAATAGAGATAAAAAGTTCGAATTCGCACAAACAAATCTGTCTTGGCAATCGAAAGGCTAAGTTCGTATGTAGTTAGGCCGAATCTGGCCACTCAAATGGGGGGGGGGGGGGAGTTTTAGGGGTGGAGCTTTAGGAGTGGAAAATTACCCATAAATTCCAAAATGACAATATGACAAGTGACACCTCACTTTATAGGGGTTTTTTAGGCTGAACACGACGATGAAGTCAGAATCCCGATGTCTTATCCGGTTCTCAAACTGAAGCACATTGAAGATGAAGAAACGTGGTTGATACTTGAGATGTTCCTCACGGTTCATCTGCTCTAATCTGATAACGAAATGAGATATCGCCATTCTGACTCCACCATCGTGTTCAGCGTTGAAAAGTCTATAAGCTGAGGTGTTACTCGGCAAAAAAGGAGACATTATTTGTTATAAAACCAGTAAAATTGAGGTATTTTACATATAACCAGTTCTTTCTTAGAAAACTAGCTCTGATACCCATGCTGCATGACTGTGGATTTTAAACATTTTGACCATTGGAACAAAAAATAAACCTATTTATCGACACCTGAATTTCTGGTAATTGAAACTACTCAGTATGACTTTACTCATCATTCAAGCAGTAAACTTGATAATGAAAGATTGAAAAACATCAGTGGGAAAAGTTTTGTGCAGCATGAATGAACATGAAATAGATTTCTTCTCTTCGAAAATTCGCTAAGATCAGGTTCGACTGAAGGTCGACAAAATTACGTTTCACACATTGGCTGACACGTGTGAATGTCAATATAATGTATTGACCTAAAATGTGCCAAAATGTAATAGGTATCAAAATGTACTAAAATGTAAAAGGTACCTAAAATGTCAATAGAATATATTGACATTTCAATATATTAAAATCCGTTCCAGACCACCCTGAATTCACTGCCAAAAGACACCAAAAATCATTGTGAAACGTGTAAGAATGTTATAGAAATGAAACGGGAGTAATGAGTAATCATTATAATGTCGCATTTCACAAATTGACTAGGAGACATAGTACCTCGTGTTAATATTCATAGTTTGACCTTCGTAGACGTTGTGTGACGTAGACTGTGTTAAATCGGTCAATTTGTAGGAGTATAAGATTGAGAAATTATAGAAACATGACATTTTTCCGATCCGTTAGCAGTTACGTTTACCTATAAACGGGACAGTTTAGCCTAAACTTCCTCAACATACACGTTGTCCGGGTTTCATTGAACTCCATATTAGATGAAAGATTTCATGTATACCCACTTGTTTGGGATATCTCTGACATCTCTATCTACGGATACATCAAGAGAACAAAAATTTTGAAAATCTATGTGAGGTACTTGGATCATAAAATGATGTGAAGCCTCTACAGGGTCAGTATCTGTTCAGAGGTTCACTCCTGCCAACCACTTCGATGTTGATACCGGGCAGTAATTAGAAAATTCCCTTTGATCGGACAATCACAATATTGGTGCCGGAGCCCGTGATAATGGGAGAAATAGCGTTTCAAGTTGGGACCACAACAAAACAGAAAGTCGAGACGCAGTTAGAGGCGTCAACTCTTGGAAGGCAATCCCGCTAGGAGAAGGAAGCGTTGCAAATTGGATATAATAACGCGCCATGAAATTAAAGGGAAATATCAGCGCGGGGACCGGTGTCAATGAGGCGAAACCAAAAGAATTTCCAACATGTTTCCCCATCGTCCATACGTCAGCCCCCTCTATCGGCCCCTTCGCTACTAGGGCTGGCCGAAGGTTGCGAAAACTGTCGCAGGCTTGCGACACGTTTTCGGCGTCGGATCTTCGATCACACACGCCGTGTCGTGTTTGTTACCTTCTCGGGTTACCTTGAGAGTAACCTGCGGGGGCTGTGACGCAAAACGTGAGGAATCCCGCACGATTCGTAAGTCCTTGAAGGGGACGGTATCGGCCGCCAGTCGACTTGGATTGGTCGGATTGCGGTGTCCTTGTCAACGCACATTTCGTATTATATTGGGTTCGTGTGGAGAACCTCAGGTGACCTCCAAGTAGGATATGATAGAGGATTCTGAGCTTTCTACCGATCGTAAGTGGAACAAACACCAGAGATACCGAATTTCCAGTGAGAAGAATAGAAATAGAACGTAGTACAACTTGAAGCAGAATGTAACTAATATTTGAGTCGTCTTCAGTGAGATTCGCTATCTTACTAATATACGTATAGGTATTGCAGTATTGCATATACATATTGCAGTACTGCAATATAAAAATACAAAATTATATTTTCATAAGGTACTACCTAATGGAGAAAGATATCCATCACAAATATCCCAGAATAATAACAAGTGTACAGTTTAACTGTAATTACTACTAATTCGGTACCTACTAAAAGCCGCCATAATATGATGTCACTTTTCCCCCCTAAAATTGATATGTTCATTCCCTCCACATTGTCATTGATCGAGAGCTGTTTTCGTGGGAAACATGGTCGTCAATTTATCACATATCCAAACACTTAAAATTACACGATGGCAAAAGGTCCCAGTGAGAACATAAAAGTTATAGTCCACGCATCTAGTTATTGGTGTCGTTGTTCTACTGAAGGGGAATTGTCCATTAGAGCTGAGAGGTGGTGCGTAAGTGAAGAAGAAGCCTCCAAGGGCCCCGAGGCTTGAGGACGCCTCCGAATCGCCGTTAAAGGCTGGAGGCGGCTAAGTAAACCTCCTCACACCCCGTCAGCTCGTAGAAGTTATGTCATACCCCAGTCAGAACGGCGTATACATTACCGACCCCTTCCCAGTACTCGTGTATAAATTTGCTGTCTAACTGAGTCGGAGGCGGCAGAGTAGTTGTCCGTGTTTGACTTGTTTTTACTGCTCCCACCCAACAGGGGCCTTTCACCCTCTGTCATCGCACGACGTAGGTTGTTCCTTCTCCGGATGCTAAGTGGTAATAACTTCAACCTGGAGGTATGCGAAAGGAAAGAAATAGAGGATGCACTCAAACGTGATCTCAAACGTAGCATATGTGTACATATACTAATGACCAGTAATGACGTAGCATATGTGTACATATACTAATGACATATACTAATATACTAATTGACCGAACCTCGAAACAAAATATCTCACACCATATAGATACTACGGTCGAAAACCGGACGGAAATCCATTACAACTATATACTAATGAATATAGTGGAGGTTTTTTTGACTAAGAAACAGTAGAGTAGTTTGCGGGTGAGGATGACCTAGACATATATGAATACCTAGACATATATGAATGTGTACCCGCGCTTCGCAACGGTAGAACAGACACCCCCTTTAGGACAGGCCCCACTCATAACAGATAACAGATACTACCTCAGGATTGACAAAAAGTGGTTGTTTGCTACCGTAAGCCACGGTTCAAGGGTGCGTCCCAAGTGAAAATTATGGTTTCAGTAATAATTGGTTATCAACATTTTCCGTAAGTTTCATTCAGATCGATCAAGTAGTTTTGAAATCCCTGAAACACCCCCCCCCCCCCCCCCCCAACTTACTAAGGACTCTCCCTACCTGGTCAGAAACCTTCCCCAATGTTCACACAACACAATTTCAAAGTTTCACTCCAATTCGTCAAGGTAGTATTTGAATTTCGGTAACCCCCCCACTCGACCTGTACCCCCCCCCCCACCTAAATTGGTCAGAAACCTTCCCCAATGTTCACTCAACATATTCCCGAAGTTTCATTCAGATCGGTCAAGTAGTTTTGAAATCCTGGTAATACCCCCTCCCCCTACCCTAACTGCCTTTACCCCCCCCCCCCCATACTCATACTAACTACGTCGGCAATAATTATTTAGTTGAATAAAAGTATCTCAGATCAAGACGGTTGATATAAAAAAAACTATTTTTTTTCTGAATCAACTTTTCCCGAGTACGAGCTCAAGTTCAAGTTGACAATTTTTTCTCTGTTCTACCTCTGATTCCTCATTGTGACCGAATTGCTGGTCGTTCAAAGCCCCAGTGGCCATAAAAAATAAGTTTCCATCAGATTATTATTATCTGAATCAAAATCCATTCAAGTCTGTATAAAAAAGCTTGAAATGAAGGTCACTCTGAGAGTATTATCAACCGCCAAAATCTGTTCGTCGGTGAACAGGCAGGTGAATTGTGATGTGGACCCAATGATTTCGAGAGAGAACCAACTAGTCATCAACTAAATGTCACCTCCCACGTGAAAATCACGAGTAGGTAAAGTAACATTCCATCATAATTGTGTTGACAACATCCCTCGATAACATTCGCCAGGTGGATTTGAGGGCGTTGTCAGTGCAGTTTGCGAGTCCAACGAGGTGTAACGGTCAGGGCAGGTCTCTCACGAGCCGAACGTGCGAACCGATTTTTCCGCTCGAGCGAGAGTTTGTATTCAAAACACGATCACCAGGAGTCAAACCCCCAAACAAAAGGCAGCCGGCAGGAACAGTTGTTCCGGAGAGAGGAACCGAAAGCGCCAAACGGTTTTTGATAAATCAGTCAGCGCCTTGGAACACATTGGAAAAGACCGACTTGAATAGCTCGACAATGGAGGGGCCTTGCTGTTTTCTCAGTCAGTTAATGACTGACGTCTGGGGGGCGGGGGCCCCCCCGTGGGGTGGAACGGAGGGGGCAGGTTCCTTGAGCAAAGGGGGCGGGTCACTTGTCAGTCACATCGGGACAGATTAATCACATGTTCCGAAAAGGGGGCCCCCTCGCGGATGATTTGGGACCCTTCCACCGGTGGGGGCCCCCGGGGGCCCAATATGCCACCGCATGCGATGCCATCTGTATCATTAGCTTTCATTACGAGTACCACCAATTTGGATGAGGGGGGGGGGGGGAGAGAGTGATTAGGAGATGATTGGCGGGGACGGTGGTTTTGGGGTATGACGGCTTTTCACGGTCTTTTCTGATGGGAACGCCCACTTTCCTTCACAGCTATCGAATGATCCTGATTTTAGTAACTAACAGGTCCCCGAAAGTGACGTCTCCAGACTTTTCAATTCCAATACGTTGAAACTAACTACTAATTACCCCAAAATTGATTGACGAAATCTTATCCCAGGAGTAATTCTGAGAGTGATTTTAAGGGTTAAAACACTGAACAAAAATTATAATCAAACTTATAATATAAGAGAACATAGTTTTTGGAATACATTTTTAATAATTTAGAAATATGGAAGTTAAAATGCCCAAAAAATGCATCTTCCACATTGGAGAGAGAGATGGAGATAGAGACAGAGATTGTGTGTCTATCAACAAAAACATTAAAGTTTATCCTCACAGTTCAAGATTGCTTATAGTCATAGTTATATAGTTATAGTCATAGTTTGGCTTAGGTATAGAATGAACAGAGGCAATTACAAATACACTATTCTAGATATGGGGATCATGACTCTAGCAGATAGCTGAAACCTACACTAGCCTAGTAGGATAGTCGTGATTGAGGGCAGCTGCATCAACCATGGACGGGTAGATGAGGAGCAGACCTTTGACATACAATAACAATAATTGTATTTCAAGCATTGCTGTATTTCAAGCATTTCAAGCATTATTGCTTCAGAGAAACTACTTTAGCTAGTAGGTTGTAAGTATGTTTCTTCATTATAATTTTCAAAATTGACTTCTGGAGGATTAGGAGTTTAGCCACTGTGTGTAGTGGAACGGTATCGCTTTATGAGCGAACATAAATAGATTGTGATTTTGAGTGTGGTGGAATTTGTAGCGTTTTTATACTGATGATTCGTTTTTTGTTCGTTACTCGATATTAGATACCTATCTGAATAGCCGTTGACATGAATTTTTGCATTTTCGAGATTTTTATATGGTTTACTTGGTCACCCAGGGAGAGAAACATTTACAGAAAAATGTTCCAAATAGTTATTTAGGAGAATCATTTGCATTGTTTCCAGTTTTCCATAGGTTTAAAGCATTGAAACAACTTGATTTTCTGAAGGAGAATAGTAGAAGATCTCGGTTTTTATATGGAATTATATCATAATATGATATAATTGCATTGATATCATTGATATATTATATCAATGACATCATATAAATAGCACTTCCTCTTTTTCTTTGGAGAAATCTCCAAGTTTGTTTTTAGATTTCTCCTACTGAATTATTAGAAGGAACTCAACGATTACAATGGGATAAAACTGTAGCACTGTTTTAATGACGATAAAAATCAGTAGAGATTCTGCTGTTTTATGATTCATAATAATTATATCTGGGATAATAAATTATTTATTATCCCAGCATCTACAACGGTAAAAAACAGTTGCTTAAATAAAATTATGAACATTCATTCATTGTAATGCGCCTACTCGTATAGGCGAAGAAACTACTGTTGAGTCGACTGGTGAACACAATGTGTCCACAAGTCTGTGGAAAAATATGAAAATGTTGCATGTGGCCCATTTAGATGCCTTACCTGCATTTTAGTGAATGTTTGAGGAAAATTGGTGGTGTCCTTTGGCAGTGGATTCAGGATGAAAGTTTTCGGAAATTCGACTTTTAAACATTTTGGACCGAGAGCAATAGCTTCCTATTCTTCGAAAATTCGCTAAAATGCAGACAAGGCTTCCAAATGGAAATGGGCCATTTTCAACATTTCCATATTCTTTCCACATGTGTCATATTATGTTGATGTGCCTATGTGTCCTTCCAGACGATAACTCTTGATAGAATTGAGATATAAAGTTCAAATTTGCACGAAAAAAATCCATCTTCGCAATCGAAAGGCAGAATCTGACCACTCAAGGTGGGGGGGGGGGGGAATTACCCATGAATTCACAAAATGAAACAGTCTAATCATTGCGATATCTGTTTCCGGTCTCAAACTGAAGCGCCTCGAAGATGAAGAAATGTGGTTGATACTTGAGATTTTCTTCATGGTTATTCTGCTCTAATCTGATAACGAAACGAGTTCACCAAGTTAAATGTGTTAGATAAAATGACGAGATTTTACATAAAACTAGTCATTTCTTCGAAAATTCGCTCTAAAAGCCATGCTGCAAGGCTGTGGATTTTTTTCTAAACAAGGTTTTCTCGTTTTATGGCTTTTCCGCTTCTACGCAAGGTATTGGAACTTTATAGTTAGATGTTGGTCTACTAAAACTCGCATTGTTCAATGTCCGGACGGGTGGGCAGAGAGTTTTAAACTTTTCGATTCCTCGTATTCCTTCTTTACAAATCAATTACGTTCGAGGAGACGAGGCGGAGGTTAAATGAGCGTATTCTTTGTTTCTCTGCCCTCCTCCCGCTGCACCAGGAATGAAAAGAAAGGGGATGAAACCCTTTAGATTTTCCCAGGGGCAGTTGATTGACAAACGGGACCGAACGAATCCTATGCCCCGCGCCCGCCTATTGTTTCATCCCCCTGGCGAAGGCCTCCCCTGAAGTCTCGCCCCGTAAGCCTGTAAACAAACAAGGGCATAAGTATTGACAAGGACAGGCGGCTTGAGAAATGAGTGCTGGAAATCCGAGCTTCAAGTCCCGTGTTAAGTGGTTCCAGTTGACGTGTGAGCACTTAAACAAATGTTCCTGGCCACGACACACCCGGCACATTTATTGTTCTTGCGGGAGGATCGCGAATGCGTTTTGTAACGATATGCGTCATCGGGATTACATTCAGTTGAGATGGAAATAGCCCGAGATCACAACATGTCACGTTTGTACTTGTCATCGCTCCACTTGACTTCACGATGCACCCATTTCGAGTCTACAACATCTTCATTCATACAATACCGGCCTCCCTCCATTCATCACGTTACATGGTTGAATATTGCCAAAGTAGTTAACTACACACAAGTAATCAACGGGCCTAACGCATTTCAGTCCCACTAACTGATTATTAGTACCACGACAACAGGACGTCCGTATAACGAACTCATTTCCCGATCTATTACCATCCCCATGCTTTGGGCTCCAATATAACGAAGGTTCTCCGACCTTAATATCCAGAGTTTAGTTATAGCGAACTCCGGATATGGGAAGTAGGTGACCTTTACATATAACAAACGGAAATGCGCCTTCTTTCCACCGTTCCATGTTTGGTAATGACCTGATCCACTCGTATACGTGTTGATAATTAACTAATATTTATTAATCAAGCGTATTTGACGATAACCACTGTGTATAAACACGATTTCATGATAACAGTATACGATATAATCATAATTGATAGATAGATAAACATATATAATATTTCCGGAAAAATTGGAAATATTTCCGAAATATTTCCGAGACCTAATATTGGAAATATTGGAAAGATTGCTTTAAACGCTCTAACATGGCTCGCTGCGAAGTTCGGAGGCCATGTCTTCTCTTGCCTTCTGGCGGCGCACAGTGGTCGGAAAACAGATTTTATGGGAGCGAAATTTTCTGAATTCATTTAGGAAATTCTATGCTGAACAAGAAATGTCGATAAACATGGGATCTAAAATCGACCCCATAATATTCATCCACAATGTATCAATCAGAATTTCATTAAAATGTGCTCCTTGTTGGCAACGCTAGACGGTGCAATAAGAAGAAGTCGTGGCTACATTGACCACCCAGTTATATTTGAACACTGCAGGTTGGAACTTACTTGTTTCCAACATTGGCCAATATTGATGAAAAATACTGACGGTTCATTCCAAACTACCGGTAGGATGCAGTTTGAAATTGAGGCAATCTGGTTGATGCGCATTGAGAAACGAGCATCGAGGTCACGCGCGGCGAGAGTTGGCGCGATGGTGAGCGTTCCAAGCGCGCCGCTCACCAGCCTTCAATTCACGGGCGGTCGTGCACACCCAGACGGGAGAGACGGACCTTTTATTAATGAAGTTATATGAAAAATCATCGGAGAACGAGTGAGGGGCAGAAAGAAGAGAAAAAAAAGGCTACGTCCCCATATTTGTCTTTGTGCGTGGAGCTCCCCGCAATTAATAACCCTCTGGAGGCGGAGTGAGACATTCGGTCACGTCCGAAGGTCCATCAAGAGATTGTGAAGAGAAGGGATTTGTGAAGGATACCGGCAAAGAGGGCGTTTGTGATGGAAATGAAGTGACGGACCCGAGCTACGCGATGGATGGGAGGGTTGAAAGGGAAATGCGGTTAGTACAATGATCTTCGGTTTCCCAAGTCTCCCTCAGCTGCGTTCCTGTAATCTCTTCAGCCCTAATACACGACGGCTTATAAAATCTCCTTCATAATCACCAGTTAACTCTGTATTTGAATATGACTGAGCACTTCGAACTACTCACTGAAGATCTCTACTAAGTTACTTGTTGAAGGAATATGGTCATATGACCATACGGAGGTGATATGACAATTGATACACCACGCAACAAGTAGTGTATAGCAAGGGTTATAAACCAATTATCGATTAATAGGATAATCGATTATTTGGCATCGATGTATAGCTACTGATTGTAATAATCGATTATTGTTACTGATTAGTCGGTTGTAGAATACACCTCGATTTTGAAAGACATAAGCATGAAAGTCGTATGCATTAGCATCCTTCATCCATAGAGGTAGTAACGATAAGAACGACGATGTACTGAGGAGGCTACTGACCAAATTAATTCCTAAGGAGGGTACATGCTAAATTTCTCAGAAAGCATCTACCAACATGGAAACTGCACCAATGTTTTGTATCTGTCACATTTTTTTGTATCACGCCAATTTCGGAATGAACCCCAGTCATGAGACATGTCAAAACTACGTTATGCAATTTTATTCGTTTTGGCATTCCCTTATCTTCATTAACCTTAAAATTTAAAAATAGTTCATCACCTACAGACGAAGAAAACCACCAGACTTTTAGGTAGTGAGAAAGCAAATAATTATGCGTTTGAAATAAGTACTGTAAAAAATCAATTATTTGCTTTCGATTAATCGAACATTAATTATTCCATACCGACTAATTGTTCGCATCGATTAGTAGCGTGCGATTAATCATTTGATGTTATAACCGATGTTGTATTTCTAATTATAGCAATGTGATGAGAAAAACACTGCGAATTCGTTCATTCAGAACTTTGTGCCACTTATGTGCTTTCATCTTTATTCCATGTAATAAATACTGCACCCTGTGCTGTCTGTCTTGCTACAACATAATACTGTAAATATTGGTATTTATACCAGAATTTGAGCCCCTTCTTAGTTTATCAAGTGGAATAACCCTCATCAATGCATTTTCCACTCATTTCGAAGATTCCTCTATGTGAGAGGACAAGCTCAGTGACCATACCAAGAACAAACCCAGCATTGTTTCCATTGTTCAATCCGTTTCTACGTTGTGTTCTACTAGTGCGAGGGCCGAGAATCCTTCCAATAGCACTGTCTAGTACGAACTTGTATGTTATCTGCGATTGCTTGAAGAGGAATGAAAAAGTAGTTACCTATTAAGAATCCAAAACTTCCAAAAATGTTCTCTTATTTTTTAAATTCACCAACGTCTCCTTCTCGATTCCTACATTTCGCTCAACCAAACTTATTTTCGACAAAAGTCGCTTTATAAATTCTAACTCTTCCCTATTATGAACATCCTTCAGAAGTAGTTTCACTAGATTATCCACAAACCAATAGCCAAACACTGGCCGGTTGATTTTTAATCAGAATCTCGAAAAAAATGTTTTACCCTCGGACATTCAATTATTGCCACTCGTAATTATCAGATCGAATTTCATCATAAATAAATATGCTTGTGTAGTAGTAAGTTACTGTTCCCCATGTTGTATTGGTTGGTCTACGCAACTTGGTGTATGAATATAGGTACTCATTAGAATATTTAGGAAATTTTTTCTTTCTTGTCTTCATCTATCCAGCACATGCAATTTGGATTGAAAAAGTTGATTTTCCTTAAACATTTTAGGTCTATTTGGCAATCATGGATACCGTCCAAATCCACTCAGAGATGAGTTGATCCCATTTGAGTTGTCTTTAACTCGAGAAAGAGCTTTTAATGAACGTTGAAGCTAATCGTGTCTCCAGAACTTCACCCAAGTCAGCCTCATTCTTTTTGGCCGTCTCTCGTTAAGCCTCCGAGTGTCGGGCGCCAATTAGAAGCCGAAAAGAGAGCCGATCCCCCCGCTCGTGCAGCTGGTTGAACGGTCCATTACTGTCAAATTTGAACCCGAAAACGCCAATCCTTACCTGACTTTCTACCGAAAATGCGAAATCGAAAAAGACCTGTCGATTTAAACATGCAGTGATTACGTGCCACAGACACTTGTGATAATGCCGCCTTGTGGTCACGTCAAGGCGCTCCCTGTTTTTTTTAACCGCAAATCCTTGAGTCGTCCCCCGTGGGTCCTCCTGGTGCAGAATTTGCACGCTATCGTCGTTTAGTTGACGGGCGGCTACTACCCGCGGAATTGATAAACAGGCCGCTGCTAATTTCATCGGGTAGATAAGGGAATAAGTTGACGTGTGATTCAATCGATGGATGCGATCGTGCCGCGTATATCTCGAGATTGATTCAATTTGTGCAGCATTGGTCAAAACGTTTTGCCGTCCGGAGATTCACTTCTCTGTTTGGGCTTGAGAAATTCTGAATAATTGATTAATACAGTCCTCGTAAAGGGCAGTTTATTGTATATATAAGTGACGGGAAGTGAAGTGATTTCGCAATAGCGCTTTCAACCCCTTTAAAACAAAATTTGTGGTCAGTAAGTGCCAAATATTTGAATGGATGATCCAATGTGAGTTATGAGTGGTAACATTTTGGTTACTTTAAGGGTCTCGTTGGTCCCCAATTGTCATCTACAAGAAGAAGTTGAAGTTATAAGTCAATTTCTATGTACGAGTTGTAGAATGCACTGTGAATGTGTGAAAATGGGTAATGCACAGAGAATTTTTACGTGTTTACAGGCAGATTTTGGCAAGTTACAAGATTTTCTCCATACTTTTTAACAAGTAACTATTCTTCTATTGTTCGAAATTGGGTAAACGTCACGAACTGTCAATCATAAAATAAACTTGAAATTCAAGGTACGAGTACAAAAAGGCCAAGATTGGAGGGAATCCGACAAGGCACTTAACATCCTTCATATTCACATCTCTCCGCTCATTTTAACTAGGTAATGACCACGAAACTAGTTCCGCCACTATAAGGGAGGTTTTGGGGAGTTTCAGGGGAAAAAAATTACCTATAAATTCCAAAAATGAAAAAGTCTGACAAGTGACGCCTCTTTTAGTAAAGGTTTCTTTACTAAACACGATGGTCAAGTCAGAATCGCAATACCTATCATATTCCGTTCTCAAACTGGAGCACTTTGAAGATGAAGAAACGTGGTTGTTATTTGAGATGTTCTTCACGGTTTATATGGTCCTATCTGATAACGAAATGAAATATGGCAATTCTGACTTCACCATCGTGTTCAGTGTTGAAAAATCTATAAGCTGGGGTGTTAATTGGCAAAACATGGACATAAAATTGGTAATAAAACCAGTATTTCCAGTAAGCCAGTTATATCTTCAAAAATTCGCTTTTATAGCCATGCTGCATGATTTTGGATTTTTGTGTAAAGAACCTACTTATTGGGGGTATGACATTTCGGGTAGACAGATACGCTCCTTAATATTATACTGATTTTCCAGAAAATATTGTTCTTTAACACCTCAAGATCCATCCTAAGTACAAGGGTAAGAGCAGTTTGTTATTCCCACCTTCAAGGACCACAGATTGAGTTGACATGGGTTGATGAACGAAATGGTCAATTTAGCTTGATAATTGTTTTGTGAATTTTTAATTTTTGGTTTATTATCTTCGATAATGAACCATTGGAATCGCCCAAAGAAAAAATTTTTTTAACCCCCCCTCAAAATTTGTTGGTTTACGTTTCAAGATACGTAGATTCAGAAAATCGAATAAAAAAAAATCCGTCCGTCCGCCGTACGCCGTACGCCGTACGCCGTCCGCCGTCCGCCGTCCGCCGTCCGCCGTACGCCGTCCGCGCCACTTTGCCCAGTTAGCGTTGAGTTAAAATTACGAAATTTTTTTATGGGTTTCGACCAACCCCACAATGGTCCTCGAAACTTTTCATAACCCTAGGTCAAGGGGAAGGGGTTCAAAACGAATTTTGAAAATTTGAAAATCTCATATCTCGAAAAATTCATATAGAACGGTATGTTTTTTATTTCATATTTAGATAGAGTTTGTTCCGCAGAATTTTTTAAGACCATCCGCAGCTTTGTACGACCAGCCGTTCGTTCACAATGAGGGCTCAAAGATTGTGCCTCACAACACGATC
Source organism: Stenodema calcarata (assembly GCA_963920205.1). NCBI lineage: Eukaryota > Metazoa > Arthropoda > Insecta > Hemiptera > Miridae > Stenodema > Stenodema calcarata. The sequence continues at coordinate 26,441,718 of OY986049.1, read as the reverse complement.
GTGTATCAAACTGTTGAAATACAGGTCCATTTTCATACTAACAAGCTCTTTGGAACATCATATGGCTTAAGTGATGTCGAGTTTGTTGTTCTGAGGTGCGTTTCGTTCTACGGAAATGAAGGTAATTTCGAATGTTTGTTGGTAGGTACTTCTTTTATAGAAAAATTATTACCGACGTAGTATTAAAAACCCCAGAATTATATCGTATTAATTAATCATAATTAATAATAATTATTATTAATAATAAATACGAATTATTAATACCTAACAATAAATTATAATAATTTTCACTAGGTACTTGATAAAATTGTTAATAATTAGTGATAATTGATAATAATAATTAATCTAACATTTAGGATCTAGACATTTAGACCTAGTGATCTAGACAGAAGGGTGATCTGTACAATGAAGATAATGAACCGTTGTGTCAAGAATTTGCAGAGTTTTTCGGTAGTTTTGGCTTGGAATATTGATCTTTCTGTCATAATAGTAACGGAGATAGTTTTAGCATCCTTGAATAAACGTCAAATATGCTAACTTTACCTCGTCAAAAAGATGTGGTTGATGTAACCCTGTATATTCATATATATCTTCCAATATTCTAGTCCACTGTCGATCGCATGTTATACCGCCAACAGCAATCACTTTGGTACAGAGTCAGTCCTACCTTTTTCAAACCACATTTACTGTTTTTATTGAGTAAAGAAGAGTGCTTAATAAAATAAAGGTTTTCTACGAGATTTTTTAAAGAAATTAAAAACTTGCTTTCAAGGAAAACCCATTTCTTAATAAGATGGGTCTATTATCAGGGCATTATTAATTCCGGGTAATCTCTGGAATGGCTCAACCGATTTTCAATCTGTCACGTTCTATTTTACTGCTACCAACCAACTGAACCTTAGTCTATTCAGTTTTGAGTTTTCATGATTATACAGATTTATTTTCTGAAGTCTCAACGTTTTCAGGAGTATCCGAATTGATGTTCAAAAATGAAAATTGACCATAAGATCAAAGTCAGATGGGTGATGTAATTACACCCTCCTTAAACAAATCCACCCTCCTTGTTTGAACAAATTGCGTTTTAAAGCCATTTCACTCATATCTGTAGCTTGGGTAGAGGTTGCCTGAAGTCTCTGGAATTTTGTAGAAGTGATTTTAGTTCCAAGAACACTATAAGTAATCAGAATCAGCCCAAATTTTTCGAAAGGAACAGCTTTCCGGTTGGTTCTCTCTTTCTGAAAATTGAAAGGCCAAAACGTTTTGTTGTTTGTTGTCCCTGGGGGTTCGGTATCTGGTCTGTCAGTTTTCCATCATACTTCCACGCACCCGACACTCTCTTTCGCCGAAAAGTGAAGCTCCAGTGCGTAAGATCCCGAGCTTACGCGTCTCACGGTTAATCGGGTTGGAAGCGCACCTTCTCCACGGACATCCACAGGGGGCCCAGCTTTCTCTGCGTACATCGCCTTCAATTTCTCTTTTCGGAGAAGCCACGTTACATAAAGGGGCGAGTCGACGGAGATTTTTTTTTCTCCCTCCGTCATCCACCTCGGAATTTTCAAAAGCGAGAAAAACAGGAAGTAGGGCGATGGCTGACCTTGGTGAGATTCGACATTTTCATATCAGGGTGACCACGAAAAAAAAAGTACGCTTGCGCTGTAAGAAAAATCCAATTTGCCGATCCGTTACGCTCGAGACGCGATTCATCTTGATGACGAGGGTCATCCTGATGACACATAACTCAACGGTGTACGAATTGTAATATTGTAGCGTCGAAAACGGAACATCTTCCAGCACCTCAGATTTCCAACTTCTCAAGTTCCCCGATTAGGAAGCAATCGCAATCTAACATCAGTTGTTTTTACTTCCTCGACTTGATCCGCACATCCGTTAACTAGCCCTTGGATTTATGGTTCCTCCCCGTTCCGTCACCGCCACTAGTCTCAATAATAACAGATTTTCTGTGATGATAACGATCAATCAATTACCAAGGGCATTGAAAATCAACCTTCCAGATCAGCCGGAATGTATAAATAGGCTGATGAAATCCCACAACGAGTATGCCAATCTGCATTGAATAGTGCAAGGTGAATCCTTGAACAGTGACTAATTAATTTCTTTGCATCAAAATATCTTCTTTGCTAATTACATTTACAGAGCAATCCCCTAGTTTGATTTATTCCTAAATTGTATTTACTTTTGAATTATCGAGAGTTTAAAATCCAGAATTTGATGTAGGATTAACAGGTGAGTGCCTGTTCAGCAGGTTACTTGAATTTTTTGGTGATTTTACAATATAGTTATTCATGAAAATGGTTGAAGCCGTTTAAATCCGTTTCAACACCTAAGCTGATCGGCACCAGTGAAAGAACTGCTGCGATAATGGCGATAGTCTATGAGTAATCTTCATCACTTGACCAAAGCCAAATACGCTGGTTCAGCCTTAGGTTCAACGACCAAGTCCACCCTAACGTAATGAAAGTGGTACGTGAAACAAGTTTTGTTAGTGGCCTGGTTTCAACATAACTTCTTCTATATTCCCTGGGCGCAAGAATGACCTTTTGAAGGGGTTTAAACTCCCAACCAGCCGTATTCTGGGGAAAAAACGTTTGAACCACAAATTTTCCCGAGGAAAAGGAGATCATTGGATGATTACTGCATATCATGACAGTTAGCCCCTCAAGAGGTTGATGAGTACGTTGGAAGACTGGATGGGTCATTGTTGACATGTTACTACCAAACCCGTCACTCAGTGCCTCATATCATCACCCATGGCCTATTGACTGATAATCGCCTTTGTGCCCGTCCTTCTTAAGACCCTGTCAGTAATTATTTACCAAACACCACTAGGAGTGTCCTTTCGAGTTAATCCTCTTAGAGGAGCCACAAGTTTCCCCTAAAATCCATAACGGCCGCTTAAAAAAACTCACCGTTAACTTTATCAGTTTTATGGCTTTTACGGTTTCCTATTTGCAGCTTATCGGTGACGTGTCTCGTCAACTGGGCAAAGGTTGAAATGAAAAGTCAATGACCCACTAGGGCACTAAACTGAAGTTTCCTCGTGCGCAAGTGGATCAACGCGTTTGCATTATCGTTACCCCATAATTTGGATGATTCTTGGAATGTTCGTGGGCTCATCAATCAAGGAACCATCGTTGCAGCTCTATGCTATATGCACGGCTTCAAACTGTAAGCAGATTTCTTACGAATAATTGGTATGATTTCTATCCATACAAATACGGTATTATTCCAAAACTACTAAGTAGTAATCTCACACTAAAACTATTGGCTTTCTGTAGATGAATTAATGCTCAGATCGAAAAATTGAGAGGGTTAGGTTATGTTGGCTTAAGAAATAGTGGGATCGGCAGAGATCCTTCAGGAGGTTTTTCTTCATCAAAATGTTCTTGTCGAAATTATTGTGAAATGATTATGCTTAACACAGTTTCCTATAGGTATACCTACCTACTCGAGACAATAAATTAGAAATTATTGCAAAATGGTTTTTGTGATCAAACAACATTTCATGAATGAAAGAAACAAGAACATGTTATTAGGAACACTCAGTCCCAAATTTTTACTCAACATGATAGTTGGGAACAATAAACTTAGATTAGGAATTTGAGGGTTTCGCTGAGCCAAAATCCCAAGATCCTTGATAAAAGTTAGACTACTCAGTCTTTGAAACGACACACATTTTTTGTGATTTTAGCGCTTTTAGCAGACGATTTTTTGACATTCTCAAGACGCCACGGTATCCAGCGAGAAATTTGGAATAAGGAGGTTTTTCAACTTCATTTTGTTCAAGTTGTGGGTCAACTGGGAAGCTGTGTTGCTTCATAAGCGACGATATTTTATTAATTATAATAATTTTAATAAACGATATTTTATTAATAATAATGTCCACAAAATGTCTAGGTAGGAACATGGACGCCGGGATTCCAGGTTATTTGGGGTCTTGTTTTGAGTTATGTATCAAATTTTAGCATGGGAGCTTTTGTCGCTGGGAGCTTTTGTCGTACATCCGTTAATATTTGTTTGAAAGTTATATGAGAGTAGAAGAAAAACGAATAACGTTCCCAGCAAACTGTCTTCACTCATAAATAATTCCACCGTACACGACGTCCGCAGGCGACACAAGTAGACATTTTGAGATCCCTCATTTATCGTGAAAATACGATCACGAGTGATCGGCCGCAAGCATCTGGACAGCCGATTTCGGTCCCAACAACAATTATCTCAATTCGGCCTCGTAAAGAGAAAAAAACACAAATTCAAGTCTCAGACGCGCATTTTGTCGGTCCCCAGTTATTATTCAATTTGCGTGGCCCCTTCATTTCATACTCGTTTTTTATGGTGTTTCATCTCTCGAAATAATCCTCACGTATTAAACAAAATGAACTGTGATTTAGGCCGACACCTTCTCGACTCCTTAAGTGTCACTGATTGATTTGAAACGGTAGCTAATTGAAAAGCTGCACGTCATTTTCGCACGGGTGGATAAAAAACGGAGGCTGTCTGCCCATTTTTTTGGCGGATCACGTGCATGACTGTGGGATTCTTGCGACAGTCAAATTGGATTTATAATTATGTTTCCATTTTGACGCATCAATCGCGAATTACCACAAATCATGAGCTACAACGCGGGGACGAATTATTGGTGTCTACTTGGAAATAGTTGTATTTTCAACATGATGGGTACAGCCCCCATCATCGCAATGTCGTCTTAATGAAATTTATATCATGTTTGTTGCGGAATTAAATATTTCTCCAACCAATTGGGTTGGTATTTTCTGCTTGTTGGTAGTTTTACTGTTCTAGTTTTTCTGTGAAGACAGAATGATGCAAAATCTCCATCTGAAGGCTATTTTGGGTCAAATATATTTTATATTGCTAGTTCACCCTGAAAATTATTATAATTATATTCAAGTGAAACAGGTTCACCTGTGGCAACCTCAAACGATGGGATAAAGTTCGTGTTGCTATGCTTCATGTAATGCCTTTTTTGAACAACAATGTTGAAAGAATAAGTGAAGTACAAGTACGTACTCAGTTGATGCCTTAATACGAGAGTATGTTTATTTATGCATCGAATTATCTTCACATCATAACTAACGTTGACAACGGATTTTCATGTTGAACATAATGTTCTAGAATTCTCTCTGTACATATCATTTACGGAGAGAACTGTACAACTTGGCCGTTAGCGGAGAAGAAGAAATAGGGGTAGCACAACCTTCGTAACCTGTGGCAGTATCCATAGAATTTAAAACAATCGATTTTATGTAACACAAGACATTATAAACGGGAAGCAGGTTCTCTCGTTATCCAGTCCTGAAACAGTCACCTTCTCTGAAAAGAACCTCGAAGCATTGCATTCTCTGAACAATAGAGACTATAAATTCAAAAAAAAATTCGCTAAAATGAATAGATTCGCCGTTAGAATAAATCAAAATTACAAGAACACGGATTTATTGTGGAAACTCTGTACAGGATTAACGATACGCGTTTATTGTTGTAACTATAACTATTTTACTATAACTATAACTAAAAGGATAACTATTTTTGTATTTTATGTACTGGCGAAATTTCGATGATTTCAATGAAGAAATGTAGAAATCGAAATGCAGGTGAGGCAAAACTCCTTCTACTAGGTATATTACTCTTCTATTGGTCTCGCTGTGGTTTGCCAGTAAATTTGCCTGTAAATTTACCTGCAAGTAAATCTGACAGGTGTCCAAAATTAATTCCTACTTATGCGCCAATAAAAACTTGATGAATTGAATGATGTCTTCCTATCATAGTTCCACCTGAAGGGTTTATGGCATACTATAGTACATTTGTTGATTCCTGGTGTCGATTGAAGCATTTGAACCATTACTAGACATTATTCCGCCGTCTACATTGTGAGTCGTTCAAATACTCTCGAGAATCTTTCAATTCATAAAATGGACCTTAACTGTAGTAGTGCTGCTTCTGACATGGTTTCTAGGTTCTTCCTCTGCCTGATCGATCGTTCATTGACGAGCTATGCCATGCATCTTCATATTGAGAAGAAATGGATTTCAGTTGTTTCCAAGTACTTTTTTTTGCAATTAGGTGTTCTTATGCCTCTTATCTTCTCGAACAGACACTTTATTGCTGAAAATGTTGTGAACGGGAACAACGAGTGATACCACAAGGCCATAAGCAGACCCCAAAAAATCCCACTTTTAAATTCCAATTTCTGAATTTCTCAGGAAAACCTGGTCTTGACTAAGGAGCTTGAATTAAACGTACTTATTTGGAATTCAACCTTTCCAGTGCTTTGCATTGGTTCCACAATCCCGCACTTCAGCGTACTGGTAGGTACATCTTCAGTCTATTGAGCAACGGTACCTTGTTTTTGAAGAAAGTTCTATCCCCTGATCCCTATGACCTGGGTCGTTTCTTATTTCGAGTTCACTGCCCTTGTTTACTCAGACCTTCTTTGAGTTGTGATGATGTCATTAACCTTCCTTTCCTTGCATACTGCCCTTCAGAGGTTGTCATTAACGCAACGTTGGATCCTAGAGGAATTGCACCAGAATTTACTATAATTATGTAGCACTTCTAGGGAAAGAATTCAATGTGTGTATTTATTTCTGTTGGCTCGAGTAAGTATATGAAACAGGACTACTAATATTGAAGTGATGTTGACTGTGATTCATCTTTTACACCACAACTACAATTCCTACCGCGAATCTACGGGCCATAACTCAATACGTCGCCGTACGTCCATCTCTATAATTTTGTTACTCCGAAATTTATTGTTCAGTGGGTTTCCCTTCCGATATCCGCCTCGTATACGACCCGAAATCGAGTTTCTACCAAACGCCAGTTAGCTTGAAATGTTTTAACGCTAAAAGTTGGAGTGGAGAGAGAAGAGCGCACGTTCCACGGCTCGAAGAGAAAAAACCGAACGTCCATCAAGTGATCACTCATCCTTGTCCACAAGCTCTACACAGCTTTATTAAATTTTCGGTTCTGGGGAAAAACTCATTCCCTTCATTTCTGAACTGTGGAACTCTCGATTTTCACGTTTAATACTCTGCGGAAAGGGGCGTTTGAAAAATTGAACGCTGGGGTTGGTACGATTATGAGTTAGAGTTAGTTGATACCTACGTTGGGACGGGGGATACTACGACCATCCAACTTTCGCCGTTTTTCCCTCGTTGATTTTCATAACTCTATCAGTAGATTTCGATGTCTGAGTTTCCGAATCACGTTAGGTGTGTTTGATGACTGAATATTGAGGCTTGCGTCGTACATCAGTAAATACGTGAGGTATTCATTTGAACCGTTTGATTAGGCGATGGAACGATCGTGTACTGTCCAAAACAGCTGGCAGGTCGATGGATCATTCCTGCGTGATAGTTCGACGAGTAGCAGTTGAACTAAATCAGTATAACGAATAGTTGAGTATTTAGAGCAGCAGAACAACAGGTCCGCCACGTGGATGACGAACACGAGGAATTACGAGTATATCCATTTAACTGCAAAGCTACTTACCAGCTGTGAGGGAGGAACAAAGAGACAAGAAAAAGCCATTCACGTTGAGCTTTTGTTCTCGCTGGGAGGTTTTTGTCAACCAGAGAGGATAAAGCATCCGTAAACGCGTTCATTGAAGAAATACTTTTGGCCTTTCTATTATTCTCCTTGAAAATTGTCCAGAGCTTTGGGATTCAGTCTTCTAAGTGACAGTGGCGAGTGAACAGTGAGAGTACGGTCCCGTAGATTAGCTCATACTTACCTACCTAATTGATTTTCATTGATAATGATGTATGGTGTTGGGGAAGTGACACTATGAGTTGATTATGGGTTCGCGGACGTTCGGCCTTCCTATTGTTCTGCGAGTGAATTCCGCAGCCGCCATCGAATGTCTGGCTGAAGTCAGAGTGGTTTTGTTACGTTTACCGTGGAAACAAGAACACGCGTTAAGGTACTACATGGTGACATTATGAAATCTCACTTCCTGATTGCGTGGACATGCATGTCGGGTACTATCATCCTTTCTGTTCAGCATTCATTGGCTTAGTGAGTACACAATTACTTCATTCGATTTTCCATCTACGATGTCTCAAAACGATTTGCCACGTGGGTCTTATAAGCATTAGGCGCCTTAGATGTGTCATGTCGTCCCCGAGGCTTATTCTGAACTCGTTTTGGTTAAAAAAGAAGCATGGAGCCTTGGACCCCACAATTATGATATTAGGAAATCAAAACTATAGTTACTGCAATTACCTTCAACCCGTAGGTTACGTCTGCGCTGTTGTTAAGAATTTTATCCGATTGTCAAGCCTCTGTTCCAGTCTGGTTCCTTGTTAAAGTCTTTCTGTTGATCTGTAGAAATTTGGGTTGGGCCCATAAAAAGATGTTGCGATCTACAAACGACACTGTTTTTGAGTTGTACTTCACTCGCACATAACCAGAGTCGAAATGGGTCTACAATAGGTTCCTTAGTTTTCATTGAAATGGGTCAGTGCTGCGCCCACATTTTCCCTTACCGTATATTTGAAGAAACAAATTTTGAAAGGAGTACTCATTTAATGAGAACTCATCTGTATAACTGAATTTAGAGACAATTTTCGTGTTCCTTGGGTATTTTCGAAAAATGTCACTACAGTTAATCGTTTCGCGAGAAATGGAGTCGAACCATGCCGATTTTGAATGTGGTTTCTGTCTGTTTGTTTGTCCGTTCTTCAATACGCAAAATACGGCTAAATTCCCGTGAGACAGATGAATACTACTTTTTGTATTTAAGATTATAAGGGTTTGTAAAGGGACATGTAAGAGGTATAATCCGTAAAGCGACAGGTAAGAGATGCGTGGATCCATCCTGAGTTCTGCCCGTCTGGGACAGGTAACAGAGGTAGATGGACACACCCCGAGTTCTGCCCGTCGGCGACGGGCCCAACCGCTAGTTTTTCATCAATCTCTGAAGAAACACTTATGGTACTTTTACTAGTTATTGATTACAATTCAGACGAACTGAGCAATTTCAGTAAGTCTGAAGATGCTGAGTTTTGTTTAGTTTTCGTAATCAGTTCAATTACTCCTGGTCAAAATACCATCCAATTAGGCAATGAAACAAGTGGGAAGATTACGTCAGACGTAAGATGTTGCTGTGGGTCGGTATCGTTTCTCGTTGTTTCGTGGTTTGTTGTTACGAGCCCACACCCGATTGACAGAGACCCATCATATACCTCTTTTCCGGTTGAAAATACTTATGAAATCACAAAAGCAAAGCATAGAAGCAAAAATCCCATTGTAAACGTTAACCGTTAGTTGTAGTTAACGTCACGTCAACTTGCGTATGGAGTTACTTACCTGCGCAACTTTGCGTTTGCCTGCTACTCGTAGTATCTGAATTGCCCGTTGATTGACATGGATCGTAGAAGAAAAGCCCTCAAACTGCTACTCTGCTACTGCTGACACTCCGTAGGTCACTATGCAAATTTACTCTATTGTTGCATTAACGGTACAGTAAATGCTTGCAGCTATTCAAATACTTGGAGTACGCAATTTGGAATGATTGCAATTTCAGTGTTACGTGAGAAACCTAGTCATATTTGAGAATGTCTTGTATCAACTTTATGCCCATCGATATGTACCCGACGTATGTGAATTACAATGATCGGGAAAGCGCCTCGTGTACCGAGGGACAAACCACGGTGTATAATTCACCTCCGAGTAAAGCACCGTTTTCAAATAACTCCCCGGTAATTTCCGCGACTGACTTCGACCGACCCGGATGGCGTCAGTTGGACCGTAGGAGTGGAGAATAATAAGCTAGTTCCGCCGAAACGGGCTCAGATTCCCTTCGGCGGCGGAAGTCGTAATTGCAACAGTTTCAACGACCCATTAGTAGAGTTCAGATACGGACTCGCGACTAAATTCATGATTTACGGAATACTGATTCGTCCAGGAATCGAAAGCACTACAATATTATTACGCGGGAGTTCACTAGTAGAGATTGAGTTCGGAATTGTGAGGATGAAGCCCTTCTACTCAATACTCTGTGTAATCTACAACTATACTGACACGATCTTCCTGTCGATTACTGTCTATGAGTAGCCTAATCAAGCCATTTCCTGACGTACACGATATGCAATTAGAAAGTGTAAATTACACTAATTCACAATAATAAGTATGAACAACCTTTTCCGTCCAAAACTAGTTCATTTACGTTACAAGATACGTAAAATCCAATTAGGTACTTTGTATGGATCAGTGGTTTTAATTATGCAAGGTATGCAATATCCTTGAAAGTCTCATCAATAAAATTCATGAAATTAATGAAAACCACTCTAATATAATAAATCTCTATAGAAGGCCAAACCGCAAACCCGATTTTGACGGGAGTTGTTCCATTGCGATGAGGAAGTTATAGGGATGGTTATAGGCTATTTTGGAATCTCTGAAACGTCCTACCAATTGCAATACACTGAGTTATTTGCGCACCTCGACCGGGGCAACGCCCGGGTGATCTTGTTAGTATATTATATATTATTACTAGCAGACTAACCGGGCGTTGCCCGGAAAATACTTAGTGTATTGATAAATAACCTGGAAAACTGATAAACTAAATAATACGCCTCTTCCAGGTTACGAAGTAGGACTTTTCGGTGATTCCACCATAGCCTATAACCATCCCTGGAACTTGCTCATCGCAATGGATTAACAACTCCCGTCAAAATTGGTTCAGCGGTTTGGCCGTCTATAGAGGGCAGCCATGCATACATTCGTTTTTAAAACGTACGTTTGTCTAGGTATATATTATAATAAAATGTATTTGATAAGAGTTGGTCTATATAATTCTAATATTAGGCATTTGAATTATTTATATATCAATTTGTAAATCAAGGGGTTGATTCCGAATCATGAAATAGCGACAGTTCGATGTTCTGAGTTTTCCCAATTACGAAACGATCTTCTACAACTCGTTCTTCGAAAATTGGAAGATAACAGAAAATTCCATTGGGGGTTTGTGTTAAGCGTCTTCTCACACTTTTTAAGCCACGAGTATATTCAGCTCGGGTTCCCTTATCAGCTCTTCAAGGAATTTACAATTCTGGACGCGATCTACGCAGTAGAACAACTGATCGTAACAGGTTCTCAAATCACTGATTACTCTAAAACGGGTTTTTGGAACCCGTTCCAAGGGACTTGGATAAAGGGGAGGTCGCAACCTGTCATAAATTCATTATAGATTGCTTAATAATTTCGGAATATCATATATTTTTCGTTAATTCGATGAAAACACCTACTTGAATGAGACATACTGTGCGAAACTTTAGTCTTATCGTCTGTATCTAGGGTTCGATTAACAAAGCCATCTACTTAGACCGCATAAAGTTTGTTATAGTACATTTGGTTCACTACGAGCAACGCAGCTTATTCCTTGCTTCATATCCTCAACACTCCATGAGGATACTGTAGAGCGCTCCCCTCATTTGGGTGTGGCGGGTTGTCGGATTCGGTTTAAATTAGCCTCACACAGCCCACGATTCGAGCACAACCGACAAATTATTCTAATCGCTTTCCCGTTCAGCTCACAGGTACTGCACCGCTTCTTTACAGATACTCCGGGAGTTACAATCCGGTATTGTTCTCCTGTTTCGGCCCTGTCGTACTGCATGCAGTGCACTTGCTCATAAATATGCGTGTATGGGAGTCAAACGCCCAGGAAGATCCCGCTGCTTCTGGCCTCGTTTGGTGGTGTTTCGCTGTCAGAATCAATTAAAGATATTCCCGCTCTTCCTCTTCCCGGATGATTCTATAACGAGGCGCGACGCTGCCACTGGGCCTGTCTGCCTTCCCTGGAAACACCCTAATTAAAATTCATCAACGTCTCCTGACGTCCTTAACTCAAAATCTCCCTCCCAGACGAGATTAATGGTAATTCATGTCAGGAAACAAAGTTGATAGGACGGCATCCCTCGGCTGCGGTTTCCTCCCCAAAAACACGCCCTCGAGCGGTTCTCCGAAGGTTTTCAGACGAAAATCGCATCTCGCATGACCAGTCGAGTGGGTGGCGGAGTGGTGGGGCCTTTAATTGAATTAAATGCGTTGAGACACGCGAAACTTTTCCCCCTCCCCTTGTCCGAGCTTCGGGAGAGACGTTTTGGGCAAATGACAGGGCGCTCCTTGGCGTGAGTGAAGCCTCCTCCTTAACTTTCAATTTAGTGGCCCCTTCATCAAGAGTCATTACAACACGCTACCGTCTGCCGACAAAGGTTTCGGTTTCGAGTTGACGATTCATCTGGTTTTGCGTAATATCGGGACTGAAGTGGGAGAAGAGGAAAAAAATCTGGATCACTGTGATTCTGGGGTACGTTCGTCTTTAACTTCCTTTTCTCCCGCCGTTTATGATGTTTAACTGCATCGAACCTGCATTATCTTCCCGCCAACCGAAAGGAAATAAAAATTCCCGTCCGGTCGTCGCTGTATGTAACCGGACCTATTTCTTGAAATCTCAATATCGCTGCTCAGAAGCCCTTCACTTACAGGTACGAAAATACAAACATAACCAAAGAGTCAATAAAACTGTATGACTATATAACTAGTACAAATACAAATCGAAGTGAGCTTGCGTTCATTGATTCATTAAATAATACAGCATTAGGCTATTCATCGATGTACCTAAACGAAATGAGCTGCTACAAACGCAGAAATAAATGTTGTGAATATTTCCACAACAATTCATTATTTTCTGTATGGATCACCATTTTCATGTACTTATTACAATTTCCTGTCAAGTCCCACAACTGAATAATTGGAGTAATGAGATGAAATATTGTGGGTTCAAAAAAGTGACCAGATTGATTTCCAAGTCGGTCGGGGGTAGTCGGTAACTATATAGCTCAATGTTAGTCTCTACAGTTTTTCAGCTAAGTTCCGGTCTGAATAAAACTGATTTAAGTACCTTCCACAAGACAAAAATAATTAAGCAAAACAAGAGTATTAAACCATCGTCAGTTACAAAACAATACTTACTGAAGATAGTTTAATCACCGAAACCGGTCTAACAGTGTACTCATATTTCAGTGGAAATGGACGATTTTTTCAAATACTATTGTTTTTCTTATTATGGGTTCCCACGATTTCGAGTGATTTAGTTCGTACTAAAATAATTATATAAATAAGAAAGTGTCAGTAAAAAATACCTAAACATCGAAATTACCTTCGATCAGTAAACACAAAACGTATCTCGGACCTTATTCGATATCCCAAAACCACGTGCATGATTCCTCTGTACATTAGTATGAAAATTAGTCTGAAGTTCCACCGTTTGATTCACACTTGTGTTGACGTTTTTCTTTCTTCTTTGAGCCACCTTTGCGAACGAACGGCTGGTAGTACTACAAACTAAGTACCAACTAACCTGCCAACAATAGTCTAGTAGGTACACACTAACCTCTGAGTTTCTAGTTTCTCTCCAGTATTCATTGAAAGTGGAATGTATCAGGTTGGCCTCGTATTCTTCTGATTTCGCTAAGCAAAGTTAATCTCATTCTCAAGGTTTTCCCAGCTACAAGGTTATTATAGTCATCAATATCTGATTTGTTCTCGTTAGGCCGACAGTTTAGTCAGAGATTGGTACCAAATTCCTCAAAAAAGAACGAAACATTTGCTCACAGTAAAATCTATAAAATGTTGACTGTTTTCTTGTAAATATCATCATTTTCTGCCTCGATGCATGAAATTTCAAGTGGGCAACCACAGGACCATCTGGGCAACGATTGGACCAGAAACAAGTTTTGAGTTTGAAATCAAGTGATTAATTCATTTTCTATCGGATTTAAAATTGTCTTCCCTAGGTTTCATCGTTTAAAGCCCCTCTTTCGAATTCGAAAAATACTCGTATTAAAAATTTCAGAGGGATAGGGCAGGACTAAGACCTAGTCATAGGTCAAAAAACAGCTTGAGAGGGCAACGATTGGGCCCCTCACCCTATAAGTCCACTAATTAACCTTCTATCCGTACCGCGGTATTGGATACCGTGCCCCTTCATTCAAACATCAATGTACACTTTGTAAGAAAGAGCAATGAACAGTGTTCAGTTGTTTATGAGATAAATAGTTATTTGCCACTGTCAATGAGACCGTAGACGTTAGAATAAGACAGTTTTGATAAAGAGATTTTTGCCACTACCAATGTGACTGTAGCAATCAAGATAAGACTTTTGTTTTTTGTGTCAACAAAGTTTATGATTAGGTATCTGATATATTTTTCATCAATTTCATGGAACTTACCTACAGTTGTACGTACAGTGAGGTATTCTGGTCAAAACATTTCACAAAGTTGGAATAATTAAAATATTATGACAAATTGGTAGTTAAAACTACTTACATTATCAAAATGTATCAATAAGTGATCGAAAATGTGGCGTATAAATGAATAGCGGTATTCCATACTGGCCGTACGCTAATGAGTGGTAGAAAGGGGGTACGGACTATTTTCTCTCTCTTGGTCGATTCTAATGATTCATTATCGAAAATAAATAACCGAAATCGGTGTTACTATCAAAACTCCACGTCAGAGGAATCTGCGGTTATGTATTGGTAAACACAACACACGTGATATGAAAGCTCTAAAAAAAGGGCGTAGTGTGATGTGAGCAGGTAAAGGGGTTGTTGTGTAGGAGACTGTGTTTGTGTGTGAGGAAGGCAAGTGTTACTTTTTCCTCAAAGCCTTTTGTGCGACTCCCTTTGTGGCGACCTTCGCGATACAATGAAATTAGCTACTCAAATAAAACTGGCTCTCAGCCGCCTCTCCCCGCCTTCTCGCTACTCAGTGGATCTCCATTCAACATCAGCAGACGAGCAGGAGTTGCCACTACGAGCTCGTTGGGGTCAAGCGTTTGTCACCTCTGTCTGCCTCTAACAATGCACTCGTTACCTACTGATTCAACAGAGAATCGTTCTTGAGGACTATTTGCTTGAGTGCTGTTTATTGGACACGCGAGAATCAGATTAGGATCTCAAGAAGCCTATTGTGGCCTCCACAGGCAGATATACATTATTAATTGTGTCCATCCAGACGCTATTGTAATCAACCAGTGACTATGAATGTGGATCACCTTTGGAATTACGACTTATATGCTACATTTGCTTCACATCTTTCAAAGTGACGAGGGTACACGTTCGTCCGCCAGCATAATTCCAAATTACACTTCGATCCTGAAATATAATATCGTTACACCACGTCAAACGCACGAATCTGCAATATTCGCTAATTTCACCTAATTTAATACTATTTTCAAAGTCCCTATTTGAAGTTGTATGACCTTTGAAAGTCACTTACCTATATTCCAACAGAACACTGAAATTGAACTATAAAAATGTGAAGATTTTGGTTTGATTTCTATCTGGAAAGACTTGTTGTTAATTGCTAAGTGCACCTATGTAGTATGTAGTAAGTTTTGTATTATCTAGTATTATTTTTACGAGGCCACGATAAAACAATAAAAGAATTTTTTTTAAAGCGTCTGCTTACGCGATTAGCGTTCTTACGATGGTCTAATGATATTCCACAAATACATTAATTATTTGGTACATATTATTAGATAATATCTAATAATATATTAATTAATATATATAAATATATATTAATAATATATAGAAATTAATTGAATAATATATTATATTATTCAATTAATTTCTCAAATAAAAATGTTAAACTCAAACCTTTACATGGCTAATTACCGAAGGCTATGCGAATTGCGAGAATTTGTTTTCCAGCTTTTATGCTACATAGTCTGAATCATATGGTGTGTGGATCAGCACTAGTTGACTTTCAATTTTTATTTTCTTGACTCTTGATAGGTAATAATTGACATCATTATTATTCCAGTATTTATTTTTGTCCTTATTCTGCACTGGATTTCCCTACTCAGCACGGAACCTCGTTCCTTGTAGTGAGGTAATTCTACTATTTGAAATAAGGACATTTTTATAATTATATGTATATAAATATGATTTTCATGTTATGTTCACACTGCCATATTTTTGCGGAATAAATTTATTTACATTTCATTTCATCATCTAACTTTATACATCGGTTTTATTATATCTGAAGAAGCTATCAGGCTGGTGCGCCGGTTGCATCACTTTCAAATTACCGTTCGAATCGCAAAAGTATTCCAAATTCAATTTCAACCAAATATTAAACAATTTACTATTAGTGATTATAATATAATAATAATCATTATTATTGATTCGAGGGGAACGAGTTTGAGGTTTAGGGAACCCAAGCAGGCATGAAGCGAATCGTGTCAATCAACAATGAGCATACGCATGATCCAGAGTCGGAGTTCTATAAGTCGAATAAATTGATCAGGCAGGAGCTAACAGCGTTTAGTACTAATAATTTGAAACAGTCGGACATTAAGGGATTTTGACATTTTATGTCTTTACTCTGGCACATAACTCGAAAAACGTTACACAAAAGCGTTACACGAAATCGTCACGAAAATTTCTGATGATTTTCGCTTAATTCTCAACTGTATCAACAACAGGATGGAGTTGATATTCTTTTGACATTTTCATGTCTTTGCTTTGGCACATAAACTGGAACGGGAAAAATTTGTTTCCTTGATTCACCCTTTCCCTCAGATCACGTCAGAACACAAGCGACAGGCGGGCCCCTACGTCAGACGCACCTATAACGCACGAGCCTATGACGTCAGAGGGCTGGCTGGCTAGGTGATCGGATTTTTATACAGTGCGTATAATTCTCTCCCCCCCCCCCCACCATATGATGACAGCATTTCACAATTGCGAGATTATTTGTGGGGAAGATAATTATTACTAAGGTACGAGTAATTACTGCCTAAATTACTCTGATTTACCTTGTCGACGATATACCTACTTGAAGATTGACGATTAGTAATTTACCACGTATACCATAAAACACGAATGCAGCCTGTTCATTCTACATCTACCCATTAATCGTACATTTTTGGAATAACATTTCTTTTCTATGCTCCCCCAAACTGATTCCGCCATCCCCCAAAGTCGTTGCGTTTTTCCCTCAAAGTAGTTCACCCCATTGATTCTGAAACTTAGTGGAGGTGCCCTTGTCATTGTATTGTATTCATCAACAGAAACTTGCAATGGTTTACAGATCAGACGTCGTAAGTACGAATATGTTGTCCCCAGGAGTCTACTATGATTCACCTTAAAAACCTTTTACAGGATTATTTCTTATCAGGAAAAACATATCTACAAAAACTGCTACTTATCTTACACTCGTCACAGACGTGAAATCGAGCTGTCCTCCGTTATCTCGTTGCATTTACTGTTCAACCGTGCAAAGTGCAGTCCGTTACTGCTAAATAACGTCTTTCGTTAGATTGCATCTCCTTATCTGTTGAATTATCTTACGGACTGTCATTTCTTGAAACCAATTCATATATTGATAAGATTTTTTGTCGATAGTGGTACCCTACAGTAATCAAAATTAGTATGACTCTTCCATCAAAAAATGTAGGGATTATTATGGAGTAACCTGTAACTGAGGAACTTAATTTTTTGCAGGTTGGTCTGGAGACTGTGGGATTGGTGAGTCTTTTGATTATTATACTTATAATATTGTTTTTTAATTGTGATATTTCTAAGCTCTACATACACCTACATGCCTTGGACTTTTTTGAAAATAAGATCACCAATAAATCCTTCGGAAATTAATTATATAAGTACACAGGTCGATTTCTAACTACAACTCGATCTATTTCATGATGGCCATCCAAAATGTTGATTTTGATCAATATCCATTGACAACAATAACTGCTTAATGCAGAAGTATCAAATCGTCTTTTAATTCTCTCCCTCGATTGGATCTTCACATAATAATTATCAATAATTGATCATTATTATTGATGTAGTTCCGTCGACCAACTCCAACTTCACTGGTACACTGTCTGTGTTTGGTGGTCCTCATTGGTTTTTTCAACGTAATATGCACATATTATGTGCATGTTTCTAGTTGAATTGGGGAAAAGCGGCATTTTTTACTTGACATATGCAGATACAGAACATGTAATACGGCACACTTTTATCGAATATGCCGGAATATCAAGGTCTGATTTTAAAACGTGATTAATAGGGGAATATTAGTGTAATAAATATGAATGGGTGCACCATATAAACGTTATAACTCATAGAACTCATAATTATTAATGACAGAAATCATGATTATTAATGATTTTTCTACTAGAGATAAAAGTGTTTATCCGAATTACGGTAAATATTGTTTTGCTCTGATTATTATAATACTATTATAGGTACTATTATGTTTATTATGAATAATCATATTTTCTCCTCCTGAACGAAATTTTTTTATAACTTCTCAATTGGTAATAAGATACGTAACGTAAATCTATATGGTAGCGTGCATTTTAGGGTTAATCGTTCTTTACAGTCCCTACTCGTCTGCGAATGCGTTTCTACTACCTATACAAAATCTCATGGTATTATAAGTAACTCATAACATTTTTATCGTGAATTATCTAATAAATATATTATATTTGTTTGATAATTCATGATAAAAACACGTAAATAGATAAATAAATTCACGTTTCAACGTCACGATTGGGAACTTCACGACTTTGTGCATGAAGACGTATTACGCCTGGCCTTTAATTGTACAGCGAAGGAGATGTCAATTAGGCTCAAATTGGATCATCTGGTGACCTTAACACCGGACGGAGAGGGAATTGTCCATTAACTTGCGATCCCACAATATGCGGGTGATGTCCCGGCAGTCGTTTGATGTAGTCATTGGTATTAACGCATAGATGTGCGGTTATCACGATGTCCAGTTACCGTGTCATTACTGATCATCTGATTCCCCACTCGTTGAAGCCACTGGGGACTGGGCAGCTCTCACGGGACCGGCTGGAGGAAGTGTCCGTCCGTCGGACCGTAATAATATTATATAGAAATAGGTGAGGAGCACAAGGTCAGAGCTAATAACAGTGGTTCCAAGCTTTGCCCCGCGCAAGGCACCTGTCAGCTCTCCAAACGTCTGTTGCTTGTCTGCGATTCAATTTTTTTCTTCTCGATCGGCTTCCGTTGGTTTTGAACTCACGTAATCCTCTGGCCGGATGCCCCCGCGGGGTCGTGGTAATCTCTTTCTGCAGAAGCGCTGGTAGTCATTATCGCACCATCCGTTCACGCAGTTCTACAGTGACGATCAGTCCGTACGTCGATATGTTCACGAATCACGCAGATACCCGTCGAACCTTCGCTTTCATCAATGCCTTCGATACGTGAAGTGGTGACATTGGTTTCATTTACTGAGACTCATATCCGTAAGAAACCCAAGAGGTACCTAATCCAACACCAGCTTGCAGTTAGTATAGCAGTAGGAGTCGTCCGTGAAACCAAAGAGGACGCATCATTAGCCTTGATCATCTTAGCCGATTGATCTCCTGGATTGATGGAACAATCATTCATCTTTCCGTAGACTACCCATCAACGTCCCGTATTATATCCCTCACATCCCAGAAGAATTCACACCAAACTGTCGCACTCCAACTGTGCACATTGTCGCGCTGTCCTCTAAAACCACAATTTACTCTGTATACTGGGTTCGGCGATCGAATATTTGGATTAGTACCGATACAGTATCAGCTATGGGATGATTTCTGGCCTAAATTGGTAACTTTTCGAATTACAAAGGGCTCCAATTGGAATATGTAACTAAAAATAATCTCAAATTTTCGTTAGGTGTACAAATTACTGTGATCGAGAGGACTTAAGTATTGTGGTGAAACTGGTACGAAGTTTAGAGAAACAATGTTTTGAGACAATATAGGTGATTCTGAATTAACTGAATGAATGAAGTCACAGCTTTAGTTTTGGTCTGATAGACAAATAAACAAATTATCTGTTTTCCTAATTCCTCTCCTCGACTTCCTTTTATTTTTGCATTATAAACGGTTTGATCACCGAAACCGCATAGTATTATCAACGGGTCATCACTGCCGCTTATCGGATATCATCACTCTTTGGTTATAAGCACCTTCACAGACTGTAACTACCAGTCTGTGACGGTGATCATGTTATTCTCCAACAGATCGTGAACGATGGTTTCCGAATAGATTATACGGCTTCAATATAAGAGTCCAGCACCATTATTAGGAGGACGCTTGTAAATATTGTCTCACTTCGAATACCAACTGGGCGATGTAATAGTAGGTAATACAACGCTAAAAACTCAATCAAGTCTCTGGCCAATGCCATGGCCTTCCTCCCATCTTACTCCGCCTTACCTACGCCTTAACTGTTTTTCGAACCTTTATAAATGTTGAGGAATCCCCCAGCAAGACCAGTTTCGTACGTAACTGTAACGATGCCATACGTTCAGTGGGTTACTTGTGCGTTGGATAAATAAAGAGTTGAGGGAACACATTCACTGAGAAGACAAACACCACAAATAATATTCAACATACAATTGATATTCAACAAAGAGGAGCGGTGAGTACCACCGCTTATTTTGCCATTTTTTTAATACCAGATAAATTTCAATAATTTAATAAGTAGGTAAATAATAACAATGAATGTTTCGATATAATAAAATAATGAAAAACATTCAAAATCCTCATTGTGGCATCTGAATTCGTTGGGGTAGGTACATACTAATTTTGTTATTTTTGTTCTGATAAAATATGTAGGTGTGTAGTAAATTGTTCATTTTCTAACAGCAATTGGGTTAGAAAATGCCTGGTGCGTGGGGTTTTCCAATGGCGTTGAGGGATTTACCAATCTTACAACCTAATGTTCCAACCAATAATAGTTTGGTATAGGTAGGTAGTATGCTATTCATTCTCCCTGGCTTATCTGGCCGACGTGGTATTTGAGGGTTGTAGGAGGGCACCTCCTAGGTTGGGGGTTATTACTAAATAAGTGCAAATGTACGGGTTCTTGGCTACATACTGATTATCGTTCCTCCGTCCCCGTCTCTGTCTTCAGGTTCGCTTGCCAGGTCCAGAATGATTTTTACTATGATCATTATGTAGCCAAGAACTCTAAGTTGAGTTAACGATAATCAGGCCTCACGGTAGGGTTTTTGTTTTTGCTATGGCCCTGAATTCGATTAATTAAAACCAAAAGGTTGGAAGAAAGATTTCCTTTTCTCACTACCACCTTTAACCCCCAAATACTTATTATATACTTATTATTAATATTATTTAATGTAGGAAAAATTGTGAAGCCAATAGGGACACAGATGGTTACAGCATCTGCAAACAGAGGTGTGATATCAATTTCATTTAGGTTTGCACGAACGTGGATAAAACAGTGTCAAAGACCTCTGCTTGTTCTTAGTGGAAAAGTGCAGGAGAAAACAATGTCATGTCCAACGCAGTGATATATGCACCCTACGTGTCATGAACCCAAGATATCAAAGCATTGTCGCGTCTCCCCTTTAGGTCCGTTCCGGACATGATGCGTTGTCGTGTTCCCTTGTTCTTGACTTTTTTTTATAGTGATTACTTGTTTGCTATGGATATCGCCATGATTAGAAATTTTTGTCTGATACATTTCTAATTATAGCGATATTCACAGCAAACAAGTAATCACTATAAAAAAAAAGATGTAAAACATACATGTTGACTATAATACTTGTTCGTCTGTCGTTGAAGAGCTTGAATGGAAATTGATTCGAAAGGTACAGCGGGTTCAGTACTTCGAAGTTCTCCTGCTTGAACTAATGTTGCCGTTTCTGGACCACCTAAATCATCTACATTTAGTGATACAGGGTCACCTTTCAATTACCATAAAACGATGGTGTCCTTCTGTAGGTATCGGAACATACAACTTTCAAGTAGTGTTCATATTGGAACGTAAAGTTATGCGCCTGCAGTAAACCTACATAGTGACCAGCCATTGTGGGCTAATACCAGATTAACACCTGCGTATCAGGGTAAACTAATCATAACCCTACCCAATTACAAATCAACTGTTAATGACCTCATTATTTATGTATTGGTCGGCACAATCCAGTTCAGCTGTTCTTAGCCAACGGTCCAACGTCACGGGAAGCTGGAGCGGAGTTGGTTGTCAGGGCTGTTGGTCATTCTTGTTTCCAATTAATATCCTTTATAATTTTGCAATTAGCTAACGATAGAGCTATCGTGGTGGTGAGAAGTATAAACATTTATAGCAATCAATATGTGCAGCGTAAAACCGCGGACCTTCTCTCTAACATTCGACCTTTTTTGCTTGTTGTACCTATCAGGTTCAGAATCATGTTGAGCAATGACTATTGAACTGAAAACGTTGGCGATGTGGGTTGGCTGAATGGTTTTGATGGGCCATTAATGGTGATTCTATAATAATTATCATCAAATTAATTTAAAAAACAATTAATAATAATAATTTCCAATAATGAACCTCAGAATCACCATTAATGGCCCATACAAATCATAATTAATTTGAAAATTATTGTCAAATTAATTATGATTTGTATGTTCTATCCCGAATTTCGAGGCAAGAGTGGTGGCAGTCTTTCGAAAAGAAATAAAATTCATGCCGGAGTGGGAAAATAGCGTTATCAAAGTGAATTAATTAGCGAAAGTTCACTGAAGCTAACCTATCTGCCCTTCATTTGACCATGTGATCGAACATTTTCAACTGTCTCAAATCATAAACCCTGCAGGATGCACCTTAGTACGAAAAATCTCCATTTGAGCTAGAAACCTAGGAGTGGTTTGTCATTCTGTGTAGATCACTACTCTGTAGGTACGCAATATCCTTGTAAGTTGTCACTATACGAAATAATTGGCGCAATGAAGTGTAATATAGTGCAGATAGTCCTCTCCTAGTGAGGGTTAGTCAGTAACTAGCTCATCACTATTCCATCGCCATTCGTGGCCGACCACTGTATAATTCATGGGTTGTTACTCGTACCTGTATTTACCAACCAACTAATATCCGTTGAATTACAATATTAATTACCATTATACTAATTACCTCTTGGGTGAAGAATGGTTTTTCATGTTTCATCACAATTATAACTAATTAGGTACTCTCTGATTAGGTGATTTGAATGACATCATCTAATCCATAGGAGTGGGATAAGAAATCCAAATCGTATTCTCAACGCGAATATGCTCAAGGCCTCGATAAAATGGGTATCCAACCACTGCTCACTCGCCTATAATAGTATCTGATAATAATCTCAATGCAAGGAACTCGATATCATACCAAGACATTGTGTGGTTTAAATCAGATGATCCCTCAGTATGAAAATTGGTCCAAAGTCTTACGGCGCGAATCACGCTCATGTTGATAATACTTTTCTAAGCAAGCAATAGGTCACACTTTCTGTATCATCTGGTTTTTTCTTAATAATGTATTTTTCTCTGGATCAATTCCTTCCACTCTGTGGTCAAACCACGTCGACGCTCCTTTCGCTTTACAGCTCACCCCAATTAAAGTCCTGGCTCATTTGCGCTATGTTACGCTCTTTTATATAATTGTACTATCCTCATTTGGTTTCCATCGCTATTTTCGTACTTTCAATAAATACTAGGTAGGTATTCAGGGAGAAATACGTCAATCAATATCAATAATTCGGTGACAACTTGTTGATCGTAGGTATATTACACCAAGCAAAAAATATTGAGGTGAGTAGTGAAGTGAAAGAAGTGTCGACGTGGTTTGATCACAAAGTGAAAGGAATTGCTCCTGAGATACCCTGGAAGTTCTCTTCGATAAAAATTCAGAATTGTTTAGTTGCGAAACTTCTATTCAACTAAACATTGGATTGTAGGCATCAGAGTTGTTCCGAACAATGGAAGATAAGAACGTGGATGAAACACCTGTCCAAACCGTCTATTAATACCACTTTTCGTTCTAACAAAAATAGTCTCATATTCGATCAGATTGGAAGAGATGTCGAAATTTGAGTTGAATGCTACATCTACCTGCCTCATTGAAAAGTGTTTACTCGGTCAATCCTTAGACATTATAATATAATATAAAATAAATAAAATGATAATAATATTAATAATAATAAAATAATGATGATGTTGAGGGATGTCGAGGGTCGGTCAAATGAAAGATGATTTATGTGCCAACGTTTCGAGGAATATATTTCTTCATCTTCAGGGCCTAAAACCAGTTTCACAATAATAACATTAATTATTTACATTTTTATCCTGAGAAAATTGACAAATTAACAAATTTTGTTATAGTTATTTTATAGCTAGGTGTTTTTACAACCGGGTATATTCTGAGTACCTATATAATGTACAGTACAGAAAAGTATATAAAATTAATAGAAGTTATCGTTATATTTATTTTCATGTTTTTTTTTTATCCTATGTGTTATTTACAAACCGGGAATTCAAAAGATACCTAAATTTTGTTATACAAATTACGTTTTTGTTAACAGACAAATGTTGCTGGACAAATTTTGCTGGAATAATAGTGTGTATGATCATAATTGGGAACTACCCGTGGTTGAATAGTATACAATATGTTGGACATGCTATTAAAATGTACTAACATGTACTAAAATTGATATTAAAAAATTGTTGATATTAAAATGTAGTAAAAATTGATATTAAAATGGTGTATAGAATACACAATAATTTGGAACTTACAGTAGTGTACAAGATGGAGTTGGACTCCAACAGCGAAGTTCTTGCCTCCAGATCACAGAAGTAACTACTTAACTAGCTAGTTTACAGTTACCTATTTATGGAAGATTGAGTACAGGAGTGGGGTAACGAAGCCAATGAACATCGTGTGACTGGATAGTGGAATAACGGTCTTGAAAACGGTATTAAAATAATAATATATCATGTGTCGTGAGAAAATTTAATAATATATTATTAATATATATTATTACTAGCCGTGGTACCCGCCCAATGGTCGGGAAAATTATCGCTGTATCGATGCGTGATGGGTTGCGAAATAATTGGATATCGTATGGAAACAGAAAAGTTTTATTCGCGTAAAAAATCAACTGAAGGGTAATGAAAACGGTAAGGTTGAAGCAAATAAGGGACTATAATGTGGATTCATAGTGTTCAACTCAAAAAGTAAGCGATGCTTTTTGATTTCATCCTCTTGTTTATTGGTTTCCTCCAATTCTCTTTTGACGGACGCTATTATTTCGCATACAGGGGGTGCGTTTATATCTGTCTCATTCGATCTGGTATCGTCGAATTATTAGGTAGGTCACCTCAAGTAAAACCATTTTTCAAACTACATATCATATTAATATATTATAATGATATATTATAATATAATATATTATGAAAGTTTCTCGCGACACATGATATGCCATTTGTATTAGAGAGCGACCGATATCTGTAGGTAACTTACGTACAGCTACTGTGATAAGGGCAGCTGGTGTGGCGATGCTTCATCCTCTTCAGAAATGAGGTGCATTATTGTTTATTACAGCAGCGACCCCTCAGCTCAATAAAACGTGATTAGATCTACTATCCCCCTTGACCAGCCAATTAACCTACATAGCGGGTCGCATAGACGCTGGGTCTTAGATCGAACGCAATAACATTTGAAGGGCAACCTACGTAATTTATTCATCGCAATACGATCAACAAGTTGTCACCCGACACTCGGTTTTGAAAAGATCGTTAGTTATTGTTAGACGCACGCAAATTCCACGGGAATAATAGCCGACTGGGAATCCGGGCGATTGCGTGGTGGCTGGCGCCCGATTATCCTTCAAGCTCTGAATAGGACAGCACGGCTCGTTGCATCTGAAAGATCGGGAAAAGACCCCATGAACTACTTTTTCCCGTTTAGGGACCCGATAAAAGGATGTTTACTCGTTTTTCATAATAAAATGAGGAAGCCAAACTTTTTGTTTTACTTTCACCGATCCAAGTATTTTCTCCGAATACTCGTAATCCTTCCTCACGACACTGTACGGCCAAACGATAATAAACTGACATTTACCACCCTTTAATGATTAAATACCTAATTATACACGAACAGCTCTCGTTCGAAATCATCAGTGTAAATGCAGTGATTATTATGTAATAGCATTGAACGAATTTGGATTTTTCAACATGAATTCAGTAATGAGACATATCGAGGGTGAAGTGGCAACAAGGCCTACTACTCGTACCTCAAATGGGGCTGAACAACTCGGCCTATCTGAGATAGGGATGGTCAAATGGCCTACAGAATAACCTCAAATACCTCAAATAGTACAGAATAACATGGCCTAACTGACATTTTTTGGGCTTATTGACTTGTTTTACTCAGCGGGACTTGAATGGAAATCTACGAGTATTAAAATTATTCATCATCCCGTAAGTTGTCTGTATAGTATATTGGCACCCAGAAGTGTCTATAGTTTGCAACAATTCACATATATGTTCCCAAATTTTATAAATAAACAGTTTTTTGTGTCTCCAGTAAATTTTTACTAAACACTTAGGTCATGTTGACCAGCCCTATCTCAGGTAGGCCATGTTGTTCAGCCCCATTTGAGGTAGGCCTTGTTGCCACTTCACCCTGGATATATTACATTGTAATTCGGTGTATTCGTTCATTGTCATGGTTCATATCGTGGGGTGATTGGTAATAGTGACCAAATAACATTTTACAAATTTTACAGAACAGCCTTCCAAAGTTTCTTCGTCTTTCTGAATCGACAAATGGACATTAAAAATCAGTATCTTTCTTCGTATACCCTTTTATATGATTAAATGACGCATTAAATGAAGCACTAAACTTTAGTGCCTTACTAAATTTAAAAACTCTCCAAATATTTAAATTACAGTGATTTTTCTGCAGACAACGGACTTGGTCATTATTACCAGCCCAAATTTCGTTTGAGAGTATGAACAGGAATCCGCAAAATTTGTCCATCTGGCACATGGTCAGTTTTACCAAACAAACTTTTGTATCCCCCGTAATCGTGAATTAAAGAAAAACTGACCATTTGCCGCTTGATCAATTTTACATGGAAACGACATTAGTGTTTTTACCGGCGGAATCCTGTCCAACCAGTGGAATCGATTGTACGGGTTAATGTGATCATGTGCCAGATGATCATATGAAGGTCACAATATCGGGCTGGAAAAAATTATTTGGCATTTTTTCTCCGAATTGAATAAAATATCGTTATAAACCCGTTTTCAGGAATCAACAAATTCTGCACCATATTCACTCAAAACATCATTTTCTCAAAAAATGTCATTTGGTCACTTTTACCAATCACCCCACGATATACGAATTCGTTCTCGTCGATCGACTAACGTCAGTTGATGAGGGGACAATGCAGTTCTCAGTCTTTATACTGAAAACTGACATAATCTTCGGTGAGTATATCAGATTTTTTTTCTTTTTATCGGTAGGTACCTACCAAACATCTTGACAAGTACTAAGCTTTTGACCAACTTCCATACTCGAAACATTGCCCAACTCATAACGTGGTCCCTAAGATGTTCGCTTTTCTCTCGCACCCAACTGACTCCGTTGAGCTTTATTATAAATTGTCAGATTGTCACATTAATCACCATTTACCTACGCTCCTAATAAACATACCTGTAATAATTTCATTCAATACGGATGTACCTACCTAATTCGGAATTGTCAGATTAATCACCATTTACGCCCCTAATGCCCATACCTGTAATAATTTCATTCAATACGGATGTACCTAATTCGGAATTGTCAGATTAATCACCATTTACGCTCCTAATGCCCATACCTGTAATAATTTCATTCAATACGGATGTAGGTACCTAATTCGGATTTGTCAGATTAATCACCATTTACGCTCCTAATGCCTTCACCATTTAATTATTCACCGTAAATTTTTCGCTCCTCACGCCCATACCTATTATAGGCATGGGTATTAGGAGCGTAAACGGTGATTAATATGACAATTCCGAATTTCATTCATTTTGAATCAAGTACTCTGAACTGTTTGAGTCGTTTTGCATTTATCGGGGCATTCAATGTGTTCGAAAATGTTGAATGTATTTCTAGGCATACTGTAACGGTAGGTATCCTTAATACTCGAATCAAACACCAGAACAGGTGCCGTCAAGAGAGTGCCATCATCATTTGTACTTGGCTTAATAGCCTAAGGAAATTCGAGAAAACATTTCATTAACGTCATTTGGTACAGGAGCACTATTTAGCTTGTACCTACAAGTTGATCAAGTTCAAGGCCAAACTTCGATGATCTTCAGCCTAACTGATTGGGGTTCTTCAATTGAGAATTTAATTGAGACATTTTGAGGAAGTCAATAAACCAGGCATTTGTTGCTGCGATTATTGGCGTAGTGTGCGAACCGTTTGACCACAAATGTTGATATTTCTGTAGTCGAATGATATTGAAGTCATAACTTGGAACAATTTAGTTTTCCACAAGATATTTAGTAAGCTAGAACAAGTTGGAAATAGTTGTTAGTCAACAAGTTGAGGAATTCGTTTACCTGAGGCGAGAGTGGAGATGGTGGGGAGAGGAAGGTTCTGCCTTCGTCGTGACGTAGAAGCTGAGGCGACCGCCTATTGGCGGAGGGGAAACATGGCAGGCGGGTACGTCAATCAATATGCGCCTGTGAGGTGGAGGGGTGGGAAAAGTAGGGGAAGGGATAGACGGGGGTGGGGGAATCTCCGCTGTCCAGGAGCTAAGGGAACAGAGGGGAGCAGTCTACCGGAGTTTGGTTCAGTGTCGAGCCGACCGCGAAACGAGTCAGTACCGTTCTCGAGTCATCCGATATCAGTCAAGTTGGAAAATTTTTGTTGCGGTGTTTTATTTTGTTGGAACATAGTGTTATCACGTGGGAAGTGACAGTGTGAGAAGTCAAGCTGTACGCCCCGAGGGAAGACGATATGCTGACCATGGAGACTGATCTCAAGGGGGGTCTCATGGCCCCTCATCATCACGGCCACCCAGTTTCTTCGTATGGGAGTTTGGGTTCCCTCGTACACGGTAACGTTATGGGACAGCCGCCACCTCCTCAGCAGCAATCCCTTCATCAGCAACATCAACAGCTCGTTCAGCAGCAACAACACGGCCACCATCAAACTTCGAACAATAACAACAACAATACAAGTAAGGCTAGCAATATGGATAGAGTGAAGAGGCCTATGAACGCATTTATGGTTTGGTCCAGGGGCCAGAGGAGAAAGATGGCCCAGGAAAACCCCAAAATGCACAATTCGGAAATTTCGAAGAGGTTGGGAGCTGAGTGGAAGTTGTTGAGCGAGTCCGAAAAACGGCCTTTCATTGATGAAGCAAAGCGGTTAAGGGCTGTACATATGAAGGAACACCCCGACTACAAGTACAGACCGAGGAGGAAAACGAAAACTCTTCTGAAAAAAGACAAATATCCCCTGACAGCTGGTTCTCTCATTTCGAATAACTCTGTCGACTCGCAAAGGACGCCCGGAGGCAACACCGGCGCTCAGCAGATCGTCAACAGGGATATGTACCAAATGCCCAACGGATACATGCCGAACGGCTACATGATGCACGATCCTTCTGCATATCAACAGCACTCAGCGTACAGTTCTCATATGGCATCGGGATACCCGAGGTACGACATGGGACAGATGCACCCTGGTTCGTACATGAACGGCGGATCGTACGGAAGTATGTACGGATCGGCAGGCGGCGGCGGTGCATCTCCGTACCATTCGTCAATGCAACAAAACAGTCCCGGCGGCAGCAGCATCAAATCCGAGCCAGTATCCCCGTCCTCCGGCGGGATCCACACGCCGACGCCTCAACCCATAGGAAACCCTGGCATAAAACGAGAGTACGGACCGCCGACAAACACCGGTGATCTGCGGCAGATGATCTCCATGTACCTTCCGTCTGATCCCAACAACCTTTCGAACGATCCTCATCAGCAAAACGCCCGTCTCGTCTCCCACATCCACAGCGGTTACCCTGCTGGTTCCCCGGATCCCATGCCCCTGACTCACATGTAGGGCCAGGACTGCCGCTTCCAGCAGCAATTCGACTACAACTTGTGATCCACCTTTCTACGTGCCAATTTGCCTGTAAGCGGCTGTTCTACACAAAGTTCTACAGTTAGTTCTACGGCTGTTCTATAATACTCCGTGTAAATAACTAGGTTTATTGCCGTTCACCGTATACCTAGTGTTCCGTGGGGAGAGACCTACCTATAGCAAACCAGTAGAAACCACACTATGGTCCACCAACCTACCTCATCGTCTCTGGTAAATATGAATCTTTTATACATCTAAATTCTACCCTCGTAAATTCCATAACTAAATTCGACTTATAGTTGATTTTTACTGGTTTGTTATACCGTACATTCTGGATTCGATACTTCAGAAGATCCGGAAAACAATAGTTTCTGTGTGCTCAAAGGACGCTAGGTGTTTTCTGTACATATTAACGATTAAGTTATATATATATTTATAAATACTATATAGCAAAATATCTATGGATTAATGTAGGCCATATTAAATTTTTCTTGCCCATTTGTGAACCAAATTCGATTTTTTGTTCACAAGCTTTAATTGAGTACAAATTGTTTTTAGGTACAAACCAAGTCAGTTGCGTTTCTCTTTGGGAAGTTTTTGAAATTTATATCCGTTTACATAATTTCGACTTCGTCAGATATCAACTTCATTCTGCTTTTCTTTTTTTTTTACACACATTTTACTGATCCATTGTACCACCATCTTGTCTAATTTCAATTCAAAATTTTGAATCATCTTTCGTGCGCTTACCGCCATATAATTGTCAAAAACATCCCATAAACCTTGTAGTCAATCTGGCCTATTAAATTTGTACTAGCGAAAATACAATAAATTTGGTTCATTTGCCATGATCCGACTGAAGTATACGACGTTACATTGTTCATAATGTATAATTTTTTTATTTACAAAGATTTTAATGTTAATCGATTTATACCACGTCACTTGACAAAGATTTTTTTTAGACGAAAAAAAAATAAACAAATCGTTCTCTAGTGAATTTTTTGTAATTCTAAACATCATTTGTATAGTGTACAATGACTATGTCATTTTTGAGAATACTACTTGTTACTTCGTTTTTTCCGAGTTGTACAAATCAAATTTCCTATTGCTATTTTATGTACAGTGAGTGTCATATAGTCAATGGCTATAATTATGTGAATATAATATAAATAAGTTTATAATGTCTAAATCTTGCGTTTATTTATTTTTCGGCAATTATTTGTCTACCACTTACGTTAGATTGAGCTAGTAAGGGTGAGGTTCTCGGGGAATTCAACGGATGGTTAGGTGAGACAATAGGCGGTTCATTTTCCGATTACAGCACTTTGTTGTATTTCCAATATTACTCCGTTGATTTTGAGGTATTGATATGGAGCTTAGGTGATACTGATCATTAGCTGACAGGTTTAAGATGCTTAGTGATCCAAACTGTCGATGCCTCATCCCATTCAATGTTGAGTCAAATTCTAGTGAAGTTGTCGAGTGTCGAAACATTGATAAATATGCGCAACAATTCGGGTTTTTAGTCGTTGATTTTTTGATGAATTTAAGTTAATACAGTACTATTTTGGCGTTGAATATTTGAGGCCTTAATTTAAATTTCGCTCACCGCTCGAGACAGGCTGTGGTTAGGGCTTGTTTTTCATTCTAAACTTTTTGTCTCTTGTGATCCTTTTACGATGAGATGACATCAATTAAATTGACCGTTTGATGTATTTGTCACGCTCAATTTGCTATCGGACCATCGCACGCTACCAGCATTGTTTTTCCCCTTCGCACGAAATAGTGGTGTTTTACGCCATTACTGTTTTCAATCATTTGAACTCTTGTTTTCCACTCGTTAATACCCTTTCATCGCCGGCAATTTGTTACAAACGTCACTTACAAGCGTTTCCATGTCAGATTTAGTTTTTCTTCGGCACAAGAATTCCGTTACTGTACTTTACGGTCATTAAGGAAAGACTTTAGCTTAAACTCTTAGGCTTTTGATTACATTTACGAAATAAAACCACAAAATACTAGTTGTAATATTAAGGCGTTTTTACGGCGAAGAGGTCCCTGGCAGCATTTTCAACAAGCGGTAAGTCTATTTTCAATTTAATATTCTTTTTGGCTCATTACGCGATTGGCATTGATAGGTGATTTTCTGGGGTATATTCCTGCATGATTAGATTCAGGGTATTTCTGATGTTTACTGCTACAAGTAACCATTTAACTCATCCCTCATTGTAGTGATCTCCTCCTCTTCACATCCCAGCTTTTGGTGTGGCACAAGGTTTGCTCTAATTTCGTGATTACTCGCTATCATTATGAACAATTTTCACGCCTCAAATTTGTATTATTTTCTATGTCCACTCTAATGGAACATTTTCGAATAGTTCGTAGACGGTTACGATGTATCGTTTTGCTTCAATATTATTGGTAGGTATTGGGATATATTTTGGTTCATTATCTTCAATAATGAACCATTGGGATGGGATTGACCAAAGAAACCATTTTTTATAACTCCCTCTCAAAATTGGTAGGGTTTAAGTTTCGAAATACTTAGATTCAAAAAATTGAACAAAAAAAAAACCGTCCTTACGCTGTCCGCGGATTTTGAACAATTCATATCTCAAAAAATTCAAATGGAACCTATAGTTTTTAGTTCACATTTAAATGGAGTTAAACTTTTAAGATTTTTTAAAAATGTGTTCTATCATTTAGTCTATCATAAAGTGTTCTTCTGTTGTTCTGCAATGTTTGCCATTAATTGGCATTTACTCGTACTCTATGGCCCGGGTGCCTCTTGTCTACATATTGCTTCCAATCTCGATTTGCAGAACTACTCACTTATTGAACACCTTATGCCAGGTGTATGTATTACACGAGAAAATTATGTTCTTGTAGGGTGGTACCGAATTACATTCTAGACCTTCAAAAGTTCATACGCTTTACGCAGTTAAATTTCATTAACTAAAATTAAATTTCATAGATTGGGTAGGTGCCAAATTGAAATGTTTTATCACTGATGTAAACTACTTAGTTTTCGTGAAAAATGTTCATTATCTCATTCACAATATTACGCATTTTTAGCGAATTTTCAAAATAAAAGGAAGCTATTGTTCTCGTTCCAAAATTGTTCAAGCTCTAATTTCCGATAAGATTTTATACCAAAATCCGTTTCACACCATCCTGAATTCACTACCAAGCCACCAAATATATTTATTTATGTATGTGTCATTCTTGACGATAACGCTCGATAGAATTGAGATAAAACGTTCAAATTTGCACAAAAATCTGTCTTGGCAATTGAAAAGCTAATTTCGTAGATTGGGCAACTCTGAGGGGAGTTTTAGGGTGGGAAAATTACCCGTAAATTCCACAAATGGAACAGTCTGGCGAGTGACATCTTGTTTTAAAGGCTGACCACGTTGGTGAAGTCAGGATTGCGACATCTTAGGTATTCCATTCTGACACCGTTCTCAAACGGTTCATCTGCTCTATTCTGACAACGGGATATCGCAATTCTGACTTCACCATCACGTTCGGCGATTATCTGAGGTGTTACTCGGCAAAATGTTTTACGTATTTTTTACTGAGTTAGTGGCGCAGTAACTGATTCGGCATAATGTTCGGCTTAATTGCAAAATTCATCTATTGAATAGAATTCTATTTAGAAAATTCTATGAATGAATTTTGAAATTTTCAAACGGAACGGTATACTGCCGTGCTAAGATAAAGTCCCCTATCGACCATTTTGGTGTTTTTCGAGTTGGGCACATGGCTGCGTAGATCTCGACGTGGCGCGTCTTTTCTGCCAAGGTAGAATTTCCTATCTCCATTGGAAAGGTTCGAAAAAAGACTTTATCTTATCTCCAATTTGATGATCTTCCTCACTTAACTGCATTTTTCTCGACATGAAAAAAATGGAGATAGGTGGTTTTAACTTACGGCGGCAGTATAGTTTCATATTTGAATAGATTTTTGTTCAGAGTTTACATTTTGAATATGTTTGTAGACCACTCACAGTTCTTTATGACCAGCCTTTCTTGCACAATGAGCACCCACAACGTGGAAACGATAAAAAAAATCACAACATGAGCGTGATTCAAACGGTGGAACCCCGGACAACTGATTTAACCAACACAGATACTTTTCGTGTCTCCGGAAAGAAGGTAATTTCGGATATTAGGCGGTAGGTACTTTTTATTACAAATGAATATTAATAATATTGTCGATTTAGGTACGAGTAAAATCCCCAGTATTATCTTAATTCAAAACAATTCTAAATAATGTTTCATAAAAATAAATGTTTCATTCATGATAACAAATTATAGACCATCACTGAGATAGTTACCGACACCACCATTCGGAGGTGGCCATCTGGTCTTTTATTCCAACCTATTTTGCCCATTCCTCCAACTGTTCCGCTTAGTTATAGGACTGGACAAGGGTTGTAGTACACAGAACAGTGATTTTGATCAGAGGGTGCCAGTTAGGAAAGGGGCAACCCAAATGTAAAGAACAAAATTTGACGTCAGGCATCAAACTACACTTTTACCCGAATTCAGTCGGTATAGTGGCCTGATTGTTGAGTACAGTTACCTTTTAAATCATAATGTGTGGTTTATAAAAAGTTCCCAGTAATACGAGGGTTATAAATTAGAGTCGGTATCTACCAATGGGCAACATTCGTTCGTTTTGTTCGCCTCAAAATTATATTTAGGATTCGACCGAATTGTAGTAGTTTTGTGTTTTTCGATCAAGTTAACTTGGGTCTTTTTGGAAATAATGCTAAATAATGGATCTTAAAAGTTGATGTTTTAGCAGAAGCTTCTTGTTAAGTGGAGCCTAGTATCGAAGTGTTTAATCAGAATATTCGCAATCTTGTATATCGTTGACAATTCATTTACAAACTTGTTTCTTATTTCCCTTCGCGTTGGGCTAGGAAAGTATAAATAGTTGAACACTATTCCACAACCGAATTTTTGTTGAAAATATCGAGGGTGAATGTGCCAACATGACGGATCTCATTTTTCGGTCAAATTGAGTTAAAGGCGGTTCTATGTGGCAAATGTATCGCTGAATCAATCGTGGAAGTTAGTTTTACCGCTTTTCCGCTACAAAAACAAACATGTCGACGACTTGCGATCTGCTCTAACTTTGAGCCCTCATTGTGAACGAACGGCTGGTCGTAAAGACCTCCGGATGGTCTTGAAAATTATAAAAATTAAATGCTATTGAAATGTGAACTGAAATCTACCATTCCATTTGAATTTTTCAACTATTTAAAATTCAGTTTGAAGCCCTCCCCTCGACCTAGGGTTACGAAAAGTTTCAAGGGTCATGGGTTTCAGGGGATGGCCCGAACCCGTAATCCAAATTTTGTAATTTTCGCACAACGCTAACTAGGCAAAGTGGCGCGAACGGCGGACGGACGGATTTTTTTTAATTCGATTTTCTAAATCTACGTATCTTGAACGTGAAGCCTGAAATTTTGGTCGATTCCAATGATTCATTATCGAAGATAAACCAAAAGAAACGAGTTGCAGGAACCGGTTGCAGCGTCACACAATCCCATAATAACTATCGACCAACTTCGTTCTTTATCAGTGCAGAATCGATATGAGAACTCTGCCAAAAATTGAAAGTTGAGTAGTTTTAGCAGAATTTTGGTCTTAGATGAAACTTGTATCGGTATTGCATTGATCAGGCTAGAAACCAGTTTTTTGGGTCTCCCGTAAAATCAGGGAAAATGAGTTGTCATGTTACCACTTCGCCTGTATGTACAAAAATAAAAAATGTAAAGGAAACGACAAAAACTGTTTTCTAACAGTAACTGTAACCATGTATCAGGTTACTTCAAACATCCATTGAGGAGAAATGAAGCGCTGTAGCTCAATTCTGTTCCTATTGGCATGTGCACAAGGCCCAAATTTATCAGTGAAGCTCAAAACCTTATTTTTGGAAAAAATAGTACTTACTGGCTTTTGCACAGTGGCTGTCGATATTGTTCTTCTATGTACAGATTAGTACCCTTCTTGTAATGCAAAGATTTATGTCATGAAAACAGCACGGACATAAAGTCTGATTTAATTTATTAGAACAGCTCAATATCCAAGAACGGAGAAGTTTGTTTTTGGGCTGTGATTTTACATTGGTAAAGCATTGGATCTCTGTGACTCGAATAGAACTAGGAACAGAGATGGTTGTGGCCTTGGTTTGCCCGTCGTGAGGTCAAGCTACGAAAAACTTACTAATGTTACCACCTACACAATACAGAAGAGAGCAACGGAAAATTACCGTATAATTGTAATCCATGCGTCAATGAACCTTAGCGTTTACCAACTGGTGAGCAGGCCCCAATTGCATACTTACATAACTATCACTTGGACTAACATTCATTTTGCGACACCTGGTTCGTGTTTCAAATTTTCTCCTCAAAACATTTGGTCAAACATGTCTACAATTCAAACAAACGCAAGTGCTCGGTTACGTTTTGTCAAAACAGACGTCTGCGACCGTTACGTGTTTCCGATCAGGTGATCTAGGTATAACGTCGTTTCGATTGACATTTATTTACCTGCTCGTTTAACGAACCACATGTTCTCTAAACCCGCATTACGGGGAGTGTACCCGACAATCATCAAATATTTGGGGCATTGCTCGTTCAGTTAGGCGCCTAAATTTACTTATCGTCGCGCAGACGCGTTTCCTTTCTGAGGTCGTCATAACTACCTACGGTACAGACAGCTTGTGCGTCACGAATAAATTTTCCACTGATGGTCACGCGTAATTGGATCAACGTGTTGGATCTTCACCTCGCGATGGCGTCTGTTTGTTTGCGTATACATAATCAACACAACCGTTTCCATTCCGTTACCTCATCAAGTTTTACGGGCGCCGTTATTTTGTTTCGTCATTACTCTTCAACCAGCCTCACCTACGTACTTGCAATCCACTTAAAATCCGGGAAGTGGATAACTTGACCAATTAATGACCACTAATAACGTAGATAATGAAAGCTTGGAGGAAAATCAATTTGAATAGTTACAACCAAACGCGGGCCTCGCCGAGGGGGGGCTACGCCCCTGGACCCCTTCCTTCTTTGGTTTTAAGCCTTACAGCTAAATTTCTATAAGCATGGAACATGTTTTAACAACGTTTAGCATAGAAATTAGCTTTAGGAGCCACTTAGCTGATCCCGGCCCTATTCTGCTTAATAGGTAAGTACGTAAATATTAAATTCTGAACATTGGATGTTGCAGCTAACTGCAGCACCTTGATATTACTTCCATACCCATTGAATTGTAAATTTTGAATAAATGCATTAAAAAAAATAAAAAAATACCATGGTACCATCAAATGCCCAATAATGGACATTTACTAATAACAATGGCTCTATCAAATCGACTAATCGATTAATCTACAACAGAACATAAGTCCAGGTCTTATCTGTATTAACATTAACCTTAACTTATTAATATGTATTTCCAATGTAATTCTCAAATAAATCAATGAAGGAAAAATTATTGCGATGGGTGGATATTACTATGGCTTGAGCCTGATTGTTCAGGATACCACACAGATTAGTTATATGATATTCTTGAGCAAAAGAGGTTCATTCGAATATTATTATTATTTTCAAAGATCTGCAAATTACAAGAAGCGGTAGGTACCTACTACATAATGAAATAGCCGTACATTCTAATGAAACACATTTGAGGAGTTCATAGCTCGGGAAACATTATTTTTCCTTTTTAACGCAGTTTGGTATTGTTAGATTGTTGTCACGGTTACTCACTGCGCATGATCAAGTTCACAGCACCTCTATCCTTCTAAGTCTTCGTTCAAGGTCATCAACGTTGAGGAGACGGATGGCCTCACCATTGACATGTCCTTGTAGCTTCTGTCGATGGTTTCTAGCGAATCAGCCTGAACAAACTTCACTTCAAGCCCACTGTGGCTGTATTCGCTGCAAATACATCAGGGCTCAATGATGAAGTTACTGAGTGTTTTTGTTTCTCTGGATTAAATCAATGTTACTTTTGGTTGTGGTGTCCAAAGTTGACATCTCAAGTTCGCACATGAGTTATCAACCAGAATCCCCCCAAAAAACCCTCCGTGTAAATACGGGGAGAGTGGATGTCATAACTTTTTCCGGCTGATGTAGAATGATATTTGCGAGGCAAATAGGTGATTTTTACCTGGAGTGTTTTTAGGGGGGATATCACATATTTTTGTTGTTGAAGTTGGAGACCTGTTACAGGCAATCTACTGTCTCTACAGTAGAGGCAATATGCAAGAATAAATTAAGCACCTTATTATAAAATATTTAATATTTATCAATGAATGTATAAATTATTAATTATTAACATCATAAATGAATAAAATTATTTAAACAACAATAAACGGGAGGCTGTACCTATTCTTGCCTAACTGAATAAGAAGAACTGGGTTTTTGAAGTTATTCTACTCGCCTCCCAATGCACCTAGAGACTTGAAATTTTCAGGCTTTCTGTTTCTAAATTTCAAGTTGATCGTCTGAAAAGGTGCCGAGATATGGATACCTGAAAAGTGCGTTTGGTGACGTCCGGTAAACGTACACTTGGTACCGTTCGAATTTCTCAAGTTGTTTGCTTGGCGGGCGGAACACTCCCGCGTTCCTAGATAACTTCCTGAAAAAGGTATGAAAACTATAGTCGAAAACTCATTGTCAGAAAATTGACATTACAGTTGGGCTTAGGTACCTATTTACATAGTTTTTGACATTTTCATGTCTTTCCTTTGGCACATGAACTGAAACGGGAAAAATTTGTTCCCTTGATTCACCCTTTCCCTCAGATCACGTCAGAACACAAGCGACCGGCGGGCCACTACGTCAGAGCCCATGACGCACGAGTGTATGACGTCAGACGGCTGGCAGGATGCCAACTAGTACGTCAAAGCATATGACGCACGAGCGTATGACGTCAGACTCTTACGGCAGGGGCTTTGACGTACTAGTTGGCATCCTGCCAGCTGTCTGACGTCATACGCTCGTGCGTCATAGGCTTTGACGTACTAGTTGGCCTCCTGCCAGCCGTCTGACGTCATACGCTCGTGCGTCATAGGCTCTGACGTAGTGGCCCGCGGTCGCTTGTGTTCTGACGTGATCTGAGGGAAAGGGTGAATCAAGGGAACAAATTTTTCCCGTTTCAGTTCATGTGCCAAAGCAAAGACATGAAAATGTCAAAAACTATGTAAAATGATAATAGCTTATACAGCAACATCGGCTTGAGCTGGTTTCTGTTTAGCGAATTTTAGAAGAAAGAAACATCTTGCATACGAGTCTGCAACCCTGTGGGACATTTTATGTTTTACCGCCCCCCTACCATACCTCTTCCATACCGCAGCTTGTCGGCCACGCACTCCGCAGTGGTTAACGTAATATGGTTAGGTAAATCGAGAGCTATCCAACGAGTGGTGAACGATTTTTGTACGATGATAACTGGCGAAGATAAAGTTCCGTAGCAACGAATCGGTTGTAAGCGAAAATCATCAGAAATTTTCGTGACGATTTCGTGTGACGATTTCGTGTGACGATTTCGTGTGACGCTTTTCGTGTGACGTTTTTCGAGTTATGTGCCAGAGTAAAGACATAAAATGTCAACTGAGAATAGTTTTTACGAATAGAATTACACCGTCCATCTTTGTATTTTGGAGATTGACAGATTTAATTTGGTATCGTATCCACTATTGTCTGCACCGGTGGCTAGGACCGCGTTGTCATCCGCAATATATATGAGATACAGCAATGAATGGTCCCAAGAAAATGCCATGAGAAACTCCGGCTTTAATCTCTTCAACCTCTGTATAGGAGGCGTGTTACAGTAACTGTTCTGCTTGATCATAAGGTGCGGAGAAGTAGTGGGAAATCCATCTTAGAAAGTAAGAGACGAATTCAAAAAATGTCAAAATTTTAAACGTTTAGTACTATCTAAGATAAACACTTGCATACGAGTCTGCAACACATTGGGACATTTTATGTCTTTAGTCCCCACCACCATCACCCCCCCATTTCCCCATTTCCTCCCTCATTACCCTAATATACACCCTAATAAACCATGGTACATTAAACACACATGTTGTGATACTACAACTGTTTCGGTTATCCTGTGAATTAAGGTTTACTTTCAAAATTCACTTCAAAATGAACTCGAAAACACCTCTAACACCCAACTACAATTTCACGTAGCATTCCTATATATACACCCTAATAAACCATGGTACATTAAACACACGTGTTGTGATACTACAACTGTTTCGGTTGTAGTATCATTGTCTTCTACATGGAAATATTCGATAAATTGAGGGCTTTCCAACGAGTGGTGAACGATTTTCATGGGTTGGAAAATGAGGAAGTTAGTTTTCGTCGACAGTTTTCGTGACGATTTTTTTGTTTGTGTGCCATAGCAAAGACATAAAATGTCAAAACGAATGTCTTTTCCACAAAAATAAATAACACATAGGTTTCGCCTGTTACACCTTCATCAGTACAACACACATTATGTGTCAACCGGTGTGTGAATTATGTTTGTGGAAATGGACTTTTGTCGTTTTTGAAACTCGTATTTTGTTTCATCCGCTTGATCAAGATGAGGTCGTTAGCCTGTAATGATTCAAACTAACACTCATTGGATCCCTCCAAAACAAATTCCTGGGGCTAGTCTTTTGCAACCATTAGGAATCAGAAAACTCTGTAATATCATTTGATACAGGATTCAGACGCCTTTGATCTCTTGTACGGTTGGTATGTACAATTTTGTTTCTCCCTACATTGCCGTGATGATCCGTTGTTGAGATTCCAGAGTTACGCTCTACTGGAAAAAAGCGATGTTGGGTAAACTGCAATCGGTGAAAAACTGGTGAGAGTCCGCCTTACTTTCCAGCGTTATATATCAGGACTGACATAAATCCCAGGGGGGATGAAGGCACCCCCTGAGAAACGACCCCTCTTGCCAGGGGTGGTTTTCAGGGGTGAGTACACCCTACTGTATGGGAACTGCGCTACAGCGTGTTTACCACCCCTTGCACCTGGCCTGCCACCGTTCGGAAGCCCATCCCACCAACCTCGAACGATTCTATGACTTTTCGTTTCAAATATAAACCAATGCACTATATTCCAACTTCGCGCTTCAAACGCCACAAGTTCACAACGTAAACTTCATCGGCAGCTTTCATTCAATCACCGTTTGAATCGTGAAGTACCAAAAACGCCTTATATTTTTCCGTATTTATCACCTTCTGTCTAGATCACTGATCCGGTAGGCCAATTTCTCAGTGACATACTCGTATTTTTCTTGTCACACGAAAGGCCGACCAGTAGTGCGATCGCAAAAAATTGATCCGGTAGATTCCACCAATAATTTTGACATTTCAACTACATTATTCATGTATCAAGTCTTCTATCAAATTTACGTTCAACCCTATTCCACAAACAAGATCTAGTGTTTGAGACCGCATCAAGATTCACGCTCATGTTGACCCAGTTCCACCTTTGACCCGGCGCGCAGTGGGACGGAAACTCCAAATTGCGATCAAAAGTTCTGAGCACCTTCGACCTGACTTTTCTTAAGAAACTCCAAATCGCGATCAAAAGTTCTGAACACCTTCAACCTGACTTTTCGTAGGTACATAAGACTAATGTATCCTTGATCCTTGTAATCGGTTGATTCCTAGGTTTTCAAGGGAGCAGAATCCAAATCTCAAAATTCTACCCCGAGCTTGTAAAACACGCCTTTTGAACAACTTTCCAAATGTTTATTCAATTTTTAAAGAATTCAAGTATCACGGTAGGTAATTTAAAAATGTTTTTATTATTATTTGATATTTGAGAAAGGTCATCAAAATTTTTTTTGGGCCGTCCTCCCAAATCTAGAGGAGTATAGCGAGTGAAGTTCCACGTAAAATTCCAATCATTTAACCGAACCTCGTGGTTTTTCGTGAAACATTCTTCGATCTTTTAACTTTCAGCCCATTTATTATTAAATTTGTTCATGAATTTGGAGTGTTTTTTTTCTTAATGCATCACTTTATCAATCCCGTATTTTTCCGTCAAGGACATCCACACTTATTTCAGAACCTTCTGGCGCGCAGTTTCGTATAAACTAAAACACTTGAATCAACAGTTTACATTTATGTTGACAACCTTTGTCCCCTCCAACAATCGTACATGCTTATAAACATCAACGTAAAACCACACGGTATATTGACGGTTTAATGGATTTTGATCTTAAATGGGCAACTAAGGGCAGCTGGAACCTTTTCTATTTTGTTAAGGGCATCCTTGTAAAGATTTCTGAGCTTTAACGTAGAGGAGCGAGGAGGATAAACAATTCAAAAACCAATAGGTAGGTATACATTGAAAATGAGATGTCTATATTATGATTTGTAGTTGAATAACCATTACTTTATTTTTAAATGATGAAATATTTTATGTGAATTTAAAAATCTTAGTTCAGTTGTTTTTAAACGTAATACAGTTTTTTCTTCCGCAATTTACTTGAATGTTGACGGTTTTTGTTTATGTGGAGCAAAGAAAAATTTCACCAATACCAAAAAAAACTGGTTTTGAATGCTCTTGATGATGTATCTTCATCTTCGACCGTGAAATAAGGTTAAAATTTACCCTTTTGATCGCGTTTGTGGGTCTCCGTCTCACTGTGCGGCGGGTTGTACAACGATCGGAATCAAAATGTATTAGGTAACATTAAATGTTACCTAATACCTTTCCGATCAAATATGGTGGGATATGAAGAAGTTGAGAATTTTAGTTGAACGCCAAACTTCACTATCTTTTTTACCAAAACGATTTTGGCTTATTACTTCGGTAGGTAATTCCTTTACTAAGTACCTACTGCTCCACCGAGATGACTCATAGCACTGTGACTTGGAAAATGTAGGTACCATAACACTATCTTGTGTCTATGTTGACACTATCTACCGTTACTTGGTTATCTCTGATAATGTGTTGACGCACTGAAATGGCTTTACCTACTTCTTAAAAAATGTATTAAGCCGGACTTATCAGGCCTCTACCGATATCGAGTGTGGCTCGTGAATAAACATTTTTATCGGATATCTGAAGGAAAGATTAACTAGATTTCGGGCTTTGGAGATTCTACGGCAGTATTTGAACAGAATTACATTTAAACGGTCCGTTTGCTCCAAAGCCGTACCTAGTGCGCTTATGTGTAGCACATACTGGGAAAATAAAAATCAAAAGCCTTCATGGTACGGTTTTCTCCCTGATTTGATGATTTCCCCCTTTGCACAGAGACTATTGCACGTTCTCAAATCAATGAGTGTTGAATCGTCATGGGATTTTTACAGTGGGCCTGAAATTCAGTTTCATTTCCCGCTCAGTCTATTCAGGCCAATTTAGCTCAAAATACCGTGTAGTTTAGTGGAACTGTGACGTCACAGTATTTCAATCAGCTCTTATTCACAAGCTTTAAGGCTCGCCATATTTATTTTGAAGGACGTATAGCAA
This sequence comes from Stenodema calcarata, assembly GCA_963920205.1. NCBI lineage: Eukaryota > Metazoa > Arthropoda > Insecta > Hemiptera > Miridae > Stenodema > Stenodema calcarata. Next base: position 26,398,218 of record OY986049.1, on the reverse strand, counting down.
CCCTAACTGTATTATGTATGTAGCCTTTTTTGGACTGCTTTTGCTAAGGTCATAAGTTGAATAAATTTGTGTATATATACCATAGAATAAATCTGTGTGTATATATACCATAGAGTAGGTACAGAAATGTGAAATTCTATTTTATCAATTAGGGAAACTTGGGAATGAGTCGATATCGGATATGAAATCTGGGGAGAAACAACTATCGAAGAAAATTTGGTTGGGGAAGGCGTAGGTAAGTTCCGATTGTAACAAAACCTGTGTTGTAAGGGTAACCACCTATTCAAAGGGATGGTCGAGATACTGAAGAATATCTACAACTTTATCCTGGGAAATGGTATGAGGGTCGATATTTTTCAGTAAGGTAAGGAAATTCTTAGGCATTGGTTTTGGGCTCTGCAGAAGCCTTTCGCTGTAGGTCACTCGTTTTAAACTACAGTAAAACTACTACTGACGCGCATTATCATACAAACGTTCGGGGTCTGTTCTCAGGGGAGATGTGTTTACCTTCAAAATAATTTTCGGAATCTGAATGATCGATATTATTTACCCACGTTCTCGTCCTCCTGAGAACAGAACGGAAGAACGACCGTCTGAACCTGAAAAAAGCCTTTAGGTGTTCTCAAGAGCGAGGAAAAACAGTTTTTTTCATCTTACAACGAAAAACAGAACAACAGAAGTAGGTAAAGCAAGCCGATGAGGCACGAGCTTCCAAGATTTTACGGTTCCATCGGCAGGTAGAGAAAACATCCTAATCCTCCTCCCTTTTGCGCACTGGGGTGGATATTTTGGACTGCCAACAAGCTCTCTTTTATCTGGGTCATTCTGTTTTGTACCGAGAGGATCTGGTTTCTAGTTGTGCCACTGTACCCCTGAACATCGATGTATATACCTGGATCGCTCCCTCAGAGCTGAGAAAACGGTCCGTCGGGTTGAGCCGCTTCCCCCACTCTGAGTGGTGTCGCGCGCCGTCTCACACAAGGCAATCCCCTATACCGTTCTGTTTTTTTCGCTTTATTTTGACCTTATTAATGATATTGTTCACGGAATCACCTCGAAATACGCTCCAGACACTCTTAATTTCCAGCCACATTGTTGATGAGGGTAATTGACCGGATTATTCCACTTCTTAGAAATTGTTTACCGTTGCAAACGCAGTAATGGTTTTCATCTCATATTCATCTCCTATTTGTTGAGCATTTTTTGTCTCAAAGATTGTGACTTATCACTTCAATATACTACTGAGGTGCAGAAGGTAACTAAGGAACACAAACTAAACTTTCAATAATCAATTTAATCACACTCAAAAATATACGACCGACAAAAAACCAAACACGAACAAAAGGAACTCTCACAATACAAAAAATCTATCTGAATAAATCACACACAACCAAAAAAACAGATCCATCCAACCCCTCAAAATCGCTAACTTCCTTCTCCTCCATGGAGGAGGCTTATTTAACTGACAGTACATGGATTCTCTACATGGATCCTATCAAATTTTAAAGCCACCAAAACCCACATACTCCCACCTAATTTACATTTTACAAGTGGAAATTACAAAAAATAAAAAAAACACAGCATCTAATCTCAACTTAACTAATTAGACAAACCTTCCAAGAACGCAGAACGTGATATTACAAAAAATAGAATACAATTTGAACCAAATGAACTACTTAGTTACAAATGAAGGTACCTACAAAACATGTTCACCATATTCACGATCACTGTACCATTATATCATAATTAAGGACAAATCGGACTAAACAATAAGAAGTATGTATCTCTCTTACATGAGGGAACTTACTCGTAACTTATTAAAAAACTCTAAGCAGAGGCACTGGCACTTATCTAAATTCATTCTTGAAGGCACAACAAATCAAGCCGTAGCGGAGGTTTGACCGCTCTTCCACGACGAGTGAGCGTAGTTCCATCATCGGGATTACTTGTTGAAGATTTAGGCGATGCAGATTCAGACCCACCTCCGATCGCCTTCAAAGTTTCAACCTCCAAGCCTGATTCAACTTCTTTCATGTTGTCTGGAGAAACACACCTGTTTCCGTTAGGTTCAACTGTCAGTTCCAAGGGAAAGATTCTCTGTAGTGGGCGAGTCAACATTCCCTTTTCAGTACAAAGATGGACAACTCTAATTTTACCATCTACACCGCGTTCCACGCCTTCTATTCGACCAAGAGGCCACTCCAGACGCTTCACATCATCGGATCCCACTAAAACAATTTCTCCAATAGTGGGCTCCCTTGTATCCTTCCTGTGTATCCACTTCAATGTTCCAAGGTACTCAAGACGGAAACGCGCTCGCAATTGCTGCTTTATCTCATTGCGGTACCGAAGACGTCGGTCTAAACTCTTAGCATCAATACTGTCCAAGTCTGGAGTATCAACACATTTCATGTCTTGAAGAAATGAAGCCGGTGTTATAGCTACAGGATCACGGTTGTCTTCAGAGGAAATAGTTATTGGTCGAGCATTGACCAAACTTTCGCATTCACAAAGAACTGTGTATAATTCATCAAGATCGAGCATTGCTCTTCCCAAGATTCGCCTCAAGAGTCGTTTTACAGTCTGCACCATCCGTTCAAAGAAACCTCCCCACCATGAGGCCATTGGTGGGTTAAATTTCCAATTAATTCTCTCAAGAGCACAATATTCCTTGATCTTGTTCCAGTTGAGTTCTGCCATCAAATTATCTGCACCATGAAAACATGTCGCATTGTCACTGTAGACCACACTTGGACGACCCCGGCGTGCAATAAATCTCCTCAGGGCCAGCAAAAAGGAGTCAGTGCTCAAGGATGTCACCAACTCCAAGTGCACGGCTCTGTACACTCCACAGGTGAATAGGGCTATCCATGTCTTCTGCCCATCTCGAAGATAAAGAGGACCAGCATAATCTAATCCACTAACCTGGAAAACAGCAGCTTCATCAACTCTGAAGCGAGGCAGTGGTGGGGCCTCTACATCCAAACTAGTTCCAGCAAAACGCCGACACACCACACACTTCCTCACAATAATACGAGTCAACTGTCGACCCCTCAAGATCCAGAACTTTTCACGCATGATTGTCCACAGGGTGTGAGCCCCAACATGTTTGGCCTTGATGTGGTGGTGTTCGACCATTCGTTTCACAACTGGGTGGTCATTTGGCAGAATGATAGGTGTTGTAAAGGATAGATCATCATCCTTCTCTGTCAGGCGTGTCCGTACTCTGAGCAATCCAGACTCATCCTTAAATGGGTTCAATTTTCTAATCCGTTCATCTTCCAACGTAGGAAAAGCTTCATTCTGCACCAATCTCAAAACTACGACTTCAGCTTGATCAAGCTCTTCAACCATCAACTCACCCTCTTTCTTGTCATTGTGATTCAAACTGTTGTGTTTGAATCGGAGAATCCAACCAATCATTCGGAGAATACGTACGTATTTACTGAAATAATTGTACACCCATATAAACTGTTCATATTTGATGGTGCTCAACAATTGTGAAGACTTTTTTATACGTTCACAACCAACTTCTTCTTCCAAGTATGGTACATGAGACACAGGCCAACTATCTTTGCTCTTACAGAGCCAAGCTGGCCCTTTCCACCATTGCGAGTCAAGCAATTGTTCAATACTACATCCCCTAGAAGGGAGGTCGGCTGGGTTCCAGGAACCCGGAACATGTCGCCATTCGTTTACATTCATCAGATTTCTGATTTCCTTGACTCGATTCCGCACAAACACAGACCACTCTTCCTCTCGCTGTAACCAAGCAATAACAGTGCTGGAGTCGCACCAAGCGTAAGTTGTCACAGAATCCAAACCAAGAGCGTCTTTAACTGATTTCAACAACCTTGCACCAATGGTAGCTCCCATTAATTCCAGCCTTGACACTGTCACGCCCTTTGATGGTGCCACACGAGATTTTGCTTGTATAAGTGAAACCACTACCTCTCCATTTTCCTTTTCACTTCTCAGAAAAATGACCGCTGCATATGCCTTTGAACTGGCATCACAAAACAAATGTAGTGAACGGTTACAACTAGTGCCCAGATTTCGCTTGACTGCAATCTCCTTGAGGCGGGGAACGTGCTGCAGCCATAGTTTGAATGTCTTGGTGTCTTCAGCAGGCAATGGGTCATCCCAATCGAGCTTTTGTTCCCATAAAGATTGTAACATCAGCTTCAAGCTAAGAGTGGCCGGTCCACAGAACCCAATTGGATCAAATATTCTCTGGTTCATGGACAAAATTGACCGTTTAGTGAGATCAGGGGCGGGGCTTACTTTCTCCCACCAATCCATGTTGAGACCAAGGGTATCTTGCAATCGGTTCCATTTCAAACCTAAAATGTTGGTGGGAACATTGCATCCATCGTCTGTAAACTCCCACCCTCGAAGATTGAATCCACCACTTTTCAATGCAGCAGTAGCCTTTGTTTGCAAAGATTCAGCTTCGGCTTTGTCATTTACACTGGTTGCCAAGTTATCCACATAAAAACTCTTCTTGCACTTCTCCAAAATATCTCGATCTTCACATGATGCATTTATTGTGCACTGTCCCAAATGATAATCTAGTACGGCCGCCAACAGGAACGGACTACATGTTACCCCAAAAACGACCCGTGCATGTCTCATGGTAACAAGCTTATCATTAGAGTCCCACCAGAAGAATTTCAAACATTCCCTATCTTCTGGATGAATCCCAATCTGAAGGAAGGCTTTCTCAATGTCAGCTGAAACTCCAACAGCATTCTCTCGAAATCTCATGAGTATGTCAGGAAGAAGCTCAATGAGGTTCGGACCTTGCTCCAAACAGTCATTGAGAGATGGAAATCCGACCCTTTTTGCTGATGCATCAAACACTGGTCGCATTTTAGTTGTAGCACTGGTGTTCTTCAGAACAGGTCGGTGCGGCAAATAATGACCCTTGTGATCATCTTCCGTTATTTCAACAATGTTGAGTCTCAGCCACTCCCTGAACACAGCATCATACTCTCCATAGAGACTATCATTTTGTAGTTTCTTTGTAGTCCGGGTAAGTCTATGCTCAGCAAGTTCTCGGTTGCTTGGCAACTCTGATGCAACATCGTACCATGGTAGACGAACTTGGTATCTACCATTCACAAACTCAACTGTGTCTTTAAAATACTCAAGAACAGCTATTCGTCGCTTATCTCGTAGTTCTTTCTCAGCTGGGTCACCAATCCCAATAGCCTCAAGCTTCCATAGATCAGTTACATCTCCTGTGACAACTGTGGTCATAGTGAATGTAGTGGCAAGATTTGTGCTGCAGGAGACCACAGGAGCTCTCTTTGAGGTTCCCATGAGTGTCCATCCAAACGTGGTGTCCACAGCTACCATTCCCGATGACAGAATGAGTCGTTGGCCTGTCCAAATCTTCCCAGCCACATCAGCTCCGATCAACACATCAATTGGCCCCATCATATCTTCAACAAGACAAATTCCCTTTTCTCCCAACTCCTTCTCAGTTTGTTCATTCAAACGTGCCACTGGGATGGACTGTGCTATTGTGGACTGGGCAAGTACAGTAAACCTGCAGGTATACTCAGAGTCCACACTCCGCAACCTGGCCTTGTAGCAACCATGTTTTACCAGTCCCAAGGTGCACCCACCAAACAATGAATGCACAAGGGCCTCCTCTCCAATTTTCTCAAATTTCATTTTTCTGGCCAGGGATTCCATCATGTATGACCTCTGAGAACCACTGTCAATTAGAACCCGGACCTTTTGCTCCATATCATCATTATGCAAAATGGCGGTAAAAGTCTGCAGATATACTTCCTCCGAAGCACTAACTGTGAGGCTGTGATTTATAGACAATAAATCATTTTCTGCTTTAGTGGTGTTTCTATGCTTGATGGTGTGATCTGCCAGGGGTGAACGATCACACATGAGAGCAACGTGCTGACCGTTACAATTGCTGCACTTGCTCCAACACTTGGAGGCTGGGTGCCCCCTCTTGGTACATGCAAAACAGCGCCCTGCTCTTCCCAGGATGGCACGCTTCTCGTCCCTAGTCAATTTCTCCGCTTGCCAGCACCGCTCAGATGGGTGCTTACCCTGACAAAACACACACCCATTATCCACATTTGTGTTTGCCAGATCAGCAGCAGTAGCAACTCTAAATGAGCTTGGCTGACCCCTGGATGATAAGGATTCCGAATTGACACAATTCACCATAGAACCAAGTTGGGATTCCGAGAGCTTGAGGAATTCTTCTCCCTCCACTTCCCTTTTCAAGAATTCTAACAAATCCTGTAGTTTTTCGTGGAAAGGAGCAGACCGCTTGGGGGAGGTACGGTGCCAAACCTTGAGCACCTCCACTGGAATGCATGACTCGACCAGTGGCAATAGGAATGCGCCATACTGCGCCAAAACCACATCCAGAGTGTCAAGCGCATTCACCTGGGTTGTCAGAGAGTCATACAAATCCTCAAACTTCATGTTTCTCTTATTGACAACCAGCCCCAAAAGTTCTCTGGTATAATGTTCAATCAGTAAATCCTGACGCCCAAACCGCTCCTTCAGAACCCCAACCGCCTTCTCATAATTCTCGCCGGAAGGCGGGAAACTCTCCACAATTTTCCGTGCACGGGAGCCAGGGGTGGTGGCCTGAATTAGGTATTGAAACTTATGTTCCGGAATTAAAGTATGATCCTCATCGATGCTTTTAAATTGGGACCAAAAACCTACCCATTGAGAGACTTCACCCCCATACCCTCGAAATTCCAGCTTGGGCAGCCTCATATGACGCATCTTCGTCTCAATACTATCAGAGACCACACTATTGTCCTTCGCAGTAACTACAGGAAAAATAAGGGCTTCTACTTTCTTTTTGATTCGGTTAAACTTCATATCATACTCATCAGACGCCACATAATCGGCAATAATAGTATCCTCCAGTACATCCGGATCAGTGGTGCTATATAAATCACTACGAATCTCTTCGTTCAACTTTGTAAGTTCGAGGTACTTACTTTCAAGCGACTTGAACCTTACTTGGGCTTCCACAATGTCAACAACCTCATCCTTAAACAGTTCTTCCAAACCGTTGTACGTCCTTGTGAAGATCGCCCTCACAACCCCACGTTTTGCCGTTTTCGTCGCCATCCCTTGACGGTTAGCTACTGACACTATCCTACGCAAACTAGCTTCTCCACACAAATGCTGAAAAACAACTCGCGAACTTGCAAACCTCCTGTACACCTCGTTAGTCCTGTCACGGTCGCCAAAATGTGACTTATCACTTCAATATACTACTGAGGTGCAGAAGGTAACTAAGGAACACAAACTAAACTTTCAATAATCAATTTAATCACACTCAAAAATATACGACCGACAAAAAACCAAACACGAACAAAAGGAACTCTCACAATACAAAAAATCTATCTGAATAAATCACACACAACCAAAAAAACAGATCCATCCAACCCCTCAAAATCGCTAACTTCCTTCTCCTCCATGGAGGAGGCTTATTTAACTGACAGTACATGGATTCTCTACATGGATCCTATCAAATTTTAAAGCCACCAAAACCCACAAAGATTATAATCATTTACCTATTCAGTCGAAGGGAAGGGTAAACAAAGGGATTCAATTATCGGAGTCGCATTATGGTGTGTATTTTATCAAGTCCCTGTAGGTACGTGTGTATTTATCAGGTAAGTATACAAGAAAATGTATGAAAGGTACACAAGAAAAAAGAACTAATTATTGGAACGAATAAATTTAAAAAAACATAGGTAATATATTGCCATAGTAATCAATTACTATAGTAATCAATAAGGTAACATAGTAAATTAGGTAGGTATCTCAAATATGGTTGAACAAAATAAGCTTATTAAGTCTCTGGCGTAGGCCTTGTTTGGGAGCAGTTATTAATTTTTCTGTGGCATCTTTAGCTATTTTGTACCGGGCCACTTTAAAAACCAATTTACTAATTACCGTTATAAACATTAGAGTATGATTATTCTCTTCATTTGAATTATGGCCCTGGAATACTGTATTTTTAAAGAAATTACAAGCTTTGATTGCTAATAATTCAGTCGTACTGTTGTGATGAGTGGGGTCTTGCACCAATCCTTATAAAAATTTAACAATTCTAAAAACATCTGGAACGCTCTCTTCAATTTACCTTTTGATATAAAATCAGTAAAATGTGTGTATTTGGAAAGATCGTTATTGTAAGTAGTTAGTATTAATAAATTAATAAATTACTACATTCATAACAACTAACGTATCTTTAAATAATATAAAATATTTTCTTTAAAATATGAATTCCTTTGGATACTTTGTATCATAGAGGCCAGAGCTTTAACATCAGTGAAGTCATCTTTAACATCCACATCTGTTTGAACATTTGAGTTAGAAAAGTTGAATATGCTGTGTTGTAGGTATGGGTCAAAAGACAAGCAATTACTTTGAGCTGACGCTCTTACGCTATTGCGGAACATCAACTTCCGGATCGTCCATGTAAATTGCTGTACAATGGGATTATTATTATTCCCATTCTAGCACGTATACCTACATGAAAAAAAGGAGCTCTAAATGGTCCTACGACAGTTTGTATATAAGTAAATAATTGAACCCGTCTATATTTAACAATGTGTGTCGCAATCTTTTCAAGGCAACAATATTGGAAAGAAACCCTAATGCAAAAGTTTTCCTTGGATGTTCTAATATTGGTACACCTTCAGCTTTAAGTACAGATATAAATTTGACCGCATCCTCAAACATAGAATCATGGACTTCTGCATTTGATAGTTTAATAGGGCCTTTGCTCCCTCTCTACTGAAAGGATCCCTACTGTTCATTAAATCAAATAATTTGTCTATTAGGCGAATAAACTCAACAGTTTGCCCACTTCCTCTAAAATCAGGGTGTTTCTTGAGGCACAAAAATTCTATTGCGTCTGCAACGCTGCAACTAAGCGTTTGTGCCGCAACAGATGAAATGATATTTTTTTGTTCTCATCCTTTTGTTTGGACGAATTGCTGCAACCGTAAGCGACGCAAAACGTGCCCATGGTGTATTACAATGAACTGCAACTTGAAAACACTCAAGAATCACACACAAAAAACACACAAAACGTAAAATTTAGGCGAAGAGAGCGCGAAAGATAAACTTCTAACGTGATTATATGCCGAGCAAAGGTAATCTCAAAAACGACGTCGATAGACTATCGATACTATTGATAGTTGGTGTTCGATAGTATCGAGAGTATCGATAGTCTCAACTATCGACTATCTAACACCCCTAGTATTTACACTTGCTCAAACCCCGAAAAGTTCGACTGAAGTTATGGAACCCCAATATCGATGCTAAAAGTGAAAGTTCTAAGGAGGCTACACACCAAATTTCAAGTCTCTTCCACCACGGGAATCGGTGTCAGGTGAGATGATGGTGCCAGCGTAATGGACGGTAGGACGCTCGGTTTCAGCTAGTTATGTGAAGGCTAAAACATGGTCAATGTTAATCAATAAATTAAGCAAGAATAAGAAGAAGAACATGGTTAGGGTGAAAACGGGTTTTTGTAGTTTCATGGCTTTTATCGATTATCCAAACCAAAAGTTGATCGAGTGTGGACCCGTCAAAGTGGCCAAAATTAGCCTGAATTTAAGTTTTTTGTTCCTGAAATTTTCTTGAGTTAAGATAATGGGTTAAATCTTTCAAATGGCCCTGGGTCATGTTAAGGCCGGTCCAGACGCTCCGTTTTCCACCACGACTTAAGTTTGCGCAGACTTCAGAGGTCCTCAGCTCAGACATCGCTGCAACTGCGCGACTTCCCGACGGACTTAAAACCTCACCGTTTTCCGGTCCCCACGCAACGTCTTGTCTGCAATGACTTGGACCATCTGGACCGGCCTTTATGAAGAAGGTCTGTGCAAAATTTCAGATCAATTGGTCCTGCTACTCGGGCTGTGGACTCGTCATACAAACCAAACAACCGAAAATTAACCAAAGTAACCTACCTAATTAACTTATTGTATCCGGATATGAAAGTTCAATAATGATCAAGCTTGTATTATGGTTTTACGTTATTAATTTCTTTACTATTTACCTGTCTTGGTTGTCCAGACATGAGGGGCGAACTTTGCCTCATCACTAACGTACGTATCGTACAAATACTTTGTGAAGTTGTTGCAGGCATTTTTGTATTACGTGGGCATTTCAGTTAGCCATTCGCAATATAGATCACTCATATCCTCTGGTTCTACGAGAGGAAGCCCAAACCCCCACTTTAAACACCTTCCGGTGTCGCTTTTACCTTTGTACGAAGACAAACTACACCACTATCACTTGAATTTTTCGGAACCTAAAATATGGATTATAGTAGGTACTCGTATTTATGATAGGTAATAGGTACAATAATATTATCACTGAAGGGAAAAATAATCTCACCATAATCTTACAAAAATGATCTGAGATTAAATTTGCATCCCATTACATTGACATCAGGCCATACAGCGCATTTTGGATTCCTAATTCGAAATCAACGCCCACCGTCGTCGGCCAAAACGGTGATTGATGAGCTCCTAAAATTTTCTCACAACAGGTTATTCTAGCCGGATCGACTTGTCTTATCGCCGAAGCTTTTGGATGCATTTCAGCGGGGCGAGTTGACCATTCGTCAAAATGAAGTTTCTCTTGTCGGGACCGAATTGGGTGTCGCCACAATTATGCAGCGATATTCATTACTTCAACAAATTTATTCACTCGTAATATTCAACTATCAACACAATCAGTAACAAAGAAACAAAACGAGAAGGAATGTTTTGATTGGAGCCACTCATGTGTTGATTACTTTATTTACGTAAATTAACACATTGTCGTAGGAGTAAACAATAATCACGAGGTTATTTGGCGCCTACCCGCAGTTGACTGATTAAATTTATTTACTTTTCATCTCGAGAATAACATTTGCCTCATGCCTTCATTCTTCGTTTTTAAAAAGTTGCCTAAAATCGTGATCCAAGTGGATTGGCGGTATAGCTCCATCCCTTTTAAAGTGGACTTGAATATACGAAGGTGGTTCATCTAAAAGAAAGAAATCGTTATGGTGAATTTTGGCGCATAGAGACGTTGCTCCTGATCGCAATGTTTATGATTTCAGAATTCGGATTGAAGAAATTGCCCGAATTCGACCCGCGGAAAGTTCCCCATTTCGCGCATCTGCTGTTTGAACCATCAACTGTTACTCCTCTGCACATGTGAGGATATCCGATTCAAGGACGTCTCGAGCCTCCTTCATTACTTTCCTTCAAATGAAGTACAATTATCAATCTTGGGTGACCTTGAGCCAATCATTGGGAGTGTCCACTTTAAACGGTTGCTTCCTTCAGTCGAAGCGCAAGCGGAAGCGATCGGCTCGGGGCGGTCAGATTGTGGGAAAAACGTCCGAGTCCGCGTCTCGTCAGTTGTTTCATGAGTCCCGTTTACCGGACCACATGGTCATCAAGTTATGGAAGACTACTCACCGCCCCCTGAACCCTTTTGTTTGCCCTTCACCGCTAATTGGTCACCTCTGCGCCATCCACCCGCCTCATTTATAGCCCGATTTCAGGACTGAGCTTTTGGTTTATTATCTTCGAGGATGAACCATTGGAATCGACCGTCCGCCGCCCGCTCTACACTTAGCTCAGTTAGCATTGTGCTTAAATTAAGAAATTTGGTTTTACGGGTCAGACCAACCCCACAATGATCCTCGAAACTGTTCACAACCCTAGGTCAATGGGAAGGGGTTCAAAACCAATTTTGAAATTCTAAGAAAAATCCACATGGATTTAATTTTTTAATTCAAATTTAAATAGAGTTTAATTTTTAGAATCTATTAAGACCATCCGGAGGTTCTTACGGTCCGCCGTTCGTTCACAATAGGCTCAAACTTCGAGCAGATGGAAAGTCGTCAACATGAGGGTGAATCAAAAATCGGCAATATTACAGTAGTTGTCCGGGCGTAGTCTAATCTTATTGTCCAATGACCACAAAAACTTTCAGCAGGATATTTCCATTTTCAAGACAGTGACACCTCCCAAATTTCCAGGGGTTGCTTAAAAGATCCATACGAAAGCTGAGTTTGAACATGGACATCTTTGGCGTGCGAAAAGTGTCAAGAAAAGGGGAGTCAATTTCATTCAACCATGCGTACAATAATTTGACCCAGTTGAGGTCATTTTATGTTAAATTAGATAAGGTTAGGTTAGGTTATAAAGCTCCCCCGCCACTCCAAAAAAAAAGGTATAATGTAGTTGAACCATTTAGATAATGGTTCCAGTTAAGGCCCTCCACCCTGTGCCACAAGCTTGCTTCAAGCGAGATGACATTATTTTGTACCAATGTATACAATCATAATGTGTCAAATTGCAGTATCATAATATGTAAGAATGAATGTTTTTAAAATGTTAAGAACTCATTTGTAACCATAATTTCAATGTCACCTTTTTGTTTGGTGCGAAGTTCATTTTAATTACATTAATAATTTTAGTTCATTTTAGGACACACAGTAATTAAATATTATTATATTTAATATAATAATATTATATATATATTATATTAATATATAGATAAATATATTATATTCATCGGTAATATAGGTATTCATCTTCTTCTTTGAGTTTTTGATCGATGGAATTTTTTGACTGATGGAATCTTCAATGACGAAATGACAATTCGGTTGAACTGAACATGCAGTGTCGCATTGGGCGGTAAATGTGTTAAATCTTATCACATCAATCACGAAAGGTGCTCGAACCTCGTGATTTCATGGTTAGTAAAAATAGGTCTCCCTCACCCCAAAATAAGCGAATACTCCCTTGTCTTGGCCTTGGACAATACATTTCGGTCATTGGAAGATTTCAGTGCTTCTGCAAAGTTGATTCTAAGTTCTTACGCATTTCTTAATACCTATGATGAAAAACACCCAAATAAGCGAGAAACCCCAATTGGACGCCAACAACCAGCTGAAAAAAAAGTATGACATTGTGAATAAATATGCCACAAAAGTATGACATTGTGAATAAATATGCCACAGATCTGGTTCAGTACCGAGGCACCATGGCGGGGCTGTGTCGAAATATTTAGAACGCCCCAATGTATGTTACAGTTAAATGATCCTAATGATGATACAGTGGGCTGATGATCTCAAATCCAATTTCCACTCGTAATCAAATGAACCGACTTTTTTAGATTGGCTACCGCCGGGGTGGGCCTCAACAATAACAATTAATCGAAGGAATGCTAATGAAGATCGGCCATCGCCGGGCGACTCCTTTTTTCTAAGTTGATCCACCATTATGACGTCACTGGAAGGTGGCCCCCTTTTGTTCTTCCTCGCACCGTCGGCTGTGTTTTCTGATGGAAGACAATGCGGTAATGGGTTTAAAACCTTATCAGCGGGAGCGGGACCCGTCAGATCCTCGAGGCGCTAATAACCGCGGATGGCGATCTTGATTTGTCCCACTGCACGATGATCTTCTACTTGACATTTGGATTTCTACTCTCCATCCTGGTTTTGCCTTCTTCCTCATGTTCACATACTCCCCAACCATCTCACAGAAGTCCACATACGCAACTTAGATGGTAAGTACAAATAACCAGAAAGATTGGCTCTTAGTATTTTCTCTATAGATCACTCGACTGTCTAGATCGCTGTTCTGTATATTTTAATTATAATTTTCGTGAACTGAACAACAATGTAACCGAATAGGCAAAATTCGTAGTACCTTGTCTTGTTTGTGTCCTACGTCCTTATGCCATCATTCCAATCAGTGTCATTGGTGTATAATAATGCTGCCCATAATGCTGCCGCCGTTACGAGTATCCAAGTTTGGGTATTGGTATCAGTAGTTGACTGCTTACTTGTTAAGGTGATGAGTTTGTACACAATTCAGTAATGAATAAGAACTAATATTTTATCAATCAGATCTGTGAGGTATGATTGTTGCTCATATTTGTTCAGTACGCTGTCCGAAGCAACAGAACTCAAGCCCAAGAGGAAGACGAACACAGCTGGTCGAGTTTTTTTTAGTGGAAAACATCGAAGACGATTAAGGTGTGCCAGGATGAAGATGATACCGCACATTGTGCCCCCGTTTTCGACATAGACCATCCCCGTTCCCACTCAAGATACATCTCGCGTGATGGCGAGAGCGGGAACATATGGTTCGGAAAGCCCTTCTGTTCGACCGCAGCGTCACCGAAAATCATTTTTTCCAGCCTCACTTTCAGGTTTAGCTGAGCGAGGAAGGCTGGGGAATCATCCAGTTTTTATTTTAATTACAGTCATTCCGTCGAGAAGGAGAAGACTCCGAAAAACGAACTATAACAGCTTTCTGGGAACATTTTTGATGGGGTCTCCCATTTCATTTCGAGCAATTTCATCCCAATTAAGAGGATATTAGCATGCGATTTCACGCCAGGATGTTGCCGATGGCTCCATCTGTCACCCATCAAGTACCCTATAAATACCAACCTGGTTCCTTAGCGGCCCCACAGAACGAAACCCCTTCTGACTCTTTAAAACGTTTCTCATTACAATGTAATCGAGGGTTTTAGCGAATTTTTGAAGAAAAGGAAGCTATCGTTCTCAGTCCAAAATTTTTAAAACTCGAATTTCCGAAAAATTTTCATACCTATCCAAATCCGTTTCAGACGATCCTGAATTGGCTGCAAAAAGACACCAAAAATATTTATAATATTATTAAATATTATTAATTATTGGTATTATAATAAATTGGCACAAAAATCCTGGCTATTGAAAGTTCGTAGATGGGCCGAATCCGGCCGCTGCAAGGGGAGGTTTTGGGGAATTTTAGGGGAGGGGGAATTGCTCATAAATTCCCAATAGGAAGCAGTCTGACAAGTGACACCTCATTCCAAAAGTATTTTTACGTTGAACACGACGGTGAAGTCAGAATTGCTATATCTTATTCGATTCTCAAACTGGAGCACTTTCAAGATGAAGAAATGTGGTTGCTACAAGAGATATTCTTCACGTTTCAACTGCTCTAATCTGATAACGGAATGAGATATCGTAATTCTGACTTCACCATCATATTAAGTGGTAAAACCAGTTATTTCTTCAAACATTTGCTCTTATAGTCATACTGCATGACTGGATTTTTGTAATGTTAGAACTCCCACGGATAAAAGGTTTTTCCTACTTCTTCGTCCGATTCTTAAAATTCGATTTGCTCACTTGGGTTTTAAGAATTTATTAGAGTGACCATGGCCGTTTAAAATCCTACTTGCAACAATCTCACATAGACTAATCCAATCCAATAGCTAATAGAAGGCAAAACAAAAACCACCATGAACTCCCAAGGAACATCGTGACATTAAAAATAATGCTCTTCTAGTGAGTGTTGATTTATTCCAATGAATGGCGGAATCCCGATTATGTGCTATTATACATGTTATGATACTTCAACGTTAGCAGTCTTTATATACTCAGCTATACTTTCTACCGATGGGATGCATGAATAATGTTATTTTTGATCAAGTATTGTGTTGAGTAATGAATTGTGCGAGCATATAAATATTATAATATTATTATGTTGACCTGTTTATTGCACGAGTTGATAGAGCAACACGACACCCTCTCCCTAGGCAACGAACGGGTATGTCAGAGTTATTCAGTAGAATAAGGATATCTTTCTCATTTCAATACTCATTTACATTCGTGTATTTGGAGATTAATAAAAACGTAAAGTGTGAACAACTCATGAGTGTTGGGCGGACGATAATGTACTCGTAGGTAAAACATGTTAACGTGTATATCAAAGCTACCTAACAGGTAGCGTCAGAGTCTACCTGGGGAACAACAGCGTCTATTTGTCTTAATAATGTCTATTCATATTTACTTAGGACTAGATATGACGAACCCCCCTACAATCTGATTTCTCTCCTCGGAAATAGCGGTAGTACGATCCTTCCTGAACATTAGTGCAAGAACATTGGTGAGAGTTTTTTCTGGCAGTTGGTCCAACGTACTCCCAATTCTTAATTAATGAGTAGGTATAATTTTGATGTTGAAAAACAAAACTCAAATACCTGTAAGAGGAATTTTTACTGTGTCATCGTTCTCTACTTTGTTCAATTGAAAGATGTTTCGTTCGATGCCCGATCCTTACCTCGAATAGGAGGGATTTTTAAATTACTCTTGTTAGTTATAATATCTTGTCTATATCAGCATTGTCAGTAATGAATAACCCGTACATTTTCTTAGGAAATAACGTGACCATTTTGACCTGCATCTGATGCCAAAGAAGTTTAAGGACTGTCAATGCAGTGTAATTCCATAGACATGTATGAAATTGGAGCAATTTTATCGGTCGATTGTTATCGACGTTTGGTCAGTGAAATAGGATTTATTTCAACTTTTGGTTGTTGTAAAAAATACAGGCCCCTAGGCTCTACCTCCTGGGAAAATTTGAAAATTTAGGTGCAAAATGGTGATTTAAGGGAGTCTTGTATCAAGTACGTGCCTACGTACAACTTACTATCTACAATAAAGTAATTTAAAAATTTTAATTTTGGTGCTTCAATTCTATCTAAATCCTATTCTATTTAAAAGAAGCACCAAGGTATGTGAACACTTGTGAAGTTTCACTACAGTACAGCAGATATGTCTATTTGGAATCCCTGGAGCCTCCCCACGCAATGACACACCCTTGTCCCTCTCACCACGGTCCACTTTTTTTTGCCACATGACCAATTTTGGCAATTTTCATGATATTGTCCGAATGAGGGTAAGCGATGGAACTCGAAAATTGACGATTCCGCTATCAGATGATGCTTCCCTACGGGCAGCGATGGATATGAGAAACTCATGATAGGACCGTAAGATAACGTGGACAGAAAAAAAGGACGATATTGCGTTTTTCCCATAGAAAAACTGTTGAGATTTTTTTTCATACTCCGCCGCCCAGTGCCGTACCGTGGAAGAAGATCGATCTGCATCGAACACCTACGAGGAAAAAAAGTGGCGAATCCCTCGTAATTTTCCGTGTTGGGTGATTGTTGTTAGGAGAAGATGTGGAGTTGACACCCATAACTAAGCCACCGTGCACATTTTCTGGGATGGGAAAGCATATGTCGGGGGCACCGCCTCGGCCCTCTGAGGCCTCTCCCGGATCATCCGAGGAGATGATTGATGATAACAGTAAAGAAGGTCATTCGATGATGATTCTCATCCTCAACAGTTGCTGGGCGGGCGGTAATGATGGGGCTGTGGCGAATAAAGAATTACGCGTAGGAAAAGGGTTTGTTGGAGGAGGTGACAGCTATTAATCTGCTAGCTCATTATCGGCGAATAACAATGACTTCCGGGATTGTTGTCATGAATAAACATTGCGTGCGGCATCTAGATCTCATTTGGCCCTAGTTAGTCAATCGTTCATAACTGAAAGTATTTCAGTTTAGTTTTTAGTAGTTGAAGTAGTTTTCAGTAGTTAAAGTAGTTTTTAGTAGTTTTAGTAGTTAAACCTACGGCTATGAATTGAACTTCAGCTGCGATGTGGAACTTCTTGTGGATAATAGCGGACGGATAACGCAGTAAATACTTTCAGAACACAAATTCCAAGGTTCTAATAAATTTTATTCCCGCCAAAATAGCGCACTCAATAGAACTTATTTTCTCCTAAATGAGAGTTCAACACATTTGATCCCGATGGTGAAATTTGTTTCAAATTTCAGGTTGGTTGCGACTATCATGATTTGCTAGTTCCCACTAAATGGAGTTTTTGAGATCTCCAGCAGCTGTAAAATTCCTTAGCAACTAGTTCTGAGCGTATTCTATGCACCAAGTTATTTACAGAAAAGGTGTTGGTATTGAAAACTTGAAAGAAAAACAAAACCGTTATAATATAGTATTATGTGCCTAAATCACTTGACCTGTACAAGAGGCCAATTTTAATACTGATGTTAATAAAACCTACCGCACCCAAGCAATGACTTCTATGCTAGGCAGTTGCCTTGGGGCAGGACTCTCTTTTTTCGAGAATCTGCTACATCAGTAACTGAAACAACTCGTTCCTAATCCACATTGAAAAGTGTAACAAAAACTTATTACAGTACGAACGAATGTTAATTAATTATTAACAAGCTGAGCTGAAAAGGGTAGACAAACCTGGACAGGTCTCCTACCTTAGGTAAAAAAACTACATAGGTTCCATGATTCCGAATAGATATGTTGACAAACGAAACCTGTAATCTGAAGCCATGCAGCTTGAAATTCAAAGTTCTGCAAAAGGGATCCAAACACTCGAATGTGTCGCCACTTGGTTTTCGTTGATTTTCATTTAACCATATAGAACGCGACATCCTAATTAATCTAGTTAGCTGCATCGGACCAGTGATTTGATCGAGAAAGTTTCTTTCCCACCCTTCAACGATTACGGTTCCCTTTATTAGGTTTGTGCGGTGTTAGAACAAGCCAGATCTTCAGCCGTCAACAAGGCGAGGGTGCCTGAGGTCGCCAGAACAAGCTCTTTGACGACTCCCCGCTGGGATACCGATGTTTTCATTACCAACTCCGCCTTATTAGTGACGTGTCGAACTAGGGAAGATCCAGGGGGTCCTTCTTCTTGTTCTTCCTCCCATCAGGATCATCTGAGCCCTCCGGAGGTGGTTTACGAGGTGCCTGGTCGTAAATCTTTTTTGCGTGTTAGTTCGGACGTAGGTATCACCAACCCCGTCACTATAGAAGTACTTCATGTTGCATGAATCAACATATCGTAATTTGGAATATATAAAAGCGAGTTGTGATGTAGAGCTTATGTTTTAGTAGAACAACCATAATGTGATCCATAATCAAAATTTCCGCTTGGATTTTATGTTTCATAGTTTCCGGATTGTAGCTATATATATCTCACGTACCTACTACGTCAGAAGCGGACCCAAGTGGGAGGGGGTGGGGGGAAGGGGGTGTATTCAAGCAGCCGAATAATGTGCAATTTGACCAACATTTATTTAAAATTTTAGGGGGAGAACCCCCCTCAGAGTTGAACTAAATGAAATGTGACATTTTCAGATCCCTCATTGAGCGGATCGTTATTAAATTTCCACCAAATTTTGGTGGAATACTGGTTCTGAAATACCTTAAAAAACTTGTCTTGATACAACTTATTAGACTTTTGCCTTGACAGCGATGATTTTTGTGGTTAACGGGATTCACGTCAATTGATCAGTAACACGAGCCTTGTTCATGGTTCATAGCGTATAAATTTTATTTCGTTACATAGGTATATTTTCCTCTTCTACTTCTACGCTTCATATAGAGTAATCAGGTGGGTACATTGACACTCGGAACTACGGTGAACTTCAATGAACTAATGAAGACGCCTCACATCGGGCCTGAAATCCTCTCATTTGAATTTCCTGAATCGTTTGGGACAATTTTCACAGGGGTTAGTTTGGAAAACAGGTCAAAGAACGTGGTTCTTAGGGGTTTTATGGAAATACTACGCTGATTATTTCATGTATGTACCTACAGAAAATTGGGTATTTCCGCAGTCCACGCAAAACATCCTATACATTTCGAAAAACGGGGTACTACTCTCTTTCAAACTGCTCTAGTATTGAGGGGGTACTGGAGAAGTGGCTCGGCCAATGTCCGGGGGTCGTTTACTGCGGCGTTGCCACATCTCGGGAAAGTGACAAGGGAGTAGGTTCCACTCACGGCAATAGTATGGCAACGGTGTACGCCCCACCACCCCTACGGCCCACTCGCCGCAATACTAAAGCAGTATGAAACAGACTGTAAATAGAGGGTTTTTTAACTAATTTGAACACTTTTCATACTTGAAACACTTCATTTTTCAAAAAAAAAATCACTCCTTTCTTCCCCATGCTCCTTTACTTTTTTAACCTGTCTCATGATTTCGGGGAGTCCCCGACCACCCTGTGCCCCCCCCCCCCCCCCCCCCCGCTTCAACACTGATACCTCTTTCGAAAAGGGAATCCCATGGGAAGAGTTTGATATCGATCGGATGTTGGTGGTTTGTGGACTTATTTCTCATGAGGGCGGCCATTGTGCTGCGGATGATACTATTCTCAAAACTTATTTTTAAGTATGACGATTGCTTCAGCTTCTTTATCAAATTTGTTTTCATGCCCCACTGCCCTGTACTCGAAGTAATTTTCCATTCTATGTTCCTAAGACCACCACGAATTACTCATTGAGGGGTGAAGCAACCTGCTCAGAGCACAGAGAATTTTGAATCTGTCTTTTTCCTCACATGAATGTTCACTCTCGCAGATTATAGTTATTTTTTTCAATTTTCGTATTATATGAGCTTGTTACATGACTTCCATTAACAATTTTCTGCCATTGGGCGTCATGCCGGTTTATAGCAATAAATAAATGAACATTCTTTCGTATTCGTCTCAAGACAACTCCCACGTCACGGGCTGCTTATATATATAGTATATTTGAACTTCAATCGGTGTTATGATTCTACCCATTCCTCTGTAGCTCCCTAAAAAGGCAACATCCACAATTCGCGCACACAGACGCCGATGCTGAGGTCCAGCCTGTCGCAGCAGACTTCATAAATCAATCGCATAACTTGGAGACCCGCCGACCAACGTGGACGACGCCATCGTGAAAAAGGAAACGCTCCAAGTCGCGACGAAGCACCGTAGGACGTCGATTTATGAATATTTTTTGTCTTCTCCTTTTCGAAGGAGAGCGGAGGTGGCTCACTCAAGCGGCCGCGCCTCGCGACTACCTGAGCCTAATTACATGGGGCATCTATCATCGTTAGCCTCCCCTGCCGACACCTTCAATCAATAAACACTTTACCCCAAGGGCGTTTTTTTTAAATGCTACCTTAATATTTTCTCGGCTTCTTGCTCCTCGCTACTTCGGTTGCAGTTTGAAAACGAATTCCGGGCGATCCATCCATCATAGACTCCGTCATAGTTCATCAGACGGAGTTGGAATATTTTCTAGCTGCAAGTTCCTTCTTACGGAATTTTCTTAGTGGCAGAATGAGGTGAGAGCGAAGAAACTAAAGAAATACGGTACATACCATTACAAGATTATGAGAAATGAGCTAGGTAGGTACCCCTGCTGATGTGACAGCGTTTTCGTTTCTTCTTCATAGAAAAAATCACCACAACGTCACCAATCATATATCTGATCAGACACAGACACTGTGGGTTTTTTGGTGGGTTCCATATCAAAATAAGAAAGTAACTGCGATTACTTCGAAAAAAAGATCTCCCTTACGAGAGACCTTTAAGATCATGGATATGTCCTTTATTTTCTTACTGAAGAAATAACTGTGTTTCACCTATGATTTGCAGACAGAAGGGTGGTCGGCACAAAAAAGATAATAAACGTAGTGTCAGGAATTTGCAGTGTTCTTCCCGATGTTGAATGTTCTCATTATTCTTCAATATAACAAATTCTGTTATCAATATTTATTACAATTATAGGGGAAGATGAGAAACAACATCCAAGATCACATATATTATAATTTATATTTTTTCGGCAGGCTGGGGGGCAAACCACACTTATTTTATGAAATTTTCATCTTTTCTACTACACCACTCTTCTACTGTAAAAAAGTCTGTAAACAGATGATATAATATATAAAAATATATATAAAATAATATTTTATATATTATATATTATATAAAAATATTATTTCACACCATTATTCAACATGATCGGTAATACTCTGTAAGGGTTCGTGGTGTGAGAAGTACGAGATATAATGTGAGTATTCAAATGCTCAACATGTCGAGAGAATATAGCACGAATACAAGTATATAGTTTTGAGTGGTAGAAATAGTTGGATTATTTTTCAGCACAAGATTGACAATTTCGCGCATAACTCTATAAACACAGCACCTTTTTTGGTTTTTAACTCCAGATTGACTTTTTTGTAACCCCTGCTAGAATTATTGGAATTGTACTGAGATTAAATTTAAATTTAGAGGCAATTCTAAATTTTAGATTATCTAAAACATTGACAATTATGGATACTGTGGTTAGCTATGGTTATAGGGTACATGAAAAACGTTGGATTTTCGTGTAGTTGTGAACATTGAAAAGATATCAGGTTCCCCAATCTGGCAAACAGCAACACTTACTTCCTTACATAAATTACAGATCACAAAAAATAAATACATCCACCTAGCAACCCACACCTCGCACCGCTGTACAATCAAAACACTTTACTAACTACATTCGATAGACAAGTTACAAACAATCTCCATCGCCACATCAACATCCTTTAAAACCCCTGTAGGGAGGAGTAGTTACAGTACATATTGTCCATGTAATTGTATATAACCACTGTAAATATTCAATCACGTACGAGTATAATATATTATATTCTGTAAATAGTTCTTCTCTAGTCTTGATCCCCACCGTCTTGTCAAGGGTTTTAACCATAAAACATTTCTCTTAACAAAATTCATCTTAGAAACCTTAGAAATTTAGAAATGGAGTAATGCATGACATTACTCCATTTATCATCATGTTCAAGATTGTTAAAAGATTATATTAAGATGTTTCGTAGATATTTGCGCACTGCAATCATGTTGGATAGTCTTGATTCTTGCTTCTTACTTTTCTGTCGTTAGTCGGTTTCAATCATTGTTTAGCATGATGTGTTGAAGGGACGGGGGAATAAGTGTGTCGACGTAACAATTGATTGGACAATTTGACACTCCAGGTAATTCAAATCAATTAATAAATACAAAAAAAGAACTTATGCGGAACCATTCTACAGTGGAATACTCCTGTCTCGTCCTCAATCCTCTATTTTACCCTAAGACTCTATTAGTCACAAGTTTTGTGAATTTGCGTTTTTTCAAGTTCGGCACATAAAGAATCTGCTGGAGAGCATAAACTACAGCTCGGGAGTCCTGTGCGATAAACGAAGAAGAAGAACGCATCTCCTCGAATCCCCTGTCCGGTCCGCATTCCCTGTCGAAGGCTGTATAACTACTCGTATATGAATATCAGCTTATCGCATTTATGTCTGGTTATTCGCTTAACACTTTCTTATTACATTGATTGGGTGTCAATAATAAATGTTTTCCTTTGCAGCGCTGTATCTGAGAAATAGATGGCCTGTTGATGTTCCACAAGTGTGATAGTGGGCGCAGGATATGATAGAACGCTCTGATAAATGTATCTGAATGGACAATTGCTATCGGCGATCAGTTTAAATAGGATTTCCTACTATTTGTGCTTTTGACCCGTGTGGAAATGAGCGTTTAATTACCATCAAACCGCCACTACGAAAAACGCTATTAGGTTAAGTATTCAGTTTCATTCAAAATACCTCTGGCTTAGCATCCGACCGGATTCGGTGTTTTACTCCTCAATAGAAGAGCTAAACTCTTTGTCCCTCTTCCTGGGGGTTGCCGGTCGGCGTCAATGAAAATCTGCATTGACTGATTCACATCTCTTGTTTACCCTTTTCCCATTGTCTCGGTCAGCTGTAACATATTGTTTGGGACGTACATTAGGAAATCACGAGGGAGGTTTAGGAGGTAATCAATTTGTCACGATTTTATCAGCTTTAGGCGTTTCTTGTCTGAATGGACTGCTGCTTTACTAGTTCAACACACGCCCAACACCTTTAATTTCCCCTTAGCATATTTATTATTGTATCGTGATGTTGTTTAGATTCATTACGAAATTAAATTCTCTATGATGTGTTTCCCATTGTCTTTTCATCGAGGACCTACACCCAAACCTAATTGTGTGCATAGATCATAACAAATTTAACTGAGTTATTGAATATATCATTCAGAATATAACCAAGTACCTCCTTGACGTTTTAATATGTACAGGATGGGCCAAAATAAACAGTGCAGTTTCGCAGGGCAACTAAAACAAACGGCACAACTCAGAATGCGGCTTCTTTTATTAAATTCCATACATCACCCCATTTTGATTACTTAGGTCCTGAAAATGATGTCAGCAAGTTGGCCGCCCTAAGAGACAGGCAGGCCCCTTATGAAGTTTTCTCTCGCACATCTCGATGAGAATCACGGCGATTTCTTATTTGATTCGGGTTCCAAGCTCTTCTGTAGTATGAGTCCGATGTTTGAAAAACTTTTCCTTCAGGTAGCCCCACAGGAAAAATTCGCACGCACTAAAATCCTGCGATTTCGCAGGATACTCCAATTCACCCCTGAGAGAGGCGAGGAATATTGGCCGCAGAATCGCCATTGAGATTCGCGCTGTGTGGGGTCTTGTTGAAATCAAGTATCCCCCAGATCCTGTTCTTCATCTAAATGTTCACATTCGCGTCCAAAAAATGTTTCCAACATAGAATGATAACGCTGACAGTTCCATCCCCTCCTCAAAAAAAAATAAATAAATAAAAATAAAAATACGGTCCAATCACCCGAAATTTTGAAATGGCACACTAGACAGTGACTTTTGGGGAATGGATAGGTCTCCCGTGAATTTCTCTTAGGTTCCCGTCAGTCAAAGTCGCATTCATCAGTAATGATATAATAATCTGATATAATTTTTAGCACCGAAGTAATCAAAATGGTGTGATGTATGGAATCTAATAAAACAAACTGCATTCTTCTACGTGGCGCCATTGTTTTCGAATCGCTCCGTGAAACTGCACTGATTGTTTTGGTTCACCCTGTATCTCCATGTATAACTGTACTCAAGTAAAAATCTGAAATAGACCATACTGTAATCAAGTTGAGTTATCGAACTCTACCTCACCCTCTGTCATCACCTTCATAACGATAGGGGTTCCCTACTAGTGGGGGTGTTTAGAACTCATGGTTTGCGCTATTGACCATTCCAATAATTAATTATTAAAACAGCTACCTATCAGAAATTGGCTGGCACTATCATCTTGGTACTGAGTAGGAATATTTTTCTCATAAATTTACAAATAGATAATATCAAGTTGTATAATATATCTATCGTATGTAGGTATAATATAATATACACGATATACATACGATAGATATATAATATAATTATATTCTTAATTTAATTCTTAGAATTATTTGTCTAAACTTCTGTACTTGTATCGCTCAAGTGTTTGGCAACAATTATTGTAAGGATCAAGAATTGTAGGGTTCTAGTCGGGAAA
This sequence comes from Stenodema calcarata, assembly GCA_963920205.1. NCBI lineage: Eukaryota > Metazoa > Arthropoda > Insecta > Hemiptera > Miridae > Stenodema > Stenodema calcarata. The sequence goes on along the minus strand of OY986049.1, from coordinate 26,373,103 downwards.
GTTTCAGCTTCATTTGCTTTGTTGAAATATTTGTTAGGACGCAGCCCAGCCCTGTAGTTGGCGCTCCAAGTGTAATGACAATAATTATTGTTGGAAATCAATTGTATTAAAAATCATGTATTAAATTTACCTAATTCCTAGACCTAGGAAATTAGTGAATTATTACAATCAGTGAAATTAATATAGGTATTTCCCCATGCCCAACTAGAAAACGCACGTTGAGTAATAGTTTCAATTTCGTGGAAAATACAGCCTCGGTAGCGCAGTAGGCAGCGCGTAAGTCTCATAATCTTAAGGTCGTGAGTTCGATCCTCACCCGGGGCAAATTTTTTTTTCTTCAACTTGATTAATTACGATATTATGGTATTAGTTATCATCGATTCACTGTCTAATTACGTATAAATAAATAATAGGTTGTGAGCCATTCATCTCATTTTCTTGCATTGAGATATAATATAACGTACAGAACTTGACATTTTTGTTGGCCTCATCAGTCCATTAATATGAACTTGAATAAACATAATAATATTAATATTATTAATGTTTATATTAATATTATGTTTATTCGAGAGCATATGTTGTTACCTATATTAATTTAAAGTTTTCCTGCATCAGTTCATAAACCTGTCTGTACCTTAGTTGTTCCAAGTAATAGAAAATTAGATATGGTGCGTGGCCCTCGGATCGATTAACATTGAGAAGGAAGTGCGTGAGTTACTATCAAACGTTCCGTCTATGAGAGTCGTGATGTGGTTTCCTTTCAAGCGTTTTACGGTCATCGGTAAGATTTAGTATTTGTCATACGAGTAGATGAGATGATCTTATGATCTTAGAAAAACATTGAATAACAAAGTCGATGAGAACTTGTAGTGAATGTTGTCGAATGGATTAAAATTTAATCAAATTTTGATAACCAAATGTTGGTTAGTGCGGGTAACAAACAAGCAACATCAGTATCTACGAGGCATGGAGCAGAGTATCTTTAGATACAGAGGAGCAGTTCAAAATACTGTAGGGGAGACCGGGGCTGGTTGTCACTTTTTTCTTTTCGTCGATTAGGTATATTTTTTCTGTAAGAGATATCGCGGTTTTGGTTTATTTACTTTTCACACCAATCTAAAAAAACTACTGAAATATTTTTAAAATACTTCTTACCCCAAGCTGGGGCAGGTGGTCTCAGTGAGTGGGGTAAGTTGTCCCATTGAACAATTCGTCTCAAATTTTTATTATCAAGTGGGAAAACAGGCAGCAGCAACAAACCTATTGAAAACGGCTATATAATTTTTATTATCTCAATATAAAGTTAGACAAATTGAATAAATTAGGTATCATGAACGGAAAACTTGAACAATTTTCAATAGGAACAGAATATAATATATTCTGTTTGCAATGACTAAGTTTGCAATATTATATTATAATATTGCAAATTTGGTAAGTCTACCTCTGGTGGAATGCACGGCGCCAGCAACGACACTGCAAATAGTTTCACAACGGTTTATTATTTCCTGTATATATCCCCCTTCTGTCTGGATCTCTGTTTTGTATAAGTCTCATAACTATGCGAAGTAATAGGGCAAATTAGCTGAAATATTGTGAAGTGTTCGATCACCTTCTAGGTGGTCCTCATCGAGTGGGAAGATCGGCAAATAGCACAGGGTTGCAAATAGCAACTTGAACCAACTGATTTATATCAAGAACTACGTGCGCTGACGAAACACGATTATGATGGTGTTTTTAGACTAAGAAAATTAATTTTCGGCTCCTTCATGAGGCGTTCCTCTTCCCACGCGCTTATTTGTATTTCATGGAAAGGCCCCAGTTCGATGGACAGACACTATGAGATTTAGAAGGTAGAAGTTGATCACAGATGGAAGTGATTTTAACTTTTAAGCTTGATTCACATGGATGCGGAACCGCGGACTGCGGCATGCGTAAAAAGAAGTGAGGGGGCAAGGAGATTCCGCCGTTCCGGAGGGTGCCGTTCACATGGATGCAGAAGTTCACGCAGATCAGCTTTCCCGCTCTTGCTCAACAGTAATCTTCCCAGTGGCGGCTCGTCCATAAGGCCACCTTGGCCCTCGCCCCACCCAAAAATTTGCAAAGGAAAACAGAAAAAACATAGAACAAGGAGAAAAAAATCTTACCTACTACTACCCACCATGGAAGAAGGGAGATCTCCCTTCCTCCATGACTACCCACTTCCACTGAGTCGCATTTTGTTTCGATTTATCGATTAAAAAAGTCGATTATCGGATCGACCAGAAGTGCCCCAGTCTCAATGTTGAAGGTATAGGCGCTTCCTGGGGTGGGGGAAGGCACTCTGTGTTGCGAGATAGGAGGCGTTCCGGGCGGTGGCCAAAATATCGTATCAAGTTGAACGCCGAAAACAATCGATCGTTGAATCGTTCCTTGTCAAGGAAGAACGAGTTTCATTCTTCCATGCTTTCTTCCATGTTTGATAAGAATGATATCAAAACGTTGCCTGACGTTATAATTTACTCATCATAGTAAAAGTGAATTATTGTCTCCATAATATTAATCAACTAAACATTGAAATTTAATACCTCACGTGCAACGCGTGAACGCTTTGCTAGTCGTCAAGACTGAAGTGGATCCACAGAAAACCCTACAATAGGTACTACGTGGATCACTATTCGCCCAAGGGAATCTCATTTGTTGATTTCTACATTCTGTAAGTTAATAACAGTTAATAACCGTTAATAACAGTAATATACATAATATTATTATGTAGCTCAGCCAACCGTTGAGAATACTGTTTTATTTGTTATCCCTGAAACTGATGGTGACTTCGTTGACTCGAGCTTTGTTTGAGCTAACCAACGAACTCTAAAAGCTAGTTGAAATCAATCTTGCTGTTCTGTGATCGTTCAAAATGTTTTGATACGATTGGATAAGAAAACGTATGTGCAATCTGGGCATAAGAGGACATTTTTAGAGGGGGTTTTCAGGGTACCACTCGGCTAGGAAGCAGATGGTCGCGATTGCTAATTTTTAAAAACCCCAGTAATAGAAACTCCAATAATATAATTTTTTGACTACCTTTATAATGTACTCTTTGAATAGTACTCGTACAGTCACAATTTCTCTTTTATTCTTCCTATAATTTTGAAGATAATTATTTTGGTGGGTAGGTGGGATTGCCTTGCATCCACCTCCTCGTCGGTAATCCTGGATAGTGGTCAGTAATCTTCCCTCTCCTCAAGAGAACTCTTTGGAGAACGATGTTTCCTGACTTGCTAAGAGCTGCATACCATTAATTATGAAGCAGTTTAGCTGTAAGGGTAGTTTGAGTTTAGTTCCAATAGTGAGTACCTAATAGGTAGGTATGCACCTAAATATTGCCCTGGTGCCCCACCAGTTTCTGAGCCCACGAGCCGCCCCTGAATCTTCCCGCCGTATTATCAATTTCTGGGTGCTGCTTCACTAACTCAATAAGAACTTCGATATTCATTTTGATGATTAAATCATTCATATTTTGAAGTACGGCAGTAGAACAGAGCTGGAGAACAGATTATTGATAACGAATAATAACAAAAAACTGCAAAGTGGCCTACTGCGCATCTCCGGAGTGCGGAGCTGCGGAAGATTATTTCTCCAGAGAAATATTTCTGCGGAAACGTTCTCCCCTACCCCAATGGCTTTCTCCACCAATCACCTGGCCGTACACATGCCGCAATCCGCGGTTCCGCATCCATGTGAATCCAGCTATAAAGTGACTTTCACTTGTAACTCCGATTTTTGAGATCATGTCGTCAAAACCACAGTTGGGGTTACGAATGGTCCTCCAGAGTTATTTCGACGAAGTGTGTGGGATATTTTGAATACGATTCATTCGTAGCTGAATCATTACCTCTTCTTGGTTTGCTGGACCCACCGACCTACATCTTATCCTTGTTGACAGCATCTCAAAAGCTGTCATCCCTTCGACATTGCCGGCGACTCCCCGCCGTAACTCGCGGATTTCACGAATGAAAGCAGACGTGAACGAGGCTCAACGGAATGAGCCGCCGAAATGAACGCGATGGGCGGAGTTCTGGTTATAAACAACCTTTTTTCTCGGGTCCAGGCCGCATCATAACCTCAGCGGTCCGTTTCCAAAAAGTAACCACGGGCCTCTCGTAGCAAAGTAAAGATGACCAATTTGTTATTAAAACCCTTTCCTCTCGGGTGGCTCTCCCACTTAGATCCAGCAAGCCCATTGTCACCCCAGCGCCTGACTTCACGCATATTTCACCAGTCCTCGAGCCTTCGACCCGTAAAATGACCTTTTTGGAAGAAGACTTGCTCCTCTTCCCTAAATCGTTTCAACCGACGCCCTCTCCCTCCTCCGGTTTTTGTTTTTCGAGCAAATGGCTCAATGCTTGACTCCCTTTTTTCACGGTCCTTAACCTCGGGAACCGAAAGGTTGGGTCCGAAATTACATGTTTTTAAAAAGTCCTCACGCTCGCCCGAGAAATACCCGGTCATTTCCCATAACTGATAGCCATCATTCCTACCTCCAAGGTCCGGACACATGATTCTCCAGTTTCGATTTGTAAACTCGAAGCATTTTTGCTCGCAAACAAGCGGGGTTTTCCCTCTAACTCCTCAATATCATGCTGCTTCACATCATTATTCAAAATCAAAACTTCTTCTGTATTCACAAAATTTAGTGCCGTATACGTCAGCCAGTGTGTCCACAAATCTTCGATTCTCGTATTCAACTTCAATGGAACCGATTGCGATGGCAATTTCAATATTCAAGAGGGTCGACCCGCTGAAAGAATACAGAACAGCTAAAGTTACCTGAATTTACCAGCGAACGCTAACTGAATTTCTTCAAAATCCTCACAATACAGGCAGAAATAGTTCAGAAACTAGTTCATTTTCATCTCTCGACAATGTAAATTCCTCGTGAGATTTTCTTTTCTTCAATAGTTCACCTCCCTTGACTTTTATTAGAGTAATAACATTTCTATCTTAGCACCTGAGTCTGACTCAGAGCCCTAGATATTCTGCATTATACTGTTCTCTTGTTTGTTGGGTGGGTCGACAGGGGGTAATTGATTTTGTTTTAATAATTATTTCTACGGCGCTAACACTACAGATCTCTATATCAAAAGCTCTTGAATCTGTTTAAATTCCGCGAGAAAGACTGGTAAAGCACTCGATAGCAGGGAGGATATGACCGATCTGAGCATATTTTTGAAAAATTGGAGCCGCAGTGGATGGCTGGAAATGAAGTATACGGGAACCGGTAACAAACATCCGGGAAACAAAAGAGGAGCGGAAGTATGGATAATTATGCACGGGCCTCGCTAGGTGTGGAAATAACTGGGCAGTACTCGGGGGGAAATCAAGCTGCGAGCGGTGAACCGTGCCAACCTGGCCGCAACGACGGTGACAGTAAGATCCGTGATTTAACCACAGTGGAATGAGATAAGAAGCCACAGAAAGTTTACGAACTATTTGATGATGGAAACCACCCCTTCGCAATAGCTGTAAATCTCAAAATGAAATGAAACGAGAGCAACAGACTCTTGGACAGGAACAGCAACATTTATTCAGATTCTAAGCTTTTCTCCAATTCGACCCTCTTTTCGTAATCAGAAATTAGTTACTGATTTTTGAACTCATCCTTTCGTTTGCCATTATTGATGTGTTGCGAAATTTGGGATTTTGATCATAAAGCCAAGGTTAGATATGGTATGGAATGAGCGGTACTTACTACTTACAGTACTGTGAGAAGTGATGAAATCTGAAGATTGACTCAAGTTACCTTGAAACGGATTCGTGTAGTTTTCAAAGAATACCTATGTTTTCAAACAATAATTTTCTACACTTTTTAAACCATAAGTCAAACCTAAATATTTTGGACTCATTGTAAAGGGCCTAGTCAAAGTATCAGACCTAGGAAGCGTGTCATTTAAATATTGAAGCACCGCAGAAACGGGTGATTTTTGGCAAAACAATCAGCCATCAACAATTTCGGGGGAGTAAGATGCACCGGTAACAGCTAAACCCCCAGCCTCCCCTTAGATAACGACGAAATCATTATATTTCCGGCGTGACCGTATATAGTTATTTATTATCGCACTCAAAGTTATATACAAAGTAATTCAATGTTACATTGTTCGCCTTGTTAAGAACACTTGGAGTAAAATTTTGACAGTAAACCGTTTGCAACGGTAAAAATAAAATGAAAAAACAACACATAAACCGTAAAAGGAGAAGAAGAAAAATGGACCGTTGAAATCATTTAATACCTACGAAATTGTTGGCTATAAGTTTTTGTCCAAACGGATTTGTTCAAATGCCTGCCAATAAAGCGGGTGATGTACGTCGCTGGGTCCATTCATGCGTTTTAAAGACGAGAGGAATCGAACCAAGACGAATCCTGAAACCCGGACCTCGCTTGAGCCGTCATAAAAATGAGTGACATCGTGAAGCTGAGACGTGAGTCTAAACTTGAATATGCGGAAAACCTGCTTAAAGGGGTATGACCGGATAAAGCGGATAAATTTGAGTTTCTGGTATTTGTCAAACACCATGTGACAAGTACATGTACTTACATTGCATCTATCTGTACATGATGAAAATCCAAAATTTCACTCTTTTCTTAGCGCTGATTGTAGAATCATTCATCTATTTCATCAAAAATTCATCTATTTTCGAACAAAAAGGATATAGTAACGGAAACAACGCTTGTGATGGGGTTTGATGACACCAGGGGAAATATGGATGACCGATAAATAATCATTTTAATTGTGGTTGATTTTTCCTGAGCTTACGACAGAGTTCAGCATGAGTTTGTTTTTAGCTATGCTGTAGGTCTGTAGGTCTATCGGATAGGATCATCGACTGGTTTCGGTCGTATCTAAAAGAAAGATATCAATGTGTTCAACTAACTGACGAAATAGAATCAGGCTGTCTGGAAGTGTCTGTGGGTACACCTCAAGGAAGCGTGTTGTTGTTAATTTTTCCCCTCTCCATTAATTCATTGCCTCTAGTTTTTGAAAAATTTACTTATATGCTATATTATAGCATTGCCGTCCGCGCATAGACATCTTTCCTATTGTGACGCCATACCGATTCCTACTCCTTACTGTCTTTGTTGATGTCAGATGTGAAAGCGGCTCTCAAAGTAGCACTGCTGAAGGATATGAAGCCTTTGAACCTGACGAGGACCAATCTCCAAAATCTCCTGATGAGGGATCTGAATCTCCCAAAATCCCTGAATCTCTGAAAATAATGCTTGGGTAAGTTTTAAATCAGTTATCACCAGGTTTTCGGAAATAACAAGGATGCCAACTATAATTAGTTGAAGACTTGCTGAAACACTTTCAGGATCTTGGGTGTCCCATGACCGTAAAACATCACTTCCTTCGGTCACATTTAGGATATTTTCCTGAAAATATGGGGGATTTCAGAGAAGAAATGGGCAAGCGTTTTCCAACAGGATCTTCAATTGATGGAACAACGTTATCAAGGAAGATGGGATGCATCAATGATAGCAATTGCTGGATTCTGAAGAGGAACTGTGTTGGAGAAAGCTCGACATGTAGGTGACCGAGGAAGAGGGCATTCCAGATTAACTAGTTTAATTACTATTCACATGTGTACTTGGGACTCCAGATTAACTAGTTTAATTACTGTTCACATGTGTACTTGGGGCGTACAAAATCATAAAAATGTTAAAAGTACACATCCAGTTCAAATCCAAGTTGTGACTGACTTTCTCGTCCAAATTCTTCCGCTCGAACTTTTACTCCATTTTTCGAAAGAGGTTTTGTGGAAAATCTATACGTAATGGAAAAAGTCTGATTGGAGATTTGAATTCAGCAAGAAAAAATACATAAGAAACACCAGTTAAATTTCAGCATAGTTCAAACAAAATTAAAATGCAGCATTGTGTAATCTTCTCCTTCGTCTTCCCGAGTCGCTTCCCAATCTTCATCTGTGTTACTTGCTTGCATCATTTTCGAATTTCTTGTGATCATCAATCATTCACATTTGCACACGTCCATCGTCTCAGAAAACTTGAAAAACTTGAAGAAAAAAAATTGAACTAGAAATGTCGAATTCCAAGATGGCTGGTTGTTCAGGTGTACAGATCCGGTAGTGGGAAATATCAGGAGGTTTTTAAAATGTATTATCCATGAAATTGCGTTGGAATCTATCTTAAGTTGGCCAGTAACATTGCAGAACGCGATATCGCCCGGAGATGCTGCTCCATGCGAACCAACCTTTCCACCATAAGAGAATCCTGAGTAAAACTTGAGCAGTCATTCAGTAGTTCAATATTTCGGTGAATTTTTCAAGATGTTGTGTTGAAATGTTGATACAACAGTCGCTCTCGCGGATCCCTTTGTTCAGTCGTTGCGCGATTTCTCCTTGTGCGAAAGGCCTCTGGAAACAAAAGACTCCAAATTCCTGCCATCAGCAGTCCCTGAAAACCGCTCGAAAATATTCTCAGGGCGTCATATTTCACGCAATGGCACCTGTCGCTCCATTGTTTTCTCTCGAGACTGAAAAAGACCAGATGCTCTGCGTTCGAGCGACACCTGTAGAGAGCTCCAGGGACTATCCAGGCCCGCGGTTATTATATCCTTGATTTAGACTCAGGAGGGCGGATGCCCTGTTATTACTGGCAGATCCCTCCCATAAGACGCGACCCAAGACCTCCGATGTCTAGTCACGGAATGGAGCATGTATGATTCCTGTATTTAGATATCAACTGACATTCATCACAATAATTACATGCCCGTTAATTCTTCCCCCGTGCACAAGGTCTGTATGCGCTCATAATAGTGCATTACTCCCGTTAATGGACTTTTATCAAAAAGTGTTCATTCTCTCTGAATCCCAAAGACTTGAACTCAATATTCAAATTATTGTTTATTCCCGTACGTAAATACACCAATTTTAGACGTTCTGGTTGGTTAATGAACTTATATTGAGACCTACTATAATATAACTTATATTGAGACCTACTTAATCTACCTACTTGGGGGTCCCATGTAACTCCCCTACACTATTATGGCATTGAAGAGGTTGTAATATGGAGGAGAAAACAATGACAACCACTACTCCAACTCTAGATCGCTCTCAGTCAAATACGTTCTATCAATACATGGGTCAATCTCAAAGTGGGGAATTCAGGAACTCTACTTTCACCAGCATTCAAACATGAATTATGGGGTTTTTTCTTCTGAAATTCTGTTCTGGGTGGCCCAGTAGGACACCTCTAGTAATATGCAATCATTAATATGTTTATTCTAGGCATAAAGTGGAAATGTGTAAAATTGGGAAGTGAGGGAGATAGAAAAGTGAAAAAATCATTTGTGAGGGAGGCAGATGATGAATGAGGAGGGCAGAAAACTCTCAAAAAGAACACTGGGCCAAATTATGAACAATAAAATTCTCAAGTAAAATTATTTCGCTTGTCGATAAAAACATATAAAAAACCAGAAGCTCATTGTACAGTGCAACAAACGGTAAGTATTTTATTGAGAGGTACTATGTTTAATTTTTACCGCTCATAATTCTCTATTACTGAATTCTGAAAAAGGGGTTTCTTGAGGGCTTGGTCTATGTGTGTGAGGGCTTGGTGTCACAAAATTTGTTTTGAAGAATATTTAATATTCTTCCTATCAGTCATCTCTCACTCCTTTCAGTTGTAGCTCTGGAAATGGATATACATCCAACGCCATATATTTAATGTTGGCCTCGTAATTCATGATGTTGGTCTCATTAAACACCACCGGGTACGTGGCTGTTTCTGACAGGTTACGCGAGATTATGGCCTTCTGGTGCCTGATGAGGAGGTGTATGGCGTAATGCATTTTCCACAAGTCTGTCACATAGTAGTATATAATAAACGGAGTTCCTTTCCATTCGGCCAGCCAGTGTTTAACTCTGTGGACGAGGTACGGCCGCTCATCAAGGAGCCTGGTCGGGAGCTCACCACCATTGTAGAACCAGAGGTCCGGCCTGTAATCTTTGTAACTTTCTAACCACACGTTGAGGAATCTGGCGTTTTTCGCGGCTATAATCACTTGGTCGGAGATGTTACTACCGCGTTCCCAACCAAGAGTCATTTCGTAATGGCGGAATTTATTCAAACTTTGCACGATATAAACGTCGTTGTCAATGTAAATGCCTCCGTACTTCTTAACTATTCTTAACCGTTCAGTGTCACTCTTGTGGTAAAGACCGAATGAATTAGAATAAGGCTGTCCGTATATTGATTCTGGCTGAGGAAGATATTTAACCCGTACGACTCCTTTTGCTGATGGATGGTTTGAAACCACTCCCCAGTAATATCCACCATCAAATTTCTTTTGATCGCTGTGGACAAGCAACTCATCCGGTTTCTGATTCTTTAATGCTGCCAAGATGCAAACTGCCTCTATAAATGTTACATTTGAATTACCGAATCGAATGAAATGTACGATGTTAGGAACTACGTAGTTTTCAGAGCGGCGCATTGCGGTTTGCTCTTCCCAATAGGAAAACGGCAATCCTAACCCAGAATGTCGTATGATTATAGTAATTTGGAACACAAGTAACAATGTTATTACAGCACTATTCAATGACTTCACATTTCTCATCTTTACAATCGTCCTTCTTGTGCTAAAGGAATGTGATGATTCAGTAGTAAACTCGCCCGAATATTTAATTACTTTAATTACCACAACACGTCACTGTCAGAAGCACAATCATAAATACGAGATGGTTATCGACTACAAACTGTTATCATTTGGCCACCTCGAAGAATGTATAACGCACTGCAGTCGGTATCCTGTTTTCCTGATCCTTCTAGGTTTGTGGTGATTAGTTGGTAGGTAGGTTGATCAGTTGTATCAAATTTTTCATTAACAAAAGAAAATATCGATGCACTATGAGACGAAGAAGCGAAGGTTATCTTTGTTGGAAGAATTCCATTATTTCATCTGAAATACAGCTTTTTCCAAACCTAAATATATCCGATCGTTACAAACTTGGCCGTAAGTCTGATATCACCGCAGGAAGTGACCATGTTCTTCAAGACAGGTGAATAGCTACAGAAAATCGATCAATACTTAGATTGGTGATCATTTCTAATTCAAAGTACTTTATCCTAATTCCTTTAAATATTTCAATCCTTCATTTCATTGAACATACATTATTACAAATTTACAAAAAAAAAAAAAAAAAATAAAGAAATAAAACGGTAAGAAATAACATTATTGCAAGGCTCTTGCAAGAAGCTACGGGGTTGTGCTCATTTATTGAGCACAACCCCGTAGCTTCTCGCAAGAGCTGTGGTAAACAACTGAACAATTAAATGATCCAAACAAAAAATAAGCCATTAAACAAATGATTCAACAAGTAAGTAAAGCTATTCCATTTGCACGCAAGAAAAAAACAAAAATAAATAAGAACATCATAAAAAATATAAGGAATTATTGTGCTATTGTGCTCCATATATGTACGCTCTTTTAAATAACAGTTTCAGATTCTCGCAACTCATCCTTACATTTTCCACTAATAAGGCGGACGGGTACATAACTACTATGGGAAATTTGAGTGTAAAAAATCTGAGGAATAATATAAATAATATATCCCATCAGATCAGACCAGCCCAACATTTTCTTCAGCCTCAATCCTCAATTTGTACGCGGAATTTGTTCAAATCGAGATTATCCTCGATTCGTTGAGTGGGTGAGTTCGGAGAGATAATTCTTGTTGAACGATTCGCTTCTGTTGCGCTTTTCAAAGTTCGCAGTACTATTTTCGGTGTCATTGAATAACATTGAATGACTCTTCTAATTTTGAAGAATCAAATCGTCAATGAAACAGCAACAAGTCAATTTTTTGCCAAAATGAGTTAGGCACCATTCCTTATTCATATTTTCAAGCCGGATCGACTGGAGAAGTCAGTTTCTCGAATAAATGACCCCCTGGGAAGTTATTGACAATGTTGCCAACGCTACAATTCAGTTTGAAAACCAATACTGCGTTGGCAACATTGTCAAAACTTCCAAGGGGGTCATTTATTCGAGAAACTGACTATTATGCTACAAGTCCAGTTTCACAAGTGCAGTTTTGGCGAGGCAACGGAAGCATGGAAGACGACGTATGTTTCGTGAACAGTTTTTTGTCTCTCCTGAAAAGTTGAGAAAAATGAATAGCATGTTGCTGTTTCACCGACGATATACCACTGAACACTCTTCGAAATAATGAGTGTTGTAAATTATTTCGGCTGTGCGTACGAATTCGAAGAGGGGAGTGGACGTGCACGCGTCTCTAGAAGAATGTCTGATCTAAAAGACGAGAGACAATGGTGATGTGAGAGTGCAAAGTTTGACAAAGATTCATCTTGACATGAGGATCGTAGAAGGAACTCATCAAGCAGCCCTGTTGCTCCTCTTGCTTTTCGTATTTCATTATGTGAAGTGAGTGGTGCAGGAGTTGTGGAGTGTACTGAAGTGGATGAGGGCACTGATCCAACGGAAGCGCAGACTTCCAAGGCAATTGTCTAATTAGCGCGGTGAACTTTACCCTCTCTGGAGGATTTATGGTTTAAGTTCGCATAAATTTCTCAACCCCCTACGACTATGGACCCTCCTCCGAAACCCCTGACGCTTTTAGGGTGAAAACGGAGGGGGAAAGAGGCACGCCGTTTCCTGAGAGTCCTAGCCTTCCCAGGGCAATCCTCTTCATTTCCATAATCAGCCAGCTCCATCAATAGGTTTGGGATACCGGCGTACAGCAACAGGTAGATAAGGAACCTAGTGGAGCGCCCTGGGACGGTAACCGGACGTCCGGTATCACGACCCGGGAAGTTCCGTCACTTCCGCTCTCCCTCCTGCAGCACTGATTACATCCCGAACTGGCGGCCCCGCAACACCCACTTCCTCCTTTGCTGCGCCCTCGACTGGGCGGTGGCTTTCGGAATTGAGTTCCTAAACGCGGATTCGCTTTTGTCATCTCCGCGCCTCTCGGGCTCCGGTAGATGTCATCGTGTTGGTACAGATCAGCTGACGGATGGAAATGACGCCTTTCATTTAATTATCCCGCAATGAAATTCCCATCGAACCTGCTGGTCTGTCCTTTTTCCATCCTCGCCTTAACGGCTGCTAAACGAGAACGAGTGGGTGGCCGTGTTGATTTTACCATTACGAACGAGAGTAATGAGAAACACATTATCCTGAAAATTATCTTGAAATGAAGCAACTCACCCGACAAAAACCTAGTCGCCTCCCGGCTTTGGACATTCACACTCATTTTTACCATCTATGTGAGAACGAAACCTGCGGTGGGAGCTGCATGCTCTGAAGTAATCAGAAGCCATGCTGTGAGTACATACTATGATTACAGCCGGAAAGAACGGATTTCACAATCCCTGACAAGCCTCGACAAAATTGAAGTGTAGGTTGCAATTTATATCTTGCCAACGAGACCTTGAGATTTTTGAAGTGGGTTTAGTGGACCATCCAACTACCTACTCCACCAAAAGAAGGTTCTACTCCACCATGATAATCGTCGTCATGTGTTATGATATTCCTTTCTTTCGCAGGATGTTCGCTTACCAATCACAGATAGGGAGAGCCGTTGTACCTTGGGACAATTTTCACTTCTCGATTTTTCAAATTTTATGAGAATTATTTTTCGCAGTTTTTCTAACGCAAATTGTAAATTTAATTGGGTATATGTCCAACCTACAGCGCTGCAAGAGATAGAATTCTTGAAGTAACGAGTCAACATCTGGAAAATCCGCTCCATTACGATCAACTAGTACATTCTAAAACATTCAACTAGTACATTTGTGCAAATTTATTACTGACATTCAAGTGAAAATTTAATATATTCACGTGAGGAAGACGTTGATATGCAGTTGTAATTCATTTTCTGTTTTATTTTTTACAATAATTAATAAACGCTTCAATGTTGTTGCCTCTGGCTTATGCCAATTGTGAAGGAAGAAAGGACAAAATTTTCACCCGAAGAGTTGTAACTTTATTTAGTACAGTATTCACGCCAGGTTTCTTTTTGCACACGCAAGCTATGTCATGTTTTTCGTATGGACCCCTGGAGCATCGTCGGGTCATTTCATTGAAACATTTGTCTTGGAAAAGCACCGTATTTGATCGTCCTCGAGGCTGATTAGAGCTGAATTCTAGTTTAGCTATCGAGTAAAAAGCGCTTCTTCACTGGTCCTGCATGTTCTGAGAAAAAGGATTTTGAGCAGGTTCTTCCTCAGAGGAGGCAGTTTTCACGTGAGTGACAGCTCTCCAGAACAGCTGCTTTCAAAGGATTCCCATCCGACAACGGCGCCCAAACAACTGAGTTGTCCAGGTAAAGTACGTACTTAGTGCTTGCACATGGCGCACACACGACTCGAGAGCCCATTAACAAGGTATTAATTCCTCTCGTTTTTCCCTCCTTTCGCACCGTGGGTACACCCCGTTTGCTAATATACCGCGCACCAGAGCCTCAAAAAAAAGACCACACAAAACGCGGTCATGTCCTTCGAAACGAGCTCCAAAAGCTCAACGGTCGGTTAAGTAGGTGCGATTTTTCACTGGAGTACAAGAAGGCCCCCTCCGACCTGTGTGGTCTTCCCAAGGCTCTCAGGCAATAAATTATTTCAAACGAGTGTGACAGGACTGAACTCTGAGTGTCACCTACGCCCCCTCCAGTCCACTCATCTCCACATTACCAGCATTATTATTCTTACCTTGTCTCGTGAGAAGACAATTAACTGACGATGGAAATTAACCACCTGGAGACAACACCACGAGTCAGTTTTAGCGAGTGAAACACTGTCAGCTTCAGTAACAATTGGTCTAACGGGTCAAACCTTGCAATTCTGAAACTACATCGCACCTTCCTCAGTCATCAAAGTTATCACTAGGTTCCTCAATCTAGGTTAGGTTTCTGTACCTACCTAACGATTCTAGATTTTCGAGGTGTACACAAATTACTAGAAAATCAGAAAAAAACTCTGAAATTAAAAATACAGATACAAACGGCTAACAAAACTATGAATATGAAAAACCACTGAAACGAGTCACTCACAAGAATAATTATATCGCAATAGAAGGTGGCAGAAGCTTGTGAGAAACGAGGAAACTGTTGTCAATGTGACAGAAAAGAGGGGAAAACACGTTACAACCTATTTAACCCCGAAAAACGTCCTATCCAGGTGTCTTGTGGCATCCAAATGCCACCTATGGACCTTGAAGATTTCCTCACCCTCCAACGAAAAAACAAAATCCCTATAAAAACCACAAACTGCTCATTCTCTAACATTGTTGCGACATCATCTTTAATATTTTATCACGAAGTTACTGAACAACAACGAAATTTCGTATAATTTCCACACCTCATTACCTGTAATCAATCTACAAAATCATTGGCAATCAATCCGAATCAGGGACAAATTGATTGTCAACTTGTAAAATCAATCTTGCTATTGCCTGACATTTGGAGATCATCGCGAACATTTGTAAGGTTAGCGAACAAGTTTATTGTGGTTAGGGACCACAATTAAGATAACAATAAATATGAGTAACTAAAGTATCGAGTATTTTCTTTCGATACCGAGTATTTTTGGTATCGAATATTGTAATTTGATGTGACTACTGGTATCGAGTACCTACTTCTCGGTTATAGGAAAAAACACTCAAATTTTTACCGAGTGTCCAATCAATGTTGAATGTTATTAACAGTTTGTTATCGACCAACTGTTGTTTCTCCGGTGAGCGGTGAAGTAATAGTTCACCATCAAGTAGATAATTTAATGAAAAGTGCTGTACTGCTGTACCCAGACCGAGACAGGCACTTGAATTTCCTCACAGACTCACTAAACGCCCAACTGAAATTACAGAATGTCAACCCAAGCTGAAACCTAAGCTTTCTGGAAGGTGAAGTCTTGTGGGACTCTACAAGCCGCAGGGCGGCAATTCAGCCTGATGTTGGTGAAAAGCCACTGTGGTATAGTGGAGAAGATGCAAAACAGGAAACAAAACGTCCAGCGGTTGATGTTCAAGGTCCAGTGTACCTACTCCCCAACGGACCTCCATAGAACATTCAAACTGCTAATGTCGAACGAATGGTAAAAAACATTTGAAATTTATCCAGCTGGAGAAAGCTACAAATCAATGTTCCCGGTAGTTCAATGTTCTCTGAAGCCATAGTACATGCAATATTCTGGGAAAAGTACAGCTTTTTACAAAACGATCATAAGAATGCAACAGGACAATAATTGTTCGTAAGCAAAGCCTATTTGCGCAGAACTTGAAGAAGCAACAGTGACCTGTGCGACGTTTGCAGCGAGTCAGAGGCCCTATCACATTTAATCCTCGACTGCACAAAATCTTACGGCCTTACCTTCTATGAAGCATCTTTACACCTTTTTGTGCCATATGACCATTACAATTTAGGTTACCTAGATACCTAAAAATATATTGAAAAAAACCTAAAGGAGGTAATAAGGTTTTACGTTGTATTTGTATTCCATCTTATAATTTCATTCGGTACATGAGTCGTGTCGAATATAGAAGCTCTATTTTTCTTGTGTATAAATCATTCGTGGGGATACTAAAGCAGTCAGTACTGAAATTGAGGTATTTAGTCATTACTTCTCTCAGTGGGAGCCGGGTGGTTTCAATTTTACCTGATGAAACCTTCAAAATTTCATTTCAGTTACTTAAATGGATAAATTCATGATTTTATTAAATATTATAATTATATAGTTTCACGGCTTCGGCGGCATGTCAATACTCAAAATATCGATATTTTTCTTCGCTCGAGTAATTTACTAACAAATAATAATATCGGTATAATATTGATCGATTTTGGTTTATTATCTTCGATAATGAACCATTGGAATCGCCCAAAGAAAAAATTTTTTTAACCCCCCCTCAAAATTTGTTGGTTTACGTTTCAAGATACGTAGATTCAGAAAATCGAATAAAAAAAAATCCGTCCGTCCGCCGTACGCCGTACGCCGTACGCCGTACGCCGTACGCCGTCCGCCGTCCGCGCCACTTTGCCCAGTTAGCGTTGAGTTAAAATTTCGAAATTTTTTTTATGGGTTTCGACCAACCCCACAATGGTCCTCGAAACTTTTCAAAACCCTAGGTCAAGGGGAAGGGGTTCAAAACGAATTTTGAAATTTTGAAAATTTCATATCTCGAAAAATTCCCATCAAACGGTATGTTTTTTATTTCATATTTAGATAGAGTTTGTTCCGTAGAATTTTTTAAGACCATCCGCAGCTTTGTACGACCAGCCGTTCGTTCACAATGACGGCTCAAAGATTGTGCCTCACTACAGGATCGTGAATCAAACTGTTGAAATACAGGTCCATTTTCATACTAACAAGCTCTTTGGAACATCATCTGGCTTAAGTGATGTCGAGTTTGTTGTTCTGAGGTGCGTTTCGTGCTACGGAAATGAAGGTAATTTCGAATGTTTGTTGGTAGGTAATTCTTTTATAGAAACTGTATTACCGACGTAGTATTAAAAACCCCAGAATTATATAGTATTAATTAATAATAATTAATAATAATTATTATAAATAATAAATACAAATTATTAATACCTAACAATAAATTATAATAATTTTCACTAGGTACTTGATAAAATTGTTAATAATTAGTGATAATTGATAATAATAATTAATCTAACATTTAGGATCTAGACATTTAGACCTAGTGATCTAGACAGAAGGGTGATCTGTACAAAGAAGATAATGAACCGTTGTGTCAAGAATTTTGGTTCCGTGTTTAATGTTAATTTTTGGCAAAATATCGATGTTTGTTGTAGGTGTTACGATAGTCGGTAGAAGTATCGATAGGTCGATAGTAGCCGACCACCCCCCATCGCCCAGCCCTATCGTTATTTTTTTTATTTTTTTTTTTTTTATTTTTTTTTTTTTTTAGTCTGTCGATTGCTTCTGTATTTTGAACTTGGGAATTTCTCAAAACTTTTCGAAAACCGAACAGGTACCTACATACCCCTCATTCTAAGATATTCGTAGTAAGAACTAGAAAACCAGAAGGCTAGGTAGTGGAATTGTGAAATTCTTGTGATTGAATTTCGTTGAATTGGGCCTTTTCCTTCTATTTTCAATATTCGTGAACTGAGTTAGGTTTAGGAGTTAGTTAGATTTTTGCTTACGTTCGTCAAGGCCATATGTGGTTAAAAGACCTATAAAATTGCTGTTTTCACTTGTTTTCTGTTATATCCTTCAAGTAGGTACGACCTAATGATTTCGAAAATTTAGAATGCGGGTTGTTTCAAGTTTAAATTTCCCTTTTGGGATGCCTTTGTAAGCTTGAAGTTGATGGGGTTCGTTGATTTTTGGCTGTTTTGTTCTTTCGATAAAGGTGTCGTGTTGAGCTGTGGGTATTGACAAGTGCGTAACTATGTTTTTCTTCCATATTTACTCGCATAAGACGACGCTCCGTATCTTTCTTTGCGTAGCGATCGAATCTAAATGCCCGCTAAGTGAAAGATGATTTTGCAACGGGAGGCGGCTGCTTCACGGTACGCTGCCCCGTGATGAGACCCTTCGCCGCTCGCCGCGCACCCCGACGGGAAAAGGAGATACGACGGATTGGGTTTCAGCGTCAACCAAGGGAATGATACCCCGGACATGGCCACCTGCAACTGGAATGAAACACCACAGGATCCACCCTGAAGTAGTCATCCGCCAAGACCATCACCTCGAACCTTCAAATCCCATCTTAAAACGCTGAAGATTCAAAACATTTGAAACTAAACGTTGCAACTACAATCAGGTAGAACTACGAAAACGTCTTTGCTGAAAAACACTAAAAAAAAAAAATTATGAACATTCATAATGTCCGACAAATTATTTACCCTAACGGGGAGCTCGAGCCGTACCCGAGCATTAAAATTAAAATTTTAATAGGTAACAGTAATAATCACCTCTAAATAAATAAATGAATTGCACGTAGGTACATTACGCTTAGGTTGACAGGTACATCAAAATGAGTTTCGCTTTGCCAGAAACTACTGTTTTAATTAAATTTTTCTGCCATCAACTTATCTTTTAAGTGAGTCGGAAGAGAATAATTAAAAAATATTCCCGTCGAACAATAAGAATTTAACGAGGCAGTTGTCCTAGCAAAGGTTAGACTAATTTTCCCCTGGTGCTGAAATCTGGTCACTATCTCATGAGACCTGGGCAAAACAGACACGGATAGCTGGTCTGCTCGTTCCCGTGTTCTTCAAAACGTGTTCTTCAAAACCTCGTTGTCACCTTATCGAATAATCGGACCCACTGCCTTCATAATCACAGTTAAAACTGTAGGTCAATTTGCTTCAAACCACATAATTCCACGAGGTGCTCAAGCTTTAGAATATGCAGCCTGTTGAAGATGAGGCATACAAAAACTGGGTTGATGGATGAGGCATAGGCGCTATCCCACGCTGGGAGCCCGTAAAGAATAATTGATTATGCCAAAGAAAAATAAATAAATTGTGATTTGATTAGGAGTAAATCATCACTTCTCTGACTAAACCGCTGATTAGTTACCTAATCATGGACTATCTCTAATCAATAATCATTTTGCTAGAATATGACCAGAGCCTTAATTAATACTGCTCTAGTGATTGATAACTAAATATCTAATCGATGTGGTCGAAGAGGTATTTCCAAAGTAATATTGATCCTGGAGTGAAGTATCCATGATGGTAGTAACCAGCGAGTGATATCATGGAGGCTTAAATCAACTTCATCTCAAATTCCAGGAGATATGTTGGTACTTCAAGAAACAATACTTAATTTCAATTAAATAATTTCTTGTTGCACTTTGTAATGTACGAAATCGGATTTGTAAGAGGATGGGTAAGTCATTTTGGGGTGATGAAACAACGTAATACACAATCGTATGAACTTTAGGCAGTAAACTTACTTTGGAAGTAAATTCCGCCTCAGCTATAACCAACAAGTATAATATATCCCCCCAAAAAACACTCCGTGTAAAAATCACCCCGCCTCGCAAATATCATTCTTCAGAGGCCGGAAAAAGTTATGATATCCACTTTCCCCGCCCGCCCTTTTCCTCATTAAGGAGCTAAGTATAATGAAAAGCTTAACCACTTCACAAGCACCGTACCCCTTTCGAAATCTCCCCTTGGCGCTATTGCGAGACGTTTTTATTACTTCTACAAGCAACTAATACTTGTATAAAACGTTAACCACCATCAAGTATTAGTTGCTTGTAGAAGTAATAAAAACGTCTCGCAATAGCGCCAAGGGGAGATTTCGAAAGGGGTACGGTGCTTGTGAAGTGGTTAAGCTTTTCATTATACTTAGCTCCTTAATGAGGAAAAGGGCGGGCGGGGAAAGTGGATATCATAACTTTTTCCGGCCTCTGAAGAATGATATTTGCGAGGCGGGGTGATTTTTACACGGAGTGTTTTTTGGGGGGATATCACATCTTTTTGTTGTTGAAGTGGGTCATTTTATAAAGAAGGTCTATGCAAAATTTCAAGTCGATTGGTCCGGTTACCCAGGCTGTAGACTCGTCAAAGTTGCCAAAATTAGCCTAAATTTCATTTTTTTGTTTCTAAAAGTTTTTGGGTTGAGATAATGGGTTAAACCTTTCAAAAGGCACTGTCTGATGTTGAAACGAAGCTCTGTGCAAAATTTCAAGTCAATCCGTGAAGGTGGAAATGCCTAACTGATTAAGGAGAAGAAGAACAGGTAAGGGTGAAAAACCGGGTTTTTGAAGTTATATAACTCGGCTCCCTTTAAAGATATCGACTTGAATCTTTCAAAAGGCACTTGCTACACTTGAAACGAAGCTCCGTGCAAAATTTCAAGTCAATCGGCGAAGGTGGAGAGGCTGTAGCCTTGACCGACTGAAAAAAGTAGAAAAACATGGTAATTGGTTTTTGTAGTTATATAACTCGGCTCCCTTTAGACCTAGCGACTTGAAACTTTCAGGGCTTTCTATTATCCACACCAAAAAGATCCATACCAAATTTCAAGTTGATCGGTCTACTAGGAGCCGAGATATGACCAGGATGTTCTGAACGGAAGTGAGAGCCAACGTTAGCCTTCAAACATCTCTTGTATTGTCTACTATGAAACTTATATGTGCATCTGTAGCCTTCTTGAAATAACTGTTATTTTAAGGACCTATGTAAATAATCAATTAAGTATCTCTTTTATTTATCTAACATTTCGCTTAATAAATCTCCTTTGTTGGACCAGTTTGTACCGGTGAGGTGTAGTCCCAGAATCAACAACTTGTGGTTACTCATGACGCATCTTTCGGTTTACACAACTGGAGAAAGGTCATGGATGCGTGTTTGTTACTACAAACATTCGGGTTTTTATCTCGTCATCAACTGGATGTACGTCACCAATAAGTTGGATTCGTTGGAGTTCTTGGAACTAAACGTACCGTATCACAATGAGTGTAATAAATTTACTCGCGTCTAGGCCTTGTGATGATCATATGCACAAACCGTGTGTTGAATATTTACAAGACATCCAATACAGTGGATCGTGTTTATTGAATTCATTTAATCAACTGAAACACCTCCTAATGTACGACGCCTTCCGAAACAGCCGAAACTTAGCCCGTTTCAAGACATGACCGGAACGATGCCTGAAATAATTTTCTTGTCATGAATGTTTGATTGTTTGCTCTCCCGTCTGATATAGCAGGTGATATAACATTTGTTGAGTCTGACGCAGAGAATGTCCTTGGGAACAAGTGTGATCATATAGGCGAAATTTATAATATTTGTTATTAGATTTTGGCATAATCTTAAACATTTTCCTCCTCTAAATAATATATTCGGAATATAATGAGGTCCAAATTGCTTTCGTGAAATCCTTTTTCTTCTGAAATCTTAACCTAGTTTGGGGCACAAAATGATGTGGCAGCATACGTTATGGCAGTTCGCCGTACTAAACGGTTGTTTCTCTCTAGCCATGATTTACAACATCGGTGATATGTTGATATCCCATAAAACTGAACATTGTGCCCGTAATAACGCATAACTCGACGTCATCAATGAATTTATTATGAAGGGTAACATGATGGATGTCAGAGCTCATGTAGATCTCAATCGGTTCAAATTGTGAAGACGTGATTGAGCCACTGAAAGGAAATTATTCACCCTTCGTTCGGGCTCGGGCTCCCGTGTCCGAAATCAATAACGATTCGCCTTGATGTTGGAAAAACATAATGGTCACAGCCGAAGATAGCCATCGAATCACGCTAGAAGACAATTTTCGTTGGAATAATAGTGGGTTCATTAGGTGCGTATTGATGTCATGTTCTTAATTTAATAGTGATACACTACGGCATCGACGAGGTTGCTTTTGTTTGTTATGGGTTCCGAATGAATAGTGGAGAAAATCGACTTATTCACACCTGTTTCTTGTATTTTCACGGTTTAAATGACTGACTTCAATATGAAATTCATTACACTCGATACTGAATCTCTTAATACTCGTAATTGTACAGGGCCGGATCGAGACTTTGTAGGGGAGGGGGGGGGGGATGTAATACAACCCAGAAGAGGTTCACGCCATACATTGTTAACTCCTAGGTGCTACCTGCAATTGAGGTTGGTATCGAATAAAATCTACCAAGAATGTTGAAAAAAATTCAAAAGTATAAATTTATCAAAATCCATTATCAGCAAAGGTTCAATTATGTTCACAATCCCCTTACAAGTACTTGAGGAAGTAGGTGCCAGCAGAGGAGGGAATATGCCACAGGGTTCCACGCATGGACACCATGGGAAAGAGGAAACATGGTTTTCATCGATGAGGCTGATCATCAAATTTTCAAGAATTTTTGAACAACATTGTAAGTACATGGACCCATCAAGGTTCTTACCAAGTGTAAATACGTTTTTGCTGTACCGTTTGGCCGAAAACAGACTGTTTTATGGTTAAGTTTTATACAAGTATTCATTTTGATAATAGTTATTTGAACGTGTCTTCAGATTGTTTTTCTTGTAATTTTTTTTTCGTACGACTATGACTTAGGTATACGTAGTTCCAAATGTTAGAAAATGAATTAGTGGTTGACAGGGTCCATTATATTGTGGCGAAGGGTGGTTTCCGGTTATCGTTTTGTTCGTAAACGACTCCGGGAGGCCTCTGGCTATTAGGAGTGATAGACGATTTGAGTGTGAAGAGATTGCCTCGCTACAAGAGGGTGTGGGAGGACGAAGAGGAGAGAAAAGGGTAATTATTGCGGGTAAACAGGGCAGGGAAGTTATAAAAGGGCCCACGCGACGGTCGAATCAATTTGATGGATGGACCCCCGGAAGAAGGCCTTGGGCCAGAGGTATTGCGAGAAACCACGCACAGAGATAGTTAGCGGCTGAGGGGTTCATGTGCAACATGTGCCTCCTCGTCTTTATACTCGAAACATTTATCACAAAAATTCATCTAGAGATGTGGATGGGGACGATGGCAAGGTAAAGTTATGGCACCCAGGCGACGTGAATCTTCCTTTCTCCTGAGTGGTTCCTTAGATATCAACAAGTTTAATGCGATACATCATTTCCTGTGTGGTGTTGGTGTTATTGTAGTTGGAAGTTGATATTACAGGCGACTCTTGATAATCTGCAACTCGAGGAACCTTGAAAAAGTTCCGATTTATTGAATAGTTCGAAAAATAGCGTATTCGCAGGTCTCTTACAGAACAGACGTTACTTCGATTTAACAATTGACTATGTAGCATTCGAATTAACGAGAGCTCCTAAAAGGACCGAGGTATTTGTTCGAATCATAGAAAAATTCGAATTATTTACGGTAAATGTGGCAGCCTGGAGATTCGGAAGTTTCATCAATTAATTAATAATCATCTTGCAAAAAATCCCCTTCTAGATCGGGAGAAAACTGTAGCCAAAATCGAAAGTATGTGAAAAGACTGAGAAAAAAAAAATACCATGCTAAGGTTAGGAGGTTAGTGATTTCCCTGCTAGCAAAGTGGGACAATTAGCTACTGCAATCGTCACTCTTCTATTTAGTACAAGTAGACGAGTATTATAATACTCTTTGTTCACTGGAAAACCTAACTTGATTAAGTACAGCATTGATGACCTCGTTTTGTACTGAATAGAAGAGTGACGATTGCAGTAGCTAATTGTCCCACTTTGCTAGCAGGGAAATCACTAACCTCCTAACCTTAGCATGGTATTTTTTTTTTTTTTGGTTGTATATGAATATTATTCATTTGATTGAGGGATGGAAAAAGGTGAGTGTAAGAAAAAGGAGCCAAAATGGAGCACATCCTTCAACCCCATAGCATAGGGCTCCCTATACCATTACATGCTGTGATGGTCCCTCACCTCAAAATTGTACTGGGTCCCTTATGTTCATAGTGTCTCAATAATCGTCAACATTTGTGATGAAGTTCTGAAAAAGGGTTCAAAAAGGACCGATGTCCATAATGAGACTATTTCGACAGTCGGTGCTTGTTTCTCTATAATCTCCTGATAAATGTTTCTGAAATGTAGAATCAATGTGTGAGGGGACCAGAAAGTAGAAAGACAGTGCTAGAGAGTTATATTAGTATAATATTATTAATAATAATAATAATTATGGTGCAGATAGAACACCCGTCATTTTGACCGGTATAAGAATCACGGTGCAGACCGAACACCCGTCTTTTTGACCGGTAGAAGAATCATGTTCTAGACGGAAGATCGGTCATAACTGATGACTGCCAACGTTACCAAGAAATCAGACTTAACGCTGAGTGACGAGTGCAAGAAACACGTCGATGCTTCCTCAGGGCTCACATTGGTCCAATTGAAGATGTCATAGAAAGCCAGACCTTTATTGCTGCCGGTCGCGCCACTAGAGGGAACCAGACCCGTCATAATGACGGGTTCATTAATAAAATGGCAACTTTTATATGCTTAAAGTGCAGTATAGTTGTGAACATGTCTGGCTTAGTACTAGTACCACAGCATCACATCACTTTGACTTGTGGTGAAGTTTCTGTTTAGCATAATATCATATTATGTGGGGACTGCTAGTACCTCCTCAGGTACCTGCGGAAGTGAGAGAACAGAAAACAAAGTCGAAAAAAAATCCAGGAACTAGGGTTCTTCATAACCACCCTTTCATAGTTGTTCCGAAAAGTCCTAAAATTCTAGGAGTTTGATGTTCTTCCACGTCTCTACGTGATAGAATATCTGGAAAGAATCCTGATAACAATCGAGGGTTTGATGTTCTGTCTCCCCAAGGCGCACTGATTCGTCGAAAACAGGTTTCTGGAAATGATTCGCCGTGGGACAATCCACCCGGTAAATTATTGAAGGGCAAAGCAATGAATGTCGTAGGTGAGAGAATCCTACCTACCTACGAACAGCTAAAAATGTCGTGAAATGCTCGAAGAGGTTTCAAAAAACTCTCTGACCGCAATCCACTCCAATTTCTTTTGTAAAGAAGTGTACCGTTCCATTCGATGTTTTCAAGCTGTTCTGAAATTATTATTATTATGACAATGCCGATAACTTTGAAATTCGATATGACATACCTAATACGTCAAAGTGTTGTACTACATTTGTGGGTTTGTTATTAGAAAGATAGATACGAAATTAAATGGTGTTCAATGTAGTAATTTGTTAGTACTTAACAAACGATTGTAGTTCCATCTTGTTGAGAAACACGAATGTCCTCCTCCTCATATTCCCGTAACCAATATAAGAGGCACCTATTCACGTGGCTTATAGAAGTAGAGCCCACATATACTGAGTCTTTATTTGCCAGTATTTACAAATTGTAGTCCAGCTTTTATTTTACATGTTCACTTTTATTTTTAGAACAGAGGTTTTTGTTTTAGTTATTTAGAAGTGTTGTGTATTTTATTTATTAATTTCTTCTTTCCTGAAGTGTTGAAGGAATTGTTCAATTTAAATGTTGGTTTTTTTTTCATTTGCTTTACCTTCATTTATATTTTATACACTCTAATGTGATATTTAGTTTCCCATATTTCATTAGTTGTTGGAAATTAATTAAGGACTCCCCCACGCAATTCGGAGCCTGTGCTCCACAGCGTTGGGGTAATTCCCTAACATAATTAAAACTAGAATTGGAGTGTTTCTTTTATAAACATATAAGAAATGTTCATTTTTGTATTATTTATTTATTTTTGGGGATAAATAGAAAGAATGTGTGTGATTTAGTTTGACCGTCAGTAAGAATGATGTTGAGGGTCGGTCAAATGAAAATTGATTTATGTGCTTTATTGATTTATGTGATTTATATTAACGTTTCGAAGAATATATTTCTTCATCTTCAGGGCCTGAAAACAGTTTCATAATATTACCATTAATTAATTACAGTTGTATCGCGAGAAAATTGAACTAGCTAGTTAAGTTGTTACTTCTGTGATCTGGAGGCAAGAACTGTTGGAGTCTAAAACCATTTTATAAACTGTAAGTTACAAAGTATTGTGCATCCTATACACATAGGTACATTTTAATATGAATCATTACTACATTTCCAATATCAACAGTTTTTTAATAACATTTTAATACGTATTTGTACATTGTAATAGCATGTCCAACATATTGTAACGGGTTATTGTCCAACATTTTAATACGTATTAGTATATTGTAATAGCATGTCCAACATATTGTATACTATTCTACCACGGATAATTTCCAATTATTATCGTAGACTCTATTAACCCAGCACAATTTGTCCAGCAACTTTTGTTGTCAACAATGACGTCATTTATCTAACCAAATTGTTTAAAAACTACCTATAACAAAATTATTATCATACACACCATTAGTCCTAGCACAATTTGTCCAGCAACATTTGTTGTCAACAAAAATATAATTTGTCTATCCAAATGTTTTAAAATAACTATAACAAAATTTGCATAACTACCTATAACTAAATAACTATAACAAAATTTTGTCAATTTTCTCACGATACAACTGTAATTAATTAATGGTAATATTATGAAACTGTTTTTAGGCCCTGAAGATGAAGAAATATATTCTTCGAAACGTTGGCACATAAATCAATTTTCATTTGACCGACCCTCGACATCCCTCAACATCATTAATAAATAGAAATTCATTCATTCATTCACACCTTAAACACCTTACACGCTTGCACCATAGTCGCCTGATGGGCAATATTATGTAAATAAAACATTGATTGATTGATTGATTGATTCATTCATTCATACTCCTTTCTCGTCGCAAAAAGTATGAACAATTCATATCGAATATGAGATGAACGTCGAACCGATTAACAAAGGGAAAACAACGCTAAAACGAAATTTGGCACCAACAGTAACTGTAAAAACAGCATTTTGTCGTACATAGATCAGGCACTCAGGCCCTCAAGCGTCGTTTTGACGCACTAGGTTTGACGTACATAGATCAAGCGCTCACGCGTCGATTTGACGCACTAGGTATGACGTACATAGATCAGGCCCTCACGCGTCGTTTTGACGCACTAGGTTTGACGTACATAGATCAGGCGCTCACGCGTTGTTTTGACGCACTAGGTTTGACGTACATAGATCAGGCACTCACGCGTCGTTTTGACGCACTAGGTATGACGTACATAGATCAGGCGCTCACGCGTCGATTTGACGCACTAGGTTTGACGTAATAGATTAGACGCTTAGTAGCGTCTGATCTTTGTACGTCGAAACGACGTCTGAGTAGCTCTAAAGGCTAATTTACACTATTTCAGTAACAGGTAGGGTAGAGTGGTAGAGTGTAAGCAATACACCCTACTCCTGTACGTTCCATTTCAGTAGAGTAGCGTTCACTCTACTAACCAGTAGAGTTCGCTCTACTAACTAGTATCTGTGATCTGGAGGCAATAGCTTCCCACGTTGGAGTCCAACTCCACCTTGTACACTATTCAACTACTTCCCTGATGATGGAGAAAAAAATGTCCCAATGTGTTGCAGACTCGTATGCAAGCATTTAGTTTTTCTCATCCATTTCCACATTTCAAAATTCCACACTTTCTTCCAACCTTACCATATCATTCGTAATTAAACTCTTCCACCAAAAATGTTCTATAACTCCAGTCTTTTATATTTCGTCGAACATTCTCGAAAGGATACTACATTTCAAAAATTCTCTGGTCAAATATCCGTTTTATGGGTCATATTTATGGTCAAAATAACATGAGACACATCTGCCGCGCATCTGACTTCCATATGATGAATTTGAAGGGTCGTCGGTATTCATCATTTCATACTGTATACATCCTTGATAGGTAAATGTGATGTGTTAGGCGTCACAAATTTCTGTTCCCCAAATAGAAACTATTGTCTAGTAGGAGAAAAAAAGTTGTAGACCCCAACTTCGACGGCTTGACGTATGTCATTTCGATCAGGGGATGGCCGAGGTGAAATAGTTGAAGAGGGCAGGCGGTGAGGGGGATGTTAAACACGTAAAAAAGTAGGAAGAGACGACTGTGTTTGTTGTCAACCAATTACCGGGCGATTGTCATGAAAACGGTGAGCGGACGAGGGGCGCATCTTTGCTGTGGCATCCTCTTTTTATTCAAAACAACTTCCACTAACCAGTCGGACGGGCTTCATCTCATTAATACGAAAAATGGCAGCCATTCTACGTTTCGGAGGGCGAATCAAAGGCAGATGCGGGGGTGAAAAATCCGGGTGCATCCTCGAAAAAATTCAAATCAAGAGCGTCGCGGTATCTGAAGGTGGAAAAATCGGAGGGTTCCGGAATTCTGGTCGGGCCGAAGGGTGAGCGCCAGGTGCGTTGAGAGCTCGACGTGGAAGCGGGAAATAATCGGAAAGGACGGAAGTCTGTTGCGCGCAATCACGCTATGCGATAGCCGCCGCACTGATATTCTCACAGTCCTTTGATTGACCGCTGCCGATTACCGGACCACATGTTGAATTTTAAATGGGCACAGGGCGCTCGATACTTCACGAAATCACTCGATCCGCTTGAATTAATTAATAGCGCCGAACACCGACTTCTGTCAGTATAATCGCATAGCGCCGTACGACTGCTATGATTTATGAATGTTGTAGTGGAAAGAAAAGTGTGAGAATCAGCTGAGAGATGTGTCAATGGGCAATTCCATTGGGTCCGAAAATTTACAATAGGACAGTATTTTTCGGTCAAGGAACGTGTGAAGATTACGAAAATAGCATGAGTTGATCAGTTTTTTCGTTAAGTTTGGTAGGAAATGCAATCAAAACTAGTACTTGTTCGTACTGTGCGCGCTGAAACATTGACGTCATCGGACACCTCAAACGAGGATGGATAGGCAATATCGTTGTTGTAGTATCCACGATGTTTCAAGAAAAATGATCCATGCATTCGCGTCACTCCATCTTTGCGTCACTCCAGCATTCTCGATCTCTATTCTGCATTATCTCTTGACTATCGCCGTTCACCATAACAAATTGATTGGTAACAAGGATTGAACCTTCCGCACGCCACAGGAATCCATGGATGCTTTTTGCATGGGATAGCTTCATGATCTAGTATCCATAATGGTGACGTCTTAACGTCACACCCCGGTCACTCGTCCGGCGGTTTTTTCAAACTGCCAATTCTTTTATTTTCCTAAATTTTTGTGAACATTTTCTTGGCGAATGGACCCGATTTTCGCTAATGACAAGGTACTTTGGAAAAAAAAAAAAAAAAAAAAAAAAAATTGACTGGAATTGCCCATTGGTATTCGTAGTAACCAACCATATAGAACTCGTTTTAACCCATTGACCTCTGAAAGTCTATGGTGACCGGCGGAGGGGGGATTCCCCAGTAGTCTAGACAGAGTAGAATACCCCTTAGTAAGCTTGTGGGAGTACTGTTTTGATTTTTTCATGGTCCAAAATCGCAATATTATTATTGGCGAACAATCATTCAAAGGGCTATCCAAAAACTAACGAAAAATTAGTTGAAATATTCAACATTTCACTCTTCAAATCAATTGCCAGTTTAAAACTTGTCAGAATAAAACTTGATAAACACACACACGTTCAAATAAATAAAATCACTGTACAATGAACAGTGTACATCATATTTAGGTACTTAATCGAAATATAGGTTGTGTCTGATAGTATTCAAGGTACTGCGTGGTATGGCTCCATCCTATCTCCGAACTCAATTTCCAATGGGGGTTCGCTCTACTCATTGGCTTGAGCGTTTCAGGGTTGCGGTACGCAGGTTTTTTAAAATTTAAATTACATTCCCTTGACATAAATCTCTTCTCATACCCCTTTCTTTTCCTATCTACTTTAATTTGTATTTACTTCCGTCCTTCCTTCTTTTTTTCTATATTTTATTGTATTTTTATAACGTCATTAATCTTAAGTCATTTGATGTACACTATGAGGGACTAGTCCTATGTAC
The DNA here is from genome assembly GCA_963920205.1 of Stenodema calcarata. Lineage (NCBI taxonomy): Eukaryota > Metazoa > Arthropoda > Insecta > Hemiptera > Miridae > Stenodema > Stenodema calcarata. The sequence goes on along the minus strand of OY986049.1, from coordinate 26,342,713 downwards.
AATAATTTTTTTTTCAATTTCAATTTTCAATTTTCAGCTCTGAAAAGAACACCACGTATTTTTCAGACAATTATATGTGTAGGGTAGTAGCTAACAGCCTCTTCCAATCAATCCATAAGAAGTTCTCAGTATAAAAAATAGTTTGATATTCAGCCATTAATTTCTCTTACGTATTCTGTGGGGGGAGAGGGGGGGGGGGGGGTCAGCCCACCCGAGATCCTCCTTAGTTCCGCCTCAATGACATCTTCAAGATCATATACCTGGACAAAGTCAATTACGTATCGTTACCACCACAACAAAGGCATGAATCTGCAATTTTGTCTATGTCCACTCAAATGCACCTGATCGATATGAATGAATTTTCTGTGAAATTCCTTTTTTGGACAATAGTACCACGAAAAATCACATTTTCAAACTATTACGCTACGATGATGAGAGACAATAATAACAGGTTTACAAACAAACAAAAAATTCCGGACTATTTGATCTCTAATCTCTAAACATAGGGAAGTGCCAGTCCATCATCTTTTCACGGAGCCGCTATCCTATAATCTTCGATTATGCCTTGGTGGGCAATGTGTTGCCGCGCATACTGACGATCTGTGGTCTGGGAGTTTACTTTGACAGTTTATCTTTTTGTTACCACCTAGATCCCATGAAGATTTCTACACTTCTTTGCTTTCAAATCGGGAACCCCCTGGGCAAACTTTGAGGCGGCCACCACCATGAGGGTGAGTGGGTTGATGCTCCTGGAGAGCCGTAGGAAACTCATGGATGCACTGTTCCTATAAGCTGGTCCATAACAAGATTGACGCTCCTCACTTGCTCGAGGCTCTTGGATTCTATGTTCCTCCGTATCCAACCCGCATTACACCCACATTCTATGTACCCACTTCTGCCACTAACTACTCGCTGAATTCACCGTTGAACAGTATTCAAAGAGAATTCAGCCAATTGAATGTGGACCTGTTTGGTTCGGCCCTTCTTCCCTGGCGGCTTTGAACCCCCCTTGATGATCTTCGGCTTTTATGATGTTTTAATTATTTTCAACTTTTTATACCTACAGTATAATTTATATTTTGCTATGCAACCTTTTCAAAAACGCTTGGATATATTTATTTTTCATTCTTTATTACTTACTAATACTTATATTATACTTATATACTTTCTCTTGTAAATTGGGCATCTGCCCGTTGAGTTTTGTAAATAAATAAATTCGTATCAGTTATATTGTTCATAAATGCTTCAACGTAAAACAAAAAGAGACAATAAATTCCCTAAAATCGCGCTTTCAACAGTAAATTTCAAAATTCTCCGGGATAGTGTCCCCTTCCAGGTTAATCACTCCTCAAATTAAAATCCTATTTACGCCACTGGTTGTATTTCATTTTAACCTTTTCCTTCTGTTGAAACATCGTACGTAAATACGAGTACGTTGATCGAACTTCTAAACGCCATTGCCTGACTACGAATTTCCTCTCATCCATCAAGCGTCCTATGAAAAATTTGTGTTGCTTTCCTTTACGCCCCAATTCGCTCTCAAGGATATTTTCTAGGTTTCAGGCTGCAGTTGCTCCCTAGGGCGCCCCGTGTAATTCTAATTAAGTTGTGTCCAATTTACTGTTCCCTGTCCTCTTTTCAATAAACACACAAACAACGATGCGCCATTGAGGCACTACAGTATTAAAAAGGTGAGAGATGGATGGGCTTAACAACCTGAAATACGAGCGTAGAAAATTTTTCTAGATCCGAAATTATATTTATTATAGAGTAAGCGTAGCAGTATTGGAAAACAAATCCATATTCACCAAGAGAATGTGTTATGAACAGGGTGTCGGCATAGCCATTGAAAATATAGCAAAGTATTGGGGCTTATAACAGCGGTGTTTACGGAAATGTTATATTGTTGGTATTTGCTCGTCTAACGTTATGGTGTTCTACCATATTTCCAAAGGCTTGACAATGTCATACAGGAGTTCATATCACAACGTGAAAAACTCCTGGTTCAAGACGTGAATATCCATGACCTTTCGATTTGTTTCATTGTTATTCTACAAGTTTCCCACGATGCATCAGAGAGTTTTCAATATAAATCAGTTAAAATACTCCCATGTCAACCGAGTGCGGGGTGTTAAATACTCACATGACGCAACATAGGGTGAATAATACACTCAGGAAACATACGTTATGATGTGAAACCAAATATTGAATTTAATCGTTCATACCTAGTAAGTGCATGAGGGGGTTGTAAGGTTGGTTAATTGCATTCATGACACCATGTTCACGAATTCATGATATTATGGTAACATTTGTACAGTTCATTGGAAAAGAATAATTCAAATGGGGGTCATCTTATGTTTCAGAGCTGTCAAATGAGAATGTTTACGACTGACCAGAGCAATCAGAACAACAACTTGAATGGTAAGTAGACCTGGAACTTGAAAAACTATGTATTTAGTTCAAGTGTGTCTAAAATTTTGTTATCAACACAATCGACTTTGAAGGGACTGGAAGAACCTTACCAAATAAGTTTAAGATTGCCCATATTTGAATAAGATGTTTCAAACGTCACATTTTACATAAAACTAGGTATTTTTTTTCGAAAATTCGCCCTTATTGCCATGCTGCATGACATGAACTTTTTTCTTTCTTTCAGACTAACTAACTAAAAACAGACGTGCTAAAACACGAGCCGAACAAACAAACAATTGGAGGGGTAGGTATTTAAGATTCTCTCTATAAACTTAATGGCGGAATATTCAGTATAATTCTTTATTAGACCGGAAAACAATATCTTGTTGTGAAATTAGAAGACTACCAGAACACACTCTTCGATAGAAATTACTATCAAAAATTGACCAAGTATTTAATATTAATTTAGCTCAACGAAAATAATAAATTTGTGTTTGTTTGTTTTTGCTGGTTAACTACGTCCATTTATTCTAATTTAAATCGGGCTCTGCACCTTTGATGTCACTCAGCTGGCTCAAAGCGTGAAGGCCGGTCCACAACTCTTCTTTGTATCCTTGCAATTCAGCTCTCAGCTTTTCGTCAACACATTTCAAGTAGTGTTCGGAACTGTTCCAACCTGAAGATTCTTGATCTTTCTTTCTACCCGCTTCAATACTTTCGTCAAACCAGACGTTTTTCTTCGAACTCCCCTGTTCCGATTTCTCTTGCGATTCCCAGAGATGTTTGATGGTCTCCAACCCGTTCTTGTAGACGAGTTCTACCTGCTGTTTCAAATGATGAATGTACAAAGTAGTGGCTTTCGCATGACCGATTTGTTTGGCTGTTTCAAGCATAACAGCCTGGTTTTGCGCTTGTTTCAATGAGACCTCTTCGTGGATCTTGTGCCAGATTGAAATCTTTTCCAAGTCGTTGTTATGCTTCCGTTGAGCTTCTGCTAATTCAACCATCATGTTTTTTTGAGTGACCGCCAACTTCTCGTTTTCACTCTTGAAAAATGCATTCTCTCTTCTCAGGCGTCCAATGTCCACACGCAACTCGTTTATTTGCTTCTCGGAATCCTGTGAAGTTTTAGTAACAGCGTTTAATTCGCTCTGCACCTTGTGAAGCACAATCTTCAAATTCTCCAACTCACAGCCAACCGTCGATTTTTCACTCTTCACTCTCACGATTTCTTCCGATTGCTGAACTGCTTGCACCCTTTTCCTCTCTAATTGCAGCAACATTCCTCTTAGCTCTTCAAACATATCGTTTAATTGATCTTCGTTGTCAGGGTCAAAGGAAAACGCCATTTTCTCTTCTGTTGGTATTAGCTTTCCCAACTTCTGTAATTAACATTTCGAAAACTATTGTTAGAAACTATAATTAGAAACTATTTAGAAATTAATACTTACAACCCGTGGTTATCAAATAAGGAGGAGATAGGGAGTCAAAGAAGTTAATTCTATGAAATTCTCAAGCTCAAATTCTCAAAGATCCAATTTGGTCAGTCAGAAATACTGAGGTTTAGGCCACTTTCCCTACCAAGTTTTCCAAAAGCGGTTGGGCAATGTTTATCCTGAAAAATAGCTGAGTAAATGTAAGTACATTACACAGTAAATGTAATTACTCATTACTCAGTAAATTAAAGTACATTACGCAGCCCCACAAATGAAAACAATATCAAACTCCGGATACCAGAATATTGTATTATTAGACACTGAATCCGAATCTGAGGTTCAAATAACTACAAATACCCCAAATTAATTCGCCAGGGGAGTTGGGGGGGGGGGAGGTTACCCTTAAAATTTCAAAATTGAAACAGTAGGGTAGAGTACCTAGGGACATTTTTTTTTTAAATATTAAATTTACCCACCGAAAACGTGATTATGGCCAGATTTCGCATAAAAATTGTTAGGACAACTCATTGGCTCCACATCCATGGTGTCCTTATATTTTTAGGAACTCATAATGCTGGATAACAGCACATTTAAAAAAAATTGAATAATATCATGTTCCTAGGTACAATGCCTGCATGTACCTAGGGACTCTATGAATTGAACCTGGGGACACCCTATCAGAGATAAGATTGGCTATTTTCACGGTAAAAAATATATTTTCAACACAAAATACTCGTATAATATAGTGGTTAATAGTCTTCAACATAGGTATCACATTATTCATTTTCTACCTCCAATTTGGTACGAGCGCCTTCCTTACTCCGAGGCATATGAAATGAATGATTGAATGAATTTTTGAAATAGAAAGAAATTAGATAATGAACTAGAGCTGATAAAATGGTTTCTTGTACCTAGGGCCATTTCTATCCCTAGGTACGATCCGAGTTATGTCCCTAAGTACAAGATTTCTATATTTGGTAAAACTCGCAGGAGCTCAATTCCAGTGGTATAAAGAAAAACCACGGCACTAATTGTTAGGGAGAACCTAACCATGATATAGAATTCAAAAAATAATTCAATATTTTACTTACTGGTAATGGGGTACGTCGCCAAAAGTTTTGATAATGCGACAAGCTACCAGCTCCAAATATTCACCAGTTAGAATCAGCGGTGGGCTCTTATCAACGGTAACGAGGTTCTCGACATATTGTGCTCAAACTTCATAATGTGGCGGGCAACAATATGTTTGAGTCACGTTTTACCCAAGTTGGGGTTTGTCCCTAAGTACAAGCGTCCCTAGGTACCTACACGACTCTACCCTACCTACCTATGACAAGTGACACCTCATTTCATTATGGGTAATTCCCCCCCCCCCCCCCTCCAAATTCCCTAAGCGAATATATTTGGGGGTTTACGTCTTTTTTGGACCTCAGATTCAGATTCGTAAAACACATTTGATTTTGTTTTTCATTTGTGGGGCTGTGTTATAAATGGAATTCAGGAAAATAAATTATATTTTGGAATACACAATTAGAATACAGTAGAATTCGGGCTATCCAGCTGTATGTCACTATGATGATATCACTGTTGAAGGCTCTTCACTTTTATTTTTGGAGGTCATAATTCCAACTAGAATCTACGTCCTCAAAGAAGGTTTATGGAATGCAATTTCTTCAAAGTGTTGACTCATCAAAAAATTGTTTCCAAAAATACCGCTCTAAAACACTCAAAAGAATGTTGCGAGGTAATGTGTGACAGTACAACATGATTGGAACATTATGAGAAACTGAAGATCAGTAAGCTATGCGGCTACTCTGAATGGGATATTTGTTGAAACAAACTAATCATCTTCAGTTTTCGATTAGTTTTCAGTCTTCGATTAGTACTAATAGATAATATCATCTTACCTAATATCATCATAATATTAGCTTACCTCGAATACGATTGTTCAGCCCCAGCTGTGAACTCGTAGTGAGTTGATAACGCGCGAACGCCTGTCGGTATCTCTTATCAGAACTATTGTATGGGAGAGGCAGTGCGTAGAGAAGGAGTAAGATCCGTATTACTTCCGGATGCGTCAGCTCCTCCTCCCTCGGCTGCTCCGCCTACTCAATCACTCCAAGATTTCAACCATATTATTCAACTGGCGGAACGTCGGCCCAACTCATCACCCTTTCACTTGGTCGTGTTATTCCAACATTACATCATTTTTACCTCGAATAATTCGATTGTATTCTTAGATACTGTCGTTTGATCGTATTATTATATCGTGTGACGACATGAATAGTTCCTCATAGAGGGTAGTAGGTTGAATTCTGATATTTTCTCCGAATCGAAACTTGGGAGGTACCAAGTTTTGAAGTTCGTACGAACTAACATCTAGGAAGAGGGTCAAAGGTTTTCGAAAAAAAAGAAAAGATTTCTAAAAAAAAATTGATTATTTTTTTACACAACATGACATGAGTTTGAAAAACTTCGAACGGGAAGTGGGTCAAAAAAAGTTTTGAAGTGACCAATGTCAGCGTACATTGATAGAGGCCGGCGCCATAAGCGTCTCCTACTTCCTCGGCGAACTGGTCTCCAAATCTCCTCATCACTGATGAGTCATCAGTTGCGTCTTCCGGATTCTGCTTCTTCTAGTTATTGTCATCATTGTAATTTTGAGTCTTTCCGTGAAGGCAACAAGTCAGAAGATCAGGGTTGGCCAAGCTAGTGAATACTCGTATAGGTTTTATGGACTGCATTACTGCTGCAGGAAGATGAAAGTGGTTAGCATGCTGGTATTCTCAGAACTCACACATTTTCTTGGGGGGGGGGTTTCGGTTGGAACGAGGCATTTTGACGAGACACAAAGCACAACACCCAGATGGAGGTAAAAAACAACAAGATGGAGGTAAAAAATTAGGTTTGTATTGTAGTATTATTCTTCTTCACATTCTACTTTTATTGTCTTGATCATGCCCATAGCAGACATAGTCGGTCTCAAAGCAACAAAGTTCAGTTTGGGAAAGTCACGAGTCCGATGCATGACGTCAGGGTATGAACATCGTTCACTTTCAGCAAATCACGTTTTTTGGCACTTGTGTTCCTTCTTCTCTGGTTCTTCTCAACCGATCGGCTTGATGTTTTTTTCAAATTTACATCAGCACCTATTAAACTAACGCTGCCATGGATTTTGCGTATTTTTCACAAAAACATTATTGAAATGCTGCCTGGGTCCTAGGCTTAAAAGCCTGAATTTGGAGGTTTTTTCATCAACTTCAGCCTTTTTCCATTTCATAGTTCTGGGATACCCATGGTAACGTTTTTAGAGAACTATTTGCTTGACAATATAAAAAAATCAAGGCAAAAGTTTCAGTACAGCGCGAGAAAAAGGAACATGAAGATGACCCTTTTGCAATATAATTTCAAAATTTGAACCTACCCTTGAGTACTTGTCCTTCTATTGCTTTATTATTGAACTTCTTTCTTACTTTGCCGTTAGGGAAGAAGAGGCTACCGTATCATGTACATCACACGTGGAGGGCCAAATTTCGTTAGTTCTTTGCTAAACTGCATCTGCCCAAAGACCTGTTCATGCACTAGTAACTAATTTGAAGTAAACCTGCATACAGTATTGTTGTGAATCCGTAGATTACCAACGGTAGTGGAAGAGTTTCTGAAGAGTTCATGTGGATAATCGCAGTGTGTTTCTTGTTTTGTTGAGGTTAGAAACATAGGCATGCGGTTACACCTTCAAAGTTCATCCTGACCATCTCAGCTTATGTTTCAATAGTTGTGTTTTGGGTTTAAACGGGCAATATGACGTAAACTGTACGAAAATTCTTTCGAAGAAAAAAACAAAATAAAAATGACTACTCATTGACGAGGCGTCTTGCCGCAGGAACAGGGGAGCCCTGTGGTAGCAGCGAGGGAACTTGTAACAGTTGGGCTGTTGACTCAGAGACACCTGCTAAGTCAATATTTGTTTCACATCCCACCTCATCACGATCTCCCACTTGAGGCCCACCAGTCATCATCAATATTCATAACAGCCGCATTCATTACTTATTCCGGTCTCTGCCGACATGACTTACTTTTCTACGCAAGAAGTTCTGATTTCCGGCGTCCGTCCACCATCACCCAAAGGAAAACTCTATCGTGTCAACTAGAGTATTAGGTGACCTTTTCTGTTTACAGTAGAAACTTTCAAAATGACCTGTCCCTAGAAAGCAAAAATGAGTTTGTGACCCAAACAGACGGTAATCAGATAACGGATTTCCAGACGCTTTGTTGTTGATCCACACCATTATAGGTAGGATATATCGGTGCTCCTCTACTAGACAAACAATCCTGGACTAACATTTTAGCACGTATTCATTAACACGCTCTGCTGCTATATTATTATAGTGAATGTATTATTTAACACTGATTAGGGAGTAGCAACCTCTCGTGGCTGGTTATTTGATTTCATCCAGTGGTAAGAGCGCCTTTATCTATGTGCAACCCTGAGTTTCGGGGCAGGAGCCGCCACTGGTATATTGATACAACTTTGTGAACTCATACGTTGAGCGCCTATCAGTATTTCAACGATGTCACTCAGGAAAAGTATTGTTCAGCAATTTCAGGTGCGAAACACAACAACTTCTCCTCCCAGCGTCAATGTGCCTATGACTTTTAACATGGTCACAAGCTGTAGAGAGAAGCTAACGAGGGCCCGTGCCCGGTTTACTCAACCGTAGGCTGCCAGTGTTTTTCTGGTCTCCACCCAGCAAATCGACGTCTTCTCCACGTCCTCTACGCGTTAGCCAACGTGACTGCACCGCTTCCTACTGACCAACGAAAACTAGTTGCATTTTTTCTACCGATTCTCATCTCTGGCCATGAAGAGAGACATTGCATTCTGCAGGATCATTGGGCGTCATAATTTGCTTACTTTCAACATTGAATAATATTTTTGATGATCAACTCTTCGGAGCATGACACGAAATTTCGACATTAGAGAAAACAACCACTGTGAATCATATTATATCATCTTTTCAAGTGTGCTAATTATTATGAGGAACATGTATCAGCAAACACTCAACGGAAGGAAACCGTATCTATCCTCTTCACTTGCAGAATTCACTATTGTAAATGGAAGAAGCAAAGGTTGAATGGTGGTAACGCTTGACGGTTTGGTTCGTTTAATTGGTTCTCCCTATCAAATGGCGACATTATCCCATTACCCATTAACGACAGAATAGAAGTGATAAGGCAACAAACAACTAACAAATAATGTATATTTGAGCATTTTATGAAGAGCGAATTGTAAGGTACCTTCCTCTTATTGTATCAAGCCATGATATTGACGTTCTTTCGAGTTACCATAGGAGAAAACTAAAGTTAACAGGTACTTTAGGTCTTCAATCGCATCTTATCAATTGGGAAAGTAATTCATCTATGGAGAGGGAGTTATTCATTTGCGAGTGCATTCAGTTGAGAGATGAATAAATAAGTCAAGCAAGAACGTGAATAGACTAAGCTATTTAACAATTAAGCAACCAAGGTAGTAAAGTTCTTCATCAACTCACCTGATTACTATACTACGAGTACTATGGAGCCTCTACAGTTTGATATTGCATATCAAACATCATTTATGCGAAAACCCCACCCCAATCCACCTGCTAAACTCAAACACTGTGTTATGATGTTAATGATCAGGATTTCCCTTCTACCTCTTATCAAACCGCTGGTCAGTCGAGAGTTTGTGGTTGGGGTTTGCGGGTAGGTAGATTAAGTTGGTTTAGCATGTTGAACATTGTTGCTGTCGAGAATTCGTACAGATTTTGAAACTGTACCTATTATTCACCCATGGAGGAGAATAATGTTGTTATTGAGTCATCCATGCGTTCTGCACTCAGCAGTCCATTGTGCCCATCACTATTGATATTCCCGACATAAGTTTGGATGAATACTTAAGTCCTGACCGCATACTTACTTTCTACTACTCGATAGTCAAGTGTTGCAGATGTCTTACTGCTGAATGAATCGGATTGAAGAGCAAGTTTCTTTCCCTATTAGTACTGAAAATTGCAGATGAAAGTCACTGATGCCGCTTTTGTTTCGGAGGTCGCGGACTCTCTAAAGTCACGAATCTCATATGAAGTGTCGAAGCGGACATCCAGCGAGACGTTGATGGGTGCTGTTTTACATGGAGTTTCCCAGCTGGACCGACGGCCTTGCCTCACGAAATCACAGCAGTCATGTTGTGTTCGCTTTTTTTCTCTCCACTCGTCGACCCCTTCAAATGAAGACTCATGCATGAGGTTGTACGTGTGTGAGGCGGGGGGGACCCCACAAAAACGTCCCGTCAGAGTCGAGATTATATCGCTCATAGCTTCTAAGAACAATGTTTCAAGGCTCTCAAAGAAATTATCCGCCTCCCGAATGGCTTCTCCTTTTTATGGACGCGTATCTCTGGCGGGTTGTCATTTTTCACGCGTTCGACCTTTCTTTTGAACAATTTCTGGAGCAATTTGGCAATTCTTTCGCGTTCATTTCAGGATTTTTCTAAATAACTTAATGCCTGTGAAAGCCTCTTAAAACACAGAAATTCTCCAGTCATCTTAAGCACCATCTGTGTACAATCAGTATGTTGATGTCCATACAAACATATCAAAATATTTAATATCCAACAGATTGATACAAGTAAGCACATTGGAACAAGGTTTCTCCCAATCAGTTTTCAGATTCCACCAATTCACATTACCAGGTTGCTGCCATATATTTCCCTTAAGACCATGGTTGTAGCATAAAGACTGCAGGCGATCCATGGTGAGTGTACGATGAAGGCTGCCGCCGTCCGTCTTGTGCATCAGATCCCACACCCTCGATGGGAATTCAGCACATTTGGGTTTGGTACCACCAGCTCCAACTGCAACATGAAGACCTCTTAAGAAGGATCCTGGAGCTCAATATGCCACCATTCAATTTATCATTCATGATTTACACTGTTTAAGATCGTGAAACAGAAACAAAAAACAAAAATACATCATGGTCCAACCGAACCTTCGTATTTCGTGAATCATTGCACCATCCGACGTCGAAAGACATTCAAATTACTTTACTACGTACATCACAGTTATTAGTGCATCACTATCACTATTACTTTATGAGTGTGTGTGATTTAGTTTGACCGTCAGTAAGAAAGATGTTGAGGGATGTCGAGGGTCCTCGACATCCCTCAACATCACTATTACTTTAATACACATAATCATAATAATCATTAATACACATAATGTGTAATGTTGGACGATATCAGATTTTGACTCGGTTTATATCTATATGACTCGGTTCATATCTACATTGAGAAAAATCCCCGGTTTCATCAAAAGTGGGCACAAAGGATGGTTCGATTAGCATCAGTCATTTTAGAAATGCAAAACGGGTCAAACCTTGATATGATATTTACTCCCATGTATAGACTCGTGTGAACTCAACTAAACAATTTCAATTAAAGGAAACACCACCGTTTTCCGAATGCCATAAAATAACGTTTCTGCAGAACTTCTTTTTCTGTCCGTCGTGCCCCCAGAGGAATCAGCCGACCACCCGCGCCGCATGATAGCTAACTGTTCTTCCCTCATCAATCATTCCACGTCGATTTTGAGACTTAATCTCCATTTTTACGGTCTCTTAGCGAAAAAGTTGAAATTAAAACGAGATGGATCGGGCACAAGAAACGGAATGGTAAAAACCCTCCCAAGACAATCAAGTGCCTCGGAAATCTCCTTTTTCAAACGTATTTACTGAGAACGCGATATTTTTATTGGTCTTTTCTGGATATTTATGGAACGTTTTATTATAACGACTTGTCATTCGTAAGTGCTTTCTCCAGATGTCGTTCCTGATGCAGGGGCTCACATTTTGCAATAACAATTCATGACTTTGCTCTTTTAAGTGATCAATGCATCGTATATATAACTATTTTAAAGAACAATTTGATATTACTGGAACACCAATAATATCGTTGTTCTTCTCTGGTTTTAGACCAACATTGGGATGATGAAATGTCATACTTATATCAATTGAGTACACATGGAGCCTTCCGGGGGTTTTGAACGCCGTGTGCGATTTCCTGGTTTTCAAAGCAGAGATTTCCCGAAAGGCCAAATCAGATGTTTTCAAGTTTTGGGTGGGTCAGTAGAGGATTTTTTACAGAATTGGGAGATTTTAATGGACGGCGGAGATTTGTTTTACGAGGTCGCCTTCGGATACACTCAAATATTCAGGAGGTATTTCATCCCCGTAGATCAACGAATTCATTCGTATTGAACCGAGATTGGTTTCGAGTACAATTTCAAATTAGAGCGTTCCAAATCAAAGTTAAACATTTCTCTTCTCTATGCATGTATTTTTATTACGTATTATTGTTGATGATCAGATCGGATGAAGTGATTTTTAGGTTATTTGGAAAATTAGCTCGTTTGGTCACGGTGCATGACTGGATCGTTTCATTTAATTTTTCCGTAGCATTCGTGAGGTCATTCCTGATGTATGAAGGGCCCTCAACAGACAATTTGAAGTCGGTTAATGGGAAGGCTACAGCCGTCCAGTCGTTATGAAGCGGGGTGGGCTGTAAAAGATTTCGAAACGTTTACGAATGGCATTAATTTTCGTGTTTATAGGGTTGCAAAGTGAAAACAAATATTGATGTAAATCATCCGGCTTAACGAACCTTTCGGAGGAATATTTACTCGGTGTAAAGTACTTTCGGTCGTCGCAATAGTAAATGGAATTTCCTTTCCGTTATGAGAAATGGCAAGGTGCGTCTAGACCCCAGCCAACAATATCACTCTCTTAAGTCGTCATCCACTCACACCGCATAATTTCACTCCCATCGCTCATTTTCGTTACGTATACCGTAAGCTTCTGTTGGCCCCCCCAAGTCCTATTTCACCTAACAGATGGTTCATCACAATCCAAAGCCGACAACACGAACACTCTCGACGGACCTGCCAACCTAAAAGAACCATCCAAGAAAATTATTATTATTGTTATCTCACTATAAGTAACGAAGTACTGTTACAAGAATTTTAACATGGAACATGTTTTTACGGGCGTGATTCGGTTTGTAACCAAACCCCCCCCCCTCCCCGCAGCCATCTTAAGCTGGGTACGCACTTGCAACAAACTGCCGCTCCGCTCATCCAAACCGATCCAAACAATTCGACGAACAAGAGGTCGTAACATCGTAGCGCTTTGTAGCATCGCTCTGTATCAAATTTGATGCGCGTGGGCAATCGAAAGAATTGACTACTCATGGCACCTCAGCAGCAAGTGGCTGCAGCGGCGTACATTTTGCTTTCGCATTTATTTAATCGCAGGAACAGAAAACTGCGTTGGTGGATAACGAGCTTATTTGCAAACCGAGGACAATCTAGTCGAAGCAGCCTGTTGGCTGATATGAAGTTTCAGGAGATCTGTGGCCACTGCAAGAATTTTGCCCGCATGTGACGGATTATGAATTCTCGCTACAAAAGATAGTTCCAAAAATAGCAAAACAGGACACGAACTTTTAAAGAGCCATTTCCGTGCAAAATAGGCTCGCTGTGACCTGCTGTTTTTGTCCACAGGTGACTTTTTCAAGAGGCGTGAAGTGTTCAACAAATATATATTTTTAAATATCGATACAGATGGATATGGCGATACGAAGAAAATATTAAAATGTAAAGTTCTGACCAGTAACGGATGGACAAGGGTTCATGCCGAATTAAAGAAGTTCTGACAAACGAGTGGAAGAAAAACACCTAGTGATTGAAAATCAATACTCTCGCTGGTTTAGCTTAGTTTTGTTGAGGTAACAAAGTTGCAGGAGCACAGGAAGCTTAATGATTGTCAGAAGCAACACGAGCCAGAAGCGGAATTATTTATTGCAGAACATCGGGCATGCAATGAATTGCGGTAATCTCCAGTTTTGAGTTCAAGGATTGAAGTTCAAATTTGAAAACTGTCAAATTATCTGATAGGGACGAATTGTCGTCAAAGTAAGTACGTGAGTAACTCGGGAGTGCAATGCAGAATCCGCAGGACCAGTGGATGTAACGTAGAAGAACTAGAGGTTAGACACGTCTAGTAACACACTTCTACTCGTATCATCCAATAGGAGTCAAAGTTAGGCTCATCTAGCTCTTGTCAGAACTTTCCTAACGATAGATACAAAACACAGAGAAAGTTGACTTGAATTTATATTGTTGATAGGAAGTTGTGTCTGTATATAAATGTCATGTCTTCTATCTCGTTTAAACTGAGCACCTTGAGAGAATAACTAGGCTCACCGAGTCATGGAAATGGAGATGGAAATATATCGACTTTTCAGATCACACTTCAAAAATGTCGTGAATTCCTCAGAAACCTAAACTTACTGATTATTTTTGACTCTACTGGAAAATTTCTACAGCTGTCGCTGAGATTTATTTTCCATCCGCAAATTCTATTTTGAGATATTTGCCGGTCGACTTGACGGGAAACGTCCCTTTGCTTTCTTGTCCTATTTCACGGTTTATGATTCTAAAAGCTTCTAATGTGACTCTCGAGCCCAAAGCACGCTCGGCCGGAACGCACGCCCCGCGGGCGACCGATGTGTCGTCTCGCATCCGTTTGTTTATTAGCGTTTTACTAATTCGCTCATTTGTTCTACAACCCTTTGGCGACAGCAGTGGTGGAAATATAGAAGGCTTTTCCCCGTTTTATTCGATTGCCCGGTTTCACGGACGGACGAGCTCCCGGGTAGATCCCCAGTTTCTTTGATGTGGCCGAGTTTTCGCTCGTTTTACCCCTTGAGAGAGTTGAAAAAGAGAGAAAAAATGTCTTTTGGAAGGCGAAATCAAATCATCTAGAGGCTTATACGCTTCTGAGGTTCATTCTAGAGAAAGTCTTTTGATGGCTGTAATCTTATCATACAAACTCCGATAGTCAGGAAATAATTACGTTGTTCCCAATTCGGCCTATTTAACCCTCGAAATTCTCCCTTCGCGTGGGATTCAATTACCACCGGGTCAGGACGTTATTCGGAATGATATGCGATTTCACGTGAATGCACACCTGCAATAGTGCTTTTCAAACGTTTTGGTTCGATGTGTTCGGCGGGCGGCTGGGGTGTATCTGTAATGACCAATTGGCTCTTAATAGACTTTTTTACATTTCTGATATTATAAATGCAACGAGTATACATTATCAAATGAAACCCAGTAAATTTCCCGCAAAAAATGATACAAATTGGACAAAACGATGATCTATAATAGATTTACTCAGTTACTACACTGGATGAGGGTTCGCCCAGCCCAACAGAACTGTCTCACAAGGATAACACTTATGGAATAATTAACATAACCCAGTGCCATTTGAAAGATTTAGGCAAACTTTTGGATAGATTAGTCCAGTTACCCAGGCTGTAGACCTTCCAAGTTGCCAAAATAAGCCTAAATTTCAGTTTTTTGTTCCTAAACTTTTTTACACAGCCCCCGGATTTTATTATCTTCGTTAGCGAACCATTGGAATCGACTAAAGATTAAAAATGTAACCCTCCTCAAAATTTGATGGTTTACGTTGCAAGATTCGTAAATTCAGAAAGTCCAATTTAAAAAAAAAAAAAAATCGTCCGTACGCCGTCCGCGCCACTTTGCCCAGTTAGCGTTGTCCTAAAATTAATAAATTTGGGTTATGGGTTCCCCACAATGATCCTTGAAACTTTGCATAACTGGAATGAATTTTGAAACTTTGAAAACGCCATATCTCGAAACATATTTTTTGTACATATTCAGAAGGAGTTTAATTCAGAGAATTTTGGTTTATTATCTTCGATAATGAACCATTGGAATCGCCCAAAGAAAAAATTTTTTTAACCCCCCCTCAAAATTTGTTGGTTTACGTTTCAAGATACGTAGATTCAGAAAATCGAATAAAAAAAAATCCGTCCGTCCGCCGTACGCCGTACGCCGTCCGCCGTCCGCCGTCCGCCGTACGCCGTCCGCGCCACTTTGCCCAGTTAGCGTTGAGTTAAAATTACGAAATTTTTTTTATGGGTTTTGACCAACCCCACAATGGTCCTCGAAACTTTTCATAACCCTAGGTCAAGGGGAAGGGGTTCAAAACGAATTTTGAAATTTTGAAAATTTCATATCTCGAAAAATTTATATAGAACGGTATGTTTTTTATTTCATATTTAGATAGAGATTGTTCCGTAGAATGTTTTAAGACCATCCGCAGCTGTGTACGACCAGCCGTTCGTTCACAATGACGGCTCAAAGATTGTGCCTCACAACACGATCGTGTAACAAACTGTTGAAATACAGGTCCATTTTCATACTAACAAGCTCTTCGGAACATCATATGTCGAGTTTGTTGTTCTGAGGTGCGTTTCGTGCTACGGAAATGAAGGTAATTTCGAATGTTTGTTGGTAGGTACTTCTTTTATAGAAAAATTATTACCGACGTAGTATTAAAAACCCCACAATTATATCGTAATAATTAATAATTATTATTATTAATAATAAATTCGAATTATTAATACCTAACAATAAATTATAATAATTTTCACTAGGTACTTGATAAAATTGTTAATAATTAGTGATAATTTATAATAATAATTAATCTAACATTTAGGATCTAGACATTTAGACCTAGTGATCTAGACAGAAGGGTGATCTGTACAAAGAAGATAATGAACCGTTGTGTCAAGAATTTGCAGAGTTTTTTAAGACTATCTACGATAACCGAGAGCCCTCAAAGGTAGAGCCAATCAAATGCCGTCAAAGTAGCGCTTATCAAACGGCGGCAAGTAGGGTCAACTGTCTTTCTGTGGAACGCTTGATTCAAACAACATTGTTTTGTCCCGGCGAGTAGCATGTTCCAAAATACTTCTCGTGCCTGCGGGATGAAGGATATTTCGAGAATTTGGTGGTAGGTATGTCGATCACATTCTGAAGAAGATGCCTACCCATTGTCCGCAGTCTTGGCGTTTCCATCAAGCGAATGAGAGTTCCCTTCAATCTGTTTTATTGGCATTATTTCTCGTATGAAAATTTTCTTCGGCATTTTATTCATCATCAGGCTCTAATTATCTATCGTTCCTCATTTCCATTCATCCCATCAGCCAAGTAATTGGCCACCTCGTGAATTACTCACCATTTACTGCCATGTACTGTCGTTTTTATCATCATCTAAGTACGTCGTTATACTTCATTATCAGTCCTGAGCTGCCTCCGAATTTTCACCACGTCACCACTCCACTACTTCACACCGGATAATCAATTATTTTCAAGTTGAAATGTTAGCCGTTTAAGGAATGTTACACTTTATTTATTTTGAAAAAATACGCCCATTATTTTAATTGTGTTTTATTCAATAGATTAATTTTGTCGAAAGTGAGTGGTTTTGTTGTTGAATTTATGAGTACCTTCCTTCCATTCTTTTTTTCTAATAAAAGAGTCTAGGGATAATTGGTTAGTACCGAAAACAATCCCCTAGGTATAATACAGCCTCTTCCCTTGGTCTCAACAGTTATAGGACTTACAAGGTAATTGTATACAGAGCTGTGATCAGTTCTGAAGATAATAAACTGTTGCGGAAGAATTTGTAGAGATTTTGAAACGATATTATGAATCTACGTATCTTGAAACGTAAGCCAGCCAATTTTATTTTTGGGGGGGGGGGTTAAAAAATTATTTTTCTTGGACGATTCCAAAAAGGGGCTGTGGGCGAGTTTAACCAAAATAATCCCTAGGCCATTTACTGGCCGAGTTTACCTTCTCCCTTTTTGGATTGGGTATGTTTAGGTATATTATAGGCTAAACAATTGATATGATGTATGTCCAGGAGATGAAAATTACCATTCAGGAGTCTTTTATGCGTAGTGTGGGTGTATTAGGTACGTTCCCAGGCATTTTCATCCTTCTTGTGTGTAGATGTCGTGTCTCTTAAAATTCACTCTGATGTGTGTCCCTCAGATGTACCGTACCTAAGTTATATTTCCGGGCTATCACTCCTCAAGTTTCTTTTTATTATTTTACCCAACAAAACTGACGGTTTTTATTTTTCATTTTATTTTTGTGCAAATCTCGGGCGCCCACAATGTACCTGTTGAGGGTTACAGGAAACGGCGTATTTCGTAAGAAACACTAAAATCCGTGTCGCAGTTCGCGACGCATAACCCCACGGTCTTAGCACAATGAGCCGAGACGATGGACTTGTGACGATGTGTCCGTCGACTCAGGGACCAGTCACATGTGTGTCCGTCGGTGTGTGCGCTCACATAGAGTCCCTTACTTAGAGTAATGACCCTTGCATCCTGCCGATGGCCACCTGCCGCGAGGATCCGTGTCCCCGCACAACCCAAGGATTTACATTTTGATTGATTTCTGCGTTCCCTTCCCCGTCAAAACTCCCACCATATGCGTACTTTTCCTCTCCGCCAACTCATCCTCTCTTGAAGGGCAACTCTGCCGCACTTGCCATCTCAGGTAGCTCAGTGTATTTAGAGAGAGACAAATAATGACGAAAAAACCTTGAATTCCCTATGCAGGAAGTCGTAAAGTCCTCGGATTCAACTACCAGTCGTTCCAGTATTTTCGTGCCTTCGGATTCCGTTGGGTTCAATCAACGAAAAAGTAATTTGGTTTCTAATTTGGCTACTTCGGGAAATCCAGCGAATCCAATCGGCGTGAAGATTTGATGAATTCCAAAAGGCCGTTTCTGAGAGAAAGTTATCCATAAAATATGACCGTAACTTGAAGTGATCGTTGGATAACGTGACAATTTAAATTGATTGTATTTGGTAAGGGAAAGGAGCTCCGCTCCGTCATGAAACGCTACCTTTTGGAAATTGCTACTGCGATTTCATGTCCATTGAGGGCGGTACCGTGTCTCACTGAGCCAATTTCAGGATCCATTCTTGGGGTGCGTTCGCTGCTTCAGTACGGTGTACTAGTGTGGGTTGGAACATATCCTACCCACACACAGAAATTAGCGAATCTGCAGAAAAGCATTTTAAAGGTGATGCTAGGAAGAGATATTCTAGCGAGCTGGCCTTCAAGGAAGCAAAAGTATTTACCTTCAGGTAACTTTTTGTAAAACATTTAGTGCTCTTTTACCACCGAAATCCCTCCATTACATAGGTAAAGTACTCATCCTTCCATCCCCATTCTACAAGAAGCCCTCAGTATTTAATTTATTTAATTTATAATAGGATATCACAATACCTTAGGGGCCCTTGTATAATTTCTACCCGTGCCTTCAACAGGAGGATGAATCTATGTTACATAGTAGTTCGTTTGTACAATTGCACTTTTGAAAAACTTTGAAGAACACCTGGAAAACCTGAAGTTTCAAAAGTAAGAAGTACAAGTGTTCATCGAAACTACAATTACACAGATCTGCAAATAATTGGGTTCTGGTTGTTGTTAAGCAGCTGGAGGTCATTTCCGAAGTAATTTTCTCCGTAGAATCTCAATCCAAGCTCAAAATTGTCCTATTACATCTGAATTTTGAGATATTTGAGGTTATGTACACGAAAAATTGCTAATTTGGCTATTTTTGAGGTTAGATACAGACTGGACAACATTTTTCTAATTTTTTCTACACGTTACATCATTTAGTGCTACTCTTTCCCTTTTAAATGAGAATGTGAATGATACTGTAAGATCATGCTACTGTTGAATGATACTTTAAGATGCTTTTTTCGAAAATTATGGCGAGTTTTAGGTGAGGGATGACATGAAAAACGTCTACTGGGCTAAACAAACCCTTTTTTGTCATACAATATTTAAACCATATCAAATGTATAACTATGGGGTCTCCGAAGATGCTAATTACGAATTTAAGGTCAAATTACTAAAATTTAGGATGGTTGCTACAATATGGTGCAAAAGTATTTTTGAAAAATCATGGTTCGAATAGGCGACAAAAGCCTGTTTTCTAATAAGAAATTTCGGGATAGTGTTTGAATGCTTTATGAGGAATAGATAATGCGAAATAACATTCAAAGCCAGCGACATCATATACCAAATTTGGCAGAAAACTTCAATCGTCAAAAATCTCGTCCGTCATATTGGAGCCGCCATATGAAATTTTTGGAATCTGACCTCAGATTCGTAATCAGTATCCTCAAAAACCTCCTAGTTATATGTTTACATGGTTTAAATAAAAATTGTATGATAAAAAAGGGTTTGTTTAACCCAGCAGAAGCTTTTCAGGTCATCTTCTCACCTATAACTTCTGTAAGAAACATCCTACAGTATCATTCAAAGTCTAATTTTAAAGGGAAAGAGTAGTACTAGATCTAATAATATTACATCAATATTACGTATTATGTAGAGACAACTTTTTTTTATGCAGCCTGTTATGCAACCGGGCCCTGCTGTTCGTTCTAATAATACACACTAATAATAGAAACTAAACATTTCTTCTCAATCAAAGATAAAGTTTTTTGTTGTTGTTTTTGTAAGGTTAAGGAGCGACAGTTTTGTTAAGTTATTTAAGTGGAGCAGGTTTCAAGCCTGGAAATAAGAGGAATAGGCAGTAATAATTACTCATTAATTATTAATAAGCAATAATTACTAGTGGGTAATCAGTAGTTCAATGTAGTACTGTAATAGATAGTAGCAAGCAAATGCCTGCAAAAATCAATGATTAGCAGTATTATGCACAATATATAGAATGCCGCTTGATGATTACTCAGATGTTATTTCAGCATTCGAAAAATTTGTCCAATAAACGCTTCAACGCTTCTCTCCATCTCTCAGCTCTCTCTCTCGCGTTGGTTGATTTGTCCAAAAGTGTAAGTCCTTTCGAAATTCTACCGTTAGGAAAGTGTACAAATTAATCAGTATAATGAGTGTACATAGTAATCAGTATGCATTTTTGAGATGCACTTTTTTATAGCTAGAACATTGTCTACATTAAGGGGGAAGGAGTTAAATGCCCTACTGAGTGCTGCATCAGCAGACCTTGAGTCTATAAGTAGAAGCTGCGAACGCGGGGCTCGTTAGTCTGCCGTTTGCCTTCGAGTGTTGCTGCCGTTCGGTCCACCAACAGTTTCCGTACCGTACCTCTGACCATAGCATTTACTATTTTTCCGTACAAGTTTCACATCCTGTGTTGCAGTTGCTGTACCGTACCATTTTCCGTACAAGTGTGTTAAGTATAACGTTTCTAAATTCCAATGTACAAAGACCTTTCTTGTATGGGTCAAATGTATGTTGTGAATGAATGGCATATTTAATTTAATTTAATTCAATAGTTCAAGAATGCACGTGCGTTTGTTGTGCGGTTGTGAGAGAGGACCTCATGATCCTATTCCCTCGTGCCTTGTCAATCTCTTGGGTAGGTAATCGGGTAGAACGGCGAGGAAATCAAACATTCAGTCGTTTTCCAACTCCATCAATTCTATGCTTGTCGAATTTCCGAAGTTCCGATCGAAGGAGCTACGCACGATTTCCTGATAAATGAGGAACTCCAACAAACATGTTTGTTTTTGACAATTTTCAAAAGTATTAATTGCAATGATTTCACAAATTGTGCCATATAATCAGTTTATAATTCACTGTGCTGTTTACAATCTTAGTTATTCCTAAATGTCGATACTGTAAGGAACGCAAGCATAACAGCACGCGAATATGTTGTCAAAATTGAAGGGAATGCGTAACGGTGCCTGGAACCGAGAAACCGAAACTGCCGGGGTGGTCTAAGCCTTGCACATTAGAACAACAAAATACCCCCATTATAATGCAAATTATGAACTGGGTGCGATGGTTCTGTCAGACGCAGAAATATTAATTTCCCGCTAAGAGTCCCCCCGTCGCGACTTCAAAGGGCGAAACTATACCGACAGTTTTATGACTTCATCAGCGTTTTGTGCCTTCTACAGAAAGCTTTGAGGAATGGGCTTTGGAAAATGAATGCATGAATATAGAAAAGGACACCTACCTACTGTATTCCACCATGTGAATAGCATTCACGGTTATGTTGTCGACCGGGAAAACATAATGGGGCCAGAACCTCAGAGCTGTAAACGCCGTTTTATAGGCTTTGCTGGGACGAGAGTTTGAAATGCGAATCTGTGACTGATACAGCGATTTGATTCTGCGCAGAAGCGTCATCACGACTTCCTGCGTTACGTCTGTTTATTTGCGAGGTAGTTGCTCGCGGGGTTCGAAATTTTATTATGATTGAAGTGCGTTTGAAACGGTTTATTCAAATGCGAATCAAAATTCATTGGCGTTTCTCAGACGGTCGAGGGTTTTTATTTCTTTTTTGTTAAGCTTGCGTGATATAATGGGATACAATAACGCTGTCACCTGATGAGAAATCGCTGGCGTAGCTCCTACAACATGCATTTTCTTCGAAAACAAAAATTAAACGATTATCCGGTCAATAAAATAGTTGAATGCAGAAATAAAATCCAGATACCATTGATGAATTACAAAGGCACATCATATTTTTTTCTATCAACAAAACCTACTAACGCTGTAGTTTTTTATTGGGTCGCTGAATCCAAATGTGGGTTTGTTGACCTTCATTCGACTCATGCGAGCAAAAAGCCAAAAATGTTATTCAAATTCAAAGTCCTCCTTAAACCAATGAGGACTATCTAAAAATAGTTTTTTTTATGATGTCACAACTATTCATTTCTCACTGAAAAAATTCTTTTTAAATTCTGAAAAATACTAGTGGTTTTTATAACCAAATAAATATACCTAGGGTGTGTTGGGAATCAGATACAAAATTGGTGAAAAATACTGTTGACCCTTCAGAATTGTATTCCCACTTTGCAGCGGTTAGTTCCACCTACCTCCAAATCAATACTCAAATAGGCTTGTGCTAGGATTGTTTCACCACGTACTACTGCTGTGATGTACGCAGCTGTGGTTGGGGAGATCCTTCCTTGAGCTGCCTTAATAAGTCGATGTTACGAATAAGGGCGTCATCTAAGCTCCCCGCACTACTTCCACCGCCGCCGCCACAAAAAAAAGGTCTTTTTATGAGATTCTTTGCGAGAGAAATGTTTCGGACGTAGCTCGTTCGTGCCGGGGAATGAGTCCCCAGGATGGAGGGAAAGGGATAGCTGTAAAAACCTCACCTAATTCTTTATAGCCCTTTCCTTCCCCGGTTCCACCTACCAGGCGAGTCGCCAACGTCTCCTCATCCTCTTTTCATGTCTTCCTCCTCAATTTATGTCCGGCCCGGACGCTTCCGGACGGGCTTTTCCGGACATTTTCCGGTCGGACTCCTTTTCCTCCAGGGAGTTCCGGTGGTGTCTTGAACCGCTTCCCTCGCTCCTCGTCGACATCACAACTTTTTTTCGGCAATTTTTCCCGTCCAAGAGTTATGTTTTCACTTAGCCCCCGGATTTGAGGTTTATATGTACGAGTAGATCATTTTTGAGGGTTTGATCTGAGGCTCTCAGCTTACAGTTACTACACCCCTATCTATATTCAGCATATAAAAGAGTAACGGAATTTAAAAGTTCCCAAATACGTAGAACACGAGTTGCTTTACCCATACATCCCTTCGTTCAAAACATTCCAAATTCCTGAACAACAGCAACCATTCAAATAGGCGAATGATGTTTTCTGGAATATGTGCGGCACAGATTGTTTCTATATTCAGCCGATTTGTACATTTTTCGGTCAATTTTAAGTAGGCAAAGTGCCGCGTACAGATGGATATTTTTCATTCGACATTCGGACCAAACATGAACCGATTTTGACATGGATATGTCTACCGATGAACAATTTTGCTACACGGAAAAAATATGTAACGCGATACCAATAAACAGCAACGGGCAGTGATATACTCCTGATTGGCTCCTAAAGCTATTTTATATGCTATTCACTCTATGCAGCTATAGTTTGGTACTTATGTAGGCCTTATAACGCTCCCCTGGTCCTGATCAGCTGAGTGGCTCCTAAAGCTAATTTCTATGATATACACTCTATGAAGCTGTCTTTTGGTATGTAGGTAATTGGGTGTAAACTTACACTATCTCTATAGGCCCTGGATCAGGTGAGTGGCTCCTAAACCTAATTTCTATTCACTCTACGAAGCTGTAGTTGGTATGTAGCCCCCTCAGGACTTCCACTTTAACCAGAATACGCCTAGGATCAGCTAAGGGGGTTCTAAGTATACCTTATTTCTGAAAACATTTTCCACGGAAAAAAAATGTAACGAACAAAAACAAAAATTGTAACAATTGCAACCAATTAACAGCAAAGGGGCAATTATTATCAGCACTCTTCGGTTGCGGTTTAACGGCCCCCACTTCTCTTAGACAATGCTAAACTTAATGCTAAACAAATAAAAACGTACCTAATTAATGACGCATTGAAGTCATTCAAGTTTTATACTTATTTTGTTTTACTTGAGGCACCAAACACATATATTACTGGGAGAAAATGAGACATATCCAGACCCATGTATCTACATGTAGTGTAGATACTCAACATC
Source organism: Stenodema calcarata (assembly GCA_963920205.1). Lineage (NCBI taxonomy): Eukaryota > Metazoa > Arthropoda > Insecta > Hemiptera > Miridae > Stenodema > Stenodema calcarata. Next base: position 26,318,402 of record OY986049.1, on the reverse strand, counting down.
AGTCTACTGATTTGACATGGATACAATATATCAGATATTATCTTATGTCTTATATCATCCTTCTGCCTAAATCAATGTTCAGTATACAATATCTTTATGATTCCCATAACCATAATATAGTTATGGGACTCATAGGGAGTATTATGTCATAGGGAGAATTATATTATTAAATAATTGAAGTAGTGACGAAGTATTGTCCGTTTGTGTTTATGGGGACGACAGTTTTGGTTAGTATTTCAGTATAGCCAAGAAACAGCTTGAATTTTTGTTCAAATTCTCGACGCGGAATTTCTTTGGAAAATTGACGATATTATCACTGGGCTAGTTACCGACTCCCCTCCCCACCATCAACCTCATTACTCCCATTATTACACTTAGTGACCTATATCGAAAACAGGAAACCGTCGTGACAAAATTTGCTGCATTTTTTCTTGGTCGATTCCAATGGTTTAATATTGGAAAGAATAAATCGAAATTGATGCAATAGTCGGATTGATCGGACTACTTGAGTGACCAGAGTGAAATTGGCACTTAGCTATTTGCGGAATTAAATCTGATCACTCCCGCCTCATCACTTGCGATGTGAATCCACCACGTTATTCACGAGTACGGTCATGTGTACTTATTTTCTCATTTAAGAGCATTTGCCACTCCACCTTGGAAATGTTGGTTTGAAAATTCGTCGAACACTTCGGAGCGAGGGGTTTCGAGCGTGCGAAGCCTCAGGGCCTCCGAGGGCCCCTTGTCGAGAACTGTTCGTGGAAAAACAGACCCTTAATGGGCCAGCTCCAAACCTAATGGGCAATATAACTCTCACAATATTTACTAGTATCCCAAACTCGACTAGACAGTTATATTAGGGGGGCATCACGTCACTCACTTGGGTTTGCGTCCCTTGCACCAAACCGTAAATCAACACTTGGCAAAGTGAATACTTTTTTTTACATTTTATTTTAACAGAGAAGAACAAATTGGAGGGAGCAAAAACAGCTTTCTCTCACTTGACCCCACGCTTTACATGGTTACCTTTAAATTTATAGTGGCTCCATTACGTAGTATTCCACCACACTTGGAATAAATTGTATTTGAATGTAGGGCTGGATTTAAACGCCCTGGACTCGTGGTTCAAACATTTCAAAAATTAGGTGCAAAATGTCATTTTTTAGTGAATTTGCGCTAAATATTCTGTATTGACTGGCCTGAAATAATAATGCTTCGTCAGTAACAACATAATGTGTTATAATGTTTGTACCCATATCGAAGGGAAAATTCGAGACAAACATGAATGAGAAAATTTATGTTTTTTGAAATTTTTAAAACTATTTTCAATGATAAACCAAGTAAAAGTCGGAGATGATATATAGTTTAAATGGAACGGTATTGATTGGAACAAGAGTTTTTACTTCGTTACTTTTCAAACCACGAAAATAGGCAACCAGTCACGAAATGTTTCAGTTCTTGGTTATATCTCATGCTCCAAAAACTCCTTCTCGTTTCCTCGATCACTAATCTATAAAAGATCACAAAACATATCGAATGAAAGGCAAATCTTTATGTTTTATAGGAACTGACCTAGAAACAATGTGTCAAGCCTCCTTTAAAATGGTGTAGTTCAAGATACGTAGAATCCGAACACATACGTTCTGGAGGAATCCGTCGTCACTAGCAAGTCGATTTCTGCATGTGGGTTTGGGACCGAAATTGAATAGATTTTGATAGAGAACTCGGAAACGTTGAATAGATTTTGATTTTGAGTATTTATTATAGTATTTACACGAATCGGCATACTCGAAATATGCTAGGTACGGAGAATTCACATTCTGCCACCTACATCGGGCAGAAATTTATATAAATTTATTTCATTTTTACCTTCTTTTTATAGACACAATATGTATTTCAGAACAAGAAACTCGGTGTCACAAAACCACTACTTTTTCTCAGTATGAAAATTGGCCCCAAGTTCCACCGATTGATTCATGCTCGTGTTGACAATTTTTTCTCGGTTCATTCTTCGATCCCACATTGTGAACGAAAAGTTGGTATTGAAATTTCATTGAATCAAAATCTAATCAAATTCGTTTATACAATTTACCGTTCCATTCGAACTTTCCGAATATCTCATATTATGGCATTTTGAATACTATAATCCCATTCGGCACCCCTTCCTTCGTTCGGTCTGGTTACAATTCGTTTTTCGAGATACTTTTCCATCTGTCAGTAAGAAAGTCTCTTGTTCTTCGGAAAGAAGACTTTTTTGTGATACATTTTATTTAAATTATGGCCAATGTAGGCAGGTACAAGTGACATCCCACGAATTATATGGGTCGGCCCGGACTAAAGTTAGAAAATGTACCAGATTGTCGCTGGTCTAGTTGCCGATTCCCTCCTTTGCTTAGATGGACATCTGTTAACTTAACACAATATTCTACCCATTACTCTACTTATTTTGTATAATTACGGGACTTACATCTAGCAAACAAGTTGAGAAAAACGTCTGTATGCCCTCACCACTTCACAAGCACCGTACCCATTTCAAAATCTCCCCTTGGCGCCATGGCGAGACGTTTTTATTACTACACATGTATGTATTAGATCACTAGATTAGATGTACCTACTAGATTAGAGATGGTGATTTTTAGAAGCAGTGTTTATTGGGGGATAACACAATATTTTACCCCTTTACACCACTTACTTACTCTGTATATTTATGGGTCTTTCAGAATTGTGATCTTGACAGAAGTAATCTATGCGCCAATTAATGGATAGCTTTGGAAATATTTCAGATTTTTTTTCTTCAACTCCACTATTTATTGACAAGTAAACCAGATTACTTGATCATTCATTCGCTAAAATTAGTCAAACGCTTCTCCCCATGTGAGTAGTAATGATGGGGGGGGGGGGAGAGAGAGAGAAGCCATAACCAGTGAGTGGTTGAAGATGTGACCGCGAGAGCTCGCGACGGTTGCAGAGGGAGGTTAACCGAAGTAGGTCACACCGCCCAAGCAAGTACTGCCAATAAAAGCAAAACGCCAGCGTCTGTTAGCGACTTAACGGCCCGGAGAGACGACCGCTGGGAGTCCGGAGGGACGGGACGCCGGCAGTAGCTCTGGACCGCATTCAGATGCCAATATCATATCCCACCGGAGACCCCCCTCCATCTTCCCTTCACCATCTACCGCCAACCAACAGCACCGTCTACTAGTCCCACCACAGCCCAATTAACGATTATGGTTATGGGCCCTGCCTATAGCGTCAAGAGCACCTGATTTAATGTCCTCGCCTCCCTCATCTCTCATATTAATGTCCCTCCCTCCTCCTCCACAATAAACCTGCAGGCGCGTCTCGTGGGATTAAACCGTGCATTCGAACCCTCCGCTCACTTTTTACCATTCAGTTTTATTTTTTTCTTCAATTGGCATTAGCGGTCGGCCATAGCCATGAAGCAATTTTATTTTTCAACATTAAATTACAATATTGCAAATTAGTGATAAAAGAAGATGAAATTTTGAGTCCCATTACTTACATAAAATTTATTTATTTAATAATTCATTTATTTATTTCTCAAAGCGGGCAATGCCCAATGAACAAAATTATGAAATTAAAAAATTAGGTAGTTGACCAAGCTGAGGGGGAAAAAATACAGAGAGAGAGTAAATGAAATAATAGCAGAGACTGTAAACTGAAAAACCATAGATGCAGGGAACTTAAGGAACACTGGAGAGAATACTACGCAGTAGTGTCATGATTGCAATTTGCGAGTGACGCTAGAAGAAGTCCAAATTCGAGTTGTCCTGAAGTAGAAGGTTGGCTTGCCGGGGTAATCTATTGAGTGGTTGATGGTATAAGTAGTTTGTTGAGGAGAAGTTAACATGAAACAGAGACGCAGTACGAATGTTGAAATAATAATTTATTTATCATTTAATGAAGAATCCCTTTGGAAATTGAATTTCGGGAAAGTTCACGGGATTGACCACATGATGCACGTACGCACGTACCCAACAGTCGACGTCTTACAAGATCGAATTTCGGGCAGATCATAAATTTGTGCTCTAGGTCGTCGTCCTGATCCTGACTAAATTCGCACACTGGCAAGTTGGCAATTCCGATTTAGTGCAAATACACACCACATAAAGCGTGGTTAGAGCGTAAGCGGGCTATTGCCCTTATCTCCGATCTTTTAGCTCAAACGGGGAAACCAATGTTTGATCCCGATTCGAGGACCGGGCTCGCGATATCTTATTCACACTCTGACACCAATAACTCGTGTGGATAGAATTGGATTTGTTGATAAATTGGAAAAGAGAATCACAGTTCCCTGCCCCAACATCGTCCAGGCTTATAATCGTTATATGGGAGGAGTAAACAGCTTTGACGAGAAAAGACCCTGCTCACAATAAAGGTGCAAGAACTGCCACAAAATACTACATTAAATTTTATGTGTGATGAATGTGGTGTGAGGCTCCATATCCATTGCTGGTACGAATTTCACTCCAACAATGTTTGCTAACAAAAAATGTTAGTTTCATACCAAGGAACCTAATGACATTGTATTGACTATATTGCAATAACATGATAATATCATGTTAATAACATATTTAGTTATTGCAATATAGTAAATACAACGCGTTTCCTACTGTTTGGGTTTCACGGTTGGTGTCTCATCCCAATGCACCCTACAGGGTGCGCTCCTTTATATTCTACCCAAATGGAATTAAAATTCGGAAAATATTTTTTTCAATCCATTTAGGCCCCAAATGGATAGGAAAATATAGAAAAAAACTCTGCAAATTCTTGACACAACGGTTTATTATCTTCCTTGTGCAGATCACCCTTCTGTCTATACCAGACTGTGTTACAAATCGGCACCATACCATATTCTCACCGTACTCATACCATTTCTTTCCTATCATACCGTACTGTACTATACTAAATCATACATACAATAATATACCATACCATAGTCATACCATGTCGTACCAAAATTCGTTTTGAACCCCTTCCCCTTGACGCTCGTGCGTCATAGCTTCTGACGCACTAGTTAGTCTCCTGCCAGCCGTCTTACGTCATACGCTCGTGCGTCATAGGCTCTGACGTACTTGTTGGCCACCTGCCAGCCGTCTTACGTCATACGCTCGTGCGTCATAGGCTCTGACGCACTAGTTAGCCTCCTGCTAGCCGTCTTACGTCATACGCTCGTGCGTCATAGGCTCTGACGCACTAGTGGCCTCTTGCCAGCCGTCTTACGTCATACGCTCGTGCGTCATAGGCTCTGACGTACTTGTTGGCCTCCTGCCAGCCGTCTTACGTCATACGCTCGTGCGTCATAGGCTATGACGTACTTGTTGGCCTCCTGCCAGCCGTCTTACGTCATACGCTCGTGCGTCATAGGCTCTGACGTACTTGTTGGCCTCCTGCCAGCCGTCTTACGTCATACGCTCGTGCGTCATAGGCTCTGACGTACTTGTTGGCCTCCTGCCTGCCGTCTTACGTCATACGCTCGTGCGTCATAGGCTCTGACGTACTTGTTGGCCTCCTGCCAGCCGTCTTACGTCATACGCTCGTGCGTCATAGGCTCTGACGTACTAGTTAGCCTCCTGCCAGCCGTCTTACGTCATACGCTCGTGCGTCATAGGCTCTGACGTAATGGCCCGCCGGTCGCTTGTGTTCTGACGTGATCTGAGGGAAAGGGTGAATCAAGGGAACAAATTTTTCCCGTTTCAGTTCATGTGCCAAAGCAAAGACATGAAAATGTCAAAAAAATATGTAAATAGGTACCTAAGCCCAACTGTAATGTCAATTTTCTGACAATGAGTTTTCGACTATTGTTTTCATACCTTTTTACTTAAGTACTTATTGCAATTTGAGACTGATAATGAGCTGTTTGCAAATAAAAAGTCTGATAACTACTTTATTACATCTTATTAATCTATTTTCAAGTTCCGATTCACAGTTGAATGTATTTTATTTAGATGTCGTAAAATTCGAAAACGATGGAATGACGAAACCTGTCGACTACTGACTCAAGTGATACTGTCGACTTCTAACACATGTAGGTCGACTACTAGTGCAAAACCATGTCGACTACTGAAGAAAATGTTGGTCACTGGTATCGACTACTACCTAGAGCATTGGGATTTTTTACAAAACTTGTTTTTCCCTTTTCAAACCATGTTGAATAATATTTCCCGCTGCCAGGTCTTTTAGGGAAGGATCTTGGGTACACAATGAACAGGTTTGCAATGAGAAATAGTTGATAATAATAATTAATCTAACATTTAGGATCTAGACATTTAGACCTAGTGATCTAGACAGAAGGGTGATCTGTGCAAAGAAGATAATGAACCGTTGTGTCAAGAATTTACAGATCACCCTTCTGTCTAGATCACTAGTTCTAAATGTCTAGATCCTAAATGTTAGATTAATTATTATTATGAATTATCACTAATTATTAATAAGTTTATCAAGTAGATACCTAGTAAAAATTATTATAATTTATTGTTAAATGTTAATAATTTGTATTTAATTAATACGATATAATTCTAGGGTTTTTAATACTTTTTAATTTTTCTATAAAAGAAGTATGTACCTACCTACCAACAAACATTCTAAATTACCTTCATTTCCGTAGCACGAAACGTACCTCAGAACAACAAACTCGACATCACTAAAACCATATGATGTTCTAAACAGCTAGTTAGTATGAAAATCGAGTCGACCTGTATTTAATCGACCTGTATTTCAACCGTTTGATTCAAGATCGCGTCGACAGGCTCAACCTTTGAGCCGTCATTGTGAACGAACGGCTGGTCGTACAAAGCTGCGGATGGTCTTAAAAAATTCTACGGAACAAACTCTATCTAAATATGAAATAAACCTACTGAAAATTATTATAATTTATTGTTAGGTATTGATAATTCGTATTTATTATTAATAATAATTATTATTAATTATGATTAATTAATACGATATAATTCTGGGGTTTTTAATACTACGTCGGTAATAATTTTTCTATAAAAGAAGTACCTACCAACAAACATTCGAAATTACCTTCATTTCCGTAGCACGAAACGCACCTCAGAACAACAAACTCGACATCACTTAAGCCATATGATGTTCCAAAGAGCTTGTTAGTATGAAAATGGACCTGTATTTCAACAGTTTGATTCACGATCGGGTTGTGAGGCACAATCTTTGAGCCGTCATTGTGAACGAACGGCTGGTCGTACAAAGCTGCAGATGGTCTTAAAAAATTCTACGGAACAAACTATCTAAATATGAAATAAAAAACATACCGTTTGATGGGAATTTTTCGAGATATGGAATTTTCAACATTTCAAAATTCGTTTTGAACCCCTTCCCCTTGACCTAGGGTTATGAAAAGTTTCGTGGATCATCGTGGGGCTGGTCCAAACCCAGAAACCAAATTTCGTAATTTTAACTCAACGCTAACTGGGCAAAGTGCCTCGGACGGCGGACGGCGTACGGCGGACGGCGTACGGCGGACGGACGGATTTTTTTTAATTCGATTTTCTGAATCTACGTATCTTGAAACGTAAACCAACAAATTTTGAGGGGGGGGTTAAAATTTTTTTTTCTTTGGGCGATTCCAATGGTTCATTATCGAAGATAATAAACCAAAAAGTTGTACCAAACCTGGTGCACATTTGGGAACTGGAGGGTTAAGTATGTTGTAATATTCGTGATGTACATTGTTGATGCGGGCTGTGTACCTAGAAAAACATAGGAGGTATTGCTGTCCATGAGTCATGGCTTGGCTCAGATATTTGTTGGTAAATGATGTGTCAGTTACCATCTAATGACGGACCTTCACGAACACATGATACCTATTCATTTCACCTCTTATGAACAAACCTCTGGGCCCTTCGAGGGTACTCCATACAAAAAGTTACTCGTTCAATCCAGAAAACTGTGAATTATTTTGAAATAATGAGAATCTGCAGCGTTTATTTTTTCTTCAAGTTGGTTACCGTTCCAGCGAATAATTTTTAGTGTGTCACGGAAACGCGGGTGGTAACTTATCGCTCCGTGACGGGTCAGTGAAGGGAGAAGAAGCGACCTGATCTCTGGGGTCACCTGATCCCAAGAGTCGACTTGTCGTCGGCAGAGCGTGTTACCGTCGACACGGAACACCCATGTGACGTCATCACGGGCCGATCTCAGCAAACTATCAGGGACCGCGGAAGTCGGGATGATGTGTCATTGTCGGTGAGGCGTAAATCCACTGCGGTTTCTCCAAACTTTTCAATCAATGGTCAATTATTTAATTAGGGATCTCAGTTGTCGCGTTTTTGTATAAAGCAACAATCAAAATACCAAAATCAACGTTTAAAAATAAGCAGCCAATTTGTTCCGAGGTAATAGGTAATATTTGTTCCAAGCACCACCTCTACTCGTTATATGCAGTCGTTATATGACAGCCATTTGAAAAACAATGCGACAAAATCGAATGGTTTCAAACCATATCCCTACAACACTTACAACAATTCAATTTCGGTAGAGTTTTTGGACCGAGGAATTTTTTCAAAATGCCAACCGCTTCTCGTTTCCCATTGCAGTAGCATTTTTCACTCGAAAAGTCGTAGAAAATTAAACAGTTGAGGAATTAGGTATACAATTTCTATGATTTTGAGTCTAAGTTATTCGAAAGCACCTTGAAAAAAGATTATGGCAGCCTACAGAAAATACTCATTAGTGTAAGTGAAGGACGTGGTGTTTCCTGGAGCGACCTGACGTACGATCACATGTGACTTTTATTGGTTGGTTCCCCTTGCCCTTTATATGTCATGTGCCACAAGATTCTTGGGTTGGCGCTCTACTCGTTCAAACACACGAAATAATAAGGTCGAGTAATAAGGTCATCTCGCTAACTGCTTTTCGTTTCTTGAACTTGGCTTGAAGCCGCAGTTGGCCCTATCTCAAGTCCCCGACCAATATCCGGGGCACCATAGGAAACGAGGTTTCAAAAGGACCAATATTGAAGTTGAGTTTGAATCAACTTGGTTTGAACGAGGTTTATGAGCAGTTAAATAAAAGTCTGTAGTTTGGAAGTTTTATTTTATTTTTCCTTCAGAGCAGGCAGATACTCTCTATCGATCAATCCACTTTTCCACTACCAAACCACTAGTTGTACAATTTGAACTGAAAATCTCCCACTCAATTTCTTCTCTTCTTCTTCACCCGATTTGGTAGACAACAACTTAGTAACGGTACAAGAAAAATAACTTTCTTGAAAAGTATATTTACCAGCGGTGTCTATTACGAATTTTTAAAATTCAACAACAATTAGCTATAAAATGAAGAGGCCTGCTTGGTTTTCGTCGGAGAACAAATTCACATTTTCCATTTACTCTAAATCCTTAATACTATCGTTTATGTTATCCAGACTAATCACAAAAATATCCTGAAACTTCAAACAACGCATTTGAGGGGGTGTTCTCTCTTGGCTTATTGGGTCGTAATCATAAATATTACACTCTATTCTACTCTGAACATTATTCTAGTTGCCTACTTCCTTTCCCCTGTAGGTGTTATTCAACATTTCCAGGATAGATCAAGTTTGTATGGTTGTTTTTCAAGAAAGCAATTATACTTACCAGATTTATAGAATCAACGTAAAGCCGAACAAAGTGGTTTTTACCATCGATCCTTGTTTGAATTGAAATGAATAGGAAAAATATGAAAGTATTAAGTATCAAATTTTGATACATCGTGGTCATCTCAGGAAAGAGCGGTGGACACGTCTGTATGCGGATGTGGACTAGAGCGAATGTGTTGTCAGTCTCTCAGTATCTGTTGAGAAACCGAAGATATTTCGTGTTCATATTACAAATCGCGTTACGGCGAGATTCGCCGAGAAGAACCGAACAAACCCGACTAGAACCCGTTGAGTCAACGACGCGTTTCATACTGATCAAATGCTCAGTAATGATTCCCCCACCAATCAAGAGGAATATTGGAGAACATATTGACTGAAATCTCAAAATTGATTCGTAGTCTGTACACAACATTTTTAATAATCACAGCCTTTGTGATCAAGTTGGTCGTTTTTCGTCATCTCGACTGTATGTGCAGCTTTCTGTGAAGCTGACACATTTCTGAAATTTACTCGTACTTTTACTGAATAAGTTTTTTCAAGAGGTTCATTTTAGTTTTCAAGAGTTTACTGACCAATGCGTGTAAACTTTTATCCTTTGAAATGTCATTATAGTTCGCACAGATATCTGTAGTTTCACTTCCCAGTAACTTGTATCTGTAGTTTCACTTCCCAGTAGCCCTAACTGTTAGGGCTACTTCATAACCGTTACCCAGTTGCACATTGCAAATTTGCGAAAATAATTAACATTGTTATTGTTTACCACCAAAATTTAGACTCATTAATGAAAATGCCAACACTCTGTTGAAACACGGCCTTTGGCGGTCTTGAAACGCCCTTCTTCGGGGCGGGGAATCGTCCGCTTTTCACCCCTTCAATATATTAAATGATTTTTTTTCTCTTCTCAAGTTTTAAGTTGAATAGAGAAAAAAAATCTTGTAATAGGAACAAAAGAGGGTGGAAGGCTGTTGCCAAAATACGGTGTTGTAGTTTGAGGGTGTTGTCGGGTGGGTTAGGGAGAAAAAAGGAAAAACAAGGGAGACATGCTGGGCAGGAGGTCCTGATGAATGGCCTCGAGGCGAGTCGAGGCATTTGCAAACATGTCTATTACTCGGCCACTCAGATAATAGATATGGGTGACACGCCCACCTCTTTTCAGAGGGGTCCTTGTTTCCTCATCAAAAAAACACTGTTTAGTGTACTTACTGACTTTTTACCGAGTTTTCGAGAAAACTGAGCTCCTGCGGCTAGTCCAGAAATGCTGTACCTTCTCGATATTTAGGAGTGTGGACGCTGAAGGTAGAAGTAACCGCGAGGCAGTCAGGCTTCAGCAGTGGGCTAACTTGGAATAGGTAATCTTACCTATTTGATAGGGATCGCTCCATTGTGATCAGCAAGTTCCATGGATGTTTTCTGTCGATATTAGATCTCAAATACCCTCTTCCTACACTGTGGTCGAGGATTTCCGTGGCGATACAGATAACTTCTCTCATTCCAACGTCTTTTTTTTCAGTAAGTAAAAAACTTTATGGTTCTGTTGTTAACACTACAGTTGAGATAATTGGGGGACTTATAGTAGAGGAATCCGCTAATTGGTGGGTGACGTGATGAGAGGGTGCAGTCCATCAACTGGCCTCTCTTTTGGGTGTGGGTTGCGATGGTGTCAAATCAAAAGAAATGTTTGCTGTGCTACTTGGTCATGTTATGGTCAGGTGATGATAACGAATCTTGGGGTCTCCGTCTCTTGAGTCGTCACCTGAGGCTTGTTTACGGTTATGACTAGGCTGGTTATTAATTGTGTTGGATGACTTCGGCTACATAGGGAATGTTTAGGTCAGTGTGCAGGGTACTGCCTCAAACATACCATGGTGCTGACGTCGCTAAGTCACTACACAAATCAATAAGATACAAGTCTGCTCCCCAGATTCCGCAATATCGGCCCATATTGGTCGAATGAGTGTTAGGTAAATCTGTCGTTTGTATGAGAGAGGTAGAGTGGATCTGTGATCCAGGAGGTGTCTGAGGATTCTGGTTCTGTCTTGTACATTGCCTACCAGGTATTTTATGTGGATTGCCCAAGTCCAGGTGTAGCCCGAGGTACCGGACAGTGTTGCAGGATGGTAGGCTGTATCCGTTGTGGCGTAGACTTGGTGTGTGTGCTGATGATCGTGATGTAAACTTGAGTAATGCAGATTCTTTGGTGTTATTGTTCAATCTGCAGTTTTGGGTCCAGGTTTCTACCCTCTCCATGAAGTCTTGTAGGGGGATATGTGCTCATTTGGTTCCTCTGGCGTGATTTAGTAATAATTATGAATAACTTCCCGTCTACAGGAATCTCTCACGCGAGCGAAGCGATCCACTGTCAAGCAAAGTTCTGAACATCAAGTTCTAAAGAAGCAGGTTCTAAACATCACGTCGGTTTAACGTCGGTCATATTAGAGCGCTGAAATTTGGCACACATCCTCATGAGACCACGAGGAGTGATTGGAAGGATGTAAGATTAGCTTCGTGAGCGATGCATCAGGATTCTCGTCTGTTCACTGTTCACTCTAGGCGCTGAAATTCGAGACAAAGCCTCTTGAGACCATGTGGGAGTGATTAGGAGAAATTCACATCAGCTGAGAAAGCGATAATGCATGTAGACCCGTGCAACGCACGAGTAACGGCTAGTGATATTTGAATAATAATTAAAATGGCTCGAAACAAGAATCAGCTGTTGGCTGTCCATCATTTTACATTGATAAGAGACTTTAACTCCCTCTCGATTCGACGTTATCAGTCCCCAGACTCAAAGAATTAACCTACCTAATATCGTGGCGTAAAAAAGAGTCGAAGTTTAGCAACACATTACGACGTCGTAAACCCCCCGTCCACAATAACCCTTATTATGTCCCTCCAGACAATATGTTATCTGTAAGTGTAAGAACTCCCAATTTTCGCTTAAATCATAGGTACCTGCATACAAAAGTATTGGATAAATTGTTCATGGGTTATTTTGAACATTCTGCCATAGGGTCATGGTGCACGTCTGGAGCGTTCTTGGATTATTTACCTACTCGACGCAACACACAATATTCACCTTCATTGCCACAATTATTTCGTATACTAAGTAGTGGGACTCACCACGATATTGTATAACACATTATATTGAAGAATATCAAGATTATCTAAATTTCATAACCCTATCATATCAAGTAGAGGGGAGATGTATACTGTATATTAAAAGAAATCAATCGTGGTGTTGACTTCCATTCAAACCGCCCACCCACAGCAGATTCCGGTATTGTAATTATGCTATTTTATATGATAACAAGGAGGACGCTATATTATAAGAAGGAGGAAACCCTTGAGAAGAAAAAAAGCTGACGATATGAGAATATTTGAAAGGAAATGGAAGGAAAAAGAGAAAAGCCTTTCCGGCCGGAAAATCAATGAATTTCCGTGGCGGGGAGCGATGTTTGGCCGTGAACGAGATAGCTCCCGTCACGGAAGACCCTCGTTATACCGGTCTAACTGCCGTAGTTAACGTTAACGTAATGTTAGTGTAAACGTAATGCCCCCCGGAGAATATGGCGAGAGTTCATTGTCGACCACCCGACCTCCTATATCAGTGATTTTACCGACTAGAATCTCTCATGATCCTCTTCCCTCCACGGTGATAGTGGTGTATTTTAGTGGTGAAGATGGATGTGGTGGAGAGAAAACTCATCAAATAACTGATTTCAGCACGGAATTCCTACATTATTCCAACTTTTACACGGTTGTAAGCACAGGCAGTTTTTTTCGTGCGATGGCGAGTGGGGAGAATACCCCCAAACCTCTTATTAACGAAATCTCTCGCTACTGTTATTGTGTAATTTTAGCTAACCTCTCATATATTATGATATCAATTCGTTAAATAATAATTGAGTCATTAAAAGCTTTAAGTATTTTAGAATGATGCTGCTTCATCATCCCATAAATTAGTCCCAATTCTGAACGTTTTACACGTGATGAAAGGACAAGTTGGATTGAATCAGAAATGGGTGACAACAGTAACCTCTGCAATTGCCTCGTGAACACATAAAACACATAAAGTTCCAAATCACACATCTTTCAGGATTTGGTGAAACAAACACTTTAACACAATGACATTACGCAGTTATTCAGCCAACCACAGAGTAGTTGTTATTGCTATTTAGCTCTTTTTCGTGGATCGAGTTAGTGCGTTAGATCATATTTGACAGGTACCTAAAACTCGCAGTCATTTTTTCTCCAACTGGAACTTACGAGAGTTCATGTGTCGAATGTCTGTATTAGTTTTGAAATATTTTGAGATGAAAAAATAACATGGCTTCTGACGATATTTCCAGCATTTGCGGACGAGGATGGCTTGCAAAACACCTCAGTTCACTCTCTCAAACCGGAACAGCTCGCGCCGGCTTTAGGATTCTCCTCACAACTGACTCGTTAAAAACGATCGATTAGCAAACGGAACGAAAAAAATAGGCCGTTGGAGTCAGCAGACGACAAAATTATGCACATTTTTGTCTTGAAAAAAAAAAAAAAAACCGAGTGGTGGCCCACGGGAATGAGTTCCACGAACCTTTGGCAGTCAGCGGGTGATGAACTCGACATTACGGTAAACAGGGGAGATCTCCGCACAAGGGACAGACGACATACTCGCTTAATACGCTCTCAGAAGGCGGGACGTGGAGACGGGAAAAAATCGGGGGGGAAAACGACCTTTTTCTTTGCACTGTTAGTGGACACCTTTTCTTCACGGGAGCTCAAAAACGGTGCAATAATGGGAGAAAAAATGACATTTTGTCCGTGGCTACTTCTTGAAAATAGTCCACCCACGCGAGTGTGTGGTGATAGCGACTGTGAGGCACCTACTTGATGTGGTCAGTTTTTTCTGAAAGACCCCGCGGACTCTTTTTCGATTCGTGAAAAATCGATCACCACTCGAGGCAGGTCCGTATAAGCGTAATTTCCATCACCTATTGAAATTTTGAACAAAATTAATAATATCCATATAGATGGATATTATATCCATATAGATCTATATGGATATAATATTAATATTATAGATGATTGTAGGTAGTTCACTCCCTGACAACTCTTCATCAAGTCACATGGAACATGATTTCTAGTTTTTTTTTTCTTTTGTAATGTTGAGTAGTAGCAAAAAATGTATTGTTCATGTACAGTAATTGCGTTCTACGAAATAATAATATGCTTGTAAAGTATGGTAAGGATTGACTTGCAAGAATTTATTTCCGTATACGAGTATAATATGCTGAAATAAATTAATTTATATTATGTAAATTTGCGAATCTAATTAATTTAAAACATGAACTAGATTATGAAGAATGTCAATATGATATTCAATTTAGTGGTCCCCAAAGCCCTTTTCCGAACCCCCCTTGAAAATGGATATTGTTCAGATCTGAACTTCACGAGGCCTTCGTCATCGTCAAAGGATAAATCGATTTACTTCTTTATTTTCTTTTCGGAAGTGGGTTCCTCGGAGAGGTGGGCGCTTAGAAGGTGTATGCAACTTGGTAGGTGAGGGCTTCGATAAAGGACTGGTTCTGTTCAAGTAATTTCAATCCCTGACGAACCGAATTCAACCTGGTTATTCTTTCATTCCAAATTTCGGGTCATTCAAAATCGAGTTATGAGGCGTATCGAGTTTTCTGTGGCAACCTGTTTCTCTAACATGACGGAAATGAACGCTGGAAGAGGGGGATTGGAGTTTCATTGTTTTTCAAACAATCATCTAGAGTGAAGAAAGGTAAAACTATGTCAAAAAATATTTCCGATACCATTAGAGTTAACATTCAACATCGTTGCTAAAGAAAATTTCTTTAGCTGTATTTATATTTAATACAGCTATAAGTCCTCCATTTCGCTCTCAAAAACTGTCGGCAAAACAATGAACCAGTTATTGTTGGTAGGCTACGGTGACACTGGATGCGAATTCTAACGAACACAGATCTGACGAATCCGTCAGAACATGTTGGTTACACTGTTTGCTGTAAATATCAGTTCAGTACGTCTGCAGCAAAACTTCAGCACATCTCTACGTGGCTTTTCGTCAGCTCTATTTTGACGTGTTCGTGGGTGTTCTGAAGAAACAGTTGCCTCTAGAGTACCCACTTTCATTGCCACTGCACAGTTTGATTGTTCTGACGAATTCGGATCTGCTGTAGCCGTAGCTTAAAAGTCAAAATCTGTCACGGTCCTGGAAGCCCGGTCCGAGCAATGTGGCCCATGGATTACTCTGATTAACAACATAACGCTACAGGACGAGGTGGCTCCTTTCTGCCATCGGGCACGGTCTCTATTTCTTCAGGTCACCGCATTCCGAATATTCGGAGGTCCCTTAAGACGACGAACAAGGGGATAAAACTTCCAAAACTCTCTCAAAACCTGTTTTTAAATCAAATAAATTTTTGAAATCTTTGCCCTCTTCCAAACAGTTTGAAGCCATCATTATATTTAAAGCATCAAAACATTGCATTAAATTTTGCTTCAATTTTCTCGTAATAAAACAGTAAGCATTGTACTGTCCCAAACTTCCGTTTTACTTGTTCTGGACGAATTTTGACTTCAGATTTGGATCCGAAACCCTCAAAAACGTATAATTCACCCATTTCGAAAAATACCGAAATCGTTATAGAAAGCGATAAGGGGTTTAAGCGTGGTTTGGACGTTTGTAATTGTACTTAATTATTGTAATAATAATTAATCATTTAGTGATCTAGACAGAAGGGTGAAGAATTGTGTCAAGAATTTGCAGAGTTTTTCTTCTCGTCTCCATTCTACTCATAGATCGCTACACCATCTTCTTGCATACATTGGGTCCGTCCGTTCTAACCACCAAACTCGCATGATGAATCGGACTACGTTCTCATCCTGGTCCGAATTCTTTCTTGGTCACAACATCGTATGTATACACATCGATGGATGTATACATATCGATGAGCCACACTCCGTTATTGACTGCTCTAAAGATAATCTTTTCGGAAACTTTCTAGCATCTGGAGATCAAACGGCTGAGAAGAGCGTAAGACACTCGTTTTCCTGAAATTATTCTGGAGCATGTCTCGTCCTGGATTCGGTTTCTGTTATTCACTGAGCCACCCAGATAAGTGAAAGACCTCACTGAATTGGTTGGGAAGAAGCCTCACCTTCTTGGACACTTTAGAGACACGACTTGAGACATCTCAAAGTATTTGGTTTCATCATCAGGAATTGTGTGAACCATCTATCCAAAAAAGGCTACAACTTAATGAAAAACCACTCACACAGCGAGGGTTATTTTGATTTGGTTGTTTTTCTAACTCAGAAATTCCAAATAACAGACAATATTTATAAGGTCAAGACAACACAGGGCAACCCCTTCCCTTCACCCACAGCGACCCCTAATAGAAGATGATTCAGTCCGGAAGGAGCTGAGTAGCGTTCACACACAATAAATTTCGTGCGTAGGGCGAGGGGGTTGTGTTTTATAGCCATCGTCGACCCATTGCCGACGTGATAGGGGGATCGAGAAAAAAATTCTACTGAGAGTGACGTTATAGGATTTTGAGACATCAATAACCCGCCCGGGCTGCCGATCTGAGGCAAATCTCGGAAATATCACCCCACGTGCCGCCAAATGATTTCGGTTCTTCGCATATTGTCTTCACTAGACCCTGTCTTCTATCTCCCTCTTGTTACGACATTATGTTCCGATTTCCCACCGGGACTATTATTCGTATTTTATCCTACAATTTTTTTACCAGAATAAACATATGGTCTGGGCTTCGATGAAATTGTTAAACACAAGGAATGAAATGGGAGGACGGTATGCACTTATCGCTGGAATTTATTTCATAGGACGTGAAATGAAATCAAAATAGGTAATATTTTATAATATGAAATCAAAATAATATACCTATATTATATTGCAGCCAAATGTATTGTTCTAGCCAATGTAGTTAAAATATTTTTATAATAACAGTACGGTTAATTATCTTTTGTGTGTAGTTACAGAGGCAATCTGTGGGTGGTGGAAGGGTATTCTATTAATACTGCCAAAAATGCTATTGAATGGAGACGTTTGGACAAGAAAAGAACATTGTAACGCTGAAACTAATAAGTAGTTTCAGCGTTACAATGTTAACCGGGAATTATTCCCTGTTAGTAAAAGTAATGAGACATCGATTTAAACACACAAGAAAACGCTTACTATCAGTGGGTTGAGTACATTACTTCAAGACGAAAGGTGGTTCATTGTGACATTTAAGCAAAGTACGCTAGGAATTTATTCCATCTGAAATCTTGTTGGTTGCACTGCAGGAAAGTATTTTGAGGCTGGATAAAGTGCTACAATGCCTACTTCAACAAATCTATATAAATAAATTTAGAGACAATTTTCGTGTTCCTTAGGTATTTTCGAAAAATTTCTCTACAGTTATTCGTTTCGCGTGAAATGGAGTCGAACCATGCCGATTTTGAATTTGGAGTCTGTCTGTTTATTTGTCAGTTTGTCTGCCCTTCAATCACGCAAAAACGGCTCAATGTATCGAACCCTTCTCCCGTATTTAAATGTTTCCGTGATCGGGGAAGGACATAGGGGGGTTCACTTCCGGATCCGATGTATAGGGGTAAAATTTTAAATTCTCGAAAACGGCTCAATGGATCGAACTTTTCTGTCGTATTTGAATGTTTCTGTGACCGGGAAAGGACATAGGGGGGATCACTTCCGGATCCGATGCATAGGGGTGGGGGTTTATAGAAAAGCCGAAATGTCAAAATCTTAAATTCTTCCTTCCCGTGAGACAGATGAATATTATTTTTGGTATTTAAGATTATAAGGGTTTGTAAAGGGACATGTAAGAGGTAAAATCCGTAAAGCGACAGTTAAGAGTGGCAGATGGCTCCATCCCGAGTTCTGCCCGTCCGGGACAGGTAACAGAAGTAGATGGACACACCCCGGGTTCTTTCCGTCAGTGACGGGCCCGACAGCTAGTAACTTACAAAAATTAATAATAATTTACACGGGTTGATTAATGTGTCATTTAGACAGAAGGGTAATTTGCACAAAGAAGATAATAAACCGTTGTGTCAAGAATTTGCAGAGTTTTTGCTGTGGTTGGCGGCGTTTGTTCGTGAGGTTCGAACCGCTTCGACGCCGCCCACACCCCGATAGTGTTCTGGCGAAACTTGGTTGAAAAGAAAGGGTTGAGATGGCGGCTTTAATGGGAAACACTGGTAAGGAGCTGACTGGAGGCGGAAAAGGGGCGGAGGAACAGCCACGTCGACGTCTTCGGGGACGACAAGGTGAGGGGTGACGATGGGGAAGGGAGGCCTTGCATAACCGGAAACCGGAACATATCGCCCGGGTGAAGCGTTACGCTTGGTGACCGGAACATCCGGCTCTCGCTGCCTCCGGGCATCGTCACAGCAGCAGAGTAAACTTCCACTCCCCATCACCGCCCTCAGTGAAACGAAAAGTTATGGATTGTTGAATGACGCTTGAGCTGAATGCAAAATAGAGACGACGAAACATTTATCAATCCAAACGGTTATCGAGCCAATAAACAGCTCCAGTGAAATAGTAATAATTTGGCCCGTAATAACAATTACAATGGCATGAGTGGGAAAATTAAGAGGTTTATAATTGTTGTGTGAATTGTTCGTCTCACCATAACACAAAATAGGCTGGACTAGAATTAAATGATAAAGAACAAACACTCAGCCGAAAGGAGGGGTTTATTGACGAATGTATGTGATGTGCGAAGTAATTGAAAAGGTTTTCCATTCCGCTGAAACCACGGAATTTTTAACCATATTTAATTATATCGTCAGTAACAAACAATAACTGGAGATATATCAGGATATCGTGAGCTTTTTAAACCGCAAAAATGGAAAGGAGGTTTAGTGTGAACTTGTTACAGACATTTTATTGTTTTAATTGGACGGATTTATTCAAATAGCAGGTAAGCGCCAAAATCTCAATTTTGAGTTATTGGTATGGTTGGATTCACCCCGTCAATATCTACAAGACAGTGTAGTTAGTCACTCCTGTGTTCCTATGCCAACTATGACAGTTAATGTGGCCATCTCCGTTACTGAGCACTTTTTTTGCAAAAACTAACGCCAAATTAGTCCAATTACTTTTCCGATTCGCAGGTAACTACCGTTAAGCCAGCCCCTTACAGCTAATGCAATAAGCAATAATATAGAAGGTTATCGTGAAGATGTGGTCGATTTTGAACTGATTGATAAAGGACAAAATGAAATAATTTTGAAACTTCAATTGACGATCATTGTAACAAGTACGTATCTGGTGGTGATTGGTAGACTCAAAGATGTCTCACCAAGATCCTCCTTGAAAAAAACCTATTGTGCACAACATGTATCCTTCTGCGGATGTATTTTCTGGTACTACCGCTTCCGTCAGATTGAAATACAAATATTTATTTTTTAATAAATTAGTTTTTAAACATTTAAAAGAAGACGAAAAATAATAATATACGGATAGGTTTTTTAGCATGGAACATGCTTTAGCCTTGGACTAACTAGCCGAAAAATGTCACAAAAAATGGTCACAAAAAATGGGTGACGAAATTTTTTAATGATTTTCACGTACAACCGAGTCGTTTCTAGGGAAATGAAACTTCTTTAGTTTTCATCGGACAAAAATCGTTCTCCATTCGTTGGAAAGCTCTCGATTTATCACGCATTTATGTCGCAGTTTTATATTTATCTACGAGATATTAATCCAACAATGCGATGTTGTAAATGGTTAGTAAACAATCTTATGTGCGAGGGTCAAAGCTTCATTACCAGGGAAACAAACAGAGAAAGAAGACAGCTAAAGCATGTTCCATGTTTCTCGATTTAGCCGCAGGCTCCAAACGGTTTTTTTTTTTTTTTTTTTTTTTTTTTTTTTTTTTTTTTTAAGGAGGATGTTGATGAGACATCTTTGAGCACCACGATCAATAATCACCACCCGATACCAGATACGTACTTGTTATAATGATCGTCAATTGAAGTTTCGGCTGCCCCTTAATTTGGGATGTTTTGAAACTTGATGACATTGACTTGATTCGTTCAGATGATCCGCAAAATCAGAATTCTTAGCCCTAAAGTACTTTTCGTGCCAATATATTAAACACCTCAAGCCCACTAATCACTTCAATTTAACCCTCACATTTTGAACGTTCAGCTGCAGTTTGTGCGTCTTTCAAGACAGATGAAGACGGAAAGTCAAAACCGCTAACTCATAAAAAATAATAATCCTCAGCGTCGGTTCGTTCCATTTCAATGGTCTCTTCAACTTTCAACTTACAGAAAAAAATTTTTCAAAATGTGTTTCTACAAGGTTTAAACACACTTGGAAGCTTTAAACACTTTTATGGGTTGAGACAATTTTTGTATTTGCAATCAATTGATCCCAATTTTCAAAAATGTGGAATCTGGGCCACCTTTTTAGGTTATCTCGGAACCATAGTGCAAGACACTTGATCAGGAATGAATGAATGAATGAATGAATGAATGATAACATGCTTTATTAGTTTGAAAACTACAATGCCCAGAACCTTACAACATGATAGGCTTTGGTATATATTACCGTCAGCCGGAGTTCGCCATGATAATTTATCAATAATTAGTTTTAATAATATTATAATATAGAAGTTATACATTATATATCACAGCTATAATCACAGGTTTTCGAGCACTTTATAAGTTAGTATCATCATTATTTTTGCTTTCCTGCAGTAGTGGTGTTTATGTAATGTTAATAAATAAATCTTATATAGAAAGATTGTATGAGTAAACGCATAATAAACATATAGAAGCATAAATGAATATTTGAACAGATAATTTTGTTATTTAAATATATTGCACATATTATCCTACACCCCTTAATTCATTTAAACATATAAATAACGGAAAATAAGTTTGTTTATAAGTAGTTGTATAATCAGTGTTATTATTACTTTTTATTCCATAGTGAACATTTGGTATTTCTTTCGTTTACTATTTAATTTAATAATCTATTATTAAGTTTATATATACATAATTTTTTATTTTTTATCCTTTTTTTTTTTTTTTTATTTATTTAATTATAGTTGAATTCTTCAATGAGGCTACGACGGTAGGTCCAGGCTGCTCTCACAAATCTGTAGAGGTTTTTCCAATCTTTACCGTTCAGTACGTCGATCAGTTCACGTCTGCTCAACGTGACAGCCCCGAGAAATGTTCTCCTATAGCATGCCAATATTGGGCAGACCGCCAGAAAATGTTCCGTATCCTCTACGGCATTCATATTGCACAATGAGCATAGATATATTCTATTTCTCATCCACGGGATGTAGTTGAGATGGAGGAGCTCACAACGGCACTTCATAATCCACGTTACTTTTTCAAGCTCCAATCCGTGTGATAAGATACTGATGTCGTGGTTCAGTTCCCTGTACAGTGGATGGTACTGCCCATTGTTGCAATCCCAAACAAGTTTGCACTTCGTGTCGTTGACGATTCCAGACAATATCCGCGTCAGCACATTTGACAATCCGCCACCCTGGTTCCAGTCAAATGTTCTTCCCGTCGCATATTTTGCAGCGTATTCCTCCCATGCTTTAACCCATTCTACTCCCTTTCCAATTGCGTAGCTCGCTGACACTCTTGTGTATCTTGAAGAGGGAGCTTTTAATACTTTTGAGATGAACTCTCCGTTCGTTTTCATCGTGTTAGAGAACATCTGCTGCAGTCCTGTTTCTAAGAAGAGTGCGTAGTTAGGGGCATTTTTGGGCAGGAAAAATATCTTTTTTATGAAGAATCGGAGAAACTTCTCTACTTGATCATGCTTACGGTACCCCCAGACCTGGGAACCATAGCATAGTATGGCCTGTACCACCGCTGCGAATACGTTAAATTTTGTGCTCAACGGCACATCTTTTGCCAGGAATAGCCTTGACCAAACTGCATTTATGCTGGTTTTCGCTAGTAGTTCTCTCTCATGAAGATGCTTTCTCAGAGATAGGTTGTAGGAGAACCACACCCCCAAATATTTATATTCCTTTGCCGTCCTGATTTCTTCTCCTTCCCAGTACCACGACTCGTGTCTGCTCGGCTTACCCCATCTCTGTCGAAAGATAACCACGTTGGTCTTTCCCAAGTTGATAGTCAACCTCCACAATCTTAAAAACTCCGCCAGATTGTTCAACATCCTTTGTAAATCCGATGGGTCCTCCCCGATCAGAACGATGTCATCGGCGAACAGCAGGCTGCCTATCGTGCTTCTTCCCACCCTCACTCCTCCCCCAACAGCCTTCGGAAGGTCGCTCAAGAAGAGAGCGAAAAGTGTTGGGCTTAAAGGGCAGCCCTGCTTAACACCGATCGACGCAAGGAAACAGTCCGAGATGACTCCGCCGACCAGGACGCGGACTGTCGTATTCGCATAGAGACAGTGCAAAGCTCTCAGCATTTTTGACGATAAGCCCGCACACGACAGTTTGTAAAATAGCGCCTCCCTGTCTACTGTATCGAAAGCTGATTTTAAATCGACGAAGCAGCAGTAAGTTTTCCGATTTTCAAGAAACCTGCCCTCGATTATATTAGACAGCGTAAATATGTGGTCCAGTGTCGAGTAGCCCTTACGAAATCCGGCCTGGTTTTCTCCAAGAATGAAGTTGCTCTCCGCCCAGTCGCTTATTCTATTAGATAAAATTGTGGCGTATAGTTTAGTGATTGTATCAATGCAAAACAAACCTCGATAGCTTCCTGGATCCTCACGGTCCCCCTTTTTGTAAATCGGAAATACCAACGCCTCCGCAAAAGAGGGATCGAGCTCGCCGGTATCGAAGAACCTGTTATACAGTGTAAGAATTTTCTGCAAGAAATTCTCAGGGGCATTCTGGTAGAACTCATACGGAATGCGGTCTTGTCCCGGTGCCTTGCCTGCTTTCGTAGCGCTGATGGCTGTCCTGAGTTCGCTCATGCTAAAGGGGCCATCCAAAGCGTCGTCCATGATGAGCGGGAGGGCGTACTGGAAGCTGTTATGATGAGAGTGCGGTTTGTACAGTTGTGCAAAGTGTCGAACCCAATCGGTCATCTGCAAGTATGGTGTGAAGTTGCTCTTGAAACTTTTAAACTGGTTAGCGGTTTGCCAAAACTCTTTTGTATCTTTGATATTTGCAAACTTCAAAGCCATTCCTCCCAGGAAACTCGTTTTCTTCATTCTACACACTTTTCCATATTCCTTATTCAGGATTGGTTTTCTCTTATTTGAAAAGTTTTGTTTGCACGAAAAAGTTACATATTCTTGTAAAAAGCTTAAATGGATTGAAAAACGGGATTTATTTTGCTGAAAAAAAAGTTGCATCCCTCTACAACAAAAGGTGCACTTACTTATCAAATTTCTCTTGTTGAATAAAAAGTTATCACGCTGGATGAATCAAAGAACATTCCTCATTATAAAGTTTTACGAGGTTTAAAAAATTTATTCAGCGAATGTTATTCTGTGTGAATTTGGAATCATATCACACAAAAAATCTTGTAAAATGTTTCACACTTCCATCTGTACTACGTGGAATTTCATGGATGTGGCACACGTTCTTTTCTTTTGTAGGTCTTCGGACGGTCGGACACCCGAGCGAGGCGGTGATATGAAAGTGCCGTCACGTCCGCAGCTAACGAATACGCGGCAGCTGAATTCGAAAATGCTGATGACATGGACGATCCAGTTGCGGAGAACGGGGAACAACGCATTTTCTAACTATAAATAGTGAGGAAATGGTTATGGCACTCCGGAGATCATTCCACAAATTCAAGCACATCGATATTTACGCTTATGGTACGTTACCTACATTATATTAATGACTTTTACTAATCCAAAATCATCTCTCACACAACAACAACACTTTCAAATATTTAATAGGACTATTAAAAGCTCAAAATCTTCCACACCGGTTCATTATCTTCTGCACACATCACACACACCCTTCTGTCTTGATCACTGCTGTGTATACAATTACCGTGTGAGACCTAAAACTATACGAAAAAAGTTGAGTAATATTAAATACGAGTATTTTGTAAAAGTAGGTGATCGGAAGGTAATTTACAAAATGGGTGGATGTCGGTAATGGTCTAAAAAATAATCGTATAAATGATAAATGAATAATTTAGAATCAACTTTTATTGATATAATACTGGGATTTTGACATTTTATGTCTTTACTCTAGCACATAACTCGAAAAACGTCACACGAAAAGCGTCACACGAAATCGTCACACGAAATCGTCACACGAAATCGCCACGAAAATTTTGACATTTTATGTCTTTACTCTGGCACATAACTCGAAAAACGTTACACAAAAGCGTAATTTCTGATGATTTTCGCTTACAACCGATTCGGTGCTACGGAACTTTATCCTCGCCAGTTATCATCGTACAAAAATCGTTCACCACTCGTTGGATAGCTCTCGATTTACCTAACCATATTACGTTAACCACTGCGGAGTGCGTGGCCGACAAGCTGCGGTATGAGCGTGATTGTTTAAATAATTGTTTACACACAGGTGATCATTCTCAATAATTTATATTGTCTATACGAATGCAAGCTTCATAATTTATGAACGCTACTGGGGTCGGTGATGTAGCATTGTTCGAAGGTTCTTGAATCACTTCTTTAAAGACATAAAATGTCCCAATGTGTTGCAGACTCGTATGCAAGCATTTAATTCTCGACTGTATCAACAACAGGATGGAGTTGACATTCTTTTGACATTTTCATGTCTTTGCTTTGGCACATAAACTGAAACGGGAAAAATTTGTTTCCTTGATTCACCCTTTCCCTCAGATCACGTCAGAACACAAGCGACAGGCGGGCCACTACGTCAGAGCCTATGACGCACGAGCGTATGACGTCAGACGGCTGGCAGGAGGCCAACTAGTACGTCAGAGCCTATGACGCACGAGCGTATGACGTCAGACGGCTGGCCGGAGGCCATCTAGTACGTCAGAGCCTATGACGCACGAGCGTATGACGTCAGGCGGCTGGCAGGAGGCCACTAGTACGTCAAAGCCGGTGCCGTAAGAGCCTATGACGTCAGACGGCTGGTTGGAGACCAACTATTACGTCACAGCCTATGCCGTCAGAGGGCTGGCTGGCTAGGTGATCGGGTTTTAATAAGCCTCTGGAATTCCGCGCCTTCTTTTTGCATTCATTTACATCTTCACGTTGAAAAATCCTTCATCTTGTCGCTAATTTTATTATTTATTTTCTCTTTTATTGATTTCAGTATTCCCCGAACCTTGGAATGAAATCGTTGGATGAGTTTTCTTGGGCTAATTGAGTAACTTTCTATTCTATTCCAATTCTAATTTAGTAACATCCAATTCTAGTCCGGGGGGGGGGGGGTATTACACAATGAAATTGATGCCTGAGAGCCCAAGGGCATTCACGATATTCCAAGCCGCATAACGACCTCCTTATTAAGGGGAAAGTGGACGACAAGTGTGCGAGAGAGAGAGAAGACACCAAAAGTATTAGCGTAATTTCTGATGATTTTCGCTTACAACCGATTCGTTGCCACGGAACTTTATCTTCGCCAGTTATCATCGTACAAAAATCGTTCACCACTCGTTGGATAGCTCTCGATTTATCTAACCATATTACGTTAACCACCGCGGAGTGCGTGGCCGACAAGCTGCGGTATGGAAGAGGTAGGGTAGGGGGGCGGTAAGACATAAAATGTCCCACAGGGTTGCAGACTCGTATGCAAGATGTTTCACAACGTTTATGTTACCTGCATACATTTTTTTTAAATTACGGGGTCTTATCTTGCGCATTAAACCGTCGCATACATTTAGTTTGAATGTTTTCAACCCCATTTTCAAATTTCATGCGTTGCCCAAGATAGCTCATCGTCGAGCCAGCTTCCAGCTTCATCGTTGTCTGATAGGTCAAAATTCAAAATCCTTCAAAATTCCTCATTTTGGGAAGAGAGAAGCAGTACATCGGCCCCTGCTGGTTCCAATAAGTGGTTTTTTACTTGTACCCACCGACATCGGCAATAAACAATAAACGAAAGTACCTACCTACCTACCACCATATTTTCGAAATATCCTCATATCCAAAGGCGAGAAAAGTACCTCAGAACGCGGAACTCGATGTGACAAAACAATATTGTTGAAATCAGCTATTCGACAGTAAGAACGTTGCCCCGACTTGCCGCCGTTTGATACACGTTCTTATGTAGGCATTTCATTGGCTCAACATTTGAGGCCTCACTGTAAACGAACGGTTGGTCGTAGAAAGCTCGGATTGGTTTCGAAAAATTATCTCAAATCCGCTCTATTTACCTAAATGTGTACAAAAGACTACACCGTTACATTAAAATGTTTATATATGACGTTTTTAAAGATTCAAAATTAATTTTTGACCCCTTCCCCTATATGAGTAGTTTCATAATAGCTGTAATTGTGGACTATTTAGGGGCAACCTAACTCATGATATCTACGCCGTAGTTGGGAAGATCTAGATGGACATAACTCGTATTGTACTACAAACAACACTTTAGCAAATAACGTTCCTGGTCCGATTTGCGTTTGGGTTGGGATTGACAACCTATGCAGGGCCGATAAGGCGGTTTGTACATGGGGTTAACTTCCACCTATATGGACCTATATAGATACTAATATCTCCACTATATCCGAAAGAGCAAAACGCGCGTGTCGTGCGTTTTCGCACAACGGCGGAAGCTTGTTGCGCTACATGGGGTCTGCACGAGGCAAATCTGCTACGGTCGGGATCCCGATACGTTCGATTTAGCCACGGTAAGAAGAATCCCGATCGGAGGATCCCTACCGGTGAAAAAGAGATCCCTATTAAAGGAAGGACCCCCTGTACCGTCTTTCTATTTTACATATTTCCGATTCAACGGGGTCGCCGAACCTCCTCCAGCCCGAAAAACTATTTTTCCGGAGAAGATTTTTCGGGATCACGTCGAGTTATTCCTATTTCCATTTTCGATTGTTGTCTTTCCCGCTCAGACCCTCCCACTGAGGAGGAAATTGAGTTTTTCTCTTCCCATGGGTTTCGAACTCCCGATCTCCCCCGCCCTTCACCCCTTCGCCATCCTGTTTCCCGTTTATCAACATGATCGGACCATCTGTGACGAACAGTACGGGCACTGCTGTGTTTCATTCCCGGGTCAACATCTGATTGACAGTCAAAACGAATTTTCACCGCAGGAGGTGGGGGAGGCCTCAGCCCTTGGGTTCAGATTGCAACGGGAGTCGGGACCAGGGTGGACTCTGTTGATCTGATAGTGCACTTAGGCTGTCAAATGTACAAAACTGATAGGTATATTTCGTTCAATATTCCTAGTCCAACACACTACCAGCTTCCATTCACCCTGGCAAAAAAATATTCTTCATGGAAATGCCTCTGGAAAGCGACCAGTCTCTATGACGCTACGACACCCACTTACTCCATTTTTTACTTGGATTGTTGGGATTGTTCCGTTTATTTGCTGGGCTGTTTGTTGGGTCGTTGTGCATTTAGATAAAAACTCACTAAGACAAACCGAAGCTTGTTGAGTTGACCACCTACTACTTCAACCCCTCCTTCGTAATGCTCTGGGTTAGAGCGTCAGGATCATTCAAGAACTTCAAGCACGATAACGCTTCAATCAAAATCATTCAGGGCGAATCAAAGGACGCACGCTGAAACCCTTGTCACAGATTTTTGCATTCTCACGCTTCCTGCTCGTTGGCCCTTCCATGGATAACGCGAATTAGAGCCACTCTAAATGAACGTTCCATGACAGCCATGAATACGACGGCGACGCATGATCCTTGGGATCAACTGTCCAATCGCTCCGCATCGACTCGAGCTGACTGTTGACCTAAAATGTCACATTCTGCCGAGAAATTTTTTTTCAGAAGCTGAAATGCTCTGAGTTTTTGTTTGTAACAGGAGCATCTGTTCGTCACTGGGAGCATATTAAATATTACTCATTAGCTACCTGTGTGGCACTCTCCATTATGAGATCTTTATGAAGACCCTAGTTTCTAACGTACGAGTACAAAGGGGCATTCACTATACTCCTCGTTTCAAATATTCAATAGTTTGTACGTTAGATTTGCCTGTGCACCTAGTAGTTTGTAATGGTTTAGTTGAGAGTATCGGCCCATTAACCCAAGTACTGTACTCTACTTCAATGTCACCTCGTCCTATTTCTCCATTACTTCATACGAAGAGTTATTGCCAGACATTTAGCTGTGTTAGAGTGATGTTTGTTGATACGATTAAGCACCAGTGGGGCACAGTATTTTTACTTATTACTTTTATTACTTTGTGAAGTTGAAGTTTGGATTTTATTTCAATTGATTTCTGAGTCCATTTGAATCGGTAGTTTCAGAAACCCGAAAGTGGTGGGAAAATGAAACACACGTTTGATAGCTACCTCGATTTTTTGGGGGGAATTTCCACTTTCTTATGTATCTATGTAGTGTATGTATGTAGTATGTATCTATGTAGAAACTAATAGAAATAAAAAATCTGAAGATTGACATGTTGGATGTTCAGAAATTAACCCTTTATTTTGGACATGTCGGGTTTCTACTGGTTGAAAATCGTTATTGAGCCTTCATATAGAACTCATAATGCAGTTGTTTATTTGTTGGTCAGTTTTTTTCTAGTAGTATTTCCGTAGATTCTTCAATGTATATACTGCCCTGCTAAGGTGAATTGCAGTAACTCCAGAAACGTCAAACCAAACCAAAATCGTTTTTTCTATTTTGTGCCTTGCCGAATTTGAAAAACCTTCTTTTCTCTATAAAATAAGGACCACATGCTCCCTTATGGACGGCTGAATCGCTTTAATGGGGCTGGTGGATACTGCACCTTAGCTTGACAAATCGATTCATGTTACTATGCTGTATTGCAGTAATTCCGTGCAGGGAGAGATATTGCATTCCAGCTTAGCAAATTACTCCTAATTTCTACTATAAATTGCAGTCAATCCTATTGTAAGTGATCGCTACAACTGCATTTCAGTTCCCCAATGAGTTGTGCGTTATCATCCAACAATTAATATTTGCAATTTTGCTGCATGCAAAAATTCAAAATTTGGAGTAGGTATACTTAAAACATCTCATACTTAAAACATGTGGGATTCATTCAAAAGAAAGCTTTGGAAGCATATTGTCAGCTCACTATTTCCGTAAATATGGGACATGAAACGGGTGGAATGATATTTCGTCTTAGACATTTTTGAACGTGAGACCAGGAAGAAAGTTTGCATTTGGTAAAAGTCGTTAGCTCCGGTCTTCGAACCAAACCGAAACGCACTCGAACAACAAATATGGCGTGGGTTGTGGTGAAATATCTCTTTGCTATTTCTTAGGTCCTCATGAATCTCCAATTGACAGCCCAGAGGCTGTACGTACCCTATTCAGCTCGGCGACCCATCTAACGTTATACGCACGATATATGGAAAACAAACCCACTTTTTCCTCGAAGCGTTGCAGTCCCGTAATAGATTTTTATTTTTCACGCATGCCCTGGCCCCACGAATAATCTACCTAGAAACTGTGGTCGGCCAATAAAAAACGATACTCCTGCCAAAACAAATTACCGTAATTTTCTATTAAACTTCATTATACGGATGAGGTCTCCCGAAATAGAAGCTGAAGGGACATAACAGAAAAAGTGAACAGAAAAAAATGATGCGCATTGAATAATGTGCACTCATTAAATCAAGTTATGTCGAGTGGGGCGTGTTGAAGTGATTTTTTGTGGCCCTCGAGAGATGACGAGGAGTGACGCTTCTTAAAACGCGCACGCTATGTTTCAAGTCGGTCAGGCAGGCTCTGGTTGGCTACCTTGTACTGTCGACCTTCTCAGGTAGGTTCTGTCGTTTCTTTACTATAATAGCGCAATCAGAGTTTGTATTAATGTTCTCTGTTTACAATGTAGGAAAATTGAACAACACCTGGACGTTATATGGTTCGAATGATCGAAGGTTCTTAGGTTACACTATCGGCGAGTACATCAGATTCAGCTCATTTGAGCTCTTGATTATCTAGGTTTGCAAGACTATTTCATCTGCAACGTATCTCGAGATTGTAACATCTAAAGGTAGAACGACTCGATTCGGGCGCTGAACTTCGAGTAATTCGCTTCTATATGCAATATGCAATAAGTAATATGCAGACCAAACGTACCTAAAGGAGCATATTAGGTATTTTTGCAACGCGTGAAAAAAGTTGTCATCCAAAACCCGCAGGTCTGGTCACATTTGGCATTTAGTAGCTTCCCAAATGAATTTGGTTCCTGTCGGTCTGTCTCTGGTCAAATCCTTGCCCCAGGTATTAACTGTTAGTCCGATTTTGACGGAATTTGCAGGGATTGTGCAGTTCGGGATCCAGTTGTTTGCTTACGAACAATATATAATCCTTTAAACCATTATCTTATAAACCGTTATATGGTCTTTATATTGACTCAATTGCTCTCAAATACGTATGGCGACATTTTGCTTCTTTGGATAACGCGAATGCTTGTATTAAACCTGGCCACCCGCGTATTTAGGAATTTACTATTTATATTTATAGCGTTAAGTATGTTACCTGCAGTCTGGGATGCTGATAAATTGGTGGCCGATTTATGGCAGATTATCCTTTGCCGCAACTGAGACAGGGATAGGCCATTGTTCAGTCCCACCATCCAAACCTATCATGCTCCTATCCAGATGATGACAGAGATACATCAGAAACGCTATCGCTGGCCACTGTCATCAGTGTTGATTGGTTTCGACAAATGGGAGCCCGTTCCCGCCCCGGGATGAACCCCTCGACAGGTCATTCGATCCTCCTAATAAAGCGCTGTAAATCAACAAATTCCCCTCCCCAGTCGAATAGCCTCTCATTCCCCTGTAACACCTCAAGCCTCCGCCCTCCTCTCGTCATTCTCTCGTTTTATTTATTGCTACTCAGTGAACGTGACGGGAAAGTGTACATCGCGGATGGTACTTAATCACAGGATCCGAAAGTCGGGACGCGCTCGTCAGTAATATAATAAATCCACCCAATTCGCTCTGTGTGGCCCCACATTCCATGATCCCGAGGTCTTGCTTGATGGTCAAACACCACCTCAAACAATTTATTATCATTTGAAGAAATTTCTTTTAAATGGAAACCTTTCAAAGAACCATCTGAAAAAGTACATTATTAATGATGTACCATGCCAATGGAAAGTTGACGAAGTAATAATGATTGCCATGTCAGGGATGCCATCAACTAAGAAGGCAGGGTATCTGGTCATATCCCTTCTCCCCGTTATGTCAATGCTATCGAAAACGTTACTACTTATAACGACCCAAACCAAAAATTGAAGGCAGAGACTCATGAAGACATTGCCTCCTGATCACCATTTAGAGTTTAGACAACGACACTCTGCAATTGCCGAAGTAAACCGACACCTGAACATAACATAATCGAGAAGGTTTCAAATCTGTGCAAGTGTCTAGATGTCTGTGATTTCTAGAAGTCACCCAAACCTTTGATAAGGTGTGGCCCGAAGACTCGAATATAAATTGTACTCGAATATAAACAGTATTATTTAATTCTAAAATCATACTTTGAGAACAAAAACATCAGGGTAAAGCAAGAAGTGAAAAGAAGATGTGAAAATTAATTCAGTTGCAATACCTTTTGCCGAATCAGCCAAGTACTCTGGATTTAATTACTATGGCAAAGAAAAGGAGAGAGTTGACAATGAAATTCAGGAAGATAATCTCAACGGTTACCGCACAATAAACTGCTGACCTACAAGCGAATTCTACGACCACTTCAGGCCAATGGAAGACAGCTCAAGGGTTGTGCCTAGTTAGTACAGAAGTATAGTTAATGCCCCAAGATACATTCTAAACGAGAATATACACTGGAAGTTTTGAATTAAAACTGTCATCGAAATTATCGTAAACTTCGAAGGAAGGAATAACGAAGCCTCCTCAAACTTGAAAACCTGGAGATGCCCAACGTTATGAAAAACGAGGGAGAAACGACCGCTGCGTCCTGTTCGATTTATCATTCTTCTATATCAAAAAGTACTAAATATTGAAGGACCGCTTTTTCAAGTGAACTTTAAATTCGTCCAAAACCACAAACCCAAATCTTAAGTAGGTATATTTTTTACAGGGAATCTATGTTATTAATTTTCCATGCCAATTGGGATGACAATGAGCTATTGATCTATTAATAGATTAACTTAATTAACTTATTGCTATAAAATTCAACGCAACCTGATAAATATTTAGCAGCCATATTTAGTCAATAATTTGTTTCTCTACAATCTAAAGAATATCAACATGTTCATTAGGAATCCGTACCGTGATCGTGTGCGGTATTTGTAGTGCCAATACAATCTGATCTCACATGTATGTATGTAGACGTACCAAATTGTTGTTTATATCAATAGCATCGTCGTTGGGGGTGGCAGATACGTTGTCGACACCATAACTCAACCAATGATGGCGGCTCTTCCAGAAAACACCTAATTGGAGGAGCCTCGCTGCTCCTAATCCCTTTATAGCTGTTTACGGTGCTACATCTTCAAATTGTCAACATGCCTTCAAACCTACCTACGATAAATTTTAATTACGTCAGTCGCCGCCGACTCCCTTCAAAAACGTATAAATATGTTGAAACTCGTTTCTGCCGGCTATTTATCGCGTTCTGACGACTTCGTTACGCGGCTGCCTACTCGTTTACCTGATGAGACTTGAGTCTCGGATTTATACGAAGGCGTGTTCCCTAGCCCTAATGGCACCTTCCGTTCGGTGACTGGCTACCAAAAAATATAAATAACGCCGGGGGTCAGGGGGAAGTCCTTTCAGAGGGCAAGTTGCCGCTAGATTGAATGAGACAATACAAAGCAGTACGTTCGACTTGTCCGTCTGTCCGCGTGGGAGGTTCATGTTTTATGGCTTCACTGTTCTCATGCATCGAAGGCCACCAGTTTGAATCCAGTGCTGGCTCCCATGAGTTCGCAGAATGTATAGACGTTATGCGTACGGTGATCATAGTTTTTGGCATGAAAAATTCAGGGAGAGTGGGTGCATCCCTGTGGATGAGAACATCCAAAGTGGCCATTCAAATAATATCTTGAAGTAGGAATACAGGTGAGCTTAGGTTGATGAGGTTTTGTGACAATATAGGTAGATTCCTAAGAAACAAAATCGATGATAAGCGAGGAAATTAACAAACAGCCGTTAGTTTTGAAAACATCCAAAACGTGATGATGGATCGGTCTGTACTAATAATTTGTTTCTGTGTCAATATAGTTTTGATGTGTTTTGGATCAAGGGTTACGGGAGTCATTCGTGGATCGCCAATCCTGGGCTACAACTCGGATTTTCATGTCATCAAGACACAGTGCCGGACTTCATTAAAAAAACCTCATTGGTATGGACAAAAACTACGAACTTGGCATCCTAAGCGGACTTCATGAAAACAAAGGTCGAGCAAATCTGCAGTCCTGAACCCCACCACCTCCGATGCGGCGATCTCTTTTAACTCCGTTTTTCGTGCCACTGCGTTGATCATATAAGCCTGAGATCAGATGGAACGCTCAGAATTTGGCCAGCTTCAGGAAAAAACCTTCTGACCGCTGGCACATATTTCAATGCAATTTTTGACACCGCAGGGAAAGTCTCCGTTATCTGTTTCCGAAGAAGACTGGGTTTTGTTGGATCGTTTCCTGAAATCCCAGTGAAGAATAAAGTTTATTTTCGCGAAATGAGCTAGAAGAGAATACTATGTATACGAATATATACTTACTACTACGCGTTGATAGTTCTGCACAGCTCCTTCGAGCCGTACC
This sequence comes from Stenodema calcarata, assembly GCA_963920205.1. Lineage (NCBI taxonomy): Eukaryota > Metazoa > Arthropoda > Insecta > Hemiptera > Miridae > Stenodema > Stenodema calcarata. Next base: position 26,283,915 of record OY986049.1, on the reverse strand, counting down.
AGCAATCTTACGCTCCTCTCTAACCTGCACGTGAACTGGCAGCGATATGTACGGATTTGATGCGTAAGAGTAAAGTTGTTGATACATATAATACTTACTCGTGGATAGGTGATGAAGAAGATCTGCTTAAATCAGACGCGATGAGGCATGGATGGATAGACCTACCACATCATAAGAACGAGAACCATATTCTAGATCACCGGTCGTGAGTCGTTTTGGTTTATTATCTTCGATAATGAACCATTGGAATCTTTTACTTGTTCGCAAAAAGCAAGTTCTATAACCACCTCTACATTTTACTACATTTCTCTGAATTGTGTCAACCAGATAACCACCGCTTTGTAACTTACAATACGGTTCGAACGGAACAGTTGTTAAAGGAACTGGTAGGTTTCAAAGTAACAGAAACTGTTCGAGTGGTCGTGGTGTTCTGATCGTTATGATGTCAACAGTTTGAACATCGATCGTAAAAATTAATTTTTCGTATGACGACGCAACATAACGTTATTATTTCATTTATCATCCAAAATATTCATACTAGTAGGATGGAAAATAAATTAGAATTAATTATTAGTTCCTATAAAAATCAATGATGTTGAGGGATGTCGAGGGTCGGTCAAATGAAAATTGATTTATGTGCCAACGTTTCGAAGAATATATTTCTTCATCTTCAGGGCCTAAAAACAGTTTCATAATATTGATTACAGTTCTATCGTGAGAAATTTGTTGTAGTTATTTAATTACCATTAGTTATAGTTGTTGTAGTTATTTAGTTATATTTAGTTTCAGTAATAATTTAGTTGTAGGTAGTTTTTATAAACAATTTGGTTAAACAAATGACGTTAAAACAGATAGCTAAACAGATAAATTGAAATGGTGTGTGGGATGTACAATAATTTGTGACTTACAGTTTCAAAAATGGAGTTAGACTCCAACAGGGAAGTTCTTTCCTCCAGACCACAGGAGTTACAACTTAACTACCTAGCTTAAAGTTACCTATATATATACGGATGAAAGAGTATATCTAAGGGTGGGGTAACAAAAGCCGGGACATCGTGGGGCCAAGAAACGTGTGAAAATGGAACAAACAAAGTCGTAAAAGCAGGTACTTTAAAAAGGTCGGTGTTATTCCAACAAACTTAATAAAATGGTACACATGCGAAAAGTAGAAAAACATTTGTGAATTTTCTAGTGAGACATGTTTGTGAAGTGCCGATTTCCAATTGTTTAAAATGTTACCCGATGCCGTGCAATAGTGTTGTTGGATGAAACTGAAGAAACTGGGGATTTGAGATTGATCCGTGGTTGCTACCTCTGCCATAATGAGTGTGTGTGGTTTTGTTGACCGTCAGTAACAATGATGTTGAGGGATGTCGAGGGTCGGTCAAATGAAAATTGATTTATGTGCCAACGTTTCGAAGAATATATTTCTCACGATAGAACTGTAATCAATATTATGAAACATTTTCATTTGACCGACCCTCGACATCCCTCAACATCATTGTTACTGACGGTCAACAAAACCACACACACTTATAAAAATCAATTAGTACATTACCGGTATCGGAACATATCCTTGTATATTCAAGCAGCAATGTGGAAAATTACGATGTATGTTTCATATATAATACTCGTTAAAGGCAGAATGATTTTTACACGGAGTGTACTTACGGATTGGTTATACGTGAAAATCCGGCTAATATCAACTGTAACGCTTTTTTATAACGCAACGCTTTTCGAGTCCATGTGCCAAAGCAAAGTCATAAAATCATAACTCATTATTAAAAATCATAAATATGGAATCATAAAATCCTTATTAAAAATAAACGCTTGCATACGCTTGCAACACATTGGGACATTTTATGTCTTCAGTTCCACGTTGGAAATCACGCCGAGAAATCAACACAAATGATTTTTCCAAAAAGTTGTCAATTAATCGTTGTACCTATAGATTAATCTATTTTAGACGTCGATTAATCGACATCAAATAATTAGTAAAAATAGTAATCGATTGCCCGCAATCGATGTTTTGAAGTTCGATAACAATCCCTAGAAAATAGGTCAAAGCTACCAAGCACCAGTGGAACGCGGCAAAGAAGCTACTGGAGGGATCAAATGAAATCAATTGCTCTCATGTCTAGTAGCAGATGTGAAATCAATTTCTCGCATCATATTCATAATAAGTAGGTATCATTTCCTAAAATGAATAAGAAACAATTTTGATGGATTCACTCCGATTCATTATGGGCGACAGTTGACGATAGGAACAAACCGTGAAAAAAACCTCACATAATAAACACCAACTTTGTTAGGAAAGAAATTACATCAGGTCGAAACCTCACGTCAACACCTGGTCTTTTGTCGTCCGCCACACGAAAAACTGTTTTTCGAGTGACGACAACATTAACATTTTCGAAGTGAAAAGTTAACTGCTCTCCTTATACCTGACCCACATTTAAAAGTCGCAGGAGCATCGGTAAAGGTCTCAGAAAGGTAGTAATAGAATCTAGGAGTCACGATAGACTGCGTGCTGGCGACCGACAGCCCCAACACACTCGTACGTAGGAATTATAATGTCAAAAAGAAGGGATTCGGGCTTTTTCAATTTGCCGTCCCCACCTTTTTTCCTATGGAAATACCACTTTTCGGAATGTGGTTTTTTAAACGAGGTTTTTGCTTGTGATGGCAATGAGATGGTTTGTCAAGTATAACGGTGTTTAGACTAAAAAAGTGATAGAGCTACCTTCTTCGGCTCCAGGTAAGTTCCATGTGTTCATACACAGGTTTTGGTTCTGTACACAAAGAACAGAAGCCTTACAAATGGGCATATAACGGTCCTTGCGCCTGAACTCTGGTACCCAGAGCCCTTTGAACTATCGTATTTATTCGTGCAGAATTTAACACGAAAATTATTGACAAAATGACATTTATGTGTGCAACATATGGCACGTATTTATTAATAGTTGAAGAGAAAATTTTCGTTTTGAGTGGCTGAATTCAGATACACGAACTTATTTATAGGTACGTGTGAATTGAACCATACATAACATGTACATAACATGAAAATTCACCGTGAAACCTTTAGCCGGGTTACTCCAGTAAGAATAATTGCATTTTCTTGTTACTCAAAATATTTATGGTACAAAGTAAGATAAGAATAGCTTTAATTCTTCAAGTCTACCGATTTATCGAACAACAAAGTTATAGCAGAACTAGTAGATGGTACGAAAAAATTATTTGTATGCCACTCTTACCACAACATGATCGTCGTACTCCAATGCTCCCGATAATAAAATTTCAATGAATATACTTCTTCAGAATAAACATGAAGAATATTAAATAAAACGATTAAAACTTTCGACCAAAGCCTGGGAAAAGATCCTCTCTGATGACACTGATGTGGTGATTTGGCCATCTTTTCAGATTTTCTGGGGAATGTAACTTTTTTCCCCTCATAAAAATCGCTCACCATCAGTGGAAAGCTCTGAATTTATTAAACGTCAGATGCTGCTAATTTGGCCCTTCTAAGAAACCTATGTCGCCTCTGCCAATTTCGTCCCAGCACTGAGTTTGAGTTCAATTCGTTACTTGTAAAATATACGCGGTTATATGGGTGATTGTTTCCATTTTCTTTTGCTACGACTGGGCTAAGAAAAATATATATCGATATATTGGGGCAAAAGTATCGCAAGATTATTGGTGTTTGCGGGGCTTATATAGAAATTACCGATTTAAATGTATCGAATTTGGAGGAAAGTTATATCAATCATTACTAGTTAATGCTCATTATAAAGTATTACATGGTGTCAGAGGAGTTGTGTCACCCAGGCAATCAAAAAACCGTAAAGGGGTGAAGACGAAGAGCATCGTCCGGAAGATTCACGGTCACCGTCAGCTCCGAGTGCCCCATTCGACAAATTTTACAGGCGAGAGAATCGTTTACAACGGGATTTTAGGACATGGCGCTTTGAATGGCACCGATAACACCAGATTGATTCAGGAAAGGAGAGGATGAGGTCCATGTGATGAGCAATGCGTCGGCATACAATCTGGGTGCTCGCTGGCGCTTTTGGTATGACAACTCTTCGGAAATTCGAGTTTTTTTTAATTTGAAAATTCGCTGAAACATCTTCCAAACCACAGATCACACACATATAGAATAGTCAGGCAGAGAGAACTTGTCGTAAGGTTATAGATTAGTTGGACTTGGGCTCTAGACAGCTCCAAGTAAAACTGAAATATACCTAAAATATACTCGTCATATACTCTGTCCAACTAATCTATAATATTATATTAGTAGTATTAGTATATGGGAGGGGAATCACCCATAAATTCCTAAAATGAACCAGTCTGGCAAGTAACACCTCATTTTAAAGATTTTTTAACGCTGGACACGATGATGATGTCTTATTCCGTTCTCAAACTGGAGCTCTGAAGATGAAGAAACTTGGTGTTAATCGAGATGTTCTTCATGGTTCATCTGCTCTAATCAGTTAACGAAATGAGATATCGCTGGATATTCTGAATTCACCATCGTGTTCAGCGTTGAAAAATCTATAAGATCTTGAACTGAGGTGTTACTCAGCAAAAAGGAGATAAAATTTGTTTAAATACCAGTAAAATGGAGACATATTATATAAAACCAGTTATTTCTTCTAAAATTTCGAAGATGTTGAATTTTGAGATACGTGTGCTTGCGAGCATCCAGAGTGCTTGGCAAAGCATTGCACATCACTTGGACCGACATGATGTTCAGGTTAGCACTTATTCACTGTTTAATAACTGAGCTGAAATAACTCCTTTTTTTCTGATTAACAGTCTGAAGCGCTCATTTTTCCTATTCAATTAATGAAATCAACGTTTCATGTTTGATTTTGAACGGCGCACTTCGTGCAATAGGAAGTTGGGGTGTAGCTATCAAATGGAAGCTATCGACAAGCGAGGCGTGTGGTCTTTGTTACCAAGGTTATTAAATAGTGTGGTACATGAGAGACGGTCGGCCGTCATTCTCAAACTTGTTCAAATACTCAAGCTTCGATTCGAGGCGAGCCAACTTGAGGGGCCACAATCCAATATTTGCTCGGCCCCGTTCACATTGCCATCTCAGGAACGCTGGCATATAAGGATGCGAGCTTCCAGAAGTTACTATAACACTGCATTCAATGTCTTGTCAACTTTACTTTTTGATGATAATTAACTAGGTACATCTATTCGAACTTCCATAACCTATTCAAAATGTGTTCAACATAATATTATTATTATACATGTCTGTTCTTGCAACTACATCCACCAGCAGGCTTATGTTTATTTTTTGATTGATCCATGTTGTTTCTTTGAATCTTTGTATCTTGATGTTGTGAGGTGTTATCGCGTCCCTTTCCCCGTCGTTCGTTTCGCGAGTGCTTCAGTACCACGAGTCCCTTCTCAGGAGCACAAACCCGACGAGAACTGCCCTGCAACTACATCCACCGTCTCGTTTTTCCTGCACTCTCTTTAAGTGTGATTTGGAGGGTATTCAAGGTACCCAAGCCTGGCTGTTTTACAACGTCCATTGGAAACAGCATCCCGAATCACGATTCATCCAACACCTGCAGAATCTGCAGGTTCGTAAGCCTGCATTCCCCACGAGGAGTTTTCCCTGGACCATCACTGGGTGCGTCCTACACCAGCAGCATCTGCAGGTCAATAAGCCTGCATCCGCCGACGGCTGGTGGTTTTGGACATCCCAGACGAGGACGGCGAGGGACGTTCATCGTTCAGGGTCGGATCTCTCCATTTTTTCAATATATCTCGAAAGTACTCAATTCCTCACTGATCGATCTCAATTTATTTTCTATTCATCAAAGTCTCAATTTTACTTTCCATTCTTTTCTAATCGGAGCTCCGTAATTTTCATTTATATTTCTTTCCACATTTCACAAAATAGATTTAATTTACGAAATTCAGTATTTTTCTTTATATATGTATTATATATAATACCTCAATTCTGTTTTTCGTGAGAACAATGTCCTTTTCTCAAAATAGCCGAAGGCTTTAAAAGTATTACGGGCGTCCCCCAAGAAAAGTGAGGGCGGGGGACTATTTGTGAACAGCTTCAACAAGTGTCTGATTGTTTGATTTATGCAAATCAGTAGATTAGAGGAGAGAGAGAGAGAACAGCTAACAGGTTGTAGGTTGCCTGAAGCACCCTCGTTCAATATTTGATTTGAGGGTAGAAAAAAGAGGAAGGACGTAGACGCCATTGTTTGGTTACATCATTCGGTCACATGGTGTTGGATGATTCACACAATTATCATTCATTTTCACGAGCGTCGTCAAAAAGATGAAATGAGATATCTATGAGTTTTAAGATAAATTGTACTAGGTACGTATGCTTCGTTCGCCAAGCTCTATTATTAATCACTATTTGACAAAAATCAACAACAAATTGTGTCATATCCATAATAAATTGGAGATAACTGCAGCTTCCTTAACTCTAACCTCCCCTAGAGAAGTTTAAGCTTTATTAAAAACATAACTAATCGTCGCTCATAGACCTTTCACCTACACGACCTAAGCTCAATGTGTGGAGATGTTATTTTTGAACGTGTATCATTTATCTTAGTAATATGAAGAAAATATAAAGTAATTACTGAATATGTAAGCTCGTTGATAGATTCACCCATTCAAATTTTATGTAACATCGAGTTTCAAACTGAAAGCTTTCATTAAACATGATGCGACGGTATATCTTTTGAATAACCTCCCACCAAACTGCAACCACCTACATAATCCGCAAGCAAGCCCTATAAATCATTTCGCGTCGTGCTGGCGACGGCGTCTTAACGTTAGATGAACCCTTCAATAATACTGAGAAAACCTATTGACGGTAACACCTATGCTTACCAGGTAACGGACGCGGACTGTTGGCTTCAACCGAATCACGTCCTTAAAAAAATGTTGCATGTTAAAAAAGTAAATCTTGTCGTTTTTTCCCCGTTACTGGGTTAGATGATACTTTAATTGCTTCCACAGTTGTAAAAAATCGGCAAAATATTCGCCCCCGGGTGGACTCGAACCACCAACCTTTCGGTTAACAGCCGAACGCGCTAACCGATTGCGCCACGGAGGCCTATGTGAGCCAAAAACCCTTCCTCACCGATGCCCCCCAGTCTCTCATGCCAAAACTGTCGAAATGTTAATAATACCAATATAATAAGTATAAGTATATTTAATATACTTATAATATATAAGTAATTTACAATATAGTCAATATAATATATTACATTGTATTATATTCCTGTGGGCACTGAGTAAATTGAACAATAGAGAGAGAAAGATATTGAAAAATGCCAATATAAATGATTATACGCAAAGGGGTATGATCCCTAAATAGGATTCCCTTCTGGGAAAACTCCTTAGAGAGCTCGTTAAAGTGGAGGAGGTACCGAAGCAAATCCAGCACATACCTACCAACCACGTTCTGCTACTATGTGATGAATGGTTTTAGGGATGCCCATCGATGCTCGATACTATCGAAACATCGATGTTTCGGCTTCGATGGTCGATGGTTGCCCTCCGATACTATCGATCCTTCAATGGTGAGTTCTTCGATACTATCGAAACATCGATGGGATTCTATCGATGTTCGATCATTCACTTTTTTTTTTTTTTTCATGAACCTTGCAGCTTTAGTTGGTGGTACGTTGATACATTTATTTTTTATTCCTCGTGTCCCTTGTAGGTATTTGTTTGTATCCTGGATCGACAGGACAGTAGCATCACCAAAATCGAAAACACAAAAACTAAACAACACCCTCTGTCCGCCACAATTGCTAAAACTACCAACACTGGACACTTGTTTTGGGCAAATAAATAGCGAATCACACACACACACACCGATATGATTTCAAAATTACTTTTCCTCCAAAGCTGGAAGGAGGAATATATTTTCGAGAAAAAAAATTCATCTGAACAGAAATTACAATAAATTGTTTTTGATTGATTTATAATAGTTCATTGTTCGATTCATTGTTATAGCTCATGGTTATAACTGCCGATCTAGCGCAGGAGTTACTGAAACATAGTATGTATTATGTGTTATATGTTATATTATAATACTTAAATGTTATTTTTATACCATCGAAAAATATTATTTTTATACCATCGATGGTTTGGTTTCGATGGTCGATACATCGATACCTTCGATGATAGAGAGCCGATGTTTTTCTGCCATCGATGGTGTCCCTCCGAAGTTAGCATCGATGGCAACATCGATAATGCCCGTTCGATGTTGCATCCCTAAATGGTTTGCTGAGTTGCTTCTTTAACCCGGGGAGGTTGGGCAATTACGCCCGACCCAGAGGGATATCTTGGTCTGCGTTCACAGAGCCAGATATGGCCAAAGTGGTGGTGGGATCACAAACACGGGAAGGAACAACTTAGCAAACCATTACAGCACTGATTTACCCAAGGAGGTACCAAAAACCGAGGCCATCACCAACACGGCAGAATATCGGGATTATTTGTGATTACCTGATAATAACCACGGTTACTGATATCAACTATTGGTACCTACCAAGCATAATAAATTTTGTTTGTTGTTGTTGCAGGAGTACCTGTTGCACGAGCAAAGGCTGTTATCCGCGGTGGATCTTCGATGAAACAGTGATATGCAGTAATAAAGTGCACTCGGTTGATGTTATTTATTGATCTTCCTGAGAACCTAAACGCATTTACCTAATATATTACAGAAATCAGTGATTCTGAGCACATCAGTCCATTGGGGAGAGAAAATGTAAACACGCCTTCCAACTATTCATTCATTTCGGCTCTGATGGTATTGCATTTCTTTGGTGTCCGTTAAAAGCAAAGTGGTGGTTCCAACAACATTTTTCGTCAGTGAACACAGGTGGAACACCTTATTTTGGAGTCTATCAGTGATTTTGGGGTGAGTCTTTCTTCCCTCAGTGCGATTCTGGTGTCATGACACAATTCCCCACATCAGTTTTCAGTTTGGAGTAGTTGAGAAACAGTTGTAGGCGCTTTCAAATTGTTTTCTATTAACTATTATAATTATTATTATAATGATGAGGGATGTCGAGGGTCGGGCAAATCACACACATTAATTATTATAATAGTAATGGAGTTGTAAAGTGATTTTATGAAAGCTGACGCATAACCGAACTGCTCTGAACATGAGAAAAGTGCAATGTTAGCGAGCTTAGGTACGTTGGTGTCCATCGGACTGTGCCCTCCTGGACTCCCCCTTCCCCTTTCGTTTTGAGACTCAATTTAAGTACCAAGGAAAGTACATACCAAATTACAGCTTCATAGTGTGGATGGCATAAAATTAGCTTTAGCAGCCGCTCAGCTGAACCCGGCCATATGCTGTTTAAAGGACGCTTACATTCCAAATTTCAAGTCTCTACCACCACTGAAATAGGCGAACGTTTACATACCACATTACAGCCTCATAGTTTGTAAACGGGTTGAAAACTGTTATGCCCATAGTTCTGCTATTCGTACAGTTACAGAGTTATGGTGAACAGGAAAATGTTCGTTAAATCGAGAGCATTCCAAAAAGTGTGGTCAACGTGTCAACTGTGCAAAGTGGCGCGTACGGTGGACGGATATTATTGAGAAAATGTTCAATTGATTTTTTTTCGGCAGAGTTGATAAATAACGAGATAATCGCATTAATAATTTAAGAGATTTGGCAAACTTTATCGCTAAATGAATGTTCTCGTCAGGTATATGAACAATATTTTTCATTTATTGAACAATAACTTAAAAAAATTACACTTGAATTTGAAATATTATTGAGAAATTGTAATATAATTTCTCAATGATATTTCAAAATTCAAGTCCAACCTTAAAAACTTGCATTAAATTTTAATGTATTGCTTTTCACGCAGTATTCAATTTTGTATAATCTTAGTAAAACATGTGATTTCTTCAAGTTATTGTTCACTGAATGAAAAATTTTGTTCATTCACGTGACCAGAACATTTATCTACCGCTAATGTGTGCCAAACCTCTTAAATTATTAACGCGATTATCTCGTTATTTATCCACTCTACCGAAAGAATGAATTGGACATTTTCTGAATATAATTAATTGCTTGTTTGTATGGGACATTCCAGTCCATATCGATTTCCATTTCACCTTCCATCAAAAACTCTTCGGTTTCAAAACTTTGAGAATCGTTTACGAAAATTGCCCAAAATCTGCCTAATTTGTCGGGATATTAGGTATGTATTGTTTTGAAATATTATTCCTGAACGAATATTGGTATGCTGGGCCTGAACGAACTTGAACACTTATTATTATTATTATTAGGTTGAATTGAATGCGCATGTACTAGGTATAGTTTGTTAGAATGAATAAATCATTCTTCAAATCATAAATTTCTAGATTTATCTCAATATCGATATTTTCATAAATATATCGAATTACTATTTCGATATCCTTCTAAAATATCGATAGTCGATATATCGATATTGTTCTCCGATAGAACAGAACTGAGAATTTGTGTGTGCGAGGTTTCGGCCGGCAGACATGTCGCATAATATGCTATGGTTGAAAGTTTCGGACAGTGGATATATCAATAATTCCAGTTAACTCGAGCGAAAATCGAGCTCAGAACAACGGTTCCGTTGAAAAACACAGGAGGAAGTGAGCAATCTGAAAACACACTTAAATCATAAATCCATATCACTGACTCATATTCATTATTATCAAAATGGTAATTATTGTAATAATAATTTCTCATTGAGAAACCTTACAACCTGCCAAATTACTATCAACGGTCAACCCTCTCTTCCCTCCCCACTCCCAGCGATCCGAGGCCCTTTGAAAGGTGCAAAACCTCTTTAGAACGCCCTTCTAATTTTGAAATAAGGGATGAAAGGACGTAGAACCGTCCTATAAGGGCGGACGGGGGGGAGTCAAGGGTCGGCCATAAGCGGCCCTCCAAGGAGGAAATTTCTGGATGTAAATTCCCCCGCTTTTGAAAGCCCTTTATACCGAGAAAAGAAGATTACGAGCGAGGTATGCTCTTCTTTTGCGGTAGAAGTATATATTGGTTACATTACGTTTCCTGGAATATCCTCTCCGGAGGAATACTGACAATTTACAATCTCTTCCCCTCCCTGCTCAATTTGATATACTTAAATCAATTAAAATGACGGACATTTTAGGCCGCCGATATGAAAATGAATATTTTTAGACCCAACGAATATTTTGAATATTAAATTATAATCAAAATGTGTTCAACTTAATAATAGGTGCCATAGCCTCCAAACTGGGGGGTCACGAGTACCAGGATTCTATGCACCAATTACGTGGTTAGCTACACTTAAGTAAAAATAAGTAAAAAATAGTCTACTAAGTAAAAACATCGCCCCCGGGTGGACTCGAACCACCAACCTTTCGGTTAACAGCCGAACGCGCTAACCAATTGCGCCACGGAGGCTGATTAATTGCTAATTAATAGCCCAAGAGCTCGCCATTTAATTGTGGCAATCAACATTTCCAACGTGATGAACAACCAAGAAATAATAGAAATTGCTGCCTTTCCGACTTGACAAAAATTGTCTCATAAAAAGAAACTTCAGATGCACGAACCATCCGTGTACGATCCGTAGACAATTGTACGAAGCCGGTACAATTTGTTTCTCAGTCTACCTGTATGGAATTAATCTATGAGTAAGAAGGAGTTAGAGGTTATTCCTCGTCGTAGCTACTGGTTCTGAATGAATGTTTACTATAAAATATGATTTGAAAGTTTCTCGAATTTTTAATGCACTCCAACAACCGGTTAATCTACACAATGTCACCTTCTTTCTACCACACTGATAAATTTAACCTTCTAACGCCAATTCCAAAATCTTACTACCCAACTTACTCCTGATGCCCTACGTTTTGAACTGGATTGTTGCCCTTGGCACCATTCTTCTTATGTGAATAATCATCTGTTAATACTCAGAAAGGTATCAATACCTGGTAATTGTAGGTGAATATTAAAAAAACCTCGACCTTTGGTCGAACATGTGTTAGCCACTCAACCAATCTGAGGCCTGGATAGCCTAAAGTTAAAGCCCTAATATGGGACTACATCCCAAATTGGACCTTCATAGTGTGAATAGTATAGAAAATAGCTTTATTAGCCACTCAGATGATTCGGATCCTGGGCATCTTCATAGTGTGAATGACATAGAAATTAGCTTTCGGAACCACTCAGCTGATACGGGGCCAGGGCAGCCTCAAGTTATGTCCTAAGGAGACTACATACCAAATTACAGCTTCATAGAGTGAATAGCTGTAGGAGAAACTTAGCTGATTCGGGGACTCGGTAGCGACAAGTTAAAGTCCTAAGGAGGCTTCACATACCAAATTACAGCTTCATATTATGAATGACAGAAATTAGCTTTAGGGGTCACTGAGCTGATCCTGGGCCTATTCTGCTGAAAGTGTACGTCCTACATGCCACATTTCAGGAGGCTACATACCAAACTTCAAGTTTCTACCACCACGGGAATTGGCTAAATTTCTATAAGGTATTATGATCAACAGGAAAATGTTCGATCAATCGTGGTAGGTACTTAATCGATCTTTGTACGATCAAAAATAGCGAAGATAAATTTCCGTGGCAACGGTTTGATTGAAAGCGGAAATCATTATAAAATCGGAAATAGATTCGCGTAAGGAAATGTAGATTCGTTTTGTGCCGAAAATGTGAAGGGTTTGTTCCATGTTACGAGTAGAAGCAACTATGACATATTGTGTCAACCGTGACAATGTGTCAACAGTCTTGTTTTTAATTCTTGTGCTAATTTCGTGGTCTAGGAAGGAGTTTGCGTACGAATTTGGTTAAAACCTCTACCAATATAATTGTAGAATTATATTCTTACATTGTGTATTACAGTGTTAGTACCACTGAACCTACATTTGAGATGTCGACGGCAACTCTCAATTTGCAATACGCTGAAAGTGAACCTCCTTCTCTTTAGACTCAATGACTTGAAGTTAGTTCACCTCTAATTATTTCAGATTATGGGCAGGTAGTAACTAGTAGTAGCTAACTAATAATACTCGTAACTAGTCTGCTGACTAAGTGATTTATGTTGGGCCCTTAAAAAGCTTCACATCTCATTTAAACTTCCGTTTGAATCGAGATTATTTTCTTCTTGGGTTTTCTGAAAGATTTATTCATCACTTGCCCGTGAAAAAAAGCAAACGATTGCTAACTTTTGAAGATTGCCAGGCGGGTCCCAGAAAGGAAGATTCAGCGTTCAGAATTCGGTTAGGCACGCGCTGCGTGGTGCCGAGTCAACTCGGCATGGTGCCGGCTAATGGCCCGGGAGTGTCAAGGGCCACCGACCATAAACCCGACTATCAAACACTCATTACCGCCTCCCTTTTCCTGCCCGTTTCCCTCAACGGTTTCAATAAATCGGCATAGCTATGGGAAATTAAAGTAAAGTGAGATCCAAAAGGGTGACGGGAGCGAGAGGTCACTGTCTCATTCCTTCGGGTTCAAACGCAAGAGGCCACCAGCACCTCTGGAGCTCCCTCGTTTCCCAGTTCCGCCTCATTAGTGGCTACTGCGAATAAGAGGATCGTTTCCTCCCTGCACGCCCCGCTTCATATCAGAAATATCAGGAACAAAGTAACAATAATACAGAAATTGGTCAATACTCAGATATAAATACTCGACCATTAGAACGGTAACTTTTTAATATACCACCCATATTGTAACTTATGCTTACAAACTTCAAGGCTCAGTAGGGCGGTAATTAATCACACCTTCAATTAAACATGTAAAATATTATCTCCTTCAAACCTTCGCTTAATTCAAAATTGGAAGAAACCAGTTCAACCCATTTTTACAAATATTCAGGAGAATTGAGGTGGGCTGAACCTAGGGTTGCCAACCGTACGTTTTTTTAGGAGTAGGTATTGTACTCCTTTTGGATGATTTGTACTTTCTTAAGTTAAAAACGTACGCTGACATACTTTTTTCTTCTTCATCGGGGTCATTTATCTTCTTAAAACTGAAATTAGTAATTTTATTTCCCTACCTAGCAACTAGCGACTCCGACCGAGAGAAGGTCGTTACTACACTAGAAGAGACGAGTAAATAAATAAATAAAGTAAGTGAATAAAAATGCATTTGCTGCAATAAAAATTACTTTTATGAATACCAGCTATGGCCAGTAATGAATCTGGGTGCCAAGTTAGACCTCGACAACAAAAGGCTGATATACACGTCGCTCATCAAACCAATATGGGCGTATGCGTGCGAAATCTGGGGCTCCGCCTGCGCAACAACAGTCCAAAAAGTGCAAACCATGCAGAATAAAGTAGTGAGGCAAATCTGCGGAGCACCATGGTTCGTCCGAAATGAGGTCCTCCATCAGGACCTGAAGATGGAGACGGTGAGGGAGAAGACTGAGGTGGCCTACAGAGCACTCCATGAAAGAGCTGTGGGACACTCCAACCCTCAAGTCGCAGCGATCTCGGGCCCTCCACCAACCGAAAGTCGTAGGCTGAAGAGGAGACAACTGAGGGACAGCTCAGACGCAACACTCCCATAAACACATCAAGACACAATTCAAGCAACATATTACTAACACAAACACCACTCCCTCCCCACATTAGCCTACCAGGCAATATTGTAAATAAACTGACTGATTGATTTTATGAAATCGATGTATTGAGTTTTTTACCAATATCCAAGTATGGAAACGGAGTTATAGAAATTGTTGATGAACAGTAGGTATTCTGTATACATCGTTTTTGTCCGATTAGCCGAGCAGTAGTCATCTCAGGCAATGAGTTTCACACTCATGTTAGCAATTAATTCAGAATAATCTTCAAGGAACATGATGGGAAAAATGCAATCGTTAGTACCTGAACGCCACATTTTGGTTTATTTTCATCAATAATGAACCAATTGAATCTATATAGAAGACAATCCCCTATACAGGGTGTCCCAGAAACAGTAGGTACGTAATAAGGTGCTGCTCATTCTGCTCATTTCCGCACGCTGATGTGGTGATGATGAACCGAGGAATTCAAAATTTTCTTTTGGACCGTACTTTTTTTATTTATTTAAGAAAATACTTTTTTTTCTGAAAAGTACTTCTTTTCTCCGAATAAAAGTTGGCAACCCTAGCTAAACCAGAGAGATGTTAAAATGGTAACTACTTGTAAACAATTATGGATTGTTTCCTACGTGGTGGAAGGTTGTGGGAGCGAGTATTTCTTCTGAATGGAGAAAACCGCTACACCACGATAGAGCAAAGTACTCCCTTAGGAAAAACCCTACATTGTATTAGAAGGAGCAAGTACTACCGGCGAACGCCCTGAACTGCTGGTCCGCTCTTTTCGCTTTATTGATTCAAAAAATTACATATTTAATATTTGACAAAAGTTGCTTAACACCGTGTAACTTATTCTAATCCGCCTATAAACTTGTTAAAATTCGCAGTGCACAACAAGTTTAGAGTTCTAGGGTTGTGAAGAATTGACAAATTCTACAACTGGTAAATTGACTCTAAGTAGCACTTGTTGTTATATGAAATCGGCCCCAGATCTCAAGATATCTTGGTGGGTAATTTAATTTTTGTAGCATTACTTCAACTTCATTTTACATTATGTATGCCAAGCTATTTTGTGGTACATGGGTCAAAATAAAAGGAAAAAAGCCTGATCGCTGAAACTGTGAGCCATGGAACATTCTTCAGCCTACCTAAAGTATTGGAATTTCTTATTATCGCCCCGGTTGGTGTAATCAGTAGGTAGTTCATCGAAATGAAATAACTCATTTGTCATTCATGAAGTGATAAATGCTGAACAGTTTATGAATTAACTACCCGATATCCGTGCGTTGCACGGGTCCGTTAGTCCCCCGAGGTTTCAAGAACCTGTGCATCAAATTTCAGCGCCCTACGTTGAACAGGAGAGAATTCCGCTGTATCGCTCAGAAAGCTGATCTTACATCCTCTCATTCATTCCCCGTGAGGCTGTGTATCAAATGTCAGCGACGTGGTGTTTAGAACCTTGGCCAACTGTGCTTGACAGTGGTACGCTTCGCTCGCGTGAGAGATTCCTGTAGATAGGTAGACGTATGTTCATAATTATAGTAACATGGCGTCGGAAGAGAAGATATCTGTAACGGAGAGAAGATATCTGTATCGTCACTAAGGAAAGCCTCGTTCACGATGTAGGAAGCGGGTATGCGAAATCTAATATCGACAGAAACCATCCCTGCAAAATAGATAACCAGAGTGCTTATATCTGTCTTCAATTGAAGAGCGCGTACTTTTGAGGAGGCAGCGTGACATGTGTGGTGATGATTGATTGATTTCCCTAGCAATGATTGGTTTTACATGAAAAGCATCAGAAATCCACTATTTTAGAAATTTCGTTAGGTATTTAATTTTGTATCGACACGGATAAAGTAGGTAATAATTCCATGCTAAAATAATAATTTAAACAATTTCAATGTATAAACGTGTACGCGCTAGAGGTCAGAGTGTATGGAAAATCTGGTAAGTACCTTGATGATCGTTGTAAATAATTTTACTTATTGTGTGTGATTTTTTTTGACCGTCAGTAAGAATGATGTTGAGGGATGTCGAGGGTCGGTCAAATGATTTGATCATTTGACATCAAATCATATGACCGACCCTCGACATCCCTCAACATCATTTTACTTATTTTGTAATAATTACAAAATAAGTAGATGAATCATGTACCCCTTAATTTGCTTACGTTACCTGTGCACCTAATCCGTCTAGAACATAAATACAATGTAAAGACAAAATATAATATACATACACAAAAAAAATCCCGAAAGCAAAAAACCGGACCATTGGAGAATTCCCACACTTACGAAGGAGCCTTAGCTGGCCGCAACAGCAGGTGAACCTCCACCTCGTTATGTCATCTCCCCAACAAATGTCGTCCTTCTTCCTACTCCTCATTAATTAAACTTCCATTGTTCGCTTCTTCTTCCTCCAATTTGTTACACTCTTATTATCTACCAGGGTAAATATCCCTTTTTCATCCACCACCGATCCCAACTTTAGTCCCCTTTGAGAAAGACCCACACTTCTTCACAATTCTTATAATTTTTTTTAATTTCTAATTTCACGGCAGACCTCTTCAAACTCTTTTATTTTATTTTTTATTTTTTTTGTAATACGAAAACATGAAAGGGGAATATCGACGAAAATTGGAAGCCATCAGGGCGAAATGAACTGAAATTGATGTTGGTCGAGACTGTCACAACCAACAGCGTTACGAAATTCAATAACCATTCCTCCTCGAGATGGCACATTTCCTGTATTTAAAGGTAAAAGTCGTAATTCACTTTTCATTGCGAAACGAGTCCAACAATGAGGTGATTTCGGGCAGATCAAGGCCACCCTTAAAATTAGATGAAATTTTATCATTTACTTATTTAAATAGCCGAGGTTGCCATTTAGGCGCCATGAAACAATGGACACTCCATAAGTATATGTTTTATGTATTATACTGCATTTATGCTACATTATACTAGATTATGGACCTGTATTGTTGAATGACCTTCGATGATGAAAGCATTCTTCGTAAGTGGTGCGTATTCCTAACTGTTTCGTGTTCTTCAAAATAGAAATTTAGTGAAAATGTGTGAAGTTCTCGGTCCAAAGTAGTGTCCTGTTTTCACCTCAAATATTGATTAGCATATAACACTAAAATCAGTCTGAAATGTGTGGGTAATGTTGCCCATCCCAAAAATTGAATACCTATATATCACGGTTCTATTGAGTAGGTACTTTTTTGAAAATGAAGCACACTTGGTAAAAATGTACGTTTTTAATCATTTTTGACCATCTAAAACACCTCATTCCCCTCAGAACATCACATTTTTAGCGATTCTATCTCATTTTGGTCATCAATGAATTTTTCCGCGCTGTTATGCAAAAGAGCCCACTGTGCGGCGGTCAAACAATTAGCGCAAATTCGGTGTTTGTGCAAATAATTTGATCGTTGATGGGACTGTTTGATGATTGTGCTAAACTATTTGAGTAAAATCGGTCTGGATCGAAGTCTTTTGCGCAAACGACCCTTGTTTGACTACCTGCTTGACCGTGGATGGTAGTATTGTGGTAGTAACTTCGGATCAGTAGGCTAGTTCCCCTTCCCCTATACGCCAGTTCCCCTTCGTGAACAGTCTACGCCTTTTCGCCTGTTGCTCGGATTCGGTCAGTTTTTTTCATTATTCTTTTTGATAAATTTTCGTTTTTGGCCTGCTCCAAATTCCATGGTGTTTCAATTCAACGTATTATGTTAATGGTCAAGTAGAAAGTTATTTTTGATTTTTTTTTTTTTTTTCTTCAGTTTACTGTTGTTTACTGTGAAAAGCGGTCATGACCAAATTTGCTCCTCTTCAGAAGCCAACTCGTCACCCACATGTTTGGCTTTCTTCTTTTCCACGTTTTCCACGTTTTCCACGTTTTTCTGTACCCAGTGCAAGGGTAATCGCCGCACAACAATCGTCCATATCTGACATTCTCACAGGATGGTGAAAACGAAACTGATGAAACAGGCATTTGCACAATCACCGAATTGGCGCAAATTGTTTGACCGTGGTTGGGGGCCTATAGATAAACCCTTCAATAAAACTGAGAAAACCTATTGACGGTCACATTGGGTAGATCAAAAACGATAAGAAAAGGGCAGAAGTTGGGGGCAAAAGGTCGGAAAGTCATAAAATCTTCATCCCATTAGAGCCCCCCCCCCCCCCCACTTGCCTTTGCTTAACAGGTAACGGACGCGAACTGCATTAAAACAGTAAGTAGTGATTAGGAAACTCAGGTAAAGATCAATGTAATAACGTAGGTAATTTTGCCGATTTTTCTCCGTTACTGAATTAGATGTCACTTTATATTGCGTTCACACTCGTAAAATCGGCAAAAAATTCGCCCCCGGGTGGACTCGAACCACCAACCTTTCGGTTAACAGCCGAACGCGCTAACCGATTGCGCCACGGAGGCTAATTAATTGCTAATTAATAGTCCAACAGCTCACCATTAATGGAGACAATCAGCTGTTCCCCTAGACGAAAGTTTAGATGATGTTTCACCGTTCAATTCACACTCATGTTCATGATATTTTCGGTTCTTCTTTCGAGCCCTCATTGTGAACAAACGGCTTGTCCTACCACGATTGGGCGGTCTTAGAATCTCTCTGAACAAAAACGTAGCCAAATTTGTGCGAAAAAATACACCGTTTCATTTGGACGTTTTGAACATTTCAAACCCTACTTTGAATACCTTCATAATATGAAGGTCAATATTATTGACCTAGCCTTGGTCACCTAAAGATATGAAAAGTTTCAGGGATCATTCCCGGCCAAGTCCGACATCCCATGTTGAATAATTCAAATTTCTATAATAATTAATTATTAACCCCTATTTGGGTGTTTCAAACTGCTCCTGGGTAAAGCAAATTGGGTAACCAACAACACCTTCAGGTCGCCTCTCGAACCAACGCACAGAACTTGACCTCGTTTCTCCTACTATTTCGTGTAGCTCGGGGACTCAAGGAATTTGTATACAGACAATAATAAACCGCTATGCAGAGTTTTCATTGTGGGAAAGAGTTGAGTTTATCGTTATTTTAGAAATCAACATTAGTAACTAATGATAACTGTTATCATTGATCACACCTGAAATGTTCAGGTCTAATTTATCCATGATTAATATCCCTCCACATTATTTCATTTTAAAAACATTTTTGTGCACGCTCACACGACGCGAACATTTGAACCTTTTTAAAATTTAAATTTAAACACCTGGGCAGCAACCTCCAACGACTTTTATCAATGTTTCTTACAGCTATCCAAATTCAGACAAAATTTGATTAATCGCAATGAAACAATTTACAGTTTTCTATCCTAATCCAGAAACGATCCATTGAGAAAATAACCGGGTTTCTCAGCTCTATGTTACATAGAATTCTTCGATCATACTACATAACGAAGTTCATCTCTCACATCATGAATCAAAATTAATGTCACGATAGAGCCCAATACACCTTAGTCCCAAAAATTATTACTTTTCTCCGCCATGAGCCAGATACATCATACAAAGCAGGTAAACGGTTCAAGTCGCGGATGATTGATGTAACATCACGGACGAAACCCCTGGCAGGAGATGCGATAACCGCGCCGCGATTTCTTCCGGATCAAGTTCAACAAACCTGCCTCAGAATCGGATTCCAGCCCACAGGAAAGTAACCGGAGGAACCCACAGGGACCCCGAAATTAAGACATTTTGACAAACAGCTTCTCACGGCGGTCGGTAGATCTGGCGTTCACGCTGGCACATCTATCTTATCACCAAAAGTACTTCCCCGCCCCACCCACACGTCTCCATATTCATCCTAAAGGGACGTTTCTCTTGGGAGCGGGCTCGCGTCAAATTGACCGGTTTTGTCAGATTCGAGATTACCGAGAACACGAGCCAAATATTAGTACCAGAGTTATCTTGTTCGCGTGGGGAACACTGAGACATTGACAAATCGTGCAGCGTCAGGTGAGCAGTTTCTTCTTGAATCGTGGAAGGCTCGAAATTTCTTAGTAGAACAAAAACACACTTTTAAAATCCATGAATCATTACTATATAAATATTTCATCATAAATGTACTTGTACACTATAAGATTGTAGCACTCAGCGAGTATCAGACTTGTTGCCAAAATATTTCAGAACAGAACTCAGTTGGAACTTGTAGATTATCCCCAATGAATAAGACCCTTGAGTAATTGAAGACTGTTGGGTTTCAGATGATCAGTAGCAGGTCTCTCTAACCATTCCTTTCTCCAGTGGTATGAAACCTTTGGTTGTATCAAAAGGTAGCTCAGCTAACTGCTCGTATCAAGGGCGGATTCAGGATTTTCATGTTGGGGGGGGGGGGGGGATTCTTAAGCAAGGGAGGTTTTTAAAGCCAATTTTAGTCCAAAAACATTAAAATATTGCTTAAATAATACCAATAAAACAAAGCTTTAATAATTAGTTTTTGTACAATTATTGTACAAAGAATATTATTTAATACCTACTTGTTTTATACATAAAGGGTAGGTACCTACTTCTTTATACATAAAGGGTAGGTACTTCTTTAACTGACTGTCTCTTAAATTTTATAGAATGATTTTAAATGAAAATAAATCCAAATTCAATTAAACATTGGTCTATACAAACATAAGTAGACGCAATCATTTAAATTGTAAAGTCCAATTTTCTGGGTTTTTTTAGCTTCCAAATCGGCACTTCAATATCTGTGAGAACATGCCGTAGAGCTAATCCAGTCAGTCGATTTTCCATCATTCTTTTCCTGACCCACCTTTTCAATCGCCTGAGTGTTGAAAACGTGCGTTCTGCTGTGGATGCATTAATTCGCACTACAAGTAGGCCTCTACGTACATTAATACACTTCCTCCAGTGATTTTTCTACATTATTTTTATTTTTATAACGATTTAACGTAACAAGTTCTATTAGAACCTCTACTATAAACTTCAGTGTAAATGCATTTATTGTTAAAAAAAACTTTTGTACCCATTAATGGGGGGGGGGGGGGGTGGGTGGTATCGTACCGAACGATCTCATCTCATGGATCTTATCATGACTATCATAATCAGAAACATCATACCGGAGTTGTCTACCTACTATCTGACAGGTCGTTCATTTCTCTCAATTTCTCAATATTTCTCTCAATTTCTCAATAACTTTGTTTTTGATTGATTCCAATGGTTCATTATTCAAAAACGCTGAAAAGTTTTCCACAATAGTTGATTTTTTTTCTTTGACGAGACCATCATTTTCACTCAGTAACCGAAAATATCTAACCGTCGTTGAAAAGTGGAAAAGGTAAAACATGCTTGGATTTGGAGTGTATAAGAGCCAAGAGAGTTACAATCAATGAATTTGCAACGAATCAACCATATTCAGCGTACCTTCAACATAGATAAATGGTACATCAAATGCATATATCTCGTATTCGTGAATATTTTCTCGACAGTTTCTCTTTTCAACAACACAGACACAGTTTGAAACCTCAATGATGTTTTGAACTTGAAAAACTGCTGGCCTATATCGATGAAACGGTATCAGTCGTCATTCGACAGATATCAACTGGGTGACTAGCGTTCGCTATCGCTTAATGATAACCCTTAGATCATTCGCTCAGGGAAAAAAAAATATTACGTCCGTCTGTTAAAGATAAATCTATCCGTTCAAACCACATTTTTTGGGTTATCCGATTTCCGTATAACTAATACCTCGTGTTCCGTTTAGCGAACAGTTTATTGTAAATCGTATCAATGAATTGTAATTAAATTATAATTTAATATTGTACTTCATTTCATTTTAAACATTTTTTATTCTACTCTTCCATTATGAACTTTCAGAGTTGGATATGGTTTGGTATAGGTGACGAAATCCTGTACCATGGGCAAGAATCATAGCAAGGTCAAGAGCGACCAAGGTATTTATAAGCACCTGTGTAGAATGTCCTTTTGTCCCCAATAGGGAATGACAGCGATTTTTTTTTAAATTTTAAGTACTTAATTTTCTGGAGAGATCTGAAGTCGTATTGAGCGGGAAAAGGGCACCAGTGTACGTCATCTAGCTCCCAGGCCAATCAGAGAGCAGTACTTAGACCGGCTCTGTAAACCGCTCTTGATTGGCCCCCTAAAGCCGCCCTGCAGGAAATAAAGTCCGTAGAAATCCTCACAAATATCCGTAGAAATCCGTATGTCTGTAAGTAAACCTGCTTGTTACCTACCTCCATATTTGTTTTAGCGAATTTCCCAGTAGAAAATCAGGTAAGTACGTAAAATGAAAAAAATGTTTTGTCGCCAGATGCTGCAATGCAGCAAATTTTTCATTTCTGTGCCCAAGTCGTGAGATCGACGAAAAGAATGGTTTGGTGCGGCAAGAGCCCCGTGGACAACGAAAGGGAGACACGCTTCAGTGTGTTCTATGGTTCGTGTACTTTTAAATAAACAAAGAATACCCCTGGCTTTTGGTGTATTATCTTCAATAATGAACCATTGGAATCGCCCAAGAAAAAAACATTATCCCCTCTCAAATGCTCAAACAGCATAAAAACGACTAGGACATAGTTACTGAGGCTTACGCTCTTACTGTAACAGATCTGTTACAGTGAGAGCTTACGCTTCAGTCTCGATCTATCGAGACTGTTTTGTTATTCTTTATTATACTGAGACAGTTACGCTCTCACTGAGACGAGCCAGAGTCGGCGAGATACTTTGTTACTATGTTAGGTTAATAAATCAATGATAATCATCATGATAACCAATTATAATCATTTCATGCGAATGATACACATCAAAATTTGATATTTAATAACTTACCTCGCATTGTTCACTCCCCTTACTTCAACAGCAAGGTAGTTCGGGTTACTGCGATAAAAATTTCGAATTGTTTCGTTATCGAGCATAGGAATGTTGTCCGCCGATGCTTCCGCAAAACCATCTAGCAACTTCAACGTTAAACTATACACAATACACCACAAATCAAAACAAACAATCAAAATTTGATTTAATCATAATACGGACGACGAAACGTAAACAAACGACAAATGCTCACTATTACCAACCCTACAATCACGAAAACCCTAGACATTGGTGAGAGCACCTGCGCGCCCCTATCAGCCGCTGTACCAACTACAACCCTGTCCGACCAAGGTGAGCGGGAAAAGTTCAAATTCGCCATTCTTCAGTTCGATCTGGTAGTTGAACAAAAATTTTTTCGTTTGAAATTTCTCGTTTTACAAGTCTTGTGAGTCACCAATTTTCGATTTTTAACCATCAAAGAATCATTCGCTGACACACTAGCATTCCCTATTCACGTTTTATTGATTTTTGCAAAGGAGTGAGTTGTAATTCTGAACAAATTGAAGTGACTTCATTGAAGTTATCATTAGAGTCCGTACCCGTTCCCAACGGATTGTGTTCTTGGTGTCACCTATAGGTTACTGACTCTAAGCTTGTGGAGGGTAGGCAGTAAAAACCTCAATACCTATACAAGTGCCACGTGAAATAGGTCTTATTTATTCGTTCTTCTATATACAGCAATTGTGTGAAACTACCTAAAGTTTTCCTAAACCGTGATATTATCATATTAAAGAAAAACAACATTTAAAAAACGCACCTACCTATTTTGAGTACCTGGAGTGGACATAATGTAACAAACGGTTTTGTCTCTATGATCAATGGTTATGTTGAACCATTTGAAGGACGTGTTAGGTATGTCCCACATCGATTCCTTCTTTTCCCTTCTCGCATTCCATGCGACATAGTCGGTAGCCCCCATATTTTTACAGGGCATTCCTTCGCCATCGGACCTAAGACACATAAATTACTCCGGGCTCGAACCGGGCAAAATGCATTATAAATTTCAATCGGGAAAATAAATAGAGGAGGTCATTAAAACCCCTCAAGTTTCGTAGGGGCGGTCTCGAGTAAACAGTAAAATCCGCTGACATGACCCCGAAGGATAACGGCTGGGACTAGAGGGGAACCGAGTAACCAATTATTGAGGACGTTTTAGTAGCTTTAAAGGGAATGGAAGGTGGTGACGAGGGGGAGGGGCGATGCCCCCCTCTCGACTATAATATCCCGTAAAGTTTGAAGCCAAACTTGTAATTTATCTCGGTATTTTATTGGCCGGAGTAATGAGATAGGCGTGTGGATCGGCTGGGACAGCGCCTTGTGGGCAGGCCTGAGGTCTGACCAGAGGGTCGAAGGTGTGACGTCATGAGCTGGGAAACGGACGTCAGTGAGACTCCATTAGTTTTGCGCACTAACAATCTAATCTAAACCTTGCAATCATCTTCAGTCAGTAGTTTTCTCTGCTCTATACTATTATTTATTCTGTCTTTATTTACAACTGTATCTAGTTATGTACATTTATAATCGCCCAAGATAAACAATCTTTACACACCTCTTTCTTCTCAATTACATTCCTACTCACAAACTCAGATAAGAAGGTTGAAGAAAGTTACAAATCTTAAAGCTTGTTTTTACAATACCGATTGCAAGGGTATGAACGTTATGCATAACGTTCACATGTGACGTCAACTCAATAGTTACAAGTTTCAAAATTATTGTAGGTGGTCATAATACCAGACAATTCGAAAACACATGCAGCACAACTAAAATAAATGATAATGTAACAACAGATAAAGAAAAACCCCTCCTAGATCTAACAACTTCCCCACTTAGCACCACCTGCACAACCAGTTTGCTTTTCCAAAAGGGACATTTTTTTTTTGAATTTCAATCTTCAATTTCATATCTTCGCTGTATAAAAATACAAATTGCCAATTTGGCTTCTGGAGAAGAGCAAATTCACTGTATGTATTAGGAGTGTCCCATAAGACCCCACTAGTCATTTACACCAGAATGCGGGTATAGGAGAAACGTGTTCCACCAGTTTTCACAGGTCTTGGACACTTTTTTACTCCATCAAAATTGAAAACTACACATAACATAAACACAGCCACACAGCATGGCTATAAGAGCGAATTTTCCAAGAAATGACTGGTTATATGTAAAATGTCTCGATTTTACTGCTTTTATAACAAATTTGTCTCCATTGTCTGTTTCCTTTATAGATTTTTCAACGCTGAACACGATGGTGAAGTCAGAATTGTAATCTCATTCCGTTATCAGATTAGAGGAGCTGAACCGTGAAGAACATCTCAAGTAACAACCACGTTGTCACATACATAAATATATAGGTACATATGACTTATGGCGTCTGTTGGCTGCGAACGGATTATGACGGGTATTGAACGGATTCTGTACCTATGGAAAGTTTTCGAAAATTCGAGTTTTAAAAATTTTTGACTGAGAATAATAGCTTCCTTTTCATTAACAATTCGCTAAAGAGGTGGTGATACGAGTTTTGGGTCATTATTTGCAATAATCATTTTTAGAATAGAAAAAAAGTTCTAACCCTGCCCGCAAAATTTGTTGGTTTACGTTTCAAGATTCGCAGAATCCATAAATCGAATGAAAACCAATCAACCCTGAAAGTATTAAAATTACTGGCCGAGATTATCATAACGCCATATCTCCAACGTTTTAAATGCGGTAGTGTATTTCAATGCGCTAGTGTATATCTGCACACTGTACTCTCCAATGGCCAGAATTTAGGCCTTTACTGTGTATCCATTCAGATGGCGTTGGTTTCGAGACCTTTCCCTGCCTGCCAGCTCGTGTCAACCCTTTACCTTCCCTTCTGCCCTCTCGGCCGGTAAGCGAAAGGTAAATCATGGGGTGATAACTACTTAATAGCTACTAAAATAATTCAGCTGCGTACAGGGTCGTAAATCCCCATTCTTTTTTTTTGGTTTTCAAGGCGCTCACCTCGTTTCCGCCAATCATACCGTCAGTACGTCCTCTGATGTGATGTTTTATTACCCCAAACCTTATGGGTTTTATTACTGGAAACATTTCCAATATACTGTGGTTATTTTCAAGATAATTTACAGGTTTGTTTGCCCACCCTTGGAATGCGGTTTGACGAACCTGAGCTTAATGATCTCATGGGGAAAAAAACATTTTTTCAAGGAAATTCAAAGAATGATTTCAATGTACGCTCATTTAGTAAATTCTTAAATGTCACTAGTATTGATCAGTTTTTTCATTGAAGGAGGTCTTTGGGTATCTGATGTTGTTTCAACTTGGGTGTCGCTTGGCTTTGTTCTGGCGCGCTATTCGAGAATAATCCCCTCAGATGACCTCGTACAGGATTGGACAGGGGTGGTTCTTTGAGGCATCAGTCACAACGCGCTAAAAGTTCCCTTACAAATTGAGGCGCGTCAATTTGGTAAATCCGCAATGTAGAGCCAGTTGCTAGGTAAAGGCACCCTGCCAGGTACTCTATACCTTGGTCTCCCTGAGGTTATAACCCCGAAAAGCTATTGTGAGGTTTTTCCTGAGGAATCGGGGTTTTCATTACCCTCTCCTGTGCTTCCCTTTTTCCCGATTAGGGTAGGGAGAGCGGTCTGAAGGGCCGCCCTATGTGTGGAGTGAAGACTATCCCTACTCGCCCCAAATCCTCTCCCTCTCGCGTATCATGTTTATTTAGCTTATAATTATTTGCGTTGGTTTTATAACTAGGATGCTGGGGCATAACCGGCTTTTTAGTGCGATACCCAATAACACATCGAAAGAATATTCATGAATTTTGGTAAAAAATAGCTTGGGCTGGATCAGTAACATAGAAACTTCAAAATCCGTTCATAGGATGTTGAATATTCACTCCAACAGAGGCATCCACAAAAAGATCCCAATATGCATTCCGATGAGATATTTTGCTTTGTCTGTCATGATTATTCTTGGAATCTGAGAGTTGGATTTTTGTCAACAGCTACTTGTAGCTGTAGTATATATTATACTTGTAGTATATTGTAATATACTTGCAGAAGATCAAGTACTGTACAATTAGTTTATGTCTGGGTAATTAGGAATCAGAAGAGGATTGTGAAAACATCACGTTGGCGGGAAAGTGGTTCAGACCCTTACAGTTTTTTCTCTATTTCAGTTTGTGCAACTCTATAGGTAATATATGTCCAAAAAAACCAATTTCATTTTCTTTTTGCACAACTTACATTTTTGACGCATGTTTATACCTACATGGGTATAATATACATATTATGTAATTTGCTTTTTCTTGACTAGAAATATTTTTGAATTCCACAGTATAGTGACAAACTACGAAACAGCATTCATCTTCACGAAACTAGTATCTATACTATCTATAGTATCTATACTATCTATCTACACCTATAGGTAGGTTAACCTACAACTAAGTAGTTAGGTAATGTCCACAAATAAGATATTCATCCAAGGACACCCCATCCTGTATTCGTTCCCTTTAATGCATTATCCAACAAGAAGTTTTCCAATCAAATTAACTTCTTACAATCGTAACTTTTCCCCCCCGGGTCTGATACACGTGCCCTAGCAGATACAATTGAAGTCCGGTACCGCTGAGCTCCCGGAACGCTCCATGAGACTCTCCATATGAAACGGACGATTTCATGGGAACCCTCGACTAAATGGAGGAACACTGACTCGGCTGAAGAGGGACGAAATCTTGCTAGCAAAATAAACACCACATCATCAGTGAAACTCGGAGGTACAAAAGGGGCCCTGCGGGAAGGACGGAGGAAGTGGAGGGATCAATCTGCCCGACGTTATTTGGATTTCCAATTAGATTTTTAAATAGGTTTCCCTCGGCTTAGAAGGCCATTGTTATCTGACGTTACGTGTCGCGCCACCTCCTTCATCACCTGCTACGGAGAAATCCGGGATCGGGCTGCCGAGACAACCAGGAAATGATCGTCGGGGACGACAATAGGTCCGGCAGGGACACGTGCCGGACACGTTTACGCGGCGATCTGGGGATGTTACGGGCGTTGATTACTTTTCGAGAAAATGATACTAAATAATTGCATCATCACCTGATTTGCAACCGGAACAACGCGTGGTTTGGGTTGATAAATCCAGTGAAAACTTCAGTAGGTTGAGATTTGTAGTACCTGTGAGCTGGGGGTTAACTTGAGTATTTGGTAGTATTGTGAAAATCTGTATCATTTCCACGCTACACATTTCCGTGTTCGGAACATCAGTTTTCGAGTTTGCTTCAAACTCTGAAAATTCCAGTGCCAATTGGCGGAAAACATGTTTTGATTGTGCAATTGGCATCTTTTTGATTAAACTTTTCGCTTCTTAACTCCAGATAACATTTCGGTTTTTTGCCTCAAGGTCTCTTGCCGAATAATCGCTACCTAATACAGAAAAAATAAAAATGCAAGAAAATTACCGAAGTCGGTTGAGAATGTCATTTGCGAGCTGTATTCGGCAGGTTCATTGGTGATATGAACATGTGACCATCATTGGTAACAACGAGTAAATCTAGCAACAGTAAATCCATGCATGGACTGCGAAAGATGGTCAACATGGACAATTTTATGGACGACCTAAGTCATAATGCAATAAAGTCTATGTCCCTATCTAAGCCTCCCTCTTCCGTTGGTGATTGTGTTTTTGGATTCTTCAAGTTTCGGGTTCATGTGTGGTAAGTATAGGATGATTGGTTTAAATCTGACATGAAAAATTTGCTGAACTGAAAAGCTGAATTGATTCTGGTAAATATACGAACAGGTAGGATGTAATTACCTAGATACGATTAGTTTGTCCAATTCATATGACGCAGTTATAAAAATTCATTCTGCTTCCGAATACAATTCAGAACTCACGATTATTGCTCTGTCTTCAGGTTTTTAGCTGTCCCTGTCACCCTGTTGCACTCACAAATGTTGGGCCTTTGAAATAAACTATCAGTTTAAAAGGCCTAAATCAATAGAGCAGGGGCCCCCACCAGTTGATTATTGGCAGACCGTTTGAACCTACCACGAAGGTCAACATTTATGAGCAGTAAACGGGCTGTGTCGAGAACGATTAGATATGAGAAGATGTGTGATCGTGAGAGGGCGTGATGGAAGTGTTGAAGTGCGGGGAGAATGAGACTGCACATTCCCTGGTGAGGAACCCCTGGGCCCCCGCCACCCAGAGCCCCCGTCAACACGATATACTTTTCTTTTTCACTCTTTTTTTTCCTATTATTTTTTTATTTTTCACTTCTCATTTTCTACCAGGACGTCACCCGAAAGAACCGTCTGTCCGTCACATCTACCAGTCGTGGCGCATTGGTAACACGATCGGCTCGAAGGCATGAGGGCCTTGTCGCTGCATCCCAATGACAGCCATGTCTCGCCTTCTGACGGCTCGTGTTTGAAGGTGATTCGATCAGGAAAGAACGGAACATGGTTAATGACGTGAGCTTTGACCATGATGATAAATAACCAGATCATCAGGGCGCTGCAACTGGATAACCAAATTCATATGTTGATCTTAGCCGTTTTATGGTATGGATTGGAGTTAAGGGCGAAGAATGCTGACGGCTCTCTTCGTTTTACCAATCGACGTTATGAGTAACAAAGTGTTTTGACTCTGCCACAGACAACAACAAACTAGATTTGTGACACAATCTGGTGGTTTCTGTTAAGTGACTGTTAGTGTTAAGTTTTTTCAGTATAGGTAACTACAGTGCTTGCTTCTTTACTCTTTAAATAAAGTAATGGTGTTAATTTAAATTTGAACTCCCATCTAATATACATTATTGAACATCTAATATACATCCTAACATCACAAATCATTGGTAAGAAAGTTTCAAATATAAAATTCTTGTAGTTGCACATTTCTATGTAACATAGCTCTAACAATATACCAACCAAGTGCCTTCCAATCCCTACCATTCAAATACTCACATGCTTCCTCGTCTGTCAAATATAGTGCACCAAGGTGGGCCTTCCTTATTCCTCTCAAACTATGACAATGAG
The DNA here is from genome assembly GCA_963920205.1 of Stenodema calcarata. Lineage (NCBI taxonomy): Eukaryota > Metazoa > Arthropoda > Insecta > Hemiptera > Miridae > Stenodema > Stenodema calcarata. The sequence continues at coordinate 26,253,443 of OY986049.1, read as the reverse complement.
CCAAGAAGTGGAAAATGGTCTCATCCTGACCCGAATTACAAATAGTGGGTACATGTGAAATCCATGTCCGTAATCCAAGGTTTGAAATTTAGGTTCAACATATCACACCGAGCCCTATGTATTTTCTGACTAACAATAATTGTTAGTCGACAATTATTGTCCAAGATCCAGGTCTTTCATGTTGTCCGGTGGGCCCAAAAGCCTGTAAACCTTGTGAAACTGAGCCCCAAAGGCTCTTGCTTTACATTCCATCAAGGAAAAGACTCATTTGCACCAGAATATTCTTTGGATCATCAGGGTCGATGTTAAATTCTACATTGGGCTTACGGGCTAAATCACTCCACTCGGCCACCCAGGACGTTTTCCTACGAAAAAATGGTTCCATGCTCAGGCGGAATTGAGCGTCTCCACGGGGTATCTTGGTGCGTTACTCTCGATCGAATCAATTCCAAAAGTTGGTAGAAGCTGGTCGCACTCATTCAATACTAATCGAAAAACTGTGCTGGATTTCCATGTATTTTATGGAATGTTCCTTAACTTCCCTTTGGGAGATGATAGGGTGCACCCGAAATCTTCTACGATATTTTTAATTTCGCCTCTTTTTTTTACTTGAATGCCAGCGCCACGACACACGTTACATCCAAGACATCCTGTTGCCGCATTCGCTATTGTGTAAGTGGTTCTGACATTCTGCGACTGGAATTTTTCTTACTACGATCGGCAGAGATTTTGTCGCGCGACTGAAAATCGCTAGTGTGGAGCCACCCTAACCTCTCGGGCCATCACGTGAGCGAGTCTGCGCCACGGTCCTTCCAGTATTTTCACAACATAATTTGCACAAAGACCAAACGTATAAGGGTACATTTGCTCAACACCAGCCTCAAGATAAACCATGTAATCAATATACATGTAGTATCAATATATCAATGTAGTATCGAGAGAAAAGAGATTGGCTATTAAGTATTTGGCCTTTAGAGTGAATGAGGCGGGTTTTAGGAAGGAATCAACGCAAAAGGATGATTACGAAATTCGTGGTGAAGGGTACAACCCCAAATTGGAGAGCTAGAGTGCTGGGTCTGCACTTGTGCAGATGTTTGTGCAATAATCTTCTTCGTATGGATGATTGTATCTGGGAACCTTTTCAATACTCATTAGTCATCATTTTCAGTATTAAAAAAAAAAAAACCGCTCACCAAACGAAATGAAATGGCTCTCGAACACATTTATTGCCAACTCCCGTCACGCTCAGGATCTGAGCACGGGTGCCGGATCACTACAAGGTGTGAAGGGATCCAGCAGTGATCGCCACGGGGGCCCCCTAACCTCACAATGGATGGGCCCCCATTCCGAGGAATCGCCTTCTTTTTTTCTCCATCAGCCAAATATACGACTGAGAACACCCCTGAAACGTCTTTCGGAGATTTTCCCGTCCCTTGAAGTGTTTATACATTAAGTAAATCCGAAAAATAAAAAACAATTTTCGGGATCCCTTTTTCGGGAAAAGAAGGGTGCCGCTCGTAATTTCACGCCGATTTAAACTGTTTTTTAATGTTCGGGGGTAGTCAACTTTTATTAGTATAGCTCGAGATTATTCGGGAGAGTTATCGGTTTTAGTGGTAATTTCAAACTGGTTTCTCCAACAAGCAGACTGTGTTTCCGACTCGACTTGATAACTCAAGCCTATCAGTTTGGCCTTTCGTTTCAAGGATTAAATATTTAGGCAAATACGATTGGAGAAAAACTAAATTTAGGTACGTAATGATTTAGCAATTATGTATTAGCAAGAAGATCTGGCCCTTATGTGTTAAACGTGTTTAACGTTAATCGATGTTATACAGTTTAATAGCGTGTAAAAGCCATTTATAGCGTGTTACAGCCTGTAATGGTCTATTGCAGCTTAGTATAGAGAAAGTGGAATAAATAAGTTGCATTAATTGCATGGGTTATTGAATAGCAAGTCTGTCTAGTAGGGCCTGTAGTACAGAAGATGCTGAGCTTGGAGTCAATTTGTGTTCTCTAGATTGGAAATTTGTAATGATTTGGGCCTTGAGGTTCGGCAATGAAAATTTAGGGTAAATGAAGATATTTTATTCCTACTGTCCACTTCTAAGGGATTAGGTACGAATTCTGGAACTGTTTTGTTGCAGATGTCAGGTATGATAAGCTCCTTGTTTCGTTACCCAGTAATAATAATTATTACCTACTGGTTAACTTACAATTATTAACAATTATTGGTATCTTCTCTGATCTCCGTGATGCGCTTGCACGTCGCGGGGAGTGGGTTCAACCCATCATCTAGTCCAATCATCTGCCAACGATGCTCAGAAAATTCTCTTCATTTGCAGTTTTTGGAGTGGTGGCAGTTTTTGGCGTGGTGGCAGTTTTTGTAACTAAAAACGTTACATTAAGCCTCAACAGGGCAGAACACTCCACAAGTACCAAAAATCAGCACAGCGAAGGGCGAGTTTATGGAAGTGTTCAGTGCCTTTATAATTTCGGGGCCATAGATAAAACCTATCTCTCCTATCAAGAAGACACTGGAAGCCTAGACTAATTAGAGGCTGAAGAAGCAGTCGTGCCAGAAAGAAACCTGGCCGATTGACATCGTTACTACCCTCTTTGTTCCACCAATAAAAATGCTGGGTTTCAGATGATGTCACATTGGGCATCAGTTCCACTCCATGAAAGCAAATCATTACATCCACTCTTTCAGTCTGATTGGGATTTTTCTCAACCCAATCATTAACAATAGTACGGAAGAAGTTTCAATGTAAGTACTATATTTGTTAAGCGAATCTTTGCATCTTGCTGGTTACTTAAAAGAAAAACCAACCAAAGACGGTCAATTTCTTTCCATGAGAATTTAACATACACTAAAATTCAAATTCGTTCACCCCACAATAATTAAATTTCAGGTTCCTCCTCACGTCTTGGGTAATAATGGAGAAATTCCTTTCTGGGAAGGTTGGCTGAACCTTGGCGAAGAAACTTGTTAATGGTCGGAAAAGATGCGGCTAGGAGATTGAAACTCACCGCGGTTATGCCTTCACTTATATTAAACCGACAGTGATGAATTTATTGGAGGGCCCTTGTTTGTAATTAACTGCTTGTACTACTAGCAACATTACAACGTCGTACCCGCGTTTTCTACCCTTCCACGGGGCGTTCATTAAACTTGGGGTTATGGGATGTTAAGGGAGTGGAAGGGACGTTCTCTCGGGATGAAATACGGCAGAGCGTGGATCAAGATAGGAACCCGAGGGCGGAGGAAAAAGTTCGGATGTGAGCCGGTGGGAAGGCAGGTAGTTGTGAGATGGTTATCAGACGATACGGTAGCTGTTTCATTCACCTTCTATTTGCCACGTGAAGGTTTGAAAGGCAAACAAAAAACTCTCACTTGAATATGGAGAATATCAAGTTTTTCGTGTGAAAGTCCTCAATTTCAACTTCGACCACTTAGCTGATTTCAAGAGAGGCCATGAATCAAAATTATACAGGCGACAGAAATTTCCAGCAATAAAAACTCAAATCACATTCAGAAAACAACACGCTGCAAATATATCCACAACGGTTCATTATTTTCTGTGTAAATCACCCTTCCGTCGAGATCCCTATGAGAAGTAGTTGGAAGAATGAGCTGAAACATTGTATGTTCAATCAAGAAGGTGACCACCTGGGGTAATAAGGGGAAGTGAGTCGATATTTAATTCTTGGCCGAACTAGGTAATAATAAATTATTTATAGAAATGAATTATAAAATAATCATCTAAGTAAATGATGAATATCATGATAAATAATCATAATCATAATATATCTTTATAGTCTTCATGTATTCGTATAATTTATATATGGGAAATATATTTAACTTGGTACAGTAAAACTATTCGGTTTCGTTTGAAATACTCGAGATGTGACGTTTTGAAAATTTCAAGCCGCACCCCTTCCTAATGACCGTATAAAAAGTTAAATGTGCCAAATGCCTTTGCCTGAACTGGAAGCTCTTTAATCCAAGGTTTATTACAAATATTGATCACACGTACATATATCGTACATGCCGAATACAGGAGAAAACCCAGATAACCTTCTGTTTCTGAGCACAATGTAAAGCGAAAATGAAGTTGACCACTCGTTGGAAAGGTCTCTATTCAACGAATATTTTCCTATTCACCGTAACTCTGTGACTGTACTAATAGCAGAGCTATGGCATTAAAAGTTTTCATTTTTTGTTTACAAACTATGAAGCTGTAATTTGGTGGGTATGTAAATGTCAAAATTTTGCATTTAGGTGGAAAGAGGCTACATTTATATACTTATGTTAATAAATAACTTTATAGAAATAAATACCTATTCCCGTGGTGGTAGACTTGATATTGGGTATGTATCCTCCTTAGGACTTATACATTAAGCACAATAGACCAAGGATCAGCTGAGTGGCTCCTAACGCTAATTTCGACGTTATTCACTCTATGAAGCTGTAGTTTGGTATGCATTTTCCTTATGACTTACGCTTTTTTTTTTACTTTAGACACAAAACACATATATTACAGGGAGAAAATGAGACGTATCCATGTACCGATGTATCTTTATATCAGTTTACAGATGTAATTTGGCTTTGTTATTTGTGCAATTTTGAGTACATGGTTGGAAATATGAGATTTCAAGCAATTTTGTTTGAAAAAAATCAGAACTTCGATTTCTTTACTCAATCTGAGGTTCAAAACCAGTTTAAAATGTGGGTTCTGAAATATTGGTGAGCGGTCTCATCCAGCTCAAGTGAAATGAATATCAGAAATCTATAATATAGATTTCTATAATATTATTCTACTAAGGTTCGTAAAACTAACCTCCCGGCATGCTGCTCCAAAAGGTCGTAATAATTTAATCGAGCGCAGGAGACAAGAATTGGCGGCAAAGATAGACTCGGAACTTTAATTGTTTCCAAAGATCTAAGGAAATTTTAATGTAGGAGGACAACCATTTTCCCCGAACATGTTATTTCGATGCTCCCACCACTCGGAAGCAATACAGAGTAGTGTGTTTTCTACAAAACCATATAATGTTTCTAGATTTAGCCCCTTAGCTGTAGTCCTGATAGATAGCAGGCGAAACACTGCGGACATGCGCTTCTACATCAAGATGAGCCGAGAGAGTAGAAAAACTTCGTGTGAATGGGCAGGTAGAAAAGCGTAGGTAGTTATTGTAAGATGGTTATCAGACAACTTAGTAGCAGCTTCCATTCATAGTTTTTTTTGTTGGAGTATTATATTTGTCGCAGGTGGCCTTTTGTGAGGTCCCATTGAGGATTTGGTGTTTCAAGTTTCGTGAATGAGGTAACTCTAAGCCTTCAGAATCCAAACCATCTTGATCGAACAGGAAAAATTCTTCCTGTTGCAATTTAATCTTAGGGTGAGCAAGAGAGGGATTGTGGATTTTTTCCACAAACTCAATGATTATTGCTATGAGTGACTATTGTTCAACCATTTCACTCTGCTGGAAGGTACCTGTAGGTATTGGAACACTTTTAGTGAGTTCTTCTATCAGTTCCGAACCACAAAATTCAGGAAAAAATTGATCCCTCCAAATACATGCTGATAGTTATAGTAATAAAACGTTAAATATCTGGATGAAAGAATCAATATTTATAATAAACATTGGGTATTGAACGGCGACAGATTTCTATTTTGTCAAACGATTCCTACTTCCAGTAGGTTACATGCTTACAGCAGGTTACCTACTACTTACAGTTTGGATGGTGTATTTTGTTCGAGTTTAAAAATAATTTATCAAGGATTATAGAATTCCATACAACCTGTATTTATTAACACATGCAGCAAGTACTACGAGTAGTATATTAGAATAGAGCCGCAATTGTAATATAATATATTGTATTATATTATAACATTACTGCATGGGTTGAAAATTATACAGGAGTTGAAATTCTAACTTTTATTTTTATTTTTTTGTCATTAAGATGTTTATAGTACGAGTAAATAATATTTACTCGTACTATAAACATCTTAATGACAAATAATGACGTATTATGTAGGTAAGTCTAGAAAAAAAGGTTACAAAATTAGCTTTTATGCTTTCATTAAAACGTTTTCCATTAAGGTCGCAATTTGTATGTTATTTTCGTTTGTTAAGGACGTTATCTTGTACATAACTAAAATACTATAATATAGTATGTTAATAATATTATTATAGTATATCCCCCTCTAAAAAACGCTTTTCTTAATTATTTAAACCTTTTTGCGGAACGTACTCAAGTTTGGCAAATTTTCAAAACAAAAAATCAGGTAATATGAAGCTAATGGGGGAAGAATAATATTTTTTATTCTTTGTGTAAATATGAACTTTGAAAAAGCTTTAATTGAAATTGAAAAAGGTTCAATTCAACGGAGAAAATGTTTAATTAGGTGGGTAAATGCTGTTTTATATACTTACTATACTTACTCACACTTGCAGAGACTTTACATCTTTATAGTTAGCCTTTAGATTTTCTACTCCACTGTAATAAGATTTCACGTTTTCAAGCCCTTTCACTCTATTACGTAACGTGGGTAAGGCGAAATAATGGAAATACATGTTTAGAAACAAAATACGAGGTTCGAAGATTAAAAAGTCGAAAATAGACTTTTTTCGTCGTCGAACGTCGTCATTTACTTTCAGATTTATTCAACAGGAAGCTCAAGGTTTTATACATGAATTCTAACTAGATCCACCAACAATTCCAACTATCTTGACTGATCACGACCGTACCACTCATAAATGGAAAAACAACTAAGAAACTCGATGTGGCCCCACAAATATTGGTTAAGACCAAATCGGGACATTAATTAGAGGGTTAGTGGCATTTCTTAATCAGATTAGCTCCATCATCGGGTCAAGCTTTTTTTTTTTCAAAGTTTTTTTCCAATACATGAAAGACATAAAATTTGTTTTTCCATCACATCCAATCGATGATCTTGTAAATCTGTAGGTCTTGGAGCCCTTAAAATTTGCCGTTACCCTGACTGGATCTAATCTCACCGTCGAAATCCCTTCCAACTCCCCCAATTAAAGGATAAATACGATCTTCACGCCCAAGTCCGCGACTTAACCCCTCCCCCTCACCGCCAATCTCTGCAACGGTCCAACAATCCTTTTCCCCCGTCAATTTGTAACCAACTTTATACTCGGCCAAGGACAATAAAGGCACGACCGTAAGTAAGACTCAAGTAGGTAGCGATAAAAACTAATGGGCCAATCCCTTGAAGCTCCCTCCACTCCGGAACCAGAATATGGATGGAGAAGGGCAAATGTTTTGTTAGAGGGGGCTTTCGCTTTAAGATCCGCCGATTTATGAAAAATCTTTCCCTGTTAAGGCGAACGTCTAGGCAGAGGGTACAGTCTGCTGATTTAAGTCATTCGTAACCCTCTCTTTTTACAGAAGCTATCGAGAATATCAATTGAGGCTCGCCACCAATTGGGATCCTTCTCCAATAAGTAGATGTTCGTTTTTAACATGAAAACTTCTAGTGAGCGAGCATACAAAGGGAATTCTATGTGCACGTCAATATTCATGAGGATACATAAATTAACTATGAGATTAAATAACTATTTATTTAATGATGATACACGGTGAGTGAATGGGCTTTACTTACCTCATACTGTTTTCATTAGTTTCAGTTTCATTTTTCTTCTTTTTGGAGAGGCAGCTCCGACATTGAAAGAGTCCATTATCATAAGGATTCTGGATCAGGACCCGAAGTTGACTCAGTTTCCTTATTTATCAATAATTTTCATGCTATAGAAGGTCAACCGCAATTAACGTGAGCAGTCACAGTGCAGAACCAACTTAACAAACAGGTTATTGGCGAATCAATTGATTGATTGCTTCCTTGGTAGAGAAATCCCGTTACGACCAGCCGTAAAATACAGTTTCCTCATACAACAGAACGTAAAATAACAACCATAACAAACGAGATGAAATGTATTAATCATATGGATTTTATAATTCATCAATTAATTATACTCGTACCTATCACAATATTTACCTCACGGGTGTACTGTGATGTTCAGAGATTGATTTATCACTTTTGTGCTTAGTTGAGATTTTTGTGGTTGGTGTGTTTGTGATTTATGTGGTAGACATCTATAGACAGACTTTGATAATAAATTAACTTGTATACACTCAGTTGTAAACTTGACTCAATGAACGATCTAGTGTATTTAATTTGCAATTGAAGACACAAGTGGATGAAGGTGCTAAGTAACAAAAGTAAAATGTCAAGAAAATTGAGTTTGCATACTTGCCTATTTCGTTTGGTTCGGAATTTTTCTCTTTTTTTCTTCTCCAAGGTGTTGCGAAGGTGTTGTCAATCATGCACTGATGACAATAAACCTAATATTTTGAGGATTATCTGAGCTACGCGCTACCACATGAATTTTCGAAAAAATGTTACATAGCACCTTCTTCCACTCGTGTCTTCAATTCTTGTCTATTGATACCAATAATTGTTAATTAATTGTTGATTAATTATTAATGTTAATAATAGAAGTTTGTATAGTTCGTACAACAACTCGTTTTGTTCTTCAGAGCAATTGTTATCCAGTGGAAACCTCCTCCCACATTCCATCAGACGCTCCTCCGACGTGGACAGACCCTTCGAAAGCGCCTGCAATTGAGAGCATACTAACCTAAAATGCAGCCGTAGCAGTACATACTTTTCGCAGGCGCTAGCCTTCCACACATTTATAAAGAGGATACAAAATTTGTTAATACCAACTCCATTTCATATCTGGATCGACGAACGCTTCGTATCAGTTACACGGAATCCTTGTTACGAATAATAGGTATAGTAATCATCAAACACAAACTCAAATCATTTGTAAACTCAAGGAAGTCAAATTATTTGTCAGTGATCATTCCAACTTGTAGAGTGATGCTTCAAAATGCGTTCACAATCCACATAATTATTAATTATAATAATTATTCAAAATCATTTTGAAGTTTCGTGCCATAATTACGAAAAGTGCACTTTTTGAACCTCAGTTTTTTTTTCTTGGTCAATTTAAATGGTTCATTATTGAAATTAATATACCGATATCTATTATTATACTTACCAAGATGTGGACTGGCTTGGAAAACCATTAGAAACGAGAATTAAATTAGCTTTAGAGACCACTCGATCGAGTCAGCGCTGAACTTGTCATTCCACCCTTCAGTCCGACGGATGCTCCATTACGACATCCAGCATAGTAGATTGAAAAAACGAAGAAAGCTGCTTGGCAGCCATCTAGGAGACCTTGTCAGCAGATCCAACTAGCACAGTTGGTCGCATTTAGTCGTATTTCAAGAGTTATCCGACGTCAGAAGTCTGTATGCCTACCATGGACCTCATCCTGACGTCGTACCTCGGTCGGTCGCCCTCCTACAACTGCTTAGCTCTTTGATGATACTGTCAATATCTACTATATTAATATCGTTAATACTGTTCATCCTCGTCACCAATTCGTCCCAACTTGTTTTACTTTATTATCCCATCCACTATCTAAGCGATTTCGCCCAGAGTGGATTTCATTTTGTGTAGACACATATGGCATTGGCGTATAACCTACCTCGTCTTTCAGTTAGCAATCATCACTTTTGTGAATCATTACATAGCCGGAAACACACAATCGACTAAATATCATGTACATAGTGTTACGCAGTTAGAAGTAGATACACATTTGTCCGAAAAACTTGTTGCAAGATTCCTTGGTTTGATCCTTGATCTGGCGGCAAGGCAGGGAATGAACTGCACTTACAGGACAATATTTTGCCAGCCAGCTTTGCCAGTGGCGTCGCGGTTCAGAGTTTCCAGGGCTGTTTCAGAGACCATATTGTGCTATGGTGAGCAGGTGTGGAGATTTACGTGGTCAAATACGCTAGAGCAACTTCAGCGGTTCTTCATAAAAATGGCATTTGGCCTACCGCGTAACACCCCTAATTATTTCATCCACTCAGAGACTGGTGTGGACCCCACCTTCGTCCATACTCTCTTGTTCGCAGGTAAATACCACATTAAGGCACTGAGCATGCGGGGGTGTCGCTATCCCAATTCGGTTAGGACACTTGACGCCCTCCTTTGCTTCCTTTGCAGCCCGGGTGTTGCTGAGGACATTGTACACCTCTTCATGGTTTGCCCGGTACTCTCTGAATTTCGAATGCGATATTTGGGAGAACGGGTCTTGGCGCGGGATTGGATGGTTTTCCCATTGGATAGTAGGGACAGTTGGCTGGATGTAGCAATGTTTGCACAGCTAACGCGGAGGCATTGGGCGGTGCTTGTGGCGGAGTAATTAATTGGTAATGATGCGTCTCCAATATCAGGCACATAGATATAAACAGGTACACATATAATTATGGGGGCTAGTCGAGGTGCAGACTTCTTCTAAGCATATTGTAAGCCATGAATATATTTCAAATTTTCGCTGAGCAGAAAAGTCGTATCTCAGGAGATGCGGGTTTTTTTGCTTAAGTAGAGAAAGGTGTTCGGCATGATATCCGCCTTTCGTGCTTAGGAAAAATGATTTCTAGAAATGTCAGAGATACGCCCTTTTTCACGTTTTCGTGTACCTTTTTGTACCCATAGGTACATGAATGACGTATCATCAGGTGCAGAAGCCTCCAAAGATTCTAGATTAGAAAATCAGAAAATAGCCCGAATCCGAGATACGGCCTTCTTGCTAAGGGCGGCAGTATGCCAGTGAAATGGTTTGTTCCTCAAACACAAATCTGTCAAACCCACGTGTTGTGTCACTTGTGGGCTGAATGAATGCAACTAGTTCCGTAATGTTCTCGATTATGTATCAAAGATCCCGAGGATTTCAAGAGAGTCAAAACATGATCAGCCCTCCTCCGGATAATCCCCCTCCCACTGAACTTGGCTAAGTCTATTAAAACTCGCTCTCCTTCTGTTAATACTTGTCACGCAGTGCGATCGTCCAGTCACGTGCAGAGCGTTCACAACGACACGTGTCGCACGGCACGTGATGGGAGTGGAAGCGGTGACAACTGACGTGTGAGTGCGACCCCTCAAAACTCCCGAGATTAAATTGAAGTTATTCAATAATTCATTTGAATTATTCATGAATTTAAGAGCGCAGCTTCTATTAGCCGGCATTCTTTTCAATCAGATACCTGCCGTAAGAGGGGGAACTTGCGAGTTGTCAAAACCTTATTCGACTTTATCGAAATCCCGGACACGAGCATGATGGAGAGAATCACGAGGTAGGAATGGCTTTGACGGGGATCTATCAGAAGGATGGGGGATCACAAAGTGCGGATAATAATTACTAGACAATGCGGCATGATTTTCTATGTTTAGTTTTAAACATTCGTTTCTTAATGGATTTTTCGTGCGGAATTCAAATTCGTTGGAATTTTCCATCCATCACCCACAGTTCTGTGGCCCATTCCACCAACATACTCTGCAACTCTACAGTCCTAACTCTGCAGTCTTCCGCAGAGTTTTTGTTCCGCCATACACCTTTGTTCCGCCATACAGCTAATAGAAGAGAATAGTTTGATTTTGTTCCACCAACAATTAATTTGAAGAGTGAAAAGCATAATAATTGAAGAGTCTTCATTGTTTTTGCAGAGTGCCCACCTGTCTCTTCAAGTTGGTACCTACCACACTGTGTAATGAGCCTTCATGTAAAATAATACACGTCTCTTCTTCGTAATTTCTCCTCAGACGAAGTTGTAAAGAGGAATCCACCATTCCACGTTATAAAAGTAGAACAAATTTTACATCAGGAAGCTTATAGGCTAAACACAATACAGATTGAGTTCATATTGGAGAAGGTAGGACGTTCTTAGATGCCAAATACCAAAAATACCATTGGAATCCAATTTCTCAATGCAGAGCACTAATAATATTTTTACCAGTACCATGGAAACGGTGCAATGCATAAATTAGGCAAAGCGACTGTGTGTTGTACACTCCAACAAGTGAGTTTAATTATCATTTTACTCACTTGTTGCATGATAATTATCATTAAAGTAATGTTTCATGACATGATCCGGTGGTCCAACATGATATGCTCAACAAAGGTGGGTTTCCATCTGTGTGTGGGTGTGTCATTGATTACAATGGATTCCCCAACGGTAACCAAACCGTGCCACTTGACGTTATGATGATTTTTGGCCTAAATTATGAGGCATTCGCAATCAATTCCTGCTGGTCTTGAAGTGTACAAGACGCAAGAGTGTTGAGAAAGTCCACAATTTACTGTCCCAATGTCTACTTTTGGTTTATTTCTGATTGCCTGCAAGAAATGATTAGAACACAAAATGTAACTCGGAATGCCTGGTTATCTTGGTTAGTTTGTTGTTTTGCGACTCTTCAAAACTACTCTGCGAATCTCTTGAAATGAAGACTCTTCGAAAAAAACTAGTGGAACGAAAATACTCCGTTCTCATCCGAAGAGTGTAGTGTGCAGAGTAGGGAGTGAAGAGTTGCAGATTATATTGGTGGAATGGGCCACTGGTGCCACACTCAACTCTTCAATATGACTTGCCGAGAGCTGAAATTGTGAGGTCGCTATGAGGGCCTTTTACACGTACGTTCTATCTCGGATGCTCATGAGCGTACAGGATTGCGTGCGGGAAGCTCGCACAGTCAATCACGCGTGCTTGTCATGTTGCACCTTTTTGGACACTCGTTCCTTCGCTCGCGATTGCGCTTGACCGTTTCCCTTGGAAGAGAAAGAACGACCATGTAAATAGATCGCGTGAAGCTCACGAAAGAGGCGTCTAAAGGCTCGGAGATGGAGGGCAAAGGGAAACGAAAATCAGGCGGTCAAGCTCGCACGCGTTTACCTTCACGATGGAGTGCGCATGTGAAGATGCTCGGAAGGATGTGGAAGCACGCGGGTGTATTTATGTTTCAATTTACCGAGCAATACGTGGAATGTTGTGTCATCCATGCCCAAATAGTTCTTGAAGTCGCTGGGGTATTTCTCTCCAAGCTCTTGAATGAGGGGCAGTTGACCAAATTTCCGGCAAGTTTTGACCCAAACGCTTCTGCAGACCATGGCCCTCTTTTTTTGGCTGCCCAACACCGCAAGACCGGAAAATGGAACCGCAAGGGTTCTTTTACGCCTCTCAATTATGTCTATATCTTTTGACGATCACTGAACAGCAACAACTCAACACCTGAAGGCAACAAAATCTTCCAGTTTCAAATTCTTAACTACAAATGGCAACACGCTCCAAGGAAAACTGTATGTTTTTCATACACTCCAACACGCGCCAGTTTCACGCGATCTATCGCGGGCGAATCGCCTTTACAGGGGCCAGAAGAGTCTGGGTCAAAACTTACCGGGAATTTGGTCACCTCATGCAAGAGCTCAGAGAGAAATACCCTAGCTGTTACTCAATTGTTCAAGAGGGGTTTGTGGAAAGGGAGAGGGGTCTACTTGATGGAGAAAATCTGACTGAAGATTTGAGTTCAGCATGAAAAAAAACGTAAGGAACACCAGTTAGATTTCAGGCATTTTTCAACAAAAACAATTTAAATGCAGCATTGCCAGCATGAATCAACCGGGGCTCCATCATCGACCCACCTGTGGTTTTAATTAGCGATATATTGCAAGAACGTAAATAATAGGTCTTTATATTACTCACAAGCAATAATTATATTACTCACGAAACATACACACAATAATCCGAAACTTTCGAAATATTATCGACGAGTTGGACCAACTTCGAATCTGCGATAAACCCATCCGTCTGGGGATGGCTCCAAACCCATCAGTCTGATGGGACCCCACTCCGCCACTGCCCCCAATCATCCCCAGTAAAGGAGTTCTATTCTGCTGTGCAAACTCTGGTCTCCATTTAGAAGTCCCAATTAGTGTAACGTTGGTTGTAGGCTTCCCATTAGTAAATTATTTTATTCTTATTTATATAATTATATAATGTTTTCAGAAATAAATTTACTTGTATTTTAACCACTAATTACAACCTCACTCGATACAATAACCTCAGAACCAATTAGTCGTAGGCAAATCGGTCTATTGTTTTCCCAAGCGCGAGATAAATTCTTGATCTCTAAGTAGTGATTCTGTGCGAGGGTGATGCATGGGACGAAGTATTCTCAGCACCAAATAGTGATATAAGCTTAACATTCGAATAGATGTGTGTCAACACGTTAAGTCTAAATATTAAATATTAATAAATATCTCCTTCATTTTGTGGAGATTATATTTCAACCACCTCGCTGGGTTGCAAGTGTCCATCGATAGAACGATCGTAAAATGTACTCGATTAAAATCAACAAAATATCTGGGGACCACAATCGATGAGGACTTAAAATGGGAATGTGACTTCGATTGAGAGTAAATTTTGGAAATGTATTCAAGTACGTCTTTTACAGCCTGTGAAGAGGCTTTGAGCAGAAATCCCTTCTACTTATACCCAAAGCACTTGTGCAAAGTATCATGAGTTTTGGAATCATAAAGTGGGGCGGTGCTCCATCCTCTGTGCTTAACCCCCCAATTACGATTCAGAAGTCAATTTTGAAAGTAATGGCGAAAAAACCAGATATGTTTCCCCACCAATGATCTCTTCGACACTGTCCATGCGTTCACTCTACAACAATTAAATATAAAAGCACCCCGTTTTTTTCATGTACCCTAGAAACAACGTCTATTGCATAAAAACTCCAAAATCGTCCAACAACTCGTCTATGGTGTACCTCTAGACATTAGCATTTCGGCATGCCTTACATAATTCAGACAATTGAACATTACCTTAATTTGTGTTTTACAAGAATATTACCTAAATATTTGGAATTTATTAATATACCGTGGGATGACTTTGACTTACAACCACAAGAAGTCGCCGAAGACGGAGAGACCTGCCCTTTGCAGCCAATACATCAGTCACACGAGTCAAGTCGTCACGATAAGAGTTTACGCTGCGGTCGAGAGGGTCTGTCAAACGGCATTTCGTACTGCTGGCATTTCCCAGGAAAGCCTCACACCTCCACCATCCCTCATCATCATCACCCGGAGGCCTTAACCCCATCTCTCCCATCCGGTCCCCTTTTGTCCCAGGGCGCCTAATGAGCCGTAGGGCCACGATTAGCCAGCGACATTCAACACCCTTATTAATCCCAGTCATCCATCAACCAATCTTCTTCACTTGGTCTCTTCTAAATGGCAACACCTCCCGAGCACCCTCCTTCGTATCCTCACCTAACGTCAAAATCCCCCCCTTTTTTTGGAGATAACATATTTTTCAACCTCACACCCTCTCAAGTCCACGTTAAGTTCCACTCCGACCTCAACGTCTGTATGTTACTACTCGTATAACATCCATAAAATATCAAAGCTGTTCTAGTGATAATAACATCGCTTGTTTATAATGTTATGGGATCTTTGAGAATGGAAAATAAATGCTCCGAATCCAATTTTGGAGCATCCTACCATTTGCATTATTCCAAACTGTTTTGCCTCTCATTAATTTATTCTCTCCATACGTGTGTTGGAACGTGATAGACACTTTCAGTAGGTGGTTTTACTAATTGGTTTAGATCTATAGACTGCCCCCTTAAAAATGGGGAATTTGCGTCTATTTTTTATTTTATTTTATTTATTTATTTTTGTCGAAAGTACAAGTTAAGAGAATGAAAATGAAAATGAGAACAAAATGATGGTCAGCTGTCTGAAAAGTCTTCCCAAAAATGTAGAGAATTTAGAGATGCTGGCCGCGTTTGAAAAAGACCGAGGGAGCGAGTCTTCAACTACCCAGTCGGTAGTTTCGTCCTGTTTGTGACGTCAAACGGTCACCTCAATTTTTGAATGTTTTTAAATGAATGTCGCTGGCAATACACGTTACTCTATGGGAGTACTATACAACAGGAGGAAGATAATATGAATTATACGGAATTATAAGGAATCGACAATTGACGCAAATTCCCCATTGGTTCTTCAAAATGCCTAACTCGCGGGCCTCGACACTATAATTCAAAAGACGCTAATGTAATGGGAGAACCCGTTGTAACATACCGGGATCAGAAACAGAAAAGAATATCTTTCCACTGGTGAATCGTACCAAAAGCATCCTTCTGTGCAACCTTGGTTTAAGAGAGTTCAACAAATTGTTCAAATATAAATTATTATAGAGAGTTTTTGTCAGACGTATGAATTTATCCATTAGATACAATATTCAGCGAATGACACTGGTACGTTGACGAACAAGATACCTAGTTACTCTTCGAAACTAAGTTGGACACCATCTCCACCCAACCCCTGCAACTTCATCCCTGCTACATTGTGAGAGTGGCGAGGATGCCTAATCCGCGTCTCCCAAAAGTGCGGGCAAAGGAAGCTTTTGCAGCTAGAATTCACTGACTCTTCTCTCATGAGGTCCGATCCGGGCACAAAGCTTCGGGGCTTCATGAGTCAGAAATGAGAGCACTTTAAGCGAATGAGTACTTCACCCTGTACAGGGAATTGGATCCAGAGATCAAGTGCGCCAGCCTCGTCGTTATGGTCCTTCAGAGTCTCTCCATGCAGTTCGATGGATCCTTCGTACAGAGCTATTGCCATTAGGTAAATTCGAAGCCATATGAAGGGCTCAGACGAAAAACGACTAACTAAAGTACACCTCGGCTCGAAACACTGACGAATCCACTATATAATGAGTAGTTGAACAAATCTCAGGAATTTTCGAAGATTAGCAAGGACCCAATTCGGTACATATGGGTTTTACACCTGTGTATCCCACCGAAAGACACGACGCACCAACCGACCTTACAGTTTTAAAACACCCATTTGAAGAAAATGAATGCAAACCTACCGAAGTCTCGATGAAACTCCACTGCAAAGAAAAATGTCCAACTAAAGAAAAGACCAGAACATATTCAGAGGTGGCTCAGGGAGATCTTTACAGAGCTCTACCCTCGCGCATTTGTCCCATTAGGGAGAGAAAATAACTGTTATTTACGTTACCGGGACAAGTGGCGTGAAAGACGGTCGCCAATAAAATAATATTGTCAGGTTTCGCCTAAGGGATCGTGAGCAGTAAATCAGCGGAAGAATTCCCTCGGGTTCTTGCCTTCGATGGGCGGTGGGGGCTTCACAACGTGTGGTCTCCCTTCCCTTATTGAGCATTCATTTTGTTCGTCTCTTCCTCAAAGGTTTCATGAATGAGATTTCATGACTTTCAACATGAATGATTTTTTCGTCATTACATGATTACAACAATTTATTTTGGAATTAATAATGACATTGTTCTAGAATTTGACGAGTGAATCCCGATTCAGAAAGTTTGTAGAAATGAGCGATTTTCTGTGCTGTTCTTTTCTGTGTTTTCGTTTGTTTATTCAACTGAAAGCCCTCAGTACAGATGTGGGCGAAAATACGTCCCATAATATCTCAAGGCGCATAACTACAATCCGTGACGTCACCGATTCCGCAACCACCTGCAGGTTGTTGCTGTACAAACCTGCATTTCTTAGTCGTACTTGAGCTAAGATGCAACTCTCGAGGTCAAGTATCTAAGCCAAGGTAATATTACGTAATACAGGACTATTATTCAAATGACTAAATATAATCAGATTTCCTCTATTAATCGATGCCATCACACCTGATTTCGACTAGATTCCATTCAAGTAAATTTATGACTGTTGCTTATTTCCGTACCACACTTGGCCATAACTCTTATCGAGCAAGGGGAATACGTGTATTCAACTCTCTTCCAGAATCGTTGAGCAAATAAGCACCTCCTTAAATCCTCAAAAATAAAAAAAATAACTTAAGGATTATTTTATCAAATTATATTATTAATATGTTATCATTAGAATTTTGATGATTGATTCAAAGTAGGTAAGGGTTTTTGTATTTATACAAATAAGAAAAAGTTGTTTTCCTACCTATCCAACAATGAACTTTGAATAGACTTGTAGATACTTGTTTGCTGTGTTCCCGACCAAGTCTAGCCACTACGCTAACAAGAGAATAAGGATAGTTGCTCTGAACCTTTTCCTAATAACAGTAAACCTTTTCCACCATAAACTAATTCAAATTGAAATATTAATTGTGATGAAGTGAATTGTGATGTATATAATCAATATAATTTATGGTATGATGATCAATGCAGTTGTGAAGATTTGATGCGACTCTTCGCAACTCAGTCCGCATAATGGAATTGGAACTGAAAGTGACCAGCAGTCTTTGTGGAACTCAGAACCTTGGCGAGATGAGAAATTCATCAGGTGTAGCAATTACTCTGGTGACCGGGGCAGATTGAGGTCCTTGAAACTTGAAGAGTATTGTGTGCGATTCGTCACAAGCGTTGAGTTATCCAGTGTGTGAGGGACCCCCCCCCCCCCTCAACTCCTTCAATCACGTACGTCTTTTTCCACCAATGTACGCTTCAAAATCTTCTCCTCATTCATCAGTTAAGAACATAATATGTTCTTAATATCTTAATAATATTATTATGAAACAAAGACTAAATGCTTGCGTAGTCACAGATTTAAATGTACATCTACCGACTAAAAACAATTTGAGACCTCGCATTTATATGCATTTATATTCCAAACCAGCCATAAAATTCATTGGATCCCATGGTCGTCAACTTTAATTCAGTCCCTCAGCTGAACTCTGAGTAATAATAGTGCTAATTGTGATACCTACCTACATTGCAAAGTATGTGAAGTTTTAGCTGGAGTATTCTAATACCTACCTACCTAATTTTAGTTATTTTGACTAGGTTGGTTTTCGACTGAATACCAATTGGCCGTTTCCTTATTGAGACGTCTCTTTGTCAGCTGTCTCTATGTAATCATCCGCTTGTGAGGTCATTTGGGGCTCTAGTCCGCGTGGGTTTGCAAACATTTAAGGGTTGCCTGTTCGGCTCATTTACATCAAAACTCGCATTGTCTTGGTGGATTGCCTGTTTTATCGATACTCACATTCGATTGGATTACATATTTCCTTACAGGGATGAGGATAGTGTACCCGCCAATTAATCGTTGAAACACTAATGATAATAAGTACCTACCGATTATACAGATGCAACGCTGTCATGCAGGCAAAGAACTGCATACCTGTGACGGTCGATGGCATTGAGGTGCTCAGGACTCCACCCAAAATACGAACGGTATTGAACATTGGACAATGTAAAAATCGTCCAAACTCAAATCCCATGATTACCTGTGAGTTTTTAGCGAATTTTCGAAGAAAAAGAAGCTATTGTTCTCGATCCAACATTTTTCCAAAAAAGTTCATAGATGTAGGGATGCAATATCGGAACCAAATAATCGATTATAACATCAAATGATTAATCGTAAGCTAATAATCGTTATTAAATAATCGATGTTTGATTAATCGAAAGCAAATACTTGTTAATGTACTCATTTCAATCGCATAATTACCTATTTGCTTTCTCACTAGTATCTAAAAATCCCATGGTTTTCTTCATCTGTAGGTGACGACCTATTGTTAAATTTTAAAGCTAATGCAGATAAGGGAATGCCAAAACGAATAAAATTGCATACAATAGTTTCGACATGGCTATGTCTTATGGCTGGGGGGGGGGTCATTACAAAATTGGCGTTATAGAAATTTGGCGTGATACAAAACAATGTGACGTTTTTTGGCGCAATTCCCGTGGCGGTAGCGTCTTGAAATTTGGCATGTAGCTGCCTTAGGACTTGAAGCACACTTCAAGCAAAGTAGGCCCAGGGTCAGCTGAGTGGCTCCTAAAGCTAATTTCGATGATATTCACTCTATGAAGCTGTACCCCAAAAAACAACTCTGTAGTAAAAACTGGCCCGCCAAAAAAACTCCTCAGCCGCAAAAAGGATTTATCCATTAGGACGTAGAATTTACACCTTGAGCCAAACTCCTTATGACTTTGACCTCAAGCAAGGTAGGCCCGGGATCAGCTGTGGGGTATCTGAAGCTAACAGTCATATCCATGATCAGAGGTTTTTCCCTTATTATTATAAATTGAAGGTATAAATACGAGGCTAATGCTTGAAGGTATAAATTGCTTGAAGGTATAAAAAATAAAATGCTTGAAGGCTAATTGAAGGTATAAATACGAGGCTCGTAGAATAGTATCAAGTAAGAAAGTAGAAGGCAAATGACAAAGACATGGTTGAAGACAAATCGCCGTTGTTATTGTTACCACCTCCATGCATACTATTTCCTTGCCTATGCTCTTTCGAAAACTGATTAATCAGGAACAATAATCGATAGCTAAAGTCGATTAAAATAATTGTAATTATTAAACGTTTAATCGGGGCAAAACAATCGATTATCCGATTGTTGTGGGCCACACAAAAGGGTTTAGGGGAGTTACAAGGTCGGAAAAATTACCCATAAATTCCAAAAAATTAAACAGTCTGACGACTGACACCTCATTTAAAAGGTAGATCGTTTTTAAGCTGAACACGATGAAGTCAGAATTGCTACCTGTATCTTATTCCGTTCTCAAACTGGAGCACTTTGAAGATGAAGAAACGTGGTTGTTACTTGAGATTTCTTCACGGTTCATCTGCATCGGACAACGGAATGAAATATCGCAATTCTGACTTCACCATCGTTTTCATCGTTGAAAAATCTCAGACGTTACTCGGCAAAAAATTGAATGTAAAATAAAATTTGATATAAAATAGACAACATTTGATATAACACCAGAAAATGGAGATATTTTGCATAAAACCAGCTATTTATTCAAAATTCTGTTAAAGTTTTATACCATACTTAAGTTTTGGAAGGTATCCGAATTGAATACCCATTTGTGCTTATTGTTTCACCGTTACTAAAGTCCAAGTGGACTTTCCTATTCTTGCTTCATGTCAGAAATTAAGAAGCAATCAGCACTCTTTGAAGGTCTTAGCACTTAGATAGTGCCCTTGAGGGGTTTCTGAAGAATTTGAATCTGATCGGAATGCGTGATCGAAACGAGAGGTACTTCTGTATTTTAGGCTGACCTTGATCAATTTTGGTGAAATTTTCTTCAATATCTTTCGAACCTAAATCCCTTTTACTTGAAATTTAGTTTAGTTCGGCTGTTGTGTCTTTTCGGAGTTTAATTCTTCTTCGAAAATTCACAGGTGGTAACACTGACAAGATAATCGTGTGTGGAGGATCAAAGTGGGGACGGACCTTATCCTGATAAATCTTGCCCCACATCTACCGGAACGGCGCTGAAGGCGCAGCGCCCGCCGATGCCGCCGCCAGATAAATGACGTAGGAGGGTGGCGCCTCACGTCCGAACCTTCCCGATCATCAACACCACCAGTGTCTTTAACCTTATACCAAAGGTAATTGGTGAAGTGGAAAACAAAAGAGGTGGCTCTGGAGAAGTAATTAGAAAGACTGGATCGACGGGGGGTCCTTCCTTCATTAGCTTCGTCCACCCCCACCTTCGTCTTTTTCATTTTCTCAACTGTGATCGTTGTCTTGGCATCCGATCCGTCCCGTGCCTCCCAGTCTCACTCATATCACAATATTCTTCTCCATACTTTGCTGAGATATTCCAAAACTAAACTGGGTATTAACATCCAGGGGAACGAGGGGTGGGGGTCTGTAATGGAAAATGGGAAAGTTCTGCCCACTTCCGCCCTTTTCTCATTGTCCCCCAAACTGCCGCTTGACGCGACGCGAAATGATACAGGGTGCGTGTATTGTTAGATAAACATCTAACAGGTGACTCCCTGGTGACTGGGACTTGTATGTATATGGGTTCGAAATTTTCCACATCTGAGTCTTCTTTGACCAGTTTCATTTAACGTTCTTTCCAACGGTATAATCACATTTGAATTTGGACCGAAAAATGAGGGACTTATGACCATTTTTGTGACTTTAGGTCGAAAACACGAAAAAAATCTTGAAAGTGAAAAAAGTCGGATTTTAACCGGTATTAAAAAAAGTTATAGGACACTCTTCTTCAGGAATTAGTTGTAGAATCGATCCCTGGCCGGTGGTACGACCTTATAGTGTATAGGTATACATATAGGTACCATACCTGTGTCAAATCTATACCATACATGCATATACGATACCTGTCGTATTTATAGATTTGACAGAGGTATGTTACCTATATGAATGTGTAGTATGGATATGAAGGGTACAGGGGAAAAACCGCCTGAGTCCCCAACATGTGATTTCGAGAAAAACTGAATTTAATTTTACAAGTAGCCTGTAAACTGGGGAAATTGAATAAAATTAACAAACAAAATTTATAAATGTTCAAAAACATGTAGGTATTGAACTGGAAATTCATTTTTTTAGTCATTAAAATCACATTAAAACGGAGTAAGCTATGAATAATATAGGCATCGATGACTGGTATATCCACAATGTGCGGGGTCCTCAAGCCATTGAGAGTTCTTACATGTTCCAATTACCGCGTTCCTAATGATCCTAGTGAGCCTAGCGTTCCAGATGTTCTTATTAGTGATATTTATATCAAATTATAATTTGACTTGTGCTGTCTGACTTTGTGACACATGGATCGCTTCGTACCCTCTCACGTGCAACTACTCGGCAAATGATACGCTCTATAGTTACTCCATAGAAAAGTCTGCTGATCAATCAGCATCCCTCTTTACAGCATTCAATGTTATTTCAGTTAGAAAATCGTATAACATGGTCCCACTTTGAGCATGTTAACTAGGGCGACGGTTATTTCTTTCGGCGGTACAAGTCAGAGAGCTTTTGGCAACCTCTGCCAACAAGCAAACTGACCGACAGCAGCTCTTTACAAACATTGCTTGCTCAATATCCAGCCTAATAATATAGTTTGCACCTTGTTATTATAGGTGAGATCCACAGTGAAAACAAGGGCCTTGACGGTATACCAATGATTGGTATATGGTCGAGACCCTTGTTTTCACTGTGGATCTCACCTAAAATAAGTAGGTGCAAACTATATTATTAGGCTAGATATTGAGCAAGTAATGTTTGTAAAGAGCTGCTGTCACACTTCAGCTGGGGCCTGTTGAATTATCCTACTTGTTCTAATTATTACAA
Source organism: Stenodema calcarata (assembly GCA_963920205.1). Classification (NCBI taxonomy): domain Eukaryota; kingdom Metazoa; phylum Arthropoda; class Insecta; order Hemiptera; family Miridae; genus Stenodema; species Stenodema calcarata. The sequence continues at coordinate 26,230,418 of OY986049.1, read as the reverse complement.
GTAGGATAATTCAACAGGCCCCAGCTGAAGTGTAACAGGATGCGATCCTAGCATTCAACACTAACAATCGTCAATGAAAGAGGACGTCGAGTGTAAGTGAGCATAACATTTCTCTTGGAAAAAATCTAAACTAACCTTGTTTTCTTCTGACTGGGGGAAAAGGAAAACGATCGGGTCGCTACTAGAAAACGAGAAGTTTGTGTTTCGCATTGAGTCTTCGTTTGCAGTCATCATAACTTGAAGTGGGACATTTAATTGTGCACCTATCATCTTCTACCGGATGTACACATTCCATGTTTTCAAAAAAAAATCGTATCTTCCACTAATTGACAAGGTGTACACTATTAAAAGTAGCTACGTACCGTACGGAAGGTTTTGTAAAATTAATCATACTACACGTTCAAAATCATCACAATACTACTTCGCACACCTGAATGTTCCAGACGTTTCTCGACAGACCCCTCAAACGTTTCCATGACGCTTCATAATTCAAGTCAAAATATCAAATATCAAAACATTTGTACCGTCTACAAACCATCACAAACGGCGGCCTAAGTAGATTGAGAACTTGAGATATTCCGCGATGATCAAATTCTCTGCTACCTCAGACTTTATATTATATCATGGATGTCATTGTTGAACGTGTGGAACATCTTCTTAGTGGAGAATTCAGTGACAAAATGACTGGATAACAATATTTTAGCTATATGTTTACCATTTTATTAAAATTGAACAAAATATGAAGCATTTGATAGAATTAAGACATGTTTAGGTTGGTGTAGGTGTAGTTGGCTCGCCGTTAAGTTTGGTGGATGATTCAGTTGATATCGGCACTGCTGTGGTCTCCGATGATATGTCGGTGGGTTTAGGTGAAGCAGTTGTGGTAGAAGCAGCGATGGGAAGACCCTGGTTATCTACCAATGGAACCATCGCTCCACCTACAGGGAATTGAGCTGGCATCATTCCCGGCTGCCCGACAGGAAGCTGAGCATTGTAAGGGCCTGGGTAACCAGGATATGGATAACCATATGGGCCTTGGTTTGGAGGGTATGGATAACCGTACTGACCTGGGACGCCAGCCATGGGGACACTGCCGTCGGCTCCGGGAACTCCGTATGTTCCTTGTTCGCTTGGATTTGGAGTCACACCTGGCGAGACGATACCAGGATTAGGAGTGGTGATTACTCCCGTGTAGTGAGGATCGGACTCGGGGTACCTTTCCCTGCTGCGTCCTGCCATACTGTTCCCTGCTATGCCTCCAATGAGCCCTCCTACAGCCATTCCTCCTGCAGCTGCCATTAACCCGTTCCTGATTGGATTTGCCTGACCGACAGGATTATGATGACCAGGGTAAGAGCTCATTCCTCCACTATTGGGATAGCCGAAGGACCCTTGGTGACCATATGCTCCTCCATACCCTGCAGCCGGGTAGTTCATTGGCTGACCACCAGGAGGTGGAAAATTTTGATTTTGGTTACCAGGATATCCATAACCGTGCTGACCAGTGTTACCAGCCATGGGCACATAACCTCCCTGGTTAACAGCAGGAGGACCGTTGTATACAGAATGGCTGGCGCCAGGATTATATGGAGGAGGATTACCTGGCATGGGCATACCATGAGATCCTTGTCCTCCAGCCAGCGGGGGACTCTGGTGTCCAGATTGAGGATAGTGTGATCCAGGATAACCTGGCGCAGCTGCGTACGATCCCTGGTTATTTGGCATCGGTGCGTTGTACGAGCCTGGGCTACCAGGATTTGGATAAGGAGCACCGTGATTCGCAGTATTATGAGGCGCCGAAGCCTGTGGGTTGGACGCGGGTACGTTCCATCCTGCTTTTGGTGCCTCCTTAGGATCCTTCATCCCCTGTCCATGAGTATCAGCTGGTGGATGTTGAGATTTGAGTCTCTCCCGCTCCCTCTCTTGCTGTTGGAATCTCCCAGAGTCCCTGGACCCCTGAGTTTGTGACCTGCCGCCCGATCTTCCTCGGGAACTACCACCTGATCGGCCTTTGGAACCCGCGTCCACATACTCGGATAACGCCAAGACGAATAAAAAAAATAACACAATACTGTAACGCATCTCGACCACGAATAGTTTTACAGAAACACACTTAACCGACCTTTCACAGTTATGAGATTATTACACAACTTCCTTTTGCGACTTGAAAATATCCTTTCAAAGTGTGTATCTAAGTGACTAAAGACATTATCAACATGAATTCAACATTCGATTCATCATAATTTCGAAAAATCTTGACTACCGAAAGGAAAACCAAAAGTACTCGTTTAAATCGTAAAACCAAATATTCGAAACGTCTCGAAACAGATGTGGGGACATCTACTCACAGACTGGTCGAGATTCGTGCTGGCACGCAGTGGACTGATTCGAAAATTGCTTCTGAGCAGTAGAGTCGCAGCCTTGGGAGGGGCATAAAACGAGACGGAGTAATCAATTGGATTAAACGACCCCACAAGTATTAAATAATGGCAAATACTTCCCCACATTGTCAGTCACAATAAAATTTCTCAACAAATCACTGCCAGCTTGAGTGATGTTTTGAGTGATTTTCATGGATAATATTGTCATCAGATACTAGTCAAATAGAACCACATTCAAAATCCGGCAGTGAATTTATACAATAAATAGTTATTAGCATTTAAAAAAATTAGATGGTAAAATGTGTTCAAATTTAGGTTTTATGTTTCATCAATTTTATATTGATCATTTAATGTTGCATTGTTGTGTTAATGAGTGATGTGAGGAGGTCACTTTCTCCCATTGAGTCATGATGCATAACTGAAAATCTTTTAAAACCTTCGTTCAGAACCGGTTGAGGGAGAGGACACTATTTATTGCTCCATTCCTAAATGGATGAGTTGTATTTTTTTGAATTGGAGAATTACAACACGTATATAAAGAATTGGACAAATATAAGACCAGGTGGGTATTTACGTTCCTACACTCAACTATTTAGAAATGTGGGGATTAAATGTTTGCCCGCATGTTTGACTGATCTATCATTTTTTATTGAATATTTGCACTGACTTCGTATGGACCACGTGTTTGTATCTTGAAAATATCCATGAAGTAAATACGATTTCCCTCAAAACTCACAAACGAATTATCCTAGAGCTGAATTGGCGAGACACAAGATGAATGTGTTTAGACTGACTTTGTATACGAACATACTGAAATTCCTGATGTTTTGTCAAAATGGTCCTGTATTTTGGGGTTTCACTATTTTCGGGGTAAAGGGAAGGTCGTACAGAAAATGTATACAAAGTCTTGTCCGAAAAGATTCTACTCAAGTTAACGGATAAAAAAATGCGAGGCAAAATATAGCGAAAAAGAGAGGTGCGTAACAGTTTGTCGTACATTTTCGATTTTCAGGTTTTTATAGGTATCTCAAAAATGGTTCTAGATAGGTACCTACTGAAAAATGTTCAATTTACATTTGGTTCTTGCTTATTTCTGGGTACACAAAATCTCACTTCCTAACAAACTTAAAGCTTATTAAACTCGCTAAAAGATGGTCATTTAATGACGATCTTGTAGTGAATTTAAAAAGCTTCAAGTTTGGTGGGAAGTGAGATTTTGTGTACCTAGAAATAAGCAAGATCGAAAAATCCACAGTCATGCAGCATGGGTATAAGAGCAAATTTTCGAAGAAATGTATGTAAAATGTCCCAATTTTACTGGTTTTATAACGAATTTTGTCCACGAACTTAGCCTTTCGATTGCCAAGACAGATTTGTAGTGCAAATTTGAACTATTTATCTAAATTCTATCGAGAGTTATCGTCTGAAATGACACATACATATAGTATATATACAGGGTGTTCCATTTCGTGACGGTCACAGGGTAGGAATCGATTGTAGAACTAATTTCTGGTAAAGACAGCCACCCTCTTTGAAGGCCTCAGAGTGACAATTTGTGCCAAATGCTGGTAGTAAGGGGTGATAATGAATAGTACCAAGTATTTAAAACACCTTTTTATTATGAAAAAATTTGGAAAGTGACACCACAAGGGGGCAAAAACGAAGAACCCCCGCACTGATAACATAATGATATCAGCATAGTTGATGTTGTTTGTCAACTTCATTGGTTCGGCTGAGCTGTCGAATCGATGGCTAAAATCGATTCTACCTCCTTGTTCAGAATTCCAAGGGTGGCTTTACTCTACATGAAAATTCAAATCTGATTACACCTTTGGAAAGAACACAAAATTTCCTATCCCTCTAATGAAAAAACATTTTTTTTTTCGTCGCCATTACAGGTATAAATATAGTAATTTATGTAAAATCTTATGAATAATTGAGAAAACAACATACGCCCTTATTCTAGTCGACCATTCAATTGAAAATATTCGAGATCCCTTCGACAAAATTTTGATCAGTTGAAACCGTTCGGAATTTCGCTTTCAGTTCGTTCAGGCGACAAAGTTGCCAACTGGAAGACTTTTTTGAGTGGTCCGTCAATGAACTTGAGGGTTCAAGGTGGAGGAGGAGAGCGGACGGAGGGGAGGGGGGTGATTTGGAGGAGATTTACGCCCGTCATTTATTCACCCCGTCACAGTGAGGGGGGAGGGGGTCTCTTTTTATGTTTTTTTTCTTTTTTTTCGCTTTTTCTCTGTTTTGCGCTAATAGCGGAGGAGGAGGAAGAGGAGGAGGAGATTGGTCAGAGGGAGGACGAGGAGGAATGAGGGAGGGGGGATTGTAATACAACCGAAATGAAGGCCCTTCTGAAAACCGCCCTCGATTGTCCTCGCTAATCAGAGGACGGGCATTACGTCACCCACTCTCCTCCTCCCCCTTCACCGTCCCTCGTCTATCACAATTTTTTTTCGTCTCTTCGTAACCGCCGCTCAGTCCGCCTTCGCCCATCCACTTCTCAATTCCAGGATTACGATAATGCCAGATATCACCCAGAAGGTTTTCAATCACATGGAAGGACAGGAAGGAGGAGGATGAGGATGTGGAGGGTCGAGGAGGGTTGTGTCTTCCCCGTGAGTTCTCTGAGACGAGTTTTTTTCTTTTCTCGCTCCTTTCCTCCTCCTCCTTCCCCCTCACGCCGTCTCCCCGCAGTACTTTGCTCCTCCTCTTTTATCCGGGGGGGGGGGGGGGGGGACGAAACCAATCTTCTCTCCTTCTGTCGGGGAGGAGAAGGGGGGGGAGGGGAGCGGTGGATGAGAGAAGGAAAGGGTGAAGAGGAAGAGGAGTAAGGAGGAACCCCCTCACCCCGCACCACACCACGAATGTCCCGCCTTGTCGATCCCGCAAGGGCAAACCATTTTCCACACCGATCCGCACTGAACGGAATTAAAAACCAAAATCGTGAAATGAACTGCCTTCAAGAATCATCTGTCACGTGAATTTGAACATCATTTCATTAGAAAATATTTGTTCAATAATTGCGAAAATGTCAAAGAACTTTCAGCGAATTTTCGGTTGTAAAAAAAGCTCACCGGCAATTTGACAAAATATATTTTGGTTTATTATCTACGATAATGAACCATTGGAATAGCCCAAGAAAAGAATACCCCCTCCCCCTCACAAAATTGGATGGCATACGTTTCAAGATACGTAGATTCAGGGCAACAGCGAAAAGAAAGACCAGGGGGGGAGGAATACAAATTTTTCCAACTCCACCAGCAAAATTTCCCAACTTTCAAAAAATTAAATCCAAGATATCGGTTCCTATATAAGATATTATAAGAAAATAATGTTATATAACAAATAATAATAATATATTAAGTAACTAATATTATAATGTAATATTAGGTATGTAAGTATTGTGTATAATATAGCAATGAGAATAATAATAATAATGAGAATTATTTAACCTTGGACCAGTTCCTTGGACTTCCACCATATCGACCATGTATAGGAATATTCAATACAAATGAAACGGAACAACTTATAAATAAGTTGGGAACTGGAAAATTCATTTAATTTATTTTTTACTATTATTTGTTTCTTCTTCACGGCCCCAAATTTCCCAACTTTTCCAAGTCGGAAAAGCTGGGGGGGGGGGGGTGGACGACGGCCCTGCGTAGATCTGGAAAATAGAATAAAAATCTCTGCAAATTCTTAACCCAATGGTCTATTATATTCTGTGTACAGATCACCCTTCTGTCTAGATCACTGAATGATAGGTTAATTATTATTACAAATGATCATTAATTATGTATAATTATTATCCAGGAGTGAAACGAAAGGTAATTATTATTTAACGCGATATCTGAAAAGCACGTACTGTTCGAATCAGCTGGGCCAGTATGAACATAGACCAGACAGGTTGCCACGTGATTCACCCTCATGTTGACGACTTTCGAACTGTTCCAAGTTTGAGCCCTCATTGTGAACGAACGGCTGGTCGTAGAAACCTCCGGATGGTGTTAAAAATTCCACAAATTAAACTCTATTTAAATGTAAACTGAAAACTATACCGTCCCGTTTGAATTTTTCGAGATAAGAATTTTTCAACTGTTCAAAATTCGTTTTGAACCCCTTTCCCTTGATCTAGGGTTATGAAAAGTTTCAAGGGTCATTGTGGGGTTGGTTCGAACTCGTAAATGAAATTTCGTAATTTTAGTACAGCGCTAACGGGGCAAAGTGCTTTGGACGGCGGACGGCTGTATGCTATTCACTCTATGAAGCTGTATCTTGGTATGCAGCCTCCTTAGGACTTACACTTGAGCTGCATAGTGCTGGTATCAGCTGAGGGGCTCCTAAAGCTAACAATCGTATCACAAGATCAGCTTCTTTTTTTTCAGAAATTAATTTATTTTCATAGTGTTTAACAGAGTTTTTCTTTTCACTATAAATTTAAATTTAACCTGTTTTGTGTTCAACGTGTACAACACATTTTCCAGTTCAACATTCAAAATGATCGTTGTACGGGCACTCAATTCACCGTTAATTAACTGTAAGGAATTTGAAATCGGCTGCTATTTAAGATTTAGGGTGTAGATGGAACGAATAACTGTCGTCAAAGATCACGTTTTTTCTCTCAAATTCAAGATCATTCTTTATTTACAAATTTAATAAAGGTACATTGTGTCACTCCAGACAATTACTCACGATGGAATTGAGATTTTTTAAAAAATTGCACAAATAATCTGTTTGGCAATCGAAATGCTAACTTCGTAGATGGGCAGAATCGGGCCACTCTAAGGGGGGTTTCGGGGAGTATTTTGGGGGAGGGGGGGGAATTACCCATAAATTCCTAAAATGAAACAATATGACAAATGACACCTCATTAAAACACGATGGTGTTTATGTTAATCTTTTCTCAAACTCGAGCACTTGGTGAAACGTGAAGAAACGTGGTTGTTAGGTACTTGAGATGTTCTTCATGGTTAGTCTGCTCTAATATGATAACGGAATGAGATATCGCAATTCTGACTTCACCGTCGTGTTCAGAGCTGAAAAATCTGTAAACTGTGGTGTTACTCGGCAAAAAAAGAGACAACATTTGTTATAAAACCAGTAAAATGGACACATTTTTTATAAAACCAGTTATCTCTTCGAAAATTCGCTCTTATAGCCATACTGCATGACTGGATTTGCATCATCTCTGAGCGGCGTGCAAGGATTAGTAGTAAATGGAATCTTCTAAACTTGTCTGTCAATGTTGTCTATTTTTGTTTGTATCAAAGCTGGCTGTATCGACTCCTTGCAATATCTGTGTATTGAATTGAGTGTCAGTTGAGGTGTGTCATAGTGATAATCAACTGACATTATCGCCATCCGGCCGTTATAACGTCGTATGATTCTTCTGCATTCGAGGTTTTACCTTCGTTTCGTTGAGCCAGAGGCGACTTAAACGTCGTAGTTTTATTTTCGTACGAATTGACCGAATCGTCGTTGGTTTCGAATGGCCATCGCGGATCCCCGCCCTCATCTTCCCCGTCACATCGATCGAGTTTTCAAGAGACGAAGGGAAAGTCGGCGGGGAATCAACACTGTTTGTGACAGCCTGCGGTTTCCGGATACAGTACCCCCCCCCCCCCACACCGTCATACAACATCCATCCGACTCTCGCCCTTCCCGATCGATGAGGTGAAATAATGTCGCCTTTCACGCAGTCGTTCGGTTGTGGGTATCGCATTGGGCCCACGTGTGGAGAGAGTCATTAAATGGTATTTGATTACGGAAGCATCAAGTCATCATCGCTTCATGTTCGTTGTTAAACACTTGATGAAGCATTAAACGTTTCAAATTCTTCCTCGACGGTTCATCATTAAATTTTTCTGTATAGGCTGCCCTTCTGTCTGGGTAACTGTGCATAACAACATTCTTGTGAGTCCCATAACTTGCGAAATAATAAGAGAAATGAGCAAGAATTAAATATGTTTTATGAGGAGGGCTTGTTCGAGCGCATAAAATTTCATGAAATTTTGGCGCAGTCGTCACGCGCAGAATAAACCTCCGTTTGACGGGAAATTCCAGCGCGTTGAGTGCATCACTGAGTTAATGAACTTCCTGCACTCAATCAATCAGTCAATCAAAATCACTTTTATTTGCAACAACGAGTTCGATTTTTCAATCAATTTAAAAATTGGGCGATTCCAATGGTTCATTATCGAAGATAATAAACCAAATAGCATCAAACAAAAATAATAACTTTCTTCTAGTATAGCAGTCCCACATCCTCTAACAATTATATGAATGCAACATCTTTATCAGGAAAACAAAACCTACTTTTGGTAATGAACAATCATCACTGAATCGCTACGATCCGAAAAACTTTTCACGCTCAGCCTCAAATTGTGAACATCTTGCCAGCCAATACGTGATTTACTGATTCCCCCTCCCCTAAGTTACACAAGAGACAGATTTCGCTCCCGTCTATTTCCAGAACTCACCCACCCTTGTAATGACTGGTTTGATGAGTTTTCCCTGTAACCCGGGGAGGTTAGGCAATTACGCCCGACGCAGAAGGATTGCCTGGTCTGCTTTCACAGACCTACCTATCCCCAGAGCAGTCGAACCAAGAACACGAGAAGCAAGGGAAATTCAGCAAACCATTACACCCTTGATGAAATTGCGAAGAAACCCGTCATTTCGTAGGTGTAGTTGCGCAAGTACTCGCTTGACAGGATTGGGAATGTCCCAATAGCCTCAGAACACGAGTTTCCATCGAAGGTTGAGATGTATCCACTACTATGAACTTCCTGCACTCTCCGGAGGCCAGGGTTCTGATCTGAACTGCTAAAATAAATTCGAATAACTGTGTAGGTATTACCTCCTAAAATGTCATTAGTTGGTTTGATTTCTCTGGTGTTTCCTCTTCACTGCCATGTTAATCTACGGGTTTAGGTATTTATTTATTTTTTGTCTGCGTTCGTTGTCTGTTTTTGAATACCTACACGAGTTCAGATAAGTAGTTTAAATCAATTTTGCAACTGAAATGAAAGTGAGTTACGTTTGCAAGGAGCTTGAAGCAAATTGGTAGATACGGAATAAGCCTCTCCCGCGCTCTCTATTAGAGAAGTTTAATTAGGCGTTCTAGCGGCTCAGTTCATGAACTGAAAGTTAATTAACTGGTCACTCGTCCTCACAAGTTGTGAGGAACAAAACTGTTGCATGAATCACGACTGGGCTGGAACGAACCTACTGAGTTCTAGAAGGTGACCAGACGGACCTCCGGGAGTGGAAGGTAGTCGGTAACTGGCTCAGTGACGGTCTCATGACTCGTTAACAAATTACTTATATCAAACTAAATCAAGTTCTCTCCGTTGGCATAAAAAATATCTCAGAACAAGATACTTGACGATTACAAAAATGTACCTATACCTACAATTGAATCAGATGTTCCCCAGTATGCAAATTAGCCTACAGTTCCACCGTTTGATCGCCCCTCAAATTGACGATTTCTTTTCGGTTCTCCCTTCAAGTCCTCACGGGGAACGAACGGCTGGACATACGAATACAACGCTCCCCGTGGTCTTAACAAATCTCCGAATCAAAATCTGTTCAAAATGGTACAGAACTATACCGTTATATTTCAAATTGCCGGGATTTGGCGTTTTGAAATGTTCTTCAGTCTTTTTACTCCTCCCCCAAACTCGAGGTTTTTCATAACATTCGAATAAATATCATGTAAGTATCCGTAAATTTAAGTTAGAATATCGTAAGATGATCCTTGAAACTTATAGAAAGGGGTTCAGTGGTTGTTCAGGCGAATTGCGTTACAACAGGTTTCGAAAATGACGACTGGTGTAAGGGCACCAGGTGTAAGGACAGGACACTCGTTTTGCAAAAGGGTATCATTGATTCTGCCAAGACTTCACACAGTGGCGGAGCCAACGGGGGGGGGGGGTTGTAGTGGGCCCCACCCCGACAGTCACAATTGGCAATATTATAGTATTTGTCAAGGCGAAGCCCAGCCTTATTGCCCAATGGCCTCAAACTCTTCGGCAATTTTCAATATAGAGACACGTCCCAATTTTGGACGTCTTTGGCGTGCGAAAAGTGTTTTATCAAATTGGCTCAATAACATTTGGCCATGAACAAGTAGGAGTTAAGGTCGATCCACACATTTCAGTTACGTGACGTGACGTGCAGTACTGTACAGTGACCTTCAGTGAAAAAAAAATATCGGGAGATGAAAGTCTAAGTGAACAAAGGGGGAAAGACGGACGCGTGTTCAGACATGTCCGACGCAGTGAGGCTCCGGCGTTCACAGTGACCTTCCGGCATCCGTGATGTAAACCAAAGATACGTCGCCGCCGATATTTTTCAGTTTTTCACTGACGTGAATATTGTGAACTGTGCATCATGAACGATGAAATTTTGATCGAGTTGGTTCGGGAACAGCGAGTGCTGTATGACTTGAAGGATCGTCATTACATGAATACAGACTTGAAAGGCCGTATTTGGCAGGAAATTGGATTTAAAATGAAAGTTGATGGTGAGTTTTTGAATAATTTATTATTATTTATTAGTTATTATTTGTTTATAGTAAAAATATACCAACACCAGTCCTTCTAGTGAAGGTACGTAAACAACCATGCAGATAGTTAGATACATGTAATGTAACATGACATGTTACATTACACTGTAATTCCGTCTGTGTAAATGTATTTTAGAAAAGGTTTCACCTGTCGACTGATTGCGTCATAAGAGCACGATAACTAGTACATCCATCCAAAGCTCTGTACAAAATAATTTCGTAATTATTACGAAAATGTATGGTTTATAAAACCAGTTAAATGGAGACATTTTACATAAAACCAGTTATTTCTTCGAAAATTTGCTAATAAGTACGAGTTATTGCATGTGATAGGTTTTTGGGTGGCGTGGGCGTGACATCGCGTCTGAAGACCTTGTTTTGGTTTGAGTTCAACGGAGCTATTTGAGAAGGCAGTCGATTAACAACAAATTTTGCAGTTGTTAACGTCTTAGGAGGAGAAAGCACATGAAGAAGAAGGAAATCAAGACGACCCTCATCAAGACTTTTCTCGATTCCTGTACATACAACGATCACTTTCTAAAGCCACCTCATCACGTAAACACCGTTACCTTCGACGAATATGACGATGGAATCCGGAGGAAAATCTGCTCGGTGGATCCGGTCCCCAATACACGCACCGGCATGCGGACGATCGGGTCCCATGTGGCTCCAGGGCCTCCTGAGAGAGAATTAGCCAGTGAAAACTCTTTCTGGGGGTCGGCACCTTTGACTCGCCACTGTCATTGTCACCCGCAAATTGAAAACTCCGCCGGACAAAAGACCGCTCTCGTCCGGACGCGTGCCCCCGTCCACAATGTCCGTTCGCGACGTTTTTCTTGACCTTTTTTCTTCAGTTCCTAACAACTTTCAACAACCAGTTGTGGTCAGTTGGTGTGGCGAATTAGACCCTACGAAAAATAAAATGTTTTTTCTTGTCAAGTCTGGAAGAAAGCCAGGTTATTTTTTTTTTTCTCATATAAAAAATTGATCCATCCATGTACCTCTTCAGTATTGCAATATTTCTACGTTGATGCGCAGGGATTATCCCCAATTATTTTTTTATTATTTACCCTTTTATTATTTTATTATTTTTTATTATTTTTTTATTATTATATTTCTACGTTGATGCGCAGGGATTATCCCCAATTATTTACCCTTCAGCGACCGACCGCTCCAACGCTAATTTCCATTGACCGACACTCATTAGTTCCTTTAAAGCTCAATTGATGTTGACAGCGCCCTCTGTCCATTCTTCCTGGTCGACCAGATTTTTAAGATGCTCACTCACGATTCCCGTTCCGGAACATGTTATCAAAATGTGTTATAAGGTCATCCAATGATGATATCAGTGGAAGGTAATTTTATCAAATAAACTGATGGATTTGTCATTGGTATAAACAAGAGAAAGAAATTCTAATGAAAATCGAATGTAAGCTCAAAAGTTGCTATACCGTTACAGAAATGAATCACTTGGAATCATTAACAAAATGTTGTGATTCATTCACTGCGTTGATTGGTAGTAGTGATTATTTGGCGGATCACTGCAGTGATTGATTGATTGGTGGGGAATCACTCGCAATAATTACTTGGAATCATTTTAAAAAACGTAGTGATTGCATCATTAATGATTAGTGCATTAGGGGTGGAGAATATTTGAATGGCTTCATGCAAAAAGGGTCCTTATGAATTTTTTTCCGTTTCGAGATAATCGAAAAAAACTCTGCAAATTCTTGACACAACGGTTCATTATCTTCTTTGTACAGATCACCCTTCTGTCTAGATCACTAGGTCTAAATGTCTAGATCCTAAATGTTAGATTAATTATTATTGTCAATTATCACTAATTATTAACAATTTTATCAAGTAAGTACCTACTGAAAATTATTATAATTTATTGTTAGGTATTGATAATTCGTATTTATTATTAATAATAATTATTATTAATTATGATTAATTAATACGATATAATTCTGGGGTTTTTAATACTACGTCGGTAATAATTTTTCTATAAAAGAAGTACCTACTAACAAACATTCGAAATTACCTTCATTTCCGTAGCACGAAACGCACCTCAGAACAACAAACTCGACATCACTTAAGCCATATGATGTTCCAAAGAGCTTGTTAGTATGAAAATGGACCCGTATTTCAACAGTTTGATTCACGATCGGGTTGTGAGGCACAATCTTTGAGCCGTCATTGTGAACGAACGGCTGGTCGTACAAAGCTGCGGATGGTCTTAAAAAATTCTACGGAACAAACTCTATCTAAATATGAAATAAAAAACATACCGTTTGATGGGAATTTTTCGAGATATGGAATTTTCAAAATTTCAAAATTCGTTTTGAACCCCTTCCCCTTGACCTAGGGTTATGAAAAGTTTCGTGGATCATTGTGGGGCTGGTCCAAACCCAGAAACCAAATTTCGTAATTTTAACTCAACGCTAACTGGGCAAAGTGCCTCGGACGGCGTACGGCGTACGGCGGACGGACGGATTTTTTTTTATTCGATTTTCTGAATCTACGTATCTTGAAACGTAAACCAACAAATTTTGAGGGGGGGTTAAATTTTTTTTTTCTTTGGGCGATTCCAATGGTTCATTATCGAAGATAATAAACCAAAACTGTTTATCTCCTTGAAATTTTGGGTTATTTCAATGAAATGTTTACTGTCAAGGTAACCATTGTCAGAAACCATGTGAAACCATTGTGACAATAGGTTATTTTGGTTGTAGGTTATCGGCGATTTGAGAACCTTTCCAGTAATGAAAACCAGTCAATTACTGGAAATCTCTACATAATCAGTGGTGATCTGGATTGGTATAATGAATTTGTATAGTGGTTTTTTTCTGGATAGGTATAATCAATTGAAAACTGAAAACGACTCAGTTTAACGATTTTCCCACGCTGAACACGATGGTGAAGTCAGAATTGCGATATTTCAGGTAACAACCACGTTTCTTCATCTTCAAAGTGCTCCAGTTTGACAACGAAATAAAATATCGCAGTTCTGACTTCATCATCGTGTTCAGCGTGAGAATAACTTGAACGACTGTTTCATTTTTGGACCAGGAAGCACTGGAGATTGTGAAAGGGCGGCGTGATCATAATCTGTTCCCCAATAATATCTTCATTGAGCCTCCAGAGGCTGCTCTCCTGACTGATGAAGAATCCGGTGACGAAGATGAGCCAGGCGACATTGTGCATATTCCTGGAAGTCAGCTACTGGGAGCTGCCGAGTTGGTTTTCGGAAATGGTGACAGAATTTCAACCTTCCCTCGGGTGGAGCCTCCTGATGACTCCATACATCCAGATTATCATCTCCAGCCTGCTCAGCCACGACCCTCCCATAGCCACCAAAACACCGTGGCTCCTCGTGTTGGAGCTGAAGACCTGCAATGGATTAGGCAATGGCTATCCAAAAGGACGAAACCTACTTGATTCAATTTGCCCTAAATGGAGCTTTGTGATAAGTTTCTAGTGCCAATATTATCCGTTGTGATAAGTCAATAATTCCTAATATTCTTTAGACTAATTGAATTCCTGTATGCTGTATAGGAAGATAATTTCCGTTGCTATTATAATAATAATGATATTATTATTGTTAAGTACCTATTTTTTATTACCTACCCATTAATATTTTTATTATTTCATTTTACCTACCACCCATCCAAAAATTACAAGTTGCAGCAATGAGTGTAATCGGCAAATTGTAGCAATATTGAGGTAATCGGCAAAAAAGTTGGAGTATGGCAAAATCACATTCAGGTATGTGATAGGTATGTGACATAAGTCTATGTCAGGAATCTGCTTGGAAAATTGAGACAATTTTTTAAATGTATAAGCTAAAATGGATAACCTACACATACGTCAACCGCAGCTAGTTACTGAACTTAACTAGGGAAGAAAAAATAATATTGAAGCATTTGTCAATTTTTGAGGGCTGGTAGAACTTCAAATTGCTTTCCTGACAAATTTAGAAAATTTCAAATATCACACTTTGCCATCTTTCTACAGATACCTATAGGTAATGTAATATTACGGTGATTTCCATCTGGAGGGCTCGAGAAAGTACGACTGTGGTGAGTAACTCAGTTAGGGATTGACAGTCTTCTGCTAGGCGCCTTGGGTTGAGTGAACTCTAGCCCGCAACACATGTATGTATTGTAAGTTGCTTACCCACGCAGAAGGTATTGGGTGGATACTGCTACATACCTTAGTGTAAAATCCATAAACAACGAATTCCCCATGCTAATATATTTACAATCTGCAGGTTATTTAAAATAGGATTTCCTCTATTTTCGTTTTTTCCCTATCGGTTTCCTCAAGAATCACTCTGTAGTATTTCCTGGCGTTTTTTCGGAACTTAAGAATCAGAACCGCAGGCTTTGTTTATGTCCGGCATAGATATTTTGTTATCTACAAAGCTTTGAGAACAACTCAACTTTGATAACAAGATAAAATTGATTCACAAGTTGGAAGTTACAACTCAACATAGTACAACGCTTCGTGTAAACGCTTTCGTTTACTATTCAGTACTACCTTCTCATTAGGTGACTGGGCGAACGAGCGTGAAGGCCGGTCAAGCGATCAAGGTTGCGATATCGTGGGTGCAGCACCCTTTCCATTTTCATTTACCTTCCGTAATCATCGAGGTAGGGGCACTCCGTTTGCCTCTCGGTCAGTGAACGAACAGTTTGGTTCTTCGTTGTGTCAATATCGAAATCGCTCACAAAATGAGTGGTGCTAACGTTCCCTTTATAAAGCAGGCAATGCTGATGCTCATGTCGGACAAGTGCTACGAGACTTTCTTCTACAAACTCAATTTCCTTGATAGTAAGCAACACAATTATGTTATAAGTAGTCATGATCCAATTTCAGAAGCATTTTTGGAAACTAAATGGTGTCACTGGTTTAAATCCACAATTCTACATCTTCTTTTTGGTGATTTTTGAAGCAAATTTTTGATATATTCAGACCATTTTTGACCAAATCCAACCCACTTGAAGCTACCAAGTGTAATTACAAGTGAATTTTCAAAAATAATATTGGTTAAAGTACCTATAGGGGATCGTGGCAGTCAATCTTAGTTCTTAAGAGGTATATTATGCATATTATGCACATTGTGTACACCACACATAAATTTGAAGCTTGATATTTAATAAATGTACCACTCTGAGCATAACCACTTTTTTTTTTTTTTTTTAATTAGTTTTTATTTGGCATTGGTTGCCCATACAGCCACAAGGTGAATTTTAACAGTTCAAGACTCATTTGTACAATATCCCTATTTCAGGTTTAAATTAATTTTGCAGTTCTTCACACAGATATGTCACTGTCCGACAAAAAGGTATATAATAAATAAAAAACTTTCACCGATGCTTGGAGTAGGTATGGCAGGTTGAGGGGTTGTTCTATATATGGAGCCAGCTCTTCATACAAGCGGAGTCTTCTAGTTGCTAATCCTGGACATTCCAGAAATATATGATGGAGATCTTCTGTCACAGCTTGACA
Organism: Stenodema calcarata; assembly: GCA_963920205.1. Classification (NCBI taxonomy): domain Eukaryota; kingdom Metazoa; phylum Arthropoda; class Insecta; order Hemiptera; family Miridae; genus Stenodema; species Stenodema calcarata. The sequence continues at coordinate 26,213,942 of OY986049.1, read as the reverse complement.
TCTTGCACACTCAGCAGTAGGAGCCAAATTCATTTTCTGCTTCGTCGCACCGCACATCGCATGACCGGCTCTCAGCCTGCAGATGGTTCTAACCATGTCTTTAGAGAGCCTAGATTTTGCAAACCATGGAGTTCGAGGGATGTGGGGTTGAATAAACCTATAGTAGGAGCCTGCCGACAGGGATGAGAAGCGTTGGTGCCACTTATTCAACAGTTTACTCTTACACCAACTGTAAAGGTCTCGTGGGGGAATTGCCGTATCTGTTTCTGATGCGAAATAGGCTGCTTGTTTCGCGAGAGCGTCCGCAATCTCATTCCCGTTTATCCCAGAATGTCCTTTCACCAACGCATAACCACTTGAGCATGTTAACAACCAAAGCATTTGTCAAACAAAGGTTTGAACAAGAATAAATTGGAAATGAAAGAAAATCTTCTCCCCTTACGAGTAAGCAAAATTTGGGTAAGTTCACTAAACATTCAACCAAAATGATAATATTTGGTAAGAAATGAGTTTCCAGTTTTGATAAACTGACAGGAAAGTATTTAGATACCCAATGTGGTAATTTTGAACCATTTTTTGAAATTTCTTACATATTCAATTATGAAGTTACCCTAGTGTTTAAATTGTGCCCATAAACCACCCTTCGTTTTTCTGGTATACCTAAACCTCAAGATTCCTGATGTCACTGATTGTTTTAAACGTATTTACAAGTATATCTCTGAAACGTAGATTGGAAATGGTGCAGGTTGGTAACACAATTTGTTAAATTATGTGGATTTGACATTATCCAAAATGATCATGAAAATGTATTAGGTAAATACTCAATTTCTCAATTCATGGAAAAAAGCACAATCAACTAGAATGTTATGAATTAGTCAAGTATTTTGACATTTCTTAAACAAATACCAGGGTATTCCAACCGTTGACTTTACGAAGGCATAAATAATGCCAAGATGGAAATAAATGTCTTAAGTTGCCGTCCCCTCAAATTCCACAAAAATACTTCCTCAGGTGCTTTGTTAGGCCTGGAGTTTCTGATCACAACCTGGAGGCTTCCCAGGAGAAAAGTACACACAAGCAAATCCAATAGTCTAACTTAAATCTTGTGTTGATTTAAGGGGAAACCAACAGATTAATCATTGCTGATCTGTTGATTGCCCCTCACGTCACTCAAAAAGGATCCTACTCTGCGATTATAAGCAGGATTTAGATTGATATTGACCGTCTTCCTGTCCTCTCTGAATTTATTCCTACCTCGTATCAGTTACTCATAACTTACTGGATGTGAAGGCAGAGGAGTTGAGAGGTTGTAGAAAAGCGCCTTCTAATTGATCTGAAATGATTTATCACTTACTTGAACTAAATGTGCTTTCTATCTCACTTTTTCAGTATTTTGCCTAAAAGCACTGCTCAGCAAATGTCTGGGACTTGCAATCGTCGCTGGATCTACCATGGGTATGACATTCAAATAGTTACATACCATACTTCCGTCAGTCCCACTTACTTATATTTATGCTATGAAAACTACTTACCTATCTACTGAAACTTTCATTGTGCAGACAATTTTAAATAATACAGATACTAAGCAGGTATAGGTGCTCTTGGAAATGTAATTGGAATTTATTGAAATAACTTTCTAGTGTTTTGAAAATCTTGAATGATTCTTAGCGAATTTTCGATGAAAAGGAAGCTATTGCTCTCGGTCCAAAATTTTTAAAACTCCCTTCTGGACCATCCTGAATTCACTGCCAAAAGACTCAACATTTCATATGTAAATTTCATATTTCACTTGTATAATGATATACTTGATAAATTTCAAAGGAGGAGAAAAAAGGATAGAAACACTTATATATACAATAATAATTATTGTATATATAAGTGTTTCTATCCTTTTTTCTATCTTATTACAATTATTGTAATAAGATTTACAAAAATTTGCTAAATTTACTGAAATTTTCGCGTTACAGCGTCGTCAGCCCGGGAAGAAAATCTATATTTATCAAGTGTTTCTATCCTTCTTTTTTCTATATTTATTAATAAATCTATATTTATTAAGTGTTTCTATCCTTCTTTTTTCTATATTTATTAATAAATCTATATTTATTAAGTGTTTCTATCCTTCTTTTTTCTATATTTATTAATAAATCTATATTTATTAAGTGTTTCTATCCTTCTTTATTCTATATTTATTAATAAATCTATATTTATTAAGTGTTTCTATCCTTCTTTTTATCTATATTTATTAATTAATCTATATTTATTAAGTGTTTCTATCCTTCTTTTTTCTCCTCCTGTGAAATTTATCCAGTAGGTATATCACCGCGAGTGCTTTCATTTCCACAACCGAACTTATACAGGGTGTCCCATCTAAACGGGCCCATCGGGAAATTACAGCCTTGCGGTGCGAGCTATCTGGACCTTTTTCATAGTATTTTCACTCAGCTTCACGATGCCGAAGTCCGATTTTTATTTTTCCATGTTTTAGGGTCTCAAATCATTGATTGAAACTTACGGTTTCCTCTTGACCCCCCTTTTTTATTGCTTTTTTCGATTCTAGGTTGAATTTGGAACAGAAAATGCCTCTTTGAAATTTTTGATTTTGGGGCTTCGTTTCTGAGTTATTGCACTTTTTGCGAAATACAGAAAATCGCCGTTCCTTTAGACGTTACCAACACTTTCTTACTATTTTTTCTTCAATTTTTGAGATGTGCACCACACTGAATGACAGGTAGTTTAATGCTGATTTCAAAAGTGTGGTGAAAAAAATCGAAGATAAAAATAGTAAGAAAGTGTTGGTAACTAAAAGGAATCGGCGATTTTCTGTATTTCGCAAAAAGTGGAATAACTCAGAAACGAAGCCCCAAAAACAAAAATTTCAAAGAGGCATTTTCTGTTCCAAATTCAACCTAGAATCGAAAAAAGCAATAAAAAAGGGGGGTCAAGAGGAAACCGTAAGTTTCAATCAATGATTTGAGACCCTAAAACATGGAAAAATAAAAATCGGACTTCGGCATCGTGAAGCTGAGTTAAAATACTATGAAAAAGGTCCAGTTCAATTTTTCGATAGCTCGCACCGCAAGGCTATAATTTCCCGATAGGCCCGTTTAGATGGGACACCCTGTATAATGATATATACATTTATGTACGAGTATGTGTCATTCCAGACGCTAACTTTCGATAGAATTGAGATAAAAAGTTCAAATTTGCACAAAAAAACTGTCTTGGCTATCGAAAGCCGTAAGGAAAGGGGGTTTTGGGGAGTTTTAGGGGGGAAATTACCCATAAATTCCAAAAATAGAACAGTATGACGAGTGACACCTCACTGCAAAGGTTTTTTTTTACGCTGAACACGATGGTGAAGTCAGAATTGCGATACCTCATTCCGTTCTCTAACTGGAGCACTTTGAAGATAAAGAATCGTGGTTTTTGTCACTTGAGTAACACGGTTCATCTAATCTAATAAAGGAGTGAGATCGCACATTCTGACGTCACCATTACGTTCAGCGTTAAAAGATCTATAAACTGAGGTGTTACTCGAAAAAAATGTGTTATATAACCAGTAAAATAGAAACAGTTTACATAAAACCAGTTATTTCTTCAAAATTTGATCTTATAGCCATGTTGCATGACTGTTTTTTATTTGCCCTAGCTGATTACAGTAGTTTTTACTTAGGAGTTATAATCAGTAATAGTTGTCTCGTTTCTGCAATATTTTCTCATGTACTGTATTAAACGCTCATGATATCGAGGGTCTCACGGCAACACCCCACATCGTCACTTTTGGCCAAAATGAGTTATGCATACCATTCGAAGCGTCTCCCCCCGGCGGAACGATCTAACTAAGTATAAGTTAGGTAACACTAAATATCACGATTTATTTTACTGAATTACTCAATAAACATAGTCATTGGCAGATGGTTTTTTGGCTCTGCTGAAAAGTCGCCCAAATGACGATGTGGGAAGTTGCAGTGAGACCCTCGATATACTGCTGTACTATTCTGATCCACCTAGGTGGACAGCCGATGACGTCCGCGACGCCTAAAAACGGCAGTCGGACGGAAATTCAACCTTAAATGGTTGCTTACTTTACTTTACTTACTTTACTTTACTACTGCTGTACTAAAGCCTAAAGTTTTAGGTATTCATATTTTCATCTTCAAAATGTCCCAGGCTCAGAACCCCCAATGATTTTATCTCGTTTGATTGACCTCCAATCAGTGTCGAATTTATGAACATTCACATTAATCAAAGATGAAAACTTTGTATTTTTTTCAGTGAAAGTGCCTCAAATCACCAAAATTTGGGGAAACCAGAGTGCAAAAGGTGTCAGTTTTGTTTCTTGTCTCACTGACCTCTACGCCGTCACTACATACACGTGTTACAGTTTTGTGAGAGGTTTCCCTTTCAGGTAATTTCAATATGTTTGAAACATTGAATTAAAATCTAAATTTTGAATGAGAATATTGAAGGATGTGCGGTTGCGTTGACACCGAGTCCATTGAATGCATTCCATCGTTTGTTACCCACGATAGTCAGTATGTTCTGAAAGCTTTTTATGGAAAAAAGATTTTGCACAACAGGCCTTACAAAATAATGTTTTTTTGTTGCTTATAAGTTAATGAAATACACACACAGGCATTGTAAAACAAATCAAAATTAGCAATTCACATCTACTCCAAACATTCTAGTTACATGTATAAGCTATTAATTTTATTCTCCCCTCCAACTCCTGCAAAGTAATAGTTGTTTATTTTTATTTCAAATATTACTTAAAGCCTTGATGAATCAGCAAATTCCCTGAATGAATGCAAACTACCAGTAGAGAACAATGTTCATTACTGGCTTGTAGTGAAGGGAAATAACAGCACTGGTTTATGGAACCCATAGTTTTTTGGGGTCGCTGATTTCAAATCTTAGGACGGTTGACCTTTAACGGATCAGGTTTAAGGTCATTTGAAGGTCATAGTGGGGAAATGTAGAAACAATTTCAGATTTTTTCAATCATTTAATGGTATATAGGTTTTTGATGTCGCTGATTCCAAATATATCTTTTGTTTATGTCTACAAGGTCATGGCCAAGGTCAAATCGGAGGAAATGATTGAAAAAAATATGAAACATTTTGTATATAGGTTTCTGAGGTGGCTGATTAAACTAAAATTTGAGATGACCTTGGAGACACAAACAAAGGTCATATTATCAGTCATAAATCGGAAGAAATGATCGGAAGAATCTGAAAAAATGTATACCTACATACTTTTCTGACATTTTCCCATGTTAATAGTGACCCTTTCTGGCAATTTGATCTTCAGATGACCTTGCTGTGGCAAACAAAGGTCATATTCAAATCAAGCGACGTCAAAAACCCAAGTTAACAGTTTTTCAGTAATTTCCCCCCATTTGACCTTCAAATGACCTTAAGCCTGAGGCGATGAAGGTCAACCAACCTTGGAATTTGAACCAGCGACCTCAAAAGCATTAAGACATACGTGTTGCAAAAGGCTTGCATACACTTTTTTTGTAAGCCTTTTCTTTCTTTCTTGTACATACATACATATATATTCGAAGAAATTTTCTTTCTTTGTACATACATATATATCAACTAGTTATAATTAAATTCAGCAACTAATTCCTTGCGAAAGCCCACGCCTCTTTCGCGTATAACACCAAATTTTCCCATTTCGACGGCTCGTTCAAAAGGTTCAAAAAATCATTCACTGACATGACTGCACAACCTAACCACCTCCGACAGAACTCACCCAATCATTTAATGATTAAATGTGGTTGTCCACTTAGAATACGTGATAGTAGTGATATAGTGATTATAATAATATTATAATCACTATTTATATATATTTATTATATTATAATGAATTAATTAAACGATTAAGTTCTATCTGAATAATTGTATGCTGATAGTGAAGTATATTTAAAAGGATGTTTCCCTGGACACTCCGGTCGACGGCCAATGGCCAGTACCGCTTTCCAGATTTGTCTCTTAAAAGTTGTAAAGCATACTTTAAACAATAAATCTGTTTTTCTTCTTCTTCTTCTTCTTCTTCTAGTTCCGATAGAACATAGAAAACTATCGATACTATCGACAAACCTTAGTTTGATTTCGTTGGTACTGGCCCTGACGTTGAAAAGGACCCTCCATTAGACTAGTAGTAAGATCTTTATTTTCTATTGTCCCTATCAATAGTAAAAACAACCGATAGTACCATCGATAGTTTCCCATCACTTTACGCAAAACCGATGTTTTCGTCGTTTTTTAATGAAATCATTCAAATTTTCAAATGTCTAACCCTGTTTGGGGGCATACAATCACTGAAAGTGGGTGTTTGCAGTGGAAACATTTAAAAGAACATGACATTTCTTAGTGCGTCTGCATGTTCACTGTTTCAACTGCTCTGTCACAGTAGGCTTGAACAGCTCTGTAGCTATTGTATCTGTAGATAGGATTATGGACAATCACTGCTTTCTGAAATTCGTAATATAAGGCGCTTGTAACTAAGCGTCCACTTGATTCATATCGGTCGTGCGGGAACAAGAGCCAATGAACCGTGAGTTGGTACCACACACGCCCATGACCTAGCGGCGGCTACAAGGGGGGGGGGGGGTCAGGTCAGCCCAGCCTTATTGCCTAATTCCCACAAACCTTTCGGCAGGATTTCGATTTTCAAGATAGGTCCCTACTCGATTTTCAATAGGTCCATAGTAAGGCTGAGTTCAAACGTCTTTGGCGTGCGATAAGTGTTTTATAAATTAAAAAAAAAGCTGGCAATGGGCAAGTAGGAGTTAGGTAGAAATGTAGTTATTGTCAGAGATTCCCTAAACGCATGACACCCCCTCCCCCGCCAATCAAAGTCTGGGTCCACCCCAGTCATGTCTATGTCTTGAATAGTTCAACAAGTAGATCACAAGGATGGAGGGCAACTTTCAAATAAATTTTTTCTTCCTCTAGGTAATTAGAATTCGGACCCCGATGTCAGGTGGTTTACCTCTGGGCCGTCGAGGTCGCCTACTTAGTGATTGATGAGAGAGCGAGACTGTTTGATATGTATTGGTAATTGAAGAAATAGGTCTCTGTTTGTTAATTTATTCGATTTATTCATAACCATTGAAACAAGTAGGCAGAGACATACAATTTATTGCAACCAAATTCTTGAGTTTACTGATGTTTGATTCAGATTATTCATTGAATAAATATTATGGTCACGATTATTCCTTCATCTTATTTTTCTCCATCTGTTGCGTTTTCAGTGCCTACGGAGATGGGTTTTTTGTGGGGATCCAGACCTTTGTGATAGCTGCGCTCGTACTGCTCTACAATTCGTCTTCTTCTGCCGCCTCGTTGTTCTCCCTCGCCTACATGATCATAGTCTACATACTCGCCGGTGGCCTGACGCCGGTCAACACGTTGTGGGCCATGCAAGCTACCAGTGTGCCCATCATGTTTATTGGGAAAGTAAGATATATTTTTGGACCAATTATATGGTAGACCGTGTATGTCATGTGGTCCATTGTGAATTTCATCTTAGTCGCTCATATTCACATGATTGTAGACCTTTGTAGACCATTTCGGGGACCATAGTGATCTGGCCATTTTCTTTTCATTCAAGCTGACCTTCATCTACTGGCCTTCATTACCTGGTCATCTTCATTCTCGATCAATCAAACGACATATTAAAGTGTACCTTTTCATGGTTTTAGAAATTCTTACATCGAAATTAAAGTGATTCTACTACAATCGAATGAGCATTCTGGATCCAGTTGTGCTCGCCATCTACATAACATGCTACTTCAAGGGCAGGCGCCTCACGATCAGCAAGGTGTGCCAAACGATCACGACCCACGAAGTGCTCATTCATTGGCTCTAAATCAAATTATGTTAATTCGTCGCGAGTCTTGAAATAGACTACTTGACAAATGCCACTATTTCATGGTCTTCTCACAAATGATAAAATGTAATGATTCGCATTCCCAAGAGCCAAAAATGTTTGATTTGGCATTTTATAGGCCAGGTTTAGTCAGTTTTCGTAACCCAAATGAAAGAAAAAAAACTCTTCTTTGTACAGATCACCCTTCTGTCTAGATCACTAGGTCTAAATGTCTAGATCCTAAATGTTAGATTAATTATTATTATCAATTATCACTAATTATTAACAATTTTATCAAGTACCTAGTGAAAATTATTATAATTTATTGTTAGGTATTAATAATTCGTATTTACTATTAATAATAATAATTATTAATTATGATTAATTAATACGATATAATTCTGGGGTTTTTAATACTACGTCGGTAATAATTTTTCTATAAAAGAAGTACCTACCAACAAACATTCGAAATTACCTTCATTTCCGTAGCACGAAACGCACCTCAGAACAACAAACTCGACATCACTTAAGCCATATGATGTTCCAAAGAGCTTGTTAGTATGAAAATGGACCTGTATTTCAACAGTTTGATTCACGATCGTGTTGTGAGGCACAATCTTTGAGCCGTCATTGTAAACGAACGGCTGGTCGTACAAAGCTGCGGATGGTCTTAAAAAATTCTACGGAACAAACTCTATCTAAATATGAAATAAAAAACATACCGTTCTATATGGATTTTTCGAGATATGAGATTTTCAAATTTTCAAAATTCGTTTTGAACCCCTTCCCCTTGACCTAGGGTTATGAAAAGTTTCGAGGACCATTGTGGGGTTGGTCGAAACCCATAAAAAAATTTCGTAATTTTAACTCAACGCTAACTGGGCAGTGCTGCGTACGGCGGACGGACGGATTTTTTTTTATTCGATTTTCTGAATCTACGTATCTTGAAACGTAAACCAACAAATTTTGAGGGGGGGTTAAAATTTTTTTTTCTTTGGGCGATTCCAATGGTTCATTATCGAAGATAATAAACCAAAATGAAGTACGAGGTACGCGGTGTAGGTGTGGGAGGGGGCGCAGAGACATAAAAGGTCTCGTCGTATGACGCACTAGTTGGCCTCCTGCCAGCAGTATTACGTCATACGCTCGTGCGTCATAGGCTCTGACGTACTTGTTGGCCTCCTGCTAGCCGTCTTACGTCATACGCTCGGGCATCATCGGCTCTGACGCACTTGTTGGTCTCCTGCCAGCCGTCTTACGTCATACGCTCGTGCGTCATAGGCTCTGACGTACTTGTTGGTCTCCTGTTAGCCGTCTTACGTCATACGCTCGTGCGTCATAGGCTCTGACGCACTTGTTAGTCTCCTGCCAGCCGCCTTACGTCATACGCTCGTGCGTCATAGGCTCTGACGTATTTGTTGGTCTCCTGCCAGCCGTCTTACGTCATACGCTCGTGCGTCATAGGCTCTGACGCACTTGTTGGTCTCCTGCCAGCCGTCTTACGTCATACGCTCGTGCGTCATAGGCTCTGACGTACTTGTTGGCCACCCGCCAGCCGTCTTACGTCATACGCTCGTGCGTCATAGGCTCTGACGCACTAGTTATCCTGCCAACCGTCTTACGTCATACGCTCGTGCGTCATAGGCTCTGACGCATTAGTTATCCTGCCAACCGTCTTACGTCATACGCTCGTGCGTCATAGGCTCTGACGTACTTGTTGGCCTCCTGCCAGCCGTCTTACGTCATACGCTCGTGCGTCATAGACTCTGACGTACTAGTTGGCCTCCTGCCAGCCGTCTTACGTCATACGCTCGTGCGTCATAGGCTCTGACGTAATGGCCCGCCGGTCGCTTGTGTTCTGACGTGATCTGAGGGAAAGGGTGAATCAAGGGAACAAATTTTTCCCGTTTCAGTTTATGTGCCAAAGCAAAGACATGAAAATGTCAAAAAAATGTGTAAATAGGTACCTAAGCCCAACTGTAATGTCAATTTCTGACAATGAGTTTTCGACTATAGTTTTCATACCTTTTTACTTAAGTACTTATTGCAATTTGATGATGAGCTGTTTGCAAATAAAAAGTCTGATAACTACTTTATTACATCTTATTAATCTATTTTCAAGTTCCGATTCACAGTTGAATGTATTTTATTTAGATGTCGTAAAATTCGAAAACGATGGAATGACGAAACCTGTCGACTACTGACTCAAGTGATACTGTCGACTTCTAACACATGTAGGTCGACTACTAGTGCAAAACCATGTCGACTACTGAAGAAAATGTTGGTCACTGGTATCGACTACTACCTAGAGCATTGGGATTTTTTACAAAACTTGTTTTTCCCTTTTCAAACCATGTTGAATAATATTTCCCGCTGCCAGGTCTTTTAGGGAAGGATCTTGGGTACACAATGAACAGGTTTGCAATGAGAAAAAAACCGAGTGAATATTGAAATGTCATCCATTTCTGACCTATATTTAAAATTTCAAGTATCTAGCTCATCATCAAAATTTAATTTGTTTAAACAAATAGGTATTATTTAAACAATTTTACAGACAAGAAACCGAGTGAATATTGCATTTTGATCCAGTTCTGACCTATTTTTAAAATTTCAAGTCAATAGCTCAGCATCAAAATTTAATTTGTATTATTACAAAAAGGTATTATTTAAACAATTTTACAGATGAGAAACCGAGTGAATATTGCAATGTGGTCTATCCCCGACTGACGGTTAAAATTTCTAGACTGTAGTTTACCTGGAAGGTGAAACACTAGGTCTAAATGTCTAGATCCTAAATGTTAGATTAATTATTATTATCAATTTTATCAAGTACCTAGTGAAAATTATTATAATTTATTGTTAGGTATTAATAATTTGTATTTATTATTAATAATTATTATTATTAATTATGATTAATTAATACGATATAATTCTGGGATTTTAATTACTACGTCGGTAATAATTTTTCTATAAAAGAAGTACCTACCAACAAACATTTGAAATTACTTTCATTTCCGTAGCACGAAACGCACCTCAGAACAACAAACTCGACATCACTTAAGCCATATGATGTTCCAAAGAGCTTGTTAGTATGAAAATGGACCTGTATTTCAACAGTTTGATTCACGATCGTGTTGTGAGGCACAATCTTTGAGCCGTCATTGTGAACGAACGGCTGGTCGTACAAAGCTGCGGATGGTCTTAAAAAATTCTACGGAACAAACTATATCTGAATATGAAATAAAAAACATACCGTTCTATATGAATTTTTTGAGATATGGAAATTTCAAAATTCGTTTTGAACCCCTTCCCCTTGACCTAGGGTTATGAAAAGTTTCGAGGATCATTGTGGGGCTGGTCCAAACCCAGAAACCAAATTTCGTAATTTTAGCTCAACGCTAACTGGGCAAAGTGGCGCGGACGGCGTACGGCGAACCTAGGCTAGCGTAGAATAAGGACGGGAGGAATTTTATAGGAGTACTCACCCGTCACACCCCTGTACAGTATGAGCCTGCCAGTGATTGAAGAGCCGCAAGCCATAAGAAGAGGCGGCGAGTAATGAGGCCGAGCAACATATATTTATATATAAGAGAAAAGCCTGCCAATGATGGAAGAACCACAAAATATAAGAAGAGGTGGGGAGTACTGAGGCCTAGCTGATGAGAAAATAGATCTCAGAAAGGGATCTACCCCTCTGCCCCTAAAAAATCCCGTACAAAACCCGGCACCTCCACGTGGTCCGTCTGGACATGCCTATGCATGACTAAGACCGGAGGGGGCAGAAAAAGGGGGACCTGCTGCTGTGCTTGGCATTGAAAATGCCAAAAACAAGTCTGCCAAAGCCTAAGAGCCTGAAAAACATTGTCATGGGCCCCATGGCCTAGATACAATGTACCATAGAAGTGCACAGCAGTACGGCGGACGGACGGATTTTTGGTTTATTATCTTCGATAATGAACCATTGGAATCGCCCAAAGAAAAAAAAATTTTAACCCCCCCTCAAAATTTGTTGGTTTACGTTTCAAGATACGTAGATTCAGAAAATCGAATTAAAAAAAATCCGTCCGTCCGCCGTCCGAGGCACTTTGCCCAGTTAGCGTTGAGTTAAAATTACGAAATTTGGTTTCTGGGTTTGGACCAGCCCCACAATGATCCACGAAACTTTTCATAACCCTAGGTCAAGGGGAAGGGGTTCAAAACGAATTTTGAAATTTTGAAAATTCCAAAACTCGAAAAGTTCATATAGAACGGTAATAGTAATTAATCATAATTAATAATAATTATTATTAATAATAAATACAAATTATTAATACCTAACAATAAATTATAATAATTTTCACTAGGTACTTGATAAAATTGTTAATAATTAGTGATAATTGATAATAATAATTAATCTAACATTTAGGATCTAGACATTTAGACCTAGTGATCTAGACAGAAGGGTGATCTGTACAAAGAAGATAATGAACCGTTGTGTCAAGAATTTGCAGAGTTTTTTTAATTCGATTTTCTGAATCTACGTATCTTGAAACGTAAACCAACAAATTTTGAGGGGGGGTTAAAATTTTTTTTTCTTTGGGCGATTCCAATGGTTCATTATCGAAGATAATAAACCAAAAAAGAAAAACTCTGCAAATTCTTGACACAACGGTTCATTATCTTCTTTGTACAGATCACCCTTCTGTCTAGATCACTAGGTCTAAATGTCTAGATCCTAAATGTTAGATTAATTATTATTATCAATTATCACTAATTATTAACAATTTTATCAAGTACCTAGTGAAAATTATTATAATTTATTGTTAGGTATTACTAATTTGTATTTATTATTAATAATAATTATTATTAATTATGATTAATTAATACGATATAATTCTGGGGTTTTTAATACTACGTCGGTAATAATTTTTCTATAAAAAAGTACCTACCAACAAACATTTGAAATTACCTTCATTTCCGTAGCACGAAACGCACCTCAGAACAACAAACTCGACATCACTTAAGCCATATGATGTTCCAAAGAGCTTGTTAGTATGAAAATGGACCTGTATTTCAACAGTTTGAGTCACGATCGTGTTGTGAGGCACAATCTTTGAGCCGTCATTGTGAACGAACGGCTGGTCGTACAAAGCTGCGGATGGTCTTAAAAAATTCTACGGAACAAACTCTATCAAAATATGAAATAAAAAACATACCGTTCTATATGAATTTTTCGAGATATGAAATTTTCAAATTTTCAAAATTCGTTTTGAACCCCTTCCCCTTGACCTAGGGTTCTGAAAAGTTTCGAGGACCATTGTGGGGTTGGTCGAAACCCATAAAAAAAATTTCGTAATTTTAACTCAACGCTAACTGGGCAAAGTGGCGCGGACGGCGGACGGCGGACGGCGTACGGCGTACGGCGTACGGCGGACGGACGGATTTTTTTTTATTCGATTTTCTGAATCTACGTATCTTGAAACGTAAACCAACAAATTTTGAGGGGGGGTTAAAAAAATTTTTTCTTTGGGCGATTCCAATGGTTCATTATCGAAGATAATAAACCAAAAACGCTGCAAATTCTTGACACAACGGTTTATTATCTTCTTTGTGCAGATTACCCATCTGTCTAGGTCACTAAATGGTAGAGTGATTATCATTATTTAGAATAGGTAGGTGCGCCAATTTTGTATGTATATTAGGTAGGTATAAAAATAGGGCGTAAGGGGGTACTCACTAGTTCAAAATACATTAATTTTTCAAATCTCCTCATCAAAAACTTTCATTTGAGTCCGTAGATTATAATCGTAAAATCTAGAACCCCCAGTGTTAGGGGGGAGGGGGGTTACCGGGGTTAAAAGAACATTAATTTTTCAAATCCCCCTCGTCAACAGTTTTTATTTGAATCCATAGGTTATAATCATAAATCCCCCCCCCCCCCCACCACCCCCTGCGAGGTACCACCGGGTTCAAAAAACATTAATTTCGATATCAGAAAACCCTACGCTGTTCGAATCAGCTGGGCCAGTATGAACATTATCAGGCTGCCGTATGATTCACCATCATGTTGACAGCATAAGCTCTGCTTCAACTTTGAGCTCTCATTGTGAACGAACGGCTGGTCGTACAAAGCTGCGGATGGTCTTGAAAAATTCTAAAGAATAAACTCTATCTAAATGTGAACTAAAAACCGTTCCATTCCGTTTTGAACCCCTTTCCTAGGGATATGAAAACCTAGGGCTATGAAAAGTTTCGAGGATCATTGTGGGGTTGGTCCGTGCCCGTAAACCAAATTTCGTAAGTTTACCACAACGCTAACTGGGCAAAGAACGGCTGACGGACGGATTTTTTTAATTCGATTTTACGTTATCTTGAAACGTAAACCCTCAAATTTTGAGGAGGGGTTAAACATTTTTTTTCTTATCGAAGATAGTAAACCAAAAGAATTTGAATGATAACCACATAACGTATTCGTCTGTATTGATAGTGCATACGGAGTAACTTCCAAGACAAGTAGCAATAATTGCTAATTTAATAATTATTATTAAATTTCAAGTTATTTGTTCAAAGATTTATACCATTTGCTTTGAAACATTTCAACACCTGTTGTCCTTCCCGCAGTACTGATGGAACAAATCTATGTTTAGCTTCAGACTTGAACTTTAAGGGGTTAATTGATGCTACTGACTAAAGGTTTTTCAGGCAATAGTTGGTTCCATCCGGTGCTATGCCTCCGAATGCTGGGAATTACGCGAGTACCCTAGTGCGGATAGTGTTCTGTTGTTGTGTTTGAAACAACTATTTGGTCTGCCTAGTGATGCCCCAAACTACACTATTCATTTGGGAACCGAGCTTGATACTATTATTACTTTCATCCTTGTAGCTCACATTAAATATATCACTAAGGTGGGGAGCATGGCAGACATCGGTTTCCCCAGATCGTCGCGAGATAAATAGGTATCTTCTGAGCCGATGAATATTGGATCATGGCGGAGATGTATGGCTTGACGAACTGCCTGCATTAAGCAAGAGGTTGGTGAGATTTTGGAGGGCTTTCGCCGGGGGAAGCGTGAGCAGTGGTGGGCCAGGGCTCGGTCTTTGGACAACCTCACCCTGTATAAAATTTGCCAGTTTCAAGGAGGACGCGGCGCAGGAGTTTCGAGAGATCCGATGGATGTGTAGGACATTTACCATTTTCTCTGCGCATGCCCAACACTCTCACAGTTCCGCCTGGAGGTTTTTGGAGTTCAAGCCTAACGCCAGAGGCCATGCAGTTGGGTTCTAGACAGTACTGACGGGTGGATGATTGTCCTGTAGGTACTGTGAATTGTAGTGGAGGTTGCCTCAATGTATTTCTATTCCAGCTTTTAATTTATTCCATATTACTACAATGGTTTCAATACTCCTTATCTTGTTTGCCTTAGCTGATTCAGGCCTACACCAACTACAAGAACAAAGGCACCGGCCAGCTGTCCGCCGCCACCTGTTTTATGCTTCTCTTCGGATCAACTGCCAGAGTCTTCACGTCTATCCAGGAAACGGGGGATTTCATCGTGATCCTCACCTACGCCCTGGCGACCCTCGCAAACGCCATAATCGTTTCCCAGTTCTTCCTGTACAAGCAGCCGTCCGCTCCCAAGCAGGGCATCAAAGAAAAGAAGACCAAATAAGTGAATCCCTACTCAGTTCCTGAAAATGAATTTGTCGAATCAACGAGACATTCTGTCGCGAATACATCAAGTTTATCTGAGGTGCAATAAGAGGTTCTAATTGGTGATCAAATCGAATTCCAGCGAAGTAGGTTGTGCAGAGTTGCCCTTCCAAAACTTGTCATCTTGTAGTGTAATTAGGGATGGCAATCATACATCGATGTTTTTGAAACATCGATGTTTTTGCGGGACACATCGATGTTTTCTGTGTCGATGTTTTTGGAACATCGATGTCGGGGTTTCGATGCATCGGCACATCGATACATCGATGTTTCACTTTTTTTTGCCATAGGCTGCTGAATGTTTTATTCTAACGTTTTTCTCACAAACCTAGGAATATTATTTCTGAATTTTTATTTCCTTTAAATGAAAATATCGAGGCGTGTTGGCTGAAAAGTATCGATACTTCCAATATTTCGCATGTGGGAAAGCAGCTAAAACAGGCTCTAATGTCAGGATTTGACTCAAGATTTAAGGGGAGGGAAAGCTGTCACTTGCTGACCCTACCCATGTTTTTGGACCCACGTTTCAAAAATATTCACTTTTCCGATTCCATCGCATCGTCAAAAGCCCTCATTCAAATTAAAAAACTGGTGGCGTCTGTTGATACTTCTAATTCCCCGTCATCTCAGTCACCTTCAGAATCGGAACGTGGAAGTCCCGTTGACATAAATGGGCCCATCATACGAGGGTGGATCAAATATAAACGGGACTTTTTTTTTGTGTAAATTATTTTTATTTTTAACGTAAAAAAGAATATAGTTTATTTTTCTACATAATCTCCAGATTTGGAAAGACATTTTTCCCAGCGGATAGGCAGCTTTCCAATTCCTTCCACGTAGAAAGATGCAGGTCGTGTCTGCAGCCTATTGCGCACGTAGGCTTCAACTTCAGCATTACTGTCGAATCTTTGGCATCCCAAAGCTTTCTTGAGAGGGCCAAACACATGGAAGTCACAGGGTGACAGGTCTGGACTGTAAGGAGGGTGTTCCAAAGTTTCCCAACCCAGTTGCTCCAATTTTTCTTTAGTCAAGGCTGCTGTATGGGCGCGAGCATTGTCATGGAGAAGAACCTCCACCTGGCGCACACCTCATAGTACCCTAGCTCCTCTGTGAGTATGGAGTAAGTGCTCCCATAACTTATCCCAACCTCACTTGCAATTTCAGAAGTGGTACGACGTCTGTCATCTTCAATAAGCCGTCGAACACTGCTGATGTTGTCCGCTGGTGCGAGGTCTGCTGTCATGGCTCTAATTTTCAACACGATCACGACCCTCCACGAACTGTTCATGCCATGCAAACACTCTGGCTCGCGACAGTGTCTCTTCCCCAAACTGGGCAGTTTCTCCTCAACATTTCGGCCGGTTTTACGCCTTCTGGGATGAGAAACTTGATTATAACGAGTTGCGCAATTGACGGAGGTACCTCTTGCTCTGACATCGTCACTGTGGACACTGAGGGGGTCGAGGAGGCGAGCCCACGTGCTTCCCTTACTCCTGACAAACCTACCCAACAACAAACAAAGCGGGAACGTTCTCCCTCCACTATTGTGCCTGAAGGGCGAAAAGTCCCGTTTATATTTGATTCACCCTCGTAAATCGTTGGCGTTCAAAACCAACAAAAAAATGTCATCTTCTCAGAGCTTATCAATGTGGCATCAGAGCTTATCCAGTGGCATCAAACATTCGTTCAAATCCCCTTGAATTGTGGAGAGATGAAGAGAATACTTGGGGAGGGTAGCCACCTCTGTACCGGCAGAAAGATTATCCTCCAAGGCTGGTGCCACGCAGCAGAGGAATCGCCTGGGGGAAAAATTGCTTTCAAAATTACTTTTCTTGAATGGACTACCTGCCAAATACAGGGTGTGAGCCCAGCCTTCGTTTATACTATTTTTTTCTTGAAACTGAATTATAATGGTAACAAATAAAATAAATTTATAGCTTATAAATAGCTTATCATTTTTTCTTTCCGTCTTGCATGAAAAAAAAGAATAGAAATAAAATAAAAAATTCATTGAAAACCATCGATACATCGATGTTTTTTTCCATCGATGTTTTCGGGGTCCGATGTTTTTGGAGCATCGATGCCGGCCTGTCGATGCATCGATGTCTTCATTTTTTTGCCATCCCTAAGTGTAATATTCTTAGGTCCCTCTTGTTCTTGTATCCTTCCGAAGAGTGTATCCTTCCCTTATCTGCACAAATTGTGCACGACTTGTTCTAACATTTTACATCAGTGTCGTAGACGCCGCTATTATTACTTTTCAAAGTGCTTTTTATCTAACCAATTAGAACTCGCTGAATTTCTGCCAACTTCTCATAAGTTTGACTATGAATACATTAAATTCATCAACGATGGTTACTCCGCTGTGTTCTCAAGAGTTTCGTCAAAAACCCTTGATGTAGAATTTCTTTCAATAATTAGATTTCCAACGTTACTGTCTCATCTCAAGTTGTAGTCAATTGACGTCTATCGCAGAGCGTTGTCCTTGAATATTTAGTTAAGTACGTATGTTAACCCAAACGTCAATTTACTGATTATGGTGTTGTTGAAACCTTGACACACTTGTATATGTGCGACCTTAGATAATGTCCTGTCATAAGAGTGAAGCATACGTAAGTAATCAACTGAGACCGCCGGCTTAGCGTTTTTCGCCTCACTTATTTTTATTAACTCAAAACAAACACTTTTTGAGGTACATGAATAATCAAGTTTGTCTGAACGTTCCATAAGACTTGAATGACCTTCCATTCCAAATGCGATTCAGTTTGTAAACTTTTATATTGTTTGGTTTGTAATTGGAACTATAAAATAAATCCTCGTGTAAAATTGATGAAAGTTACTGACCAACATATGAGTCCTTGACGTTAGTTATTTGTAATAAAAGATTGATTGGTGGTATGGAATAAATCAGCAGCTAGTAGGTCCATTAGAAGCTCAATTTTACCTAATAACTGTCCATGAAATCGAAGATAATTAGCTTCGCGTTAGGATTTTAATTATGAAATCCATAGTGACTGCATTAATAGGTAGGTACGATCTACACAACAATCCCGAAGAGTAGAAATCTGGACCTACAGAGTCCCCATAACATAATGCTGCATAAAGGAAGACTACAATAATTTTACAATAATTGTAGTCTTCCTTTATGCAGCATTATTTTATGGGGACTCTGTATTGTTGGCATTATTGGAATTATTGGCATCAAACTGCGAAAAAGTAGCTGAAATTAAAGGCCAACGGCCAGCTTCCAAATCAGGCCCTGAGTGTAATCAGCCGTACCCAGAAGATGCAGAAAAAGATTTGAAACCATCTTAGTAATGGAATCCACAATACGGATACCATCAGGTAGCGTAAACATGGTAAACAGCAAATTAGTCCACATTTTAGACGTGGCTGTATTGTGTAGAGATAATGGCTGTTTTGTTTCAAGTACCTACTAGCAGAATTACTACCAGGCTGTCCTGTTCACTGCCAACCACATCTCGCACGATATCAATAATGCTAGTTTACAAAATTTTGGTTTGGTCTTGCACCCTAACGGAGCTTGTCGACTTTTTACGTTATTTCGAGGTCCGTTTTTTTCGAAAAGTCGTTTTTTTTATTTTTCCTGATAAGAACTGACCTTCAGAATAATTAAGACAGTGGTAAACAGTTTTTTTAGGAAGCACTTATTTTTCCGGAGAGGTTGGCAGTCGTATTGAGCGGGAAGAGGGAAGCAATGTACGTCATCTACCTCCCAGGCCCATCAGAGAGTAGTACTTAGACCGGCTCCGTAAACCGCTCTCTGATTGGCTCTGATGAAAGCCACCCCTATCAGCCGCTGTATCAACTACAACCCTCCGAACACATTGAGCGGGAAAAGTTCAAATTCGCCATTCTTCAGTTCGATCTGGTGGTTGAACAAAAATTGTCTCGTTTGAAATCACTCGTTTTACATGTGTTGTGAGTCACCAATTTTCGATTTTTGACCATCAAAGAATTATTCTCTGACACACTGGCGTTCCCTATTACCTATCCAAAATAACGGACCTCGATTCGGCACTCCAATAAACGTAAGAAACCAACAAGCTCCGGCCGGATGCAAGACCAAACCAAAATTTTGTAAACTAGTGTAATTGAACCAAATTATGTTATTTTGGGTTTGAAATATGACTGGGTGCTATCCAACGACTAGCGTCGTTCTATCCTAGTTGGGCTTTGTTGAAGGCAATTCACCGGAGTATTTCACCCACTGGAAACTACCATTTCTTAACAGTCGATTCCTAGTGAATTTTGATCATACATTCTGTTGTTTCATGAACAACATAATATACCCAATCATACTCCAGAATAACTTGGACCCTTGTCTCATGAAATCGCTAATCGTCATCCTATAATCATTTTCTGCTCGTCAAGCCAATTTCCTCCGAACATTTTCTACAAAAATAATTATCAAACTATTCACATAATGCCGAAGAAATATTGTATGTATTGAATCAGCAGTTGGTGATTTAACGCGATATTCACGATGACCCTTCACACTGGCTTTAAACTTTAGACTTTCGTCTTGAATGAAGCTATTGGGAAGAGAAAAAAAAATCGATTTTCACAAAGCATTTTAGGAACGTAGAGCAGTCTCTTGAAGGAGCAAAATAGGTCCAGACCTGATCAACGATAATAAGTGTTCTTGGAAATCACCACATCTTTCTCTGACTCCGCGCTCAACAATGGGAAACGCTACCGTTCATGAATTAATCATTCTTAAATCTCGGCTATGAATAATAACTCTTATGAATAATGAACAGGGGTTATCTTGGGGGAACCTTGGAAACGACTTCTTTTCTCATTTTTATGAACGGAAACGAAAGGGCATCGCGATAGGTGGCTAATATCGGATCTGTATACTTAATTAGGAGCTTCCAATTAACTTCGTTATTAAGGTTCCCTCATGACGGCCTCTTTAAATATTTTTTTTAATTGAATCTAAATTACTATCCATAACGATATCATATCAATCGGTAGACCCTCACTGACTCGTTTCTCTGACTCCACATCAGCTGCTGATAATGAAAACTTGGCCATAATGCGAAAAAGGGAGTTTTAAATGCTGATTTATGTTTACGCTGGTGATCCGGCAGTAGTTACTTCATTGACGTAAATCAGCACTGAAGGTTTCTACCCAAAACCTGTGTTCAAAACATTAATCGACCGTAGAAACGTGTAAATGAAAACAATTCAACCTTTTTCTTACCTTATCGAGGTTCAAAATAGTTCTCCTTTCTCTGATTTACCAAATGGAAGTGAGCTCCTACTAAGTATTCATTTGGTTGGCCTGGGCATAAATAACGTGCATTGATTCCCAAAAACATGTGGACAGGATGAGCTGATGGTTGGACTGGGTTTCATCGAGGGTCTTGATTTTGTCAATTTTTGTATGGGAAAAAAAAAATCGTTATTCACAGGGCAAAAAATGCGGAGTGGGATTTCATCTACAGGATGCAGACGCGAAAGCATTTTTCCAGGCAATGTTTCTACTGTTATCTCAAGAAATGAGCAGAAAACATTACGAAACACTTGGATTTTCACTGAATTTCTCACTGAAAGGCTAAGTTCGTAGATGGGCAGAATCGGGTCACTCTAAGGGGGAGTTTGGGGGGGGGGGGCGATTCCTCATAAATTCTCAAAATGGAACATTCTGACGAGTGACACCTCATTTTAAAGGGTTTTTTTTTATGCTGAACACGATGGTGAAATCAGAATTGCAATAGCTCATTCTGTTCTCAAACTGGAGCACTTTGAAGATGAAGAAACGTGGTTATTACTTCATATGATCTTCATGGTTAGTCTGCTCTACTCTGACAATGGAATGAGGTATCGCAATTCTGACTTTACCGTCATGTTTAGAGTTGAAATGTCCAAAAGCTGAGGGGGGTTTTGGGGAGGTGGGGGTGGGGGAGTCACCCAAAAAATGAAAGTCTGTCAAATGACACCTCATTTTGTCGTACTTTTTTCTCGGGACTAGGGACTTTTGAAGGTTGGATTAGGTGGACGGAGGGACGCACGAACCAGTACACTCCTACACACGTATAGGAGAACGGAAAAACACGTGTGGCCTTAGCTGCCATCGTGTAACAATCCAATCGATTAAAAAAATGGCATCATCACCTAAAGATCATTAGAAAATTGTACATATTTTAAAAAATTTATCTGATACTAGCCTCTACATTCATTAACTTTCCTACTGTGCATGCGCAGTTACGGGTTCCCAAGTTCGAATTTCTTAAATCTGATCACGTATTCGTAATAGGCGACCCCCAAAACCTCCCAGGAAACATTTTCATATCAATTTATTGACTTTATGAATTCCTCAGGATTTGGCCCCAGACTCTCAGGTGGCTGTGACTGTGGCACGTCTCCTTTTGACTCAGCCTGAATCAGAAGGTATTGAACTTGGGTCACATAAATTATCCATGTCACAAGTTCATCACACACGGAGTTTCTCGACTTTAGATGTCTACGTAGCGTCTTAAGGATAAAGGTGAACAAACAAGGAGGTATACGATCTTGAAATCGTATAAACCGCTGCAGTGATCTATCGTCTCATAACATACGTTTTGCTTCTACTTCAAACAAGTGAGCCATCATAATAATATTATGTAAGCGTCAGGTGGCTGAGGACGCCCAGGTTTTAAGGACTTAAGGCCAGGGAAGAAGGGATTTAACACCGGAACATATGATAAGATTATTGAGATCTATATAACTAAATTTAGAGGCGATTTCCGTGTTCCTTGGGTATTTTCGAAAAATTTCACTACAGTTATTCGTTACGCGTGAAACGAGTCGAACCATACCGATTTTGAATTTGGTATCTGTCTGTCTAAATGGATCGAACCCTTCTCCCGTATTTACCTAAATGTTTCCATGATCGGGGAAGGACATAGGGGGGTTCACTTCCGGATCCGGTCGGTGCATAAGGATGGGGGTATATAGGGAAGCCGAAATATAAAAATCTTAAATTCTTCCTTCCCGTGAGACAGATGAATATTATTTTTGGTAGTTAAGATTATAAGGGTTTGTAAAGGGACATGTAACAGGTATAATCCGTAAAGCGACAGGTAAGAGAGGCAGATGGATCCATCCCGAGTTTTGCCCGTCCGGGACAGGTAACCGTTGTAAATGGACACACCCCGAGTTCTGCCCGTCAGCGACGGGCCCGACAGCTAGTTATTAAGCTGTTAAATCCCTTCTTCCCTGGCCTCAAGTCCTTAGAACCTGGGCCTCCTCAGCCATCTAACGCCACTCATCCCTATCCAGAGCAAACAGGCGCCATCTTCTGACACCCTTACTCTGGCAGATCCCGTATACGCACCCATAGTACAGAAATTCATTATAAGACCAAAGAGAAATTGGGAAACAGTGCGATTTGATACCAACAAAAAATGGTACTGAGGAAAAAGACTTTTCTCTTGGGACTGTCTACAATGGGATGATAGATTCAATCCATTTGGAGACATAATTCCGTAATAAAGTATATTTTCACCAAACAAAAACCAAAATGAGCACATTAAAATAGTAACCATTGAAAAAAAATGGCCTCATGATATTACTTGACAAGCGCCTAGCATTATTCACAAAAGGCGAAACAGACAAAAAAGAAAATAATATTTTCTACACATTATGTAGCATTGGTGATGACCACAGAAGTTTGTGAGTAACAACTCGGCATCGTAGTGAAGTAGGATAATTTTATACCAGAGGTAGAACCAGTACAACATAGATGATTGATTAAAGAGTTAATGCGGATCCAAGATTCATTAAGTTGAGTTCAAAATGCCGAAGAATCTGTATGAAGATATTGATCAAGGGGCAATCGTCGTGGTGATGATTCAACATTGTCCAATAAATAAAGAGAACCTACCTTAATGGCAAGTATATAATAATGATGCATTTTTCGCCACATAATTTTTTTAAAACCATGTTTTGATTATTAAGGAGAAATGCGTGAATGAATCTCAAAGTGATAAGTACAAACGAGTCCAATGATAAATACAACATGATATACAGCTGGGAAGCTTGTCGATATAGTAGCTAAGAACAAAATACTGATACATGGTTCGATGATGATCAAATGATGTGTCCTGTCTATACCTATACTTTTTTGGGTAGGTGAACTTTTATAAATATGTAATATAGTTGGGGCAACACAGTACATCACATTGGAGACACCATTGTAGAAAACCAGCGAATGTGCTGCCTGGCCATAATTGAGAAGGGAAGGAATAGAGGAAATGCGAATGTTTTGGATTGGTTTACTGCACGGAGAATGAGGGGGGAGGGGTCTATGTCGTCTATATAGATATAGCTTAGGGACGTCTGTTACAAATGAACCTTCACCCTTCACCTCTCAGTCTTATGAGAACTCTCCAAATGTAAATAGGGAGCAGAGTTGGTAATGGATAGTTGGGAGAGTCCGTACAGTGAAACTTTATCTAATCATTCAGCAACCACGTCCCTCAGTAGGCAGATGTTAGGGTTTACAGAGAGAATCTGTACAGTGGAACTCTATCCGATTGACTTTGTAACCACGTCCCTCAGTAGGCAGAATGTTAAGCCCTGTACGCACTTGTACATCCGTCCGCTCCGCTCCGCTCCCCTGGCAGGTTCGGGCGGCAAAACTTCAAAGGAAATATGTTTGGAGGAGCGGAGCGGACTCCGATCGGTCCGTTGGCGGTTTTTCCTCCTGCATCAAAGAAATGTTCGGAGGGAGTGATGCCTAGTGTGGAGGGAGCGAGGTTCGGAGCGCTGCGATGTTCGATGAAATGTTCGGAACGGAGGAGCGGAGCGAAGGAGCGGAGCGGACGGATGTACAAGTGCGTACCGGGCTTTAGGGAACGGTAATCATGTTCCCCGAAAATTAACTAAAATACTGTAGCTTGCTGGGAGTTTTGCATGAAAATAGGAAGGGTGGCACACAAGTATACAGTCACAGGGAATCGAGTCCCTTGGAGTCACAGCCAGACAGGACAAGCC
Organism: Stenodema calcarata; assembly: GCA_963920205.1. NCBI lineage: Eukaryota > Metazoa > Arthropoda > Insecta > Hemiptera > Miridae > Stenodema > Stenodema calcarata. Next base: position 26,189,365 of record OY986049.1, on the reverse strand, counting down.
ACCACCTCAAGGAATGCTTAGGAAAACACAGGTCTCATTATGTTGTGCAAGTACTAGTACATACTCTCCTTCTTTGTTCCACTCCTCATGAAGAGTGGCGGCTACCGTAACACGGAAATGAAACAAATCACAGAATATAAACACGTAGTAGGTATGTACCTATGGCTTTATTGGGAAGAAAAGACTGCAAAATCACTCCAGAGAGGCGATGATGACCATCATATAAACACCAACCAGCAAAGCGATAATCTCTTTGACCGACTGAAAGAACGTCGTGTCTTCTAGGAGGTCAGGAAGAACTGATACTGTGGCAATGTATATGAAACCACCAGCTGTCAATGGCAAAATCCATGCTGTTGCAGCTGCATCTAAAAACCAAGATATGGAGGGTAAATCAGTACAGAACTTCATCAATCGGCAAATTAACAAATGATTTATACTGCCGTCATAGGGAAGAAAGTCCTATCTCCATTTTGATAGATTTGAGAAAACAAGGTTTTGTGAATTGCTGAGTATTTTCTTGACCGTTGAAGTTACTGCCGTTAGAACGTTAATTTTCAAGCATTTCTGATGGGCTTTCTAACCTAGTCCAATCGATAGATCTCGTCAAAATCTATAGGAATATAGTATATTCTTATAGATTTTGACGAGATATTATATTATCCTAACCTCGATAAGCTCAAAATTGGAGTTAGGACTTTCTTTCTTAGGATAGCAGTATATATGTGTGCCGAACAAGCATGGATGCAATTGGTGAAACGATTCGTATCAAGTTGTGGAGGAATCAGAAAACCTAACTTACCATAGCCTTCAGCCATTAGTGAAATCAACGTGCCAGAGAAGGCTCCCAGAGCAGTCAACAGCTGAAGCCACATAGCCTGCAAAAAGGGATTCACCACAATTGAAGTACATGGAGAACTCTATACGTCATTAATCTACAAGTTTTGGCTGACACTTCAAGTTAAGGTATTATGGTAACAATAACACCAATAAGCTTACTTTCTTTCGGGAGCAACCAGACTGAATAAGTATGGCAAAATCGCCAATTTCGTGTGGGACTTCGTGGATGAGGATGGTGAGGGTTGTGAGGATTCCAACACTTTTCCCGGCTAGGAATGATGCGCCAATAGCAAGCCCGTCAGTGAAATTGTGGGTTACGTCAGCAGCCAAGTTGAGGTAACCAGCGATCTTGGTGTCTGCTAACAAAGACAAAGGTGATGCGATCTTAAAATTCTGCCAATTTCACCCATAGCTGATATCAAATACCAAACTTGGTTTGAAAAGTGGGTGGAGAAAAAAATAAGAGACAACTGCCACTTTCAGCAGAATCTCTCATAGAGCACAAGATTGCAAGATCTACCGAGAACTTAAACAGGGTGTTTCATTTCGTGACGGTCACAGACTAGGAATCGATTCTAGAGCTAACTTCTTGTCAAAAATGTCTTGAGCAATTTTTTTTTACTCAGTTAAAAAGTGGATTTTTTCCAATTTGAAGATTTTTTGGTGTTTTCGGCTTTAACCTACTCAAATAACCATAACTCCCGTAATTTACATGAAAATTTAAATCTGGTTACACCGTTGGAAGGAACACAAAATTTTTCTATCCCTCTAATGAAAAACCAATTGTTTTTGAGTCGCCAAAACGGGTGAAAAATGAACTTGAAAAGGAAAATTTGTCAACTCGTTGAAATCTACACTTTTTTCAAACGCTCATAGACCCCTATAATCCGGCAAGAGAATTTCAGCCTGTAGTCCTAAACGTTGCGCCCAAATATCAGCTTTCCAATGGTATAAGCAAAAGCAATGCAATTTTGAGGGAGAAAATCACGTTTGAATCGCGAGAAACGTGGTTTTTTCAGAGGAAATTCCGGGTTGTCACCAATCATTGACTCGTCAGGTAAAAAATGAGTTTGAAATCGGATTTCATGTTATTCTTCTAGTCAAATCTTTTTTTATTATCAAAATTCTTATTGTAGGTGTTCGAAATGTCCGTTTGTCATTGAACGGTGACCCGCTTCTATCAATGAGCGATTCAAGTTTGTGAACGGAGAAGTCAGTCAGTCGCGCTGCCCGAAAAAAATCTCTTCGCTGTTCGCTTCCACACTAAGCCGGTATCATTAAGCGACGTTGAATGTGGTGATATGATGATTGTTTACAGCCATACAAACCAGAACGCTAGAGACGCTGAGAGGGAATATCAACGGCAATTCCACCTCAAGCGGGTCCCCAATAAAATTATAAATTAGCTTTTGTATCGATTCCTAGCCTGTGACCGTCACGAAATGAAACACCCTGTATAATATACTCACCAGGAACAACAGCGGCAGATGCTGACTTGGACTTATCACCTTTGTCACCCTTTCCACTCTTTTCTTCAGTTTTATCAGGAGCAGCGTGCGAATGAGAGTGACCACCTTTCAGGAGTCGGATGAATTTTTCCACAAATAAGAAGATGAGGATGCCAGCGAGGACCCACAGTCCAACATTGACTTCAGCATCGTGGTTGTGAGAGTGTCCATGAGGTTCATGTGAGTGGGCATGGCCACCTAGAACAATAAATATCAACTCCATATTATTAAGTATTTGCGATTTCAACATCGTAGGTCACCCACGAATAGATCTTTGTACTACACTACCAACCTTCAGAATCAGATCCATGCCCCACAAGAGCGTGAGGAATGAGATGGAGAAATGCATCACCTAGTAGGCCTCCTAAAAGAGAAAAAAACAATTTTAATCAAAGAAAGTAGTTGAACATGTCATGGATAACTAAACTCCTGTTTGATCTAACAATGGGTACAAGATTACAATGGATACAAGATTAAGTGCATACCCACAGGTTAGTTATGTGAGACTGTAGATTACCTGAAGCGAAAGCAAGAAGGATCTTCAGGAAAGGACGTTTCCCTGGTGAGTTGTCTAGAGGAATGACAAACAATATGAGAATAGGTGCAAGTGAGACTAGGAAAGTTGAGCCCAAGGCGTGCAGCCATAATTCCTGCCTGTCAATCGCAGGCTTGGACGCATGCGACGAAGGGGCCTTGACGTTCGCCTGTTGCGAGTATTTGAACGAGGGAGGTTCCTCGTGAGAATGTCCATGATGATCGTGCGTATGCCCGTGGCCGGTGACGAGGCTGGGCATACAGAAGAACAAGAGTAGCATGAAACAAACCACAACAACAGCATGCAACATATTGGCAAGGAAACCCGCTCCTTCGCTTGACACCGACACTTTCTTTTGGACAGCCATGTCTATGATTGCTACCCAACTGCAGTCACTATCAATTCGAACTGTACCGCGAATTTACCGCACTAGAACACCGAGGATACGATATAAAAATTCTCAACAAGTCATTTCAAACAATTATCGAACCAATAAGTTAATCTACACTTAACGTAATCTGCGTTACGTTGATCGGCACTTAACGTAAATCCCGTTCAAGTACTTTACGCACTCAAAACAAAGGCCATGAAATAACCAGAAATACATGTACTACTCACTAGTAAAATAGAATCTAGTAACACGTCATGAAGAGCAGACGCGAACGTTAACTGCTGAATGAGACTCACTGCGCAAGTGGTCTGCGCACAATTATTGATAATAATGATAACTACCTACTAGGTTTTTGGTATATTCTTTTCAAGGAATCGACGAAATTAACCGCCCTGAACAATTTTCTTGCCACCGAGTTTCATTTGAAACGACTATAAACATTGTTCAAAGAGAAGGTGGGTATGACGTCTATTAAAGTTTACAGGTGCTTCACAACGGTGAAAATAGTTTTCTTGAAAAATGAAAATTAGGATCATTTTTCAACCTCCATGGGAAGAAAGTAGGATAGTGTGGTGACAAGATGGAACACCACAAAGTAGATAATAGATAATGACTAAATGGATGCTATATGCAATTTCAATGGTGGATGGGAGTATCTTCTTCTTCTTCATTGTAGTTGCCTTTATCGGTACGCAGCCATATGGTTGTCATGGTTTTGGTTGGTGGAAGAAGAGATTGCTGGAAGGTATGGAGTTGAGGGTAACCGACGATAAGAATAATACCAACGATAAGAATAATACCAATTATTGGTAACATATTATTATGTATGAATATTTGTTTGTAAGAAAACATAATTGGCTAGTGACGGACAGTAATAATTATTATAATGGAGACACACATGATTAATCTACAACAACACTACAATGGCAAAGATCAACCCCTCCATGTCCGACGCAAGACATACCAACGTAAGAACTTCTTACTAAGAAGAAGAAGAAGTCTTACTCAGTTCAGTTCTTTTGACAAGAATCTTGTCTTGAATTCTATGAATAGTAATTAATTATTGAATTGGGGTTTGAAATCCTTTTTAATTGGTAATTTATAAGACATTGAGAGAAAGATAGTGGAAACCCACAGTTTGGATAGCTGGGGACGCGAGAACATTGTGTTTCAGTTGTTGGCTGTTCTGTGAGGTATGTTTTTGTATGTTATGTGATATGTAAGAATTTTGTCGTCACTTATCGTACTTAACACATTCGTATTTACTCGCCTTGTGTTTCAGCCTGCCAAATATGTCACCGAAACCGAAAAATGGTTCCGAACTTTCAAAGAAAGCTTCGGCTGAGCCAGAAGACAACTTGTGGTAAGTGGGGTGAAATAAGTGTGAACTTTGTGGATGTGAAATAAGTGAGATTTACCTACCTAATATACCTATTTACTCTCACTGTTGTGTTTTATTGTACGCAGGACTTCCATATTAGCAGAAGTTCAAACGAAAGGCAACAACAAACTTCCGTCTAACAAGCAAATCATGGTGTTGGGTACGTACCTGAAGTTACAGTTTCTGCCTAATAGTTTTCTTCTATCCTCAACGTGTTTGTAATTAAACCACGTAGGGAGCATGTGGGTTATTCCCATCAAAATTTATGGTGACGAGATTGAATAAAACGGTGATTTTATTTATCACTTTCACAGGTGATAACGAATCGGGTAAAACCACATTGATCGCCAAACTCCAGGGTGTCGAGGATCCGAAAAAAGGGTCTGCTTTGGAGTACGCTTACATAGATGTCAGAGATGAATACAGAGATGGTAATTATAATGTAGTATAATTAACTGGTATGGGAATCGATTCAAGTTGTTTTTGATGATAACTTGTTATTTTCTATTGTACGTCAGATCATGCTCGTCTAAGTGTGTGGGTCTTGGACGGGCATCAGGCGCATTCTAAACTCCTCAAATTCGCTCTCCCTGCCGAGGCAATGCCGAATACTCTCATCATGTTCGTCGCTTCCATGACGACCCCTTGGGGAATCCTCGACCAGCTCCAGAACTGGGTTTCTGTCCTTCAAGATCACATCGACTCTCTGAAGCTACCAGCTGAAAAATTGCAGGAATATCGTCAACGAAGTACGCGATCCATGAAGTCAATACACCATTCATTGTTTTCATTGAATAATTAGTACCCATGTTCGCTAATTCTCTTCATATTTGTTATAGTAATTAACAAATGGCAGGAGTATATCGAGCAAGCAGATGATCTTGATATGGACGTAAGAAGAACCTCCAGGAATTTAGAGGACGAAATGGACCAACTTCCTTTGTCCGAAGGTGTGCTGACATCCAACTTGGGATTGGACGTGGTAGTAGTTATCACAAAGGTGAATGAAATCATAATCACATTAATTACTAATATTGTAATCACTCCATTGTCGTAGAAACGCTGTTTGAACAAATAATGTGTTGCAGACGGACTACATGTCAACTTTGGAGAAAGAAAACGATTATCGGGACGAGCATTTTGATTTCATACAACAGTGGGTGAGGAGATTTTGTCTTCAGTACGGAGCTGGGCTTTTCTACACGTCTGCCAAAGAGGACAAGAACTGTGATCTGCTGTACAAATACCTCACTCACCGCCTATACGGTCTTCCTTTCCGAACCCCCGCACTTGTTGTCGAGAAGGAGGCTCTTTTGATGTGAGTTTCAATTCATAGTTTTATAGTGAAATTAGAAGAGACTTCTGTGCCAACAACTATCTCATTATACGCAGATATTGGATGTGGAGGTTGTATTTCCACCGTTAGCACACATCCAGCCTGAAATGTTATTCTGTTGGGTCTTTTGAAGTAACCATAAGTAGTAGGGGTTCATCCTATTTTCCCTGTCTTCGGTTTTGCATCTAGTTGCCATAAGCCCCTCAAGAAAGTAATATCCTCGATAATCGTCCTATCAATATTTGCCCTGGCGGGTTCTAGTGGGTATTCAGCTGGCATTGATCGTGAAGTATCCCTCAGACTAAGATGGTTAAGGTGGATCATGGGTCATCATCCATAATTCTTTGTAATTACAGCAGTCAGTCACGTTGGGAGTATTACTACTCACATCAAAGTAACTGCTTACGTAAGCTCGAGCAGTCTCATGTCTCAGCAGCCCCCAAAATCCCATTTTTTGCCCCAGCCAACTGTCCGTGCCATGTTTACCGCCTTTTAGATGCCATGTTTAACGTCATGTGCCATATTTTTGTTTTTTAAAGAATTGACAGGTCTTATTGGCGTCGATAAATTATAATCATGCTGAGAGAAAGTGTCATTAATTATTTTAAAAGACAACTAAGAAGGTGAATGAATCCCTTGCATTTCAAGGAAACCCAATTTGAGGAATCGAAAAATCAGGGTAACCTCAGCTCCACCAGGTGGGGCATAACGGAAGTTATGCTCCCTTCAGAATACATCTAATACATCGGAATATATTTTTGCCATAGGAGTTTCTTGTTCGTGTTACAGTCTTCAAACAACAATTATTGGTTTTGAGTGCACAAAACTCTCACTTCCATTTTGAGGAAAGAAAACTGTCAATACCTACTTCATTTTTCCCGCATATTTGATATATGATACGCAGGTAACGGCCATCGCTGTATACCTACAGTATTTACAGTTTTTTTGTTTCTTATGGATGTCTTTTCTTTCAGACCATCCGGTTGGGATAGCACTAAGAAGATCAGTATTGTTTGTGAAAATTTGCAAAGTATGAAACCTGATGACTACTACAGAGACGTTATCGCACCTCCTCCGTCGAGAAAGGTATAGTAAACACATCTGCACTAGAGCGCTGCAATGAACCTCACAAACCGTTACTATTGATTTGACCCTCCGTATTGATACGAGCTACGGTTTTGATATCCGTACATTCCTGTATATATATCAGGCCCCCATCAGATGAGAAGCTCCTACAGCGAATTTCTATGCTATTCACTCCATGGAGCTGTAATTTGGTATGTAGCCTCCTTAGGACTTTAAGCAGAATAAGGCCTGATCCTAAAGGACACTAATAGGAGCCTAGTAAGATCTGATTTCTAAAAATGTTGTTACATGGGGGAAAAATTACAGCGTGATACCAATAAACACCAACGGGCAGTTATTACCAGCTCTCTTCGGTTGCGTTATAACGACCCCATTTCTCTTACACAATGCTTAGCAATAATTATTAGAAATATACCTACTAGTGACGCATTGAAGTTATTAAATAAACTCAACTAAACAGAATAACGTTAAAAAATTAAATTTTAATTTTTAACGTTATTCTGTTTAGTTGAGACACAAAACATAATATATTATATTGTACAAGGATAAAATGAGACGTATCCATGTACCGATGTATCTGCATGCAGTGTAGATACTCAACATCAGTTTACGGATTTTCATTCTTCTACTCCCATTTCATTTATGGGAGGTTTTACGTCACTATTTAGCCTTTATCCATTTAAATTACTCCAATTAATGTCCACATAATTTCAAAGAACAAAGATTCAAATATTGTCCTAATAATTTGAATATAATCTTTGTTTTTATGGCCATCTGCAGTGTTAGTAAATTCAAGTTGGCTGTTTTTCCACCAGGTCAGACTCATGGTTACACCTACTAAACAGCATAATATGCTGACAAATATATTATATTTGTCGCCCCGACCAATATTTCGGTTTAGATCGTTCTGATCAGACATTTCTTATTTCTCAGAGTATCATGCGGGAAGTGGAGATTGTGGCTGAAGATGAACAGGTTTTCCTTGCCAGGATGCTGTCACTCCTTCAACAGGGTCATGACAAGTCTCCATCAGTTCAGAAAACTGGAGATCGCACCAGACTTCAACCTTCCCCTGTACAGGGTCCTCTCACATCTCCGAAAAAGGTAAGCGATAGTATGGGCGACCGGAACAAATTACCCTTGTGTTCCAAGTTCCTTCCGAAGTATCTAGTCCTCCTACAGTAGAGAAACGCAAAGTTGGGACCTCACGTAACAAGTGCCCGTCAGGGATGTTGATTCAAATTTGCCCGTCAGCGATTTATAGTGAGTTCCTGCAGCTGAGGGAACGTAATGGATTGATGGCTAACATATGCTGACGTATGCAGTTAAACATATAAATGCTTCCCCATCTACCTTTGTAAATGACTACCAAGTATCCATGGCCGGCGCCCGAGAGTGGTGTTATAGGACTCCCATTAAATTCAATCCTTTTCAGAATGCTCTATCCTCATCAGTATCTTGGTTGGAACAAAGCTCTATTTCAATCCGTTCACTCTTAGCCCATACTATGAGATATGCATGCCATGCCTCAATAGATCGCCACAATGCTTCAGGTCGATGCGAGCAAAGTTACGAGTACCAGTGGAGAAGGAGTGTTGGCCAACTTCTTCAACTCGCTGCTTCACAAGAAGGCTGGATCCCCGGCATCTCCCAAAGCTCCAGGTTGGTGCGATTCCGTTATCACGTCAGATTGTTGACGTATCTCTGAGGTATAATTTCCTACATACCCCAACTTTCGGTCGCTCTTTGGATGCAATAGTGTCATAATATGACACTATTGAAATGGTTTTAGCATCAAATTTGGAGATATTATCTCCAATATTATTATCTCCAAATTTGATGCTAAAACCATTTCAACTTTGAAATATTCCGCTACGAATTTAACAAAGCGAGTTTTTAAAGTTCAGACATTAGAGCTTTAAAAACTCGCTTCGTGACATTCGTAGCGGAATATTTGGAAGGTTTTTTTTTTTCGATTACCCCAATGCATCAAATTTGGAGATATGACACTATTGCACTCAATGAGCGCTATCTTGTTGTCTACAGTGTTGTGTCACTTGTGTATACAGTGTGTCATCACTTGATAAATAGGTAGGTGCCAAGACTTCCGTCCCCAATGGGTCAAATATGGTCAAATGTTCTGCAAAAAAACCAATTTAAATTCGATATCCCCGGGATTGATACCTCACAAACAACCCCAAAGTGATGTATTGATAGTTTCTGAAGAACTTAACGACCTCTTGTACACCAAAATTCTTAAATTATTACACTTGTAGTAAAATATTTGTAGTATAGTGCTTTGGGCCCATCCTTTGTGTTCTGCTGCATTTTGCTTTTTTGAGTTTGTAACGAAATCGGGAATAAAAATTAAAAAACTAAAACGTATCAAATTGATAAAATTTTCTTATTAAAATCTTGATGACAGCAGATTTGTGCTATTACAAGCTATTCTGTACACAAAGTTGAAGAATTGACTGAGATCATGCTTTTGATTTATTTTCGAGATGCGAGGGCCAGCGAACATCCAGATCAACTGTCTATGAGGAAAGGTAAATTTCCTTCTTCTTGTAAAGTACCCTGAATATTGTGGGTTGAGCTAATACTTCAAACATCTAAAACATGGGTCACATGTATTTATCCTCGTACTTGTATCACATCCTGTAAAATATCATAGTATTTGACCTTAATCGTTGGGGAGCCCCGTAATCGTTGTGAGTACCATGATTAGATATTGGCGGACTTTCATGTATGTGTGTGTATTCGTGTATGTATTGGAAAAAATAATTGCAAGGGTTTTGAAATGTTCTTGCAATTATGAAAAGGTCGTTTCAGAGCATCCTGAATCCAAATCCAACCCTAGATTTGAAGTTGGTGTGTCCTTCCAGATATCTAATTTGGGTTAAACGATGAAAAATGCCAAGGAGTGGTCGAAGACAGACCACTTTTGATTGCAAAGTACTGATCAAAATTGGGGGGTTGTACGTTAAAAAACTATGAATCACCAAAAATTCTGAGTTTGTGGTAGGAGGATGTTTGAGTACATTGCTTCAACATTTCGCTAATAACCCATGCTGCATGAATGCAAACCCAAACGTTTATTTCATTTATACAAGGTCGCTTGGTTCGTTAATGGTGTTGACGTGCGACGAGTCGTGGTTTGCACTTATGATGGCTTCCTTGCTGATCCAGTGGTTTTTCATTTGGAGGTCGTACTTTGGAATAATCCCATCGCCTGTTCTAAACCAAGAAATACAAATGTGATTGATAGAATGTATTTTAACGGAAAGTGTTAGTTTTGACCTAACTGTCAGAAAATGTCTATCTAATCAAGAGCATCAATTAATTAATTGAAGCATTAATTTGTAACATCCAGCGAATTCATTGAGTTTATAACTATGATTTGGTGATCCACAATCGTAGGTTATCTTATGCTATTATAATATTATAGGTACAAACATCAACATTCGTGCATAGTGATGTGCCTGGACGTGCATAGTGATGTGCCTGGACGTGCATAGTGATGTGCCTGGACGACACTTTACGTTCATCAGTCGTTCATTAGCGTTATGTGAACGTTCCTTGATCGATGTCTGAACGAACTATAAAAATGTCCGTAGAACGATGAAATGAAAAAGAACCTCTGGAAAACCAGCGTTCGAAAGGCCAAGAATCAGAAATTTAGACAGCAGGCTAAAGCATGAAGACAATTGAATTTAATAAATAACCTGAATATTGAGAAATTTCTATTTCTTCGTCCATGACTGACGATGGGAAAACTCCCAAAACCTGTCTCCAAATTGAAAACTGTTCAATTCAAAAATCCTAGATTCTTCGTGGTAGACTTTTTTGAAAGGAAATGTCTTCACTTACCCGACAAATAAGGCACTGAGAGCAAATTACTACCTAAATATTTGGTCAAGTGTATTTCGTGGGTTTCATGGCCAGACCCTGATGCTATGAAGAGAAAACGATACCTTAGGCAGTTGTGGTTTTTTCAAGGAATACTCTTCAGCTGTTAACTTCAGGACAAGCTTCACCCCTGGATTAGCAGCGTCTTTGAATGTTGCGGAGTCAGTATGCACTGCAAATTTTATGGTTTATTATTCTGTATACAATATTGACCGTTCATTCAAGTGGGGTGTGTAAATCGTTATCTAGCTTAGTAATGGCCACACCACGTCAATTTTCCAACTAAATTAACGAGTCGTTATCTATAACTACCGACATCAGCCATCATTTACATCTAGAAGTAGTTACCACATATCCGAAATTACCATCTTGTCCCAGATACAAAAAGTATCTATGTTCAATGTTTAGAGATTATGTTCGTTTTAATGTGAACAACATCTCTAACAACAAAGTTTCTTGATTTAATTAAACAATGTCATGCTCCTCAAATTATTATAATCAGCACATCTTGACATTAGTGGTGAAATAGTATGGCTTAGTTTAGCAATTGTAAAGCAACCCCAGAATGCCATCTCCTTATGGATAGCTATAGTATTAGCTGAACTTGCAGAAACATCTCGGAAGATTAAAATCAGATGAAAATCAAAATCATCATTTGAATAACGAAGTGAAGCCACAAGGCATTCCAGATTACTGGAAATGTGTAATGTTGAAAAATTCTACATCGGTAGCCATATTCCAAGATGGCGGTTGTCTTATGGAATGAATTTCTAGCTATTCAATACGCCATTTTGGTGTAGAATCAGATTTATCTGGCGTCTTGGCATGCAATGTACACTACTTCAAATCTATGACATAGATTTGTGTGCAAACTGATCCTAAAACCATTACATTTTTCTAAACACGTGTAGATTAATAATTCTCCCAAATCGGCTTGTTCAATTGCAGGTAGTCTTGAAGCCGGAGTTGAAAAGGCCGTCATGCGTTCCGATGCAGCCGCTGAACTGGACAGGCTCACTCGGTCGAAATCTCCAGGAGGGAGCAACAGCTTGGATTCCTCAACATCCTAAATCCCTGCTCCACTTGTTATGTATTCCCTAGTAAATGAAATGCAATCCATGAAATGAAATCTTGAAATGAAATCCACCGTACACCCAGTTTGACTTGAAAAATAGTTTTTATTGGTGCAAACAGTTTTGATGTTCGAATCTGGATGTAATTTTCGTGATACATAACATGCACGAATCCCTTCCTCGTCGTTGGGAACATACTTATTTATTCAAGATTGTCGCTTTTATTTGAAATATGTGAATTTACTTATTATTTTTCTATTGTTTTACTAACTAGTTTGTTATTTCTTTATTAACCATTGTGATGTAACTCTTTGAAATGCGATAATGTACGTCACTTCCTTTTACCAGATTCCATACGGCTTTTATACGGTTCCCCGCACCTAGTTTTCTATTACATCTACATATACTTGCATGTCATAAATTGTCACATTTTTAACAAATTGCTGGGCATATAATCGTAACTCAATAAATATTCAGTTTCGTGCAATAAATTGAACGTATTCAATTTCCTATCGCCGTCACTAAGCAGGGGAATGAAGTCTCTCGGGGCCTAGTTCCTGGTCCATTGCTTCTAGGCTAGTCACCACAGACGAAAAAAAATGCCCTTGAGTCCAACAACATTGCAAGAAGCTGATTTTTTGGTATGTTGTTAGGGCATGATTGAGTAGCATTACACCAAGTTTGCAACTTCGAAATCCCTAGAAAAGCTTTTTAGGAGCCAAAAAACCTCGACATTAATGACGTTTTTTCCTCGTAAATTGTAAAAGGTTGGTTTTCTAAGAAGGATTCTTCTTGTATTTATTAAATTAAATAGTGTAAGCTACAATTTAAGCTCAACCCTAGCTTTGCTGGTCCAATAGATCCCGAGATATTGGACTTCCAAAATGTTCGAAATTCAAGTTTTAGTCATCCCTTGGGTAGAATGTTAGCTCTAATACTCATACCACGAGGAAACTCATTAAGTATAAAGACAATTCTGGAGGATTTATGTAGCTCTAATTTAAGCTCAAAGCGAAGTCCAATAGGTCTTCTGTTATCCGATAAAAAATGAAAAATTAGGACAATAGCATTTTTTGTGTAAATGGTTTTTTATTTAATAGGATTACACATGTACGGGGGGGGGGGGGGGTGATCAATAAAGGGAATGCCAGGTGACTCCTGCTACACATACTCTCCGAAATATGAACTTATAGTAATGTAATGCGTCATTTATACTGGCAACATGGAAATGTTCGGGTTTTGTAGGAAAAGCTCAGTGCTGCCTTATTGTTAGGACAGCAATGGAAAAGAAGAATCAATATGAGCACATCACAATAGCTGAAGAGGACATTGATTTGTTGGTGTTCCTCAATGGACTGGGCCCCAGTAACAGCAACATATTCCTCCAAAAAAGAAGCAGGAGTGGAAATGATTGTGCACAGGTCTCGTCAACATCAATCCTTCAACAGAGAACAACTGTAGCTCCCTCCACGCATTACCGGTTGCGGCACCACCTCTGCCTTTTTCTCGCAAGGGAAAATAAAAATGCTTACAATTATGGTAAAAAAGGAATGTGGCTGTAACTCTAGGGATTTAGAAGCTGCAAACTTGGTGTAATACTACTTAAGCAATTTATCAAAAAATGAGCTTCCTGCAATTTTTTTGGACTATTCTTACTTGCTCGGAGGTGATCTCCGCAAAACCAGAGGGCCCCGTCAGGACTGCAGTGCGTATTTCTTCTTGACACATCTTATCCCCTGACCCAAAAGCACGAGACTCTGGAGGAAATCCAAGCTCTGACATGCATCTTTATCCCATTACGCTTTCTATGTAAAAAAAAAAAAAAAGTATACACGTTTATTAGATCTCGATTTTATTACAAAGGAAACAGAACTATCATATTCAGTACTGGGTAATTTACCTGCTGAGCCCTTTTCAGCTGCATAACAGTATTAAATAAAATTTTGTGGTGTTCGCCGATTTCAAGAGGAACTAATCGCTGGGATCTTCGTCAATGTTAGGAACACTAGAATCTAAATGAAGACAAAATATATCTCATACAAGTCCACAAAGAGTGTTGGAATTAGTTAACAAGGTACGAAAGAGTTTGGGATATAAGGAGGTGTGCTGACCTGGGGAGATCGCTAATGGAATTTCTAACAAAAAGCTGCGCGGTTGGACTTGTATTTCCTTTCACAGTTTACACAAACTGTAACTGAGTTTCATTGTCTAATTGAATTATTGCATGTTCCCTATTCATACGGGAAAGGGGTGCATAAAAATGATAATTACACACTATTTAACAAATGATATATTATGTACAATATCACAACTTATTCCTAATAATTTATCCAAATCATTATAAACCGTCATAGACAACTATTGTAAACATAGATAATATTACACTTGGGCAATCACGGATGGAAAGACTGTGAAAGAAGCAGAATGTCAAAAATAATTTCTCTGGGTTTATTTTCTGGTCAGTGCATTTCTTTTCCAAGGAGCGACAGCTGTTTGAGGAACTGCTTGGAGTTATTGAGAGTGGTAGAGCCGTAAATGACTTTCCTTGAGCCTACGGCTCCTCCCGAAGTCCCAGATTTGCTTTTAGCGTAATCAACGAGATTCTGGTACTCGATATAGTTGCCGCCTCCAACAATGAATACTATGGCCTCATTGGAAGGCGTTTTGTTCCTTGTGGGTTCCGTGGTTCGAATCTGCTTTGGATCAAAATATCGATAATCCTCGCATCCTTTGGACTCCATAATTTGATCAACAATCCTCGTGACAGGCAAGTTGTGTTTCTTGATGACCAAATTTTTCACACCTTCCATGACAAACGATGAACCCTTGGAGACAAGTTTCGAGAACATTCCCACAGTTTTAGTACCTCCGCCGCCATATTGGCTAGGAGCAGACGCCATTTTAGCATAGGCTTTCCAGCGTTTCACATACTGCAACGGATTCAAATCACAGCCTGATGACTCCAAAGCCATGGCGCATCTGTCCACTTCGACCTCAGTGATGTTATCCATACAAATGTAATAAATGAGAAAGAGGCGCATTTTATCTTCGGCGGTCCCTAATTCATTGTCTGAAAGGATTTCCATGATGGTTTTGTCCAACGTTGCTCCAGCTAATATTTTCTCTTCATACTCGAACAGTGTGTCTAGCCGTCTCAGTTTGATCGAATTCAAAATCCCAGTTGCTATCGTAGTATGCATGTCGATGAGACGTTTCTTCTCCATGAGCTGAGGAAGAGAATGCACCGCTGAAGTGAGCTTAGCCGTATTGTCAGTCATCATGGAAAAGGCTGCATCACTTTCATTGTCAATTCCCATTGATGCTTTGAGCCTTTTCACCTCTTCTTCGGATGCCCTATACTCCTCAAGTTCTTCCTGAATAGCTTCAGCAACCGTCGGGAAGGGGCTGCCCTTGTGCATGGACCAAAATTTATCTTTTGGGTCCAAATCACAAGCGCGGGTTTTAGATCTGACACCACCTCCAGGTGACCGTCCTGAATTCTCCTCAACAACGACTCGATTCAATGCCAAATCCAGGACATCGTGAGCTAAAGCCTGGTAGGTCCACGTGTGATGCAGGGGCGTGGCCATATCAACGTTCCTATCCAGTATGATCAATACAGGACGTTGAAAACTGAAATTACCAGCCTGAGCAGTGTCCATCAAAAACAAACTATTTCTCGTGTCACGGAGGTTTTCTCGCAGCTTTTTATCGAGTTTTTCAGCAACCATTTCAGCCGCATTTCCTCTTGGACTTCTGATTATAGGAACGGTTCCTAAAGTTGCAAACACTGAAAACAAACTGTCAACCGTTGAGTCCATTATTGCTTCCATCTCGGTATCTTTTATGTCACCACGGTTGATGGCGTAGTACGAAATCGAATCGCTGTTCTGGTGTTTCAGAGTAAACAAATCGTCCTCCAACGAGATGAAATTAAGGTACTGGTCGAACACCTTGTGAACACAAGAAACACAATTGGACTGTAAAGCTGCGGCTGCAAGATCTTCCAACCTTTGACGGGATATCGGTGAAATGAAATTGAGGTAATACACGTCGTAGATGTTCTTCTGTAAATCTTGTGAGATTCTACCCATATTTTCCTCTGAAGGCATGCAAAAGTACACAGCGGGAACATCCGGGATGGGGTCCCTATCGGAATGTAATTGAACGTGAAGAGTTACCCCCATTTCACGAAGTTCTTTGACAGATATCAGTGGCGAAATGATGTCCTGGCCGAAACGGTCATAAATCAGTATCTTCCAGACGGGCTCCGGCGCTATTGATTTAGATTCTGGCTGATTCAGATTCAGCATCATTCGCAGTGCAGATATCTGTTTTTCTCTCAGTGACGTCATTATCACGGCAATTAAACTAATTCAAAACCACCAAAGAACCGCAATCCAATAACACGACCACATATAAATTAACGTTCAATTATTCAATAAATTAAACGATCCAATATAAATAAAACACGTTGACAAGAATGAAAACTGGGTTTTTGACATGGACTGGCTCCGTATAATTTGTCCGTAACCTCCAGAGACGGACAATTCAGATGGAAAATGCATAAATACCTACACTATGGATGAACTTAAAATAGGTTTCCATCATGGAACTAGAAAGAGTTTCATGGAATCTGGTAACAAAACTGTAACCTCCACCGATAAGAATAGATAAGAAGGCCCCACTTTACAATTTCGTGTTGTGAGCTAATTTTTCGGTTTACGTGTGCAATTTCTGAAGTAATTATCAACTTCTAATAGTTATCTTATCATCCGGGTCGTTCCGCGTTGGAGTTAATAACTTTCATGGTTATTTGCTGTCTACGTGGTGAATCTTCTGTGTAGCAGTTTGTTGCTAGAATTTTTTACAGACTTCAGGATGCCTCCGAACCCAGGTACCACAATTTGTTTATTCGATATCGACGGCACGATAACCAAACCCCGACAAGTGATCGAAGATGACATGCTACAACACTTGAAAGACCTCAGTAAAAAAGTTACCCTAGGCCTGGTTGGAGGGTCTGACTATGGCAAAGCGATAGAGCAGCTGGACGGTGTGGAAAATAGTTCTATTTTCGAATATGTTTTCTCCGAAAACGGCCTCGTGGCCAGGCGCAAAGGAGATATCATTGCGAATCAGAACATCGGCAAGTTTCTGGGAGAAGAATTAATACAGAAGTTCATCAATTATTGTTTGGGTTATATGTCAAAACTGGAGCTACCGGCTAAACGCGGCACTTTCATTGAGTATAGATCTGGCCTAATCAATGTTTGTCCTGTTGGTAGATCGTGTAGCCAAGAAGAAAGAAAGCAATTTGCCGCATACGATGCTGAACATAAAATTCGCGAAAAGTTCGTAGCTGATCTCCAACAGCAGTTTGCCGGAACTCCTCTAGCGTTTATTATTGGTGGAGAAATAAGTTTTGACGTATTCCCCAAAGGGTGGGATAAAACGTATTGCCTCAGATTTCTCCGTGAGTATTCAGTTGTTCATTTCTTCGGGGACAAGACGGAACCGGGCGGCAACGACCACGAGCTCTACAATAGCCCCAGGGTCATCGGGCACAAAGTGAACGGGCCTGAGGACACGATGGCGCAACTCAAGGAATTGTTTCCCTAGTGATGACAAGAGAAGTATGCTACCACTATCTGGTCAAGATTAATGTAAGGACTTTATCTAAACGGAATGTTGAACGGAATTTTGTGATAATGGGTCGGGGTTCTTGAATGCTGAGATACCGTGAAGTGCTGGAGTATGTATTACATACATTCAATGATCTTCACCATAGTGCATCACAATAAATGAGAAATAATAATTATTATTATTTCTCCTTGGGTTACTTAATCTTCAACGTTTAAGACAAAGACGTTTAGACAAAGATTCATTCTACACCAGCATCACGTCCGTTACAACGGGGATGAGGAAATTCGTATTCCGAATACTATCACTCGCTCTTTCCAAGAAATGATGTAATCTAACCCTTTCAGTAACACATATACTTCTTCAAAAAATCTGAAACTTTGTAAATCGATTAGGTACTTATCATAGTAGTAGACCACTCGAATTTTTTTAAATATTTTTCGGGCTTACTATAATAGTAGATGATTTATATGATTATAGTGTCCTCTGGAGAGGACAGTGTGACTCAAGGTAACCGAAAAAATTAGACGTAGATAATTATCAGCCTTTTTATTATAAAGTATTGAAACGAATTCCACTATATATAGTGGAATTCGTTTCAATACTTTATAATAATAATTATATATCTTCAATATTTTTCTGGTTCGCTTTCTTTCTAGATTTCGTAGATGCTGGTGGCTGTTCTTCCAACTCATACTGTTCTCCCTGAACAACATCCTCTTCGTCCAGGTTATCTATAAACATAATGTCAACAATGCTATGAAAATGTACCTACCATTCACATCTTGAATATGTCAAATAATCAGATCATCCAAGAGAGGGACGTCGTCCATGTCCTCAATATCGTATAACTGCTCTTCCAAAGCCCTGATGATTTCTTCTGCAGACCACTTCTCAATAACATTCTTATCCATCACTGAGGAAGAAGATAAAGAGACGATAATAGTCAAAATAATGACGAGAATGTAGAAAATTTGAATCAAAACAAGGTACTTTTGTGATACTAGGCTTTGAACCATTGAGTCACATTGTCCTCCGCAGGGGACATGCTCTTTCAACCACTCAGGCTGAGCATATTAGTGAAACCTGTGGCAATCAAAATACAGTGAGCTGTCAAAGTGGCTGTCCTCTACGGAGGACACCGTGGCCGAAAGTGTTAGACAAAAGTGGAAGAAGAGTTCATTAGTTGTTAAGATCAACATTCCCTCAACCATTTTCCATGAGACTACATACCATCAATTTGAAAGTGTTTGTGAAAATAGCTTGGAATGAAGTTATATCTACAGCTATCGATAAAACTAGCAATGTCGTATTGTAAACCCAAAATACCATAGGATAAATAAAGTTGAAATATTTATTGAATCTTTTTGTCGTTTATTATATTTAAGCTCTTTAGTGTAGAATGTACCAAGCTACATTTGTTTGAAAAAATCAATGCAATGTTGATGCTGTATTCCATCATCACTTATTGGCATGTCACATTAACATACCTATCGCCATGCTAGCAACAATCAACCAGTTGAAATTAAACTCTATTTAAATTTGAAAAACTTATAATTTAAAAAAAAAAATCATTTAAAACTACACCGTCCCAACTTAATTTTTTGAGATATGATTTTTTTTTTTTTTTTTTTTTTTTTTTTTTCAAAATTTGTTCCCATTGACGTAGGGTTATCAAAAGTTTCAAGGATCATCGTCTTGAAACGTAAACCCTCAAATTTTGTGTGTGTGTGTGTGTGTGGGGGGGGGGGGGGTTGCGACTACCGGATTATCGAAGATAATAAACCAAAAATCCGTCCTTAATAATTATTCAATCATTAATCATTAGTGATCTAAACAGAAGAGTGATCTGTACAAAGAAGGTAGGTAATACATCGTTGTGTCAAGAATTTGCAGAGTTTTTCTGTAACGGGATCCCCGGTTTGTGGACAGTCTTTGCATTTCTTGACTATCGACATTGCAAGCCTTCAGAGACTCACTAATGTATAAAGTTAAAACCGTGCTTCAATATGAATACTAGAACAAGAATCGCTAAGTTAGCCTTATTTGAATAATTATTATACTGGTATATTATACTGGTTGAAGTTGCCTTTGTCCCTCTACATGTTACTTCGTTGCCCGCATTACGTAATCGGACTTCTGTTCAAGAGTGCATAACCAAAATCCCCGGTATTGGAAGGAAAATGCACAGCCGATCGTTTCCGTCCAGTTTTGACGAAAGTCGTGAGGGTCCAAGTCGTACTTACTGTTGTAATTTCAGCTCATTACGTCGCTATGCTGTACTTATACAGAATGTAATGCGAGCTGCAAGGATTTGACGATGGTTAGTTCAACTTTGGACGCTTCTGGTTCAACAAAAAAGGTTGTCGAAGTAAAAAGTTCATGGAATTTGACGTAGAATCCGAATCTGCAGTAAAAAAGGGGGTTTCTATTTGAAAAAACAAAGTTGGCATGCGTAGACAGCATTTGTGCGCATGCGCGTCGCAGGAAAATGTGATGATTGAATTCTTTGATGAGTTTTTCGCTATCTCTTGAAATATCGAAACAAAATGGGTGGGACGTTCATTAAGAACCATCCTGTATAGGTACCTTATCTTGAAGATGTCGAAGGTTGGTGAAAAACTCGATTTAAAGAAGACACCATTACCTTTTGAAAGCTCAGAAATGTGAAGTAATATTTTGAATTTGAATCTCATTTTTTTCCATTTTGAGACGAAAATTATCGGCGTGGACTGGCAGCTGGTTACGCTGTGACGGCGCATTTTCCCTCCTACATGGTTGGAGGTGATGCATTCTCAAAAATGAGTAGCGATTGAGCAGCAGAAACAAAAAAAGTGAACACATTATTGGAAGAGTTTGGTAAGTGCTTTATTCTGCCCTACTGTTTTAAACTGCCCCACTCTCGCCTACCGACTAACTTATTGGTTCATACTAGGAAATTATTTGAATTGAATAGGTATGTAGTTGATTAATTTAATTATTCGGTTTCCATATTTGGAACCGCATATTCCAATTATGAGTTTCGGTATTTTTTCTCAAGTTGTTTTCCACCTATGGCGTATGGTACGTAGACCAATTATGATGAAGGGAGCGATAGGGACCGGCGTGTGTCTTTGTCCGGGATGCGACCGGTCGGATGTCCATAAAACAACTTCCTCCAAGGACTTGTTGTTCAGGCCTGTTCTCTTCGGTTTTCGCCATATTTCTTACGTAGGGAGAAGTCCGATATTTAATATTGGCAATCGACGAGTCAGTAGTCAGCAGAGATGGGCGTATTCATATTCATAAATATGAATGTGAGTAAACTTCATAAATCAGAAAATATGAATACGAGTAGTGCCATAATCATATCTTTTTGTGTATTTTCCCATTTTCAAGTTTTTTTGTGTAAATGTAACCGCAATTCATATTTTTCTGTGAATTTTATAAAAACTTTTGCCATTTATGGATGAATTACTCTAACCTTTCTCCTTTTTCTGTAAATTTGACAAAAATGCAAAATGAGGTGCAAAATGAGAATGAGGTATATCTAGGGGAGTATATCGAGAGTTGCTCTACTTCATTCTGCGACCATCGGTATGTGAAAAAACTGACTGAGAGAGTGAATGCCTCATAACTCCCATAAGATACTCATCTGGATGGTCTGATTTGAGTAAAACTTGGGATACATTTCAAGAAGTAAACTTGAATGCAACTATTGGAGTTTCATAGCACTCATCTCCCACGACGGTTTATTATTTTCTATAGGTTGAACTAATAAAACTGTCAACAATCTTATCAGAGTGGAATTAAAAACTGCATTGGCAGGTTAGAATTTGGCGAGTATCCAATTCCCACTGATAAAGGGATTTAAAGCATACATTTCCTTCCATCTAAAGTTACTTACAACCACCTAACTTTGATGGTTGCTTTGAATCACTAATCCAATGACTATGACTGGCATGGCCGAAGCCAAGACGTCTTAGAAGAAGAGGAAGAAGAAGAATTACAAATATCTGATTGCAGTGATTACCTACCAAGTTGAAGGCCTCAGGGGAACCGCAAGCTTCTGCGTGGGCCCAAGACGTCACCCCTGGTAATTCTGACACGCGTATGTGTATGTCTCCTGACTGTATTAACATAAGGCGGGCCCCCGCAGTTGACTAGCTCTTCAATTTGTAACGCGCAGGCGTAGCTTTTGTATGGAACGCGGGAGGACGGAGGATTGATAATATCCATCGATTCGATAAGGATCCACTTTCAGTACTCCAACTTGTCATGTATTTTGCTGTTATGTTGTGCTTAGAATTTCGCTGTTGAATGATTGCTCGTAGTTTTTAGTCGTTCGTTTAGTTTTTACCAGTTTCGAAATCTCCCCATGGCGCCATGGCGAGACGTTTTTATGACTACACATCTACGTATTAGACGTGAAGTACCTAATAAAAACGTTTTACCATGTCGAAGCTCTGTGCAAAATTGCAAGTCAATCGGTGAAGGTGGAGGGGCTGTAGCCTTGACCCTCCAAATAAGAAGAAAAACATGGTAAGGGGTTTTGGCGTTATGTAACTCGGTTCCCTTTAGACCTAGCGACTTGAAACTTTCAGGGACGTCTATTATGCACACCAAGAAGACCCACACCAAATTTCAAGTTGATCGGTCAAATAGGAGCCGATATATGGATACCTGGAAAACGCGTTTCGTGACGTCAGGTAAACATGTTTTCTCAGGTAAACATTACTTCTATGTATATAATCGGTACCGTTTGTTCTCCTCAACTTGTTTGCTGCCCGGGGCTGAACACTACCACGTTCCTAGATTAATCGTGGAAAGTGGGAATTAGAACATTTTTCAAAACCAACGCCCTTATTGCCCAGCACATGCACAGGACGAAGAAGATTTAACCACGTGGTCCTCGTGAGCTCCTGGTTCGACGACAGGAGAGAAATTTTATTTCGTTAATCTATTTATTCTATTTTCTATGAAATTATTGTTGGAATTAATCACAATCTGTAACTGTTTATGGCTGTATAGTTTTACAGCATTGTCAAATAGAAGGAAAAAACAGCGCAATTATAGTAGATGCATTAACTCATGCAGTAGCTTTCATTCCTTCGTGCCTTTTCATTTTTGAAGGACACCAGAAATCACATTGGTTTGAACTTCATTCTTCCCTTAAACCCGAAGTGTTCAATAGAACTCCATCATCGTAGTTTGGGTATTTTTTTTATCAGACCACTATAGGAAGTATATCCACAGTATAGAGAAGTGAGTAGTGTCCTTCGAATATAATCTCGCCATCAACCACCAAAACGGTAAGATTTTTTCCGTCATCCATTCCATTCAAATCCGCGGTCTTCGAAGAAGGAAAAAAACAAAAGTTATTCTCGTCTCACTCTGATTTGGAATAAATTTTGAGCTCTTCTCAATTAGCAAGGTTCAGAATGTCAACAGAATTCGTTGATGGCCAAGTGATTATGCAATAGGACGGATAGCCACGCGGGATGATGTTGATCCTACGACCAAATACCTCAGCGGGCAGAAGGGGTGTGAACTTGGCGGTCACGGGTGTCAGACGGACGTTACATAACATGCCTACCGTCTTATATAAGGGGAAAATCACCTTCAAGAGCCACATGTACCGACAACATGCCAAATTTCATGTTGAGCCTATGTAGTGTCAGTTATTCATCCTTACAAGTTCGTAAAGTTTCTATACGAAACTAATTATTTGCATAAAGTTGAGCCACTCATTCGTTTTTCGTTTCCCATTCTAACCGATAGTTTTGATAGCAATTGATGAAGGAAGTATATAATTCGATCATTATTAAATAATGATGATGAATTAAATAATGGTGATCAAATTTTGATCACCACTAGGCACCAAATGATAGTAGAACAAACGCAAAATTATTTCAAAAATTATCATATTAGCGATGTTTTTCAGAAAATGAAGCTATTGTTATCGGTACAAAATTTGTAAAACTCGAACTTCCGAAAAATGTCCGTACCAAAATTTGCTTTTATTCTTGTAAATGTTGCCAACAAACACATCTGAATCTGAATCTTAGAACCACGTAAGATCCCACTTCCTCCTTTGCATATTAAGTTTGGATTAATGAAGAACTTTGTGAAAACCACTGATCAGGGTGGAGACGCCTTCAAAAACCTGAGAGCGAAATTCCCAATATTGAGCGAAATTCGCGAAATTTGAAGGACCCTGCTTTTGATGAAATTTTTGAGCAGTCCTAACGAAAAAAAGTTGACTTCATATCGACTCGAGGGGTTTATTTGAGTTCGAATGGACCTTCAAGAAGACCATATGTCGACTCAAATACTTCGTGAAAACGAAAAAAAGTTGACTTCATATCGACTCGAGGGGTTTATTTGAGTTCGAATGAACCTTCAAGAAGAGCAATTGTCGACTCAAATACTTCGTGAAAACGAAAAAAAGTTGACTTCATATCGACTCGAGGGGTTTATTTGAGTTCGAATGAACCTTCAAAAAGAGCAATTGTCGACTCAAATACTTCGTGAAAACGAAAAAAAGTTGACTTCATATCGACTCGAGGGGTTTATTTGAGTTCGAATGGACCTTCAAGAAGAGCAATTGTCGACTCAAATACTTCGTGAAAACGAAAAAAAGTTGACTTCATATCGACTCGAGGGGTTTATTTGAGTTCGAATGGACCTTCAAGAAGAGCAATTGTCGACTCAAATACTTCGTGAAAACGAAAAAAAGTTGACTTCATATCGACTCGAGGGGTTTATTTGAGTTCGAATGAACCTTCAAGAAGAGCAATTGTCGACTCAAATACTTCGTGAAAACGAAAAAAAGTTGACTTCATATCGACTCGAGGTGTTTATTTGAGTTCGAATGGACCTTCAAGAAGAGCAATTGTCGACTCAAATACTTCGTGAAAACGAAAAAAAGTTGACTTCATATCGACTCGAGGGGTTTATTTGAGTTCGAATGGACCTTCAAGAAGAGCAATTGTCGACTCAAATACTTCGTGAAAACGAAAAAAAGTTGACTTCATATCGACTCGAGGGGTTTATTTGAGTTCGAATGGACCTTCAAGAAGAGCAATTGTCGACTCAAATACTTCGTGAAAACGAAAAAAAGTTGACTTCATATCGACTCGAGGGGTGTATTTGAGTTCGAATGAACCTTCAAGAAGAGCAATTGTCGACTCAAATACTTCGTGAAAACGAAAAAAAGTTGACTTCATATCGACTCGAGGGGTTTATTTGAGTTCGAATGGACCTTCAAGAAGAGCAATTGTCGACTCAAATACTTCGTGAAAACGAAAAAAAGTTGACTTCATATCGACTCGAGGGGTTTATTTGAGTTCGAATGGACCTTCAAGAAGAGCAATTGTCGACTCAAATACTTCGTGAAAACGAAAAAAAGGTTGACTTCATATCGACTCGAGGGGTTTATTTGAGTTCGAATGAACCTTCAAGAAGAGCAATTGTCGACTCAAATACTTCGTGAAAACGAAAAAAAGTTGACTTCATATCGACTCGAGGGGTTTATTTGAGTTCGAATGAACCTTCAAGAAGAGCAATTGTCGACTCAAATACTTCGTGAAAACGAAAAAAAGTTGACTTCATATCGACTCGAGTGGTTTGTTTGAGTTCGAATGGACCTTCAAGAAGAGCAATTGTCGACTCAAATACTTCGTGAAAACGAAAAAAAGTTGACTTCATATCGATTCGAGGGGTTTATTTGAGTTCGAATGAACCTTCAAGAAGAGCAATTGTCGACTCAAATACTTCGTGAAAACGAAAAAAAGTTGACTTCATATCGACTCGAGGGGTTTATTTGAGTTCGAATGGACCTTCAAGAAGAGCAATTGTCGACTCAAATACTTCGTGAAAACGAAAAAAAGTTGACTTCATATCGACTCGAGGGGTTTATTTGAGTTCGAATGAACCTTCAAAAAGAGCAATTGTCGACTCAAATACTTCGTGAAAACGAAAAAAAGTTGACTTCATATCGACTCGAGGGGTTTATTTGAGTTCGAATGGACCTTCAAGAAGAGCAATTGTGGACTCAAATACTTCGTGAAAACGAAAAAAAGTTGACTTCCTATCGACTCGAGGAGTTCGAATGAACCTTCAAGAAGAGCAATTGTCGACTCAAATACTTCGTGAAAACGAAAAAAAGTTGACTTCATATCGACTCGAGGGGTTTATTTGAGTTCGAATGGACCTTCAAGAAGAGCAATTGTCGACTCAAATACTTCGTTTTTTTTTTTTTTTTTCATTTATTTATTTATGTTACAACTGTATTACAACATCTAGCAACGTTTTTCTAATACATTAGAGCGTTTCAGTGGTATATAGATCACTACCCACATCCACTACACATCACTCCACACTAGTGAGTCATGCCAAGGTCCAATGGTTTGGTCCTCTTCAGTCTCCGTATGTCTCAGCTGTTGTCCAGTAGATTCAGTACTTCGACGTTTGGATGTTTGTGGAGCCGGCTCTCGTGCTCCATCGCAAGTTTTTTTATTGTTTCGCCAACAGTCTCCATCTGTAGGTCGCGATGGAGATCAGCTGTCCGTACGTACCAAGGTGCCTCGACAATACACCGCAGAACTTTGTTTTGAAACGTTTGTATAAGTTGTATATTACTTTTCTTCGTGCAACCCCACAGTTGGCACCCGTAAGCCCATATTGGTTTGATTACTTGCTGGTATAGAAGCAACTTATTGTGTGTTGATAGTTCAGAGTGTTTCCCTATCAACCAATACATTTTTCTGAATCTTAAGTTGAGCTCGTCCTTTTTTTTCTTCACGTGGGCTTTCCACCTCAGCTTACAGTCGAGAGTCATGCCAAGGTATTTTGCCTCGTCCGCATAAGGCACTGTTTGCGAGTTAATCTTTAATGGGATTACGTCTGTCTTTAGATTCGTGAAGTTTATATGGATAGATTTCGTTTCGTTCAACTTCATCCTCCATCGCTTAGTCCAGTTTAGGACATTGTTGACAGCAGATTGTAGTTTACTGGTGGCTTCTACAGCTGAGTTTCCAACTGCAAGAATAGCAGTGTCATCAGCAAAAGTTGCAGTAAGTGTATCCACTGGTTGTGGTAGGTCTCTTGTATATAGTAGATACAGTATGGGGCCAAGGACACTGCCTTGTGGAACACCTGCATTTAGTTTCCTCAGTTGGGAGTACTCGTCATCGTATTTTACTCTGAATAATCTACCTGCCAGGTATGACTTAAGAATTCGGAAGAATTGGGTCGGGAGGTCCCTTTGCAGTTTGGCGAGTAATCCTTGATGCCATACTTTATCAAACGCTTGCGAGACATCTAGAAATACAGCTGAACATATTTTCTTTTCTTCTAACGAGCGTTCAATCAGGTTCGTGATCCTGTGTACCTGGTCTATTGTGGAGTGTTGTTCTCTAAATCCAAATTGATGTGATGGAATGAGGTCTCTTTCTTCTATAATAGGTTTCAGTCTTTTGAGGAGTAACTTTTCAAACAGCTTGGATATGACTGGCAAGAGAGAAATCGGTCGGTATGATTTCTTGTCATCACTAGGCTTGCCTGGTTTTGGTATCATTATTATCTCAGCTACTTTCCATTGCATCGGCACGTACTTTAATCTGAATGAAGCGTTGACAAGGTGAAGTAACTTTCGGAGACCTTTTTCGGGTAATTCTTTCAGTATTTTCCCAGTTATTAAATCGTATCCTGGGGCTTTCTTGGAATTTATGTTGGTCCTTATTTCATTCTTTATTTCAGCTAGCGTTACAGGTAGTATTGTACACTCATCAATCTTTTCAATTTTCGTTGTATGTTCTTCTTCAGTCTGCCTATCAAAGGGTTTGAATGTGTCCTCCAGGTACATTGAGAAGAGATCTGCTTTCTCCTTTGCACTTCTTGCCCATGTACCATCTGCACATCTAATCGGGGACACTGGTACCTTGGGCCGCTTCAGATCTTTTGCAGCTCGCCATAAAGAGTATTCAGTATCTTTTTCGGGAGTGAGGCTGTGCAGATACCTGGCCAGAGTCTCATTTTTGATTTTTTTGGTCATTGTCTTCAGTTCATTACATAGCCGATTCAAGTTTCTCTTATTTTCAGGTGTACGATACCTCTTCCAAATTCTCCTAGCTCTTCTTTTCGCCCTCACGAGTTCCCTCACTTCAATGGGATAGTTGCTGTGCTTACTGGTTATTTTCTTACTTAATGGCGTACAAGCCCAAGCTGCCTGTTGGACGCTGTTTATAAAGGTGTCCATCTCCTCCTCGATTTGCTCAGGGGTTCTTAGTGACACATCTAGGTTTGTTTGTTCGTTAAGTATTTCTCTAAACAATGGCCAGTTTGTGTGTTTGCTGCTTAGTTTCGGTGTCGTTTCTTTCAGTATCACCGTTTCACTAAGTGACATTATTACTGGCGAATGATCTGACATCAGGCCATCACTGTCTTCAGTATGTATGTAGTTACTGGAAAGCCCTCTCACCACAAAGAAGTCTATCAAGTCTGGTACTTTTCGATTATCTGTTGGCCAGTAGGTGGGTCCTCCTCCAGAGTGAAAATCACAATGTAGTTCTCGCCCCGCAGCTAACAGTTTCTTTCCTTTGGGGTTTTGTAATCTTGATCCCCAGTATTCATGTTTGGCGTTGAAATCTCCCCCCAAAATAAATTTTCGTCCTATCTCATTAAATAGATGTTTGTAATCTTCTTCTGTCAGTGAGTACCGTGGTGGACAGTAAATTGCAGCTACACTTATTTCATGATTTTTTATTCTCAGTTTTATTGATACTACCTGCATTTCATCTTCCTCGATTTTGAGATGTTCATAGTGCTTGATGTTTTCTTTGATAAGCACGGCTACCCCCCCCCCCCCCCACGCGCACGGTCGGCAGGATGAGTTGAATGGTAAAAGCTGAACCCTTTAATACTCGCGAATGATGATCGCGTGAAATGAGTTTCGGATATCAAACAAATGTCAATGTGTTCGTTGTTTAGAAAGAATTCCAGTTCTGAAATCCGCTGCCCTAAGCCATTCGCATTCCAGGTGACGACTCGTAAAATGTTAGGTGCGCTCATTCTCGCTAAAAAGTCTGAGATGCTTTCAAAAAAGTGGTAGAGGATATCTTGGCATCAGGAAAGAAGACAACTACCGACAGTTAGTGAGTGAACTCCTTCAAAAGTACTAAGACCTTGGTTGTAACATGCCCCTAAAAAAGCATTTCCTCCACTCCCATTTTGATTTTTTCCCTGAGAATTGTGAGGCTGTAAGTGATGAGCTAGGGTATCAGGGTCTGGAATGAGTCAATGCCCGTCGACTACTGCTGGACTATTACAAGAGGTGTACCGGATATGACGTACAAGAGGCAATCGAAGAGAAAACATTTTCAAGAATTGGCTCTAACCAACCCCTCTACTACTGGAGATGAAGTGCGTAATAAGACAAAACGAGAAATTTGTCAAGTAACTATACCGAATGTCTCAGGCAGGAACATAGATTTTTACAGTAAATTCACCTTCACTCAGCTTTGTTTGTATCATAAGAACAAGAGCTATTAAAAAAGGTTCTGTTTGGATAAGGGTTTGAGCCTCGTGTTCTTTTGATTAGCTTTCTTGATAAGCTCTCTTGATAAGCATGTTGCCCACCCTCTGGTGGGGCGTTCGTAGGCAGTCGTTGAGAATGTAAAATGGAAGACGGTGTTCGGTGTATGTGTTTTTCGACAATTTAATAAATACGTTTTTATTGAACTGAGGTTTTAATTAAAACCAAACATGGCGCAGTCTAGTTGTGGTTCGGATTAGTTTTGAGTGATTAGGAGCCGTGATTTGCAGTGATTCGTCGATTTGCTTACTTACGTTGCCTACTGCAAGGTTATTTTACGATGATGGAGTTTACCAAACCATCCCCTCTGAATTTGGATGGAAATTTGTCCGTGAACTATAAGGAGTTCAAAGAGGAAGCATGGAATTACATCATTGCGTCTGAAACTGACAAGAAACCGCGAGCTGTTCAGGTGGCTAGGATGAAAAATCTGATGGGTGCACCCGCGCTGAGACTTTACAACAGCATCACAACGATTCCAACGGGTGATGAAACGATCAAGAGTATCCTTGAAGTACTTGAAAAACATTGTGTCCCTAAAGTGAATGATGTTATGGAAATTTTCACGTTTCTCAACAGGAAACAACAGTTGGGTGAACCTTTTGAACGCTTTTATGCTGATTTGCGGTACTTGGTAAGATCTTGCGATTTTGCTGATCAGGAGGACAAACTGCTCCGAGCCCAAATAACCCTGGGCATTTCTTCAGACGAACTGCGAGCCAAGCTGTTGCGAGAGAACCCGTCATTGGATAGGATGATTAACTTTTGCAAGGGGACTGAGTTAGCTGAATCTAATTCCAAATTCATCGCCAATTCTATCAAGTCGGGAGTGTTAGCTGTCAAGAAAAACGACACCTATAGTTGCTTCCAAGGAAGGGGTTCGTCGTTTCATCGCCCGCGTACTGATAGAAATCATGCTGAAGTGAAAAATTTGGAGAAGCCTGCCCCGTCCATTTTCAAGTATCCCAAGAAGACGACTGACCAGTGCCGAAGGTGTGGGTATTTCCATGGAGATCGTAAGTGCCCTGCAGATGGCCAGCAGTGTAATACTTGTCGTAATTTCAACCACTTTTCTAGGATGTGTTTTAAGAATACCAAAGTTGTTAAGGAAGTAGTTTGTGGCAATTCTGATAGCGATAATGACTTTTCTGTGAGTAGTATCATTGCAACTAATGCATCCTTTCAACTTAATGCCATTTCTGAGTCGAGTGAATGGATAGTGGAACTCGTGTTGCATGATTCTAAACCTATATTTTTCAAACTAGACAGTGGGGCCCAGACCAATATTTTACCCTTGGGGGTTGTTGAGGACTTGAATGTTCTGGGGATAATGACGAATACAGGAGTAAAACTTGAGGCCTTTGGAGGTTACAAAATCCAACCTGTTGGTTCGATTAGACTTAAACTATGTCACAAAAACATTGAGCATTACGTCAATTTTATAGTAGTAAACCAGGAAAAATGCTCTCCTATTTTAGGTTTGGACACCTGTTTGAAATTTAAGTTGATTAAACGAGTAGATATGGTAAACACCCCAAAGTCAGGGATTGAGTTTGTAAAACAAAACACAGATATTTTTCATGGAATCGGTTCGTTTCCAGATGTGTGTTCATTGAAAGTAAAAGAGGGTGCCATTCCCGTAGCTTGCCCATCTAGACGGGTCCCTTTTAAAATAAAAGACAAATTAAAAGTCTCGTTGGATACTTTAGAAAAGCAAGGAATTATAGAGAGAGTGAAAGATATCCCTGAGTGGATAAACAACCTGGTGATTGTAGAAAAGCCTGATTCGTCTCTGAGACTTTGCATTGATCCACAACACCTCAATAAATACCTTGTGAGAGACTTCTTTGAGATACCGACCCCGGAAGAATTATCAATTGAAATGGCTAATAAGTCCTATTTTTGTTTGTTTGATTTGAAACAGGGGTTCCATCACATCATTTTGGACGAGGTATCTCGTAATTTATGTGCCTTTTCGACCCCATTTGGGACATACAGATTTTTGAGGGCGCCTTTTGGCCTATCATGCTTGCCTGAAATTTTTCAGAAATTGATGACAAAATATTTTGGCCAAGTGAAAGGCGTAAAAGTTTATTTTGACGATGTCTTATGTTTTGCTGAGTCTAGGGAAGAACTTGAAAGAATAGTAAAGCAGGTTATTGAAATAGCTAGAGCTAACAACATAAAATTCAATCCAGACAAACTTCAATATTTCGTTGACGAAGTTAAATTTATAGGTATGCTTTATAGCAAACATGGGCACAGGCCCGATCCTGCAAGAATTGAGTCTATTAAAAATCTGAAACCTCCTTCAAATGTCAAGGAGCTCCAAAGAATACTTGGGATGATTAATTATTTACGCAATTACATTCCGAATTTGTCTGAGGCCACAGCTGTTTTTCGTCCATTGCTTAAGAAAGGTAATGAATGGATCTGGACTCAACATCATGAAAATCAGTTTGAAAAAATTAAAGACTTGATTTGTGAAATCACCATGCTGGTGTTCTTCAATCCAAATGATAAGATTGAAATACAAGCTGATGCCAGTAAACACTCTCTGGGTTGTGCTTTGTTTCAAAATGGAAAGCCTGTGTTGTTTAGTAGTCGATCTATGACTCAGACAGAATGTGAATATGCTCAAATAGAGAAAGAGCTCTTGGCTCTCACCTTTGCTTTCAAAAAATTGCATCACTTTATTTATGGTCATTCTGGCGTCACTGCATTTACCGACCATTCTCCATTGACGTCCATCATCAAGAAAGATATTAGCAAAATCCCAAATATTCGTCTTCGTAGGCTTCGTCTAAAATTGATACCCTACACATTTGACCTTAAATATTTGCCTGGGCGGAAAATGGTGATAGCCGATCTACTATCCCGTAATATCATCTACACAAAATGCGATGATGACGCAACCATGAGAGACGTTATTCACACAATTGGAGTTAATATTACCTTTACTGATAGTGAGTTGAAAAATTTTATTCGCGATACTAAAGATGATGAAACGTTGAGTTTGATACTGCGATATTTCAAAAACGGGTGGCCAAACAAAATTGTGAGCCACAATTCAGATCTCAATCACTATTTTAAGTTGCGGAATGACATAACTGTTCAAAATGACCTGGTTTATTATGAGAGGCGATTGTTGGTTCCTCTCAAGCGACGAAAATATATTTTGACTTTATTGCATGAGACCCATTTGGGGTACCACAAAATCAAGACTCGAGCCAAACAGTTCTTCTATTGGCCTGGTATCATGTCTGAGGTTCTCGGTGTTACGACTTCCTGTCCTGTCTGCCAGCGCTTTCAGCGTAGACAGATCAAAGAGGATCTAATGCCCATCGAGATCCCAGAAGTCCCTTTTTACAAGATAGCTGCTGATATTGGTGATATCAATAATAGTGTATATCTTTTTGTAGTTGATTATTATTCTCGTTGGTTGGAGATTGTTCAAATCAAAGACAAAACTGCTCGGTCTGTAATCAAGTCTCTCAAACCAATTTTTAGTAGGTTTGGGATTCCAAAATTATTTATTGCCGACAATAATCCATTTAACTCGTTCGAATTTTTAAATTTCGCTGCTGAATGGAATTTTGATGTTCGTTTTTCCAGTCCTCATCACCATCGTAGTAACGGCCTAGCGGAAAAAGCTGTTGGTATTGGGAAGTCCTTACTCAAAAAATCTCATTATGAGGGTCACGATTTGGACTTGTACCTTTTGAATTACAGAAATTCCCCAGTGGCTGGTCTTCCATACTCTCCAGCTCAACTCCTAATGGCAAAACATTTGAGGTCTAAATTACCAGTTCCTTTTGACGACCTTCGCCCTAAAATAATTTCGGACTCAGCTGTAAGGGAGAAATTGGGACAGAAGGAACGTTATGATCGGGCCAGTCGTATTTCCAGCCAGTTTGTGGAGAAGGAAAGAGTTCTGATTCAAAATCAAACCACGAACCTTTGGGAGGATGGCATAATCTTATCCAAGTTAGACCCTAGATCTTATTTAGTCAGAGTAAAAGGTAGAGTTTTTCGTAGGAACTCGCTGCACATTAAAAAGAGTCACAGTTCTGGTGCCAGTACTGGCACCAGCCACTGTGGTAGTGGGTTGCCTGATGGTGATGATGAGCTGGTGGGAGATAGTTGTGAGCCCAATGAGGATTCCGGGGATCCCTCAAATATGTCCAATTCAGGTAGTGGGTTTCAACTGCAACAGGGTTCTCCTACGCCTGTCTCTGGTTCTCCTGATACAGGTCGAATACAATCGCCACATGGGTCAAATGTTGGAAGCCCTTACCAGACAAGGTATGGGCGTACTGTTAGACTTCCTGCAAGGTATCAAGACTGAGTTATTTCATTCTATCAATTTGATGTTAATCTTAGTTTACTGTGATTGTTCTTTGATGTTAATTTTAGTTTACTGTTAGTGTTCTTTTCTAAGATGATGAGATGTTTGATAACGTTTACGTAGTATTAAGTACATACCATTGTGTTTTTCCTATGTTTTACTTATGTTCTTGAAACTCTTGGTTCAATGTGTCCATTGATGTCAATATTAGTTTACTGTGATTGTTCTTTTAAAGTTACTACAGTTGTTCTTTAAAAAAAAAAAAAAAAAAAAAATAATTGTAACATTTTAAAGAGGAAAGGATGTTTGGATAAGGGTTTGAGCCTCGTGTTCTTTTGATTAGCTTTCTTGATAAGCTCTCTTGATAAGCATGTTGCCCACCCTCTGGTGGGGCGTTCGTAGGCAGTCGTTGAGAATGTAAAATGGAAGACGGTGTTCGGTGTATGTGTTTTTCGACAATTTAATAAATACGTTTTTATTGAACTGAGGTTTTAATTAAAACCAAACAGTTCATTGTCATATTCGTGTTTCTTGACCCAGAAGTGAGTAAAATTAGTAATTAGAATTAGAAATATTCGACAAATATTAAATATTTTCTTTGTTGGGCAGTGTAATAGTTATTAAGTTTGTGTAATAGTATTAACCGATGGAAACTAGTTATGTAAGGGACCATTTAGGTAGTGTGAATGGTGTTTATTAATTACGTATTGGTGCATGGGTTGAATATAATGGTATACATCGAGACCTGAATTGTTTTACAAATGATTGTTACATTGTTTTACAGATGATTGTTACAAATGAATTGTTACACGAATCGTATGATCAAGGTAAAAACTACGGATTAAGTACGCAACCATTTGAGAGGTGATCAAGATCTACGATAGATCTGAGATAGAAATAACCAACAATCTCAATTCTACTTGGTGGATCACAAGATAGTCGAAGGTTTTCCATCCAATTATCCAAAACCCCATTTCAAATTTGAAACTCACCGGGGGAGCTATTATGGCCACTTCACTTGGAACGGTGATTCTTGTACCTTGAAAATTTGATCTAGTGACCGGCCTTACAGCGCTGACCCTCAGCTGTGGCTGTGAG
Organism: Stenodema calcarata; assembly: GCA_963920205.1. Taxonomy (NCBI): domain Eukaryota; kingdom Metazoa; phylum Arthropoda; class Insecta; order Hemiptera; family Miridae; genus Stenodema; species Stenodema calcarata. Next base: position 26,154,642 of record OY986049.1, on the reverse strand, counting down.
GAATTAACTCCTAATTTCTCCAAGCGTTCATTAAACCCCTTTGAAACCAAACCGCAATCAGCGGTCCGCTTAGCCTTCTCTGCTCCAGTCAAACCCGGAAATGCCCACTGTCAAGGCTCCGGTAAATCGGAACAATCGATCAAATTCAAACTGGTACCTCCCAAGTTAATCGAAAAGAGGTTTCTACGTATCTATTCGCCGTATCTGAAGGATCCAAGGAGCCGATCTTTTCCCGTTTTGTTAGACTAGACATAAAACGAAGGTGAGTTTCAGTGAGTAATTTTCTGTACTTCATAGATAGTGAGAGTAAGTAATGTTTGTGTCGCTACCGAATGATGTAATTATCCACCTTCATAAATACCGTAAAAACCTCAATTGATTCAATGGGCAGTATTTCATTGTACACATTGATTGTGCAAGGGCTATTCACCTTCTTCACCTCACTGAGGATTGGCCAAGAGTATAATTATAAAGAAACCGGCCTTCATACAATGTAATATAATATTTCGGACTTCTCAATGTCATTTTTTGTCAAGTCCCGATGGGCCTGCACCCCAAGTTGGTTTTGTGTTGTGTCTGAAAGTGTCTTTCTAGAAATTTTCTAGTCATCTTCCAATGAAGAGCTCAAAACAATTTTTTTTTTTTCGAAATGATTTATTGCGCCAAGAAACCACTTATTAGCAACATATTTTTGATATATACCTAATATTATGTGAATTGGTTACAGTACAACGTAGATACTTAATTAAGTCGCTGATAGTTTTGAAAGTTCAAAAGTACTTGCTGGAGAGCGTCCAGAGAAGATTTTTGCGTTATGTGGCCTTCAAGCTCGGGATATCCTCATCCGACATTAACTACGAACTTTTGCAAGACAGATGTCACCTTCACTAAGGTATGTCTCACCCACTCGTCGTCCCTTTATCCCCAACTATTTGTCAAATAGCCCCTTGTGCCGGATCCCACGTTCTGTGAACCTTCTGATTAGCACCTTTCAGGATCTGGATTTGTTCTCCAGTTCTTTCAGTGAATTTAAAGCCTGTATCCTTGCTTCTTCACTAACATAACATTCCTTTTGGTTTATTATACTCGATAATGAACGATTGGAATAGTTTCTTTTCGTACGCTCTTTTGCCACACTCCGTTCTTCACTTACTACTTAAATTCTCCTATACTTCAATCTTTCTGTATCTTGGAGTCGTATATCCGACATGTACCTATCCTTTGTATACATTTTGTAATTGGGCTCGCCCGTTTGTTTCAATAAATAAATAAGTTAAGAATGTAATTTCATGCATTTAAGTCGATCGCTGATTTCACTGAACGCACCTACCACTCAATCGCGAGAACGCCTTCATTCACTTCCACAGATCATGAGTAAAGACCGGATTTCTATGCAATTGCATATTATCCATTTCGGTTCATGTAAGGCGAGCGCAAATTCATCCTTTATTCGAATTGCCTTCTGTAGATGCTCTGGTTTGAATTTGATTCTGCATATTTGTGCATATTCGGACTGTTGCTGCATATTCTTGCATATTTGGGGGAAAAATCGTAATGCTGCATATTTTATAGATAATCAATAACGTTTGACGATTTTAGGTGACGGCAAGAAAATAAAATAAGGTTCCTAAGTACCAAAATCAGACAGATAGATTGATTTTGATCACTTAGTGACAAAGGGTCACAAAGTTTTAAAAAAGTCTTGGATTTGGTCGTAAATCCCAGCGTTTCTCACGCCTTCGTCTAAGCCTTCATCTAAACCCACTTGTCGTTCATACCATTGATACTAACTAGGTTAGAAGAAGGTGGTGTTGAATTGAGACAAAGTTTTGAGTTGACCGAAGAATGCTCCGCATAAATGCAGGCAATTCCTGATACAAATGGGATAGAATTTCAAGAGAAGTGGTCCACACTCTTGCAGAAAATGGTCCAGAAACATTAAAGAACGTTAACAAGATTTTAATGGGAGAGGATGTACCTACCCAGTGAACTGACGGAGTATTCTCGCCCGGTTGTTTTAAGCAATTTTAAATTTGCTCCAGTCACTTCTGTTGATGTGAAGCGGTCTTTTTCCGTCCACAAACACATTCTTTCGGACAGTCGTCACAACTCCATTCAAGACAACCTTGAAATGTATGTTTTTGTAAATATTAATTACGAAAAATTGGCAAATCTGTAAAGAAGATAAAAAAGATCAAAAGAAATTATTGTAAAACTGTTGTGTTCCATTTGTAAGTTGTAGGTACTTTTAGTTCTATGCCACGAAAATAGTAGAATTTGAGCCAGATAAGTCTGATTATAATTAAAAGAAGTATGTAAAGAAAAGTTTAAGATACTCATTTCCAACTGTGGATATTTTCACTCGTGTTACTACAAAATGATAATAAGCTGAAAGTAACATGAGTAGTCATTGTCACCGTTTATGAGATTTTGTTACGTACGAATAGTGTGAACGTTGCAAAAAGTTGTAAATAGTAAAACAAATAATGTTCTGTAAAAGCAGCAATTACAAAATAATTTTACGAAATGAGAATTTCATTCAGATCATTCCTTATGGATCCACTTACTGGTAGAGTGGTTTTTTTCGAAGTACTGAACTTAATGTCTGGAATTTTACAATGTTTTTTAATGCATAATATGCATTAAAAAACATTGTAAAATTCCAGATATTATTCCAAATATTATTTGTCGCATATTTCATTAGTTTTTAAGCATGTTCTGTGGTATATTCGGGGTATCTATGCTGTATAGAAATCCGGTCTTTAGTCATGAGACTTCTTTCTCTTGAAACATCCGAGTAGGACAGCTTCTTCATTGACGTGTACTTGTAGCCGCTTGTGATGGGCTATGGCTTGAGTCTTGATGACTTCATTAACAGTTGGTATGCGAAGTTCTTTGTGTAGCCAGGCATTTCTGGTGTAACGGTAGGCGTCCACATGGCAACTCAGAACATTGTTTTGAGACGTTGGATAATATCGCGGTTACTTTGAGCAGTGCAGCCCCACAACTGCACTCCGTAAGTCCGAACAGGCTTGAGGACTTGATTTTACAGGATTAATTTGTTTTGGATCTACATTTTTGAGCGGAGGCCTATTAGCCAGTGCATTTTTCTAAACTTAAGTTCGAGTTCTTCTTTTTAGCGAATTTTCGGAGAAAATGAAGCTATTTTTTCTTTGTGACATGCGCCTCCCAACGCAATTTGGCATCCAGGGTCATGTCCACGTGCTTAGCTTCATTGGCGTGCGGTATAGTCTTACCGTTGAGATGAAGTGGGAAATAGTCGAGCTTACGATTCCCAAGAATGACTTGAACGACATTTGAATAAGCACAGTCACTAGCGTGATGAGAGACTGAAATGACACGAAGACTGGGCCAGAATTGGAATTGACCTACGATTCAAGTTGATCAAATTCAGTAGCTGGTACCTAAACCAATTTTTAGAGTTTGGGAATAAAACTAAAACAATGTTTTCAGTCCTAGTGTTTTTTAAAACGCTCTTGCGTCTATTGAATACGAAGAATGGCTAGATCGATTGCTTAAAATTAACAGGGAATGTATCGCATTTCAAATCTTAGTTGAAATTCATTTACAATTGGGTTCGTAAATGATTTAAGAGAACGTCTATTTCACAAATTAGCGGCTCGTCTACTCCATCCCATTCAATAGACACGTAGTATTTGACCTCTCAAAAATTTATCTGCAGCCACAACAATATAAGAGTCCTTGGCCGAATACACATACAAATCCACATAAATGTAAGTATGTGGATTTGTATTATCTACAATCAAACTAGTTTGGTTTTATTAGTTTAGCTCTATTTGTTTTTGCTTTCAACTTTTTTTTTTTTTAAATTAATCAGCATGATACATTGTTTTGATAGATAAGTAAAAGAAAGCAATGTAGCATGGTTTCGACATTCGTAAATATAATTTGGTATTCACGAAAATATGAAACAACAACCGCGGATAAAATATTTGGACTCGTTCAATCATCTTGAACTATCGCTGGTGGGTAGTCAACTGGCGGCATGATGCAACGTGCCGAATTGTAGAGTAATCCAAGCGGAAGATGACGTAAACAATCCTGAGTCCTTTTATTTTTCGAAAAAAATAAAAGATGAACCGCGTAGGCTGTGCGTGTCAGCAGCTGAGGGTAAAATCAATGTAGAGATGAACGTCGCTCGTAAAGATCGAAGTTTTTTAAATTTACACGTACCTACTCGTATACAAGTACGTGCAAATTAAAAGAACTCCGACGTTTACTATAGTTAGTTCGATTTGCCTACCAATTAGAGCATATCTTCATATCGTATTATTCATCCGGGATCAATCTATACTGTGTTAATTATTATAGGATCAAAGTTACAGGTATAATCGAAGAATAAAAATTCGGACCATTCTTGCCCAACGGCCTGTCAATTTCAACATGAATGCAATAAGTTGGATTGAATAAGTTCCAGAGGGTTTCGATAACAAGTACATCGATCCAAATCGGTACAGAAAAACTATACCGATCCATTTTAAATTTCTGAGACATGACGTTTTGAACGTTTCAAACCCATTTTGCACCCCTTCCTATTGGTATGAGGTGATTGTCCATCACATACACATTTAGGTATATTGTTGAGGAAACTCTGAAGGTAAAATCGATCGCTTGAGTTTGGCTCTCCCCTTCTTGACTTAAGCTTCCAAATCACCCTGGAGGTAGGCAGGGTTTCCACAACTTGAAGTTAACAACTATGTATATTATATGGCTTGCTGTAGGTGTCAATTAGTTATAGGGTGGTGTTTGAGTTTCATTCAATTTTATTGGAACTAGGGCACTGGCGTTTCGACCAGTATCTGAGGGCAGCAAGGGCACTGGCGGATTTTTGGCTTAGCGGTGGTGTTCATGCTTATGTTGTATCTTGGTGGGTAAGCAATTATATCTATCTGACTTGTTGCAGCCTATACGGAGGAACTTGAATACGAGACACGTACTATTAGACATACTGTGACTAGGGTTGTGTCCATTATTCATTACTTTTATATTGATCCATTTGATGAATTAATATCATATTAACCAAATAAAAATGAAGAGAAAAACATTATCCCATAAAAAATGTAGATGGATCTGATTGCAGGAAATACGAATACGAAATACGGATAGTGTGGAATTCATGAATATTAATGGAGCCTCTGGCCGAAATCGGGACCCTACGTGAAAAGTATACGCAGACCGCAAGTTTGTTAAAAGTACAAGCGAGGCGCCGGATGTTGATAGTGACAACTACGAGAGGTCTGGCGACCAGTTCAGTTTTTGTTTCAAAAGATACTTTGTCCGCCACAGAAAGAAAGGTGAGCGAAACCTGTTCCTGGGAGATTTTTAAACTGGTTGATAAGTCGGTTTCATTGGTTCCTCTTACAAACTGGTCCTTGGTGTGTTCGTTCACGTGGAGCGATCCAGATTAAATGTTCGTCCGATTTTCTGAGTCCGGTTCTAATTTATCTTTGCAGAACTGCAAGAATAAAGCTCTGGAGAGCTATTGGATCGTTCAACGGCTACCTCGCATTATCATTTCTCGTAAAGAACTGAAGAGGGCCATGCAATTTTATACTTTTTCGACCAGCGTTATTTAGAACACGTGCCTGAACGTTGCAGTGGATTCAGGATTTCGGAATTCATAAAAAACGACTTTAGAAGTATTTCCGAGCCAGTACCACAAGTGGGGCCCAAAACCGGCGGAATCTACAGGTCACTGATCTCATTCCAAATCAACGCAACGCCACTCAAAGCGTACTCTGGAGTCTCAGCCACAAATGGTCGGTACAAGGTATATTTTAGGTCGTTTTAGGGTTTTAACGCCATTTAGGTTTTGTTTTTTAGGTTTAATCAAAATGGAGCAATGGGGCGAGACGGAAAATACTTTCAGTCAAGGAGAAAAAAAGGTAGAAGTCTGGAAATCCGAGTCCTAATGAGGATATAATACCAATTAGGGTGATTTTTGGGCTGTTTGGCGAACATTATGAGCAACGTCGGGATCTCCGTTGTCTCTGATGAGGGAGATAATCTGTCCCCATAATTTTGCTCACGGGTTAGATAAAACCCCTCCAAGAGATGAGTTTCAAACTCAGTAACCTAAACCAAATCGTCGTACTGTCATGCATTCGGCGTAGAAAATGGTGCTACTCCGTTGTAGAGAGCGTGAGGAATCTTCAATTTCCCTAAATTTTCTCTCACTTTGCAATACGTTGAACAAGAGCAAATGTTGTGATGAGGTCTTATTTGAGGCCCTTCCGTTGTACTGTAATTGGTACCTATTTAGATTGTCGATCGCCAAAAAGGCTTTCTAACAGGTTATTCTAAAAGAGGCCAAAGAGGTTCTTCTATTCAGATTTTATTGTCCACTTTCTGGGACAACAAATGTCCAAACCCCCTAAATATGTACACCCACCTCCTCCCCACCCTGCTTTTTAGCGAATTTTTCTCGGTCCAAAATTTTTAGAACTGGAATTTCCGAAAAATTGTCAACAAAATCCGTTTAAGACCGTCTTGAAATGAAACAATCTGACAAGTGACACCTGGTTTTTTTCACGTTGAACACGATGGCGAAGTCAGAATCGCGATATCTCATCACCTGTATACATTCAAATGAATTCTAAATAATTCATCATTCATATGAAAACCTCATCCATAATAAGTGATAATGAATTAATTCATAATTATAATTAATAATAAGTAATAATAATTATTACATGAACTTTTGCAGTATTTTGCTGCTACTGGATAACGGATAGTAGGTATGGTTCCCAATTTGTATTGGTGACCGAACAATATCGGAGCTTTATATTTCAAATCATAGTGAACCTGTTTACTCCTCAGGAATTCCTCGGTCTGTACAGTTGCTTATGTAAGTTTCGCTCGAGACTAGAAACGTGGTGTTCGATTGTCAACATTCATCACAGTAAACCCACATCAGCTCAATAGCTACCTCACTCGTCTATCCTGAACAACTTAGTAACATTTTACTGAAGCCAAAATACATCCAATAACAAACTCGTACTTCCACATTTAGGGAGTTGCATTAAGTATACAAATTTCGCAACCTCCCACTACAACCGGTTGAACCACATTTTTCCTACGTCAAGGGCAATCATGAACCTTCAATGACCATTACAGCTGTATCGTTTTTGTACAACAGTGATACTAATACTGTACTAAACAGGTGATTAGAGTCGATCCTGATTATAGCGGACCTCTAAAAGAAAAGCCTCTGTGCAGGAACGAATTTTTTTGACCCTTTAAATTTTAGGGTAATGATCTCAATGCACCTATACAAGAAACTTGTTTCCATCGCTTTACTATTTCCCTGATGATTGGATCTGTTTACGGAGGATTTTCATGCAAATTTTGTTGGCAAAATTTACCGGATGGACGTACTTACACAGGTTGAGTTTTAATTTATTATCTAATCTCAAGTAATATTTAATCTTTAATCTTATTTGTTACATAAATCACATATCAAAATAAACAAAAATTTCAGTTTTTAAAACTTCTAATAAATTTTGAATTGGAGTACTTTTTGGAGTATTTATTCTCAATGAGGGCTAGATAGAAGGTAGAACCTTAAAATACCATCAAGTTTTTTTTTTTACGATTTTACTTTACAAACTAATTTGACTCAAAATGTTTCAAGTTAAGTAAACATTTCACCAGATACCTTCTCGAAAGTATAGCGGTTTTGGGCTGAAGGAGGACGATTTCGTCATTGTAATATAATAAATGACAATATAAAAAACTGCTGTTCTATTTTTTTTAAAAAACTGCATTCGAATCGCTCCAACTACTTAGTCGTCAATAAAGGACCTGTCCACAGACATAGGTACCAACTTTAGATGATGATGGTAACCGGAATTCTAAAATAAACGTTCAGGAGTCTCCTATTTACTAATCAAGAATCACAACCAAATATTATTTGGTTATTGGTGTTCTTGGTTCCTATGTCCCAGTTCCCCTACTACAATTCACTTCTAGCCTGAATCAGGAATCAATGCCCGAAAAATGAAGGCGGTTCTCGGAAAACAAATTTTCGGAAACTGGTCGTGAGACCAAAGTTACGGTAGGAGTCTGGTGAAACTGATATGGGTCAAGGTGTCTGAGGACTAGCGGACGCTCGTTTTTTATATCCCCGTTTAGAAAATAAAAGTTTGCTGAGGTTCACGTGTGATGCTATGATGCTATTATTAATATCACGTTCAACGATTTTATAATATTTGACAATACCTATCAAATTTTGGGTGAACTCGTACGAGGTGTGTAGAAGTTGTTCAAATAGAGTTTCAAATTAGCGAATGCGCAGACTCTACTGTTGCTCCAATTGGAGTGATGTTCAAGGTGAGTTATCTAGATACCGATGCTGAATTGCGGACTGCAACTGACATTTTGTATCGGAAAAAAGGTTTGATGTACTTATTCAAAATGAATTTACAGGGGAAATATTAATTATTTATACATTAAACATAGGGGCGAATTTGGATCAATGTTGTCAAGTTAACAAGGGGGAAAATGTATCAGTACATTGAACGTTGTACATAAAACAACGCATACATTATTTTACCATTTTCAAAATTCCGGGATACCTGAGTTCGGAGTGTTTATTGAATTTGGGCGTAGTTATCTTAGTCGTAAGGTTTTAACATTAAGGAAGTTGTGGCGTGCAGTTGGAAACTTTTCGTTCGATTTTGGATGGAGGGCATTTGAAAAATAATTGACTTGGTAGAAAAATTTTGAACCCCCCTCAAATTTGATAGTTTTTGTTTCAAGATACCTACGTAGATTCAGAAATCGAATTTAATAAACTTTGCCCATTTAACGTTATTCTGAAATTATGAAATTTGGTTTACGGGTTCGGACCAGCCCCACAATGATCCTTGAAACTTTTCATAACCCTACGTCAAGGGGAAGGGGTTGAAAATGAATTGTGAAACTTTGAAAACGTCATATCTCGACAAATGTAGATATAACGGTGTAGTTTGTACACATTTAGATAGAGTTTAATTCAGAGAAGTTTTTAAGACCATTCGTAGCTTTTCACGACAAGCCGTTTGTTTGCAGTGAGCCAATGAAATGCCGTCAATAAGAGCGTGTATCAAACCGAGTATCAAACATATCAAACGGCGTTCATTTGTCAAGAAGTGGTTTTTTCTCCCAAAGTGTACCCCGAGCTATCTGTTTTACTTAGAGACGGAACTCGACACTATTCCTGCGTTTACGATGCACTTGCACCACGAGTATCTACGCAGGGTTTTGGCCATAGCTTTGTCCCGTCTGCCTCATGACGTGGATGTAGAGATTATGCCAACATCTGGTGGGCTAGGGAATGGAGGTTGCAGGCTGCCAGGATTGGTATGCCCAACAGCCTGCCATCTCTTGATGCGGACGTGGTGAGGAGTGGCTCGAGGACTCGACAAAAGAGCTTCAAGGAGGTTCGACGGGCATCATTCTGGCGTCGGGCAGAGGCAACTGAGTCTTTCACATTGAACCTATTGGGGAGTTGGATCGTCGGAGCTTGTGGGAAGTCTAATCAGAGATTCGGGGGCCTACCTGTATGTTGCTACATGGGTACTCAGAGTGAGTACGGAAAAGCTGAACCAGAATGCAAAACCATATTTAATAAAGCAGGTGGAACTTTGCTCAATGTGCAATTTGCAGGAGAGGGAGGATTTATGGCACGTCCTGTGCACTTGCTCCGTCCTTGCTGAGTTCCGCTTGCCCTTATTCGGCAACTCTTTCCCGAGACCATGCCATTGCGGAGATAAACGGTCGTAATTGGTTAAATTTGGTCGCTTGTTGCAGATCGGCACTGGTTAAAGAATTTAAATGGTATGCTTCCAATAAAAGAGTACCTAAATATGTTATTTTCCCCACAATGATAAGTATATTCTACTATCCTCCTTAGGTTTTAAGATTTTGTTTTTTCTTTTTCCCAACGCCCGATCGAATGGTGCTGTCGCCAAGTCTCTAGTAAAATTACTTATGGTAGAAATAGCCAGTTTTCTAATAGCCCGTATCAGTATTCGTTTACTGCTTCCAATACCTCGTATCAGACCTCCCGTCAAGGGATCCAAGCGTTCGAATAACACGTATAATTTGTATCAGTACATCAGAGAGAGGGGAGAAAATGGTGAAGAATGAAGTGTACCACGAGGGCACAGCGTCCTCAAGTTTAATTTCAATTTACTCAGACTTTTCAGTTTCAGTTTCATTGGAATTTTTCATTTTATTTACATTATGAGTATACTATAGTTACTATCGTTACACCACTATTATTTTAAGGTGGTGATTCGGTGATAAAATAAATACTTCAATAATAAATTACTTTCAAAAGAAACATTTTTTCATTTCAATTTCGTTGCAGTAATCTCAAATTTGCCACTAATCGCACCACTTTTGTGCTGACAATACCACGTATCAGAGTTAGTTTTAATTTCCAATACCACGTATGAGGGTTGTCGTGTTCACAAAGCCATTTGAGGGATTTTTAACACAGAATGTGTTTTAGCCATGGACTAACTAGCCAAAATATTCAAAATTTTGACTTTGGACTATAGATGAAGCCTTATTTTCACCAAATCAATCTTCAAACGGAAAAAAGGGTCAATCTTCAAATAAGAAAAATTAGCGACAAGATGAAGGATTTTTCAACGTGAAGATGTAAATGAATGCAAAATGAAGGCACGGAATTCCAGAGGCTTATTAAAACTCGATCACCTAGCCAGCCAGCCCTCTGACGTCATAGGCTCTTACGGCATAGGCTGTGACGTACTAGTTGGCCTCCTGCAGCCGTCTGACGTCATACGCTCGTGCGTCATAGGCTCTAACGTACTAGTTGGCCTCCGGCCAGCCGTCTGACGTCATAGGCTCTTACGTCATAGGCTTTGACGTACTAGTTGGCCTCCTGCCAGCCGTCTGACGTCATACGCTCGTGCGTATTATTTGAACAATTATTTGAACAATCACGCTCATACCGCAGCTTGTCGGCCACGCACTCCGCAGTGGTTAACGTAATATGGTTAGGTAAATCGAGAGCTATCCAACGAGTGGTGAACGATTTTTGAACGATGATAACTGGCGAAGATAAAGTTCCGTAGCACCGAATCGGTTGTAAGCGAAAATCATCAGAAATTTTCGTGACGATTTCGTGTGACGCTTTTGTGTAACGTTTTTCGAGTTATGTGCCAGAGTGAAGCCATAAAATGTCAAAAGGTAACGAAATTTCGTAACGAAATCTGGGACGACAACATGGATACCGATGATACGGAACTAAGGATCGTGTAACCTGGTGTAACCTATGAGCAGTCAATATATCAGTCGAAAAAAATTCCACAATTATCACGTAGTAACGGTTTCGTTTACCCAGAGTTTCCCAGTATGGCTACGAGTGAAGTCATTTTCGAATGTTGAGTCAAAAACAGTCAAAACAGCTACTCGTTGTTTACCATCTGTTATGGGGTTCTTTCAAATAATGTTGTAATCTCAATAAAACTATAAAATACCTTCCTATATGAAGACTGACTTTTTAACAGGCTATCGATGATACGGATCTAAGGATCGAGTAACCTGGTTATGACGCGGTGAATATATAAGATTCTGATTTAGTGGGAGGAAGTTAACCAATCTTCAACCGAAGATTGAAGACGGGTTTATGTGAAACGCGTGAGCTAAACCACATTCTGTGTTTCTATAATTTCGTCCGAAGTATGTAAATAGAGGTAACCGGGGGTCCAGGGGGCCTGACACTTTGAAACAATAATTTTTTTTCTATGCTCATTATTGAAGAGGATTGTCAAGGCACAACACGATTTTAAAACAATTAACCCGGACTTGAACGTTTTTTTGCTCTCCTGAAAAGTTGGATATTTTCTGATAAGTACGTGGTATTCGTATGAGGGTATCGATATGTAAATTTGTAATGTAACATTCATATAAATAATTTATTAACCATCACTGAGCTAGTCCCCCCTCCCCTCCACCGCTTGTTTATCACCTATTTGAACAAATATTTCAGCGCATTACTCAACTTTTTCCGAATAGTTGTAGGTCTCACAAGGTAATTGTATACAGAGCAGTGATCTAGACAGGAAAGTATGATCAGTTCGTTAATAAACCGTTGTGGAAGAATTTGCAGAGTTTTTTTTAATGCGATTTTCTGAATCTAGTTTTGAGGGAGAGTAAAAAAAAAAGTTTTTATTGGTCGATTCTAACGGTTCATTTTCGAAGATAATAAACCAAAATGAACACATAACCGGAATAGCTCATCAATCATTTATGAATCGAGGAAATGTGCGCCTGTAACGTCAAAGAAGACTCTCAGTTACGTAATACATACGCGGAGTCAAGCAGCCGTTCTACCGGTATGAGGGAAGGCAGCTTACCAAGCTCTCATCGAAAGAACTGGAGTGGATTTCTTAGTGGATTGGTATTCAGAATTGTTTTCGCCATGAAAACCCCGGATTTTCTTCATTTGGGCTGGTTGGGAACTGAGCGCATCTTCATTAGGTCTCGGGGGCCTCTCGGTGAAACTGAAGGGGGGTAGTGAATATAAAGACCTTCAAAGGCTCCGAGCGCTTACCACTCCAGTTCTAGAGCCGCAAGTGACACCATGAAGCCCGAGATCGCCCAGAAGACCGCCAACGGCTCCGAGATCAAATCCGACAATGGTGAGTCGAAACCAAGTCGTGTTGAGAGACGACGGGGGTGCTCGAAAAAAACAAAACAAAAGCGACATAAGTTATTGCGTCGGGCGGGGTTAATAGTTAATTGCGTCAGGACATATCTCACGTTGCAGGGGCGATCACCGTTGCAGGGGTCCGATTTCGATGAAAGAGGGTCAGGGTCCCAATTGAGTCCCCAATGTCCTGGACCTCGGATGGCCTAACCTTGCTCTTACCTCAAGATACCTGTCCCGCCAATTACTCGCTACCAGTCAGCCTTATCGCATAGATTGCTTACCAATTATTTCCTGGAGACCATACTAATACTCACCTATCTCCTACAAGAAGAGACGATTAATAGAACTTCCGGGAAAAAATTCTGGTTCATTTGATATTACATATGAAGAGCGCGCAATCAGACCCCCTCCAGTTCTTGAAATCCTTCCAATAGCAACGCAAATATAATTCAGCGTTTAATCTGAATCTTAAGTCAAAATTAGTTCTGCCAAAAAACAACACACACAGGCCCAGTTATCCATTTATTTTTACAGACTAAAGATGTTTTCGTTAAATTCATGTCTCATGTAGACAAAGAGCAGGGTAATTTTTGAGCGAAAAAATTTAAACAGTGTTGATATTTACTCTTGCCCAAAAATCACATTTCCAAAACTTTCAACCAAAAATCCTAATGACCATTTCATAGCTTGTGGACCATCTCAATACGTTACCTATATAACCAAACCAAAAACAGAAATCAATGATATCGAATAGATTCAATGAAGTGTACAATTTTCATTTAAATTGGTCGATATAAATGAAATTAAAATTGCGTGATTACAATCATTACCATAACGACTTTTTCGAGATAGGTACTTCATTGGAGTGCCGTACCTATTCACTGGGATCCAACAATCTAGTTTTCTTGATACCCCAAGAGATTTGGAGATGGGTACCTTGAAGGACAGGTAATCAGGACAGAGTAATGATCGTACCTGTTTAAAATTGAGCCGAATGATTATCAATCATCAGAGCCCTATCAATTATCCGTGTACCGTGTGATCGGTGACGCAACGAAATGGAACAAAAATGAAGCATAAAAATTCAAGGTTCCTTCAGATGCATAAACGAATTTCAATAACAAGGCGGTTGACTTAAGGTGGGATAAACCAGTTTTTTGACGCCTGAATTATTTGTTTTTAAATTCAGATTTTACAACTAATGTAGTAGAGAATCCTGTTTTGAAATCTTGAAAGAATCATTTGGCGCTCTGAAGCAAGTATGAATATCACTCGACCTGATAATGGCAAATAATTTGATATTCAACTCCTTCATAATCGTGGATAACACAATTAATTTCTCATTGATTTCACAATTGATTTCATATATCTAAATGTTTAAATTCCTATGTTATTACATAGGTACATTTCAAGAAAGTTGGATCACACAATAATGCGCAAGTTCAATGTTTTGTCCCAGATAGCCAAGATGAAAACGGTAAAACATTAATGTACTTACTCGATATTAACCCTATGAGGGCTTTAACGGTCAAAAATTGCAAATGAAAGGCTCACATATTGTTTTCCTGTAAACATTTGAGCTTCATATTCATAAGATTGAAATAAATAGGTCATTTTGTTGTTGATAGTTAATTTTGCGACTTGCACCTTGAAGTTCAGAGGGGTGATTCTCTAGACCTTACAGGCTTAGACATTGAGATATGAGCAAATATTGACATACATACATGAGGAAAATTCAGGGGTTAGAAATTCAGTTCTCCAGGGAGGAATATTTTAAATTTCAAAAATCAAGTAAAAGTCCTATAGAATCTTGCTTTGAATTGGTATGATGATACTCGTGGACGTGCTAATATGATTTCTTGTAGACCATAGATTGATGCACAAAGGTACCATTAACACTCTCTTGGTAGTAATGTCCACCCTATTTAGAAGGTAGAAACCCCAGCGAAGATCTACCTTAGATAACTTCATGAATGAAAATCAATAACCAATTTACTTTATACATTTATTCATCACGAACCAATGAATAAACCATTTTCATACGAATAAAACTGTCTATTTTTCGAATGAATTACTGGAATGGACCAATAACAAAATAGTAACTCCCTCAAAATTGGTGGGTTTACGTTTCAAGATACGCTGAATGAGATAATCGAATAAAAATAATCCGTCCGGTACTAAATTGGTTCTAAATTGATGATAAAGGGCCGTCATGTTACCTAAAGTTTAACCTTTGGACGTGTGTCAAGATGTGAACCAATGATCGCTCTTCTCAGATTTGTATTTGTCTACTTCAGATCAACAGAGCAATGTTGGAGAGCAAAGCAAATTCGGGTTTCTTTTAACTAAATTCTACGGATTCCTCACAATCGTCCCTAAATTCGTAGTATACGACCGCTATATTCTACATTTCAAAATCAAGTTACGGCATGTCCTGGACAACTCAACTTGACGTTGATCCTAGATGACTCTTTTCTGAATCAGAGTCAGTTATTGAATTCTAAGGATTTAGATTTTTCACCTCATCAAAACTCGGCAAAATTATTCCACTTCTAAAAAAACTATGTGGGTGTTTCGAAATTTGATAGTGGCCACTCGGTCTTCCAGTTTTTCGTGATGTTGATATCTTTAAATCAACAAATTTCAAGGTGAGATACGGGCCAATTTTTGTTTATAAATAATAACTCATCAACTCAGACAACTAAGGGGCAGAAGAGAAAAGAAGACAAAAACTCGGCAAATTCTTGACACAACGGTTTATCATCTTCTTTGTGCAGATAATCCTTCTGTATAGATCACTAAATGATAGATGAAACGTTTATAGGGATGGTGAATTAATTACAAATAATTTGTACCAATACAATTCTGGGGTTTTATTAATTAATCATTATAACTTATTAACTCAA
This sequence comes from Stenodema calcarata, assembly GCA_963920205.1. Classification (NCBI taxonomy): domain Eukaryota; kingdom Metazoa; phylum Arthropoda; class Insecta; order Hemiptera; family Miridae; genus Stenodema; species Stenodema calcarata. The sequence continues at coordinate 26,139,027 of OY986049.1, read as the reverse complement.
TAGCTCAACACTAATGTGCTATGTTAATCAGCCAGGCAAGTCTGAACATTGACCAGACAGGCTGCCGCATGATTCACCCTCATGTTGACGACTTTGGATCTGCTCCAACTTTGAGCCCTCTTTGTGTAAGAACGGATGGTCGTAAAAAGCACCGGACGGTAAATATGGAAAACTACAACGTTCAATTTGAATTTTTCGAGTTATGAATTTTTCAAAATTCGTTTTGATCTCTTTCCCATTGTCCTAGGGTTATCAACAATCATCGTAGGTGTAGTCTGAACCCGTAAACCGAATTTCATAATTTTAGCGATTTTATGAATCTGCGTATCTCGAAACGTAAACCATCAAATTTTAAGCGAGAGAGAGAGTGGGTGGGGGGGACTTTTTTTCCTTGGGTGATTCCAAGGGTTCATTATCGAAGATAATACTTAAAATCAAAAAACTAGGCGGATGAGTTCGAAGAACAACAATTTCGGATCATGAAAAAGGTTCAAATTTGAACAGTTTTGAAGAGTGACGCTGCTAACGTTCAACTTTTGTTTGTTTTTATTTTGGCCATGAGATCCTGTGAATGTTTTAGAGAAGTTACCCAGCAATATTGATAAACCAAAACAAAAACGGAGAAGGAAGGATTAATTACGGGAAGGATTAAATGTCGCCTAAATTACTACTGGTTAAATTATGGTTTTGATAGCTGGATTGATCGAAGATATTAACCTATTTCCTTCCAGAACCAGCCGTTCAACTATATTTGCATCTAAACCTCGCCGTGTCGGAACTCGGCTCGAAATTTAAATTTTTGTTCATTTTTTATTTATTTTTTAAGTTCTATATTTTAATTTCCATTTATGTATGGTCTTCCTCAAAAAAAGGAAGGTTGTTAAGGAATCTCGTCAGGGGAAGGGGTATCCCGCTTTCGTCCACAACCTCTCATCCCTTGGTTACGTAACCGGTGGCGTTACGTAATCTTTTCGTCCTTAAAGAATCTGTTAGCGAAGATCGAATTTCGCTATGCGTACGGACACCGTATCATGTAAAGTGTGGTAAACCTAGACAAAACTTTGAAACAATGATACTCTACTCATTCACGACTTATCACGCGTATCTCGCCAAGGGCTGCATTTATAACGGTTCCTGACGCTCCCACGAGGGAACTTCCAATCGACGCTCCTTCATCTTGTTTCGCTCCGATTGACGTAGCAAATCGTCATACTAACGAATCATAAAGTGTTACTACTTCTACAATCCCACTTATATTTTATGGCAGCTGTTCTTCATAGCTCAATTAAACGGATCACAAATAGTACCAACTTACTTGATAAGTTTAGGAGGAAAAACAATATGACTCGTGTTGTTTTTCCTGCAAAATCTACCATTATCACAATTTGACGAGCCATTGGTGAATTTGCAAGCAATTTATCGCAATCCTTTAATTATTAACCTCACCAGTTCAGCAACTTCTTGCCTGATACCTGTCCAAGATTGAGCCTCAGACAAAAACATTTCCAGTCCAAGGGCGTGAAATATAGCGGAGAGAGTACCCATAAACTTTATTGAATAAGAGTGACCAATAACCCGGTAACTTGGATGCTATTTGAGCTTGAACAGCCAACACGTTTGGTGCGCCAACCTTGTGGGAATCGATCGGGTGGCTGTGCGCCGATTCCTTTATCTCAAAGATCAGGACCAACCTCACGCGTCCAGTCTGATGGAAGTGCACTCGATCACCCAACAGGCGACTGTTTTTGATATCTGCCAATGACGTTCCGCAGTTTATCCCGTTGAACATTTGTCAGCATAAAGCTGATTTTCATTAAATGGATCAACGCTACTTAGAGCCAACCTGGTTGTTTACTGATGCGGTGCATGAGTTTCCATCCTGCCTTCCATGTTTATGAATAGGTACTTGTAATTCCGTTGCTGCCTACACGTCGGTCCACTACAAAATTACTGTTGTAGTTCTTTGGGTGGGAAGTTGGGAAAATTTAATTCGTTTTGTCAAGTAGGAATAAGTGCAATTACCAATGGCTGGAATTCAAAATGGTTATTTATGTTTAGGATTTGTCTTCATTTCTCTCAAGCACTATGTCACAGTGGATACTAAGGATTTCGTGTCGTTCGATTTAGACTTATATTGACTACAACAAACCATTGGTTCGATATGATTAACGTTGGATGAATTTGAGAGTCGATTTACTACCAATCTCCACTGTTCTAATGGGTTCAGTACGTTAATTTGGGTTATCTACCTATCGCTCATTGGCTGCAGTAGTGTCATATCTCCAAATTTGATGCTTCGGGGTAATCGAACAAAAACCATTCCAACTTTGAAATATTCCGCTACGAATTTCACGGAGCGAGTTTTCAATGCTCCAATTTCTGGGCTTTAAAAACTGGCTTCATGAAATTCGTAGCAGAATATTTCAAACTTAAAATGTTTTTTTTTTAAATTACCCCGAAGCATCAAATTTGGAACAATGATACTCTTGCACCCAAGGAACGATATCTACAGATATATCTGTATACGTTTCAAAACGAGAAATCCATTATTTATGTAATTCTTGCGCGGGGGGGGGGGGGGGGGTTAACAAAAACCTACCTGCTGAAGAATCGTTGAGATTCGTCAAAGCTCATAGACACATGTATTCAATATGACCATTTAATTATATTGTTTAGGTATAACCATACATAATATGAATGGTAATACCTAAACAATGTAATTAAATGGTTATATTGAATGTTATATGATTCTGAATATATTGAATATTATATTGACTACTGAAATAATATTGAAATAATATTTAAATAATATTGAATACTGAAAATCATTCAATATTAAATACTGAATAATATTGAAATAATATTGAATATTATATGAATATTATGATATATTTTTCGTTGTCCGAAACTTGGTTCATGATTCTGGATTTTGATTTTAAAATTCATCGGAAGGGTTTCAAAAACATAGTTCTGTTCACAGATAAGTCACGTTGGTCTTGAGTACGTTATTGGCAAATGATTATGAACGGCATATCACGGTTATGTAACTGCCTAAACCTTGAATTGTTATGCCTACTATTTATGTTTCATTGTAAATAACCTTCGTATCGTCCGTCCAAGGTCGTCTAAAAAAATGAACAATATAAACATTCCAAGCCCAATAGAACCAAGAATAGTTCGAGCTCGAGAGCTTGGTGTGATGGCACGCGTTCGATTCCAAACAGGTTTTCTTGAAGGTAGCGACGGATTCGTAAACCCCTCCGTCTGCGTTAGGTATGTAGTTTAATAACCTCTTGAGGGTCAGGGTTCCGGACGGTTCTTATATAACTTCGTTGTCGCAGAAAACCCCATTCAACATCTTGAGGCAACTTACGATTGGAATTTAGTGAATTTATCTGGCTAACTACACTTATTGCGCTTATCTGGTTGTAATTAGGTTAAAATTATAATTAAATACATTCAGATTAAATACCCTCATCTTCAACACATGTGAAACCAATGAGTTTATGGGTTCGGTAATTGGAGGTTGTTTCCTGTACACCATTGAAGTGCCTTTAGTTCTCTTTGCAAATCTTCCTTATATTTGTTTCTGATAGGACCGTTCTCTGAAAGACAGTTATGTCTCTCGTCGGTAGTCTTGTACTTTCATGATCACAGCACCAAGCTCGACTATTGCAGGCATCGGTCCACATAGACACACGTACCAGTTCAATCCATGTACAAAGCAATAACGACTGCACTCACGACAAAACCTTCCCCTTCGTGAGCGTATTTGACCAATGCGTCTGTCTCCATGCACCATAGCCACCTGGAAACACGAGTGGTTTCAATCCATGAAGTAATGAGAAAACTGAAACCACATATGTCTAGAAAGCGTGGATCTATACAATAGCTGCTGATCCTCCAGCCTTCGTCGCTTCGTCGTGCAACAATCATCATGCACAATATTCCTTACCGTATAACTGCTTTATGGCCGTTCCAATTCTTCTGTTGGTACCTCACAACGGTCAGCAGCTTCCTTCGGTCGTGCCCCATTTGAAACACTTTCCTCTGTAGATACTGAGCGAGCAAGCTGCTGCGCTTCGTGACTCCTTTGACGCTGTACGGGAAATTTCTAGGAAAAAATCTTGGAACGGCCTTTACCATGATCTTGTACACGTTTTCTGACTCAAAAACTTTGACTGGCCAAGGCAGGTATTTAGGCTCGGGCTGCTTAGCTGGAAGAAGATATCACTTCGTTGTAACAAATATTATTATAGAACACCTGTTCTTAAGATACATTTTTGTAAGTATACTTGTGAATAATCCTTACGAATAATTTTGTTGGGCTTTATTAAGGGGACTGGTATCTTGGTGAGCTCCTCGTCGGATTCGTGAATGGAATACGACCTTTTTACTTCTTTATCGGGAGTTTTATCTCTTGACGAAGCTGCTGTGTCTATGGCAACCCTTGACGTAATGGGCGCTTCTGACAGATCGACCTACGGATCATGTTTATTATCATCTCAATAGCAATAATGCATACTAAATCTCACCTCGTCCGTAATGACAAAGTATGGGGATATTTGGCGTTGATCAGTTGAAAAAGGTACACATTCCACAAAAATGACAAAATGAGTTGAGATAGCCATTTTGAGCTTTAGACTAGCATTGTGTTTATAATAAGCACGCATTAGATAATATCTAAGATCTGATATTTAATATCTATGATAATATCTAATGCGTGCTTATTATAAACACAATGCTAGTTAAAAGCACAAAATGGCTATCTCAACTCATTTTGTCATTTTTATGGACTGACCAATTCATTTGTTCTGAACAAGATAGCAGGTTACGTTACGACCATTTAGCACTTTGAAATTTAATCAATAAAACCTGTGCCTTCAGTGGTTTTGACTCTTTGGCGCTAGTATGATTCGATTTTAGATCCTTGGCTAGTAAATGCCTCGTTCACGCCTTTTTAAAATGTGATCTGTGGGATTTGATTTTAACACAACAACGATGTGTCGACGGCCTTCCAGTAGACCGATCTATAAGAAAAAGAAGAATAAGTGGTGTTCGGTTCCGTAAGAACCCTGTGAGGACTCAGCGGTTGCGGACGAGATGGCATGTGGGTGGATTCCTTCGGTGGTTTGTGATGATACTGGTCACTACGTACTGCATCATCCCTCAAACCAAACCGTTCGATAAAAACTAACCCCAACCATCTTTTAGAGCCAACCAGGGTTTAGGTCTAGGGTTTAGGTTTAGGGTTTACCTGTTTGGAAAAGACTTGAATGGCATCTGATGAAAACAATGGCAAATCCAGGGTTTGATCGTCTTCATCATCTTCCTCATAGAAATCAGTCGACTGCTCGTATTCGGAGAATCCAGCCTCACCTTCCTCACTGACGAGCTCGCTCATTTCCGATCTCTCTCCATATTCTTCTCTTGCTGACATAAAGTATATTGTTCACCATTTATATTTTGGAAAACGACTTTGCTCTTTAAGAATTGGGGCCTCGTGAGCTACCTGAGTGGCTCTTTCCGTATTAATAAAATACCAGTTACTCGATTGTTATGGTTATTTTTGGTTTAGTAGCGCATTATGAAAATAGTTAATTGCTCACATTTAATAGCTCCAATTTACTAAACCACGTAATCCACCCTTACCGTACCTTCAAATTTTGGAGTAGCAACACCTTCTGTTGGGAAGGGCGATTCTGGTGACGATTCTCCTGGCATCACTTCCTCTCCATCCGTCGTCGCTTCTGTGGCATCTTCATTTTCGATCTCCGATTCCTCTGTATCAATGAACCAATATAATACAAAATTCTAATATTTCCGTTTGGGGCTTAATATGGACAATTTGCTGAGAGTTAACAAGAAAAACGTATCTCCTCCGTATTTCCTTTAATTGAAAACTTTTTAATTATTATGTTTGTGGTTCTTGAAGAGGCTTCTTTGAATTTTTTAAGATTTCTCATATTAATTAGATTGTTAAAAGACATTTTAGGTACCTACCTGCTGGTTTGCAACGGTACTAGTAGAGAATTGCTTATCGAAAAGATTTTGTTGAAATTTATTCCTCTCTTGTACTTAAGATCTCATCGCTACTACTTAGATGTTTGTAGCGATACTGGTTTTCAAAACATTTGATGTTCTTCCGTGAAAAACGACCCTTCGAATGGGTCCTGAAACTTGAAATGTTGATGATCTCTTAATGGATCCCTCAGAATAAACTGCGGAGATTTTGACACCACAGCCAAATCATACAACATTCATCAAGTAGGGCTAGTGACGGCAACGTCAAAAAGGGGGGGTTGTACTTCATTGCTGAGTCTATTTTGCACGTTATAACTTAGTGTTGGTGTTGATCTTACATCTTGTACCAGTAAACAAATACGTTTATAGGTAGGAACCTGTCAATAATTTACGGTATCTCGGTGTAATCCAGTAATCCTCAGCTATGTATGCTTTTCAAAGTATGAGACGTAATACCGATATCAGACGTCTGTACGTCACCCTCTGTGACTGAAGATTCTTCTTCATCTGCCTCTCCTTGTCCTGTTGAAGGCCGCACCTCATTCGTGGCTGATTCCGACATTTCTGTTTCGCTCATACTCGAAGAATACTATCCGACAATATTACGACTAATAACCATAATCATGAAAACTGAATCGTCATGATATGGGTTTAATTCGAGTTGTATTGTTTCTGGGCATCCCTTTATCACGAGTGAAGAAGCTTTCGTAGCTACACACTAGCATATTCTAGAGTCATCTCGGCGTATGATGTATGTGAGAAAAAATTATTGATTTCAAAACATTGAACCAAAAAAAGTGGGAAAACTGTTGGCAAACTTTCCTGAAAATAGAACAGAGCTATTTTATACGTCTTAGCACAAATCGCAGCCCTTGGAGTACTTCTCTCGTACGATATAATTAGGGATATTGAATATAATTTGTAACTATATGAAGAGAACCACATGTGAAAGTATCCTGATCCTCGAGATTCTTAGGGGGAAAGGTTAAAAATTGACGTTATTTTGCCTGATTTCGTCAAGTTTTGTCTCAATCATTGAATTCAGAACTTCACAGAAGCTTAATTTTGTACGAACACAAGCCGAGTCCTAGAATCGATTGTTTCCATCTCTTCACCAATACATTCACATACCTACATGTCACACATTTCTATGAAACGTGGATTTAGACGTGAGAGTTCCTCTCAAGAGGGGCAAATGCACTCCCGAGACAAGACGAGACTCTCGCAAGACACTTAGTGTAATGTCCGCCGAAAGGAGCGATGTTGCATCGTCCACAATAGTGTAAACAGTTTCCCCCTTCTCTCCGCGAGTCCGATCGAAAATTCTAATCAGTGTTGTCTTTCTGCGTGTAGTTTGAGAGTAAATGGCCAAACCCATTATTAAAAAGTGGACCCATGAGGAGGTCTGTCAACTGATTCAGGCCTATGAATCCAAACCAACCCTTTGGGAAATCTAACACCATGATTATAGGGAAAGTACGACGAAAAATGTTGTGATGGAGAAGATTGAAGGCTTCAGTTGTCTGTTTCCGAAATTTGTATAGTATCAAGTTGGGGAAATCAAGTCTGACATTGGTCAAAAATGAAATTTCAGAAAGTTTTAGTCGAAATAGTGTTACTTCTTCGAAAATTCGTTCATATAGTCATGCTGTTTTAAAAATAACCGGTCCCACTAATTCCACTAGCATTTAAACTTCACCACTTGAAAAAAATCTCCTAAAATTCCTAAATTGCAAGGTGCACTAAATTATGGTACGCGCCTAAATTATTTCTCCTTTCTATCCATTCCTTGACCCACATTCAGTTTTTCTTTTCGATAAGCCCAAAATTAATAACACTACTGCAACTACTCTTTTTCGGGTTGACGACATGCTGTCTAGTTGAAGACCAGCTGAAATCACTCTCTAGACTGACCTCGTACTCGTATGGTGTAAACAGCCTTTTCAATTCATAAATTCAATTCTTAAAATTCTTTTGTTTTATCCTTTGGTAGTTTAGTGTATGGTAAATACATGAAAAAAAGAGGTTTAGTACTCAAACTAGTTGTCTCCAGTTTCTTTACCTACTAAACTGAAAAGAAGTGAAATTAGGTTTCGCACAGTTCTTGATAGTAAATTCATTTGAATAGTGCGGTAGACGATATTTATTTGAACTCATTATTTACCTTGTTCCTACAATATAGGAACTTTCAAGCTCCTTTATGGAACTTTTTATGGAAATTATAGTACTTGGTTTTGAAACTACTGAATCAACCTGGAAGAGGTGAATAATATTAGTGTTTCTGCCAGTTGCTTGTTCCCCGGTCGCGGTACATCTTGTGGGTTCTAAGGTTGAAAGGGATCATGAAGGGCGCGAGGATCGCCCGCTTATCCAGCAAGAACCGCAAGAAATTATCCTGGGGAGGGTGGAATCCTGGAAGAGAGGGAGAGCCAGCAGGAGGCGGACCTGGAAGGGTGGATGGAAAGTGGAAGGGAGATACATAAAGGAAGGGGAGGACGGCCAGCGGCTTCCACACCTCAGTAGAACAGCAGGATGAACGGCACAAAGGCTGAAGTTGTACAAGTGAGCCAAGTTGGCGATCAAGTAAGCCGCGTCAGGACCATATCTTGGCAGGAGGAGAACGAGGTGGACCCTGCTCACCCCAAGACCCCGCGCACCTCTTGCACTCCAGGTATCCCTTCAACTGGTATAATATTATGCCCTTCATAGACATAATGATTTCACTTATTGAGTCCTTCTCCTCCGGAGACTTCACTCAGTAGTGAGAATAACAATATAAGGGGACCCTTCGAGATACCAGTAAAAGCCCTTTCCGTGGTATTTTATCTAAACTACCAAAACTTTATGGACAGGCTGTGCATTTATCTGTGACCTTTCGTAACATTTTCCAGTCTTTAATATATGAACTTGAATATAATCACATGAAAGGAGCGATTTCGCTCGTTTTCGTTTAATTTGCATTCCAATTGTAACAGTGCATCACTGACTGTGATACTCAACGACCAGTTACTTACGAAAGGTAAATGTTAGCACTCAAGTATAATTACACTTAGATTGGTATATTTCCCAATAATATCCTAGTAATACCCTGTATACTACCAAATAAAGAAACCGCTCGTTAAAAATGATTATTAGCTTTATCATGATTATCACTTTGGGTGGAACAAAGATTTCGTGCGATAAAAGCAACGGGGGAGTAGAGTTCGAATGAGAAGACAATTATTTTCTTGTTGGTTTTTTTACGAGTAGACAGGGTGGACAGGGGACAGGGTGGAATTGATAAAATACACAGCGGTTTTCGATAGCTGTTCTAAATTGAGGCGTTCACAGCCAGAGTGGACCATCCCACAAAATTTCCGAAAATGAGTTTTCTCTGGCATTGGGATCCTATTAGCCCTATCTATCGAATTCTCATGGAATTTGTGTCGATTCCAATAGTCGCCAAGAGATAGCGGCACTCTTCACATGGTCCTGTTGCTAATCAGCCATCAATTTTGAAAGCCAGAATGGACCATGTTGCATAGTCCACTCTGGCATGGTAAACTCATCAAAACGCGCGAGCATTGCCTTGGAGTTGGTCCGCCTGAAATAAAAAATCCCTACCTACCTACACACAAGTGAATAACAGCAATAACGACGACATGGTTCTCCTTCTCCTGTCCAGTAGAAGATATTCCTCTTCCCTTTGCCTCCAGATGCTGTGCCTGCTGATTATTCTTTTACCTTACCGAGTAGATACCAAGACCAACTATTTCTTCTCCGTCTCAGTACCAATTATTTTTTCATCGTCTCTGTTTCCGACCGTTTTCAATTAGTTTTTTAATGTGAAGGGTATGGCGCTTTGAAGATACATTGGTATGGTAAGTACGAGTACATAACTACTTATCTGCGATACATTTTCCAAGCACATTCAGATCAATAGCTTAGTTTACGATTTTACGTCCCATGACTTTTCGATTTTAATTGGATGCTGGCTCGGAATACCAACCATCTAGTTCCGAATCGAGCTTCGATGATGAAGTGAGTGTAGTCTGTCCAGAAGATCAGGTAGCCCATTCTTCAAACCTTGAATGTCAACCAGTAGCAGGCGTTTTGTCGAACGATGTGCCGAAATTAAGGAAGAGGCTGCGCAACGAGAGTGGATGGAAAAAGAAGATTAGGCAAAATCAGAGGGCTAAAGGAATGGCATACGTCAGCACTTCAGGCAATGAGGTACCCGAAAAACGTTTTAGACCGACTCCGACCTGCTGCAAAGGGCAATGCTACATCAAATATCCGAAAGAAATGCAGCCAAATATGTTCAAAAAATTTTACGAGTTGGCCAATTTTGACAAGCAAACCGCTTTCATTTTTTCCCAAGTAAGAGAGCAACCTGTTTCCCGCCACTATCAGCCTTCTGTGGAAGATCGTAATAGAAAACAGAAAAACATGACCAGGCACTACTTCTTACCATTAGTTGAAGGCGGCGAAGTGCAAGTGTGCAAAATGTTTTTTAAAGGGGTATTAGCAATATCTGACGGAAGTATCGACAGAGTAATGAAGAAAAAAAGTGGGACGACACCACCAACGGACCAAAGAGGAAAACATACCCCTAAAAATGAAACACCTGATGATAAAGTTGCTTAAGCTTGTAATTTCATTAAAAAGTTCCCAACCTATGAATCACACTATTCTAGGAACAAAAGTTCGATGCTTTATCTATCTCCTGATCACAACATTAGTTTGATTTATAAAGAATATTTAAATTCCCATTTGGACAATTTCGTGTCAGAGAAAGTAATCTCCACTTTCACGCTCCTATTAATGATTCCTGCAAAACCTGTGACACTATTCACATGCAAATCACATTTAAATAAAATGTTGATAAATGATTTTGCAACAATGTTTTGGCTGTCAACACTGGACTATCTTTGGCAATAAACGGGGGTGAATCCGAAATGCAAGAAAGGCAGAGTGGACCATCCCACAAAAAATCTCTGGATGCAGGCAATAAAGGGTCGAAAGGGCTCTGTGGGTAATAAGTAACTCATTCTTGATTTAATGCATCAGTATTTTCTTCAAAATACCTTTAAACCCCCCAGGTATATGCATATGAAAAAATGATCAAATTTCAAACGCAATTTTCTCGGTTTTTCAGCTGAGTCAGATGGTCCACTCTGGCTGTGAACGCCTCAATTATGAGAATGATAATTATGAATGAAATGATTTTACTGAAGTATAAATCTTTGTACAAAACCAGTTTCTTGCAGAGAAGATATTTATAACGCTTTTTTGCCCGTAATAGGAGGACCGAACCTTGAAAATGTTGAAGGAATCCATAGTATTCAGTTGTATTCCCTTGGAAAAATATTTCATTTCTAGTGGAAGACCACTGTAACATGCAGAGAGATACGATCATACCTTTAGAGCTGCGGTTGGTAACGTGACATGATATTAATAGTCGGCATTGACTGGGCGGAGACACTCCTATCCGCGGGCGATATGTCATTCACTTACCTACTTTCTCCCATTAGAGTTAACTCAAGAAATGTGTTATAAGTTGGAAATGTGTTATAGCCTGTCTACGTAATGCATGTATAGCAGGCATAAGTTGGTTTTGAAACACGAAAAAAAATTAAAGTTCCTAAACTGGCCCCGTACAAATATTTCTATTGCGGGAAAATATCCCCGTCACAGAATTACATTCTATTAGAGCGCTCAACAGTAGGAGTTCACCGGTGTTCGGAATATAAAAGTTTACTGTTTTTAATATTTTTATTTATTTTTCTCTTCACAAGAAGAGCGCTGATAGTCATTAATGAACGATAATGATAAATTTAATGACTTTATCAACCAAACAATGACATATCGCAATTTTTGGTCAATGCAGTCAATTTCCGAATTCGCCATACTTGCTCTATATTACCTTGTCAAATTCGCTATTCACTATGTACGCGCCAGGGATCCCATGGAACCTCACCTCCCAACGATGTGCCTATTCCATCCATCTTCGTGTGCATAACTTATGTAGGAGATACTGGGTTATTTTACTGGAGATTCATGACAAACATCATTACCTTTCTAATTCCTATAACAACTGACACCTATATTATTAAAATAAAAAGTGAAAAAATATACGTTTAATATCAAACGTTTATAAAGCCCACTCCGTTTCTTTAACGCCTCAATCTATTCGTCGCATGAACACATAAATAGAGAGTTCCAGGTTGCCACGATGGATTACTAAAAAAAAAAAACAATCGATGAACTGCTTGGTTGGTCTCACATTTCAACAAGTTAAATACTCAAGTGTAGTGGAATTAATATTTTAAGGAGTTTGGGTCTGTGTATTCCAATTAAAACTTGTGGAGGTTTCCCTATGAATGTCCCGATAATCGTCGACTTTCACGATCACTACTTAATACAATAATTAATACATTAATACAATAATACGAAATTATTTCGTATTAATATTTGATATTATTAGATTCATTGTTACTGTGGGCCAGAGCTGAGAGTGTTACGTAACTCCTCGTCTGCTAGATACTTCGTTGGCACGGGAGGTCTGGAACCTGTTTCAAATCCCTTAAGGGACCACTCATCCAAGGACTTGTTCTACTCCCCTACCTCATCTCAATTTTCATCGACCCCGCTTGTTCCACTCATCGGGATCATTAACGTTTCATGTTTTTATTACACCACGCAACCAGTAAAAAAAAGTCCGCCAGACCGGCCATAGGCTTTCCCGAGTAATAAAATCTGCATATCAGCTCAATTGAGTTTTCGGAACTGAAACGAATTTGAAGCGCTACCAATGACAGCACACCAATTCCCTACGGTTTATTGATTCAGTTGCAAATCCTGTTTAAAGGTTTAACGACATTCCATCACCATTGCCATTCTAGATCTGCTCTGCAGCAACAGAAAGTTTTTATCACGCTACGAAAATTTGGTTAAATGTCAACGTCATGAGGTTTGTAAATTTCATAGGAGAATTACAATGAAAACAGATTCACTCATGAGCATATATTGAATTAGGTGGACCAATAGTTCATAAGATTCCGGAGTTTTTGAGGTGCCGTGTTGGCACCTGTACAGAGGGTTCCAATGCTCCGATTGTATATGAGGATATTTAGGCCCAACCCCCTGAAAATATCATCTAAATTCAGTATCCATGTTTCCCGTAGCTTGATGTTAATATTGTCACAATTCGGAAGGATCGCAACTCATTTTCTAGGGCGGCTGTCGCAATGATAACCCATAGACTGAGGAAAAGTCAAGAAAATACAGGTTGTCGAAACGCCTTTGGAGAATCTCCAAGGCCACCTTCTCGCGTCTATTCGAACTCAAAAGCCGGCCGGCTTAGGCCCGTACCTCGTTAGTCTTGACTTACTTATATGAAACGATGGTCGTTGGGCGACGAAGTGGAAGTTGGGGGGGGGGGGGGTGTCAACAATTAGGAGAGGCCTCGTTGATCGACAACCGGTTCATTAAGACGAGCACCGCCATAACAATCTGATGGGAATCTTCAGAAAAAGACGACTGTATTTGCGTCATGGAAGTTTGTCGAAACGAAAGAACCAGTTCCCAGACGGGTTGGACCGGCTTTGAAGAAAAACGAAACTGGTATGGACGGTCATAATTCTTTTTCGAATTCGTTAATTTTTAGCAAAGGCATAGTATCATCTCCGGTAGCTCTAACAACCCCTGAGATAGCTTATATCTGACGATTGTTACAAGAGATCATTCGAAATTATAGACTTTAAAAATACAACTCAAACTTAAACAATCTTCAATTGAAAATGATACCACTAAAAACAAACCACTAAACAAGCGCGCTCACCCCAGAGTTAGTTTCCAACATAAATTTCTGCCTTAATTTAATTAATAAGTTACAGTCTTCCCTTGCAATACCCAAACTGTGCAGTGATCAGTCCACAATTGCTGAAAAAGAATGAGGAAAAAGATTAAAAATATTAAACTCAGTCGTTTCTCATATGCGCACGTAACATAAAATCACTTCTTCAAATAAAATAAAATAGTGCTAAAATTGTGGCTCTGACATTCTTCAGATGCAGGAGTAGATCTGGGTGTGGATGAACTTACTTAAACAAAACTCACGAATTATTTGTTTCCTTAACAGGTCAAAGCATATTGTGGGTCACCTAGTGTAATCTATTTTCAAGACGTTTAATTGAAATATCAAAGCTCTATTCAATACGAGGGCAGAGAAGGAGAACCTAACCGCCTCTAGGGTGGGAGTGTCCACTAAAGTCTTCGTCAACGCGGTATACCTATAGGACGATGTTCTCGTGCAGAAGCAGTTCGTATGGATTTGTATGTTGCAATTATTACCTACATATTTTAAACCTATGTAATAGTTTATTTGCCCTCTGTGACTGGGGGCCATCAGGTGTTATTAAGGCTGACTTTATTCAGTCCGAAGTTGCAACATTCAGAGGCCTGCTCATAGCCAAGGACGAACCTTGGCGCAGGCGACATTCCTTGCGGGCTATAATTTTCATGTTATAGATCCTTAAGTTTTTCTACACGTCTCATATTGAAGAAATAGCAAGCTCGCTAATACAAACTTACGACTATCTTCAGAGTACATGAAAAAGGTTAGTGTAGTATACAAAAAGGTGGAGTACAATGTTGGTGTTATGTTAATGTGACTGTTTGTCATTGGTCACGCGTGCCAAGTTTCATTGCACTTGGCCATGGTATCAGATATGCATAATATACGATAGAAAACCATTATATCCAAGTAGTAATTGGGTACCGGTTCCGTGCTCGGTCTATGAAGAAACGGTTATTCTTTACCTACATAGGAGCTCTCCAAACTCGATTCCCCCTCTTTCCACAGGGCTTTTATCAACTTTCTTCGGCCTTCTATATATTTCTAAATAAAATTGCTGATTCAGAAGAACAGGTTTTTCTGAAACCACACTTAGAGGAAAATGCCCCAGCAGTATTGGTGGAATAGACAGAATCCACTTCGCAAGCTTGTTCATTGTGATTATTGAAGATTATTGAAGCTCGTTTATTGTGATTGGTGTAGTATTATGTAGGTATCTACCGTTTTTACACTTGGGTTTTCTCTAACTTTTTCTCCTAAGCTCGTTTCACCAAAATCTGCATATACCAGGCAAAACTGCTTAAAAAGTTTCAATTTAATATTGTTTTCCCCCATACTCCACCATATCTTCCCTCGAGGCAACATTTGAAGTATTATTTTAATTCTGAGAGGTAAATTTGAGAAAATTAATGTTTGATTTTGTACATTAATGAAAACAGTTATTATTAGGTACCTTCGACGCTTTCAAGTTCAGACCGTACTCTACAAACACTAAGTGTCTTGTTCTTGCCTCCTTTCATTGCTTCAACTTTGTACAAGTCTGGGTCGCCTTTATCTGAAAACTCATGGATCATTAACCCTGTTGTTTCTTATCTTCAAGCCCTTTTCACGAAGTAGTTTCAAGTGGGCTTCAAATATTCATTGTAAAACGATGAGAAATCACGGTATGCTTCCTCGTATAATTGAAATAAAATAACTAGGTCCAGATAACGACACACACCCTGAAATTATACCTCTTTTACTCTTCTGGAGAAGTTTTAAATTTTAGAAGTTGATGAAATCAGTAAAACACACAACCTAGTGTTTTCGGGCCACCGATTTTTTACCGCTGCACCAATTGTTCCGAATTGCTGTCGGTTGTTCTGAGTACAATGCCGTTGAAAATTAATGAACGAAAATGGTTTGGGTTACTTTAGATGAACAGCATCGTGGCCGTTTCCGGCTCAAAAATGTGATGATTACTACGGGAGAGCTGAAGAATTATGATTTGTTGTTAATTCATAACCTCTCTGAAGCCGAAAAGAATAAGAGTCCCTAATGCATCTTGTTATTAGGAACTTTACACTACAAGGTTCCACTCGGGGTTCCCCGAGTTGCTGATGAAAGGTTTAACAATTTCGTATGCGAGGAAGCCCCAAAACGATTCATATGGGGCCCTTGGCCAGTGTGGTGGGACAAGGAGTTTTCTCGTCAAACTTCAAGTCCCTTGGGACGTCAGTCGACGCCTCGTTTACTTCCAAAACTAAGTTAGACGGAGGGTCGTGAAGCCCTTTTGAGCTCGCATCAACTCAATTTCCGATGATTGAGAGCTTCTCCATAGCTATCATCACAGCCCTCGATTGTGCATCTCTCGCCGTCTAGTACATCCTTTCAACGTTCCTTCAGCAGCTCAATCAGATTTGTCCTCATTCCTAAGGAAACTATGATATACTTATTCGACGCCAAATTGCATTTACATTTTGACTCGTTATTCCATATTAGTAGATACCGAATCATTGAGTGCCCATAAAATTATGAAGGTACGATTCAGATAAATATATGTATTAATTTATTTAATAAAAACCAGAAGTTTAGGATTGCACCTGGATAAAACAGAACAATATTTTGATGAAGTGTTTACCCAGATTTTGTATTGTATTTCACATTATGCTCAAAGTAGATAATTTCCTGTTGTTGTATGTAATCCTTGAGGATGGAAAATATTCGTAGATTTACCGAAACGTTCGCATAACATAATCGAGTATCCCATAACGCCCTTCAATCCCAATCTACCCTAATAGTTTTTAAAAAACTGTCCTTGCTTAAGAATCTGCCCCCCCCCCCCCTCTCAACCACATGAAAATCCTGAATCCGTCCATGTGTCACTTGGGACACCGTAATTATTACAACGTGAAGTTTGCTTGAACAAAAAGTGAATAGTTATTCAATAGTTACTTATAGTCAATGAATTGAATAGTCATTAGTAAGGAGGTTCAACGTACTGCAATCTATTCCCAATGTCGAATTTTCAGATGGCATTTTCACGAATATCCTATCCTATTCGTAAAGTATCAATGGACTCATAAAGGTTGTAGAGGAACAAAAAGATGACAATTGCTCTGGTAGAAAGAGAATAGCGATTGAACAGGGCGTAAAAGACGTGAGTCAAGTACCTACTCCGCTAAATCGCGAAGATGAAGCAGAAAGATTTGAGGACGGTCTCTGAGGGGCGGTGGTGGTGGGTTGGGTCCGGGACGAGTTCGAGGGGGTTCTCATTTCCTGCCATTAGAATCGCGTCAGAACCAATGCGTTTCCTCCGGCCCTTTCGTCTATTCTGCACCCCTTTTATCGTCATTAACTGCTCCAACCGAACATCTTTTTTTCTCTTTCTCTCTCTTTGTACAAAAAGCTCCCGAGGATGATGAGAAAAGTGGGTTTCCATCCTCGGTTCCCACTTTTCGAAGAGAGGCAGCTCAATACGATGTTTTATTCGCATTAATTGAAAAGAGATTGCAACGGTTCTCGATTTATCTACTCACTCGAAAAAGCATCACTGCGAGGGTTCCACTTCCTACTTACGTTATTAGCAACGACTGGCTATAATAAATCACGCTATGTTATCACGCTCTTCTCAGAACAACATATTTGCTGATAACGTTAGCTGCTAAAATTGTGATGTGTCTTGTGATGCAGAACGTTATTATTTCTGAGAGTTAGTTTTCTTGAATTCCATAGACTTGTTCTTTGTTCTTCATGTTCCATTTAGGTTTAATATCTTCGATAATGAACCTTAGTAATCACCCAAGAACCCCCCCCCCCCCCTCAAAAATTTGAGGGTTTACGTTTCAAGATACGTAGATTCCAAAAATCGAATTGAATAAATCCGTCCATCCCCCGTCCGTCGCATTTTTCCCAGGGTTGTACTAAAATTATGAAATTTGGTGTACTGGTTCGGACCACACCCACGGTGATCCTTGAAACTTTTCATAACCCCTGGGTTCAAAACGAATTTTGACATTTTTGTTCAAATTTGAACAATGTTTTTTTTTTTTTTTCAACTTCCAGTGAGCTTGAGACTTGAAATTTTAAATATTGGTCAGAAGTGGATAAAAATGCAACATCCACTCTGTTTGTTCCTGTAAAATTGATTAAAAAATTCCTATTTGTTGAAACAAATTAAATTTGGATGATGAGCTAGTCTTGAAATTTTAAAAATGGGTCAAAGATGGATGAAAATGCAATATTCACTAGGTTTCATGTCAGTTCATAATTAATATATCATTTAGTTATCTCGACAGATCTGTACAAAGAAGATAATAAACCGTTGTGTCAAGAATTTGCAGAAAATTTGACTCTTTGACATGATTGCTATCTTGCCTTAGTTTGTAACTTCCATATTTATTCACAAACTCATCAAACGCCTGAGGCACACTGAGAAAAACATCACTTATTGCAGCCTTCGTTCCGCTTCTCTTCGACGGTTCTTCGTTAAAAATTCATCAATACGTAATTATTTTTTCACGTACCTCCTTGAACAATCCGACTGGTAATCCCAAGTTGATGACGCGTTTAGATCTCGTATTTTTCTCAGGAGATTGAGAATCGCTAGTTACAGTTTGCAGTGATTCACGAGACGAACGTCAGCGCGTAGCTTAATCGTCTTTCAATAGCAACTCATCAATGGTAGATGACGACACAGCATGTTTCGAACCTCTACATCTTGATAGTATACTATAGTGAGAACCAACCATATTGTTCTTGATAACAAGATGAATAATCATCACTACAGTTTTAAGGGAGCCAAGGTCTTTTGATGTCGCAGACACCTTGAGAAGCCTATAAATAGTAACCATTCATAATATATCTAATCCCTCAGTCACAGTCATAACCTACAGTTTGGCATCAATCAACCTATTTACATCATAACATGATTATTTATGTCAACATATGAATTACACTTGAGTATAAAGTCTTCCCCTACTGTCGAATTGTCAAAAATTGAGTTAGGTACGTAGTAAAAGCTCGTCTGCTTGCTTAATCCGCTGTTCCAAAGCGGATGGAAAATCAAGTTTTAATGAAAGATTAATAGTATGCAGACTGCAGATGTTTTGCTCTAGATAAAATATTCCGGCACCTATACATTGAATAAGTGGCCATTTACGGAGAGTAGTAATTTTGAAATTACTCCTGACTGTCGATGAAGTGTCAAGAATCTTTATGATCCAGCAGTGATTGATTAGAATAATAGCGTCTTCCGAGGTCGAGCTGATTATTGTTCGTGCTCAGTGGTCTATGGTTTAATTCATGTAGGTAGATTTTCCAAGTCTGGGATACGTTATTCAGGATTCACTTCGAAGATTGAAAATTGATTGGCGTTTTAGATACTTGATGGGAATTCAAATTTTGAATTTAGCATCAAACAGTCACAATAAATTCAAAAGGTTTGTTCTTTATTCTATATGATCGTGTTGATTGTTAGTATCTTGATGGTATACACCAGAGCTACTCTTCATACAGTTATAAATTACCTATATCGCTTATTGAAAGTTAAAAATGATGTCCCATATGGCGCGTGCCTACGAATGTAACATCTCTCACCAGATGTTTTTAATCCGATTAAACAATACTAATCACTGCAATAGGATCATGGAAGATACGATATCTAACAGTTTCGACATTCGAAGGGAGGAGGGAAAGTGAAGTTGCCGCAAGGTCAATAAACATGAGAGCGGGTACCGTTAAATTGTTATTTATACGAAAGAAGTAGCGGAATAGCGTAGAAAACTGGGATCATCAACGTTCAAAGATGGAAAACATATCGAGTAATGGCACCAATGAGGAACTAGCAGGACCTTGAACGACCGCTGTATTGTGAATACAAGTTAACTGGACGTGTCGAGATCACGTAGGCCCTTGTCTCGAATTGCGAAACAATTGATTTTACATATTCATACATACAACATTTTGCCCGAATATTTAAATTCTAGATAAGCTCGCCATACTTGACATCCACAGTGGGCCTTATGTGATCTACTCGTACTTACTGGAGTTCAGACCCACCATGTCATTTAGTACCATGCTATAGTACCTACACGTATATGAAGAAGTGTACTTTCTACATGCAAAAAATATAAAATTTACGAAGGCTTTAACTGAGATTTTTTTATTTTTTCTGTCTGTGCTACTAAAATTGTCCAGTGATTTAGGGCGAAATGCTGATAACCCTGTGTCTACCTTTATCTGATTGGTACATATTCAGAAGAGTAGGTAGCTCTGAATTAACTTTAATATTGAGATCAGTTTGAATTGGAAGTCAAATGAAACCAACGGTTTCCAAACCATTTAGGATCACTAAAGACTTGTTCAACTGAAACCAAAAGATTCATTGACGATACAGTAAATTGAATTATAAAATTGAAGTTCGATAGTCTCGCTTATGAAGCTGAGGATAGTTCAATCATTGCTAGGACCTCTGAAGGACATCACCTCACCTGTTAGGTGGTTTTCCCACTTGCCTTGGAGGTATCTGTTACATAACTGAACGACCAAACTATTTCAACTCTAGTCCGAGACTCGGTTTTCGAACTCCTATTACAATTAGACATCGCTTCTCCCCTAGAAGCTGTTGTATTGAACTCGAGGGAAGCCTGTGGCTTTTCAGTTTCTGACTCATAGAAGACGACACCTGATCGAATACCGATTTCAACAATACGTAATGAGCGTACCAACCGGCTTTATTATCATTATTTAAGTATAAAATTATTGTTCGTTGTGTATTTAAACACAAGCCTACAACGGAAACAACATTGAAAATCTGACTTTAGGTATGCCCTTGGTAACATTGTTGGTTGCGCCAATAGGCCTATACAGGGTGGTCCTTAATGAACCAATTGAAAGACTCTCAATATCACCCACTTATTTGGACATGATAAATAATCAATTTTTCAACGTTGAGCTCAGGAATCCCGAGCGATATTGGAAGCTAAATGGGCAGAAAACTAGCCCTGTTGACTCTAAATAATTTCAGTTTAGTGTCTCTTCAATCACGTGTTTCCAGCTTGGTTGGTCGGTTTCGTTAATATTTTGCAACGTTCCAGTAAAAAGGTGTACCACATTGCTAGCCTTAATTGTATTTATACAATGAATATTGTCTAACAACAAGATCACACGTTCAATTAGGTATTAACTCATATTAAAGGATAATTCAAATACGACACAAATGAAATTCTAATGTTAATAAAATTGGCATGTCCAGCGTTTTTAACTGACGATCTTGATGCATATAGGTGGTAGGTACCTTAAAAACCAATTCCATTTCATAATTACTAACGAAGCAATTAATTTTTCTGCAGGACATTCCCTCGAGATTCTTGGTTGCACCCCTTACCTGCATTGTAGTTCTCGTGGTTATTGCGATCAGTTCAAAGCGGATTGAAATCTACATAACAATTCCAGATTTTTAACGGACGTTTTTACTCCCATTACTTTCACATTAAACTCTTTATCGAATTACGGTCTTATACTAATCCACCCCTCAGTTTTGGTCGTTCGGTCAGTTTTAATCTCCACCGAATTAATGATCGAAAGAAACCTTCGATTTGACCGAAGGAAACCAGCCTCGTATTTTGCTCCCAGCGTTATGTAATCAAGCAATCACCTTCCGTCAAGTACGTAGAAATCGGCTACACGTGCCATTTGAAACCGCATCTAATAATAAAACATTTTTCTCCTTGTGTATATTAATACACTGTGTTATCCTTCTGCCTGTCCTCCTTTGGAAAAAAATAAATTTAGGTAACTACTTCGTATTCCCAAAGATCCTGAATTAAACATTATGCTAAAAACATGGATATAACACATAAATCGAAATCAAACAATGATGACAACATTAATTCTAAGTTGTTAACTGACTAAATCTGACAACCTCCTCTGCAAATAAATCGTGATCATACTCGTAGTTAGCGATTTTTCTGACTAGAAATAGATATGTAGAGAATTCATGTCTCAATTATGGATGTTAGGATATGGATGTTAGGCTACGCTAGGATATGGATGTTAGGATCCAGAGCTTTATTCGCCACAAATAACAAGTAATTGGCGCTACACAGGACATTATTTTTCCTGCAGACAGTTGAAGGACCATCGTTATATTAAGTCATAATCATTCGCTCGAAATCAAATTTCTAACAGCGGCGGTGTATGGCATTTCTTTTAATGAGTTGTTTGTACGGGAATTTTCCTTTCAAGGGTTATACTAATTATGATTTGTCTTCATTTTCGGGATCAAAGCGTGGTAATCAAGTCGGGTTGAAGAGGGCGGCGAATAGAAGGGATTGTAATTAGGCCCTTTGATATTCCTTGTGACTAAATTATCGGTAACCGTCTTCTTTGACCTCGTCTGTATGTGTTGAAATTAAATTTATAAATTAATGAGAAACTTCTGATTCAAATTACGTGCTACTGGAGTTAGGGCCAGGAGAGGTAATTAAGAACAAAATTTGTATTTTTCAGTCAGACTACTAACAGATTTTGTGATCATGTAGAAAGACAATTTTTTCACCAAGAGTTATCACTTCTCATCTTATACGAGTTTCTTAAAAGTTTTGTATTTTTGTTGTGGACTGAGAAGTTGTTTGTTGTTTAACTAAAAATTACAGGGAAATAAAAGTCTGTCCCCTATAATCACCAAGGTAAACAACTCCAGGCCGCTTCGGTTCACAGAGAACTGAAAACAGCAATAGCTAAGCCAGAACTATCGTAAAAACTCGTCATTGGTCCAAACCAATAATTATTTGCCATAAACAACTTTTATCTCGGACAGCACGTGCAGCCTCAATTTTCGATAACTCATCACAGTGATGTCGGCTCAGAACCGGAAAGAACGGGAAAATGGTCTGTCGCTTATGTGTAGTAAGCCTTGAAGTTGAATAGCGATTGGGTTCCTCAAACTTCAACACGGGAGCTAATTACGCTTTTTCTCAAATATCCTTCTTATTATTGCCACACCTGTATAATATCCACCAGTTTAGATTATGGTAGTTGCCCATAGAAATCATTGCCCAAACTTTCATTTCACGAAACTGAATTACGTTCTACTTGTAGAAGGCGTGCAATTTAACATTATTTAATCTTTTGTGCGCAGGTCACGAAAAATGCATTTTCCACCACGACCTGGAGCTGGACCACAAGCTGCCGACGAGGGAAGCTCTCCTGCCCGACATGAGCCGTTCCTACAGGCTTCTCCTCAGCTCACTCGGCGAGAACCCTGACCGACAAGGACTCCTCAAGACGCCGGAGAGGGCCGCCAAAGCCATGCTCTTCTTCACCAAGGGTTACGACCAGTCCATCGAAGGTAAGCCCTAACTCGAGTGCCTATGAGCTTAGTAACAATCGTCATAACGAACATATCTGGGGAATCAGCACTGCTACTATCTATCAGCCTCACAATGGTACCGTTTAGAGAAGAAATACTTGAAACGAAATAAATTAGACGACTTGGTGTATACAGCTTCAGACACTGCTGCTAAATGGTAACTCCAAACAGTAACATCGATGAATATATTGCCCTAAAAAGTTTAGCAAAATTCAGACATTTATTGCTACTATACCCACAGGAGAAAAAATGAATCTATATAAATGGGATTAGGAAACGGCATGATATATTAATTCACTTACGTATTCGCTTAAATTCATTCAGGTTTTTCCATTTAACAGTAGGGGATGCCAGAGTTAGGCAGGGAGAGTCACTGATATAATTCCGGTAATTGATGATGCCTGTCCTCTCACTGAAAACAAAATATGAAGATTAATGAGACAAAGAAGACATTCTTCTTTTCACAATATTGTAGGGGCGTGTTTTCCTCGCAAACCTGATGTGAATTTTGGGTTCGCGAAGTCGGTGCTGAGTGGTGTTTTTCTTGCACAGCAAACCCTCATCAACACGCAGAATTTAAAAAAATAGGCCATTCCACTAATTTGGTCGTTCAGTTTAGAGTTGGTTGTTGGGACTGTTTGATGAGCACGTGTCAGGAGTCTTATGTGAAGTCGAGAAACCTATTTGATCCTCACAATGCCGGAGTGTGGAATGAAATCTGATCGAACATTAGATGGTGCGAATTTGAAAAGATTCACAACCATGCAGCATGGCTATAAGAGCAACTTTTCGAAGAAATAACTGGTTTTATGTAAAATGCCTTTATTTTACACCTCAGTTTATAGGTTTTTCCACGCTGAACACGATGGTGAAGTCAGAATTGAGATATCTCATACCGTTACCACATTAGAGCAGACAGTGTAACATCTCAAATAACAACCACGTTTCTTCATCTTCAAACTGCTCTAGTTTGAGAACGGACCATGATATCGCAATTCTGACTTCACCATTGTGTTCAGAGTTGAAAAATCTTTAAAATGAGGTGACACTTATCAGACTGTTTCATTTTTGGAATTTGTCGGTAACTTTTCCCCCCTTACAATTCCCCTAAACCCCTGTTAGAATGGTCCAAGTCTGCCCATCTACGAGCTAAGCCTTTCGATTGCCAAGACAGATGTTTTCTGCAAATTTGAACTTTTTATCGGTGTCTTTTGGCAGTGAACTCAGGGAGGTCTACAACGGATTTTGGTATAACATTTTTTCGGAAATTCGAATTTTAAAATACCTAGCTTTTTAAAATAGAATTTTGAAAATTTTGGACCGAGAAAAATGGCTTCCTTTTCTTCGAAAATTCGCTATTACCGCATCACTTAGAATGATGTAGGGAAATCCATGAGAGTGGCTGCCATTATGTTTAAAGTCTTAAGTACGCTGTTTTGAACGTCAAGTAAAATCTGCAATAAGATATTGGATCAAAGAGTTAAGTAAGTTAATGCAATTCATACTTTTTTGAAACTGCATTGCCAATACTGAAATCCACGTATTAATTTATTGGGCATCCACGTTCTATTTACTCAGACCTCTTAAGGCAGAACCTTGAACAAGACAACCCAATTTAAAAAATGGTTAATAACGTAGACCCATTTATTACATTTCATACTGCGCATTCAAGTTGGCGACGTCGGTAAATGTCCTCACGTTTCATATTTACATTCACTATCGTTGCAGTATAATTATGTTGTTTTGATACTCCAAATATTTATATTGTATTCATGACAGGGCGGGGCTCATATGGACATTTAATTTTTCATAAATCTTGATAGACTCGCTCATAATGAAGGGATTGATTCGAATACGAGGAAAATTCATGGTATTGTGTCTTGCGACGGGGTCTGTCATTGACAGTGACATCTACTTGACACCATCGTTCTGGCTCACACCTGGAACTGATCACCTCAACATTATTTTATCCAACTCTGATGGCAGACAAGCGATCGAACTCGTGTCCCGGTATCTGCCACGTCCCGTCAGGTTTAGCATTCGCCATCAACTCGAGAGAATATGCTGACCAGTAATTCACGAGTGAATATATCGTGTGGATGTAGCGCATGCTAAACTACAATTCAGTATCAATTACAATATAATTGATATTATCATGATATAAATGATATTATCATTGGTTTATACAACTGCTGAAGTTTGACATCTGCTCGTAAATAGGTTGAGATCGTGATACGTGGCTGAGATGTGAAAATTAAATAGAGGCGTTCTGGCTAATGCCTGGTTTCTTTGCCAGACACTTTAGCTACCTGGTGTCAGGTCAAAGTTTTGCCTATCAAGTAGCATTACTTGAACAGTGAGGATGTTGCACCAAAAGGCACACTCGGACTCGGAGCGTGTTTTCTATTTTGGTTTGAACGGAATGTACCAGATGGAGGTCATTTACGCCGGATACAACGCACTTTGTATGGATCGATTAGTTCACCTAAAAGAAAAATCACCAGGGTGGGAACTCGCATTATAAATAATTCAACAAGAGAGTTATAACTTCCATTTCACTGTATGAGTGAGTGTGGAGAGATTCACTGTTGAGTAAATAGATTCAATCTGGTTGTTTTAAGGAGTTGCGGTTTGGTCCAACTTGAGAAGTCAACTTGAGACCGCACTTGAAAAGTTGGGTTAGCAACCACAGCTCTTTGATACCCATCCAACTTCATCCTTTGGAATTGAGGATGGTTTCTTTGAGGACCTCTCTACGAAAGCTATTAGAGCATAAGTGATCAACCTAAATAAGTCACAAACGGAATAGCCCCTGCCATCCTGCCGTTTCAATTAAGGCTCGTAGAAACCGGTTTACTATCTTGAGTACTCATGTTAGCCTTTCCATTGTGTCAGATCGTGGATACGGAAACCTGAAGGCACTCAAGATTCCACCCATTCTTTTTAGATATGATCTTTTCGGAATCTTGACAAGCCCTTAAACTTCAAACGAATGATCCGGGTACTTACACTCTTAGAGTCTTAAATCTAGTCGATGTTTTATTTAAAAACAATTAAAAAAACACCCAATCATTTCATATCGGTACCACGTGGAATCAAATGTGAAAAAAACTATAATGAAATGATGAACTATTACCCTTATTATTAGTCTTTCGAGTCGGATCTGAACCAGCTACTACTAAATCACTGAGTTGACAAGTTTCGGAAACATTTTCTTCGAATAAGCCAGAAACGTATCAACATCGTGTAGAGAAAAATATATATGCGTTTATTGACACCTCCAAATAACAAGCAATTTCCGCGTGGAATTTCGGGTCGTGGTACCCGTGGGGTCTTTATTGGCTCCACACAACTCGATTCTTCTTCTATATCGAGTGTATAAATATATTTTGTTTCTAGTTGAACTTGGAATTTGGCTCTGTACACGACTCAACTAAGGTGTGATTGAATTCGTCGTTATAAGGAATCCCCCTCATGTCTTTGATTTGAGATACTGTGATGAATTGAAATCGAATTATGGCACAATTAGTAATTTAGGAGTATTCAATTAGGTATCATGTAGTTATCTACATAATTATTAAAACCGACGGAGAAATATAATATTACTGCTTGGTTGCTCTCAATCAGAAGAAAAGATTTCGTGGGGAAATCTTAAGAAAATCAAAGAACGCCGAATGCATGGTGGAAGCTTGAGGAGCGGAAAATTGATTAAGCGAGGAGCCGAGTCTGATTGAAGAGAGACGACTAATTAACCGCTTTGTGAGGCAATTAGATTCCAAAGACTTTGGCGCTGCTAGCTCTGGGGAAATGTAGGAAATGGCTTCAGGAGGAAGACGGCGGAGGAAACCATAATGAACCGTGACAGGCGGAGAAGCCGCTCAACAATGATTTTCTATCCGAATATGATTGGTCGATTAGCTCGACGACTTGTAATTCGATCAATAGGGTAGTTAATAACATAACTGATTCAAAGCTATAAAATCTCATTAAGAGGAATTTTGTTTAGATTTATCTTGAATATATTTAAATTAACTGAATAAACTCGAAAAGAGGTTACCAAATAATATTCCAAATTGTATGATTTTATTTAGGGTTTACCGAATCATTAATCAATATTAATAGTAAAAGGACCAAAACGTTTGATTGAGCGTTTTACTTGTAAATGATCACGTAAAATATCGAATTGGAAAATTTCGTGGACTTTGATTGATTTTAAAATGTCTGGTCGAATTTTGGTGCTGTTGAATTTCTACATTCTTTGGTACGCTTGTGGAGTTTAGACAAAAATATGAGAGAATAATATTATGAATCAATATAAATCATGCTCGACATTATATAAGGATGGAAAAAGTGTAAACTTACAATTTCGAGAATTCAATCAACAGAAAGGTAATCACTTCTTTCACATTTTCGATTGCATCAATAGGACCTAAACCAATGAGTTAACAATGAAATAATAAGTAATAATAAAAAACATTCATATCATTTCCTTTACCAAAATAAACCAAAACTCAATATTATAATATAATATATCGCATCCGTCGTGGAATAAGGGAACAACTCAAAAAACGCCATTTTTGAGTTAGCACTAGAATTGTATTATGGAAGGGGTCTATTTTGTCCGTAGCTGGTCGGAACGAGGCTAGTTCATTCCTGATCCTCGAGTTGCCTCGTCTAGCCACTTGTTGCCAAGGGGATTAGGAATGGCCATTGGCGAAAGAGCAAAACTTCAAACGCGTTTTCCCGAAAATCAGCTTTTCCTGATTGTTCCCTTATTCCGCGACGGGTGCGATATGTTAGCAAGCAGAACTTGGGCAGCTGCTGGTTGTAAATCTCCGTTTTTAGTTGTCGTATTATTTGTTGTTCAAACGAGGGAAAGGCGGGTCCTTTGTGGAGTTACTGGGAATGCCAACGTCAAATTCTAAAGGGACAGGGTAAAGCCGCGGACTGAATTCCTAATTATCGGTCTACCAAGGAATCTTCAAGGAATCTTGGGGAGGTTTGAGATGGAAGGCGATTGGGAGGTTGGAAAGGGATGTAGCGGTTTTGTTATCGAACGTCTTCGTGATCAGGTCGTCATGGAGACTAAGGCAACAGGTTACTTGCAGACGAGTTCATTCGGAAGAGATGACATTAGGTCTTTAATCACGTGCTTGTGTATGAAATTCGTCGTCTTCATTGTCATTTGGAAGACGAGGAGATGAGATTTTCACTTAGTGACGTGATCCTTCCTTTTACCGAAAGAGGAGCTTGGTTTAAAAATAGCGCACGTGGTGTGTGGTGGGGGGTTCTTAATGCGAATCACGTGGAAAGGATGTCAGCGAGAGGACGAAAAGGGGAAAAAAATGAACCCAACTTGAGGCGGGCTACAAGGCTATGTACTTAAGGTTGAAATGATACCAACCTCCCAATCCTACCAGCCCCACCCGATTTCCAAAGCCCCAGAAGGAAATGGAGTAATAAAATTACTTTAACTAATATTCCTTCCTCAGAATAGAAGTGTAAGTAGACCGTTGAGTTTTCCAGTGAAAATTAGTTGCGAAACTTACTTCCGGTATTGGATCAGATCAACTAACATTATGTTCCAAGAGCAATATCTAGTCATGTTTGTTCCCCACTGCAGCCTGGGCAAATGCAAAAGTTAGGTTACTGGGAGCTTTTAGCGAACAAAGTTCGGTAGGCTGGACGATTTTTTACTACATCACTCGAACTACCTGTGGAAGTACAAACTTTAATTGAGTTTGAAATAGTTGAGTGATAAATCGAGGTATACGGACCTTGTCGTTCCATAGGAAATCAATAATTTCTCATTTCAGCTGTACTTAATTCCCTCATAAAATTAGGAACTCGTAAACTCGTGGCATGAATAATCTGTGACAAAAAATGTAGTGACTCTGTTTGATGAGTCAGCTGTCATTCGGATTTTATTTCAGATTCACAAAGTAAAACTTCTAATATTTTGGATGAGGTAGGTACTGTTACCAATATAAACGAATGAGAAGTCTATACCAGTTCCAAAATGACGTTTGTCATATTCGACGACGTTTCTACCACTCATGAAGACCCTAATCATGCCCAAGGAGACTTTACAGAGTCATTCACAGCTATTTCGTATCACGCTGTCGAATGAACATCGATCCAACCAACCATCCTATGATTAACCATCAGTGTTCATCGTACGGTGTGATGTGAATGGATAGTTCATAATAGAATTATAGTAATAGTATTATGATCGTGACGACGTTTGTTTAAAATTAATTATAAATACCCACATGTTACTAGTATGAGTCCTATATTCTTAAGTTATTTTCGAAGCTTAGTGGTTCAAGAAACATGGCTCAAATTTGGAGCATATCAAAAGCTGTCAACATGAGGGTGCCTGTCGGTTCAATGTTCATACTGGCCCAGCTGATTTGAACAGCACATGGTTTTCTTATATCGAGTTAATTAATACTAATTATTAATATTTATCAATAATATTTAGTGAATATTGATAATTAATAACTATCAATAATTAATCATTAACAATAATTAATAATAGTTTACATTACTTGATAATACAGTACTCGTAATTATTCATATTTAATGATAATTCATAATAATAAATCTATCATTTAGTGATCAACCCAGAAGGGTGATCTGTACTGTAGAAGATAAAAAATTTGCAGAGTTTTTAATCATCTGTGGAAAATCGTCCAAGTTAGGTATATATTTTTTAACCTTTAAATTAGCCTTAGATATTCATATTCACTACGGTAATGTTATTGCCGGTCCTCTTCTATTCGGCGTACGGAACCAATATGAGAATGAACGGAATAACTGTGATATGTAGCTGGTGGTAGTACTCTCAATTGCACTTTACTCGAAACGTCAAGATGATCGATTACGACGATTCTAACGAATATAATTATTTCTGTGAGCAACCGTTCTCGTATCATCGTCCCACAGTGCTCTCTCATTTTCGCGATTCAATGGACCCGCGGGGACTTTGATTGGTCAAGATAAATAAAAGATGGTCGGCGGAACCTTGAAGAAGTGAAAGAGGAAGAAAAGTTCGTTTGAAAAATTCATGAGAACGTAAAGGGGTCTGCTCTCCCCTAAGTTTTACGTGGGGCTCGGTATCTCGACGTTGGCAGCCGACATTAGCCCGCTCGCCTCTTGAATCAGATTGAATTTGATTCGAAGACCTCGACCAAAGTCACTGTGGAACGGCCATTTCCGGAATTCTTAATCCGGGGTTTTCTATCTCGGACGTTCATTTAACGAATCTTCGCAGCGTTTTTAAAATTGATATTTGGATTCCACGTTTTAGAATTACTCGATGTTTAAGATGACTTGTCACCTTTTATGATCACCTACACAAAACATTGTTGGAAACTTCTCAGTTCTCAAGACAACTTCTATTCGAAAATTTCGACATCATTACTGTTCATGACTGTTTCAGTATGTTTATAATAATAATTAATATAAAATCTTCAATATTTCAACACCAAATAAAAATAAAAATAAAATAAAAAAAACTTCGTACTTTCGTCCTTTGTTATTGAAAGGTAAAATTTCAAGGAGATTAAATTATAGAGATTATAGTAAAACTATTCTGCCATATTGATACCCTAAAATGTATTGGAACTTGTAACTACTTGGTAAGCGCACATTATTGTAATATATTGGTTACTCCATGCACGTTTAACAAGGGTAGTGTTATTGTAGAAAGTGTACAGCACGTAGGTCACATTATTTAGCAAGATAAATTCGAAGATAAACCAATAAAGGCTTTAGGCTCACCTTAGAAGCTTATAAAAAGGGTGAAATATTGGGAGCGGTAGGTGGTTTACCTTAGTTCGATATTATGTGTATGAAGGATGAATAGTGGGCAATTGAGAAGTAGACTCGAGAAGATTCCTCCCATACTGCTACCTGAACCGATGATCCTTGGCCTAAGTGCTCCCTTCCTCCTCGCTTGATATATCGAAGAGCGACTCCTTGGACGGCTCAAGTTGAATTAAGCCGATCGCCGTAGAGAACATTCAACTGGCTACCCAAGAGAACCGTTTCTTCACCCACCGGAAATGTGGGCATCCATTTCATCCTCTCGCCTTTTCTTGAAAAGAAACACTTTCTATTCGGGCACATATCTCTCCACTATGTGATTTCATGACGAATTGGTGAAATTGTGGAAACGCACTGGTGACTGAACTAATGTCAGTAAAAAACATGAACAGAACGTAAATCAGAGAAAAAAAATCTGCAAATTCTTGACGCAACGGTGTATTGCCTTCTTTGCACCGATCGCCGATTCAGGACGATTCACCATCATGTTGGGGACATTTGATCTTCTCCAACTTTTGAGCTCTCATTGTGAACGAACGGCTGATCGTAAAAACCTCCAGATGGCCTTGAAAAATTCTAGAAATTAAACCCTATTTAAATCTGAACTAAAAACTATACAGTTTTATTTAAATTTTTCGAGATTTGGATTTTTCAAAATTTCAAAATTTGTTTTGAGCTCCTTCCCATTGACCTAGGGTTATGAAAAATTTCAAGGATCAATGACGGACAGATTTTTGGTTTATTATCTTCGATAATGAACCATTGGAATCGACCAAGGAGAAAATGTTTAACCCCCCCTAAAAATTTGCTGGTTTACGTTTCAAGACACGTGGATTCATTCACATGTGGATCTCCCTCCCCAATGAGAGTCTTTTCCGTATGGAGTCAATTACCTCGTCCTCATACTCGTAGCTACGCTTTTAATGAAACTTGTTCATGCATTGGTGAAGATACAGCTTTATTATTCATATGACGGAAAATGCGTATTTTTGCACCAATCCACGTTCTTATAGCCCACTATCCACAGTTTATTGGAAAGGTTTCTAGTGGTGAGCTTGAACAACTGTTGACATAAGTTAGAAAGCCAGTTGCACTGAGTTTGGATCCAACGCTGCTCTTGGGAGTTACCTTTGTTGGGAAGATGGTTGTGGCAGTTAGCAATGAAGATTCGGTTTGATTAGTTCTGAGTGAAAGGTAGAACTTTGATCAGAGCCCTTACCTAAGTTGTCTATTCGTTTCTCTAATCGGACAGTTCGGGCTCATGACCGCTTCTATTGGTATCGAGGATATCCATGCAATATGCCCACCATCAGCTGTGGTGACATTATATTCTCATATTTCACTTCAAGCCGTGCATATTGTAACGATTTACTCGAAGGGCCTGTACCGACATTTCCGAATTGTCTGGTTGAATAAGAAGGGCATCGACTCGAGCAATATTGTAGGCGATGGAGAGGGCAAATATTTGAAGGGGCTGCACCCCCCCCCCTCCCCGTCAACGGCAGACCTCTTTTTCCTCCGGATTTATCGTCTACCGCCTCAATACCATCACGTTCAGCCTCGTGAGATTTTACCAATTGTGCCACTCACCAACTCTCCGCTTCTTTATAAGGACTGGAATCATTTAGACTCAGCTACAAGTTTTAGGAATGACGGCTATGCAACGTAAAGGTTGTACGTAGTCATTATCAAAGCCAATCACAGTTTATCTCATACAAGTTAATAGTACCGTTAACTTAGAGCGTAGGAAACAGACATGACTGAACCAAAACGTTCTGTGGATCGCGGCGCTTGCTTAGGACGGAGCTAAAGATCTACCCGACCTTCAAGACTCAGAAGTCGTGCGGATTTTAGCATATCCGCCACCTACATCCTAAATGGACGATTAGTTATGAACAATTTCATTTCCTACTATTTTTCACATGAGAGAAAAAGAGCAGGTTGTAGTATAGAAAAACTTCAATTTTTCCGAAATTTTCGACTCCGCAATCGGATGCAACGCAACAAATTATGAGGTGCTACTGATTGAACAAATTTTTGTTCCCACGTTGTTCAGCGGACTAATATTAGTCACCCTGTATTGATAATGTGCGGTACTCCAAACGATATCTGACCTCAGCTGCATGGCAGATGACCACAATTTTTACACGAGTATCTTTAAAGAGACCTTTGACATCTGGATGGTATCTTTAAAGAGGGCAGTTGTACAATACCATATATATTGTGTGAGGATATCATAACAATGGGCATTGCAATTTGTAATTTTCTTTCAACCCCAAAATCGGATTCCTAAAAGCCTCCTGCACCGGATTTTAATAATTTGTTCTCAATAGTAGCGTTGGTTACATACACGTCATTTTGGAGATAAGCACACCAACGTGGTGACAATGAACGTGGTTGGGGCTATTTTGCTAGTTTCTTGCCGGGTATTGGACACTAGGCTGATTTTTCTCGCCATGTTACAAGGCAAGAATTGGTCGTTTAAGGATCAACACAGCCTAACCCAAGTTTCCCAACTTTTCAGGAGAGACAAAATACTGTTTTATTCCAAAACAAACAGTAATTTCACACTGAAATTACTACTTTTAGTTTACTGTAGGCTTCCCTGAAGAACCCTATCAAGATTTAAGATGGAATATTGCTCCGCTCGAAACATCGTGAAGGTTAGGTGATGTTAGCTTAAGAAATGGTGGGAATGGTGGTGTAGCTTCAAGAGTTTTTTCTTCATCTAAAATGTTGTTGTCGAAATTATTGTGAAATGATTTCGAGAGTTTCCTATCTGTACAGATACCTACTTGAAACAATTTAGAAAATACTGTAAAATGGTTTCAATTATCAAACACAACGAATGAAAGAGACAAGAAACTTGTATAAGAACGATACTTCTCAAATTATTTCTTAAAATGATAGTGAAGAACATTAAAGGTAGATAAGGAATTTAAGGGTTTCGCTGAGACAAAATCCTAAATAAAAGCAATACTAAACTTGGTAAACTAGTATCTCAGTCAATTGTATTGTAAGTATAATCCTGCTACTTTGGAGTATCCACACAAGAAAATCATAAGTACATTTTTGTGATTTTAGCGACCAATTTGTGACACTCTGACGACGCCAGCCTATTCAGCGCGAAATTTGAAACAAGAAAGTGTCTCAACTTCATTTTGTCCAAATTGTGGGTTAGGCAGTGTGTTGCTTCTTGAGCGACGAATTTGTATACAAGAGTTACCCTTGTACTTGTCAGGGGCTCAGGGTGGGTCCTACCCCTACCCACTGAACTGAAACCTCTGCTGAGACTTGAAGATAAGAGATTACAAACAGAAAATACTCATATTCTGAGTGGGTTTTTGATCATATTGCAATACCTTCTTTTTTCTCTTAATGTTGGGTCAACGCATTAGTGACTGAGTGCACTTCTCTAAAATGACCAGGATTTTCATTCGTTTTTCATTCCGTTGCAGATGTTTTGAACGACGCCGTCTTCGATGAAGATCACGATGAAATGGTGCTGGTGAAAGACATTGAAATGTTCTCCATGTGCGAACACCACCTCGTGCCCTTCTACGGCAAAGTCTCCATCGCTTACCTCCCCAACAACAAGATCTTGGGTCTCTCCAAACTTGCCAGGTGAGCTAAAATCGAAATACATGGTCAATGGTCAATAATAAATTGCGAATCTAAGATTAGCATCACGTGATCCGGCAGCTGAATCATCTTGAACTAACTGAGGAATATTTCTTTGTTGCAGGATTGTTGAGATTTACAGCCGTCGACTTCAAGGTGAGTGGGCTCAATCTGGTTATACCTCTACTTCTCCTCGCTACACGTTTCTGCCTTCTAAAAATCAATCATTTAACCGTCAACCATGACAATCTTGGCACCCGATGGTACCTACATCCAAGTGTTCACAAGTACCCAACAATTTATCAAGAGTTCCTGGTGTGACTTTTAGTGGTTACCATTGGTGTTGCTTCGACAGCGCTACCTAATAGTTTTTTCTCGGTCACAAAGATTTTTCATCTAAGAATCCAGTTTTCATTGGTATTATCGTCGGTTTCAATGTATTTAGCGAACCAGGCCTTGTAGAATTTTCTCAACACAGACCACTTTATCGCCCCATCAATCAACCTTGGACAATCTTAATAATATCACGCGGTTTATAAGTATGGGATCCTTCTGTTAATAGGAATGTTCATAGATTTGATTACCTGTTAGAAGGACTTAATTTGTAACGTTTTCAATTTGCAGTACAAGAACGGCTGACGAAACAAATCGCAGTGGCTGTCACCAAAGCAGTGCAACCTGCTGGAGTTGCTGTAGTCGTCGAAGCTGTGTAAGTATTTCTGCTCATAGTTACACGGAAGTTTCACTTCTTCTGATTTGACGCTGAAAATCAAAGATTATTGGGAAATCGGTTACATTCCAGCAATAGGTAATTTCAACGGGTGAAGTGATTTTGGTCTCACCTCTAGATCATATACCTGAAGTCCCTTGTGGAATCTCCAGTCAGGCAGAAATATAACATCCACACTGAGAAAATTTAACAAATCAATTATAGTTATTTTTTACTTGGGTTTTCAACTTTCAGGCACCATTATAAATAGAACTTAGACATCTGACGTCTTGAACATAATATAAAATATTATTTTATATTTCTAGCGGGGCAATGATAGGTACTTAATACTCATTTTATGCAGAAGGTTCGCGGTCCTATTAATTAAGGGTGTGCCGAAAGCTCCGTCTAAATGCGTTTCTCAGTTTTCTCCAGCAGTGTTCGAGTGATTTCTGCTGAATTCAGGAGACACCCGTGTGATTTCGCAGTTTCATTATCTGTTTGTTCTACCTGATCCACAGGCACATGTGCATGGTGATGAGAGGAGTCCAGAAGATCAACAGCAAGACCATGACGTCGACAATGCTCGGTGTCTTCAGAGATGACCCCAAGACGAGGGAGGAGTTCCTCAACCTCGTCCAGAGCAAGTAACCACCTTCGTCATTGGAATTCGATCAAAAGGAACATTAGACAACGGAACCTCCCTGGCCTGCGACAATCCATCTTTCCTTGGCTCACATTCACCCCACGAGATTTTTCTCAACCGGAGCCCCGGAAACGTTACGGCCTGGTGATGAAGACAGATTTGCAACTTTTAAACAGTTTAAAAAGGGGAATTAAAAACGTTTCTAGGTGGAATATGCGATGCTGTAGTACCTACGCCATAAACCAATAGCTATAAACCAACCAACCAACACTTCCAGTAAAACCCATAACAATATGGTACCTACAAATTTATAGCACTTATATTTATGCTCATAGTTACGTAGCTATTTCTACTATACGCTTGAAGACAATAACGAGTTCGAATCTTCAACTTCAAACAACCAAAGGGAAAATGTACTTTTGATCAACAAAAATCAAACGAAATCCACTGATAAACCAACGTTTTCGGGGTTTCGGAATGTTACAAAAACATTACAGCCGCAATGCTTTTTTCTTAGTGTTTAGAAGTAGAACCTATTTGAAATAGTGCGCTTATACATGTTGAGGTATTGAATAATTCCATCTCAATAAATTAACTTAAGCGGATACCTCGCCTAATTGAAAACAATAAACAAGAACTTATTACAAAAGGCCTAAACCGGACCAGATTGACAAAGGAAGTATTAAATCGGTATTACGTCGTTTAAGAATTCATTATAACTGCATAAAGACCCTGATACAAGTTTAGAGCTTATTTTATGCATCAAATTATATTTTTATGACATATTTAGTGAGCAGTGTTTCTTTCAAGCGAGTCATTCCTTTTGTACTTACTTATTTTTTACATTATAGTGAACAAAATTGTTGAATGTTTAGAAAGAAGAAAAATCTAGAACAGTTGCTGTTTTAAAAAATGTGTTCATATTTAATATAATTATATTAGCTATATTTTTCATTTAACATGAGTTGACAATAACAATTGTTGCTTTGGACCAATTGTATGAATGGACCAAGATAAGAAGTTTATGTGAAATGTTGAATGATTACGGCGGATGTAATGGATTAAATAAATATTTTATCCCAAAGGTTCGATTTGTGTAACCTAAATTCCTTCAGATCCTTCAAATCGTTATACTATTCCTTATCATTTTTACCGAAACCCCGTTAATAGTTTTTTTTTAATGTAGATCAGTACGAAACTCTAGCAATGAGGTGAGTCGTAGGTGGGTAACAGGTTATGGACCTTCCTCAAAACTTCCACGTTCAACCAACAACAACAACGATAAGTGTCCTACCTAACTTGGGTTATTATCTTTCCTTTATTTCGATGAAAACGTCGCTAGGTTGGCAGAGGTTGGGGTAAACCACGGGCAACGTGGATGAGAACATACAGATAATATATTATATTACACGTATTACAAAGTATTATATTGTCCAAACTATCGGTCGCTGCGCTTCGGCTCGGCTAATTTAGAAACGAATACATAGACTAGTTTATGTCAACAGCCGCTAGATGTCAGTTGTCTTCTAATTGGCTAGGTAACCATCAAATCTTTAAAACTCCAACAGCTGGCGACCAAGCATTTGACACCCTGTGACTTCTTCCTGTGGGGTTTCGTCAAAGACAACGTTGAGTGGTAGTACCTACATAAACTAATTAAACCAATAAAAAAAATTCAAAATAAAAATAAATTAATATGTACACGAAATAAGAATTAAAAATTAGGGAAATTTGAGAGGAAAACAAACCAAACAAATTTAAATATTTTTATTACAATAAATAAAATAATTACAGCGTCATTTTCATTTTCGTTAAAGCTTTTAAAAAGTTGAGACTGATTTTCATCAGTAGAGTCATTTCATGAATTCCTTAACGGAGACAAACTTACAGTTTTGATGTAGAATTTAGTCGATCAATTTAAGTACGAAATGATAGAAAATATACACAAAATTGTGTACAGTTATGGAGCATCTGTTCTGTGGTGGAGCATTTAATAAAAGAAATGAAACCAGTGCGGTGCGTTAGAAAGATTTTAAATCTGGAACATGGAAGACTGACTAGGAGCGAACTGATTCACTTCAGGAAGAATGGAAGACAAGACTCCAATACGCTACACAGTTTATTAAATAAAAAATATAGTTGATTAAATAAAAACCTATGTTCGATAATTTATATTTGTATATTATTAAAAGAGCAGTTTGGATCTAAAACCGATTGGGCCAAATTACGATATTCTCCAGATTTGGCTGATGCGTGACGATTGGAATAAGAGTTGTAGCTTTATATCGAGTTTCTACGGAGGAACTATAAATTGACACGTAAACAGATTCTGGGGATCAGTGCTTTAGTTACACGGCAGCGAGAATTTTAACTGTCCTCAACGAGAATAATTATTCAATAGTAATCTTCTACTATAACAGCGTCATTACTATTGGCAGAAACATTCCGGAGACAGCCACACCGAAAAATTGCAATTTAAAAACACAGAAAAGGTCCCATTTCAGCCGGTATCGATTTTCAATAAATACAATTACCCTAATAAAGAACCAATTAAATAGGTATACAATTAG
The DNA here is from genome assembly GCA_963920205.1 of Stenodema calcarata. Classification (NCBI taxonomy): domain Eukaryota; kingdom Metazoa; phylum Arthropoda; class Insecta; order Hemiptera; family Miridae; genus Stenodema; species Stenodema calcarata. Next base: position 26,100,438 of record OY986049.1, on the reverse strand, counting down.
TTACTACAGAATGTTCAAGTCCAATTGAACCGGGATGGCTGAAAACGTTCGAAACGGAACCAAACGCGTTTGAGTATATACCAATTTTGGCCGGTCGAATGGCCAGAAAACGCTTGAATTACATTCAAAAAAACAAAGTTCGACTAGAGCTAAATCATTTTCAAAGTGCTTTCCAGCGATTCTCGAGAGGTGGTCGGGAGCAGTTGTAATCAACTTCTAACACGAATTTGGAAAATTGTAAAACCAATTTTCAACCGATATTTCAAAAAAAGTAGGATTTCCATTTCATTGAAATCCTTCAGGTATTTATGATTAGCTGTACACTCGCTTAGCTCAATAAACTGAAGCGTTTTTTTCCTGTGAGTCGTTAGTGGAATAGTACCTCGTATTATTTTTGTTCTGTGAAACGTGGGATGGAAGTCTTAAATGCCGCCGCCGGATCTGTCCAAGGGTATTTTGTTGGGCGGTTGCCACACGTGGTGTTCTTTCTCTGCCATGATGGCGAACCTGTTGTAGGTGACAGTTCCTGACTTGATGGCGGACATCATCTGAAATTATCAACCAGCCATTAACCAGATGTAGAGATATAGACAGTTACAGGCATGCAGCGTGACTGAATGAGGAATGTTCAAAGGAACCAATAAACAAGAGGATCGGCCTGGTTGATTTAAAAAAAATGTTAATGTTATTACACTAAGTATTAAACTTATAATCAAGTTGGTTTACAGGCATATAGCAGTGCTGATCGAGGAGCCAGTTTTGAGAGATATGTTGGCAAAACACCAAGTACATGTACGAAGGTTCAAGTTGAACTGATGGAGTCCTTTGGGGTCCGAACAATACGTACGAATCGAGGAGGAACCGTCTACAGTCGGATGTCACAGCATACAACTAGTGCGCATGATGCAGGTATTGAAACCCGATCAATCCTCACTCTCAGGAACATTCGACGAATTTGGGCGTGTAGCCAAATATTGAGTAAATGAGCAGGAGGTAATTGAAATGGCTGTAGGTAGGTTCCAGTGTGACGGTAGTACAAATACCTCAGTTCAATGTTGTGGGAAAACAATGATATATACAATCATGGATATTTTCGGCTACAGCATTGTCTTGTTTGATTGCAAAGTAAATATCGGTCAATTATGACTCCAGCAGTTCTGCATACTGTGCTGGAAGAATTTTTTTTTAAATCCTGCGTGTCATATGTACTAGGTCGAATGCTTGTGTTACACCAAGGAAGATGGCGGTGCTTGGGATCTATCTGATCCTTGCCAGCATCCAAACTGGTGAGATTGCGCTCTTCCAAGAATTTCATCAACCATTTACGCAGAAGCTTTTCAAACAACTGGAAGAACACTGACAAGGGAGATGTTGGTCGAAACTATGTGGATTCCTCAACTACCTTTAGAACATTCTGAAGGATTAGAGTAGAAATAGTTGGAATCCGCGAAGGAAGACGAAGGAATGAAGCAAAGCGTAACGTGAGTATTTCCTTGACATCGACACTGAAGCTCCAACATAAATGAAATGGGAGGCTATCCCCACCAATACGATCAGCTGGTATTAAACCAAAGGCCTTGTACCTGATAGTTGTGACTTCACATGTCCGCCCAGTCACTCATCTGACGTCATGGTGATTGTTGAAAATCATTTCAAACCACAGAACCACAAATTGAAAAGTATTACTTTATGAATTTCTTGGTGACTATTAGCACATCATAACGGTTTACTATTCCTGACATTCGTCAGTAGGTGTACAACAACATGCATTTCACAATCACATTCCTAACAAATACATTAACGAATGTTAATGTATCGCACTCCACATATACATAGACCTTGTATTAGTTAGACAGATTGTAGTTACATAATACAACTACGATCACACTGGTGTGCTGCACTACGATACCCACGAGTTTGGGTAACATCAATGAATTAGTTTCGTGCAGCCTTGAGAAACCCTCAATGAGACAGACTCCGAAAACGAAAACTACAAAAACAAATTCAACTGAACACAAGATTTTCAAGTCAAGTACCTCGAGAAGGAAACGCTCCCTTGAAAATAGTTGGGTTTGAAGAGAAAAAAAATATGACAAAACGAGTTTAAAGCCCTCCACCTGACCGGTCAACTGTTATGTTTCCAGAATAAGTTTTCTCTGCCATGATTGCGAATCTACTGTAGGTCACTTGACCAGATTTAATGGCAGACATCATCTGTAAGGAAGAATATTTCATGGAAGAGACGAAATAGATATATATATAAATTTATTGAGTAGGTGGCCATATTTCTTAAGCCACAAGGACTTTCGTTGGTTAATCAAGAATTCCCTTTTTATCATTCATTACTTCTTAGCATACTGTAGTCATGGGGCACCACCGAATGCACAACATACCAAATACACTATTCTATTGCACAGCCTCTACTATTCGTAGATGTGATGGGTATCAGGCTTTAGTGGGTCCGAGCAATGAAATTCGAATTGCACAAAAACGATTTCACCCTATAAACATGGCGTGAGTACCTACATATCAAATGCCGCACTATACAAGTCTATTTACTCCAGAAACTATTTATGAACTTACATTGGATGTTTTGGATAAAATTTCGTTAATATGCTTTAGTGGTCAAATTAGTGGAAATAAAAATGGTTGAGGGGTAAAATATATAAAATGGCTGATTAAAGTCTTATGAATAGCCTCATCAGAAAAATGTACCCAAATCAGCATCTCAAATGCACAATAGAACTGCTAATAGTCATCCTGTCATAGCACTCAAGTCGCGTTTTGTCTCCATCTAATTTGTCGCCTCTTTCGCTTTTCTATCTTCCTCGTATCTCTAAGGCGTGTTGGAGAGTTGATCATCATCATATTCCTTAATGGACTATGATGCTTTTCAGGAACTTATCAACGTCAAAATCATCATTCAGCCGCGTCAAGCCGGGAGAGTTTTTCGTTGTTGCGCCGACTGTTTGTGCTCAAATACTGGACCAGCTTTGTACAAAGGAGTTTTTTTTTTTTTTTTACAAAAATTCCAACATCATTCCACGTTTCTGTTCATTGATAGGGCGAGTTGCAGCCGAGTCTTGTGCTATCGAATCGATCCGCAGTGGCTTCAAATACTCGATTAATGTACCATGTACAGACACTTTAGCTTGTGATGGATCACGAGTTTTTGATAGAACCACTTGAGATGAGGGCGGCTCTGCCAAAACAGATCCGTTATCCCTTGTAAGCAAGACGACTAAGTTCCTTCTTCACTAGCTAGACGTTCAGTTTTAATTCTGAAGAATAGATTTACAGCTCCATTATGTATTTCAGAAACTAATTGCATTTGAGTCACTTGTTGTTGCAAATTAGCTGTAGAATCGATTTTTTAACGACTTTAAAATCTTACGAGCTAACACCCTGAACAGGATATTGCACAGACGACAGACAAAGGCCAGAGAGAACGGCTCTTGGGCGAGTGCTTCAAATTAAAATCCATAATTACTATCAAGCAGTTGCCCCGCAGAACCCACAAGCCCAATATGAAATCATTGGAGAGGTACAACAAAATTAGATAAAATGTTTACCTGGAGATACTCATCAAGCTCAACAAGGCCATTGTTGTTGGTGTCGATTTCCTTGAGGATTTCGTGAAGCTCCTCTCCAGACACTTCCTCCCCAAAGTTCTATTGACAGAAATGAACAAAAACTTCAATCGATAATCTTCACAGCGTTTTTAAATTAAATTGCTTGAAAACGAATTCCATTCCACTGATTTCCTCATCTCCAGCTTCGAAAAAACTCTGCATTGTCCATTAGGATTCAAAAACACTAGTGAAACCGATTTCATACGGTTTTTTTAGCCCATAACGTGAGACATTTTTAGTAAATGCTACGAAGAAACCAGAGTAATTTGTAATGAATCATTTCATTGAACGTTCCATACAAACAGGTATCTGGAGGAAAAATGAATAGTTAGAAAATTCGTCTAGCGACATGCACTAAAACTATTGGAAGCCTTGTTTCTACGGAATGTCTAAGGGTCGACTCGGGGAAGCCTACCGCGTCCTGTGAAAAAAATACAAAATCTATGAAACAATCATTTTACGAAAGTCTGGAACATTAAAGACTGATTGAACTGAGTGGGACGTCGATAAACCCTTTGGGCATTGAAATTCAAACACGAACACGTAAACAGATAAGTAAGTGGATTGTTAAGGTAATCGTAACACTTTCGCCTTACGAATCCAAGCCACTTTTCATAACGTACCATCGCTATGTGTGGGTAATACAAAGGTTTCCAAAGGATTATTATCTAATCAGCAACAATAACACGTTGATTGAGAGATAAAACGTACCCTAACGTGGTATTTCCGTAAATTAAGTAAAATAACCAGAAAATCAGAATTCAATAGAATAGAACTACAACTACAAAGTTTAAACAATTCACATTCTCAAGGCCATTTTCAACAGAATCAGATCCGCAACACGGCCTAGAAACTAATGTAGCAATTCATCATTCCCTAAAAAGCCCTCCAAAGGTTGTACATAATGCGCCTAATCAACAGTAAGCACAATGATTCATTGCAGGATCACAAATCATTCGGACTGGCAATGCACAAATATTACCACACAATTTGGGATTGCCCTGAGAAATGAAAATTTTGAATAATATGTGATCAAAATAAATATATAAGTGAATGTTACCTTGAAAGATCTTCGGATGTCGTTGATAGAGATGTAACCTTTGTTACCGCTATCCAACAGTTGGAACCTCTTGATGTAGGTTTGGAGTTCGTCGTGGGTGAGATTGACTTCAACTTTGCCTTTCGATGCTTTATTGACCTGTCCACCCATTTGACTGTTCAAGAAATCGGTGGCCATCTCAATTTGTTTCTGAAGGTGACAAATCAAAACAATTACTTACAGCGTGGTACACGTTAACTGAACTCTGAACAAATACCTACCATGAATGTCAAATATCGTCGATTCTATATTTCTGACTCAAATATTTTAAATGTTGCTGAAGGTACTAAACGTTTCCTATGAATCAAAACTGTCAATGATTACGTTGCAAAATGATACTTGTAAATCCCCTCTCCCACTTTCGTGGTCATTGATAAGGCGTTGATCATTCGTCTCTACATAATATAAAATAAATTAACGCATACCCTCTTATCAGCTTCAGACCATTTCAGTTCGTCCGCCATGATGTCAACGATCTGAGGAAGGGCTTCCATTGCTGCCTGGACGTTGAGGAAGGCCAATCTAATTCTGCGGGCTATCATATCGACGGCAGTAAAAGCATACTCCTTCACTCCATACCGTACCTGCAAATATTTAAGACTATCAAGTGTACACTCTTGAAGGTGCATGCATAGATAATGTGAGAGGGGCATAATCATGTCATATAAAATTCTGATTAGGAAAAGATATTTGGTTCAACATTCGTTTATTTACATATATTTAGCAAAAACACCAGGGACGTGGGCCGTAGTGTCTACACCTTAGGTTTTATTCTGTCTCTTCATCGAAGGGATATTATCGGTATTTGGTAGTTTGGTACATAGACTTTAAATAATCGTAACAATGTTTTACACGTCCCTTGCAATTGGGTGCAAAATTTATATCTAACACAACCTCATAGCTGTCGCCTAGAGATGTTAGCCCCAAAACTGCTCATGACCATATTAATGTCAACCGTTGCCCGGATAGATCTGTTGAAAAAATATCTGAAATTGAATTAGATGTTAGTATCCAACCAACCTCAGCGTCAATGTATGGGAACTCGGGGTGCAGCTTTTTGCCAATGATGGGCCACCTCTTACCAGTGAGGGAAGCCAGTTTAGCGACTGCGAATGCCCTGTCACCGTATGAAGACGACAGGTGCTTGGCAACTTCAACATCGAGACCGAAATCCTGGACCAAGCGGATGTACATGGTCGGGGTCCAACCGTGACCTCCCTCAATCATTATGCTTTCGGTGACGCTGCTAGCTTCCCGAGGGCTCAGATTGCAAGCTGAAAGACAAATTAAATGCCAATTGTATAACAGTACATGGAATCTACGTTTTGAAACATGAATGAGCTGAGGCAATACCTCAATTAGTATAATAATCTTCATTTAAAATGCAGCAGTTTGAATTTGAATGGCGATTTACCTTCCACGGCAGCATCGATAGTTTCCGCAGCCATAGATCTGTACGTCGTCCACTTTCCTCCAGCAATAGTAACCAGTTTGGAGGAGCTAATGTGAACAATGTGATTCCTGGCCAGAGATTGAGTGTCAGGCTTGTTAGGATCCTGCACAAGTGGCCGAATGCCACTCCATGCACTTAACACATCACCACGACGAACTAATAAACAAAACAAAACCGATACCATAACTTTCGATGTCGATAATAAAAACATTGTAAAGATGATCTGGGCAAAAATAACAGAAATAATAAGACATACATCATTAGTAACGTTTTTAACAGTTTCGTGTTTTAACGAGTGGTGCAATTTTCACATCCTTTTACCATAATTTTAGGATCAAGCTTAAAGCGCCGGCCGAAGCTTAACGGATGCAATGTTGTCCTCATAAGCACGCTTTTCCAGCCTACGAAAACTCCATATTGTCAGTCACATTCATTTAGAACTAGGAAGGTATCGACTGCAATTAGAATAAGCTTCCTAAATAGGTATCGTGACTGGAATTCTAGCGAATAATGAAACTTATAAATTGCTATTCTATTGGGAATAATACAAATGATAATACATTCATATCATCATCACTTGTCAGATTGTTGATACAAAATTGAGTGAATGGAAGCATTGGAGTCAGGCCAAAAGCGTGCTCAAAGAAAATTGGACCACACCCAACTGGAGCAATGACACAAATAACGTCAACGGCTGCCAGAATGGATAGGTACCTACCCAAAGACAATCAACTAGTTCGTCGAAGCTAATAATCCAAACACCGTCAAGCCCATGCACACTAATTCATTAGGCTCCCATTGTTGAAGCAAGGTCAGAATTTCCATATCTGAAATTTAGATAGTTATCATTCACCCTGTACTGGTCACTTACGTCAAACTTAACTCAATGAACCAGAGAAAGATGTCCCAAGCTTGTGGCAATCACGTCAGCGAGCAAATTTTCAACAAAACTGCATCAGTGTACATTTGGTCAAGTGTACGTCAATTGACACCAAATCTGATTGAGCTCAATTTCCATCATGACAAACCCGAAATCTACCTGTGTCAATCCGTTCCCCACCATCTTACGTAATTTTGAACAATTTGTTTTGTGGGTCAAAATCGCAAGTAATTCGGGCTCATGTTATGATAGGGAACAGACTCGGATTGCAATGTAAATTAATGACCTAAAAATCGGATTTCGCACCGGATTGAGCGTGGCAAGAGCGCAATGTAATCTAATAACCTTCTAAGCAGCAGTTTTGCAAGTGAAAACAATAACAATTGTACAATCTACATTGAATTTGACTGGAGGTCTGTATAAGGACCGATTGCATAAACTTTGGAAAATTGCCTAAGCTGATGGTGACATATGGGCCGATTATGAAAGGCAAAAGGCACTTTTGTACAGCTGTACCTAGTTTGACATTTCATCTCGGATTAATGTGAACGTCAATTGAATTCTTCGAATTAGGGGGCCGGAAACTCCAATGAGCTGCTGACTCGTATTCACCAGAACATTGAAACCATCAACAGCTGGAATGTGCCTAATGAAATGCGAGGATATTAAAATGGTAAACCCAATATTTGCGGCCAATATTCCATGCATTGGAATTGAACTGAATCCAAAAACTGAACAATTTTTTTTTTTTTTCTACGCCGATTGTCTAGGCTCTTGAGCCATAAGACTTCTTGCAGCCCAATACAATTTCGCTGTTTTTGACCAGGTGGTGTCGTCAGGATGAAATTCTTGTCGGGTATCCTCGAGTCGAGGACACTCAGATAAATGATTTGTCGTCATTGGAGTAGTGCTGCTGCAGAGGCTGCATCCAGGGCTTTCTCTCAGTCCAATCCTGTGCAAGTGAGCATTCAAATAATCGTGGCCAGTGACAGCTCTGAACGCCGCAACTGACTCATGGCGAGGGAGAGCTGGTGGGAACAAGATAGGGGCAACAAGATAGGGGCAAGTTACAAATCAACTTCTACTCCTCGTCTCTAGTGTGATTGCGGCCTCAGGTGGAGTCCCCTCATAATAACTTCAAATAGGTTTTCTATTTTATTCCATTTCAGTTTATTATTTCCAGTACCTAATATTACTAAAAAGCACTAAAAAACGAATGCCTACGCCGACGAATACTTTCATTTTTGATACCACAGACCATCACAACCAGGAAACCGGAAGTGTATGTACCTAAGGAAAATCCCGTTCATGCTCCCTGTGCTTCTAGGTCTTTGAATACCCGCCAAGTGAAACATAAAAATTGCCTCGCAACGGAAAATATAAATTGCTTATAAATTCTCATCTTCTTGAGAAACCGATTCCATTACTCAACAGTGGCATTTGAAGGAACTCTACCTTCAACATCTGGGTTGAGGTAGTCTTTGATCTCTTGAAGAATGAAAGAGATTTCTTCCTCTGTGGGTATCGGCTTGTGGGTGACGTCACAGGCCAAATCCGTCGTTCCGGCTATCGTCTGTTTCTGCCATGGCAAGAAGAAAATGACGCGACCGTCCGATGTTGAAGGATCAAGAAGTCCCATCTGGTCCGGACTGAAAATCACAAAGATTGAATTATATTAGGTACTTTTTAACCATGTAATACAAACATAACTAAGTGAACGAGTGACTAGAGCAAACATAACTTTTTCATCTAAATGTCTAGGTATTTTCTGTGTTTTTAGCCCTACAGAACAAGAGCGATTCGGTTGGAAAATGCACGCATTGTTTACATATTTTCTAACTTCAGTCGTCGGAGCCAACAAATGAATTTGAGTTTGAAAATTTGCCAATTCAACCACAACGATTCTTTATTTTCTGTATAGATCACAGTTCTGTATTAAATATCCTAGTAGATAGTTCAAATAGATGATTAGATGGTCCTCTCTGAGTGGATGGGGGGGGGGGTGTTAGTTGGTAACTACCTCAAATGGACTCGTTAATATTATTTCCTGGCGAACAGATATAATTCATGGGCAACCTACCAATACATATCCAAAATGACTAAAAGTATCCCAGATCGAGCAAACCCAATAACATAACTGGGTGGGCACAGATCTGTTGATCTACTCGAATGAACGTACACAATAACAGAACAAACTATACACATGTGATCTGGGCAGAAAGGTTGTCTATACACAAAATAACACGCCCAATGGCCTTATCTGGTGGAATAAACCGGTTCCCCAAAGTTAAGAAACCTTGAGCGTGGTAACGCTCACTCTAACGTTAATTCATGCCCAAGTATGACCCACGTAGCTGTTGGGCGAACGCCTCTCCAATCATGGGGCGAGGTAATGACTAGCCAAGAGCGAAATGATCAATTCAAATTTTTATTCTTGTAAGAGGGCATCTGATCACGTCCCCAACGCCCTACTTACTGATATTAATATTTACGCTGTGAAAGAATTAGCAGTTTTTGTTTGTTTTTGGAACTCCTGCATTGAGTGAGGTTGAAAAGTTATACTTCAAGATGATTCCAAAGGTTCCATTACATAAAAGACAAAAAATTTCAGATGCGCCCATGACTAGAGTTCATTAAAGTCGACTATTTGCGTTCGCTCTCACTTGTAACACTGCCAATCTAAACGCGGTTTCTATTCCCAGTATCCCAAATATATTGGCTGAAAGTCCTCTACACAAACCTCTTCAAATTTTGATAGAATCAACAATTACTTCAATGGATTGAAAAACGAGGGAATTACAGAAGTTATTAGAATATTTAGACCATCGATGGATTGTAACAGGAGGATTTGAAGCGCCTATCTTGGCGTATTATTTCGACGTATTAATTACAAAGGGCAAACATTTTAGATGAGTTAAAATAAGTGTTTGGAATTTCCCAATTCGTTAACAACTATTCCTCTAAGGGCGGAGCAATGTGTCCTGGTGTGGAACCGCCTCAATTTAAAGTATAGCATAATAAACCACCTTTAAACGAAATACTCATTCAATTTGCTAAGAAACAACAACAGAAAGACTAGAAAAACTAGAAGATATGTTTGGGTCTGTTTAGTCACAGTTTTAACAGATAGTTACAGAAGTAACTACATTTTTATTCCACCTGTAGTAACCCGGAAGGACGATGTGGACTCCGGAGCTGGGAGCGCAAATCGTTTTGATTGTCGGGTCGTCCATTTTCCTGATGGAATCGGTGAAGGGTCCGGTTGCGTTTATGATGCATTTCGCCCTGCAGTCCCATTCGGCACCTTATGGACAAGACCATTGTATTAACTATATTGACAGACAACGAAGTTGAATAATTTTTAAATGCAGATTGTGTTATCAAAACTTGTGAGGGTGAGAACCCTGAAAAAGAGAGAAGTTTAGTTTTGGCATTGTTGGTGTAAATGTCGTCATCTAAATTCTAATTTCTATGAAGTACGGAGGTACCAAATGACTCAATTACTCATTAGTGAATACTGCTGCTACATCTGAGCTTTGACGTGCTGGGCAAATATTACGAAATTTGCAGTTTGAAAAAGTCGTCGGTTAACGTTTGAGAATTATTGTCACGAGTAAATTTAACATGTAAACTTAAACTGATGCTTGGTTTCATCACAAACATCCCAAATGCAGCAAATACCTGCAGCCACAAACCTAGCAAAATTCTGCAACAGTCACAAACTTAGCAGACACAAGATTCAGGCATTATTTCAACATTTACCTTGACAACTTGGCATTATCCTCAATTTTATTCCAGTTTTGTAGAAAATGGAGGTATTTTCAGTTATTAGTTCGATAACACGTACATTTCTGTTGAAGTTTCGTAGTCTTTAAGAGTTTTAATAGGGTAGTTGTCGGCCATTTCTTGGGGCACTGAGTGCCCGGCACTCTCAGGCAAGTTATAATACTACACAAATTAATGGAGAATTAGATCTGTCAGCTCTGCAGCAGGTCTTCGTTACGAGAAATACTAAATATTGTATAATCTGGGTCTGAGCGTTAAGAGTACAAAATTAAATGCTCAGGCTTCATAACGACAGAATTTTTTTCTTTTAAATAACATTTGCTCAGAATTGGTCCACTAATAAAGGACTTTTATTGTGATTACTACATTCGTTACAGCATATGTGTGACAGAAGCCCAAATAGGAACGTCAGGCGCTACATATGAGGCACTCTCACATATTGAACTGTTTGAAATAAATAAATTCAAGTTTTGAGGTACTACTTTTTTCTCTCTAGGTCAGTGAAAAGTAGGAAGATGGAGCGTAAAGTTTATCTAAAAAAGGCTAAATCGCAACTTATACCACGTTTTTCTTCTTATGAAGACCCAAGCGTTTCTAGATAGACGCTAATAAATGATAAAAAGAAGGACTGAGTTGTATCGAGCCAGGAATAGGTCTGGGGAAACAATGTCTGTGCAAATAGGCATGGCCCTGCTGATACTAATATCTGAGTGAACGAAGGCCATGGCGTCAGAGGTCATTACCATCCACAGTCTTCTCGATCTGGACTGATCTCGTGAATTTGGGGTTGATTTAATAGTAGGGCGAATTGAGTTATAGACCACCTATTACTTTATTTCACAATACTTTTTCTAGTCGTCATTTCTAACCCGTTTCTCGTTCCTAGCTAAACCATTACTATTCAATTATATGAATCAAACTTTAGAAGATTTTCTTTGGTTCTATGGTTTTCGCCATTGACAGGGAAGAACAGGAAGGGTTTATTGAATGAGACATTCTCTTGGACGGTATGAAGGTATAAGGTAGATTTAGGTAGGTGTTAGATAAAAATGTCAATACCACTTTTTGTCTAAATACTGTAATGAATAAACCAATACTACTCACCGGTCAATTCGTCCTTCAATCGAGCGCCACAACAGTTGCCGTTCTTGTCTTTCAGGAGTTTGAGAGCGCGTACGTGGTTCGCTACAGAAGCCCCGTGACGAGTGGCTGTGAGTGCCACAGCAAGTGCCATCCTCGCGTCATCCTGCTGCCCTAAAATTCGAATATGTTAAGGAAATAAAACCATCCTTACAGGTACCTACAGCATTAATTTGGATACTGCTCCACTTTATCAAATTTCATGAAATGCCAACGTAGTTACGATCCAAGAATAATCACTAATACAAAACTGTCAGTGGCGACCTTGTTCTACCGAGAGAGAACCCTTTTCTGGACTAGTCTGAAACACAGTGTCTTTTAGAAATGGGTCGGTCTCGTGGCTAAGGATTCGCAAATTGAAACGCGGCTCATCCGGTTTTGGTCCGGCAGCTCGTGGGCGCCCAAACATCAAGTGTTTTTCAAGCCCAGCTTTATGTAAGTGTTCAGCACAGTTTTGTGATCGATATTTAGCTCCTGGGCAATACTGCGACAGCTCTCATGCCGATCCTTCCTCGCCATCTCCAGAATGTCATCGACATTTTCGACGGTAGGCCTTCCTGAACGTGGGGCATCAATCACATCAAAAAATTTTCTGAACGGAACCGACGAAACCAAAATTGAGCATGATTGGGCATTACCATATCGGAACCATAAACTGTTTACAACTTCAGCCCCCTGACTTGCGTTTTCTCCTTTGTCGAAAAAAGAAATTGTACTTAAAACACACCAAATTTTCTACTTGTTCACCTCAATCATTCATGTTCAATCATGTTCATCTTCAATGCTTTAACTCACAACTAAATCCATCAACCACAACGATGGTCCATTGTCGTTTTTGTAGAGTAATCCCCATTTTTAGCGAGTATAACGTTAATCCGATAACATAAATACAAAACAAGATCTGCGCCAGCCTAGCTGCAAAATAATCGATTACTTTTTCCCCAACCTTTTACATTAATGAAGTGGACTGTTCCTAATTCAAAGCAACACAGCCCTGGCACCAAAAAATTCAAAATAATGATATAATTCCTGATAGTGTTTCACCATTATTGGGTTGATGTTTAAAACAGCTTCCTGCTTCCTAGTTACTTCCTTACTCTGGCTCGTTCATGTTCGATCCTCCTTTCCCTTCAACAGCCCACCACAATCAACCTCTATTCACTTTTGAAAAGTATACTCGCACCTCTCTCCTGCGTACTTGAAGTTTTGGTTTGTCACTGACGACGGTTTGATCACTGAAACCAATATACCAGCGTATTTTGTTTTTGTTGAAAATTAACGTCTCAATATCATCGCAATCCCTTTTACATTTATTGGATGAATACCACAGACCGTGGGGAAACGAAACGGATTTATTCATGTCGAGAGATCAATGTATTGAAACTTACCGTCGTAGTATACAATGGCACCGACCAGAGCGTCCCCACGGAGCATTGGAAAGTGCTCCAGGGCGGCTCTCTTGTTAAGGAAATACGATGACTTGACGGTTTTCGAGCCAGCAACTATGTCGTAAGCTTTGATGCCGGCCCAATAATACGGGATTTGCCACCATCTGAAAAAAGAAAACAATTTTACTTTCATGCACTTGCACTATCCACGCTACTAATTAGAGCCAACAACGCAGACTACAGCTGGTACGAGTCCAAGTGGATACATTAAATGCCAGGTAGATTCCGAGCCATTTATAAAAGCCAAACTAATTTCTCGGTGATCCCAACAAAATTAAACTAAAATGCATAGAGCAGGTAAGAGTTTTAACCATCCATGTTAAAATGTATAAAATGTGTGGTCTTGCGGTAGATGGGCAGAGTGACTCGACCGTCTTTGTCGTTTGATATAAATATAGAATTAAGTCAACAAAACGTCATTCTTATTTCGCCATCATACGACGGAGGAAACTTGTAAACAAAATGTTGATTCTCTGTGAAAACTGATTCACTCTTATTTTCACCACACTTAGATAAACGTTATATCTTTATATCAATTGTAAATTTTAAACCTTCAACGTATTATGGGTTGTCAATATGTTCACTAGAGTTCTACACTACACCATTTTAAACAAATTTGATTTTCGAGATGGTTCTCCCAGTTCTTGCTCAAAACTCCAGTTCAGCTCATACGTTCGTCCTGAATAATTTGAGGCATAATTGGTTGTTCTCCCCATTAATTCAACATTGCAGCCATGACATAGACAGATACACAAAAGCCATGTGCCACACGCTTCCACAGTTGTTGTTTTCCTGACATCAACAAAAAACTCTGAAATCTCAATCTTGAAGAACATGTTCCGTAAACCGCCTCATCAGTAGAACGGTGGAAGAAAATCTTGATGTAATTCTTCAAAGGCAAACATGTTGACCCACATACAAATACACAGTTGAGGTGGGTTGGTCCCTACTACGGACGAATGACGCATAAAATACGAGGGCCACTAGACCGGCCGTGGAGTCAATGCGGACCGAACGGAGGAAGTAGGGCGAGCAGAAGGTCAAAGGTAATTACCAGGCTCAGTGGCAATCTTCCTCTTTTTATCGATAGACGTTCTGATAGAGTGGAATTCGCAATCTAATTCGATCTCCACGTGGGTTTAAACATCTACCAAGCTTGCATTTTCAGTACTGTATTTGGCCTCTATTTAGACCAGTAGTTTAGTATATTGTGACTGAACACACAGAACTGGTAGAAAAGGTAGTTTCTACAGCCATATGGAGGAATTCGATGGCATTAAAAAAAATCCGATGGCAGAGCCAAGATGACTGTCTTGTCTCCGTAGACAAAAATACTCTTTGAACTAATTTTTGACATACTGAGGGGGGATGGAAACGTAACATAAAGTAGAAAATCACTGCGGCTTACAGTACCTTTACAAATTTAAAATTGTAGAATCCATTCAAGCTTGATTATGGATACTTAATAACCAGCACTAAGGTAGCCAACGGCTCAAATATCTGTAATTATTGGGCTATTTTTCGATAACGTATCGTCAAGAATATGACCATAACCATCCTAAACATGTACACCTCCGTTTATTACAAGTAGTCTGCGTATAACATCCGGTCGGCTTCAAGATGGTTCGCAGTCACTATTCAGTTATCTGGTCATAATTCAGTTATCTGTTACCACCCGAAGATTAGGCAGAGGATCAACAGGATTACCAGCGTGTGCCGTCAACGGGGGTCAAGTGGGGAGAGCAGGCGTTGTCTGGTTTAGGTCAGTTCACCCGCTGCTCACGTGCCTACGTCCTCTCACGCGAGGTCAACTTACGTTCGTTTACCATTGGTTTTACGTAAACGAAAAAACTAAATGCTCTCAAAATAAGGGCTAAGAAAGGGAGTGAGGGGGATTACATTTTGCTACCACCACGTAGTTTTTAGGCACGTAGATCATTCAATATCATGCAAATATGTAGTATGCACTAACTTGTACACTGGGAGCATGATAGGGATGGCATGCGTCAGATGAGGTGCCAGCCTTAGCATATTTGCCCTCTCTTGAAGCGCCTCTTTGACCATGTGGTACTGCTCGGAGTCCAAATTCAAGATGGCTTTCTGGAGGTATCGGACGCCTCCATGGATCAGCTTCGTACTCCTGCTGCTGGTTGCAGAGGCGAAGTCGTCCAACTCGACTAGAGCTGTCTTTAGACCTACATTGATAAACAAACACCAATTTGTGACAGGCTCGCCAGGATCATGGAAAATGGCTCTAGTTCATCCACATGCTATACAACACCTTTATAACAAAATATCAATATCAATAATACATTAAATATAATTCCAGTAATATCTCCATATTGGTGTTCGACTAAAGATTTCAAGTCCCAGAAATTGAAACGAGTCATTTTTAAGAAATTAACTAACATGATTATTTTATCATATCAAGGATTTTCATCAGCTATTGAATGTATTTATCACTGCATTAGGAATTAGAAAAAAAGTAATTTGTTATAATATAGTATATTATAATGACTTCTCCATTTGACTTGTTCTCCAGGTCATTGAACGTAAAATAGCTATAGAACTAAATTATTGATTGTTAATTGCAGATTGGCAAATAGACACAGGTCCTAGCCTCTGTCTGATTGAAAGTTTATTGTTTGGGCCACTTATTGACTAAGAAGGACGACATTCGTTTAAAAAAATCCAACCTGAGAACAGTTCTCTGAAACGGGCTAGTTCAATTGATGTGATAAAAGTGTCATTAATAAATTGAAATCGATAGATGTTTACTAATAGATAAGTTCATGAACGAGTATTTAATTCGAATACAAATATGAACATAGGTGAGGAATAAGTGGAAGCATATCTTTTGAAGGGAGTCCCAGAAATTGAAAAGAGTCATTTTTAAGAAATTGAAATTGAAAACTAACATGATTATTTTATCAATGGAGTCACCGTTATCAAGAATTCATTTTGCAAAGGTGTGACGCCTCAATGTGCCACAGCAGACGACAAAAAGTTCAGTGTTATTTAGAGGATTTCAAGAAGATGCGTCAAAGCTGATTAAATAGACAAACCCCAATCGCCGACGTTGAAAATTACGAAAGAACTGCACATATCTATGACTGTGGTTTAGTCATATACACTACATCAGGAAACAGCGATAGATACTGTTTCAGGTTTCGGAGCAAAAATAGTTTCAACATACAGATGCACTGAACTAATTCAAACCATTTAATGAACAAACGATTCATGCAATACACTCGAATTTCTAGACAAAGCGCCCTGAGCGCGCATATGCTTCCTAAATTTGCTATTTCAATCGCTTCAACCGACTTCGCGCACCGTAGTTCGCAGACCTCTGATTTAGGGGATAGTTGGGAGTGGACCCTTAGCAATTAAGTTATCCAATTATCCTTACCCAATCAAATTAAATGGCAATCTGAGTGAATGAATATAGGTAATATAACCGAAGATAGGTACCTACAATGAACCTGGCAATTTATTTACAAAATACCGACGTCATTTTCTAACCTATATGAAGTGCATAATCATTGCACGCATCAGAAGGTACAACTTGGTTCAATTCAGATAAAGGTACAAGGATCCTTTCTAACCACAGCTGCAGCTTCTGCAGCCCAACGTATCGTAAATAAGTCCATGTCGGTATTATTACCTCTGGTTTGTGCGTCGAGAGCGCATCCGACGCCAGTGGCGCCACCACCGATGATGAGGATGTCGAAAGATTCATTTTTGAGGGACTTGAGCTGATCTTCGCGAGTCGGGAGAGGACGGAGTTTCTTCTTTTCCGGGGCGCTCAGGGCGGAGACGGTTGGCCTCTCCTAGAACCCACGAAATAAACGTAAAGATCATGAGAAATCTCTTGGGGTAAGGGAATAAGGAATGAAGGCTTGGCTTCACGAAAGGAAAACTCACTGTATCACTGATGAATTGCGATTAGAAGTAATCAAGACGGTAATCCCGACTACCCGTTATCTGTGGTTTACACACATGATCGTAAACTTGAATGTTGAATGCGTTGATACCACTCATGTGACACAAAGACATGTGAAAATAAAAACGTTTAATAACGCTATTTTATTTCAAAATACCCCGAAAGTATTAAGCGAGGAGAGATTGAAAAATTTGATTTTTCTCGTTCCTTCGGCGACTCGCACGATTTTGAAACCAAGTAGAAAGGAAACAACAAGACTGGGGTACTAATCGTATACTTAAAAAGAATAGGATGAAAAACAAAGATAATAGGATTTTACAAAAATACACATTCATGCAGCATTGCTATAATAGTTAATTTTTGAAGAAATAACTGGTTTTAGGTAAAATTTCTCCATTTTACTGGTTTTATAATACATTTTGACTCCTTCTTTGCCGAGTAACACCTCAGTTTATAGATTTTTCAACGCTGAACGAGGGTGAAGTCAGAATTGCGATACCTCATCCCGTTATCAGAGTAGAGCAGAATAGAACATCTCAGGTAACAACCACGTTTCTTCATCTTCAAAATGCTCCAGATATCTCATTCCTTACTTCATCTTGTTCAACGTAAAAAAAAACCTTTAAAATGAGGTGTCACTTGTCAGACTGTTCATTTCAGGAATTTTTCGGGTAATTTTTCCCCCTTTAAAATTCCCCAAAACCCCCCTGAGAGTGGCCCGATTCTGCCCTTGTAAGAACTTAGCATTTCGATTGCCAAGACAGATTTTTTGTGCAAATTTGATTTCATCTCAATTCTGTCTGGAATGACACATATAGGCAGTGAATTTACGATGGTCTGAAACGTATTTTGGTATAAAACGTTTTTGGAAATTCGAGTCTTAAACATTTTGGACCGAGAACAATAGCTTCCTTTTCTTCAAAAATTCGCTAAAAATGAGGAATCTTTTGAGCGATACATTTCATTCATGTGAAACTTTCCATCCCAGGTGTCATTATTAGTACGAGGTACTGGGTATAAGTAGGTTCCTAGTGACATTTAATCTTTTCTATCAATCCTGAAGGTGTCTTGATCTTTTGCTGTCAAATATAATAATGATACACAGTGAGTTTGAATTTGATCGACCCTAATCTTAGATGTGATTATTGAACACAAATTACAATATATTTCAAGTTACAAGAAACAAACGCTGGTTATGCCAAAGTCATACCAGAAGCTCAATGAAGCAAACTTCTACAAGGACCGAGCCAGTAGGACCTACAGCGAACTGATTAAGAATACAAATACTGTGCACGACAACCAAAAATGATTTCTAGTGCACCGAGAAGTCATATTACACGAATATCAAGAATTTACTAAGGAACTGTAATGAGATCATTTTCGAGAAAGAACGGCTAAGGATAATGAGACATGAAATGACACACTTGTCTGAGTGAACCAGAGAAACGAGTTAGTAGGTACGTGATCTGCACGCACAATACCAGCACAGTCCGAAGATAAAGTAAGCACGGGACCAAGGCCCTTCAAACGCCGTAGGAGAAGGCCCTAAACATAGGGGAAATGGTAGAACTGAAATAGCATAAACTCGAACCAGTAAGTACTTCGAACTGGTAAACCCACATCCTCGCTAGATCTGTACTATAGCTACGGGATCAATTGTAATTACCAGCATTTAAATCGAATAGGTACTTGTTGAAAATGACGCGAATAGGTAAGTGTTGAAAATGACGCGAATAGGTAAGTGTTGAAAATGACGCGAAATGAACGAATATACCGTACCAACATGGCGGGTCGTGGAGGCACTGTTTTCGACCCCATAACCCTGGAAAGGCAGTTCCCGACATATATAAAACATCTTTTTAATGTGTCCATTCAGCCATCAATCAGCAATTACTCCAAGGAGTACAGCGAGAGAATAAAAGGTTAAAGGTTTGATGTTTTCTTCTGAATGACTTGTCGCTTCTAGTCTTGGATTTTGGGATCGGTGTTTGTTCTGAAGGGGGTAAAAACGAGATTGTAGAAAATTGCATGTCAAGAATGTTGCGTGAGTTGTGAATTATGGGGGTTCGTATGAAATTGTAACTAAGAGCCTGAATACCAACTTCGAGACGTTGCATGGAAATCATGCAGAGTTCAATAGACTGTCGAGTTGGTTGTTAAAAAATACAGTCTAGTCTGAAAACGATAGACCTCCTAAGTAGGACTCATTCTGCTGACTTGTTCTGCCAAATGGCTCTGCTAATGCCAGCTCCTCTGCTAATTCACGCTGGCTCTGCTAATGCCAGTTCCAAAATCACGCTTATGGATAACTACTGTCTCCAGCCCCAAAATAAAACGCAGCTGCTAACTCAACCTCCAACATGACCAATCCACAGACTTTCAAAAAACCGTCCACAGCTTTCTTAGGCTGTCATATGACTAATCACATCCACAGATAGCTGCTGAGTTATTCCAAAATGCTAAGCATATATCGAGACAGCAGGCATGTGTAGTACTACACATGCCTGCGTCTTGATATCCAGAAAGACTGCCAAAAGGCTGAGAACCCACTTCAGAAGATAGTCCTGCAGCTTCAGATTTCTAATCTCTTCCCCCAAGTGACTTGATGAAATTTGGACACCCAACCAGCCCCCACAACTGACATTGCTCTGCCTGGCTCCCAAAAGTACGTAACATAATATTATTACAGCAAACTCAAACCCCTGAGCTGAATGACCCCCAAAGCTGACTCTGTCTACTCGTGAGTTCTAATACCCCTACAGTTGACAGTTCCGTATTGGCTACCACATCTAAATCTCGAACTATAATCTCAAAAATCTCTAAAGGGCTCAACGGCTTAATATAAACAATAATAAAAAATAATACAATAATTAATAATATGAATTATTATTAATATAACTATTAATTATTATTAATATAACTATTAATTATTATTAATATGGCTTTACTGAACTTGCCAAAACTGTGAGAAAATCAATGTTTGAAATTTTGGATTAATCCGCTTTTGATCCTGAATCGCCAAAGATATGTGGACGTTTTTCTAGAAACTTCAGCGAAAACAAATATCTCTCTAACTGAAGGTGGTATAGATATAAGTTCAATAAACTTCATGATATCTGGAAACAACAAAACGTATTGTAGTCTGCACATTAAGTCTTACGGCGTAGGTGCTGGAGCATCTAACCCTCCTTGAAATCAGTACGCAACAATCCATAATAATACAATACAGTTATTTTTAGGAGGGTAACGACCACTGAAATAAGAAAAAAAAACCATCACGTGAATACAACGTGGAGGAATAGCGGAGAAATAGGAGTATTTTGGCAGGAACCCAACAGTTGTATTAAACGACAAAACGAACAGTAGAACATTCAAAGCGCTGTCCAACGTTGAGCAGGTACAAGGATAGGAAAAATATTCAATTAGTAGAATCGAGCTTTCTTCCAAAATGAAAATCACGAGACACAATTGTATTCCATCTCATTATGACCATATTCGATTTTTGGATTATTTTCTACTGTTTCGTGTCAGAGCGCATTACGCAGCCACAAGCTGTTTGTCAGCTTTGGTGAGTGTTTGGTTCAGCTGCGCATTTAAACGTGACTCAATGGACGCACACGATAACATTCAGCTATTTAATAGAACGTCGTCTACTGAGTGTTTGTCAATCATCGGATCGCCCAATTTCTCAACATCGTTGTGAGTTTTTGTGAAAAGTCATAGATATCAACTCGCGGTAGTTATTTTTAGAGCTACGATCTAAAATTGAAATTATCCAAGTAGGATCCCAATATCAACAGCTAATAATATTCTGAACTCCAACTATCTTAACTAAACATCTTTGTACACTCTCCACTCTATAAGGTTAGTTGGATTGCGTAAATGGACTACCAATTTTAAAAGATCCGAGCGTGATTCTGATAGAAGTTGGCGTGATTCTCCTGCTTTGCATAGGAATTGGCGCACGCATCCTCAAATATATAATAGTGTAGTGATCACTCCTCAGTGATCTATCCTTTCTCGTGACACAGGCGTACAGTTGGATCTGTTGAAACTCAATCAGTATAGATTTCAGCATCATAAGCCTGATTTGCTGAAGGGGAACGAGAGTAAGTATCCACTGAACTTGAGAGTGAATTAAGGTTTCGAATGATACATGACTGCACATGTTACGTAGGTCAGGTTTTAAGAACGTCCCTCAGCACAAAGACGTGGCGTCCTTATGTATTTGATTTATGTCAGAAGAGGACAAAACATGGCTAAGAGAGGAAAGAACGACTTCCTGAATCAAAATCCGTTAAACCTCAATCAGTATAGATTCCTGCATCATAAGCGTGATTTGCTGAAGGGAAACGATAATAAAGTAGTATCTACTGGACTTGAGAGTGAAGTAGGTGAAGGCCTGTGAAAGGATCCACTGAACGTACATTCTTATACATTTGAAGAGGAACAAGAATAAAGTCTCTACTGAACTTGAGCAAAAGTCTCTACTTGAGAGGCCTGAGCAGCACACGAATTCGACACATACCTACAATCATACTACATCATAAAATCAATTATTACAAATTAATTGCCAAAAATCTCTACCACTTTAGGTGTCCCTACTAATGTAACGATTGAATTTTGATGGAATAGGTTTGATGACACCGGTGCCAGGACCCGTGCCATGGTTGTTGTCGACAGTTAATTTTGGGCACCGTGTTTTGAAATTCCGAGGCTGGATTCTGTGGACCTCAACAGTAAACACAAAAACAATTTAGCCTTCACCAAGGTCTGGCACAACTCAAAATCTCAATTATGAGTTGGATAATGTTGAAAATATGAAAATGAACCAATTCATTAATATTAGGGAGGGATATAGACACATAAGGAGAAGATATGTTTACCACGTGCCAGAAGTGAAACGCTATTCCTAAATGAAATTGAGAGCACCTCCAAGAATTAAATTCAAGTTAAATAGAAAGAGGAACAACAGTTCATACGTCTGCATGAATGCCATATATAAATTTATCTCAACGGAAAGAATTGGAGCCAAGTCATTCTGAAGCGTGAACTGATACCTACAGGTATGGACTTGGCCCAAGTTTCGTGGCTCGTGTACCATTTCACGGAGGGATGAGATGACAAATAAAGGTTCGTTGAACGCTTATGGGTGGTAGTGAATTAAGACGAATAGAATTCATCCATTAACCGATTCATAAACCATCACGATTGGTCAGCTAAGATCCAATTTTGATCTCTTCGAATGATTTTTCGGCTCAATATATGCATTTTTCGAGGTAAATAATTTCGATTTAATGCAATCAAGCAATCAAGAAAATACCAAACGAAAGTCTCATTATCCTCACGATTTTCAAAGTTGAAAATAATCATATTATCTATCTAGGCCAAGGAGCATTCCAAGATACAATAAGAGCCATCGTTATGAACACGTTAGGTATCCGTTTGAATTGAAATCACATTTTATTTGGATCCACAGCTCAAAACCAGCAGCAATTTGGCCTTTCAGTGATGCTACAGATCTCACATCTTGGAACATGCGTAAGAAATCGGTAGAAATTACTTTCTTATGATTTTCCTGTTTTTTCAAACGTTATTGATTTGCTTAGTCATTTGGTTTTCTGTGGTTAGCTCATTTGTATTGGTACTTTGGTACGAATGTAATAGCTGAAACAAAATTGAGAGGGTACCTCCATCAACTCAACGACACGACTCAGGTGTCGGTCCTCACCTACATAGGTCAGATGTTCTAAAGCTCCTCAAACAACATTCATACACAACATTGCATCATAATCAGTGTGAAAGCATGTTGGGAGGCACTTATTAATAAGTTTACAATATACCCAACTGAGTGTTTTAAGCCCGAAAATTCACATGAGAAGGGTTCGAAAGTCACAGGGAAATATAGTTCTGAATGCATGACGGGGTAAATTTACAAAGTTTTCTGCGATATGCAAGGATAACTTTGCAGAAACACGATTAAAGATAGTTGAAGTGCACAGTCCCTTGCCAGGTAACGACAATTGATTCTAGTACCTAGTACCTACTCAGGTAAATCGTATGGTACTTGGCTTTAGTCACCACATCTTCTTAGGCTATACAGGTCCACGATTTCCTTCCAGAAGAGACCAAAGTTGGGGCATTTCGGTTCCACAGCTCCGAATAACGTTAGCTGTATTTATGTGAAGCACACATCCCGAATCGAGAATGAATTATAAAATAATGATAATAATCAAATTTGACTCACCAATATCGGATGCTGGTTGTTCAACGTGTAGATGGACAGGGCAGAACCCCCAGCGACGGCCGCACCTACAGCAAGTCTTCCTAGCCAAGGCATCACGATCTCGAACTACTCACAATCAGGGAAACTGAAGGATACAAATTACGCCCTGGTCAAAATCACAGAAAAACTTGTAAGGTTCATTAATATTCTATCGAGCAGATACCGACTATGGAAAGGGGTTTGCCCCAAGAAAAACGCGCCCCGAACAGTATTTGCGCTCGCACCTAACTCAGCTCTGCCCCTCCAGGTGACCCGGGTTCCCAGTCAACCTTGGTGATTTGCGAGGAACTCAGACTACTACAGTCACCTCACTCTCCCCACCATCCGGCTCTGAGGTCGCGACATGATCCAAAAACGTTCGCCGCAAATAGATTTTTTTTTGTCTAGAATAACGTCTAATAATAATCTCGAACACCTCTATTTGATTTGACGAACTAAACCGCGAGCCGGTGTCAACCGCTGTGGACGAACCATCGACGGCCGTTCCATCGCATTCCATCAGCAATAAACTCTCAAGCTTGAAATATCAACATGAACAGTGAAAATGATGCAACATCTCGAAATGCAAACGATGTCGAAAAAAAACGATGTGAAATGATGTCACAATTGCGTCACCACTCACGATAAAAATGTATACAAAACACGCACTCTTCAGTTCTGTATCTTATCAGCCACTATCATTCAAACCTTGACGGAAACTCGGACACCCGCTCTTGTTAACATGGAACCATGGATACTGAAAGGAGTTGCATCCATGATACTGCTCAGCCAGGTCCCAGAACCCTGCCACTGTTTTCGCCTTCCGGTGGTTATCTCTACTCAAGCAACATTCTTATTATTATACGAACTCTCATCTCCTGTGAGTCACTGGCAGTGACCACTCTAAAAGATTTCTGTATTTCTACCAAGCTGTACAATTGAACGGTTGAAATTTCTGTTAGCTACTTCACTCGTGTTTCTACCACGAATTTAATAATATAATGATAAAAATAATGTATTGGCCCACTATCCAGGCAAGAATTATACCTTGGGAACTAAATTAAAGAAATAAAACGCCTCACTTCTTAAAGAAAGATAAGATAAGATAAATTCCGTGGAATATCCTATTAGCACACTGTTTGCCATTACTTAGTATAAAATTTGGTATGAATTTTGATAGAAATGTTTGAAATGAATCACACAACGTTCATACCAGGTTAGTTAGACAATGCAATACTGCCGCATACGTATATCAGGAAGTTGATCCTACGAGGTTGATTGTCGGAGAATTTATAGATAGATTTATTTCAGTCAACCTTTCAATGAACCATGGAAGAATGATGCAAAGAACAATGCAAAATTCTGTTCGTTGGAAGCAACAGAGAACCTTCCCTCTTCTTCAGGTACAACAGGTGGTTTCTAGCGATAGAATATCAAACTTATCCGGCTTTTCACTACGATACTCTTTTCTACGTATTTCTACAATTCCTGAGCTTTTTATCAACCAACGTACGGTTGCGATGAGACGCAAGTGAGCACAGCGCTGTAGATTTGTAACTCCATGCTTCGTGAGAACAAACATGGATACTAAACGTGAAGTGTAGTATCCATATGATACCGTGAAAAACATTGTTTAGGTTTTCTATTTGAACACTAATACTCAAATACTCATAGCAATAATACTCGTATTCATGAAGTGGCGATGTTCAATGTGGTAGACGATAAATACCAAGAGAAGTATCTGTAGATGGATACTTTGTAGATGGATACTCTATGGATACTTCATGTTTCACCGGATGTTTCACCCATGGAAGAAGGAATTCATTCTTCCATGCTGTTCACCACTATTATTTGTGCGTGAATGGAGTCCGAAATAGTGAAAGTGAAAAGCGAAATCATGTTTTGTAATTGACTTATAATTCTGAGAGTTGAAATTTAGCTTCCCTAAGTGGAACAGTGCGTACAGCTTCATCATATTATTCCCATTTGTGAATTTGCCTTCTGTGATGTCAGATCCAAGCATATTCACACCCGAAACAGCAAGAGGTAATCAGCCTATGCAAACCTAGTTTGCCTAGTCTTGTTCTCTCACCTAATCAGCCTAAAAACTGAAGAATCATTCTGGAAGGAAGAGATAAAATTCCTTGTCTACTAACTAAGTTCTATTACCGTTACTAGCCCTCAGTCCGACTTTGTATTCTGCCGCACGTCGCTGTTTGCTTTTAACATGGAACATGTTTTAGCTATCATAAAACTGACAAAAACCGTCCGTCCGTTACGCTAATCTATTTCTACCTATGCTAATCACACTATGAAGCTGTAATTTGGTACGTAGCCTCCTTAGGACTTACATAGGAGCGTAGGGCCAGGATCAGCTAAGTGGCTCCTAATGCTAATTTCTATGCTATTCAGTCTATGAAGCTGTAATTTGGCATGTAGCATCCTTAGGACTTACACTTTGAGCGCATAGGGCCAGGATCAGCTAAGGGGCTCCTAAAGCTAATTTCTATGCTAGGTAATCACACTATGAATCTGTAATTTCGTACGTAGACTCCTTAGGACCTACACTTAGGAGCATAGGGACAAGATCAGTTAAGTGGCTCGTAAAGCTAATTGCTATGCTATTCACACTATGAAGTACGCTACAATTTAACTACTTACTTAGAACTTTAACTTGACGCTTCCCAAGCTCAGGATTATCTGAGTGGCTAAAACATGTTCCATGCTTATAGAAATTTAGCCGTAAAGCTCAAAGGCACCAGCGGTTCAGGGGGCAGCCCCCCTTGGCGAGGCCTGTGTTTTCCCAATAGCACAATTTCACTTCCCTTCTACCTATGGGTACATCCATGTTATAATTATGAGCATAATCGTTTTTAGCGACCCATTCAAATCATGCGATCTAGAATTATTCTCATAATCAGGGTTTGTGTTTGAATATCATCCAATGTTTATCCATTCTTGTTATTTCCCCAGCTGCCTTGAATGCCATACTAGAAGCACTTGAACTAGAAGAAAATGCCGTCAAGGTATGATTATGTGACTCTTACACCTTTCTAGTGAATTTTCGATTTGATTTAAAATGGAGAAACTTTATCGCTTAATTCCTGTCTATCTGTCCATCATTCTTATGATTGAAATGCTTTGAAATTGCTCATTCTAGATTAACGAGGCTAAAGTTGGTGCTGGGAACGACATGCTGAAGGTGATGCAGTACGTGTTTCCTCTCATCGTTCAAGTTGAAATGGACGTCATCAAGAAATATGGCTTCACTGACAACAGAGAAGGTTAGTTATTTCATGCAATAAAATGAGGATTAGCACGCAAAGCTTCTCATTTTTTCAGTTAGGAAATAGGCTATATTTGTCTAGTACAGTGAATAACTGCTCTACTTTTTCGTTCATGTTTCCATCCAACTTTCTCTATTCTAGGTTTGGCTTAACCAAATACTTGCTAATTCCCCCTGAATGATATTTACAAATTATCAGAAGACAGTTAGCAACGAGAAATAGTTTACATTCAACATACTAAAACAACATTTAAACGATTATACATGACATGTTTACGGGATGTAGGAGTACTTAGCTACTATGAGTTAGCAGGGAAGGTGCAGTAGGTATTCTCCATGGTTTCTAACCTCAACTGAGTGCGAATCTATCTACGCTCCATGTTGCTGTTCTGAATTTTTTTTTTTTATTGGCTTCAAAAACAAGTTTATACAGCCGCATGTACTAAATGCTGTTCTGAATCACAGTTAATGTGCTAATCAGCAAATTAAATGTGTGGTTATTCTTGTTTTCAGGAATTATTCAATTCACCCAGTTGATCGTTTCTTTGGAGAAAGAAGACGAGGTAGTGGCGGACCTGCATAGCCAAGTACGAGGCTACTATCTCCCACCCGTCACGATATCCAACGACATGGGCCTATGACACATCGCTGTTTAAT
The DNA here is from genome assembly GCA_963920205.1 of Stenodema calcarata. Taxonomy (NCBI): domain Eukaryota; kingdom Metazoa; phylum Arthropoda; class Insecta; order Hemiptera; family Miridae; genus Stenodema; species Stenodema calcarata. The sequence continues at coordinate 26,072,849 of OY986049.1, read as the reverse complement.
CGACGAATTATAAGGCCCTCATCTGAATCTCATCCTCGACGGTGATTTGGAATTCTGGCGGAAATGTTTCACTCATCTCGTCTCAATTGCTGCTGTAATGTCTATTAGTTGACCATGGCCCCTTGAAATATGGTTAACTTCCTTTCTTTCATCAATCTGATACAAGTTTTCGGCCAAAACTCTTATCTGATACCTCATCAAGTAGGCACCCTTGAAATTACATAATTATAAATAACCCCTTTAATAATTTGATGATGGTCGAAGTGTGTACTGAGATGAATAGGTGCCGATCTATTCAAGTCTGAATTAATATTAACTTATCTAACTCAGAAATTCCAGAACGATATAGGTTGAATGATATTGTGTTCTGTGAGCGTTTTTGATTTTCCGTGATGAATTTTAAATGATGTTCCTAATTTGACTAGATGATTTAAATCAAAAACCTCACTAAGCTCTTATTTTACAACCTCAACTACAATGAAAATGCTGTATGTATCACCATTCCATATACTCGAGCTATTTTTCGTGTGTCTGCATTGATTTATCCGTAACGTTCGAATTTAGGTAAAGTTATAATGACTCATTATTTATTTAAATAAAGCATACGTGTTTAATAAGCAAAATTGTTCAATTGATATCCTTTTGCATCACACACTATCAGACAGGTTCTGTCTTAACCTCAAGTGCACTCCCAGTAGCTTGTAAGCATTTTTTTGCGTAACTGGTTTTGTCCCTATCACGGAAACAGGAGCGATAAATTATCGTAGGACCAGCCTTTCGATCCTTGTTATTGGCACTGGCTAGTGGTAACCCGGTTTTGAGTGTTTTTAAGGCTTAGTTTTTTCGAAAATCTGACGTCTAGATGTACTTTGATGGGGATGTCGGTCCAAAAAACTTGGCCTAGTGCCGGTCTGAAGCTGAGCGTAGAACCTCTGGCAACACCTTTAATTTTAAAAACCATATGAAAAGAGAACACCAAGCTCATCCACTTACCATCACGTAAGCCAGTGGTCATGTCGGGATATCATCGGAAAAAATTGAAGTTATTCGCTATTATTTAAGCGAGAACAAAAACTATGAAAAAGAATTATAAAGAGCGATTAAATTTAGTTGTTCAATACATAGCGTTTGGGTTCGAGGAACGTGGGTTTCGGGATTTATTGTCTTCACACAGCTGTCTAGACGAACTGCTGTTACTTTACTGAACAACTTTTTGAAAAAGAAAATATGGCTTTTTTGTCCTTTCTCCCACAGGAAACGTCTCCCAGTAAGAAAAACCATAACACATGGAGGCCTGTCTTTTGAGTGTGTGCGTCGCATCAAATTCTTGGGAGTTACAAAAAAGCTTAGTTGGAACGCTCACATAAAAAACGGAACCCTGTTTCAATATTCTTAGAACGTTCACTAACATAAGCTGGGGGTGGATTCTAAGACGGCCCTGATGTTTTACAGGTCAACTGTCAGAGCGATAATCGATTATGGTTCCATTAGGGATGGCAATCATACATCGATGTTTTCGCGGGACACATCGATGTTTTTCCATCGATGTTTTCTGTGTCGATGTTTTTGGAACATCGATGTTGGGGTTTCGATGCATCGGCATACATCGATGTTTCAATTTTTTTGCCATAGGCTGCTGAATGTTTTATTCTAACGTTTTTCTCACATACCTAGGAATATTATTTCTGAATTTTTATTTCCTTTAAATGAAAATATCGAGGCGTGTTGGCTGAAAAGTGTCGATACTTCCAATATTTCGCCTGTGGGAAAGCAGCTAAAACAGGCTCTAATGTCAGGATTTCACTCGAGATTTAAGGGGCGGGAAAACTGTCACTTGCTGACCCTACCCATGTTTTTGGACCCCGTTTCAAAAATATTCACTTTTCCGATTCCATCGCATCGTCAAAAGCCCTCACTCAAATTAAAATCGAAGATAATAAACCAAAACTGGTGGCGTCTGTTGATACTTCTAATTCCCCGTCATCTCAGTCATCTTCAGAATCGGACCGTGGAAGTCCCGTTGACATAATATGGGCCCATCATAAATCGTTGGCGTTCAAAACCAACAAGAAAATGTCATCTTTTCAGAGCTTATCGGTGAACTTGGACACGGAGATATCAATGTATCTCTCAACTCCAGTGGCATCAAACATACGTTCAAATCCCCTTGAATTTTGGGAAAGACAGTCTAACCCAAGCTGTACACGTTATCAAGAGAATACTTGGGGAGGGTAGCCACCTCTGTACCGGCAGAAAGATTATTCTCCAAGGCTGGTGCAGCTCTTACGCAGCAGAGAAATCGCCTGGGGGGCAAATTGCTTTCAAAATTACTTTTCTTGAATGGACTACCTGCCAAATACTGGGTGATAGCCCAGCCTTCGTTTATACGATTTTTTTTCTTGGAACTGAATTATAATGGTAACAAATAAAATAAATTTATAGCTTATAAATTAAATAAAATAAAAAATTGATTGAAAACCATCGATACATCGATGTTTTTGGGGTCCGATGTTTTTGGAGCATCGATGCCGGCCTGTCGATGTATCGATACATCGATGTTTTCATTTTTTTTGCCATCCCTAGGTTCCATTATGTACGACTGCTTCTAGAACTGCTCTTTTCAAAGTTGACAAAATCCAGGACCTACCGAGCCTTGCGATTCAGTTTAGGAGCGTTGCCCTCAACTCCTGGCAATGCACTTTTTGGCAGAGGCGGAGAGCCTCCCCTCCACTTAAGACGCTGGTCGATCGCTTTCTTGTGAACACACTCACCAAAGACGAAGAGCAGCTGATTAGGATTCGTCCTTCTTCATTCTCACCGAATGTTATTTGGACAAAAGCCATCCCCAATGCTTCACAGAGATAAATGAAAACATTCAGTGGCTGGCAAGTTCAGATATAACATTCATAATAGGTAATTATATTATATTCCTTACCGTCCTCCAACAACCCCTACTTGTGATCGCAGTACCCTCTCACAGCTATTCCTACTCCTACACCCAATGTATCACTGAATACCTGCAGAGATGGGCCCAGGCAGTGATGTATATCGACTGGTCACTTCACAATTGCCAGACAGGGTGTGCGTTTTATGACGCATTACGAACATTGAGGCCAAGCTAGTGCAGGAAATCGCTGCGTAAAGGTAAGAGAGTGTAGCTCTGCTGGATTAAAAGTCATACAGGGACTAGAGGGAATGCCAGACTCGGAAGCCAAACGGGCCGCCCTTTCAACGGAACCCCTACCAACACCGGAGTACCCAGCCACTGATCTCAGAAGCGCATCTTGCGCCATTGGAAGAAGGACTGTCTTAGCTACCGATTGCATTCATTTATACCTAATGGAAATTTATTGCATTTAATGCTTTCTCCCGCCCCCAAGCATAAAGCCTTAGTTCAAGGCAGTAACCGGCGCAAAACCTAAAACTTCTTTAGGACCATCACTAGGTTACGCAGTGGGCACACTAAAACACGTATATCTGGCTAAATTGAAATGGGTCACAATCACCTCTGGCCGAAGAGACACCACCACCCGGCTAGAATGCCCACACCATCATGCTCCTGTGTGAATAAATTTCAAAGCCAATAAAGAAAAACAACTGTATATGGCTTTGAAACATCAGTTAGGACAGGTCAAATTATGTACTCTAATCACTGATATATGGACCTGCATAAATACAAATACTTATATCAGTTACATGCCATTTTGTGATTAATTTTGAAATTAAGATCCATCCCTGGGAATCATACTGCTAATAATATTGTTATGGCAAATAAATTCAATACTAATTGAGTAGTATGTACTACTTGTGTTGGAATAGTAGTAAACAAAGGCATTAGTAATCTTCGTGTGAATGATGTGTTATCTCACACAGATTGTTGACTGTCAAGAAGTCGTCAAAAGTGTGAGAAATTCGTTACATAGGTAGGTACTTTCGTTCGAGCACTACAGCACACAAGCTCATTTTGGTACAAAAAAGACTGTCCAAAAAAGTGTACGAAGTAATACAGGACATTTCTACACGTTGGAACTCGTCGTTTCTTATGCTCAGAAGGGTTTAAGTCCGTTCACATTCGCAGGGTAAATAAATGTAACTAAGTGGATTTAAAAAAACGATCTTTATTAAGAAATTACTTCTTCTTGGACACACCGACAGTCCTTCCTCTCCTTCCGGTAGTCTTGGTGTGCTGACCACGCACCCTCAAGCTGGAACAGAAGGAAACATATTACATTGAATTCCAAGATGGGAAGAGAAATTCAGGCACGGTAAACGTCGCTGAAGTTGGTGACTTTCAAAATGATGGTATATTACAATTACCGATAACAACATTAATAAAATTATTTAGGTATGGACGTATGGCCTTTTCAGCTGTTGAGTGGCTTCAAAGTATGCCTCGGCCAGAAGCATGTATTCAGCGGTGGTTTCGAGCACCTCTTTATGAAGGTATGACAATTTAAGTTGTACTGTGAAGAGTACGTAACCGTTTTATTCAAACCTACTGTGAACGCCAATAACGGGGGCATGTTTCGAAGGCCTATTCTGGAAAATCATGAAAAACATTGATACATAACCTATGTGAGGAAAAACGCCCTAACCAACCCAGATTTATGAAATAACCATTCATTCATGACCGAAAGCAGTCAATCTCATAATATTATGTACTGTTATAGGTATATCGCATTAGATTCCTCCGTCTCAAAAGCAATTGAACAAATACAAAACTTAACAATTCGTGTGTACATCTACTTCGTCTCCATAGATGTAGCCGTCGTCTCAAGAAAGGTGTAACCATGTCAGGTTCCTTGGTTCACAGTTGTTTCCTGATCTCAATACGCCGCTGTTTAAATGAAGGAATACGTCGGTCGTATCTCACCACAGGAATCTAGGAATCCTAAATCATGGTAACCTGAATCTGTAGGTACTGCCGACGTCATTACTAACTCATAATCATGCCCTATTTCGGCTTAAATCTTCTTCTTGTGTTACAAATGATACCTTCATAGCCGTACGGAAATCTGACCTGTGGGCTTGACACTTGCACAGTAAATGTAATGCAAATACCAGACCCACCGAGAGGAGGGGGGCAAAGGAGGAAAATTCCCCGGGCAGCCCGAGATTAAAAAAGCTAAAGCTGGCAAATTGCGGCTGGAATTGCAAATCCCGGAAATTATATTAGGCAAAATGATTACTTTGGTGAAATATCAAATTCCGGAGACTAGAATAGTGAATTTCGTCTCCATATTTATCAAAGTAGAACAGATGAACCGTGGAGAACATCTCAAGTAACAACCACGTTTCTTCACCTTCAAAGTGCTCCTGTTTCAGAACGGAATGAGATATCGTGTCACACGTCAGACTGTTTCATTTTGGGGATTTACGGGTAATTTCCTCCCCTTAACACTCCCCAAAACCCCCCGTTAGAGTGACCCGATTCTGCCCATCTACGAACTTTTGATTGCCAAGACAGATTTTTTGTGCAAATTTGAACTACTTATCTCAATTCTATCGAGAGTTATCGTCTGGAATGACACATACCTTACATACACACATACATTTTTTGTGTCTTCTGGCAGTGAATTCAGGATGGTCTGGAACGGATTTTGGAATGAAGATTTTTCGAAAAACCTAGTTTTCGTCTAGCTCAATAATTTCACGCCCCCGGTAAGACTTTTATTCTACAATGGGGCCATAGAGATACTTTTTCCCCCCAGTCCCGCCGCTGCTTTCGACGGCCCTGCCAAATACCCTCTCATCTAAATGAGACATAAAACACACTTCGTCACTTAATATCCAAAATGGGCTAAACTCACTTTTCCCAACTTTACAGGAGAGAAAAAAAACGTGTGCCCAGTCTTGCTATAAACTTTTCTGCAATTTTGTTTACAGTTCATCTCATTACACACTCGTATGGAGATCCAAGAATAGTAGAACAAAATTGCAGATAAGCCAGACTGGGCACAGGTTTTTTGTCTCTCCTGTAAAGTTGGGGAAAGTGAATTAGCCCATGTGGGATCTTAAACTTAATCACTTGTGACGATTTCATGTTTCTAATACGCGTTAAATCATTTGTAGGCGATTGCAGGAGAACCCCCCCCCCCCCCCCACAATATGTGCTTCTATTAGGTACGTAACTTTTATACGTATCTAATAGGTATGTATCTTAGTATAATCGTGAGATTGAGAAACAGAAATTGAACTAACGGGAAACTAATCCTAAACTACATAATACGTTGATCAGGAGTGAGCTCGGACCCATTCTTAGCCCTTCCGAACCTCTGCCATAACGGGGATGATTTATTTTACAGTCTTTTTTATTATAAAGCATCACTCCTGATCAACTTATAATCGAGAAGAATGTCTTACCCCCAGTAGTGCCTCATGCCTCTGTGGGCCCTGATCTTCTTCAGACGTTCAAGGTCGTCACGGAGCTTTGAGTCCAACAGGGAAGAGGTGAGCTACAAAACGAATATGCACAAATAAATACATGAACAGTAGATCGCATTAAGGGTACATCCATCAAGAACTGTTATGTTACAGTAACACTGAGTAGTGTGCATTATCCTAAATAAAAGAGCACTCGGGAGTTACGTGTATATAGATTACCTGGGAGTATTTGCCCTCGACAATGTCCTTCTGTCTGTTGAGGAACCAGTTAGGGATTTTGTATTGCCTAGGATTCTGCATGATGGTAATGATCTTGTCAACCTGGAATCAGAAATTAACGTCAGCATTGCTCAACAAAGGTATGACGCTAAAACATGGGATAATAATGGAGAAACTTGAACGATTATTATAGTGGCTACATAATGCAGAATAGTGGTGGTGGTGGATTCAAAACAAAATACAAGTTTTATAAATCAGGACGAGTGAATCAATACGAGATTTTTACGCCGAGTGAATAATTATTTTATACCCTTGTTATATCCAAAGGTTCAATCGCAGCTCAACTAATCATGTGTTCGAGAAGGGAATCCCTAGCATAGCCGTAAAGGCACTAAATCTGAATGAGAAGCCATAGCTGAGTCCGACTCTATCTCTTAGCGAAAAATATTTATTGCTGGCAGTCATTTAAGAGATTTTCCGGATATTGGATTTACCTCGGGGTTCCACACAATCTTGTAGATCTGACAATAGCGAGAAAACTATTCACGGAAGCCGAAAACCAGTTGCCCATGTCACAAACTGGGTCCTTCCTGGAGTTCGTTTGGTTCTAACACTTTCATTATAAACACCAAAACCAAGATGAGATCAAATCCGAAGCGTTCTAGGTAGAACGGTTTCAGAGAACGAAAATGGGAGGATGCAACTATTGATGTGTGAATGACCAGTATTGACACCCCCTAAAAGTTCATCAATCAATAGTACGATTCTTTGGGAAAAAATTACTATAGAATGCCAATAAGATATTAGAATGATCTACAAAAAAAAAAGGATCGCACACAATGGATAAAAACTACATCCTGTAGGTACGTTGTACTAATAGTACATGTAATAAGAGTTAAGTTTTCAACGGAGAACTTGATGGGAATCCATTTGATATCCTCATAGGCTAAGAATTATGGGAAAGTTTGAAAAGCTGATGAGTCATTTTAAATGAAAGTGCAAGCGAAATTAATGCATCCACTTACTTCTTCTTCAGAGCACTCGCCGGCCCTCTTGTCCAAGTTGACATCGGCCTTCTTGAGGACAATGTTGGCGTATCGCCTGCCGACGCCTTTGATGGCGGTCATGGCGAACATCACCTTCCTCTTACCATCGATGTTCGTACCCACGATACGCAAGATGTGTTGAAACTTCTCAGGCAGCATAAGCGACTGGAAAAGGAACATTGGCAGGTGAGATGTCACGATAGGTTAGGTGGATTGAAGTTGAAATTAGTGAACCATGTCAAGTTTATAGTTTAAACTCACACACGTCTAATAACACTCATAACGAAGGATATATTCAGAACTGATTCAATTACGGGATACAATACTTTTAACCAGGTTCATATACATAAAACTTCGATGTACATCGCTCGTACAATGCCATCGAAATACACATGTAAACATTGTTGTAGGTACTCCGATCAAGTTGGGATTATAGCGTCACAATTTCGTTGTACAGTTTCGCAAACAACAGCGGGATCGAATTGTGATGAAATCAAAACACTAAATGATACGATGCAAGGGATATTTATGGAAAATAATTAGAAAAATTACCATCTTGAAGGTTGGCGAGACACGCTTGTAAAGATAGAGGACCACGGAAACTCAGTGACATAGAAAGAGAGAAACCGACTCATCGCCCTGGTGGTACCAATGCTGCCAACACTACAACTCTATTCAGTAGAACTTTCTCGCGCCTTGTTCCATATTATTTGGAAACTTTAGGATCCAATGCACTAATACAATATAATATGACGTATAGGGTCCAAGTAAGTATGTATAAATTGGGCTCAAATTTAGAATCCAACAAAACTAGAAACGACGTTCAGATTTGTCGTGGATACTATACACAAATATCCACGTGTTATAGTTCTCTACCATGGAAAAAGGTAGATGGTTCCTAAAGGTAGGTGGTTTCTTCCATGGTTCTCTACCTATCTCTTCTCCCACGACTATTTCGTGATGATTTGAGATTTGACTACACTAATATAGTGTAGCACTATTTCAGCATATTATGCTGAAAAACGTTTCCTATGCTGTAGTACCTACTTAACATTTGGTGGGGGGGGGGGGGCTGAACGGGGGAAAATTATATTATAACGAAGCGACCAAAACAGTAGTTTAACGTTAGAATAAAAGCTCCCATTTTCTCCATCAAACATTTTATTATGCTTAGGCGACGTTTCGTTTCTAAGAGAAGCATCTTCTGGCCTCTATAAAGAAAAAAATTTTCTTTATCAAACATAACTCGAGTCACAATATAAAATTTGGTACCTACCACTTTTCAATTTGTAGGTACTTTATAACAATAATATTATAACAATAACAACAATAAAATTTTATCTAGTTGTGGAGAAAAAAACTAGAATTTAACAACGTTACAAGAAAAAAAAATATACAAGAGGCCAGAAGATGGTTTTCTTAGAAACGAAACGTCGCCTACATACATCATACATAATAAATGTATGATGGAGAAAATGGGAGCTTTTATTCTAACATCAAGCAACCCTCCACCCTTCATAATGGAGCCACAAACAACAGTTTAACGTTGTTTAACGTTGTTTTATGGATTAAAAACGTGTGTTTCACAATATGAATGAAATTTAGTTTCATAATATTAGGCATTGAAGGTTTACAGGATGTTTTGTTTACTAATTTACTAATGAAATACATTAAAGTGAATGAAAGGCAGATTAAAAATGTGAAAAGGATTTATTTTAAGTACATCGTACATTTAATATTTCAGAGTAGTTCTACTGGCTAGAGATGAATAAATAATGACGGGGACACAGTTGGAATTTTTTGGAGGCTTATAGTGATGGTCTGAGTGATTGCCTTCATCGCTAGTCACTGTAGACGAACTAAGTACACAAGTATTAAAACGTTAACGGATATCGTACCCTTGATGACGTAGTACCTAGTGGAATTAGGTCATTCTTGCTAATGAATATATTTTACGAGCTTCAAACTAACTATATTGGTATAAAATTTACATTCTTACAAAAAATAGTTGTTGAGTGGTTGGGGGGAGGGGGGTCATCTCGGAACACATCCAATGAGGTATGAAATTGAAGGAGGTTTGGTTTCTGTGTTTATCTCATTCTGTCAACAACCATGGTAATGATGTGAAAATATCCAGAAATAACGTTCACCTGAAATATACCATGAGCCCCGCCAATCATGCACACTGTGAGACAGAATAATATTTATATTAATTGCAGGAGCGTAGCGTGGCTCTGGACATGGGGGTACCGCACTCAATTCACCCCCCCCCCCCTTCTCCTCTCATACACACTCTCTCGCCCTAAAAATGAAAAAGAGACTCACCGAGATCGCATTTAATGTCATCTGAATGACTCTAGCTATAGCACTTAATTGTATGTATCCCCGAAATGATCTTATAATATAAGATCATTTTAGGGATACATACAATTTTTGGTGTCTTTAAGCAGTGAATTCAGGATGGTCTGAATCAGATTTTGGTATAAACAGTTGTCGGAAATTCGAATTTTAAAAATTTCGGACCGAGAACAATAGCTTCCGTTTCTTCGAAAATTCGCTAACAAATGCGGAACATTTCATTCACATAAGATAACATTGTTCTTGAGAAAATCGATTCGCCAAGAGAAACTTCCCATCCCAGGTGTGGTTTTTAGTACTAGGAACTGGGTATAAGTTGGTACCTAGTGACTTTTAATTTCTCCTATCAATCCTGAAGGAGTCTTGATCTTTTGCAGTCAAAATTTGTCAAATTGACTGTCAAATATAATAATACGAGTATAAACCCCCCTTACAATGGCCCGAACATCCATACGTTACTCGCTGGAGACTCGTAAAGGTGCGTTCACAAAGAAAGCTGGTTGCAAGCGCTTGAAAACAAGCTTGTGTGTACATAACAAACGCTTGCATTTCAAGCTAGTCTTTTCTCAGCTCTCGTTGAGACAATGTCTCCCTCAAGTGATAAAGAGTTATTTTTGCTTGAAAATATTGAATTAAAAATTCGTAGAAGGAAAGTCGGTGTTCATGTAATTAACCGCGAAAGAGGAAAGTTTGGAGAATACCACCATCTATTTCCTCAATTGCAATTGGACAAAGTGAGGTTTTTTCTTATATGAGAATGGAGTTAACCACGTTTAGTTACATCCTCAAGAAAATTGAAAGTGTTTTAGTCAAGTTTTGGGGAAATTGGCATAAGCAGCCTATCCATGCCGAAGATCGACTGACTGGTTTGGTCAACAAGCGCAGGAAAACAAGTACAAAACGTTCTTGCGTGCTTGTCAGGACTTGTAGCAAGCATTTTAGGAGAAGGTTTGATATAAAATTATGAAAATCTAGTCAATTCTGAGTAAGAAAATCCAAGTCTGCCATTTCAAAGCGGTTGCTTTCAAAAATGGCAGCCATTTAAAAAGTGACGAAAACGCACAAACATGACCTGTCTTTAGGATGGATGGAACTTTTATAGATGATAGATTATGTCCAAACATAGATGTTTTCACCAGTCTGCCACTTTCAACCGGTTGAAAATGCGTGGCAGATTCAATTTCAAAAATTGCATTTTTCGGGTGTAAAATTTACAGTATTTGGGACGCCTCAAATTTTCACACATGATTATATATGCCCAAATAAGGAGTTTGAGACTTGTCTGCCAATCTAAAGCAGTTGAAAAGTAATGGCCGACTTGAATTGAAATATTGCCAAATTTGGTGATAAATTTCATCAGTTTTAGGAAGATTCAAATTTCAATACGTTAAAGTACCTGTGGTATGAGAGCAATAGACCATGGTCTGCCTTGCCTAGCCAGTTGCTTTCTACCGACAGACTGAAATGCAAAAATTGCCAAATTACTGATCAAAATTTTGTGATTTTAGGATGCTTCAAATTTCGGCTCAACATTGTTCTCCTGCAATAAGACTGAAAAAGAGTAGTCTGCCTTCAGTAACCCGTTGTTTAAGTTAGGCAGACTGAAATTGAAAAATTGCAATTTTCAAGGTCAAAATGAATGTATTTTGGGAAAGTTGTAATTTTGGCATGTGATACTAGCATGTTAGTGTAAACTTTTTGACGCAGTCTGCCATCAATATTCCGCTGCCTTCTGGCGGCAGACTGAACTCAAACGTGGGAAAACAGAAATAATTTCAATTATTGACCATTTTTATGGTAAAAATGCATCTTCTTTAGGACGATTCAAATTTTGGCACATGATACTACATTGTAAGAAGAAACTTTGTGACATGGTCTGCCATCAATATCCAACTGATTTTTTCGGCAGACCAACAATATTAGGTAAACTACAGTCTAGAAATTTTAACCGTCAGTCGGGGATAGACCACATTGCAATATTCACTCGGTTTTTTTCTCATTGCAAACCTGTTCATTGTGTACCCAAGATCCTTTCCTAAAAGACCTGGCAGCGGGAAATATTATTCAACATGGTTTGAAAAGGGAAAAACAAGTTTTGTAAAAAATCCCAATGCTCTAGGTAGTAGTCGATACCAGTGACCAACATTTTCTTCAGTAGTCGACATGGTTTTGCACTAGTAGTCGACCTACATGTGTTAGAAGTCGACAGTATCACTTGAGTCAGTAGTCGACAGGTTTCGTCATTCCATCGTTTTCGAATTTTACGACATCTAAATAAAACACATTCAACTGTGAATCGGAACTTGAAAATAGATTAATAAGATGTACCTAATGAAGTTATCAGACTTTTTATTTGCAAACAGCTCATTATCAGTCTCAAATTTCAATAAGTACTTAAGTAAAAAGGTATGAAAACTATAGTCGAAAACTCATTGTCAGAAAATTGACATTACAGTTGGGCTTAGGTACCTATTTACACATTTTTTTGACATTTTCATGTCTTTGCTTTGGCACATAAACTGAAACGGGAAAAATTTGTTCCCTTGATTCACCCTTTCCCTCAGATCACGTCAGATCACAAGCGACCGGCGGGAAATTACGTCAGATCCTATGACGCACGAGCGTATGACGTAAGACGGCTGGCAGGAGGCCAACTAGTACGTCAGAGCATATGACGCACGAGCGTATGACGTAAGACGGCTGGCAGGATAACTAGTGCGTCAGAGCCAATGACGCACAAGCGTATGACGTAAGACGGCTGGCAGGTGGCCAACAAGTACGTCAGAGCCTATGACGCACGAGCGTATGACGTAAGACGGCTGGCAGGAGACCAACAAGTGCGTCATAGCCTATGACGCACGAGCGTATGACGTAAGACGGCTAGCAGGAGGCCAACAAGTACGTCAGAGCCTATGACGCACGAGCGTATGACGTAAGACGGCTGGCAGGATAACTAGTGCGTCAGAGCCAATGACGCACAAGCGTATGACGTAAGACGGGTGGCAGGTGGCCAACAAGTACGTCAGAGCCTATGACGCACGAGCGTATGACGTTAGACGGCTAACAGGAGGCCAACAAGTACGTCAGAGCCTATGACGCACGAGCGTATGACGTAATACGGCTGGCAGGAGCCAACTAGTGCGTCATACGACGAGACCTTTTATGTCTCTGCGCCCCCTGTCACACCCACACCGCGTACCTCGTACTTCATTTTGGTTTATTATCTTCGATAATGAACCATTGGAATCGCCCAAAGAAAAAAAAATTTTAACCCCCCCTCAAAATTTGTTGGTTTACGTTTCAAGATCGAATTAAAAAAAATCCGTCCGTCCGCCGTACGCCGTCCGCGGCACTTTGCCCAGTTAGCGTTGAGTTAAAATTACGAAATTTTTTTTATGGGTTTCGACCAACCCCACAATGGTCCTCGAAACTTTTCATAACCCTAGGTCAAGGGGAAGGGGTTCAAAACGAATTTTGAAAATTTGAAAATCTCATATCTCGAAAAATTCATATAGAACGGTATGTTTTTTATTTCTTTTTCTTTACATGGGCTTTCCACCTCAGCTTGCAGTCGAGAGTCATGCCAATGTATTTCGCCTCGTCCGCTTAAGGTACTGTTTGTGAGTTAATATTAACTTATTAAATTTTAATGGGATTACGTATGTCTTCAGATTCGTGAAGTTTATATGGATAGGTTTCGTTTCGTTCAACTTCTTCCTAATCGCTTCGTCCATTTTAGGACGTAATGCGAGATTGCAATTCTGACTTCGCCGTCGTGTTCAGCGGTGAAATGTCCAAATTTCGGATGCAGTGTGGCGATAAATAAATAATCAAAATTGTTGGAAAAGTAAACAAAATAATGTTATTTCTGGATTCGGTTGATGTTACCAATGTACAATGGAAAATAACTAAACTTGCCTAAATCTATGGCCATAGAAAAAAAAACTCCCTTCTGTCTATACCAGACTGTGTTGCAAATCGGCACCATACCATATTCTCACCGTACTCATACCATACCATACGAATTTCTTTCCTATCATACCATACTGTACTATACCAAATCATACATACAATAATATACCATACCATACTCATACCATGTCATACAAACCGAGTGAATATTGAAATGTCATCCATTTCTGACCTATATTTAAAATTTCAAGTATGTAGCTCATCATCAAAATTTCATTTGTTTAAACAAATAGGTATTATTTAAACAATTTTACAGACAAAAAACCGAGTGAATATTGCATTGTGATCCAGTTCTGACCTATTTTTAAAATTTCAAGTCAATAGCTCAGCATCAAAATTTAATCTGTATTATTACAAAAAGGTATTATTTAAACAATTTTACAGATGAGAAACCGAGTGAATATTGCAATGTGGTCTATCCCCGACTGACGGTTAAAATTTCTAGACTGTAGTTTACCTAATATTGTTGGTCTGCCGAAAAATCAGTTGGATATTGATGGCAGACCATGTCACAAAGTTTCTTCTTACAATGTAGTATCATGTGCCAAAATTTGAATCGTCCTAAAGAAGATGCATTTTTACCATAAAAATGGTCAATAATTGAAATTATTTCTGTTTTCCCACGTTTGAGTTCAGTCTGCCGCCAGAAGGCAGCGGAATATTGATGGCAGACTGCGTCAAAAAGTTTACACTAACATGCTAGTATCACATGCCAAAATTACAACTTTCCCAAAATACATTCATTTTGACCTTGAAAATTGCAATTTTTCAATTTCAGTCTGCCTAACTTAAACAACGGGTTACTGAAGGCAGACTACTCTTTTTCAGTCTTATTGCAGGAGAACAATGTTGAGCCGAAATTTGAAGCATCCTAAAATCACAAAATTTTGATCAGTAATTTGGCAATTTTTGCATTTCAGTCTGTCGGTAGAAAGCAACTGGCTAGGCAAGGCAGACCATGGTCTATTGCTCTCATACCACAGGTACTTTAACGTATTGAAATTTGAATCTTCCTAAAACTGATGAAATTTATCACCAAATTTGGCAATATTTCAATTCAAGTCTGCCATTACTTTTCAACTGCTTTAGATTGGCAGACAAGTCTCAAACTCCTTATTTGGGCATATATAATCATGTGTGAAAATTTGAGGCGTCCCAAATACTGTAAATTTTACACCCGAAAAATGCAATTTTTGAAATTGAGTCTGCCACGCATTTTCAACCGGTTGAAAGTGGCAGACTGGTGAAAACATCTATGTTTGGACATAATCTATCATCTATAAAAGTTCCATCCATCCTAAAGACAGGTCATGTTTGTGCGTTTTCGTCACTTTTTAAATGGCTGCCATTTTTGAAAGCAACCGCTTTGAAATGGCAGACTTGGATTTTCTTACTCAGAATTGACTAGATTTTCATAATTTTATATCAAACCTTCTCCTAAAATGAACACCCATTTTCGGCCTCGGCTCCAGGACTATTTGTCTGGAACACACGCGCTTGATACAATGTAGACTTATCTCACGCCGGTTGGAGCTTGCAAGCGCTTGCCAACAAGCGCTTGCAACCAGCTTTCTTTGTGAACCCACCCTTACACTAGAAAAAAGCTTCAGAACTCGATAAATCCAAACAAATGTTTCGTTGAACCAGAAAAAAAAACTCTGCAAATTCTTGACACAACGGTTCATTATCTTCTTTGTACAGATCACCCTTCTGTCTAGATCACTAGGTCTAAATGTCTAGATCCTAAATGTTAGATTAATTATTATTATCAATTATCACTAATTATTAACAATTTTATCAAGTACCTAGTGAAAATTATTATAATTTATTGTTAGGTATTAATAATTCGTATTTATTAATAATAATAATTATTATTAATTATGATTAATTAATACGATATAATTCTGGGGTTTTTAATACTACGTCGGTAATAATTTTTCTATAAAAGAAGTACCTACCTACCAACAAACATTCGAAATTACCTTCATTTCCGTAGCTCGAAACGCACCTCAGAACAACTAACTCGACATCACTTAAGCCATATGATGTTCCAAAGAGCTTGTTAGTATGAAAATGGACCTGTATTTCAACAGTTTGAGTCACAATCGTGTTGTGAGGCACAATCTTTGAGCCGTCATTGTGAACGAACGGCTGGTCGTACAAAGCTGCGGATGGTCTTAAAAAATTCTACGGAACAAACTCTATCTAAATATGAAATAAAAAACATACCGTTCTATATGAATTTTTCGAGATATGAGATTTTCAAATTTTCAAAATTCGTTTTGAACCCCTTCCCCTTGACCTAGGGTTATGAAAAGTTTCGAGGACCATTGTGGGGTTGGTCGAAACCCATAAAAAAAATTTCGTAATTTTAACTCAACGCTAACTGGGCAAAGTGGCGCGGACGGCGTACGGCGTACGGCGTACGGCGGACGGCGTACGGCGGACGGCGTACGGCGGACGGACGGATTTTTTTTTATTCGATTTTCTGAATCTACGTATCTTGAAACGTAAACCAACAAATTTTGAGGGGGGGTTAAAAAAATTTTTTCTTTGGGCGATTCCAATGGTTCATTATCGAAGATAATAAACCAAAATCACCTTCTAAAACAGGTTCATTTTCGTATGGGGTCCAGGGGTTATGTGGAGGTCTTTTCTACAGGCCTTTGACTCATGGCGCTCAACCTCTGAATATAATATACGTAGGTACCTAACAGTTATGTTAGAGTTCTATTTTCTGGTTTTACCTCTTTCTTATCACGCCCCGTCACTGTCAAAACCCCGTATGTTAGCGAGAGGAAATGAGGAGGGCTCCTTAATTGCTGAATCAGGGAAAAGTCGAAATGAAAATAAATTATGCTCGATAAGAATTCTGTACTTGAAAAAAACTCTAATCGACTAATTATAAAAATATTTACAATCATTTTTATTGTACAGACAACAATTAAATCTGAACTTGATTTCACCGGAACTAGGTTACGCAATATGAATGTAAAGCGACTGTTAAGGGGTTGTGCTACTACATGCAGTCTGAATCAGGCAGTGAGCAGCACTGATCCCACCATTGCAGGTGATGTTTTATCAATGACAAAAGAAATAATCTTCAATAGTATTAAAAATGGATTGGTCTTTAGAGCCTGCAATCACCCATTTTGCAAAAACCATCTTTTGAATTTTTCCTTTGTTCTTTGAATCACGCTTATATACTCCCAAACCATAGATCTGTTAAACGTTACATAGGTACAACGTAGGAGTTGAATCTTTTTAAGACTAGTCAACAAAAGTGACAACCAGTTAACCGTTAACCAATTGGTGACCGAAGAGGCCCTTATTATGTCTAATTTCCAATTACCAAACCTTGTTTGCCCACTTATGAAACCAAATGTCTTCACCCCAAGGCTATTATATTCCGAAGGTACTTGAAGTGTAAGTAATCATACGTGTATCGCGCAGCTACGTAAAATAAACTTCCTGTCATCCAAAATAATGCGAGATGAAGTAGAGGAGGGTCGAATATCGGGGAACTGTGAGACACAGGACAGTCAAATTTGGCTGACGACTGGACGTCTGTGGGCAGTAAAAACGGCTGGTCGTCAGTAGGAAATGGCTTACGACGATATTCGTCAAGAAGTCCAGGGTTCAGAGGCTCGTACACCTTGTAGTTCGTAAGAACGTAATCGTTGAGGCGACATGACACTTCCCTGAAAAATATGTGAGGTCACGTCATAGTTCAAATAAAAACCTATGTTTCGAGAAATTTTGATAATAAAAAAGATTTTACTAGAAGAATAACAAGAAATCCGATTTCAAACTCATTTTTTACCGGACGAGTGAATGGTTGGTGAAAAACCGGACTTTCCTCTGAAAACCACTTTTTTCTTGATTCAAACGTGATTTTCTCCCTCAAAGTTGAATTGCGAAATTTGTTGTTTATACCATTGGAAAGCTTATATTTGGGCGCAAATTTTAGGCCTACAGGCTAAAATTCTTGTGCCGGACTATGAGCGTTTGAAGAAAGTGGAAATTTTTACATTTTGACCAAATTTCCTCTGCATCTTCATTTTTCACCCGTTTCGGCGATTCAAAAACAATTTTTTTTATTAGAGGAATAGGAAATTTTGTGTTCTTTCTAACGGTGAAATCAGATTTGAATTTTCATTTAAATTAAGTGAGCCATTGCCATTATTGCCATTTCAGTGTGATAAAATCGAAAACACGAAAAAAACTAAAATTGAAAAAACTCAATTTTTTGAACGAGTGAAAAAAATTGTTACAGGACATTTTCGACCAGAAATTAGCTCAAGAATCGATTCCTAGCCTGTGACCGTCACGAAATGAAACACTCTGTATAGTGGGTGCCAACTAGTACTCGAATAAACGTTGAGATTTTCTCACCCTTCATTCAGGAATTGGTATGTTAAAGCATGATATTTTTAAAATTAACTGTAGTGCTTACCCACCTGACATGTGGTTCTGAACACACTGTTTTGTAAAATTCATAGTTCGGATGGGGAATCGGTTCTTTGATCTTAAGAACTTTATTTATAAAGTCTTCCATATCTTGACGGATCCGCAGATGCTCATGTCTGTAGCAGAAATGTTGTATATAAAAACTTTGATCAAACTTAATATTATACAATTGCGTTTAAATATTACTGCTTTGGATGTAATTTAATTGACACCTCACGTGATGTGGAGTATGTGGTACTTGTGGGATAAACGTGTTCCATAAATTCTATGACGGAGATTCATGAGAATACGAAAATTTTTATTTGCGCATGCCCTTACAAAAGTACAGGTACTTTTGGTATACCGGTAGGGTTTTCGAGTAAAAGCGAGCAATCTATATTGCTCCATATCGCCAATATGATATTACAGTAGAATTTCTAATTTCAAATGAAAATTTATACACCGCACCTGTGATAAATCTCAGGGTAGTTCTTGGTCATATCCGTATACAAAAGTCCGAAGATGCCATGGAAACTGCGTTCTATGCCTTCATCATTTCTTTTGGCCCCGTAGACCGCCACATAGTTCGTGTCGAACCACTGATAGCCCGCAATGCAGACCAGTAACGGAATTTCCTTCAGTAGACGAACATCATATTCATCAAGAATCTCATAGAGCGTCCTGGCGAGGCTGCAAGGAGTGAAAACTGTCGACGAAACTGATACAGTCAATGCAGCAAATACGATGAATATCCGACGAATCAGCATCTGCAAAACAAAAGTATGTTCAATGAATAGGGTCGGTAAGATAGGGTAACTATCCAATTGTTGCGTCTGCTCTAGGAATTCGTTTGTTACAATAGTAATTGTCATTACAATCATGCTATACATACATCTTACGGGAAAAGCCCACTTACTCAATCAAGTGCCGGTTCAACTCACTAACATATTATGTACCTGTCAGGACCTGTTACCGAACTACATAATATGTTATACCGAACTACATGATTATATTATATTATAATTAAAAGCGGCTATTCACACGGTGTTGGTTGGATAAGATTTCCTAATTGGATTAATTTTTAGTGCACACATGAAAATACTGTGAATTCAATGACTTACCGCTAAGTGTGTTATGAGCACAAATTCATCAAAGTTGAGGAAGAAAGTTAGATTCCTTCCTTGCTTCTAAACGAATGTCATTCGTTGACTGACTGCGATGCGCACAATAGCACCCCGACGACTCAGTCCGTTTTATGCTGATTCAAGCAGCCGTCTCCTATTTCGTTCACTAGCGGATCGGACTATCGCTCGTGAACGAAATGAAGTCTAATGAGTGAAAACTATAAATAACCGGCTGGATTGTTTGGTTTCGATGGTGAGGTCGCACTTAGGAGGTTGGGAGTATTGTTAGATCTGGAATTGAATGGCGACTAGTCACGAGTGCTTTTTGGCGTTGCACGGCAGTATAGATACTGCCGTGCAACGCCAAAAAGCACTCACTAAGGCTTAATGGGTGTCTTTAAATTTCAAGAAGATGAGCTTCGATTTTCATGGGATTTTTTTCAATATTGAAGGTGTTTAAATGATGAATTTACTTCTGGCTCACTATTCCACTCTCCTCCCATGTCTTCGGAGGGCATGGAATTGGGCTCTGCCTCACTAAAAATCCTCACTCCTCCTGCATGGCGGGAACTGAGTTGAGAATTTTCATTGTGAGGGACCTTCGCGAAGGTTCGTCTGTTCCGAGCTGAAAGAGGAGAATCAGATCAGTCTTTGAGGCCTATGCCATCTCTGAGTCCAAAACTTGCTAAAATAAATAAAACTTCTTGAGATATTGTTATAGACACACAGGCATACAAACAGACTTTGACCGAGAAAAAATCAAGACCGAGGTAAAAATCAAAAACGAAGGTTATTTGAATGACCACAAAATAATAAGTTTTATCGATGGATAATTAAAAACCACCAAAAATTGAACGAACTCCATAAAAATGAGCGAAGATACCTAGTTCATCTATACACCCTAGAAATTAGTAGGGTTACGGAAATACGCAAAATGGATCAAACTTTATGAAATTATAGTCTGACATGTGAAAGCTCAGTTTGAAGTTTTTTTTTTTAATGCTGAACCTCATGAAGTTGAAATTACGATATCTTAATCCGTTCTGAATCAGGAGCACTTTGAAGGAGGAGAAACGTGGTTATTACTTGAGGTATTCTTCACGGTTCATCTGCTCTAATCTGGTGACACAATAAGATATCCCAATTCTGACTTTACCATCATGATCAGCGTTGAAAAATCTATAAGCTGAGGTGATACTGAGGTAAAACCAGTAAAATGGAGACATTTTACATAAAACCAGTTATTTCTTCGAAAATTCGCTCTTATAGCATGACTCTGGATTTTTCTTTTTTTTTTATTCGCACCATGACAGTTGTTATTACACGATTAGCAAATTCAAGGCTTTGGCTACAATCCCATTCCCTCGTATCTCCAGAATAGGAGTTTATTGTGCCCATATCTTATTGTATTTAGGACAAGATCATTGACACTTGTGCGTCAGGACGACTCATATGGTTCGACAGAGCCTTGAAAAACCTTCGGCGTTTAACCCGCCAGGATGCCTTATTATTTAACCGGTCCCCTTCGACCCCCGGCGGGGGTTTTAGCTTTGGGAATAGAATAACATGCTAATCAGCGGATTAATGGGTCGTACAGGGAAGAAGGTTGTAATGTTTTTGTTTACCTCTCTATATCAGACGTACATGCCTAGCTCAGTCTATCAAAGGATTCCGCCTTGCCCCCGTCCCCTTGACCGGTGCAGTGGCAGTTGACAAAAAACAACCGCAGCTCTCGCTCTCAGGACAGTTCTCAGCTAGCGATTGAGCCGAGCAAATCTCGTCGATATGGTTGTCATCACTTACGAAACTGCTCCCCACGGTACGTACCAAATTGAATTCAATTATACAGCATCGTCTACTAAATAAAGATTGTCCTAACTAAACATTTCCCCAATTGTTCAGGTTGCACAGTGCTCTCCAAATCAAAGTTCGGTTTACTCAATCATAATTTTTAAAAATTTCAATAATTTTAGAATATTAAATAACATCAAATTGCGATGCATTACAATGCCTTCCTTGTCTTAACTCAAGTGATACAGTGACTAAGCACTATGAGGCGCCTCATAGGAAATTACAGATATAGATTTGAGTATGTGGGTTTTCGTGAAACCAACGAAAACCTATGAATTTATTTTTGAAATTGAATACTAGTCATGTCATCCTGGAGATGGAAGGCGTTGGATATAATTCAGAACTGTAAAGCGTGTAGTTTATTCGAGTTTGATCAAAATTCTTGGATAAAATTACAACAAACGGTTATTTCTCTGGCCATGAGGACATAATTATTAACGAACTATATAGAAAATAGTTACCTGACTCGTGTGAGTTCCATCAAGATTTTTGGAGCAATTCGTTTTGAGAAAACAGGTCAGCAAGGTGCTAAGCACAACATTTTCTCGTGCTCATTTCATGAGGGGCCTTGGAGATTTTTCACAGGATTTCCTTTTGAATAAGAAACTGAGCCCCCAAAAGTTTCTAATATGGTTTGTTGAGGCAGCAATCCTGTACACACAAAAATTCCTCATTCATTTTAATTTATTTTAATTTAATCCTTCATTTTATTTCATTTCATTTGGTTGAGAAACAGAAACCTTCCGGATTTCATAACATCTTCCTAGTTCCTCATACGTTCTGTCAATAGGAATATGATAATATTACAATATAATAATATAATCCAATATTTGAAGGTCTTAAGACCAGATCTTAAGATGACAAGGTCACAGATCTTAAGATGACAACCAATCCCTCAGGAGATCGGGTAGATCGCAGAGCTTCGACAACAATTCCTATAAAGTTGACTCAGAGCAGGTGTGGTTGTAAAGAAGAATGCGGAGTTGTAAATCATTTCCAGTGTAGCGATTTGTACTCATACGTGTGAAAAGTGTGGGGGTTTAGAGGAAATAGAATAACGAGGCGAATGAAGGGTCTGGATTGAGGAATTTGGCTTTGCAAAATAAGCGAGTGCTAAAAGGACCTGTGAAAGCTGAAGGATATAAAATTCTGCAAAATATAGCAGTGCATTTTCTACCTTCGTTCAGGTTACTCTCAGCAAGGCATCAAATCGTTGTTTTCATTATAATTACCATTATTCATTTGAAACATTCTCTCGGAACTCCTTGTGATAATGAAGAATTTCTGAACTGGTTTGACTGCTTAGGTTTGACTGCTGGAGTTGATGGTTCTTGACGAAGTGCCATAATCGCATTCATTATGCAGTAACCCGTATTTATACAGGTGAATTTACTGAGTTGATTTCATCAGCTGGTGCAACATGATCGATTGATAATTCGCAGACGCGACTGGAATAATTCCATTCTGACGTCACTAATTTTTTGATTAGGTCTAATCAAGCGGAATCCGGAAAATGCTTTTAATGTTTTTCGGATTCCGCTTGATTAGGTACGTTTTTGTGGAACTGAGAAAGCAAAAAATGATACGTAGATATTATACGAACTTGTTGTAGCTTGGCGGATCGTAACCAAAGGTGACTCACAATTGGAATCCTTTTCCGGGGTAATTCAGGATGAGAGAACGTTAATGGGGCTACAGGAACAAGATGTGTAGAACTCATTACGTACATCCCCATTAATTTCTAGATATCGAAATATTGGGGTCATCCGCCGGAGATCCGGAACCAACTATACTCATCAACTTTATACAGGCACTTTATTTTGCCACCCGGATCTCTCTCTCTTTCAACTCCAGAGATGATTCAACAAGATATTTATCTTTGAATTGACGACCGAACTAGCAACGAACTTGAGGACCATGAAATTGGTCGTTCAATACGTCTAATTTTTACCTACAGTTTTCGGGCAGTTTCTGGTGCAGCTAAAGAGATATCGTCGGCCTAGATGTGATGCCTCGTAAGAAAAAACATTACTTTTCTGAAGTAGCAAAAAGCTTCATGTATATAAGAATTTCTATAATTGAGGATTGCTGGGTGGTGTTGGTTATAGAATTTTAGCATTAGATCGAAAAACTGCGCTTAAGAGTTCTCACTGGTAAACTGCAATTTTTACCCCAACTCACGCTGATGCTATTCAAGCGCAAATCTATAAACTATAAATTGTTCTTATTACCGATCATTTCCAAATTTCAGACCAAGAATCATAAGAGGATTTATTATAAATATAGAAAACCCCTAAAAGAGCCAACATATTCGATTTTAAATCCTGGAAAATGAAGACCTCAGCCCACCTGAAATTTATGGAATGATTTGACAGAGTAATTTGAGTAAATTTCTAAGGTTCATTTACCATGTTGAAAGGGCCACACTTTTAATGCCTCGTGGCAAACTTGAGACTATGAAAATTTACTAAATTGTGACTTGTCATGGGTATAGTAGTTTCAGTTTTAACTTATCATTAGTTCTTTTTCCTAAATATCACAAAATACTCTTCAAGACACACTAGTACTGTTACGAGGAAACAGATTAAGTCAAAACACGTTCATTTGCTAAGAAACACTTGCTCCCTCCATTCCAGTAGTTATGAGTTAACACTAGTCAACTACCTGGATCGTCACATACGTGGTGCTACAGGAGTTTTTGAAGACTTTTAAAAGAATTTTCTCACAGTTACGATGTCATTAGATCAAAGCGGCTAGTCTTGCTGAATCCAACGGTTCCAAAACGTATTTTCGTCATTTGCGAGATATCACTTATAGGCCGCCGATGTGTCTCTTTCAGCCAAATCGTTGAACATCTTAAGAATGTTGTACAACGCATTGGGTTGTCTTGTCAATATTTTGGGAGTCTTTATGGAATGAAAGATAGTTTCATTTCCCCGTTGAATAGATCTCCCAAGGACTTTAGGTCTCCTTCAAATGATTGACCATGACTAATATAAATAAACCATGTCGGTTGGAAAAAAGAACCGAGTGACAGTGTTGAAACGGTAGCGAACTGACGGCCTTGACATTGATTGTTCGAACCCCTAGTTTCTCATCGTCTTTGAAAAAATTCGCTTAATCAGCATAACAGAGCATGTGAGCGCATATTTTTTATGCCGCTATTTTCTAGTCTGATAGGAGTAACAATAAATACCTACCCTTCAACAGATCGACCTCGTTTTTTGTTGTTTTTCAAGGCGATGGAAGGAAGAATTTGAGGGATTCCTGCGTCATCTTTGTGAGTTTTGCGACCCAGTTATTCGTTTCCTTTTTCGTCGCAAGGCTGATTGCAATCTTTCCAGGAACGATAATCGCGAGGACGAAAACCAGAGTTCGTTAACTATTCCCGGCAGTTACTCGATACGTATTTACTTATACTATGTTCCCTAAATAGTGGGAATTATCCATTTGGGAAGCAATGACATTTTAAAAATTGATGTATTAAGATGTGTTGAGGAGTTGAGTGCAAGTTTTCAACTGTTTCAATAATAACTTTGACATTTTTTGAGGGTTGGTAAGTAGAATGTTGCGCCTGACCACAAATACATTGACAATAATTTCTTTATCAACTCTTGTTACCCTTGCACGCTTGGTACCTCTTGAAAATTTGACACATTGAACTCAAAAGTTACTGGATTCAACGGAAGTCACAATATTAAGTAAAATAAGTCGGATTTGAGAGTTATGGAATACCTACCTACCCCTTTCGAGGTGATGACCACGAGTCTTTTTTTGAATACAAAATTACAGCTTTGGGGAAAATCGCAGAAAATGAAAAGATGAACAGGTGAACCTATCTATTGCAAAATTGTAAAACATATTAACTTATAGCTACTACAATGATGGAATAGGAATAGATAGAGGTACACATGTTCATCTTTCAATTTTCTGCTATAGGCCCCCAAAGATGTAATTTTGTATATAAAAACGTTGTTCAAATGGACGTATGATTCGTGGTCATCACCTTAAGAAATGGTTGCAAAGTAATATTCCATAGCTCTCGAGTCCTACTTATTCCATTTAATTTTGTGACTTCAGGTGAATCCAGTGGAGTTCAATTTGTCTTTCAATAGCAATATAGCAATATTAAGTTTGTGAAATGTGTCAATTTTACCCAACTTTGGAGCGTCTTTACTAGTAGATTTTTATCGAATTTTACTATAATTAAAATGAAACACTTGCAATGTATTCTACAAAGGTTCATGATTTTCTGTATAAATTGATAACCGGCACAATTTTAGCTCTCAGACTCGTGTTCTAAGT
This sequence comes from Stenodema calcarata, assembly GCA_963920205.1. Classification (NCBI taxonomy): domain Eukaryota; kingdom Metazoa; phylum Arthropoda; class Insecta; order Hemiptera; family Miridae; genus Stenodema; species Stenodema calcarata. The sequence continues at coordinate 26,047,141 of OY986049.1, read as the reverse complement.
CAAAATCAGTTTCCATTTCCAACTCTAGGAAACCTCACCTCCAACAGTCACGGGTAAATACACTCACTCACTGATGAGAGCAAAGATCAACACGGGAACGCTGTTAATCATTCAGTAGACACCGAATTTCCGATGCAAATGTCGCAGAACCTCCTGTCCATGCGACCTCCAAGTTGAGGGGCTGGTTGGATGAACAAGTCGAGACAAGTGACCTTAACGAAATGAGGTGGCTCTGATGCTTTTTATTTTTTTCTTCCTGTCGAACAAAGTTATTTGACCAAAATTTTCGAATCCAGACTCTACCTCGGCCTTCAACAAGTTCAAATTGCCCGATCAAGCACGAAAATGACACTTAAGATTGTTCGATTTGGCACTTCCTTTTGACAAACCCCCCTCAAAATTTGTTGGTTTACGTTCCAGGTACTTACGTGGATTCAGAAAATTTAATTTAAAAAAAAATCTGTTTTTCCGCCGAACGCCGTATCTAAACCACAATCCATTTGCAAAAATCACAAAAAAGGAGTACTTTGCGAATGTTCAAATTTCTCATTTTTAACCTGAAAAAGTTGATCTACTATTGATCTACTATTGAGATTTGCATCGTCCTCCACCTAATTGTCAACTTACCTGGGTTGTTTTCGTTCACCATCCAGTACATATACCACATTCGCAAATTATTAATATGAATAATTGTTCATTCATTTACAGAAATTGCAGTACTATAAACTAGAATTGAGTACCTAAATCAATTTCTATCAATCAAGCAAAGTGGTAATTGATGTTTCTTTATTCTTTTCAATGTGATGTTGATCGGAATGAACCAATTAGATTGTACTGGTAAATCCTAGATTTTATCTTTCATCGGACTTGTTTCGTGGACATTTCGTTATCAAAATGATTTAGAGATACTTTGACTTTTTTGATCCATTGAGTTGGCGGAAATATTTTGTGGAAAAGGCGAGGAGTAGTCAGATTTATGTCTCCTATAAATTAGCTGGAGTGAGTTGGCATTTTAGATATCTCTGAGAGTAATGAGGTAATCTGTCATCCAATATTACTGATCCGAGGACCTAGCTAACCAAAATGCAGTCTCTGATGAACTCTTAGAAAGATTTACGAGTCAAGGGACGTCAAGGACTCCCTTCGGAAGCAGAGTACGTTTTTTTATTTTCCTAAAACGCTCGATTCTCTTGAGCACTGCAATTAACCTACTTAGAAGGAGATGCGGCGAATTTCCGTTTGAATGAATCAAGGCTCTGGCGGGCCAGCAACAAGTACCTACCTAGTTAGCCCAGGACTGTAATAAGACTTCCCAACTGAAAGCGTCTTCGAATGTCCTCGTTACCTGGTGGCCCCGACTCGCAGACACCGCAGTGCACCGCCCCAGTTAGTGAAAAATGAAATGAAATGAAAATGACAATAAATTTTATTCCTCCAAACATTCAAGTATAAAACACCAATATCACTGGCCTTGTCTGTCTGAACAAGAAGAAGGAGAATAACAAGGTAAGGGGAAAAACTGAGTTTTTGATGTTATATAACTCGGCTCCCTTTAGACATATCAACTTGAAACTGACAGGGCTCTTTATTATCCACACCAAGAAGATCCACATCAAATTTCAAGTTGATCGGTCTAATAAGAGTCCGGTAAACATAACTCGGTACCGTTCGTTCTTCTCAACTAGTTTGCTTGGCTGGGCGGAACGCTGCTGCGTTCCTAGATTTTGATATAAGCGCATATTCAACAATTCTGTTTCTTTGCCAGTTAAGCACAATAGTTTCTTCCTATTTCGTTAAATCTTTCTTCAATAGGAACCGACAGGCGTACGGTCAGAATAAGACACTCGAACGCCATCTAAAAATAATTCGACATTAGGTTGGTAGATAGGTGCCCTCGTCAACGTGATTGCTAACTCGAAAAGTCACGTTAGATGGAAACATTGCGTGTTGAATAATGTAATTATGCAGGGAAATAAGGGAATAGTAGGCCAATGAGGGCCGTTTGAAAACCTTCCCAGACGAATATGACAGAGAGACGGAATATTTTCAAGGTAGAACCGAGGGTAGAACTCTCACCAAAAAACCTTTTTTTTTCTTTGTCAAGTAAGTAGGTACTGGTAGCGTTTTTGTCTTCAATGTTATAATATTTCTTCCAATTATCGGGAGATCCCTACATACTTACACGTTATACTTGAAACATTTTAGTGATAAATACCTAATATTCCATTCTGTCTCCTTCATATGATTGGAGGCCGAGGTGCGTTTTTTGTCCACTTCCCCCAAGTTTGCCAAGGTTGTGATCACTTTTAGGAATGAAAAAATAGGTGTCCTCCAAAACAACCACGCCCTTCCACGTATTGCTGCTCAAACCTTCCTGTACCAAGTTGGACTGTCCGGGTTTCAGAAATCCTTGTAATGCGCATAACTATTTCTGCATTTCTAGTGATCTTGTGTCTTCAGGATGTCGTACTCGGAACTTCACAGGAAATAATGAACCGTTGAGGAAAACTTCATCGTTTCCTAACCAGGGAAACTTGTAAACTGAATGTTTAATATCGAGCCACTCAATCAATAATTGCAATCAACATCAATAAATGAAATACTGGCAGTATTGTCAAGATTAGAAAGATTGACATTGATATAAGCATTTTATAGCGTGTATGGTACCATGTTGACCTATAAATTCGTTCGAGGGAAATATTTTCAAGTTCCACCAAACACAACTTTTCCCTCTTGTTCATCGCATTTCCCGAATCACCGTGGAAAGTTTCACCTCGCTAATGACGCTATCGCTTGTCTAATGTCAGGTGATGGTAGTGGGGGATGATGTAGATAACATTAATCATTTTGGGAGCCTAGAAAGCGACTCTGTACACTTCGAGCTTCGCCCCACTAACGCCGATCATATTATTGTTTGACCTCTCAAGTTCGCCCTGCGCTCAGTTCAGCTTCTCCCTCCCGTTCGGTAGGTAACACCACGTCGCGAGCTTCACGATACAATACGCAGTAAGTAGATCTTGTTGACAGTGTTTCAAAAAACTCTGCAAATTCTTGACCTAACGGATCTTCTTTGTGCAGATCATCCTTCTGCCTAGATCACTAAATGGTTGTATAATTATTACTACGAATTATCATTAATTATTAATCATTATTATCAAGTAGGTAGCGTAAATTATTGTTATTACTAATTATTATTAAGTATTAATTATTATTAATCAACTCGATATTTCAAAATCACGTGCTGTTCGAATCAGCTAGGCCTGTATAAACATTGACCCGACAGGTTGCCGTATGATTCACACTCATGTTAACGACTTTTAATTTGCTCCAACATTGAGCCTCATTGTGAACGAACGACTGGTCGTGCAAACCTCCTGATGGTCTTAAAAAGTTCTAAACATTAAACACTTTTCAAATGTGAACTCAAAACTATAGGTACCATTCCATCTGAATTTTCCGACAAATGATTTTATAACAATTTCAAAATTTGTTTTGAACCCCTTCCCATTTACCTAGGGTTATGAAAAGTTTCCTGGATCATTATGGGGTTGGTCTGAACCCGTAATTCATATTTCGTAATTTTAGCTCAACGCTAACTGGGCAAAGTGCCGCGGACAGCGGACGGACGGCATTTTTTTTCATTAGATTTCTTCGTCGTATCTTGAAACGTAAACCAGCAAATGTTTTAGGGGGGGGGGGGGATTTCTTGGGCGATTCCAAAGGTTCATAATCGAAGATAAACACATATAAACCAAAACCTACTATGAGTAGATTATTTCTGCCCCCAATGGAATCAAATAAATTAATAACCATCCGTATAACCCCAGAAAGCACGTTGAATGCAATAACTAGTAGTTGTCAATATTGCAGTTTGTCATCTCAAAAAATCGGTGTTTCACTTTAAAATTATTGTACCGATTGATAGCCCATGATTAAACAAATTCTGACTGTAGTTAATCATTATTAATAACTTATTAACTGCAGTTAGCAATAACTATTAATAACTTATTAACTACAGTTAGCATTGGTTTAATCATGAGCTATCAATTGCTACAATAATTTTAAAGTGAAACACCGATTTTTTGAGATGGCAAACTGCAATAAATAATATTGTATGGTATGCACTCGTATTTAAGTAAACAAAAGTCAAAGCCAGCCTAGTAATACGCTCATAACGTTCTTCTAATTTTACTATAGGTATTTATTTTTTTTGGAAATTCGGACGAAGTGCATTGTAAAATTCAGTGTTGCCAATTACTTACTTGAAACAGCGCTAAGTGGCTTCCATTGTTTGCAATTATAATTGTAGATAATTAGTTTGACGTTTACTCTCACCCAACATGGGAGGGAAGATTTGTATCGCCGGGATCAACAGGGTTCTGCTGACGAATACCACACTCATCATTCATAATTAGCTGGTAATGCAGTCCGCAGAAATCCTGAAGCATCAAAATTGAGAAAAATTACTAGTTATATGATTTTCTCTCTGGAAGGACACTTCTGATTTATTTTCTTCGATAATGAAACATTGGTATCGACCAAGGAAAAAACATTAAATGTAAATCAAATTTTGTAACCCCCGCTCAATAGCTGGCTTACGTTGTACGTGGATTATTAATTATTGGTAACGATTAATAATTATTGTTAGTTATTATTAATGATCAATAACGATTGTTAATTTGTATTAATCATTAATAATAAATATTAGTAATTATTATTAATTAACTACCTACCCTGAAAACCCTGTGCTATTCAAATAAGCTGGGCCAGTACGAACGTAGACCCGGTATAATTCACCCTCATGTTGACGACTTTTGATTTGCTCAGTCTATCTATCTACATCTATCTATACGATTATATTATATATATTATACATATCTATCGATATGAATATATTATATTCATATAGCGCATTGAACGTGGTTATCGTGTGATCTCTATTGCTATGAGGGCGATGTAGATTTCTTCAAAATACTTATCGATGACACGTCTAGTCGGGTCCTATCAATTGTCTATCGTGAAAGGCAGATGAAGTATACTATACTTAGTATACGGTTTTCAAAATGACATTGAAATTGCATGCAAGTGGTACGGCCAAAGGCTTAGTGAGAGACTTCATCAAGCAATTTATGACGTGCTGTAATAAACGAAGTATACTTCAAATCTAAACTTACGGATTTATTCCCGTGTTAGCGTTAAGTAAACAACCTTGAAATTGAACACAGGATCCTTCATCGCCGATAACGATTCGTCGGTACCTTCCCCAAGGTCGTACACGCTGATGATGTTTCAGAGTCTTCCCAGGAAACGTCGAGATTTTTAACGAGCGGGACTTTGTTGATCAATTAACCTTGCCACTGATAGGATGTGCTAGCAAAAATATCAGTAATAAAAATAAAATACACCAATTTGTTATGCGTCACGGAGGTTATTGTCTTTTTCAATGCAACTTCGATGGATTGATGATGATGCAACTCATATTTCTCCTATATACGAGATCCTGAGCTACGAGTCTCACGCTGTTTGTTAGATGTGTACGAGGCTGATCGTGGCAGATGAAAAAATATATTCTCTATTTTCTGTGAAGTTGATATATTTTTTACGCTGATAATCAAGTGAATACTCGTTAAAGTTATGTAACGAACTGACAACACGATTTGTATGAAATGCCGTAGTGGATGTAATGACGTATAAACATCGGTCCATGGAAGTAGAATGAAAATGAAGGTCCCGGGATACGTTTTTTCAACATAGTGTTCTTTTAGTTCAAAAGAACGAAAAAGTTTGATGATTCACCACGAGAGTTCAAGTGGAAAATGGGCTCTATGCCGGAAATTATATAATTATGAACACATATGAGCGCAGCTGAACCAGGGTCAAAGGTGCCACATGTATTCAAGGCCCAGGGAGTATGTTGGTTATATATTTTACGATATAATTTTTCATTCGGTCCTTTAGAGAGCATGATGTACTCGGGAGTCATACAAAACTACCTGAATACACATAAGAATATACATTGATTAGGGCCTGTACCATTGGATTGGCTTGAGTAGGTACCGTATTACTTGAGTTCTATAGCTTTTATGTATGTTTCAATGAAACAGTTTAATTTGTATTGCTTACTGGTTTAAAGTAATTTGTTCAAGAATTTTACATCAGTTTTATTCACCAAGCTACATATTATCCAAGTTACCAAGTTAATCGTACTAGGGCTTGGTATAGAGGGTGTCTAGTGTAACTATGTAACAAACTCAGGGAATCGATAATACAGGTAATTGTAACCAAAAATGCCTCGTAGAGTTTTTTTCTCACTCAACTAAAAATCCGACTTTTTCAACTTCTAAGATTTTTTTCGTCTTCTCGACCTTGTATCTGTAAAACGGACCTAACTCCCTTAAATTAATGTGTGAAATAAAAGTTGAGGATACCATTGGAAAGAGCGTTAAAGTTTCTATCTCCCTGATATACAATACGATTTTTTAAGACAGTACTTACTTATTGATGAAAAGATTGCCAAAGTCCAAAATGTGAATATTTTTTTAAAATCACAGTTTTTTCTTTAGTTGTTCGCTTTGTTATTACGGAGGTCATTCGGCGGGCACTCCTTGGGTAAAACTTGCCTATAATTTTAGCTTTCCCATTGGGCAATTCCAGTCAATTTTTTTTATTTTTTTTTTTCCAAAGTACCTTGTCTAATGTTGGAAAATGTTCACAAAAATTTAGGAAAATAAAAGAAAATTGGTAGTTTGAAAAAACCGCCGGACGAGTGACCGGGTGTGACGTCAAGACGTCACCATTATGGATACTAGATTATGAAGCTATCCATGCATAAAGCACCCATGGATTCCTGTGGCGTGCGGAAGGTTCAATCCTTGTTACCAGAGCGCTTACCAGCGAAGGTTATCTACGCTTTATTTTTTGTCATGAGGCAGATTGTTTTTATCAAGTACAAAATCGAGTGATCCGTGATTTCTTCAACATTTTTCGTTCTCTACACGTTATAAATTATAACCATTATAACTTATAATGGTGAAGAAGGTGTGCATCTTCCCCAAGTGCGAAACAACAGAAGCGGACGGCAAAATAATGATTTCTGTTCCATGGGATGTGGGGAGACGAACGCAATGGTTCGCCATGGCTGGAATAAAACGATCATTGACATCTGCGCTTAACTGCTGTGAGGATCATTTTGAAGTAAGTTTTATCAATACCTATTGAGGGTTGTTCATTTAAAACTCGTGGACTATACTGAAATCAACCTCGGGGATGTTCTCACTGGTTGCAGGTTCAAATCCGTCTTTGATAGTATTTTGCCTCGGCTTTTTCACACTAGAGCTGGATGCCATTTAATTTCTTAACACAGGGCACTCGGATGAAAAAAGAGAGATGAAAATCAATTTGTTGTGGCGAACGGCGATAATGCAGAATAGAGATCGAGAATGCTGGAGTGACGCAAAGATGGAGTGACGCGAATGCATGGATAATTTTTCTTGAAACATCTTGGAAACAACTAACGATATTGCCTATCCATCCTCGTTTGAGGTGTCTGATGACGTCAAGGTTTCAGCGCGCACAGTACGAACAAGTACTAAGTAGTTTTGATTGCATTTCCTACCAAACTTGACGAAAAAACTGATCAACTATTTTTCTATGCTATTTTCGTAATCTTCACACGTCCCTTGACCGAAAAATACTGTCCTATTGTAAATTTTCGGACCCAATGGAATTGCCCTTTTTTATCCCCTTAGGAGGAACCTTTTTGAGAAATTCGAGTTTGTATGCGAAAAAATGTGTATTTTCAGGCATATGTCAGGCACATTTTCATGCTGAATCGATTGGTGACGTACCCAGACCTCCCTAGCAATGAATTTAATGAGTTTTCAGTCGCAATATCTCCATTTCAGGGTGTAGAAAGTCAACGGTATTACTTAGGACATTTTTTTATTTTTGAGGAGCAGAGGGTCGCTCGTCTGCGAATGGAGTCGACCGCACGATGGTTCTGGCGAAACAGATCCCCGAGAAGGAGGGATATTTTGAACAGTTCATGTACCTAATTTTATTTTATGAAGGCCCTCAATCAAAAACAAAAATCAAAAAAATTCCTAAGTAATGCCTTCGACTTGACACTTTCTGGCGGGAGGAAGTTGAAAATGTCGGATTTTTAGTTGAGTGAGAAAAAAACACGTCGAGGCATTTTTTGTTGCAAATTACCTGTATTATCGATTCCCTGAGTTTGTTACATGGTTACACTAGACACCCTGTATAACACCTGGAAGTTTTGAAGTTTGAGAGCAAGACAAACACTTTTGGTTTATTATCTTCGATAATGAACTATTGGAGTCGACCAAGACAAAACATTTTTAACCCCTGTCAAAATTTGAGGGTTTACGTTTCAACACTTACTTAGATCAGACCATTGAATTGAAACATTTTCAATGGTTTATTATTGAACATAAGAAACCACATAATCCGTCCATCCAGGCGGCTTAGCCCAGTTAGAGTTGTCCTAAAATTATGAAATTCGGGTTACGGGATCGAACCAGCCCTGATTGATGATCCTAGATTGACAATCTAGATGACGTTCAATTCATTTTGAACCCCTTCCGATTGTCGTAACCATAGGTTAATGGGAAGGGGTTCAAAATGAATTGAACGTCATCTCTCGAAAACCTCAAATGAAAAACGGTGTTGTTTCTGTACAAATTTTAATAGGGTTCAGTACAGAAAAGGAGGAGGAGGCCAGATTCGGTGCAAGGGCGGTTTTTTAAAGCCAGTCCAAAACAGTTCTTGTCCAAGAAGACTAGAATATTGCTTAAATATTAACAATGAAACAAAGCTTTAATTATACAAAGTTTTACCTATTTTATACTTCTGTGAAACACAAAAGTGCAGATCAGAGAATTTGAAAAAACAAACCCGAATCTGTGTGACAAATATTCAAAATAGAAGGAAAATACTCAATTCAACGAAATTCAATCCGCCTTCTGGTTTTCTAGTACTTACTAAAAAGTCCTTAGAATGTGGAATATGTAGATAACTGTTCGGTTTTCGAAAATTTCCCAAAAAACAGTTCAAAATACAAAAACTATCGATGAATAAAAACTATCGATGGATAAAAACTATCGATCAATAGGGTTACCGATAGGAGGGTACTATCGACCTATCGATAATACTATCGACTAGCTTCATCCAGTTCTTGTCCATAATCTAAGATATACCCACACATTATAGATATCTAAAATTATTTTTGACTCATAATTTTTTGCCCAGAGAAGTACCTACACAATTGAAACCGCGATACCTGATTGTATAACTCATAGTTTGTTTCGGTACAATTTTCTACATGAAATAAGATGGTTATCTACAGCGTTCCACCAATCCCGGGGATTCCGGTAAAATAAGCTGAGTCTAGTAAGTATCCTTTGAGTCTTTCACGCGTCATTCGATCGTGGGAAAATCTAGCAATGTTTTCATTATTATTATGCATAACAAAGAAGAAACCCCAAGGCGATTACGGACACGTCTAAAAACCTTCCCAGGCGTAATTAAACATGCGTGGTGTAATTTCGTCACCGGCAATATTGAATGTGATGATTAATAGAAGGTAGTAATTACAATTCCTACTGTGTCTTTCCTCAATTGAGTCGGCAGATTTTTGAATTTTCTCAGTTAATATTACAAGCGAACTAATTTCCGCCGACCAACAAATATGTTGTATTACCGTAGTTTACAACGCCTCGTCACCCACCTTCTTCCTCTATCACCGTTATTAGATATTGAAACACTTGCTTGCCTTGGGTTTCGGCAGTCCTCGGTTTAAAGGGGTTTACAGGGAACTTTACTGTACATTATCAAACAGTAAAATTAAACTTTTCTCAAAATCGAAGAAAATCTTTATAAACTATGTAACAGTCGTGAAAATACTAAAAATTGTAATTTTGGTTTATTATCTTCGATAATGAACCTTTGTAATCGACCAAGAAAAAAAAAATACCCCCCCCCCCCTCACAATTTGAAGGTTTACGTTTCAAGATACGTAGATTCCTAAAATCGAAAAAAAAACATCCGTCCGCCGTCCGCTAGGGATTTGAAATTTTAAAACTTAATATAAGTCAGAACTCGAAGTCAAAACTGGATGAACTGGATTCACTTGATTTCTTGTCTGTAAAATTGTTTAAACAATACCTAGGTATCTGTTTAAACAAATTAAATTTGGATGTTGAGCTAGAGACTTGAAGTTTTAAACATGGGTCACAGATGGATGGCATTGCAATATTCTCTCGGTTTCCTGGCTGTAAAATTGTGTAAACAATACCTATTTGTTCAAACAAATTACATTTGGATGTTGAGCTAGAGACTTGAAATTTTAAACATGGGTCGCAGATGGATGACATTGCAATATTCTCTCGGTTTCCTGATTGTAAAATTGTTTAAACAAAATTGTTATCCAAAATAAATGTGGATAATGAGCTAGAGACATGAAATTTTAAACTAGGGTCGCAGATGGATAATAATGTAATATTCCCTCAGTTTCTTGCCTGTAATATTGTTCAAAAAATTCCTATTTGTTTAAACAAATTAAATTTGCTGTATTGTTCATTACCTCCTTTGGTTGAAAAACCTATCTGTTTGGAGGGTTGTAGGAGGTGGTAAGAAAAGGAGAAGTTTTTCCGAGCTTTTGGCTTTAATAAGCCATCTTCAGGGGTAGGTATTGTTTCCTCAACCCGGTTTCTTTCGTTCAGAATCTCCTTTCCTTTATCATTCTGAACGAAAGAGACCGGGTTGAGGAAACAATACCTACCCATGAAGATGGCTTATTAAAGCCGAAAGCTCGGAAAAACTTCTCCTTTTCTTACCACCTCCTACAACCCTCCAAACAGACAAATTAAATTTGGATGTTGAGCTAGAGTTTAATTAATTATTGTTATCGGCTCAAACCGTTGTGTCAAGAATTTGTGAGTTTTCAAGAGTTTCAACAATTTCAAGAGTTTTTGGTCTACAACGCAGGATTTTTATAGCGATTGGCTGTCTGAGTAATATCCTATTGGTGCGGAATACTTAACTATTCTATTAATCTCCAAAATGAATCTTGGGATGGTGGATTTAGGAACCATGGAATTTGGGTTGGGAAATGTTGGATTGGATTAGAGCAAGCTGAGTATGCCATTGTGTCAGAACCTTGTGTGAATTGGGTGTTCTAAACCAACTTACACTCAAACGCCAAAGATTAAACAAACTGATTTTTGCCATATGACTGAAGAGTCGTCAATTGACTAAAACTTCTACTTGGGTATAAAAGATAGGAGAAAAAAATCCAGTTAAGTAGTTTCGCATTTATGTATCCCTGAACACGTAACGTTGTTATTTGATGGCTATACACAATTCATTCTGATTTTACATCTCGATTACGTTCGATGATGTTACAGCCAAGGAAACTCATCAATAGTCCATTAGTAACAGAACAAGATAACACCTGAGTAATAGGACTCTAAGACGCTCCATTGTTCACTATTAATAATCCTTGAGCTGCTGAATTCGTCGGTTTATCATCAACCCGTTTTGCCTAGAAAAATCAGGTAATTTAGCTAAAAGGCAGTTCTGAATTGATTTAACCAATCATCATTTTTTGTAACCCAAGTATGTTACATTTGTATGACACAAGCAGCCGAGTCCGTTGCAGAGTCTAGATAAATAGATAGGTATTAGAATTGAAGAGCACTGATATAATACTCGTATATCATTTTATACAATATTATATTATAATTGTAGGGTATTTTGCAACAAATCTCATTGGAACCCTGCCATTTGTACGCAATAAATAAACACGTTAGCTCATCGGCCGAGAGTCGAGTGTTCCAATTTCGTAGTCTTGTGGAACTAAATTTTGATTAATAGTTATCAGTCTTAAACTACAAAATCTAGAATGTAAAATGTCCCCATTTAAATGGTTTTATAACAAATGTTGTTTCCTTTTTTGCCGAGGTATACCTCAGTTTATAGATTTTCCTACGCTGAACACGATAGTAAAGTCAAAATGAGATATCTCATTCCTTTATCAGATTCGAGCAGATGAACCGTGAAAACATTTCTAGTATACTTGGTTGTTTTAACAACCACGTTTCTTCATCTTCAAAGTGCTCCAATTTGAGAACGGAATATGATATCGCAATTCTCACTTCACCATCGTGTTCAGCGTAAACAAATCTTCAATTTTGAAATGTACCTATGGGTAATTTTCTCTCCCTTAAAATTCCCATTAAAGTGGCCGATTCTGCCCATCTAGGAACTTAGAATTTCAATTGCCAAGACAGATTTTTTGTGCACATTTGAACCTTTTATTTCAATTCTTTCGAGAGTTATCATCTGGAATGACACATTCATAAATGTATATAAATATGATTTTTGGTGTCTTCTGGCAGTGAATCCATGTATTTTGGTATATCATTTTTTCGGAAATTCAAGTTTTAAAAATTTTGGACCGAGAACATAGCTTCCTTTTCGTCGAAAATTCGCTAAAACCCGTCTGCTGTGCGCCATTTATCACCCTACGGAGTTAAGAATAGTTTCCAGGATCATCCTCTACTTGAAAGAAGCCCGGAAAAGAGGTCCAAGGGCCTCTAGTAGCATGGTCAGTTGGAGAGGTCCGAGCAATCCATTTAAAACGACCAAATATGCGGAAGGACGAACAGATTTTATTTTATTCGACATTTTCGATATATTTATTTTAACGTATTCTACAAATGATGTTATTTTATCCTTCAAATATCGTACCATTAATTGCTTAGTGTCTTTCTTCGTTCTAAGTAACTCCGCCTCGTGTTTTCGTTGTTCCACCTTGACTCCAAACTCTACAACCATTTGCTTACCCAATTTCCAAGGTTTGATCCTCGGGTTAATGGTTCCTGAGGTCAAAGTTGTCGTTTATATGCCTCAAGCTACGGCGCGAAGTCGTCCCTTCCCAGAGGTTCTTCCTTCCTCAGTGAAAGCACCCGTGTCGCAGAGTGGGGGGCGTCATTGCCCTCCACCTGAGGGAGGCTCTTGGATTCTGCTAGTTGTTCTGTGAGCTTTCGGAGCACCACATCTTATCAACAATGCAGCCGTGGGAAGATGGTATGTAGGAATTGTTTTCATGATTGTATTAGAGTTGGCGTCGTGACCCTGTCTGTCCCCTTGGGAAGTGACTCGTTACACCGGCTTCTACATACTATTGTGCACTAAAAGCCTATGACCAAGCAATATTGTTGTCTACTGACGTCAATCTGAATCATTAGGGATTTCCACCTTGACACATTGCAGACTACAAACATCCCATTCCAATCCGTAACATTAAATGGGTGTATCAATCTTCCTACAGTTTACTATGACGACAGTTTAGGATATAAAACCAGCCGTCAGAAATCGTTTACTGTACGAACCAGTCGAAACAGCTCACACTTGAAATGACAAAATTAAATTGAATTAAATTAAATCATCCATGCTACGTTATTATATAGGTACTTCAGAAATGAAAAACTGGTGGATCAAAATGGGCGTTTAGAAGGCACATTCTGTAAAACGGATTCGTCCTTCAGACCGTCCACCGCTGCTGATGATGCCTCGCCTAAACGCAGTAATAAGACACTTAGCACCTTCTGACCCGGAAAATGAGATGGTACAGCCAGAAGATGGATAGGCCTGTAATCAAACCGGTTTCACTCATTATTCAACAATCATTAGCACACTGTCTAGTCACATCCAAAAATATCGTGATGTATTCATAATTGACTATGCTTCATGAATAATGTACTTCCAAATAAAAAATCGGTCTACCCGTGTTCCTAGCCTTAGGTATCCGATCAGTATTATGACATGTTTTGTTGGTTTATTATGTCGGTCTTGGCTACGGGTGTGGGCTACTGAATTTGCTATGATTATTGTGTCACCTACCAATGAAGAACTTTGTATTTTCCCTGAACAAAGAAGTTTCGTCCTGTACTTCTCCAATACTGTCTCGGTTAGTGAGTGGTACTTATTCTATTTCCGAGCTACTCTCAGCTCTTCGCAGTTCTCCCATAAGTAAGGGGTCATCGATAAGTCGATAGAAAGCTAGATGTATGGCCATTAAAGATATTTTTGGAGGTATTTCCACGCCAATTCGAATGTGGTGCTCTCGTTGCAACACCCAATTCTAGGTATCGTTCTCAAATATCCAATAAATGTCACATAAAAACGTTATCGAAAAACCCCTTTACCTTTTTTATTGTAACCCATAGGTCGATTTCATTCATTTATTTCCTTTGTACTAACAACTTTCACTGAGTGAGATTCCGTTTCGTGGTGGTTTCAGTACAGAATGTTTTTATAATTGAATCATAAAGCCAAAGTGAGAAAAAAAATCCGATATTTACTGGCTTTGGTGCAGTCAAAAACACATTCAGAAGTGGTGGAACAGATGAACGCGCCACATCAATCCCATAAATCTCGCAATATGCGTTCGAATGATTCACATCGTAAATATGTCCGGAATGAATTCGGCAGGGTATCGATAGCTTACTCGTCTGTCCGTTCTAGCGATTGTATACATGTATTTTTCCCTCAGTCCAAATACCGACGGTACAAAGAATGTCGCTTTTGAGAGAATTCTCTTTTCTCGTTATGTACAGTAGATAGATACATCCAATCTTTCACTAACCTTAGGTGTCTTTTAAATGCATCAAGCACCCGTCCAAATAGCGATATGTTGGAAATCTGCCATTTTCTCGATTTTAAGGTTTGAGGGAAAGTTAATCAAAATCTTATAAATATATATAGAACGATAATATCTTGGAAAGTTACGTCTGTGAGTAACCACATAGTTTGCCTCGAAGTAATCACCAGGGGGGGGGGGGGGGGGCTTGGCGATTAATTTATAGAGATACAGAGTTACCTGTGATCAGTTTATTGTTCCACTTACGTTTAGCGTTTTAGACCGTTTCAGTGTCCTTGACTCAAGAAAGATTAGTCTCGGAAAACGCAAATCATTAGCACTATCATTAATACAATTTTAAATTCTCCTTCAAATATATTCAATTCATGGGCGGTGACCGGTTGAAATCGTACCTCTAAATCCGTGGCATTCTTTTCGATACGCTCACACAGAACACTGTCTCAGGCGTTGTTTATTCATGACATTGATCGCCTCACTTGATCATTATTTCCCCTTGGCATGGATTTGACTGTGCTTCCCGTCACCGGGGTCGATCAAGAAACTAAGTGATCGACGTGACATCTTTGGGTTTTGAATGCCGTGCCGATCCGGAAATCGGGCCAATGACGACAGGATTTCGATCTCCGTCTAGTCATTATCCGCCCAGATGTGTTGAAACTGGAAATCCCTCGACCTTCCTTGCCTCGGGGAACTGGTTCAAAGCTGTCAAGAGTTTGGTAGATCTAAGTTATTTGAAACGTGGTGTTACTTGAACGGTATTATTAACAAGTCTTGCTTCTATTAGGTATGCCCGGCACAAGGTTCGATGGTTACGAGCTTTTCAGCCGTGAACATTCTTGCGATGTTTGTAATAATCAGGAAAGGGAGAGAACGGACTCCCGTGACGTCACAAATAGCCCTCCTCCATCCTTTCACTCACAGGAAATAAAAACCTTTTCAGGTGACTTCACTTGGATTAATGAGGTGAAAGAAAGCTAAACTCACCCATATCCTTACCCTATCAAATGGTCTCCCTATATAAAGTTACCTACCATTATGTAACAATGCACTGACATACGCCGGGACAATGGCGGTACCTGCATACAAGGAGTAAATAACATGTTTGAGTCATTTAGGTTACTCAACCGTCTATGAGGGTAGGCATGACTAATAGGTACGTGTATTTTTATATATTTTCTGTGTCCAAGTAGTTCTACCCTTTTATGAGGCCTAAAAACTGTAAAATAAATTGGAACGAACCCATTATTTTTTAATCAAATATACCAAATAATTGTATGGAAGCTGAAGGTATCCATACAAGGAGGTTGACAACTTTACGCATTCCACCGTTTGGAACCTACATTTAATGTACTTTTGGTTTATTATTTTCATTAACGACCAATTCTTTTTAGAACAACCCGCAAATCCACCCTGTAATACACACTAAAGTGTAACGAGAATCTCCGAATCGACTCTAACAATACCTAATTACTGGAACATGGCTCTTCATAAGGATTGACTTGTTCCCATCTTTTTCGACATCTGGCTCATCAGGGTCCTCGGAAACGGTCTTTTCTGTTACTTTTACTAGGCATACTATCTTGCAACAAAAATGTACGTTTGGCTTAACGGTTACCGTAGATCCGACCGAATGAAATTGTTTGAAAATACAGAAGCAGCGTAGTACGACTACGTATGAGTGCTACAAAGCTAAGCGTTTTGTACCTTAGCGCTGAAAACTGTTGTTTCCCCAACTCCAAAATGCGCATGATGTGGTTGCTACTAAACCCCCCAAAGTGCGGGAATTGTTAAAGGTACCTCTGCCTTGGTAATATTTACTGTACTTTTCTGTGGTTTAATATGCTTTCTTTCTTATCCATTATCTTCCAAAAAGGAATTAGCTGGTTCATGATATCATTACATATCAAACCTTTAGGGGTACTTGTAGATCTATCTTCATTCTCAACAGCTTCTTCTCGTTTCGAAATAAACTTTCATTTCATCGTAAACCTTCCCTGGGATTTCTCTCCCTTCGCTCTGAACCTTTGTACGAGTAGAACCCGAGATAGCAGCTTTACGTCCACAAACTCGCACTTTTCGTTAAGTCACAATAGTGAATAGAATTGACGAAGGAACAAGCACTCACGGACAAAGAAGTAGTCAATAATTGAAGTGAATAAGTCAAAGAAGTAGGTACCTAGTCAATAATCAACCCAACATTCGACAATAATAATTAGGTAGGTATTACTGTGCATGTCGCTCTCGATGTTACCAGTCCGGTTCACAATATTCATTTTCGTGTCTGTGTCTGATGTCTTCCCTATGGGTTAGTGGCGAATTTCGATTACAACAGCCATCATCCCCCTCGATAAGTTAACCGTAATATAAATATAGATTTTAATTAGATTAATTTTATTTTTATTAGATAAATATACAGATTTTATGTTCAACAATGATGATTTCAACTCTCATGATTTCAACGGCTGAAGTCTTCTCAGTGCAACTGCATTCATTGAGAAGGTATTGCGTTGGTGAGTCATCTGACCGTTGGGAATCTGAGTCTGTCGGCCCCCTTGACACCGCCCAAGGCCGTTCCACTGGGTTCATCTTGTTTCCATTCCGCTCGCGTTCATCTGAAACCTACCCATAATATTGTCCACTATTTGTTGGGTTTTGGAGGAAAAAAAAAAAACAAACAAGCAAATGATCTAAGTAGGTTCGTATTGCCGAGGCCGAGCGGTATTTGACCCAGTCATCACGTTTTCAGGATTATTACAAACGTCTATTCTATTTTTACCCAAAAACGTAAGTCCAAAAAACTTTTGTTTTTGCTAGGCCTTTTGCCTGTTTAAGTTCTAGTGCATAAGACTATAATATAGTTTATTATTTATTATTAAATATTATTTATAACAAAGACAATGTCCATTAACCGCCTACTAGTGAACAATCTTGTAAACATTGTAAAGCATTCACATTTTTGATTGATTGAAGCCGGAGCTCACCAGCACACCCCAAACCCAAGGAACTACCTACTCAATCCAATATACCAGTTGCACCCCTCTTTTGGGACGATGTTTTGCTGTTTCGATCCGGCGATTCAGTTACAGTGAGAAGTACAAGTATCTTTGCAGTAGAAACCTACCGGCGTCTAATCACAATGTCACTCCACAAATACGAAAAATACAAAAATGCCTATCACTTAGAATATATACACATAGAATATATACAGTTAGAATATATATACATTATCACACACGCTTTTATTATAGGTACCTAGGATTAAATCCTTATTATAGGTAGGAATTATATGTAAGATTAAATTGCGGGTAAGGATGACCAACACTAGTCGTTGTTATCATTCGGGTTTATTACGACGTTTCGATCGTGGAACACGATCCTAATCATGTATCCTACAAACAAAAATATGGCAGAGTTATTTATGAATTGAATAAAGGGTTAAATAGAAATGGTGACTTACAGACTAGTTATAAACTTACATGATATATATATAAACTTGTATATAAACTTGTATATAAACTTACATGATATATATATATATAAACTTACAAGATTAAATATAAATTTTATATCAAGAAATCACAGCCAAAGCCTAATCAGTTGATTGGGGGATGTTTTTATTCCGCCACCCGTCCACTCGATCTATATGTCCAACTAGGGCAGTCCTACCAATCTATATGGTACTAATCAGTTGTTTGGTGGATGTTTTTATTCCGCAACTCCGTCCACTTGATCTATAAGTCCAAAAAATAAAATACATGTAAATGCACCTTCGAGGCGTAATCCCTGTTTACTAATGGGGATTAGGGAGCAACTGGTTGGCTTCCACCAGATTCGGAACGGTTCTTTCTCTTGGGTCGCCTGTGTAGACAACGATGGGGCCGATCCAGACTTATGCTGCTGACAAGTGGGTTTAGGTGGGAATCCTCAGTCGGAGCATGTTGACTGGCAAACATTCATTCAGATACCTTTTTACTGATGACACTAAGATCTTTATGTAGCTCTTGTTATTAATTAGAGGACGCGATTTTGGAGCACTTGAACTCTGTTACTTTGGGAGTCCAGTTCAGATGCCCATCGTAGCCGTAGGTATAGTAAAGTCGAGAGTAAACCTACCGTTCCCACTACCAACGTCAAACCTACATCCTGCCTACCTTCATTTAGGTATCCTTCCCCTCTACCAGTTCCCGCCTTTTACTTAGATGTACACCCAACTAAAATGTATATACCTACAACTCTTTAAGTTGTTATTTTTCATCATTTGAACGAGGTTGGTGAATGCCTAAAAATCAAATTTACTTACAATGTCGTTTTTTTTATGTTGCAGCATCGAAAATGATGCTTTGTGGGTGCAAAGATTTCCCGACCTGCAAAGTGGATGGGTACACTCTCCGGTTGGAAACGGACGATCCGGCGTCAGAAGTGAAGGATATCGCGCGGAAAGAACTCAGGGAGTCCCCGGAACTTGTCGAGGAGGCTATGAAGGAACTGAAAGAACTTCTCAAAGGTATTTCTTAACGCATAACTAGTATGGTTTAAAGGTTAACACTCTGTTAAGGTTTGTCGAAATACAGTACAGTAGTACAGCCTGCTAAAAACTCATCACTGACAAGGAAACCCTTCACAGTAACTGCTATCGAAGGTTGGGTGATTTTTGATTATGGGGAAATGATTTGAGAACCCAATGTCATGTACATTTAATTACGGAAGTGAATCATCAAAGAAACTGAGGGATCAACTCACCCAAGTTGTACCGTGAGACGACAGCAAACAATGTTTGAGGTAGAAGCTCACTGCTATTTTGGTTGATTCTCACAACTGGGAGCACTTGGCCAATTGTGTTGCTCTGCTGTTTCCCAGATGAATATCTGTGGATTCTGTGTAAAGAAAGAAACTGTGGTATAACCGTTCATCTCCGTCGGTTACGGAGCCACTGTGGGAAGGAAGATGCGTATACAAAAGGAGCACATAACGCACAACCGAGTTCACCGTGCTCACAATTTTAAGATACTGATTGTAATTCGTTGTACCATCAATTGTACATCCACTACTAGTAGAAGAAACCCCGTCATTATTAATGTCAAATGAAGGGATTGTAGTTTGTTGTGAGCTACGAAGAATTATGGTAGATAGTGCTGATGATCTTACTACTCACCGGCTTATTTACACAGCCGTAATATGACTGTTTTAAATGCGTCGTTTATTTTAATGGCTCTAAATCGATTACGTTGAAGTGAGGAACTGACGTAATTGACTGTACGATGACAAAGTTGTAAGTCAACCAACTCAGAGTGGGTCATTGGTCATTCCTCTTAATGTGTACATACAATTACACTTCACTTATGCAAATGATTGAAACTGTAAACCTAATGATGGTCAACTCACAAGGTCAAATTGAACTATCAGTTTTCTTGAATCTAAAACGTTTGATGAATCTTAGAGGTTGTTTTACACCTAGTATCTGTTCTAGATCTAGTATGTATCCGCAAATTTGGGTGCTTTTCTCAGAATGTTTCTGAGAAATCAGAACATTGAAACCTTATTATCTGCTTTATGAAGCCAATCTCACCTATTGTCCGGTCTCACCTATTCACATTATTAAATAATGTTTTTAATAATTTTGTTTCAACGTAGGCAGTGATATTAGTGACCTATGATTTCTAGTTGACAAAATATTAGAAGCCTTGTAACCACATTAGTAAACCAATTCGTTGCAGGTCGAAGTTTTCATTCAACGATCATTTGACGGCCTGCAAATATTTTGTATGTTCCAAACTTCCATGGTTCGAATCCATTCACTTCTTCAGATGATATAACATAATTCATTAATATAATGTTCGTAGTAGTAATCAACCTACTTATACTCGACCAATTACAAGTATTTATTTGCAATATGCTTTGAAATGTGAACACCACATTCTCATGCCTGCCAAACCTTTCACCATTCTTATGAATGGTCAATGTACGAATCCCTGCCTCGTATTTTTGTAAATTCATAGGATTTTTGTCGATTTATTTCAGTTTCCAACCTAACATGGAAAACTTGATTCCATATCATTCTCGATCATTTTAGCGAATTTCCGTTCCAGACCATGCCATGGCAGTGAATTAAGGATTGTCTGGAACGGATTTTGGTACCTATACAATTTCTTCGGAAATCCGAGTTTTTACAATTATGGACCGAAAACAACAGCTTCCTTTTCTTCGAAAATTCGCTAAAATTATCGATAATGCAGAAGACACCAAAAATCATATTATAATATGTATGTAGTATAAATACTACATACATAAATATACATACATGTGTCATTCCAGACTATATCCCTCGATAGAATTGAGATAAAAAGTTCAAATTTGCACAAAAAATCCGTCTTAGCAATCGAAAGGTTAAGTTCGTAGATGAGCAGAATCTGGCCACTCTAAGGGGGGGGGGGGAGTATTAAGGGGGAAAAATTACCCATAAATTCCAAAAATGAACCAGTCTGACGAGTGACACCTCATTTTAAAATTTCTTTTTACGCTGAACACGATGGTGAAGTCAGAATTGCGATATCTTATTCTGTTCTCAAACGGGAGCACATTCGTTGTTTCTTGAGATGTTCTTCACGGTTCGAACCGTGAATGATCATCTGCTCTAATCTGATAACGAAATGAGGTATCGCAATTCTGACTTCACCATCTTGTTCAGCGTTGAAAAATCCATAAACTCGGCGAAAAATGGGGACAAAATTGGTTACGCATCCAACAGTCTTCTGCATTCAAAACATTGTTGATTTCCCCCTTCCACCCCTAACTTTACTTTGCGTGAAACTACTCCAGTTTCACTTATTCGTACGAGTACCTACTGCTTCGGAAATTCGCTCATAGGATCATGCTGCACGACAGGAGATTTTCATATTTACTTTTCAAGATTTCAGTTTTTTTGGCAACAAAGACTGTTGTGACTCATTTCTTGCATTCGAACTGGTCGCTGAACTCATCTAAGGGCAACATTTAGGATTTTCGTTTCCTACTCGCGTAGCCAAGAAACGTGACACACACAAAATATCAGTGTCAAATCGTGAGTGTTCTATGTTCTTTAATATGTTCAATTTGCCGCTCTGTGCTTCAAAAAAAAAATTATTATATAAATATACCTGTGTACATGACTTTCGAAACCGATCGTTGGTCTTAGAATGCCCCCAAGCAACGGATTTGTGTTGAAGAATATTTTAGAATGTAACCAAAACTTATAAGCTTTTTTAAAACCAAAGATTTTATCTTGCCACTTCACCTACAATATTAGCACCATTCTGCCCGACCCAGGTTTGTGGAGTAAGCAGAAGTGCAAAAATGCCACGTGGGACGGAGGTCGGCCTGATACAACCCGGACGCGGGTAGCAGAACTCCGAGATCTGAATCCTCACGATCTTGCGTTATGAGGTCGCCCGGTTTTTTATCCAAACTTCCGATATTATCAACCTTCGGAGAAAAAAAAAGTGTTGCAGTTTCCTTAAAAAATGTACATTGACATTTTACAACGTATCTTGTGGTTTTGTCGCAGCCATTTTGACAAACTGCCTTTTAGCGATTTTGTTCAAGGTTTTTTTTTTCTAAATTCTAATCCGTTTACGAGTTTCTAAATCATATCACAATGGTTGATATTTTCTTAGTCGGTAGTGTTTGTTCCCAATTTGTTTACTCACGATTCGATTTTCTGTTTCAGAGGAAGAAGGTTTGTACTGCCCGCTGGAAAACGAAGCGTGGTTAGTTCGATTCCTCCGGCCAACCAAATTCTACCCCAAAAGCGCACTAGAACTGGTGAGTTGTGGTAAATATTATTGACGTTCCTTGAGGAGACATTGCTATGAGCCCTCACGGTTGGTTCCGTTTAGTGCAAATTTATGTGATTCATAATTGAATGAAACTAAAGACAACAAACGTGTTACGAAAATAACGTTAATTTTTTTGGAAATTTAGCAAAACCTCTGTCTGCTGTACCGATTATAATCGGTAATTATTTTATTTATTTATTTTATTTATTTAATGTACTTATTTATTTTATTTACTTATTTATAATCAGTAGTACTTATTTATACCTCCACCAGAGTAGCATAAACAGGAAATGCTAGTCAAAGCAGCACTACCGACTACTTAAAATAGAATCGGATGGGATTCGAGCTGGTATTAAATACAAATTTTGTTTTTCTTGTAAATATCAAAAGATACGTAAGTATCCATTTATTGTTCACTACTACTTGACCGTAAAGAAACCAACAACTGTACGATCTCCATACATTGGTCGTTCTCTTACACGTGCAGCGTCATTAGAAACTTACTCGAAAATTGAACGGTGATATTTTATGAATTATTCATGGTTCTTAACAACACGTGATGGTTTCCAAGAGCCCATTAGCAATTCATCTTGATAATCTCCGGAACTACTGGATCTACATAGCTAAATGGCCATTACTTGTTCGACAGGTAACTACAACGAGAAATTGTTCGGATTGGAGTAACTTCCCTTTAGGCGAGGTTACTTGTCGTTCACACCACGACAATTTTTAAACGGATCAGCGCGAATTCAGCTATTTTATGCAGACTCAACAAAATCTCATTGAAGACACATGCTACTCCAATTATGTTGGGATCGTCAGTTCTTTAATTACCTAGTGCGTCTACTCTCCCTGAGTATCTCTGCTGCTCTTGTACTCTTATCAACTGAGTTCGTTGTTGTTACGAAGTATTTCTTTTTCTTTTTTCAACATTATTAAAAATGTTGAGCCAATTTGAATTTCACGCAAAGGCCTTTACAATCACCGGTGATTGTATTCAGCAGGTTTTGCACAATTCTCGAAATGGAAGGGATGAAATTCATCTCATTGGGCCTGAAAGATGCAGAAAAATATTGGAAAACCTATAATACCGGTAGCAGGGTTAAATTAAATAAATTGGTTCACTTGTCCACCTTTCATACAAAAACTTCAAATTCATTCGCAAAAATAATAATTTAGCAAAAAATGTAATGAAGGAAATTTTCTTTAGGTAGGTACTAAACATAAGGCCCTCGAAAATTCGTATGATGATGACGGGATACTGCGACCCAATTAGCGAGTTTGAAATGTTTTTTTACCTACCTACCTATAAGGATTAGATACTTTAATGGAATAGCTTTCAATAACATCAGTTCGTTACTGCCGGTCCAGGGTAAGACGACGAGGGACTCTGGAAAATCCCCCCTCCTCACTGGTCAATCCATCTCCGTAGTGAACGGTTTGCAGAAAGATTAGGTAGTCGAAGCCCAATCCGTGAATGACGAGACGAAACTTGACAAGAGAAATAAAACTAGAACTAGGAATCTCAACAAAACCACTTTAATTCATTTCAAACCCTCGAGGTTAGATCTACCTCGATACACAGCTTGCGGACGATTGGACATAACAGATTTAGTAAAATCCAGTCAGAAAACACAGAAATACATGAATAAATGTACGTGCTACACTTACGAGTACTTTGGTTCAACACAAGGCTGACCGCACCAAACGGGCTGCCCCACGCCGTCCCTGGCAAATAGAATTAGATGTAGAAATACTAGAAACCGGTATTTCTATATCACTTCGGATGTGGCTCGCCGCTGCAAATGCTAATTTCACAGTATTGCTGTTCAAATAGCATTAGTAGAATTCAAATGAATATTATGCAGATTCTTAGCATTAGATTTGGCAGAGTCACTGTCCGCAACAACGAAAATAACATGAATATTTGAGGGGATGGCAGCTGGTTACCGGTCGATGGTGATCCACCAAGCTCACGTTCTATCCACATTGATTAGGTAATACGCCTGTTGAAAGTCGAACATTTCAGTTTGTTATTCAGTGAAGCAGTTGATGTAACCTCTTGGACAATACAACACGTGGCGTTCAAACAGAAACTTTTCAGCTCACCTTTACAGAAACCATAAAACAACATAGATGATTGTGTTCAAATATTTGCCTTTGATACTTCTATAATCATTTTAATTGTATACCCACTCAATGGTACACTATACGGATTCCGAAGCCAATTTTTCCTCGGTTATCAAAAAGTGGATTTTGTGACGTGAAACCGTTATTTCTTTCATTTTATTTTTTCAAATGACAAAGAATATTTAAAATGAAAAGGTTGGACGACATTTCACAAAGGAACAATTTTTCAGGTTCAATTGAACTAGGTATTATCCGAAAACAGTGAAAAACTGTGGTTTTGAGGCTCATTTGGAATAAACAGTGAAGGACTAGACAATCTTTTTTTTACGTTTAGAGAAAACGCTTGCTCAATCCTTCACCTTTCGTTCAAAGTGACCTTTAGATTCTGGTTCTCCAACCCACAAAATCGGTTCTTACGTTTTTTTAATACCAACATGCTACGAATAACCCACATAACCGCTACTGGCGTTGTTTCCAATTACCTAAAACTTGTTCCCAATATTACCCCGCCTGACTTTGAATAGATTTGTCCTTGGAATACTTCGGAATGTGCACGGAACACTTCAATTTCATGATTTCACCAAACTTACTTTTCGATTGACAGGTCAAGAACTACTACTCCTTCAAGGTGAAACACAAGGATATCTACGATGGTCTCATCCCCAGCAGAGAGAAGAACGTGTTCACTCACGACGTTATTTCTGTCTTCCCCAAGAGAGACCAATTAGGCCGCAGGATATTGGCGCTGTACCTTGGAAGTGAGTGTCAAATTGCCTACTCATTTACTTGAATATGTTAGGTACCACTGTAAGCGACGAATCTCGGTCACGAGATATCGGTATAATATGAATGCCTCGTGAATTTCTCGCATTCTAGACCGGAGACCCTATAGTTTGCCTTCGACTCTCATGCCCCAAATGAGCAAATAACCATACTGGATTTATGTGCCTGTCATCATTTATAAAACCCAGCTACAAGAGCAAATTTGCTCTTGTGCCACCAAAATTTGCTCTTGTGCCACCAAAATTTGCATTGGGGCATTATTAAGATGTGCATAACGAAGTACAGTGGCTGTCACCAACACTGTGGCGTTATTATTGGTGCAATTGAACTTTGTAGGCTGATAGTTTCACTACATTCTCCTGAGTTTATTGAAATTAAAATCCTTGGAACAAGCCGAAAGACATTATGTCGTCAAACGTCTACCGGTAGAATGCGTATAGAAAATCACTCGGATTTTCTGTTTGATAGTTTCGTTTAAATTTCAGAAAAATGGAAACACAACAAGGTAAGCCTGGATGAAATCTACAAGGGAGCCGTGCTGTTCATGGAAGCGGCTATGATTGAGCCGGAAACCCAGATCTGCGGAGCGTCAGTCATATTTGACATGGACGGTCTGTCACTGGCACAGACGATGCAGTTCACACCGCCTTTCGCTAAGAGGATCGTAGATTGGCTCCAAGTGAGTAAAATTTCCAATATTGCACCTTGAGGAAGATTAATTATACTTTGTGATCCTTGAGGAGGGGTTCGATAGGTCATAATTGTAGATATGATGTAGGTTAGGTTCAATGGTAATAGTGTTTATATCATATATATACCTATGGTTTTATAGAATGTTTGCGTTATTTTTCGTTCGATACGTTTGCCTAATTCGTTCTGATACATGCAGATTGGCTATGACCATGAACTTCAAATTGATTGGAAACGAAAATTTACATCGTGAGCGACGACTAATCACACTGACAACAATAAGCTCGATGAAATTACTCGTATTATGCAGTGATTCTTTATCTCAATATCTGCTGTTATTCTGTTAAGAGAGGCCTCGTACAAAACTTGACTTGCCTTTACTCAGCACTTATGGTTGAGAAATAACCTACTTAAACTACATGAATACCCTAAATAACATTTAATAGCTTGATGGTAGCGTAATTACACGGCGTTCTCTCCTGCCTACTTTGCCTCCTGCTACTTATCAAGCCTCGACTTAATAGATCTGACCGTGAAAACGGCTTCATCACATCCAAACTCGTACGTGCCCCATCGGCAACCTCATCACGTTCAGGGATTTTGTTTTTATTCATCGGGCGACTCCGGCTTCTCGCATCCACACTCATTCAACTCTGATGATGAAGAAATCTGGATCCGCTAAAACTCTGAGCGAGGTTGCGAACCACCCGTATACTCTGGAAAGGCTGCGAATGATGATTGTTCGATATTCATATGAATTAGTTATTACTTCTTGGATTTATATTTCGTAGTAAGGCGGGATGGGATATACGGGTGGCCATGGACGAACGCCGTTGTCTTGTTGATTCTTCACTTCTTGACATGTCCGGATGACCGTCAGGAGTCATCCCGGGACGTTCACCGCCTTTTGCGTTGATGATCGCACCTGCTATAAGTACGTACATTCTCGTCAAACTATGATGCACTGCACGAATTGGTGAAGAATCCCTTTACCGGTTTCACGGTCAATATCCTGGCACCCAACCTGCGAATACTGTGAATTTAAATAACACTACTTTCTTTCTTTGTTAGTCGTTTCAAGTACTTAGGCCCAGTGATAGATAGATAGTTAGATAGATAAACATGTATATTTGAAAAAAGTAATTCAACAGCATATGTAATACAAATACATGATATTATGACTATGGGCTAAGCCCGTCTGTCGAAAGACTTCTTTGAGGCCGTCACACAATATTATCCGACAAAAATTAATACTACCATGAAATGTTATTAAAAATATTATTACTAAAAAAATAATGGTGCAATTATTCAGAATGTTCCGTCCCAATTACTCGTAAATTCAGCCACCAACTCCGACCTATACTCCCATGCGACTTTGCAGTACCTTGCCAATGGAAGCCAGTTCACACCATTCATCATAGTTATGACTTTGTCAAGCGTGAGTCTTGTTGATCCAAAGTTAGCCATACGAGTTCACTTCGGCAAACTAGTGGGTGACGGAAACATGGTCAATGGAAAGTGAGTTAAGGAGTCGACTCGAGGTTGCAAGAGGAGCGTTTAGTAATAAGCTTTTAAACTTAATAATAACACTTAATAAGCTTAATAATAACACTTTTATCCAGCCGGGACATCAATTTATCACTCTGCTGGCAAATCTTAAAATGTTATATCTGGTCGATCCTGCTCCATTGATAGCAAACATGGACTCGAGGCTAGGGTTGTCAATAGGCTGGAGGCGTTTGAGGTGTGGCTGATCCGGCGCATGTTGAGGATTCCATGGATCGAGGAATGACTATATCCTGCAACAAAATTCCTTAACCCGCGAGCTGTTGATGAGACCAGTGGTGCGTGGTCCCAAGTAAAGCCTATTGCAAATGATAATGATGGGAAAAATCAGTAGAAAAAGAGGGGTTGGAAGGAAGAGAGCCTCTTGGTTATCCAGCATTCGAAGCTGGACGGGGAGCTCCCGAGCAGCTTATTTGTTCCACCTCACCCAAGAGATACGCTAACCTCCAATGATGGAGAAGGCACTTGAAGAAGAAGTTCCTTTCTGGTCACTATGTACGATAGTGTGAGCGCACCAAACCACCCTCACTCGTATTTAAAGCGCCCAGTCGTTGTTCAAACTTCAGAAATGTTTGAACTTCTTAAGATATTCTGAAACGCGTCCGTGTAGAGGATTTGAACAAAAACCAACTAAAATTTCCATTACTTGATTGTGCAACGTTCTACTGGATTTATGGGGTAAAGGGCCTGTCTATGTAGGTCCGGGCTCTCAGCTGAATTTAATCAACAACAACAGTGTTCAGAAATGAACGGATGGGATACTGCAGTTCGGATTGTTCTCACTTGTTCTTTTTTTGTTAACAAAGTAGTTGAAGACTACATTAGAGGAATAAAATGTCGTTTTTTCAACGCCAAACTAGTTAAATTTAGATTATTCGTCAACAAAGAAGAATTCTTTGCTTGGGAATTGAGTCAAGGACCACATTTGTTTATAAAGGAGAATAACACTCATTTATATGCATCAAGCAACGTTAAATAAGAGATGTGACTATTCTTGTCGGAGGAACTCGTTTCTATTTATGCTACATTGTATTTCTTTAAAGGCTAATTTTGAATTAATGGTAACGGATTTTTTGAAGTTTCTCCCAAAGATTGAGATATTCCACCCTTGCAATACCCAAAGGTTTTACAACTAACTCACACAATTCTGCACCGATCAATTGAACAGTTGGCTTGAAACGTTCGTTATTCAACTCGTGAACAAATATTTTCTCTACACACAAGTTGCTCATAGGTTTGTTTCAATACAGGTTCAGAGTGACAAGCACAAGTGACTAATTGATGATTACTTTGCAAACGTATATTCATCTTCGCCTTGTTCCATCTTTTCATATTTTCGGAATTTCCCCCCAAAGAGCGCCACAAACTTGAGAATTTTTCTTCTTCTTTTATTCCCCAAGGTTACTTAGCAGCAATCGTCGCGCCGCAAATATTGGTGAAAATGACTCGGCCCGTTCGAGCGAGGCGTCTATTAGATTGTTAACTTCATTCCTTTCAAACCATTATTTCTTAATGATGATAGTAACATCATTATCCTTTGTGCAGTATCAGTTCCTCCCTGGCAAACAAGCTTCACTAGTTTACCGTTGGGCTCTACTGTGATGTACTTACTATCACAATTTCATAATTTCACAATTTCATAATAATCACAATTTCATAATAATTATGAACAATTATGAGTAATTATTACCGTGGGATCATGTTCGAATCAGGATTTCTTCCGTTTTTACCTTTCAAATCTTTTCCTATGACTGACGAAGAAACAGGTCCTCTTTGTTACCTATACCTGATTTTGCCATTTTATGGTGACAATTATGTGAAGATTCGGAATTTTCAATATTTTTTTAATATCATCGCCTTCTCGGTAATTAGAGTAGATTGGAATAGTTACGACCTACCAAACGTAGGTTTGCTATTGTATATAATATTGTAAGAACAATGTGTATAAGTTAAAGTTTGGTTTCCCATATTTGCAGGACAGCGTGCCGCTCCGAGTGAAAGGCATCCACATCATCAACCAGCCATACATATTCAACATGGTATTTGCTCTCTTCAAGCCCTTCTTGAGAGAAAAACTTAGGAACAGGGTAAGAATTGTCAACACACTTAATATAAATATGGAAAATTTTGATCAGAAATTGATGAGGTATTGGCAATAGTTCTTTCTATACTTTTTAAAGGCAGAATCGAGTGTGAAAAGTGAATGTTTAGGATTTAAGAGGGATCTTCAAACAATGAAGTTCACAAATTTAATTTCCACACCATCAAAAGATTGGTATTTATATTTCCACTGATTTTGCAGATCATTTTCCACGGCACCGACAGAAAGTCGCTGCACAAGCACCTCGACCCGTCTTGTCTTCCGAAAGAATACGGCGGCACATTGGAAACCCCTCTCGTCCATTCCAACAACTGGTACACGATCATGTCCCAATTGGAGCCCGAATATGAAAGTAAGTTCCCGGAGACAATGAAGTAACTTACACTCTTTTAGTTCTTGTGGTTTGGATGTAGAACTCCCATATACGATATTGATGAGGTTTTCAGGGTCTAGGTACTTGATGGTCCCCTAGCAATATAACGTTGTCTGGGCCTCCGTATAGTCGCTTAAAATTCACCTACAAAATGTAAATAATAAACAGGAAACATGTAATTACATGTAAAGATACGGTGGATGAGGTGGTAACAAAGAAACCCGGAAACAGACAGACACGGAGCCAACATTTTTTATCTGACACTTTTTTAGTAGACGGGGACAAAATAATAAATAAATAATCTATTTGTTATTGTACGTTTTTTCTGCCCACGAAACTGAAATTTTCAACAAGGAAGCGTCTATCTTTTGATGCGTCACGTGCGAATAGGTATATTTTATTCCAGTTTGGACCGTTCAATAGTTCGGTGGCTTCATCTGGTTCAAGCGTGCTATTATCAAAAAATCTTACTCTGAACTCTGATATTATTGGACACACACATAAAAAGTGGTAACTGCTCTCCTCTTCCTGCATGTTGCACGTGGGACAAATAGCACTCTGCATAGTTGCATTCCAGGGTCTGCTATTGAGTCCCATTTGCTCGCATCATATCATGGCTTATACATGCATTGGTATTTTATTTTTAGATGCCAATTCCCTCCCATTTAAGTGCCCCGTTCATCTGGTCCCTTTTTCTGAACACTTCCAGCTGCTGTGTTTCTATAGCCTTTGGCGATTCCGTTGCTAGCGATTCCCAGTCCACAACAAAGGCTTCCGCTAGGTTAACTGCAACTTGGTAAATGGGTACGAAAATGACCGTAACACGTTCTGGAAAAATGGCCTTTTTTGCAGAGCTCCGTCTCGGGTTCTACTTGGTTTACAGTGTTTTACTACCAACGAAATTGTAGGAAATTTAAAAAGAACTGCTTTTTTGGCCAAAAACTAAAACTAGTGCAAAAATATCGCTGTTTTCCGAGCACCACAAAGTTAGCACACGGTTTTCAGGGTTGCAAATTTGGGTACAACATACAAAAAACTCTGCAAATACTTGACACAACGGTTTATTATCTTCCTTGTGCAGATCACCCTTCTGTCTATACCAGACTGTATTGCAAATCGGCACCATACCATATTCTCACCGTACTCATACCATACCATACGAATTTCTTTCCTATCATACCATACTGTATTATACCAAATCATACATACAATAATATACCATACCATACTCATACCATGTCATACAAACCGAGTGAATAATGAAATGTCATCCATTTCAGACCTATATTTAAAATTTCAAGTACCTATCTAGCTCATCATCAACATTTAATTTGTTTAAACAAATAGGTATTATTTAAACAATTTTACAGATGAGAAACCGAGTGAATATTGCAATGTGGTCTATCCCCGACTCACGGTTAAAATTTCTAGACTGTAGTTTACCGGGAAGATGTAAAAAGGTAGTTTTATTCTGGGCGTCTGGGGGTTGGGTCACATAACGGCCGTTTTCGACGCGAAAGTTTAGTGTTTTTCCTAAAACTTTGCGCGGTCACTGTGAACGAACGGCTGGTCGCACAAAAATCCAATTGGTCTTAAAAGATTCGTAATTTTTCAGGTCATTCAAAGGTGAACTAAAATTTACACGGTTCAGTTAAATATTTGGAGATAAGACATCATCGAAATTTTAAATTTCGTTTTGAACCCCTTCCCCTTGACCTAGGGTTATGAAAAGTTTCGAGGATCATTGTGGGGCTGGTTAATCGTATGTAATTAGAACTGTATGTAGTTAGAATTATATGTAATTAGAAGTGACATTAATTTTATTAATTTGTATTTCAAACATTTTCCAGAAATCAACTCTTACGGTTACAAGAAGAAAGTCCAAGAGTAACCGCAGTGCCAAACTGTCGTGCCATCTATAGACGTACAAATTGTCATGAGGATAAAATATGAATCTCCGTCTCCAAATGCGACATGGTCATCCTACTGGGAGGTCTCAGTTACTGACGCTCTGTCATATCTTTTCATCTTACCCTTATCGATCAAAGTTTCCATATCATCAACTCTATGCCATGCGTTCAGTTAAACCTAGTGGCCAACCATTGGCATGTATCACTGTAATTTCCTTCAGGACTAAGAATTAATGTTTTACTCCAATTAGGTACGATCGACTACTTTGTGAGTCGTACCAAGGTCAACTCGCTTGCCAAAATTATGTTTTACGAGTCAACTTGTAATAGAAATTATGTTCACGATAGTGTGGATTAAAAAAAAAAAAAAATCAAAAAAGGGTGTTTTTGAAACATATTATATAGGTAATGTAAGTAGTTAATTTAAAAGGTAAAAGGTGCAATAATTTAGTTAAGACCAATGAAAAAATCCTATTTTTCATAAACAAGACGTGATAGACCAGATGTAGATTAGCTCTAAGTTAACCAATTATTTTATCCTATATATTATGATTGTGTTTGCAAATCGTCTTAAATCATGTTGTGATCGTGGCTCAAGTCACCTTCTCGTAGTGTAAAATATAAGTGAAAAAAAATATGCCATTTCAATGGTTCATATTGAATGCTCAATATTGTGATGTGGTTTATAAAAGTAATTTAACGGTTTTTCAGACTGTTGTTACCTTAACTGTTTTGTATAGTCGTTCACTGCACTTTTATTTTAAGGGTTTTCACGTACATTCCATAGGGTTAGTTGTTGAAAATCAAATTTTTTATTACAGGTTTCACTGTAGTATTTGTACACTACAAAACAGAATTACATATCTAATTTTTTGTATTTAAGATGAAGAACGGTTTTTATTTTTTGTAATTTTGTCTTGAGTCTTCCATCATAAATACTATTGTGTGAGGGAGGAGGTGTATATCTACGTGTTTGCATCTAAATAAAGTGTTGTAAACATATACCAATTTATTTTGTCATGATTTTATTTTCATCGTTCGTACCCCATCGCCACAACTCTCCAAACTCTATACATCATGATTATTTTCATGCATTTCAATGAACAGGAAACATTTTTTGTTGATTCAAGATTACTATTAGTCAATTATTACTGATTACTATTATTCAAGATTACTATTACTATCACTTCTTTTTTCAAATATTTATTGTGCTATGCAAATATATTTACTATTTATTATGGTATGTGATCGAAGGAGCAGTATAAGGAGCAGTACATCTATTAATTAGAGCTTTTCAGGGATTACGTTCATCGTCGATAATGAACCATTGGAATCGACCAAGGATTTCTACTTCTAATTAGCTATATTTCGATTGAACGTTTACATTTCATTTTGTTCCACATTTTAAATTAGGTATAAGAACCCTGCGATTCCGTGTTGGATACAAGGGGGGGGGGGCATGACTCACACCCCCGAGAGCCAAAAATCGCCAATAGTATGGTATAGGGATGGAACATCGATGTCATCGAAACATCGATGTTTTGTCTTGTATGTTTAATGTCGATGTTAGGAGGTCCGATAACATCGGAAATCAATGTTATCGAATGAGGAAACTTTATTAATATAATATATTATGGCGTTTTCAACATTTCAAAATTTGTTTTGAACCCCTTCCCCTTGACCTAGGGTTATGAAAACTTTCAAAGATCATTGCGGGGTTGGTCCGAACCCTTATAAAATAAATTTCGTATTCACTCTCAGCGCGGCAGCAT
This sequence comes from Stenodema calcarata, assembly GCA_963920205.1. Lineage (NCBI taxonomy): Eukaryota > Metazoa > Arthropoda > Insecta > Hemiptera > Miridae > Stenodema > Stenodema calcarata. The sequence continues at coordinate 26,013,319 of OY986049.1, read as the reverse complement.
ATTCACAGGTCATCGCCTCTGACGGGATTTTCATTAACTTTAAATTGAACATTAGTCTCCTAATTATCAACGACGAAGGTTTTTAGATGCATGTAGACTAGAAAAAAACTAAATTTTGTAAATTTCCAAGCACTTCGCTTTATGGCAACGTCCGTCAGAAGCGTAGAACCTAGATAGGCTAACCCGCAACAACGCCTTTTCCCTGTTGACCTGTTCCGAAATTTCTGGGGATTTTACTAGTTTTCCAAGTTAAATAACTATAATTGTGTACTGTAATGTACAGACATTTCTATGCACCTTATTGTGCATACTGTGGACACGATTCCACAGAATATATGAAAATATGAAGTGGCTGCACGAATGAATTGCGGCTGACGAACCACGAACGAACGAATGAATGAAGCGAGCAATTGAATTAAGTATGAATATTGAGCATTGAACGAGTGGGAACGAAGGAGCAGTCACAACCAAGGGATCACAAAACGAGCTAGGAAACCCCAACTACGTACAAAAAGCCGAGCTTACTAACGAGCCAGCTATACTGAAGTAAGTAGGTACGCCGAGGAAGGCGACAAAATCCACAGTCATGCAGCATGGCTATAAGACAAATTTTCGAAGAAATTATTGGTTTTATGTAAAATGTCTCCATCAAAGAACATAATGTCCGTGAAGAACATCTCACTTGGCAGACCGTTTCATTTTTGGAATTTATGAGTGGACCCCCCCCCCCCCCCCCAATCACCAAAACCCCCCTCAGCTTTTGGACATTTCAACGCTGAACAAAGGTGAAGTCAGAATTGCGATATCGCATTCCGTCAGCAGCTTAGAGCAGACTAACCATGAAGAATAAGTAGGTACTCGTATATCAAGGATCAACCACGTTTCTTCATCTTCAAAGTACCTACTCAAGTTTGAGAAAGAAATAAGATATCGCAATTCTGATTTCACCATCGTGTTCCGCATAGAAAAAAAACCTTTGAAATGAGGTGTCACCTTTCAGAATGTTTCATTTTGGAAATTTATGACGAATTCCCCCCCCCCCCCCTAAAACTCCTCAAACCCCTCCCTTAGAGTGGCCCGATTCTGCCCATCTACTAACTTAGCCTTTCAATTGCCAAGACAGATTTTTCGTGCAAATTTGAACATTTTATCTCAATTCTATCGAGAGTTATCTTCTGGAATGACACATAGGTACATAAATATATAATATATATTATATCCTACACATAATTTTTGGTGTCTTTTGGCAGTGGATTCAGGATGGTCTAAAACGGATTTTGGTATGAACATTTTTCGCAAATTCGAGTTTTAAAAATTCTTCGAAAATTCGCTAAAAGGACAGAAAAATATGCTATAGATAGAAACCAGTAGGTATGTACCTGAGGGAAAAATCAAAAGACGAAGAAGAGCGCGCGAGAAAATAGGTAGTCCGGGGGAACAACATTTTTTGACAAACAGGGTGCTAAATACAAAAGTTTAAAGTGAATTTAATCGAACATAACTTCATTTTTCAAAGAAATCTTTTTTAAATTCATGATTTTTCAATATTTTTTTTAAATATGTCTCAATATTTGGGGGGAGGGCTCCCCTGGTCGAGACCAACCGCAGCGACCTTGCTGCAAAGGACTTGCTGTCCAGACGTCCATGAGAGGTCATGAGCTGCTCCCTACTTTGCACCTGAAAGTCCCCACGTCCAGGGTGGACCACTCTCGAAAAATGAGTACAAGGTTAGTCGGTAGGTAGAGGTACCCGTCGAATTCGTCGCACGCTATTATCGAATCGGGAAGACTGCTCTCAGTAGGCTTACGTAGGACCAGGATACGAGGACAGTCAACTCAAAATCATAAGCTAGAAGATAAGGTAGAAACTTAAGGCTACTCAATTTCACCCTTGTTCATCATTTTAACTCACTGCACCTATTTCAGCTCATTTTTCAAATAACCTTCCGTTTTTACTTTCTACATGGTGTCAGCAGAAATTATGGGACAAACTCGAGGAATCAATTCTGCAGCTAATTCTACAACAAAAAGTGCCTCTTTAAAGGTTTTTCGTTACTCACCGAAAAAACCGACGTTTTTCACTTTCAAGATTTTTTTCGTGTTTTCGATCTTGTCTCACTAAACGGCTCTAACTCCCTTAAATTAATATGGAGATTTAATTAATAAAAGTAGACGATACCTACCGTTAGAAAGAGCGTTAGATTTGCTATCTCCCTTTTTTACTTTTTTTGTGATTTATTTAATGCAACTGAATACCACTGAATACTAATCAAAGTTTCTTGAAAGGACCCCTTACTGATCGCGCAAAATTACGAAAGAAAAAACGGTGAGTTTTAAGAAATCTTCAAATTTTGGACTTTGGCCATTTTTTCATCAATAAGCACTAATAATTGTCTTAAAAAATCGGGATTTCATATCAGGGAGATAGCAAATCTAACGCTTTTTCTAACGGTATCGGCTTCTTTCATTTTACATATTAATTTAAGGGAATTAGAGCCGTTTTACTGAGACAAGATTGAAAACACGAAAAAAATCTTAAAAGTCGGTTTTTTCGTTGGGTAACGAAAAAACTCTAGGACGCACTTTTTGTTGCAAATTAGCTATTGAATTGCTTCCTCGAATTTGTCCCACAATTTCTGTAGAGACCCTGTATATCCAACCTTGTAAAATCAATAATGAAACACCAGAGTAACATAAAAAAATCATCCCCAGTCATGCAGCATGACTATAAGAGCGAATTATCGAAGAAATAATTGGTTTTATGTAAAAACGTCTCCATTAAAGAACATGATGTCCATGAAGAACATCTCAAGTAAGAATCACATTTCTGTTTGAGTTGAACACTGACTCCGATACTACCATTGAATGGATTTTTTTTTTAAAGTTGCGAATATTTTTATGGGCTTAGTAATAATATTTTTTAATATTAATAAATGAATATATAAATAAAAACTACAGTACAATTCAACTTTCAAAATGTATAAATTTATCAATTTTATAAGTTGAGTTGTTCTGTATTTTTATTTTATTGTTATTGTGTTTTTATTTAATTTTTATTTTACTGTATTTTATTGTATTTTTGTTTAATTATATTGTATTTATTTATTGTATAAATAAAAAATACAGTAGAATTCAACATATAAATTTTTCAAGTTGAATCGTACTGTATTTTGTATTGTTTTTTTTTTTTTTTGTAGGAGAATTAAGAAAGAAATAAAAATTACAAAAATTATAGGTATAGGTACCATTTGTAATTATTAAAATTATTATTGTTGTGATATAACTACTTTAATGATTTTTCTTTATATTAAACACTCATTCTGAGGACCTTTAGTGTTTTTGTTCTCCTAGATTGGCAGAATTATACAAAGAGCGGCGTCCTGGGGTAACTCGATCTCGAGGCAGTGGCCCCCAGTGTCTAGTCCCAGATTTGTTAATCCGAGGTTTTGTTAATCCGACCTAATCGAAGTCTGGATCCGTCCCTGTACTACACAACCCACAATATTCAAAATAATGGCCCTGCAAAACAGAAAACTCCCTTTGTTAGAATCCATTGGATGAATCGAGCTGACTGATGTACCTACTCGTTCTGTCCTTATGAATCCATGACGTCATGGAAGAATGAATTCCATGAATTCCTTCTTCCATGCCATGAAGTTACCCGGAGAGTAGAATCCATATGGCCAATCAACCGTAAACAAGAAACTGAAGTTGATAACTTATCAACATTCGTCGGAGGCAACGGCAAAGAGAAGTGCACACACGCATTAATTAATCAGTTTTTGGTTCAGTCAAGTTTCGTTTCGTGGACTGATGTTTCATGATTCTAACTTTTTGCTGTGTCAATGAAGTGTTAATTCAAACCGACTACTACTGAATTCTTTCGCATTCAGGAGGTTTTTAGGTGGCGAAATGAACTAAGTTTGTCCTATTTTGCATTCCTACAGAAGCACATTTCTGTCCAAAATATTAGCGATCCACAACCAAGATGACCGATTTACTGATCGACTCCAACATCCGCACTTGCGTTTTCCTCCCAATCGTCGTCATCACATTCCTAGTCGGGATACTGAGGCATTACGTTTCAGTTTTGACGAGCTCATCCAAACAAGCCGATTTACAACAAGTGCAGGACAGCCAAGTTCTGATTCGGTCGAGGATGTTGAGAGAAAACGGTGGAAATCTGTCGAAATCGTCCTTCCAGATGAGGCGTCACTACTTCAACAACGAAGATTCGGGTTATTTCAAGACGCAGAAACGCAGCTCTCCCGCTACAAATCCTATGTCGGACCCAAGTATGATGATGGATATGCTCAAGGGGAACATCACTAATGTCCTTCCCATGATAGTGATTGGAGGATGGATCAATTGGATGTTTTCAGGTGAATACTTCACTCATTTGGTCGATAACTAGGTACCTAGTCCCTACATTGAGTAAATGAATCAATAAATCGACGATCGAGAAACAATACCGCCGATCTACTGAAGTGAGAATTTTACAGGAAGAAGGAATCGTTTTGCTAAAACAAATTATTATTATAACTGGAGTAAACCCCAAAGCATACGGAATGCGTACTTTAACTAGGAACATGCGTACTTTAACTAGGAACATACTGTTGCAAAATCAGGAGAGTCCGGGTACCCTCCCCCCCCCCCCCCGGAAAAATATTTGGTACTAAAATAGGGTACTAAATAGAGGGTTTTAAAGTGATTTTATCACTTTTAATAATAAAAAAATAAGAAATCTTTATCATGTGAGTAGGTTGAAAAAGGACTTCAGTTCCACAATCTTTGTACTTTGAAGTCTTCTTTCTTCTATCTTGAAGTCCTTTTTCGACCTACTCACATGATAATGGAGTTCCACAAACTCAGCGCTTCCACCATAAAAACTATCAAAGAAATCTTTTTAAAATCATGATTTTTTAATATGGCACAATATTGCATTGTTCAGTTAGAATTTTTGTTATGCTGTTTACGCTTGATTGATCAAAATTCGAGCTACTCATGACGTCAACGAAGTGTATCATAATACTTTGCTCAACATTTTAATGGTTTCATAATATTACGTACTAAGGTAATCGTTGCTTTCAGGTTTTGTCACAACCAAAGTCCCTTTCCCTCTGACTCTGCGCTTCAAGCCCATGCTCCAAAGAGGCATCGAGCTCACGTCCCTCGACCCATCGTGGGTGTCGTCTGCTTCCTGGTACTTCTTGAACGTATTCGGCCTTCGGAGCATCTACACGCTCGTCCTTGGAGAGAACAACGCGGCTGACCAGTCCAGACATTTCCAAGACCAAATGTCCGGAGCTGCTATGGCTCTGCCTCCAGATCCTAAACAGGCCTTCAAAGCTGAGTGGGAAACCCTTGAAATCTGCGAGCACAAGTGGGCTCTGCAAAACGCCGAAGCCGAATTGTTAGCTATGAGAGATTGAATTCGCATCATTGACAAATCTATTTGAACTTTTGGAGATTGTTCCACAATTCGACCACCTACGTATTTATTAACGCACTTGCAAATTATTATTGTAGCATTAGCATTTATCTTACTGTGAAATTCAATGAAATATAAAAACAGATGATCACCATTTCGGTAGTAGCGTTCTTACACAGTTTATAATTGGTCTTCCAGACCTGAACCAGTTTTGGGAGGTGATTAATAACACGAGTAGGTAACGAAATACATCTGCAATAACACGAGTAATTGCTAGACAAATTGAAAAAGAAAGAACGAAAACTATAAAAAGATGAAAAGTAATCTTTTAACCCTTTGGGGCGCAAAATTCCGCGGAGGTGTAAAATTTAAAAAATATAGGTATATAATATATACCTATATTTTTTAAATTTTACACCTCCGGGGAATTTTGCGCCCCAAAGGGTTAAAAGATTACTTTTCATCTTTTTATAGTTTATATATTATATTTCTGGCCTACCTAGTTGGACCCTAAATGAGCCAATTGTACAGTTTGGGACTAGGAAAAGTCTTAAAGTGGGGGAAAATGGGGTGGTACAAAATATGTACCAGTAGGGCCAAAATCGTCTCCCTTACGCTCAGGTAGTCAGCTTTGTCGCTAAATAAGAACTTGGCAAGTTGGTTTAAAATTATGGTTATTTTTTAACGAATGAAAGATTTTGGGTTCTTGAGGGTTCTTGAGGAACCCAAAATCTTTCATTCGTTATAAACATCGGTCAAGACAATCCAAACCTCCTGTTATTTTTTAATTTTTTTTTTTGTATTATAATCAAAGAAAATTTAATTACATTGGACGACATAGCTTCTTGCTCTGGGGATTCACAGGAGACTGAAATATCACCTGCTGATAAGAAAGGGGGTTTGCCGCTCAAGTCAGCGGGGGATTACTGGTACAGACGTGTGTACCACTTATGACAGTAGAGAGCTCTACAGCGAAGTCTAGCGGCAGGTGGAGGGAAGTAGGATTTTTCTGACTTTTGGAAGAGCAGAAGCTGTTGAAATGAAATCAACAGAATCGCACTCCTTCCTAAGTGGTACACACGTTGTACCAGAGATACCCAAAGGGTTAATAGCAACAACTATTACCAGCAACCTTTCCTAGTAATAGCAATTAATTGTAATTTTGGTATTTCAATTACAAGGAATTGCCAGGTAATTGTAATAGCAATTAAATTTTGCCCAACTCTGACCTGAACAGCCTTAATAACCCAATCTACTCCTTAGCTCTCCAGTGCTGGCAAATAAACTGGCTAATAAAAAGTACACAGGGTATAACTTTCAAAAGTACGGTTTAGCCTTTTATTAATGAGCCTTATAAGTGACAAAAGAATGCTGGCAAATCGGTTGGCTAGTGTTTAGGAAAAAAAGATCATATTCTTAATAAGATACAAAATTGGATTACAAACAAAACTTAATGCCAGTGGCACAATAATATTTTATGACGAGACCAAGAAACTTGCAGTCAAGAGCACAGTAACTGTGTAGTAGCAACAACTCATCTAAGATACAGAAATTCATATTGAAAAGAAGTATACACGTAATTTGTTCTACCGCTAGCAGCTCAACAACCGAATAGAATAACAAATAATGGTATTTGGTAATATCTGCCAAGGAACAGATTATAGGGTAGGTATAAATAATACAAAATCAGAATACTCTAAAATAACAATAACATACCTTTTACAATCTTAGCCATCAAAGGGGAAAACAGTACCTATAGAGAATTTAATAAAGCGTACACTTATAGAAAAAGTACAACAATTTTTATATAACGATAATCACAAAATAATATAGCAATTTTTTTACATTATAATATACGTTTTTGTAAGATAATATTGTGTATGTATCAAATACATAATTTTAAGCAATGACTTTCACTGCAAGATCATGAAAAATTACAACGATACGCATTTTTCAAGTACAATATGGGAACAACAGCAAACACCGGAATGTATTGTGCCACCACCATTTTTGGCTTTTTTTCTTACTCCACTCAATATGACAAAATGCAAAAGTTATTGTCAAGCCTGTTCATCACAACAATCCTTAATGTCACTCTTCATTCTTGAGAGATGCAATGCAGGATTTCAAAATCTGCACTTCAGTCTGAAATGGGAGAAGGGTGCAGTGTAAAAGGAGGGTGCTTCATGAGCAAAATCGCTTAAAAAAACACATTAATTTGGTCATGTTCAAGTAGGAGTTAGTAGAAATTCAGTGATTCCCTAAACGCTCTATATATAGAATCCAATCCACATGTCTATGGAACAAGATGAAAAATACTGGAACCCAATCGGGAGAGTTTGAACAATGCTGGAATTTTCTGGTAGAAATTAGAATTAGAATTATTTCAAACACGGTCATTGATTCGAGCATTAACATAAGAACTCTACTCTATTTTCTCTACCGGAATATGATGCAAACACTATGAGGAGTTATGGATATTATAACGTAGAGCCCAGACTCCTGGCAGGACCCCATCAGGTTCTAGTAATATTCAAATCTAGGATAAGCTCGATCTCTTCTTGTACATCAAGCAACACTCATCGAGTGAATGAAGTAACTCCACTTGGGGTAAGGTTATGAACCGCATGACACCCCCCCCCCCCTCCAATCAAATTGTGGATCCGCCCCTGGGAGGGAAGGAGACGCAAAGGTATCTATCCAATGTAATGGTATAAACCAACGGTATAATCATACGAGGGGTTCTAGATAATGCAGAACACCTACCTTGGCGTGTTTGATTTCTAGCTCAGCGAGGTCAACTAGATTTTTCCGGAAAGCAGCCACTCTGCGGGCCTTGAAGTCTACAAGCTCTGAAACCAGAAATGAATAAATTAGGGGTGCAATTAAGACTTTCTAAGCTGCAGATTCATCCCCTATAATCGATTACACTCCGTTTTGAGCTTACTGCCGAAATTCAGAAAACATGGAACATGTTTTAGCCTTCATATTTTTGGCACAAAAACGAGCGCTCGTCCGCTAACCTCTTTCCGATTTTATAGTGATTTCTGCTTACAACGAAACCGTTGCTACGGAAATTTATCTTCGCCATTTTTGATCGTACAAAAATCGTTCAAACTCGTTGGAAAGCTCTCGATTTAACAAACATTTTCTTGTTCACCATAACTCTGTGACTTTACGAATAGGAAAGCTGGAACCAAACGTAAGTTAGGTTTTATGTCACTTGAGTTGTTCTTACGAAATACCTCTGGAAACCTCAGTTTGGACGGAGGAAGTGCTATTAGACGGGTGTAAATGAACGTGAATAGGAGGAATGTACTGTACGTAGGATGAGGACAGAAAAACGTACCTTCTTTTCCTTTTTCCGACATCTGTTCGAACTTTTCACAAGCCATCTGTTGAGCTGTCTCAGCCTGCAAATCGACACATTCATAATATAAGATTAACGCTTTACACTGAAGGAATTAAAACCATGGATTGTAGCAAAACACTAGTTTGTAGTAAAAACAGAAACGCAAGCAACACTTACATCAGCAACCTCTTGTCCCTTTTGCAAGCATTTGACAAACGAGTGAAAATTAGAGCATCCATGCATAAAATGATCAATGGTTGTTGTTTGAACCGTAGATTCCTTAGAACCTTAGTCCACAAGCCAAGCTGTGCGCCAAGTTAACTATCTCTTGTCCACCCCTCACTCTTACTACTTTCCGCACCTTACCCCAATTTCACTAATCTCAAATTTCCTCCATCACTTCGCCGACCGGGGGAGCTCGAAGACAAACATAATTAGGTAAGTTACGACTTTTCATTGGTGTTTGGCGTGATACGGGCAACATTTCAACTTCAACTGCCTTTCTAGTAACCAATTAGGCACAGTGTTGACAAATAACATCGCCACAACGACCCACTAAGTTCCTCTGTTATTCGCCACTTCCCAGAAACGCCACATTTGCCTGTAGGTCTTCTGCATTGCTTCCGCTGTTTTTCAGAATTCATGTCTAAAACCACCATCAGATAATATTCATTGTCTCAGTACTGCACAAGAACAAATACGGTTCGTTGGGGGAGGAGGAGTATCTGGAGATGAGGTAGTGACCCAGATTCACAGATTGGCGACACAAAGCAAGTGAGTTCTATGAGGGTCATTCCCAGAACTCATAAAAATTTACGTCCCAGTGAAATCTGTGTGAAATTTTCAATCATTCAATGGTACCTCGAAATGTACCAAACCTTCAGGTTGTTATTCAAGGATTTTGATCTCAGTATCAATTAGTTTATAGGCCTAAACTTAAACTTAAAATGTCAGTATCTATCTCCCTCACCTGTCACACAACTCAAGTTGCTGACTTTGATGGCAGAAAAGTTTTTTTTTTTTCATTTATAACCTAATTTTTTCCGAAGCCTGCTGGAAGCTCCTAATTATTTGTTTTTAGGATAGATTGCTATTAGTAGTATAGAAAAAAGTTATGATCCACAATCCACCTGTCCCATAGATGCGACCTACGGAGATCTTTATTTCATTTTCATTCATGATTGGCATCTCTGTAGCAGATTCCCACCAAAACGAGGGTAACCTATTTCATAGAACCTCTAGCTCTAGGTTACTAAGTATCAAGTAGAAACACAGTTGACAAGTCTTGTCAAGTGTGTTTTCATGACTGTAAAGTGAGAGTCATTTAACCTCCACCTCCCTCACGCAGTGACATTTCCTAAAAAATGAGTTTGAATCACGTTATATTACAGTTAATTTGTTAATGGTTTAATTTATAATAAATGTTGTTGATAAGAGACTCACGTGCAATGTTTCAATTTAATTTGACCCCCTAATCCAATTACCCTCACATCTATCTCCCTCACACTTCCAATAGTGAGGGAGAAAGAATTTAAGGTTTTACATCATGATAGTATGGTTTCTTTAAAAATTAATTCAATGAAGGTTTTTTTCTTGACACAATTAGCAGCCCACCTTGGAGCAATTCATGGAATTTGTATGAACTGGGAGAATGACCCAAGCACCCTTACTATGTACACCCTTGTATTTTTTCTCATTTGAAAGCTAAGATTTCTCCAAGACAAGAGATCCTTATTTACTGGGCGTATACATAAATTATCGGTTCAAATTTGTTACCTAAGACAAACACTTACAGAGCGTTGTAACAAGGGTGATATAAATTGAAAACAGTCATACAACCAACTGGAAAAACGTCCAAGGTTCGAGTAAAAAATGAGCTAATTTCAGACCCTTGGGTACTCCTCATTCTGCTAACACTTCAGAGGTCATTGATTGTGATGGTGTGGTGGAACAGGCCTGAATGTTTCGTCATTTTATTGTGGCTGATTACTTAATTTGAAATGTCTTCTTGCATATCGGAAGTACGATGAGTTCATATACTGCACTAATACCCAATAGGAATTCTGTTCTCTGCACTAATTATTTGAAGGCTTCGCACTCTCTAGAGCTACCAAAACGCTTGATTTATGCAATACAATTACTATACTATACTCACAGAACATGCCAAACATTGCCGGTTTGAATGAGTATAGAATCGGCTTATAGAACAGCCGTAATGTAGAAGTCAATTGATTCTGTTGATGGTCATAATTTCAAGGGCTCAGTTCGAGAAATGTAAGCATTTCCACCAATAGATCATCAAGCTTTCAATAATACTGGAGTGAACAACTTTGAGTGGATATGCCAACCCCCGTGTGCACCAAGCTACTGTGGACTCGTGGTAGCAGGCATCAAATTGTACTTGTTGGACACAAAATCCGATATTTTGAAAAACTCACCACAATAATTGATCCTGACGAGTTCATATCAATGTCTCTTCCATGGACTGCCTTCTCATCATCGCCAAAGGAAACTGACAAGATTTTTTCCTTGTACCAGTGTCAAGCAGGAGTCAGCTGACAGAAACTTTGTATTTCACCCGAATTTCACTATCCCATACATAACTTTGCGAACCAGAGGTGCTCCCTCAATCCTCAATGATGGCAATCGAGTGTCATGTGAGCCAAATGTTTCATATTGCCCACCTTATGGCCATTGTTTCAGCTCTGTACCAAGACACTCCTACCAAGCATGGTTTAAATTTTCTTGTTACTTCCTGAAATAGCCAAATTTTCTCTCCCCTTAAAAGTGGAGTAATAAGTGCTTCCTGCAAACTGTACAGTTATTATTTATGGAGCACAGTGCACAATGAGGTTTCTATTTGATAACAAAAATCGTGTTGTTACTTTTTTGTAATATTGAAAAAAGCTGAACAAGAAACACTTGCTTTGAAAGGTCAAACTTTATACAGAGCATGCCCACGTAGGAGGAGGAAACACCGATCAAGCCAGTATGAATGAGAGTGAGGGAGGTACTATGTTATGGATATGAGATGAATGATATGGATGATGTCATGTGATTGACAATGAAAGAAAATCAAAACCAATATTGCGATACGTGAAAAATCGATGAGATTAGTCACCTATTAAACGAACTGAAAAGATTATGGTAGTTAAGGGTCTGCAGGACCTAGGTTGGAAAGTTTTTGAAGGTTATCCCAGGTTGTGATTAATATGGTGAATTCAGGCATTTATTTAAAAACTCTAAGTCAATCACAACTTGAGATCTTTATAACATCTCTCTGATATCCTTCAAAAACCTTCCAACCTAGTTCCTGCAGGCCCTTGAGTGGTTAGTAAATCGAATGACACAACATAAAAAGAAATCATACACATTTAGTGAGGAAAGTAAGAAGATAACATTCATGAATGAATACATCGAACAAATAACAGACATATCTACAATTAAAATAAATAAATGAATTTAAAAACTTTTCATTACAACCCCAAATTGGAAACGTTCTTCCTGGTTTCTGTTTCACTTCAGAAGAACTTTCTCCTCCATAACCGAAATGCCCGTCCTCTCATTGAGGCAAATCCCAAACTGAATTTGATAGCACTTTGTGCTTATGGTCCTGCTAACTTGACTTCCCCTTCCTTGCGACCCCCAGACCATAAACCCGCGGGTCAGTACATTTACTCAGTTGGTATTGAGACACGGAATGAGACAGGATCCATACGTCGATACCCACTCATAGCCCAAAGTTGAACTGGTTAAGGAAAGTCCAGTTCATGAATTGAGGGAGATGCAACGATTCGTTAGGAGTGTATGCCCCTCGGTATAAACAACTGGCATTGATTCCTTCAGTTGGTGTTCTGAAACGAATCTCCCAGACTAGGAACACAGTGTACTGGGTTGTGGTTTTCACTGTCGTATGCCTCGCCTCAACCCTGTTCGATTGTGTAGCCCATTGGTTCTCAACGGTGGCGATAACGCCCCCGGTGACGGTGTAGAGATACCGATGGTCGGCAGACTTTTTTTGGGCGGTAGGTAGGCGATGAGTAGGATCGGGGGGCGGTGAGCATATTGTTGTGTACAAGCGTGCACTTCTAAGAACTCATCTCAGCTGAGAACAAAATTCGCAGTACCTAATTCACTTTTGCGCAGCTGTGCACTGCCAACAAAGAAGAGTTCAATCGCTTGCTTCTACATACTGAGGTTCGCTGGCTTTCGAAAGGCGCCTGTCCCAACAGATTCTGGAGTCTTTTTGATTCAGTGATTCAGTTCCTTGAAGAGAAAGATGTACATTGACAAATTGCTGCTATTCAGAAACGATAAGGCTTACTCGACCAATTTATTTGCAAAATTCAATGCCATCAATTTGCAACTTCCAAGGCGATGAGCTCAATTTGATTACAACCACATCTGTTATCTAAACTTCCTTCTAGTTTGGCCAAAATACTCGAGTCCACAAGAACGTTTTAATTCACTTGTTTCAATTCCATTAACCAATCCTATTCGACCTTTCACTTTTGGGGTCTCTTTACTAGTTCACCTCTCTGTACTTTCAGTGTTGTTTGATCACTGACGATGGTTTAATCACCGAAACCGGTCTAACAGAGTAGGTACTCATATTTTAGTGGAAATTGACAATTTTTCAATAAGGTACTACTCTAGTTTTTCTTTGGGACATAAGTTTCCACGATTTCGTCGCGAGTGATTTAGTTCGTATCATCCCATTTCTTGAACAAAGTTGATAAAGCCTCTGCCATCTCATGTTGGTGAAATTAAAATAGGTACTTACTAATTTTGTTGTCATTTTGAAAACTGTTGAAACGCCACAGCCAAAACATATCTGTGACTATGCAACCATAATATCCACATTGAATGGAACAACTAAAATTGCCTTTAGCGAATTAATTGTTCTTACGGCAACAATATCCTTGTTCTTGGCACGAGCTTTCTCTAGATTTCTGTTGGCGGCTTCATAATTCGACAAGCACCTCAGCCTCTTGTAAAGAAGCCTTTTAGCTGCAAATGTGTCCCTCATGTAGTAACGTAGAGTGTCTGACAGCTTGAGATCTTCATCTGATGCCACTCTGGCTTCGGTTTTCTGAAAAAAAAGAAGGAAAAAACACAAAATAATTAGAATCATCAAGAGAACGTCTGAATATTACATGGTCAGAAGAGGCAATTTGTAGTACAAAGTTCACCATGAGATTGACTACTTGACAGATAATACATACCCTAATTTTCTCAAACGTGTCAGCCACCTTGGTCAAAAACTTTTCTAGATCCGAGTGCTCAGTTGTGGCCATTTGAGTGAGCGTCATGGACAATTTGACAAAACTATCAGCAACATCTACGGAGAAAACATCACGAGTAGATGTAGAAACCATAATAAGAATTAATATTACATCACAATCATCAAAATAATTTTTTTTAATACGTCACCTTTATGGCGAGCAGTCATTCTGTCCGCTTTAACCGTAGCGTCTTTCAAATGATTATGATATTCGATAAGGAAATTCTTCTGTTGTTCGAAAAACTCGTTGTGGTCTTTAACGGTTGCCGACAGGAGCAGTTCATCGGTACCTTTTGTGAGAGATTTCATGAAACCCTGTAACAGGCCATTCACTGATCAATCTTAATTTATCGGTAGAAAAATGGGTTTCTCTTGAAAACTGCCATGGTTTCAAAAGTTTCAAGTACTAATTGATTACGAAGTTTGTAGCACCCATGCAGATGATTCTTCAATGACCACGGATACTTGAATTGCCTCTCAGCAATGTCCGTCCACCGCGTAGGGCATAGTGTTTGTTGCCTAGTTCTAACAGTTTTTCAGCCCCTACTTAAACATACTAGACTCAGTAACTAGAGCAATACTGGCCTGGTGAGGGAGCCAGATGTACACACATATGCTTCATCATCTACAACTATAATGATGCTATATAACTATCCATCCTACTTATATAACTTAGCACGCTTATAACATATCGAGGGTGAAGTAGCAATATGACTCATTTTTTTTTTTGGCCAAATTGACTTGAAGGTGGTTCTATGTAGCGAATTTCTCTCCGAATCGCGGCGACATTAGCTTTAGCGGTTTTTCGCTTGAATAACAAAGGAAACAATTTCCCGTACATTTTGCCTTTGAAAGATTACGATTAGCCGATATGTTTCCGTAGCGACATGAAATTCGAGGTGCGATAGGAGAGGCGCTGGCTCGCCTACCACGTCCAGTTTACGTTGACCTTACAAGATGTCGTGGTCTTGCCTCAGTATTGTGACGAGTGGTAGTCAAAAGGAACTCCATGCATTTTTGTAAAATGCCATAAATTGACCTACCATAAAGAATTAGCCGGAGGCGTTAAGAGATGGTCATGTAATTCCAAGGTCTTGATATTCCTGGTAAATTGCTCGATTATACACATGGATGGAACCGTTCAGTTATTAACACGTTATTTATTCCTACCCTTCATGGGTTGAGGAATGGTGTTTACACCACCCCACTAGTTTTTAGTTTGTTGTCTAACAAGCAGCAAGAAACAGTTTGTAAGTGTTTGAAATGAGTTTTGCCTTAGAAGCATAGTCGAGAATTGCGAGGAGCTTGTGGGGCATGACATTTCATCTTATCAATACGCGAAGAGGGTTTCTGGGATATACCGGCCACACTTTGACGAAGAACTACCCAACATAAAATGATCACATACGACTAAGAATCTACTGATTTTACTAAATAAATAGTTTTCTTACCTTTTGGGCGTTTGGAACATTTCGGTCTTTTTTCGGACTCGGGGGAACGTAAATTTAGGCGGTCGCCGACCCTGACATATCTCAGCTGTTTCATATAGTAAATTGCAACCTGCTGCAGAGTCTCGCAAATACAATAAATCCCTTCTTCATGTCTCCCGTAAAATCAGGGAAAATGAGATGTCATGTTGTCACTCCACCCTCCAGTTCCAGCAAACTGGATAATAAGTAGGTACAGGGAAGTAAGAGTGAATTTATTCATATTCAAGACTCACCTCAACCACTTCCATTTTGTTTTTAGAACGTACAGCCAAATCCTGGTCGTATTCGAGGAAGACTCGGAAGTTGTGATCATTTCGGAAAATGGGATGAGCCGCTAGGCGACAAAGAAACACCTCGTGCATGGCTACTGTCTTCTTGAAAGTGGCAAGATATTCACTGAAAAACAAAAGAAAAAAAAGGTACTTTAGACACACAATCCATCAAAGACAGATACCATGATCTTCCTCTCTAAAAATTGGACTTAGCATTTTTTTGTTGATGGTGAATGGGTATGGCGCCATTTTAGAGACTGCCTTTTTGACTCAGGAGTGTAGTGACACACCCTCGTTTCGTCATCAGTCACAATTGAGTCAAGAAAAGTTTCATGCCAGGAGACTTCAGGAGATTCGCGTGCAGCCAAAACACGATTTTGACAATGTTCTGGAGTCAACATTCTTGGCACCCATCTTGACCACAACTTCTTATAACCAAGTTTTTCTGATATGATTTCACCCATCAGATGCATGGGAAAGGGCGTCAAGAGTTACATGACGATCATCGCGAACTTTTTTTTTCAACCTACTGCAGAAGTAGAAATGACGGTCATCTGAAATGACGGGTGGTCTTCCACACCTTGCTTCGTCGTGAGTGTCAGTACGGCCTTCTTTAAATAACCCAAAAACATGCTGACGTGTCATCACCTCGGATCCATAGGTTTCCACAAGCTGGCGATGAAAGCTGGCAAAGTAAGGAACCGAATAACAGAGCGTATCTCACACCTGCGGTAACGAGCGATTGGAGGACGAACTGTTTGACGCATTTGGCTGCTATGACGACATTTTGTAACGGACTGAGGCGTTTGATAATTTGTTCTGACCGTTAGGAACCTCTCTACCTACCAGTGGTGACAACCCTGATAAACAAAATTCCCTTCGTCCTACACAGCCCTTGAAATCTTGCTTTCTGGAAATCCCTAGTAAAATGACAGCAGCGTTGGTTAAATTCTGGCCTCAAACAATATCAATGATTCAATGTCTTCCCGTGAAGAGGGGAATACGTACAACCTTGTTCTTAAAGATGGATCCAGATAGAAGGTGTTTGAAATTTCGGCTCCTCTGATTGACAATACGTGGTATTGATGGTTGAGGCAAGTACGAATGATGGTAAGCAGATGGCAAAGGTTTTCCATTGTTTTGGCGATGAGGTCTTACAAAAAAATATTGGCGCACCCATCCCTACCACCTCGGTCCATGGACTCCTTCACACCGCGTTTTGCCACTGGATCATACCTTTGTGCTCGTTACCCACCCGTTTCTACCGACAAGTTAATGAACGGGAATAAATTTGATTGGAAAATCTTGTTTGTTATTTTGTCAAGTAAGTAGCACGTCCCAATTACTCACGCTTCCAGTTCTTGTTTCATTTTTATGTACTCTTCCTTTGTGAAGGTTCCCTCGCCTTCACCAAGCTTTTGGAGTTTCTCTCGTGATGCATCAAAATCCGGTCGCGGTGGAGCTGGGGGGATCTGGAAAGAACCAAATCATAACTCGTAGGATTATCATTAGTTATAAATGTTAATTTAAAATAAATATATCAAGTACGTAGGACACAGGGGGGGGGGGGGATGTAGAACCAAAGTACTCCATGATTGATGATCTTACAGAAGCTTCAAAAACCGTTCAACGATGGTCTGAGAAGCAAATTTCGACCCTGATGATGTATTTCATCTTCCTAGTAAGAGTGGTTTTACTGTTTAACGGAGGAATGTACACAGATGAGTTTGCATGTACAGATATAAACTGCCACAAGTTGAACATGATATATTAGCAATTAACACCAGTGAGCTAAAATACCAATGAAAATACACTATTAGGAAGTTAGCAATGAATCCATTAACAATAAGTAGGTACTGGGAATCCCAGGGAATTTGGCCCATATTCATTCCAACCACATGTAAATAACCAAAATCAGTTATTTGAATTACCGTTTGTACTACCCTACCTTTGCTAGGCTTTTAACTTTTAAATACAATTTTAGGGGCTCTAATTCGCCGTGAGTTACCATTAGGAAATAAAAAAGGTAGATAATATTTACCAATTACCAAATCCAACCATACAACCTACTACCCAAGACGTGAAGGGTACGTCTGACAAAAAATAAAATAAAAATAAAATTTTGTGAACCCACTGTAATCTGGCACATTGAATTCAGAGTCCATCATATAATTTGAACACGTAGAACATGCCTTTGAAATCGTATTATTAAAAACTCTGCAAATTCTTGACACAACGGTTCATTATCTTCTTTGTACAGATCACCCTTCTGTCTAGATCACTAGGTCTAAATGTCTAGATCCTAAATGTTAGATTAATTATTATTATCAATTATCACTAATTATTAACAATTTTATCAAGTAGGTACCTAGTGAAAATTATTATAATTTATTGTTAAGTATTAATAATTCGTATTTATTATTAATAATAATTATTATTAATTATGATTAATTAATACGATATAATCTGGGGTTTTTAATACTACGTCGGTAATAATTTTTCTATAAAAGAAGTACCTACCAACAAACATTCGAAATTACCTTCATTTCCGTAGCACGAAACGCACCTCAGAACAACAAACTCGACATCACTTAAGCCATATGATGTTCCAAAGAGCTTGTTAGTATGAAAATGGACCTGTATTTCAACAGTTTGATACACGATCGTGTTGTGAGGCACAATCTTTGAGCCCTCATTGTGAACGAACGGCTGGTCCCACGAAGCTGCGGATGGTCTTAAAAAATTCTACGGAACAAACTCTATCTAAATATGAAATAAAAAACATACCGTTCTATATGAATTTTTCGAGATATGAGATTTTCAAATTTTCAAAATTCGTTTTGAACCCCTTCCCCTTGACCTAGGGTTATGAAAAGTTTCGAGGACCATTGTGGGGTTGGTCGAAACCCATAAAAAAAATTTCGTAATTTTAACTCAACGCTAACTGGGCAAAGTGGCGCGGACGGCGGACGGCGTACGGCGGACGGCGTACGGCGGACGGACGGATTTTTTTTTATTCGATTTTCTGAATCTACGTATCTTGAAACGTAAACCAACAAATTTTGAGGGGGGGTTAAAATTTTTTTTTCTTTGGGCGATTCCAATGGTTCATTATCGAAGATAATAAACCAAAATATTACAATTTAATAATTCAAATTTTGTCGCTGGATTCGCATGATTGGATCGGTCGTTGCTAAACGATATCGATAGCATACTCACAACATATCCTGAATATTCTTCGTTTTCTTCAAATCGGTCATGTAACCAAACAAACTCTTCGTGTTGACGAACCACCGTGAAATCGGATTTCTGGAAGTCTGGTAGAGTTGTCTAGAAATCATAAGGGGACAGTTACTACATAAGGAAATCAGTTACTTATGAACTAGGTTGAGTGTCATAATATTTCACGCAAACTAATATTAGTTATTCTAGTGTAGGATTCTATGTATTTTTCGACGCTGAACCCGAATCTGAGGTCCAGAAAAATCGTAAATCCCAAATTTAATCGCTGGGGGAGGGGGGATTACCCATTAACTCCAAAAATGAAACAGTCTGACACATAATGGGTTAGTCAGAATTGCTATACATCTTATTCCGGTCCATCGTGAAGAAACCTTCAAAATAAGGTGCCACTTGTCAGACTGTTTCATTTTTGGAGACTATGGGTAATCCCCCCCCCCCCCCCACAGATTAACAATGATCATGTTCAGGGTGTGTTTATTGCAGGGCCTTAGATTAGATTCAGATACTCGTATAAACAAGGACTCAGGGTGAATCCTATCCCAACCCGCAGCGCTGAAACCTGGTCTTATCGTGCGGAGCGTTGCCCTGTACCCCAATCTATCGGCTCTGGGTCCAGTCCACTCCCTCCACTAGACTGATGATCTCCCCTACCCAATACACCTCTCCTCCTCTCCGCAAAGTCTGCACGACGGATCATCCACGTATACTCTGATTCTGTGCAGATGTTTCCCGAAGCACCCGTACCACGTCAGCATCCCCACCAGGAGTCTCATCTTCCTCCTAGGGTATTTCTCCTACAGGGTACTGCCATAGTCAACTTCCGGATGTCCAGATGTCTTACCTATGCCCTTCTCTCCCTCATTCTCCTAATGAGGATCCTACCGAGCATTTAGTAACACCCAAGACTGGTTCCGGTCCCACAAAAGCTGAGGAAGCCCCTTTTCTTCCCATGCCATCTGCTCGGTCATTACCTTCCACCCCAGTGTGTCCCGGTACTCACATCAGGATGATTTTGTTGTTTCATCAGGCAGTTCAGCGCCTCCCAGCTCTCCTTTACCAGTCTTGACCTGGTCTGGGTCGCTACAAGTACCTTTACTGCTGCCTGACTGTCCGAGTACATGAGTAACCCTAAATCTCCGCCACATAAACCCCGATCGCATGAAGCTCCGCCTGGTACTCACTAGCATGCACGCCCAACGGCCAAAATGCCTTTGTGCGAGGTCTCATCACCTTAAATCCGCCAGTTTCAGAAAACAAGTAGAGTTGGCAGAAGTTGAAGAAAGAGCTCGTTCAATTGAAACTTTGTTACTTTTGTGAGGAAAAAAGGCATCGCCAGCTGGCGACGTCGCCTGTACAACTTGCCATAAATTGGGACATTTGTTGAAAGTTTGTCAGTCAAAATCGCATGTTATAAAAATGGAAACAAGCAGTCTCGTGGGCTCCAACTCAGCAGTTTCATCTGAATCTCCATGGATTAGCCATCGTCCCAGAAAATGGGGCGGTTTGCATGGCCTACACACCTCTGTCAGTCATACCAGTACACATTGTCAGTGCTCCCTAAACTGTGTACTGACGTACCCATCAGACATGATATTCTCAAAACTCATTAGCGTCTTGATGCCAACTTTGGTGTCAAATCCCACCTCACTCCACATCGAGCTCAACTTTATTCGACATCCCAATATCGAGCCAATACAAATTATCTCCTGCCTCTTGCCTAACGCCACAAAATCAAGTGGGCATCGAACTACTGATTCTGAATTCATCAGGGATTCAGTCACTGCGCTTCTGAGAACGAGTATAATTGAACCAAGCTGCTCTCCGTGGACGGCTCAAGTCCTGGTTACCAAAACTACCAATCACAAAAAACTACAAATTCACGCAATTCGACGCCCATTCAAGTCCCAATGTCGAGAAGGTAGTTGTTGATATCGCTCAATACCTGCATTTTAGCATGACTGACATTGAAACCGCATATCATTAGGTCCCAATTTACACTGATGAACGTCCGTATACGGGGGTTTGATTCATGCGGAAGGCTGCATCATTTCACTAGATTACTATTTGGAGTGATCAAGGCGTTTGTTACAATATTCGTGACATAATGCCGGGGAACGAAGGAAGAGCATGATCAGAATTTTGCTCGTTTCTGGACGTTGCGAAGAAATACAATCTACCGCTAAACTAGAATAGATGCACATTTTCTATACACAAAAAAAAAATCAAGGTATTGCGGTATTAAATCGAAAATGCGCCCATACGACCTGATTCTAATCGCCTACAACCTTTACTATCTCTTCCCCCGCCTTCTAATAAGGAATCAGTACAAAGAATAACAGGGTTATCCGCAATACGGATGATCTGGCTAAGGCTCCAACATCTAATTCGCCTCTAATGCAGCTCCTGAGACAATCCAAGCAACTCCATCCCCAAACCACGGCATACCCTTGCGACTATGCCTTATGTAGAGAATGTCACCATTTCACTATAAGTAGGTGAAATTTCATTATAAACCCGTTGCTAGGGACTCTTCTGCCATATGTGCTCCTTGATACTGCTCTAAAATTTACTTTTTATATACCTACCTACTTGCACTTATATATTTGACAATTTGTGTGACAATTTTACTTAATTAAAGCGTTAGATTAAAAGGTTAGGTACCTACTTCATAACAATAGGTACCTCCAGAAGAAATCAATATAATATAATAATTTGTACATAACTCAAATCATCATGATTAGCATTATTAGTAATAATTTATTACCTATTTTAAGCAGATCAGTTTAGGTGAAGGATTAACCCAACCAAGTGCAAAAATTGAATATCTAGTGAATATTTACCTTCGTGTGTACGGTAAATTTGACTTTATCTTTCTCACTCAAGGCATCAGAAATATCAACGATCAAAGAGCTGTCTGTCAAGTCAACCGTCTCGGAGCGACCATCCTAAAATAAAAAGTGGGAGGATCACAGATAAGAATTGATGACTGGTACAATCCGCAGCACCAGCAAGTTAGATACCAGTTTGGTACTGGTTTACGAGGCAAGAATCTGGTTTACCTTCTGCGTGCCTGTTCCACAGTTCAGGATTTCGCTCTCATCATCCATTCCGTCCTAAAGAACAGAGCGAATGATGTAAATACACTATTTGATTCTGCGAGCATCTCAATTCAACTTGGGGCGGATAAAATCATGCTGGGATGAGAGAGGACTTGGGGCGAGATAAGAAGCTAATGAAACTTTACCACTGAAAGAACTTACCATCATTTTCGGTGCGGTGTATGTTTAGCAACCGTCGCCAAACAAGGAAAAGAAACTAACTAACGTTAAAATCTAACTAAAAGTACAGACAAATTTGACGAAAGCTTAGCTTATCAATTCATATCCCGTCGGCAACAACTTGCGACATGGAACTTGCTAGTTGAAACTTGCAACTGGGGAAGTATGTATCGAAGCAGTATCGATATTCATACGTATCGATACATTGGTTAGGTACAATTGTACGATTGCTTGTTCGCAGGTACCGGTTTCAAAAGATGTCCAAATGGAACAGTAACATGGAAAACAACGCGTGTTATTTTCTATGGTGTTTCTCATTATTCTTTACTGCGGAGTACGTAAGTTGTCTATTGCATAACATTTCCAAATCGAAAGTGTTTTGAAATGTATCGATAGATCATGTATCACACTCCCTACTTGCGACTGGAACTGGAACCTGGAACAGCTCAAATGGAAATAGCAACAATATTTGTGCCCTAGGATCTCGGAGAACCTAATTGACTTCCGGGTGAAAAAAAAAACAAAACAATTTATTGGTTCTATCAATTAAAATTTTCAATCGAGCTTCTAAAAACTTTGACAGTAATCAAGTCGAACGTAGTGAAAACTAAACCAAACATGGAGGAAGAAAAATTACGCCACAACAATGATGGAGGACCTCGACTGTACAGTAGGGTGGTGCAGTTGGGTGGTTTGTACTTCGTATAGATACTACAACCTTCAAACATCCAGGGCTCCAACTTATCCAAGTTGTGAATTGAAAAGTTTGGCGTTGAATTTTGATTAGTTTTCGTTACCGTAGAAGTCGTACATTTCTACTGCATTTCGAAGCATTTATTAATCAGTGTCGTTACTCGTAATGATATGTCTGTTTTACGTACTTCACTTTTCGCGCAGACATCGCTAACGATTTACAAAAAAGGTTCCAAGTGATCTCAAGGAACTGTGTGAGCTATGCTTCACTAGAAGCCCTCCTGAGTATACAAACAAGGGAATCGGTTCAATTTAGAATGACGGACCTCAATTTGATTGAGCTGCCCGAGGTCGTACTCGAGAAAATACTCTCGTATCTTACGTATGACCACATCGCACAAAGCCGAATAGTAAGTTTGGTAACATTTACATTTATCGATACATTACTCTAAACACCACTTCCATCATATTTGACGAAGTGGTATTGACTCTCTCTTGGAAATATAATTTACTACATGAAGCAGTTCTCTTGGTGTTGAGTCCGTGAGGAATACCAACTACAGTTGCTGTAGGGTCGTTGTTGGTATAGGTTTTTCCTAGTCTTTTAAAATGTCCTGTCGTAGGTTTGGTTTTTCCTAGTCTTTTAATGTCCTGTCGTATTAATGATCATGGATTTTGTCGCGAGTACTTCTTAACATCCAATGACGTTCATCCATGTTGACATCCAATGGCTCCACCAGACAAACCTAAACTTTGGATAGGTACCATAATATATTATAATCTGGGAGCGTTGTGTTTTGGAAAATCACAGAAAAAGCAGTGCTTTTCGGGACAAAAGGTACTCAATGGGTTTGAGGAAAGAAATCTTACAAAAGAGTGCGTTTGGGAAAAGTGGGTAGGTACGTACACTTAAATGTTTGTAATGTCTACACGTAGACACTACATTAGATTGTAGTCTATCTGTTCAACTAATCAGTTGATAGGAGTATGTTTTTATTTCGCAACCCTGTCCACTTGATCTGTATGTCCAACCATTCACAGCGCTAGGGGCATGGGGAACCGTGGGCTTCAAACTGCTGCTTGATTTCTATTGCTATTTTTTTTTTTTTCATTTTATTATCTGTGGTAAATCTTGGCCTGAGACCCAAACAAGAAGCAAAATAAACATTGATTTATAGGTAATTGACGATTTTCGTATAACGTATTTTATTATACATTATAGTACAATATAATATACAGTATAATAATAATACATGTATCTGTAGATAATTCAACACACGTATTAGTTCGTTATCTATGATTGCAGAATACCAATATCGCTATCCGACTGTCGTAGCACGAGAGGTTTCACGAAACGGACTTACCTAGTTAGCGAGTTAGTAGAATCGCGCTACTGGGGTTGTTATCCTCTCCCATTTCCTGAAACCTTCGTCTTGATCCCTAAGTGGGACACTCCCGGAGAAAGTGCCCAAATTGGTCACAGCGCCAACACACTACCCGCCTCTGTCCTTCATCCTTGTCTGCACTGCTTGAAGCAGGGGCATAGGAGTGCTGATGGTTTTGGGCGTGCCAACGTCGCAACAGCCTCTTGGCGTAGCGCGATGGTCTTGGTACAAATCATGTAGAGTATGTGGCCTAGATGTGAGGACCCTTCTCTTTTAAAGTTGGGTTCCGCAGCCCGCCAATAAAACGGAAGGAGCTCCTCCCCCCCCCCCCACCAACGCACAGCCCAAGTGCCTTATTTCTACAGCGACAAGACCGGATAAGTTATAGGCAAAGGTATTTCTGTTATCATAGCTAGAGCCTACTAGAGCGGCGCCTAGCTCCATTGCTTTGGTTCTCTCGCTCCATTCGTTGCTCTCAGCTACTAATTCGAACTACCGATGGTACACCCCTCAATCCGAATTACCGTCCAACGGGTTTGTTTTGAGCTTCCTAGTTTCCAGTGTTGTTGGAGGAATACTGTCTGAGGCTTCTGGCGCAGCAGTGGGCATTGTTTGGGGCTTAGCGAGGAAAGACTCGAATTTTGTTGTAATATGAACTGTCTCGCCTTCGACGACTTTGGGTGGTCTCCTGGAGAAGGAGGCAAGGGATGTGCGAGCTCTGCGGACGGATGGTCCTCCCCTAGCAGGATCTCGTCACCTGTATCTTGACCTGCCTGTACTGGGTCCCACTTCTGACACCAGG
Source organism: Stenodema calcarata (assembly GCA_963920205.1). NCBI lineage: Eukaryota > Metazoa > Arthropoda > Insecta > Hemiptera > Miridae > Stenodema > Stenodema calcarata. Next base: position 25,988,090 of record OY986049.1, on the reverse strand, counting down.
GCAGGGTATCGAACCGAAATGATTTATTGAACGCACTGGATTAACACAAAAGCACTGGGGAATCGTTTTTCCCGACACACAATTTCGGAGTGACTGTAGGTCACCTGGCCCGTCGCTTCCCCACTAATCAGTTGTTAGGGGATGTTTTTTATTTATTTTGCAACCCCACCCACTTGATTTTCATGTCCTGCTCCTAAAGTACGCTTTAAAGGAGCACGGTCGGCACCTACATCCAGAAACAGGCGTTGCCCCTTGTTCCCAATCGCGTTGCCTCCTCGCTTTCTGTTTACCACAAACGCATTATGCTCTCAAACCTGACTCAGGATTTAGTCAGACCAGTTTCACGAAATAGTTAATACAGAAATTATTTTTCTCGTTTCACATTAATAAAACGTGAGAACATTAATTAATAATGTGCACAGCTTATAAATATAGGTAGACACTTTCTAAGAGTAAGGAGCTTATCCGTACTTTTCTTAACTACATTTGTCTGATCATTTATATTTCCAGGTTTGTAGGAAATTCAACGCTCTCGGTGCCAAAATGCTCAACAAGGGTTATTATATGGCAGAAAGATTTCATGAGAAGACTTTGAAAGCAATCAAATCCAAACTGCCCAGAAGGGAGTCTGAAAGGAAAATTCATCCTTTGGCCAGGCAGTGTGACATTCTCATCGCCATAGAGACTCGTTTGTCGATGCTCGCAGTGACGTTTACAAAATGGATTGACGCCAATGTCTGTTGTTTCATCCCAGGCAAGGTGGGTAATTTGCTCCTTGTTTGTAATCACTGTCAACCGATTTGGATATACCTGTTGTACATGATTATGGGCTTTTCTACACGATACTCTATTGCAATTCAGAAGAAATTCTATTAATTTGTTCAAATGGTAGTTTACTCAATGGTATTTGTTTATTTATTGTTTATTTATTCAATGGTAGTTTACTAGAAGTGGGATGATGGGTGTAGAAAATGGCCTTATAGTTCACTTCATTTGAGTGAAAAATATGATGGACTCGATATTTATTTTGCACTGGTTCATCTCATAGGTCATAGACGAGATAATGAGAGTTCTCCGATGCGTGGCTAACAACCCCAATCCGCCTCGCCCTCATGAAATCCTTCAAGAACTGCGTGACATCTCTTCGATGGCAATGGAACATTTTGATGAAAGGATTCTGCCTATTCTCAGGAATTCAGCTAGAGTCCCGACCTATTTAAGTAAGTTATTGGCCGTGTCAATCCTCTGAAATACTTGTCGGGACAATGCGAGGTTGTTTTGTAATGGTTCGACATCATTCCAACTTATAACCTGGCAGTAGGTATAACTGGCTTCTTTGATTTAGAGCTTGAGGTGTGAGGTGAGCTTTGTCTCAAAGAATATTTCGACGGTTTTAGGAATGGGACCAGGAAGGAGGGGAGGAGATACATCGAGAAAGGATGTGAGGGTTGATGCAAATAGATATTCTTGTAGATCTATTGTACTTCTCAAACCGTTGGCAATTAGTTGCAATAGGCCACCGTTCAAGGAAGTAGGTACTTTTTTCGTAGGCTAGTGAGGTACTATGGAGGGATTTGGATCTCGCAAGATACCTGGAGGCGATCTACCTTCAGGTTATGTAGGAAACCTTGCTACAACCTCACCCACCTTTCCCTTGTTGGATCTCTGCCTGAATCTGTTTTACTATTTCGAGCTTGTGCTGATGATACAGCGCTTCTTATTTAGGGAACCTCGTGACATGAAAGCATCTTCCGAGCAAATGCTGACTAAAAATAGACGAATGACTGGGTTTCTGATGATTATCTAAGTCTTACCTCCAAAAAAGTCAAATGTTCAATATTAATAATTTTTTTTTAAAGGATATGAAAATCGAATGCTGTAAGTATAAGATTAATAATTTTTGAAATAGCGTCTACGTGTATCAAGAATATGACATATTTATGTCACATTTGATAAGTAGTTAAAGGAATTCATGGCTATGGCATAAGCTAATGTCAAGTGAATTTATAAAAAAAAAGTTTGTTATAAATTCATAACCTAAGAATAATCATTCTGTTCTCTTATCATTATAAGAGAATATATTGGGAGGCTTACTATAAGTGAAGCACCTCGACCTAATTAGATCTATTGTATCTTCCCAATACAGTTGAATTTGTTTATGTCTTGGAACAAAACTTGCTCGTGTGAGTGCAATTATTGACATTGTTTTAGGTTTTAAAGAATCGCCCTGCAGGACCACAGGCACTCGATTAGGTCGTGAAGATCTTTTTCCTTTCATACCAAGACTAACCAGTACCAATGCCCAGCAAAACGCTCCTGTGTCTTCTGCTGAATTCAACAAACTTTACATCAGAGTGAGTAGCATTTTGTTTGTCTACTGTGCATGGAATTAGAATCTGGTTTTCATTTATAACTGTTCGTAAAGGTGATATTTTTTAGAAGACCTTATCAATATTGTACATCTGAATGGGGCCATTTATTTATTTATTCACTTTGGACCGATGGGATTTGTCTTCTCTAGACGCCGACTTTGATGGGGTTTTTGTCTTGAAGCAGAATTTCTTCTGAATACTTAACATGCTTTTTTGGAAAATAGGGATAATTTTCGTACCTTAATGGGTTGTACAACCCAATGGCCGAATGCCGAAGACCCAGATGAGCACCAGCACCGTTTATGCAAGAGTACTTTATTTTAGTGGTTTTGTTAGCAGTATCGGCCCATTAGCCAGTATAATTTATTTTTCTTGTTAAACAGCTCCTCTTGTATCTTCTTTACAGGATCTTTCCTCATTAACTTAGCGTCCTTAGTCATTCTTCATTAGAGATATTTGGCTGTGTCAGGATAAGGTATGTCGTGATTATTTCGATCCAGGAGGCAAACATTGTTTTCCCCGTTCAAAGTTCGTTTAAAGTTGGTGGAGCTTAGTTTGCCCTCCTATTATTTTCATCAACTTTTCTACTGTGTCTGCGTCAGCTAATACTGCAAAATCGCTTGCGATTGTATAGTGATGTACTTTTTCTTGTTTCATCACTAAAAGATCCATCGATCTCTTTTGGTGCTTTTTCGCTATTGGCTTCGTAGAAAGCTTTTAGGGTGGATGGCGGCTAACAGGTTCAATCGACAGCGGCTGACAGGTTAATGTTCATGTTCAACTGTCATTTTATTCGTTGTTCAAATCGGCCAAAGATCAATATAGTGAGAACAATTATTTGTTTTATTGGTAAATTCTACATTTAACCATTCTGAAACTATAAACTGCTACTATGGTAGCAAATTGAAGGTTAGGTTCTGGAGAAAGGAGGGCAATAAATCTAGATATAATAATAACAACACAAGAAAACGTTTCTGCCACTTAGTAGCGTGGCGTTTCAAGGGTAGATCTCTTATCTCGGACTAATAGTGATTTTCTTGTCTCACAGGAGTCTTTGAACAGCAAGAAAATCAAGAAGCAAGCTGGTGTAATCGCTAAGCAAGCCAATGACATTGCTGAATTGAAGAAGCACATTGAAGAATATGATGCCAAGTTACGGGACCTGCAAGAGAAGATATCAAAGGCCCAAGAACTTCCCTCCACCTCTGTCATGGGTAGGTGTTATTGCTTCAACAATAATTGTTAATTATTAACAACTCAATTATGTGCAAGGGCATGCAGGACCTAGGTCGGGAAGTTGCTGAAGGATATCTCGGGCTGTGATTGACTTAGAGTTTTTAAATAAATTTCTAAATTCACTGTATTAGTAAGAAACTGTCCCTACCTTGTCCGATTTTTGAAATTCATAGAATAAATTTTTTTAAATTGTGGCTTAATTTTTTATTGATAAAACGAGACGAGGGGGCATTTTTGGTTGGCTAATAGACTGCAAAATGCAAACATCGCAGTTAAAACATGTAAAATGAGCGAACAGGATCTCAAATAAATTTCGATTTTTTTTCTCGATTTTCCCTTCTTATTGCATGTCTTGGCACTTCTATAGTGGCGGAACTCCCCCACATTTCAAAACAGTTACTGCAAGTCAATCACATCCTAAGATATCCTTCAAAACCTTCCAACCCAGGTCCTGCAGTCTCTTAAGGTAAGCGGTCCCAACTCTATAACAAACATAATAGTATTCCAGACATACATGGTTGAGTCGTCCCTGGTCCGCTTCAGTTTCGGTGTTGTATCATCAATTGAATACAGGAGATACACGTCTGGCCGCAGTTTTCGCCAACCTGTAAGGTGCGAGACCTGACTATATCTTGACTTGTATCCGAAGTTGGGTCCAGCCTTCCTTTTGTATGGAGTTGATGACGCCAAGATCAGAGCAGAGCGAGGCAGTCTGAATAAAGTTCAAACCACTGTTGGATCGGGCACCCCAACCACCACCCCACTAATTCATTTCTCAATAAATGTCCTTCAAGGTTTTGATTGTAGAAGTAGTAAATAAATAAATAAAAATAATAATAATAACGAGTCCCTCGAGTCCATACACTCATGAGAGGGCGCTCAGGGTTTTCGCTGATTCAGTCGCCCCTTATGCACTTAATCATTGTTGATGAGGTTTTGAACACAACGAAAACAACTACCAATCTTCAAATGTCATTATCTATAATATTCATCCAGTGAAAAATCATGCTTGTAAAAACTAACTTTTTAAAATTTACAGTTCCCCGAATAGGTACGAAGAGGAAGGACTGTGAAGAGGAGTTGGAGACGGATGTTCAAGGGTACAAGCTGAGGAGGAAAGTGATCTGTAATAATCTTGAAATTAAATAAAATACTTCCTTCACAAGCAACCTTCAAAAGAGTTCCGGGTTGGAAAATACGCTGAATTGATTTAAAACCAGCATGTGAAAACTATGTAAATATATTTTCTCTACTACCTTTTGGAACTCCTCAATGTGCCCTTTCTTATTGTTAAGCATTTTGTAAAGAAAATTATAAAAGAAAAAAAAGAAACCATACATAAAAATCCACTCGAGGAAACTCATGTTCCTTCGGTTTTCTCTTAATTTCCAAAGTTTTCTCTTAATTGGTTTACTAATTCAGGATTTTTATTCCATCGCCCATAGAACATTACCATTTTGTTATTTTATTCGATCAGGTGCAATGTTTGTTCAAATCGAACACCTACTTAGTTCCTTGATTCAATTGTTAGTTTCATGAAAAATGTTTATTCAAAACTTATAAATAGATATGTGTAGAGTTACTGGAGCGTTTTGACTACACAATAGGCATACGGGAGGGTAGAGCAAAATGAAACACTAAAGTTGGTTTTGCCCATAACTCCTCTCATGAGACTTTTTAACATGAATAATGTTTTTGCGGTGGCCTACCAGAGTTGAAAAGCGTAACGAAGTTTAAGTCACGAAATTATGTCACGAAGATTTTTAATGATTTTCACGTACAACCGAGCCGTTTCTAGGGAAATGAAACTTCTTTAGTTTTCAACTGACAAAAATCGTTCTCCACTCGTTGGAAAGCCTTTAATTTATGCATAAATTATATACTGCCAAAACCGCTGTAAATATCGAAGCAGCTGCGATACAGCCCTGAGTAAATAAAACTGTAAACAACATTCGGACGCAAAAACATTATTCATGTTTTGCATAGCAAATACCTCGTTCTATACAAAGTATAGAAGAGAAAAGATCCAGGGGGGCTTGCCCCCCACTCGAGGCGCGAAGCGCCGAGTTTTTTTTCTTTACTTTTTCCAGTTACCTTAGGATCCAATCCCTGAAAGAACCATTATTAAATAATGGTTCTTACATCACGGTCACACATGATGTATAAATTTTATACATCATGTGTGACCGTGAGCAGCCATTTTCCAAATAAATATAGGGGGGGAGCTCTTATAGGGGGTTTCTTTCATTCTAATAAATACATTGGAGTTCCTCTATTGAAGCGTGGAAAAAAAGAGGCGAAATCCCACCTCTCTGAAATTTGGAAAACTGTAGATAATAAGAAAACCACCTAGTAATTCTCAATGAGCGAACACACGTTCTTATAACCAAGACTTCCGACAAACGTCCGATATTTTATTTGCAATCAAGTTTTTTGCTACCCCTGGCAGGTAAGATTTTTTCACAGGTTGAAGTGGCTTTATGATTGAGTGGGTACCAGCGCCAAATAGCCCCGGTTGGTCAAATTGTCTATTGTTTAATAGTTTTCAATGAAGAACTCTTTGAATCGACCAAAACAATTGGCAATCTTCTTCTTCGCGTGCCTTGTCATCTTGAACGTTGACGACTATTTGTCTGATGGAGCTTATCTATGGCTGTACTACATTAGGAAGTAGAACACAAACCAAACTACTATCGATGATTGCGCCTACGCCTTCTAGGTCCTGCTAATCCAAAAACTATCACTCCCTGCATCAAAGGTCCAAACCCCCCTTTCTGGTTTGGACCTCTGATGCAGGGAGTGATAGTTTTGATAGTTTTTGGCTTTTTCTGTGACCCGACGTATTCCTGAGAAGGAGATGTACAATCTCGAAACATGTAGACTAAATTAAAACGAAAAAAAATTAAATTGTTTTCTAATTTGGATGAAAACTCCCTCATTTGTAACACAAAACTGAAACCATAGTATGTTTACCATAGAACCACCCGTGAATCAAACTAATTCTAAATTTCACTTGTTTCAGTTATTTTTAAATATATGGAGACCCTGTTTTTGAGGGGAAAAAATGTTCAGGGGCAGGGCCCCAGGATCCCCTCGTCAACGGAGCGTATTCCACATATCTCGCGGTAGGTCCTAGTCTGGACCCCTCTTAATCGAATTTCTGGCTACGTCACTGCCTGCATAATTACTTATAATAGTTTATAGCTAATATTTATAGTTAAGCCCAAGTATCCTTACTTTCTGCGCTTTAAGGCGATCATAACTTCTCTTTATTTAGTTGTTGTTGCACTAAGAGGTTCGTTAACATGTAGCAGTAAGTGGTCTGACGATGAGTTTTCAACCTTCTTAAGCGTACTTCATTAAGCGTACAGGCCGCCACTTCATAATACAGAATGCTGAACACGTGAGATTCTTAATGGGAGACGTCAATAGTTTTCTCACTCCTGGCTAGCTCAATACGACAGCAGGCTTCCAGGCTGCAAACCTCAGGTTGTTAATTACCAAGCCATTCACTACTATACTCTCGGAACAGTCCACCTTATCGCTTTGAAAAATTTCAATGAGGAAAGAGTCCGCCTTGTCTTGCACCTCTCAGAATGTACATTTCAACCGATATTTCGCCATCAATTCAGCAACAGCAATCTGACCCCAGTAGAGGTTGTAGATGATTTTGATTTTGAAATGGCTTTACCTTAGCAATGTATGGCTGCAGAACCGGGCTATAAGCCGGGGTTCGAATTACAGAGTGAAAACCCGACCTGAAATCCACGGCTTGAAATTCAGATCAAGCAATTCACAGCGGACTCTACAAGTACTTCGGCGGGGCCAAATGCTGACAGACCTTGTGGAACTGCGCTGTACGAGCTCTCACCTTACAGTTTTCTATAAAAGCTTCTTTTTCTTGCTCAAGTTTAGCGCACACCGGCGTCAACAAGTCATTGGGATCATCAGGATCAACATTGAGCTCTCCATCCCATGTTTATAGGTAATGATTATGTCTAGACCTATGATTTGGAGGATATTTATCATCACCTTATTAAAGGCTTTTTTCATCATCCATAAAGCGTAGTAAACGGCAATTTTGTCTCAACTTGGAATCCAAACTTCGAGTCAGATCGGGTGTCCACATTTTTTATAAAACCGGAAGTGGATGATTATCAGAAATATCTTCAATAGGTGGGACGTAAATGTTATTCTGCGAAATTCCTTGCAAAATTTGGTTTTTGGCAACATTACAAACGTAGACAGTCACTCGAGGAGTTTCCAGATGAATAAATGCAGTTGACCAGGCGGACAGTTAATGAGAGGCATTCTCTATCCTTAAGAGCTTTGATAATCTCAATAGGAAGGTCATGACTCATGACTCATGAGGGCTTATCTGTTGGCAGCCATACCCAGAGGGTGCTCCACTTCTGATCTAGTGATCAGAGTCGATCTCAGATCTGGTATCCGTAAATAAGTCACCCACATACCGTTGGCGTTCTTTAATTTTTTCAGAAGTGTCTTACAGGAGGTTAATCATCATCAACAAACAACACATTGTAACTTTCGTTATTTGTCAATCCCTTTTCATAATTGTTGGTCTACGTTTCAAGAAATGAAGGAACCAAATATTGAATTATAACAAAAAATGCACCATCCACATTTTGTCAAGTATAACCTACTATATTTAGGAATGCCTACTATATTGCACGAAATGACGAGTAGAAGAGATATATAGATATAAGCCCCTTATCAAAATCCGGCTACATCACTGGATTGACCCAAAATGTAGTAGAGCGCTAAAACAGGACGTAATATAGTAGGTCCCAAAACTCGAGTGATACAACCGACCTATTAAATAATATTGTTACAATTCAAAATTTCTGAACCTCGGAGAACAGGGGCCGAAAGCTTCCGCCTCGGTAGCTAGTCAAACTCCTCTCGTCCTTTTCTACCAACATGTGAATCTCTCTCTATCTCTTCAATTACTATCAGTCCTGTTTGATAGAGACACTTATTTTCATTCTTGCCCTTAAGCCTCTTATTCCGTAAACATGGCAAGGGGTTTGCGAAGTTATATAACTCGGCTCCCTTTAGACCTAGCGACATGAAATGTTTAGGGCTTTTTACTATCATCTACACCAAGAGATCCATACCGAATTTCAAGTTGACCGGCTGTGGACCCGTCAAAGTGGCTAAAATGAGCCTAAATTTCAGTTTCTTGTTCCTAAAATTTTCTTGGCTTGGTATAATGGTTTAAATCTTTCAAATGGCACTGGGTCATGTGATAAAGGAGGTCCGTGTGGAATTTCAAGTCGATTGGTCCTGTTACCCAGGCTGTAGACTCGTCATAGTGGACAATATTATCCTAAAAGTTCTGTTTTTTGTTTCTAAAATGTTTTTGGGTTGAGATAATTGGGTAAATCTTTTTTTTAAAAAAAGGCACTGAAGCTGAAACGAAGCTGTGTGCAAAATTTCAAGTCAATCAGTGAAGGTGGAGAGGCTGCAGCCTTGACCGTTTGAATAAGAACAAGAAGAACAAGGTAAGGGCAAAAAAAAACAGGGGGTTTTAAGTTGTATAACTCGTCTCCCTTTAGACCTAGCAACCTGAAACTTTCAGGGCTTTCTATTACCCACACCAAAAAGATCCACACCAAATTTCAAGTTGATCTGTAAGTTGATATTTGGAAACCGCGTTTCGTGACGTTTGGTACCGTTTGCTGTTCTCAACTTGTTTGCTTGGCGGGGCGGAACGCTAGCACGTTCCTAGATATTATGTTGGAAACACTAATCAAAGAACAGATAGTTTTAAGTAGCTCATTCATAATTTTGAGTTTGTAGGAGTAGTCGCAAATTTTCAGGTGCGTAATATAATTTACATACATATTAGATTAGTCATGCTAACCCTCATGACCGTTGGGTCTTGATGGAGTAATCTACCTTTTGCGCCGTGAACAACTGTGTAGTCTTGATATGCAATTTGGTTTATTCATTTCTTCGATAATGAACCATTAGAATCGACAAAAAAAATTGTTTTGGTTTACGTTACAAGTTACGTATACTCCGTCCGCGGCACTTTGCCCAGTTAGCGTTGTGCTAAAATTACGAAATTTGGTTTACGGGTACGGACCAACCCCACAATGACCCATGACGATGGCCCTCAAGAATGACCCTAAAATAAAAATAAGAGCGAATTTTCGAAGGAGTAATTAGTTTTATGTAAAACATCTTCATTAAAGAACATGATTGCCATGAAGAACATCTCAAGTAACAACCACGTTTCTTTTCTTCAAAGTGCTCCAATTTGAGAGCGGAATAAGATATCGAAATTCTGACTCCCCCATCTTATTCAGCGTGTAAAAACCTTAAAAATGAGGTGTCACTTGACAGACCGTTTCATTTTTGAAATTTATCGGTGAACCTACCGCCCCCCCCCCCCCCCCGCAACATCCCCAAAACCCCCCTCAGCTTTTGGACACAACGCTGAACACGACGGAGAAGTGAGAATTGCGATATCGCATTACGTCATCAGATTAGAGCAGATTAACCATGAAGAACGTATTCTTCACCTTCAAAGTACTCAAGATTGCGAACGAAATTAGGGATCGCAATTCTGACTCCCCCATCTTATTCAGCGTGTGAAAACCTTTAAAATGAGGTGTCACTTGTCAGACTTTCATTTTTTGAGTGATCCCCCCCTCCCCCACCACCCAAACTCGCCAAACCCCCCTCAGCTTTTGTACATTTCAACGCTGAACACGATGATGAAGTCAGAATTGTGATATCTCATTCCGTCTTCAGATTAGAGCAGATGAACCGCGAAGATCATTTCAAGTAAAACCACGTTTCTTCATCTTAAAAATGCTCCAGTTTGGAAATGAAATAAGATATCGCAATTCTGACTTCACCATCGTGTTCAGCATGAAAAAACCTTTAAAATGAGGTGTCACATGTCAGATTGTTTCAAATTTGGACTTCATGGGTAATTTTCCCCCCCTTAAAACTCCCCTACACCCCCCTTAGAGTGGCCCGATTCTGCCCATCTTCGAACTTAGCCTGTCGATTGCCAAGACAGATTTTGTGTGCAAATTTGAACTTTTTATCTCAATTCTATCGAGAGTTATCGTCTGGAATGACACATACATAAATACATAAATATATAAATATATAAATACATAAATATATAAATATATACATATGATTTTTTGTGTCTTTTGGCAGTGAATTCAGGATGGTCTGAAACGGATTTTGGCGCAAAAATCTTTCGGAAATTCGAGTTTTAAAAATTTTGGACCGAGAACAATAGCTTCCTTTTCTTCGAAAATTCGCTAACAACCTCTCCAGAGTTCAAAGCCAGCTTTGAAACCTGTAGGGAATAATTCTTTCAGGATGTTATAATTTCTCTGCAGTGATACCATCCTGAAATACCTACCCAGATTTTGAGAAACCCTTTTGTGTGACTAGTGACTGTAGTAATGTAGCTTGTATGTAAGTGGGCAAATGACTGCTCAACATAGGTACCTGAGTGGGCAAATGCCTAAAAATAAGTGGTGGGGTCCCCCCCCCCCTTCTCTATATCCGGATGGATCAATCATGATACCATAATAAATACCTATTGTGACTTTAACCATTAATTTCTATAAAAATAGAAATTAAATATAAACTGAATGATTCAAGTTATAAGATCAATAATGAATTCGTATAAGTAATGAATTCATAAATGATCACATATTCTAGCAATTTATAATAATAATGAATAGGTACGCATTATTTCAAGTAACCTAGACTCCAGTTTAGCCTGTCAATACTTTTCTAAGCATTAGATCAGTTTACAAAATTCCCTGAAATAGAATTCCTAGAGTTAAGGTTGAATTTCGCAATACAATGGAACAATAGTTGATTGTGTCGTTCTCCATAATATTGCGAAATTCAACCTTAACTCTAGGAATTCTATTTCAGGGAATTCAACAATTACCATTATGAATACGAAAAGAAGGAAAATTTCCTTATATGTACTACAACGTTTTCCTTCGGAGCATTACCTACCTTTTGCTTTTGCTTATACATGAAGTATTTCGAGATGATTGAAATTCACTTTTCTCCTTGTTTCTCAACCTGTTCGTTTTCCGATGTTATAACATACATAAATCCACTTACGCTAAGTGTTATTGTCCTGTGCAACGCACGGGACATCAATCAAGTAATGAAATAAGGGAAGGCGTGACCTAAACTTCCCTTTGGTTAGAACCTAGCGGTGACGTAGGGGAACAGAGAAGTTTCTGTCCGGTGGGTTGGCCCACCTGCTCCGCGCAGGCGGCCTTCGTCGCTTCCCCACAGCCACTGGCTCATCGCCATTGTTGAGTTGGACTTCTGTGGTTAGGCTGGTTCATCTTGCATCGCGTTCCCGAGGATCTTTTTTCAATTTTTATCATTATAGTGAGACATGTCTTATAACGGTGACGGAAACATGGCCAAAAGGCAGAGGACCGATATGGATGGTATCATTCAGCGGGTACGTACTTATTTCTACGATAACTATCCGACCCTCCCACAACAACGATAACCTATCTAATCCAGTTGTTATTTTTCTGACGTATCAAATGATTTTCTGTTTATTTACTCCCGTTCACCTTTTTGTGTCCTACCAATCAACTTCACCTTAAAACCGTTAAGTACATTGTTTTGTAAGACCTCCCAACTGACTATCCTCATCATCACGGTTGTTTACGTTGGGTACTGTTGCGCTGTTGTGTGCTCTGATCGGCCGGCTACTCGACAATCCCCCTTATTATTTTCATCTTGAATTATTCAAACGTCGACGTTCTATTCCCATACCTACTGTACTTCTCTCAGTCAACGTTGATTAATCACCGTCGTATTGAAAAGATGCCAACATTTAACCTGCTTATCGTGTTTAGGTAGGTTCAACTCAGTAAGAACTACAAGACAAGTTTGGCCTTTATTTCTCCCTTGATTGTTATTCACCTGTTACATTTTAGGTTTCACTAAGGTTTCGTGTAGCCTTTGGGTGTATGGTGTAAAATACTGTAGCGTGGAAAGGGTTCATTAACCTCAGTAACAAGCAAGACGACGGAATAATCGCCGACTTCATTCAGGTGGCCACTGGTTGTTTTAGTTTTGTCTCCCTAGGCCGGAATGTCTCAACGACAAGGTCAAGCTCAGAGAGCTCTATAAAGAATGCATTCCTTTCCCTTCACGTCGGAAATAGGAATTGTTATTATATCTTAGGAGCCTCCGCTTGTCCACTTACGAAGATTAGGTTCTCAGTTTAACCATTCCGTACATAAGTAGTTTTAGTCGGCAGACATTTGAATCCTTGTTACCATTTACTATATTATGATTGGTTTCAATCGCCACTTCAAGCTTTTTACCCGGAACTAATTGAACCTACCTGCACTCATTCATTATACGGAGGCCACTTATTTCCACCGCGCCGATTGAGCTTATCATCTTATACCCCAGCTTAATTTATGCTCCCAATAAAAGTATAATATACTTTTTACTTACATATTATGTCGAGTTCTCTCTGACCAACTAATCTATACTATATAATAAAATCGCGTCTGTCTATAATATAGATAAGTACATTACTATGTTTGTGACCTGAGGTTTGGGAAATGTTTTTTATTTTTGAGATGCGAGCGCTAGCGATCAACGAGAGTGGTTGGCAAAGTTGCCAGCGAGCGCGTGAGCATTTAGCTCTGATGATTGATCATATAATAATAAACAGTATCATTATTATTAAGGATAGTGTTGGTAAGGTGTTGACAAACCTCAATTCTAATTACACAGCCGCAGCGCGGTGGAAACTAGTGGCCTCCGTATAATACATAAATACCAACCTAGGTACCTACCGACCTATCCAAACACCCAAAGCACTTACCCTGCTCAAGTTACAGCGAATTTTCAAAGTAAGTGCGCTGCGCTACTGCAAGGGTGCCTACATGTTTTGAACACGAGTTTTCAAAATTCGTTAATATTCAATCTTATTTTATTATAACAAAATGTCATTCCGAATCTCTCCTCAAATTTTAAATTTGTATGTTTCGCTATCGGTATACGAGTACTATATTGTAAACATAATATTGTTAGCACCACGCCTAAAGTGTTAATCTGCTTCGTTTTAGTGCACTTTTGGGCCCTACTGAGTTGGGCACAACTTGCCGACATACCAAATTCCCAGGGGATTTTTTGAAGAATAAGAAATTTGTTTCACGTATCTGTACATGAACTAAAACGAAAATTACCAAAAAAGCAGAATGATGCGAAAACAATTTCTTATTTTTTGAAAAATCCACTGGGAATTACATGTCAGCTCCGTCATGGTGTGCTCAATTTAGAGCATCCAAATGTGCACTCAAACGAAAATTACTACAACAGCAGATTGGCGCTTTTGGCTTGGTGGTAACGAAATTATAACCATCCTTACGATCAAGATCCACGTTTTACTGGGATGTCTTAAAACGGATTAGCATACCCACTTTTTTCGTAAATTGAGCTCTCAAATAGGAAGTTTGATCGCCCTTAACGACTTTGTCATTAAAACCAATAGCTCAACTTCGGATTACACGATCCAAAACTTTTCCAGTTTCTGTACACATTTTTTTAACGAAGGGTCATCAATGTGACAACCATCTATTCGACCTATTAGGTACTTCATGGTTGAACTGTAGTAACAAGAGAAGGCTAAAAAAGATCAAAAATGGTTCACAATACTTGACAACTTAGGACATCTTGATAAAACTTGGAAATCTTCTACTTACATAAGTGGTTATTGAGAGTATCTACCTACTGAATGAATTAATCTACCAATTTTGAAAATTGCAATCGAAGATCTTACTACTCGGCTAAGAACCTTCAATTATAATGAAGGATATTCATATAATGTATGATATTATCCTTGATGTATGAATAATTAATTTCAGAATGATTGATTTCTCTAATACCCCAAAACGTTTGTTTCCTATTGAGTTCTTTTACTTAACGTTTAGAAACAATAAATACTCAGAGAACTCTGTATGACGACAATCTGTCCCATGAGATAATCGGATTTGTGTTTGCATCGCTAAATTTAGGTTTCCAACTCGTTAAATTCAATCTGCTCTGGAGCTCCTATTCGAGATGCGATTTAACGCCGCAGGTGTCTATAAAGACTTTTAATTTCGTACTAAAATATGTTCGGTCAATGTAGTTATCGTTTTTTTTATATAAATCGTTACGTATTCATGTTTTCGTTTGGCTCAGGTTTCGTGATATTATGTAGGTTCCTAACGGTGCGTACTTGCAACGATAAGCTGCATGTATTGGAAGAAAAACAGTAAATATATAAATAGATTTATTAACTCGGAACCATAATCATGTATTAACTTCTACTGCCTAATGATCCCCTTTGATAAATGGGCGAAAGATGATAAATTGGCGAAGCACACAGCTCTAACGTAACCATAATACGATTGGAACGACGTAAAGACTGACCGTGCTGTTTTTAAAACATTAAAATTACATTATAGTAATATTCACAGATTTTTCTAAGATGTCCTGTTAGAGCA
Organism: Stenodema calcarata; assembly: GCA_963920205.1. NCBI lineage: Eukaryota > Metazoa > Arthropoda > Insecta > Hemiptera > Miridae > Stenodema > Stenodema calcarata. Next base: position 25,972,930 of record OY986049.1, on the reverse strand, counting down.
TTCACTACAAACCATAAATAAATAACCATGGCCATAACTAAATTACCATAATTCTCAATTATTGGTGGTAAACCCTTGTGAAAATTTCGACTCTATTTAAGCCATTTTCTATATGATGTTAATCAACAAGAATTTAGGAATAGTATAATATAATATCAAAGAATAGTTACTTATTCTTGTTTATTATTAATTACATTATTGAATAGTATGAGGTAGAAATCGGCCTGAATAAAAACGAAAACTTTGCGAAAGTTCTACTGGTTTTTCATGCTTTACTAAATTCACGACTTAGTTCATAACGTAAATCTTTCCAATTTAGTGACATCATTATGGTTATCTCCACATGTAACTTAACCCCAATGATTTCTCCGAAGGTATGTCGGTAGTTACTGTCCTACCTCCATCTTACAGCCCTTCAAATGGATAGAATTTAATATTTTAATTTATAATGACTAATCACGTGTTACACATCGACAACAATATACCTACAGTAGGTATATTGTTTCATGCCCCGAGGAAACAAAATAATGTTTGCCAAAAGCGTAGAAAGGGATTATTATTTTATCTGTCTCAAGGAACTAATTTTCACTGATTTTACCTTTGTCCTTTGCTTCAGTTAAATATCATTATAATAATATTATTTGGAATGTCGATTGCCACGTAAGGTGAAGATGGGATACTCTAGTATCCAGCAATTCATGAATTTACCATCTGTTTCTTCCGTAAAACTCCCTAACACCTGGGAGGCGGTTATTATATTACGTGCTTTAAAAAACCTAGTAGTTTAATGATCACAAATTCCCATAATTGTTTAATCACTCACGGAAAAGATGTACGCGTTTCCAGAATGCTTTAGAGATAACCCCGCGGATGCCGAGAACGACTTCAGGCCGGATCCAGTTACTCCGATTGATGGAGGGCCAGTAAGCATTCTCATTTGGTATTTGGATGACTTTATCACGACATTTTAGCTAGGTTTTGGGACCGAAATCTTCGTAAATTCCATGATGAATCGAGTGGTGATACGCCCAGTCCTCCCCGACTTAACTGAAATACTTTTTCCACTCCTTGACCCTCACACAAGAATTTGCATCTTCCACGATTCAATCGTAGACTTCAATAAAAGTGGCCAACACCTCAGTTTCATTCAGGATGATTCGCGTTAGCCTTTAAATTTGATAACGCATGGATTTAGCCCCAGGGTGAATTACATTCAGCCTTCCTGTCATTTAAACAGAAAACCTAGTGTTAGATCAAGTGGCAGGTGGCCTAGCAGTCCTGAAAAGCCACTTTTTACCATGAAAAATCTCTCGTTTTTTGCATGAGTACGTCATTTTCTCTCAAACTCACTCGCTAATCTATGTAGAGCACAGCGTTGAGATTTGAAGCAAGTTTTTCACATTGGTGAACTACCGAAATAAAAATTACTAAAAATAAAAATTTTCAATTTTTCGGGAAATCTCAAAATTTGCACTTGAGTCTTGTTTTGTACGCAGTAAACTCGCTCAAAAAATGTTGATTGTACACCAGGGAGATGGGAAATTGAACGACCTTTCCAACGGTATAATTAGATTTGAATTTATTTGACGGATTAAGGAAGTTATGGCCATTTTTATGTCTTAACCAGGAAAACAATCTTAAAAGCGGAAAATTTGGCATTTGAAGTGGATCTACGAGACACTTTTTGTTGCAAATTAGTTTTAGAATAATTCAATTATTGATCCCTGAAGTCCTTCAGGTTTAAGTAAAGACACCTTGTATGTCTATGGAGAAATAGTTCAAAATTCGTCCCACTCTAGTCCAGTACTTCTAGTGAGCTGCAGTTTGATGGAAACATCTCAGCGGTTGCAAATAAAAGTGGTGATCTCTCGTTTGATTTTTTTCTTAAAACGATCAAATTGTTAAATGAGTTGAAGAGGAGACCTATAAGGTTGCTTGTATCATGCTTCATTTATATATGAATGTTTCATAGTTATAATGTTGATTTTCGTTTGTTGCAGGACCACACAGACAGCTACAACAAGAATAACTACGAACCCAGAAGAAAAAGGTAGGGGTTTCAGTATATTGTTCGCAATAATGAACCATTAGAAGAAAAATCAACCCCTCAAAATTTGTTGCTTTACGTTTTGTAAGGGTACCATCCGTTCATCGAGCCTTACGTTTCTTACAAATTCGGGAAGATGTTATCTATGGTGGTGTATGTTTAAAGACCAAACCACTGATTCAAACTACACATGGTTTTGCGATATCGGTTTCTAGCTCCGACTTACTTTGTGTTTTCGGAGGGAAGGTAATTTCATGAATGAGATTGACGATGTAGACAGGTGCAAGGTATATGGCACATGACATGGTCATGTTGTGAGAATAGTAAATTCTCATGATAAAAATGTAAAAACATCTAGAAATCACGTTTTTAGCCTCTTTTCATGAATCACTCCCAAATGGCTTCATGTCTCAAATTAAGCATCGAAGAGAACCTTCTAGAGCATTAAATTCTGAGTGGAATGAGACTAAACGAGCGTTATCTTAATTTGATACCAAGGAATGATTTTTTAAATGTTCGTAGTTACAATGAAACAAGAACATTTATGTGGCATGAAGTATTTGAATCGCTGTTGTCAAGTTTGTCGTAAAAAAGCCCACGATATACACGAACGAGGAGTCGGCGGACATTCACGTGGTAGACGGAATGACTAATAATATGTCATATTATGAGTGTTCTCTGAATTGGTTGGGATATTTGAGACGGTGCTGCAATAATATTATTAGAGTACATTTAATGTGAAGTAATACATTGCTTTCATTTCTATGACTTGAAATGAAAACGTAACATTACACAATGTTAACCAGTTTTGTTTCTTCAAAAAAGTCGTAATTATATTTAAATCATACTTCGGTATCAAATTGAGATAATAACGCCAAAATTCCCATTCCACTCAAAATTTATGGCATCTAATTTTTATTAAATTGTTGATTCTTTAAAAAAAGTAATTTAATCCTTTTTTAAAAATAAACAATTCTTTAAAAACCGAGTTTCTTGTTTATCAGGGAGGCATGAAAGTGTCACAATTCGTTTCAGCGTCAAAAATGCTTAAATTGCGATACCGAACTCACTCCCATGAAGAAAGTTGGCTTTTGGTGGAAAACGTTGATTTTCACCTAAAAACCCACGTGACAGGAACGTCATTTTCTCCACCAAATTTCACTGTGAAAAACTTCTTTCTTTTTTATACCATCAAAGCTGAGATTCTGGGCAAGTTTTCCCCGATGATTGCAAGCCTAGCAAAACCCTTACCTACTAATAGCGCAAAATACGAAAGAAAAACGGTGATTTTTATGAAATCTTCAAATTTTGACCTTTGGCCCTTTTTTTCGTCAATTAGGACTGTCTTAAAAAATCGGATTTTATACCAGGGAGGCAGCAAATTTTACCCTCTTTCCATAGCTATTCTCAACTTTTCTTTTACACATTAATGTAAGCGAGTTTATTTAAGCCGTTTTACTGAGACAAGGTCGAAAACATGAAAAAAATATTAAACGCTTGCATACGAGTCTGCAACACATTGGGACATTTTATGTCTTTAGTCCCCACCACCATCACCCCCCCATTTCCTCCCCCATTACCTGGGGACTTTTGAGAAAGATCATAGCGAAGAAATGAAATCTGGGGGACACCCCCAGACCCCCGGATTGTTAATGTTATGATGTGTTTTTCGGAGATTCCCCAGAGACTGGTGGCATAGGAGTAAGTTCGGCCGAAGTCCACTCCGCTGTGTCAGTGGCCGCACATTAAGGGAAAGTCATAAAACACCTCTAACACCCAACTACAATTTCACGTAGCATTCCTATATAGTATATTATACACCCTAATAAACCATGGTACATTGAACACACATGTTGTGATACTACAACTGTTTCGGTTATCCTGTGAATTAAGGTTTACTTTCAAAATTCACTTCAAAATGAACTCGAAAACACCTCTAACACCAAACTACAATTTCACGTAGCATTCCTATATATACACCCTAATAAACCATCGTACATTCATTAAACACACATGTTGTGATACTACAACTGTTTCGGTTGTAGTATCATTGTCTTCTACATTGTCTTCTGTTTAACTCAGCTTTCCGTACATCCACGGTCGTGTGCAGGGCATGAAAATATTCGATAAATTGAGGGCTTTCCAACGAGTGGTGAACGATTTTCATGGGTTGGAAAATGAGGAAGTTACTTTTCGTCAACAATTTTCGTGACGATTTTTTTGTTTGTGTGCCATAGCAAAGACATAAAATGCCAATAAAAATGTTAAAAGTAAAAAAAAGCCGGTTTTTAGTTGAGTAATGAAAAAACTCCCAAGAGGCACTTTTTGTTGCGAATTAGCTGTAGAATTAATTCCTTGGGTTTGTCCCATAATTACTGTTGACACCCTGTATATGTTTATGTATGTAACCACGCGGTAACTCTCGATGAAATTGAGATAAAAACGTCAAATTGGCTAAAAAAAAAAAAATCTGTCTTGGCAATCGAAAGGCTAAGTTCGTAGATGGGTGGTATAGGGGGATTTTGAATGAGGGGGGATTACCCATAAATTCAAAAAAATGAAACAGTCTGACAAGATGCACCTCACTTGTAAGATGCTGTGCTGAACACGACTGTGAAGTCAGAAATGCGATATCTTATTCCGATCACAAACTAGAGCACTTTGAAGATGAAGAAACGTGGTTGTTACTTGAGATGTTCTTCACGGTTCATCTGCTCTTATCAGACAACGGAATGAGATATCGCAATCCTGACATCACCATCGTGTTCAGCGTTGACAAATCTATGAACTGAGGTGTTTGGTTTTAGTTCGCCTAGTGGAACTTGCCTGCTAGGATGTTGAGAGTAATGTGTTCAACTTGAATGTTATGGATGGCGGATCAGTTGTATAAGAAAACCAAGGTGACATAGAAAAGTATTTCCGGACCACTTTGATGAAAACCATTAGATATTCTGCAAATAAAAGTCTGACCCCGGGGAGACCCTCGTTGAAATTCCTTATAAAAGGAACAAATTGAACAGAACCACTAAGGTGGTAGTAGAGGAACTGACAAATGAAGCTGAAGGTTGATTGAATAGAAGTTTCCCGCAAACTAACCTTCGGGTAGGTTTTCACTATTGAGATAGTTCAAAATAGATTTTTGCTATTCAGATAGAGAGTTTGTCACTATTGAATAGTCTAAAATTGCAAATTATAGCAGAATACACATTGCCGAACTTGTTATTATTCATAAGATATAGCGAAATTTCGAAGGCGCTGAGGGGGATGCGCACCCCATTGACAGTTTCCTCATCAACATTCCGGTCTTGTTTATCAAGGGCCCGTACTTTATACACATCAGTTTTCGAACCGTCGTTTCATCGCTCTAAGTGGCCGTAAGGACTTTACTTTGGGGGTCATTATTGGTTATTCGACTTCCTCCGTCACTTTAATTTTCGCATCTGCTTGAAAAGTTAATCCGCTTTTAGCGCCCTTTTCCTCCCACCTTCAACAACTTGATTTGATTCTCATTTTTCTTTTGAAAGTATCTTTTGCTGGTTAATTTTCAAGTTCTTTGTAACTCGTATTGCAATCGATCTTCTCTTCTTTCGTTCTTATTCATTCTGTGATTTTATATAATGATATTTTTTGATCAACTATAAATTTTGTGAAAATCCAAAGTTCGTCTTCATAAACGGGACTTGTTTCATTTCAAAAATACGGCAAAGCGGTTACGACTTCTAAAAAAAGTTTTTTTTTTAATCGTGTCCGTTTTTTATAGGTACATATATTTTTAGGTCTTCAGCCCCGCTATTAGACCGTGTCATATCAACTACGGTCCGCAGTTTATTGATTTATAAACTCGGGCCTGCGAGCTTCACAATTGGTTCTTATGGTTTCATTGGCTGCAACAGATTGGATTGGATTGAATGAAAAACTGACGTCGTTAATTTTAAATTCAACCAACCTTGCGGCAATTTAGTCAACCTAGTGAATGGCGTAATTCATAATCATTACTGCATTTTTTGTGGTTTCGTTGCATCCGTGATTTTTGTTATTATTATTAGTACTGTGATAGCTATACTTCAGTTTGACTAATTACTTTATAAAACGAAGGCTAGTTTGTACTCATTTTTCAATAATAACATTTTTATTGCAGGCCGGAAGCTGACCCGAACAATGTCTTATTGTTCACGATATTCAACCCAGTTTATCCTATCACTGTGGTAAGTTGAATAATTTGATTTTCAATTGTAATGAGCTTACGACTCGGATGAAATGAATACATGCTCTTCAACGGATTCACGTGAATCCCGTTACCAATCATCGAGTGAACCGCGAGTCTCATCTTCGCTCCTATAATATATAGGGTAGGTACCCACTTCATGTTACAAAGTTTAGACTAGAAGTTGCTGACAGAGTTAGTTATTAGCTAAGTTGTTGAAAAGTGGATGAAGTGTAATCCCGGGGCATCTATAGAATTGTTTGACCTCACGCAAATGTATCAAAATTGGACCCTTAACACTGGAAACTGAAAGTATGCAATACAGACCAGTTATTTCAGTCTAATATACTGAAATAGAGGCATAACTGGGCTGTATTGCTTGAATATTATTCAACGTTAATTTCGAAACAATATCAATTGAAAGAAGTTCCTCGGGTTGTTCTTTGCTCGCATCCCATTTTGGTGGATATATTCACTCAAGGGATCCCTTGTCCTGCTGATGAAGATGAACAATGAAGTGTTAGCGCTAGTAGACACTGTTAGGAATCTTGGGCTGATGGTGACCTGTCATCGCACGAGCAGATTTCGAAAGTGCGAAACGGTGTGTTCGGGACGATGTACCAGCCCAGAATTGCGAGTGACCTCCCCATCCACGTACGTTTGGTAGAATCCCTCGTCTTCCTAAATTTCGACTAGGCAACTTCAGCTTGGTGCGATCTTAACAGCAAAAACCTCCTGAAACTATAGAAAGCCCAAAACATGGCTAGGCTGAAACTGAGCGATCATGTTACACCTTCGTGTCGCAAGCTTGGGTGGCTGAAGATCACTGAACGTAAGGAACTCAAGGAAGTTACAATCATGTGCCAACATTTCGTTTACCATAATATCTCAACGCAAAATTGACGTGAATGAGCGATATACACGATACGGGGATGAAAATAAAAATAAGCTGTTACAGATACCTAAGCACAGGACCTTGCAAGGCACAAGAATTTACAATTTGAATATAGATTTTTTTTAATTACTCGAAAACGTAGAAACTTTCAAAAAGTACTACAAACAAATGTTACTATCAAGTTATTAGGGCTCTATGCCCGAGGCATTAAAGTTATCGTCTTTATTTTTGGTTTTTCGTTTTTTCATTGATGTTGTACTGTGTGATGTAACTTCCTGGCCCTCAAGGCCCTCATTCTCCCAGGAGCATAAATAAAAAGCTTTCAATCAATCAATCACTTTTCCGTGTTCGATAATGCCGAGTGATTAAAATAAATGATCTAATTGACCATTTTGGTTCCCCATGTAGTTCGTGTACGAACATGCTTTTGAACTGTTGTTCAAAAAAACGAATGGGCAATACGACATGTTTGACAGAAAACACTCATTCAAACCGTCTACGTTGGATTAATATTTCCAGACTGCTTGTCCCCTCGTCGACGGCGTTGTAAATTACTCATTTGTCAGTCCCGGGGTATTTGTGTTTAACTCCTTTTCCAGCCTTCGTAACTAATTCACGTGGGGTGTTGGACGGTGACGCTGTGGTTTCATATGAGAAGAGTTTTAATGGAAAAGTTTTTTTTTTGCTCTACGCGGTATTAATTATCGTTATGCCCCACCCTTCCCATCTCAGAATTTTTATTTTGCAAACTTTTGAAATTTCCTCCAACTCTAATTGTATTCGGTGCTTAGCCCCAGGAATCAGCCTGTTTTTTTTTTTGTTCAGTTTTTTCAAAACGGACCTTCTTGGTTTAATCAATGTGCACATCAAGCGTCAAGTCAGAACATTGAAACTAAGTTGTTTTCACACCTGTTGTCTGGGCCCTTCACAATATTCAGAACTTGCAACTCTTACAATGTAAGTATGTTATGTCATAACTCTTGTCTAATCTAAAATGAAAGTTTAACTACCTACCGAGGATCGTCTTGACGACGGATATAATGGCTGTGCAACTGTAAGTTCACTTCTTGTTTACGCTTAGGTGTAGTTACAAGCAAAATTAGACTGACGTGGGCTCCGATTTAATTTTGTCATGCTCTACTCCATAATTGTTTTGGTAGGCTCTTTTCGACTCTGATTTCACGGGTTTGTTGTGCGTAGTACGTCTATACTACTGTAGCGCGGCTAATGTTCTTGAAAGATCGACTAAATTCTCTCATAATATGGTATAAACTTAATATATTCCGGGAAAACTGGGAATTATTTCTGACCGGGAAAAGCGCGTGAATCTTCCTTTGCGGCCAACCCTGTAAATAGAAATTATGTAACTTAATAATAGTTGTTAATATTTAGGTGAATAATATGGCTTCAATTGTCACAACACCACAATTGTCCAACATCCTAATGGTCCTATCAGATAAAATGAACCGGTTCCCTTTCCCACCAGATTTGAAGATCTTCCATTCGTCATGAACTGTGATTTTACGTCCTAAATAATATAATAGGTCTTTTCTGCTTTTGGTCGTGGTCAATAACCACTCAGCTCTACATGGCATTGAAATATTCAATGTTACTTACCTACTATTGCATTAATCTTAGGTTGTTCGAAGATTTCAAAAGTATTGCAAAGTTGCAATGGAAGAATGCCCTTTGTGTTGTAACATTTATATATTGCCTATACATTCTGTTAAGGGAGTGATAAAAAGTGTTTCTCCGAAGAAAATAAAAGTGTTTCTATTTATTCATTCAAGATATTATCTATCTGATAGACTTGTTGCATAAATCACATTGAATGGAGCGACGAGCGAGTGTGTTTCAAGGCAGGGGAGCTGATATTTACATCCCATTACTAGATGTTTAGTAGATGTCTCCATCTGTCTTAAAACCGAAGGGAAATAGTTCGTAATAGCACCGCATCAGCCTTCATAACCCCGTTAAACAGTTGTTTGCTCGCATGACGGCCTCGTCCTCTCTCAGTCCAGGGAATGACTCAAATCTGCCTTGGTCGACTTGTCGTTCTCTCCAAGATTGACACTTTCTTGGAAACCTGTCAGAATCGTCTCATCCTCCGTAATCCCACCTCCCACGATCGGTATTTCCACTAGCGGTATTTTCTTTCATGTCTCAAATTTTGTTTTGTCGACAACCTCATGGAAGAAAGTGGCAGCAGTCGTTCCTCATCGTTCATGAAAATTGTTTTTAATTATGTGTGTGAACTGTCGGTTGAGACCGTTGAATGTCGACACGGTGTAGCAAGCAGCCGGCTGTAAAATCTGGGAAACCTTGGCAGCAGTCTCATTATGATTTCAAACTTGGACGATCTTGTCATGTTTATGGTCACATTTCTTTTAATTTGAGGTCAAGAAAAACAATATTTTATCAGAAGTAGCTACATTTTTGCATGTCAACTAGCTACTTCTGCTAAGTCGGGTCACCAAATGGAACCCGACTCAGCCTTGTAAAATAAAAAGTTCCTAATGAGCGAATGTTTGAAGTCTTTCTTCTCTTTTTCACTTGAATATGCCTTGTGGCTATTTCAATTAGGACGGTCGCTTGAACTAGAACTAGCCCTCTCTTTACGACGAATTTTCGAATTTCCATTAAAAAGTTTCCAGAACTTAGCACTTGAGTTTTCGTTTTGCAGGTTTTTTTTGGTTCATTATCCTCGATAATGGACCATTAAAATCAGCCAAAATTTTTTCAACTCTGCGAATAGTGTTAACCAGAGGGTTTCATTCTTCTACAGCTCTATCCCTAACTCTCTTCTTATTCCTAACAGAGCGGGAAATACGGTGAGCTTGACTATGCATATGGCCAAAAGAGACCCTTGGGGCACACTGGTGATTTCGGAATCCGGCTACTTGAGGCGTCATGAAATATCTAGTTGTTGTGGTTGTCCAAATACGATAACCGGATGACATTATGTACTTCATGGCATGGCTTATCATGATTTGAAATGTTCAATGCATTATTTCACCAGTAGTTCACCTGCGTTCTAGTCATTTTGTCATCGCAAATTATTAAATTGAGGAATATAAACTTACTTAAGACCTTACCTCTTAGTAGTGTGATTCTTGTCTTCATCATTATCGGTTTCCGCCCTTTTCATCAACGAATACTCAAAAGGAAATCTCGGTAATATAGTTATTGTTTTATATTCTTAGTCATAAACTTGGGATGGCCGATAGCGGTGGGAGTTGGTGGTGGTCTTTATCATTAATCTTTAGAACATGTTTGAAAGGGTAGTGTTGATTTAATTGAAGGGCGAAACTTTCAGACCCCGTTCGTTGGGGGAGAAAATAAAGTTGTTAAGTCTCTGGTTGTGGAGGGTGAGGAAGGCGGAGGGCTGGTCTATGGTGATTGTGGAGTGAGGAAGTGACGTCAGAAAGAACTGAGGAGTATGGATGGTTCGGTGTTGTTGATGGAACTCTTGTTACTGATAGGACTCAATCTATTCTGTCGAATTGGACACTTGATTCTCCGCCATGTCTCTTGCTATAAGTTTTTCCTTTTGCTATAAGTTTTTTCTTCTTCCCGTTCCAGGATTTCCTGAACATTGCATGGAGCAACGGCTTGGATGAATAAGTTCATAATCAGTTCTATTTTTTTTTACACTTGAAATAAATATTCATCGATGGACTTGGACAGCATTTGTGAAAAGTGATTGATTCATAATCAAGGATGAACTAGCCACCCATACAGCTTAGTTCACTAGCTACTCACACGAATCTTGAGAGGAATGTGAGGGTTCCCTTCTACGAAGGAATATCATCTTCCAGCTTCGAAGGGATTAGTTTCAGCGCCCCCATCTCAAGTGGTTCTATCAAAAACTCCGGAAGGTTTTCTACCATCTACATTATTCACTCCTGCTTGATAGCATGGTTTGAGATTATTTGCCATTTGCTACACCGTTCACTTGAAGGAGAGCGATCTACTCATATCAGTTCTCCACCTTGGTATGATGTTGATATTATACTACATTACATAGTTTTTGTACTTGGGAAGAATGTGTGGATAGGTGGTGCTCGCTACTTAGTGGGTAATCGGCCGCTTTGGTAACAAAATATCCACCTAAGCGGATACGGCAAACAGCTGGCCTTTTGCTTGGCGAGTGGTCGAATCCTATCTATAATTTAAGGTATTGAATCCTTAGGTTCAAATGTGGAGCCTAAGCAACATACCTCCCCGATATCAATGATGTAGGTAATTACAGTACGTGATAAGTGTATCCAGTTTTGGTGAGTGTTTTCAACCCTACACATTTTCTCCTCTTCTTTATTCCTGTATTTTTACTCCTTAACCCATGATGATTCGATTAATTATATTACTCTCGACTTGCTTACTCACGGTGCAACGGATACGTCTGCCTGGCAATAAGCACACCAAATCTTCCTCGATTAACTTATTAACGTCTTCCTCAGTTAGAGGTAACTAAGATAACTTTTGGCACTACGTGGGATACACATTAGTACCTATCGCCTATAATGCAGGAGTGAAACCGGCAAAAATAAATCTTTCAACACAACCTTCCATGATGGATGATTCTTCAATTTATGAGAAAATCCTTCTTTTGCAAGCACCGTCGTAGAAGGTCGAAAATGTGAAAGTGATTTATTTACTTAGTCGTGTTTTTATGTTGTTCAATGATATGCACCGGAGAGATTCATTTCAGCGGGTGGAATTTGTTTTAGTCGGCTTTGAGGTCGTCATTCATCTCTTCTGGTGGGATAGTGAGTCATCGTGAAAATAGAGGCGTGCGTTACTTAGCCGAAAAGCGCATACCTTCACCGCTGCGGGTCGCCAAAATAAATCTCCGACTAAAGCGGACGTTTCTTGTCATGCTCTGATAAATCTTCATTTGGAGAGCAGTTTTGGCTTGTTTAGAGCGTGGCTGTGATTGTTAGGCAGCCAGCAGTCTGATCAGTAGAGACACCGAACAGTTAACAAGTCTGCTGAAATTTAATTATGAATTCGATGGAATTTCACGCCAAATTCCTGCGTACGTCTCTTTTCTCAACAGAAGTAATGCAAGTTGAGTTATATGTTGATGCTAATACGTCAATCATGAAGTGTAGAAGAAACATGGAGGAATTAATGACGGTTTCTTCAAATCTTCAATCTGCTTCGAATAACTGAGTGGAGGACTCAAATTATATTTGCATTCTCTTACATTTTTTCTTCATCGTTGACAACTGTCTTTACAGACCGTCGTTTTGGATAATTACATTCCGACTTAGGATTAGACACTTCTGTGTTTTGGTGCGAAGGTGCTCGTAGAATGACGTTTCATACGTTAACGAGTTTTGTTGCACATCATTAGCTACTTCAATTGTTTCGGCTGTCTGAATAAATCGTCAGAACGCTTACTGAATAAATATACCGGGCTAGCTCAGTCTTTTAACGTTTCTACCGAGTCATTTCGATGCTTCCAGTCTTGCTTTCATCTGTCAATCCTCGTTCATCACCTTTAGATAGAGCGAACCAAAAAGGTTGACCAAGTCAGGCTAGGTCGCAGTAGTTCACACTTGCCCAAGTCAACACCAGCTCTTTGAAGCAATTGTGTTCTTGAAACTCCAGGGCATTTAAAATTTGATTGAAACTTGGAGGCTAGATTTGGGTGGCCTCGCATGTATTCTATCGAATCCTTCGCTTTCATTTTTCATTCTGTAAGAGAAAAAAATTGTTGGATACCCACTTCAGGAGTTTGAATGGCAGCTGTCCCCCGAAATGCTTACCAGCAAATAAGGTTTAAGGTCTAGTCATTTTCTTCACAGGCTGCATTTTAGGTGAGCGATTTCTCGGTTTGTCCACATCTATTTCCATTTAGTAATATATTGTCCAGTCTTTTAAGACTGTGCATGTGTCAATCTGTCATATTTCAAAGAAAAAAGAAATGGTGGAAAAAAGTTATAAATAGGTTAGGTTGGCTATTTGAATCAAATCCTCCTAGTGCTTGTTTATGCATTTATTCTAAAAGGTTTCCACATAATTCGCTCTCATCACCTACAGTATTCTTACCGAACGTATTAGACCTTTCGAACTTGGTGTTGATTCCGAATTCGGGCCTGCGGTAGTTGGAGAATGGTTTGGTTTTGTACGGCTTCAGTAGTTCGGACTCAACGTGATACCTTATGTGTGTTGCTTTTAATGGATTAGCGCCAAAGGTTGCTGAGTCAGCGTTGCAGCTGGACTCGTATTAAATATAACATGGGACAAGGTTTCGCTGTGAACTGAAACGCGTTGCTTAGGATAAGCTTGCTCTTAGTTCTTAATAATTCCTCGTGTGACAACGTGGTGAATTAGGGGTGAGTCACTAACATATTTACCGGCGTATACGTAAGTTCCCTATGTGTTTATGTTCAGGTGTTAGTTTTGTTTCGTATTTCCTGATCCACGATGAGAGGTCAGAAACTCATAATTCTGGGGAACAATTCATTTTAGATGAATTGCAATGTAATATTAAATATTACAGAAGGAATACAAATCATAAATCATAGGATCAAATTTTGATCCCATGGGTCAGGGTTGGAAATGTTTGAAACAAATCTTTTAAACAGTGTTTGCACAAAAAAACCGTGTTTTAAACATCAAGTAAAAAAAAAAAAAATCTGTTTTATTTGCCAAGCTTCTTTTATTTGCTAGGAATTCTAAAGGTATCTCTACAGTGTTGCATTGTTCATTCACTCTCTCCGTGGAACTCACTTTCCATTTTCGAGGGATTGAGATTGAGCATTGAAGCTGTCGACTAATTCTGAAAATTGAAGAGTGGCCGGCCCTAACCCCAAGCGCCTGAGTTCAGATTACACTGACTGTACAACGAGTACTCTTCAAATATTCAACGTAATCAAATGTTTTTTAATCGTTCGCAGAAAGTTGGAAAATAAATGTGTTCTCTTCCTCTTTGTATCTCATTTCCAGTTTGTTTTTTACACACCTCAGATAAACAATAACACTTTTCAGTCGTCCTTCTCTCCTATTCCTACACAGTACGATTAGGCATCGTATTAGTGTACTTCTTTTTTTTTCTTCTTCAAATTTTGAATTGAATATCAGTATAATATACTTGAAGAAAGTTACTTCCTACATATCATGTAGGTAAGTTCTACCTTTCTCCAACTTTTCAGTATTGTTCTATCCAAATCAAACAACCTTTTTTCACTGTCTGAGCTTCACTTTCGTCATCGTAATTGTTCATGTTCATGCCATGAGCTTAATGGACTTTGTTTCAATAGATGTATTTAAGTAAAATTGGTATACTTCAGATTCAGAAGGTGACAAAACCAGTTGAATGGTAAGACGTTTAAATCTGAAGACGTTGCCAATTTGTAGTAGGCTATGATGATTTTGCCTGAGTAGAAAAAATACTGAACACAATCAAGACCAAATCGATTTTAACTGTTTAAAACATTTTTAAACATTCAAATATTAAAAACTTATGTTTCAAACGAATAAAACTGTTTTTGTCCCTCTTTTGCTTGTTATGAGTACTATCTATATTTCCTTCGAAATGTATCGATTACACTCATTAGTTAGATCATGATTATGATCATTGATCATAATTATCAGTTCTTGACCATCGTGTGTCTGTAAAATTGGTTCCTCTCAGGAGTACCAAGAAAGCTGTTATTGGTTTCGTCATATTCATTTCCAAATAAATTTCGTGCCAGCATGCAATCTATAAATTGTTATGTACGTACATAACAGAGTATAACTCTCTTTTTGTTTTACGTGCTAACCAGCGAGTAAGCCAATAAGCCCATCGCCTGACTTGGCTGTTCTGTCTGAGAGGAGCTGTCATTCAAAGTCCCCCACGCTGCCGTTCTGCTCGTAATGCTGCGTCGAACTTCTAGGTCTTGCCTCAGCTGTCACGGCGTGATTTACTTTACACAGCTGAAGTTTCATTTCTCGTCTGACATCCGCGCATGAAATTGAGAATCCTATCGTGGCATCTTGGTGATGGTCGGGTCCGTTGCATTTCATTTTTGAACGTTTGTACCGTTTGCTATCGGTGCTGGAAGTGGCCTTACAGTTTGCTAGAGTAGGTATAAAGTAGGCGATAGTTGGGTTGTAGGGCATTTTGGGCTGATGGAGCTCACTAGTTACTTGTTGGCTCTCTCTTCTCCAAGCAACTAATTTCCAACTCGGCCTCGCGGAGCTCGAGGTCTCAACACTCAGTTCCCATATAATGTTATAATGTGACTCTTATTCTTATTCGATGCTTGGTATCGATTGACTGGGCAATTTTGAGCTTCCTGAATACATTTTACTGCCTGCGATAGTGAGAAAGCGAAAGGGGCTTGAGTACATGCAAACAGCTAGAAGAATCTCCGTTGAACTCTAATGCCATGAAATGGTATACTATCATTACTCCAATCGCAACCAAATTCATAAGGCGCCATCCAGAGC
Source organism: Stenodema calcarata (assembly GCA_963920205.1). Classification (NCBI taxonomy): domain Eukaryota; kingdom Metazoa; phylum Arthropoda; class Insecta; order Hemiptera; family Miridae; genus Stenodema; species Stenodema calcarata. The sequence goes on along the minus strand of OY986049.1, from coordinate 25,957,339 downwards.
ACAAATTTTTTCAAGAAGAAACGACATACCTAATATTATTATTTTGTGGTATTGAGTGCCTTATTCTGAAGTAACCAATTACATGAGTAAGCCCCTTAACTATAAAAATATATACTTATTAGTTTATTCTTGATTTAAGGATATAAATTATTATTAGGTCCACTATTTCATCATCTGGTCACTTTCTCGAATGAACATGAAATACTCATTGCTCAATTCTTTTGTATAGTTGTGGGACTCACTAGAATACTACATACGTAATAGCGATCTATATAATGTATAGATAGTGAGCAGATAGATATAGATAGATATTATGCAGCTTTCATATTTTGCGATAACACTCTTGAAAGTTTTCTTATCAATTGATAGATCTTTCTGATTGATTGATAGGTCTTTATGCCTAGTCCTACATTATATTCTGTATGGATCAATGAACCAGACCTTACAATTCTGAATTCCAAGTAGTGGGTTGGAACATTGACGGTTTCCTCAATAGGAAACCTTAAAATAGTAAACTTGTTCGTTGTGTTGAGAGCGTTCCCCTCATTGTCACAAACGGCTCGAAAGAACTTGAAGGTCGACAAAGGTTATTGGAAAAGGTGGTTTCATCCGTCTGTCCTTTTGAGGTGTCCTTCCTGTTCGAATAACTCCGACAAAGGGCCCACTAGCTCTCTACCCAATCGATTCGAACTTTTGAAGTCGGTGATTAAACCATCGGAATGATTTTACCTTATTAAATCGAGGTTTCTGCATTCAGACGGTAGGAGTGATCGAATTGACAAAGTGTGAGCGGTCAGGCAGTGGTCAGATGCTTCAATTATTGTTTCACAGGTGACGATTGTTTCCACAATCAGACAGTAGGATTTGTTTGTAATGGTACATATCAATACACCCGCGCTTCTCTCCAATGCTCTTGACATCAGACCATCTGACGTAAATTGATTTGTTGCGGTTACTGCAGCAATGATTTGACATTAAGAGAATAGCGTTTTGTCTTATAATCTGTTGTACTCGTATTAATGCTACTGTATAAACCTATCATTACTTCAAATGATCAAAGTTACATTGTAGTCATTCAAACTTTGTTTGTTGCATCACTTATATTATTCAAACAGATCGGGGTTCTTGAGAAGTTTACTCATCAGCTTACTGAGCGTAGGATAGTATTTTGTTGATTGGAGAAAAATGACATTGAGAATTGATTTTCAATCAATTATTTTCATGTGTTTAGAAAGTATCTACTCCTCATCCGGTTTTTGAATCCCCCATTAACTCGACACCCCCAAGTTCCAGGGGTTGTTTTGGTGTTGTTCCAATATCCCCTTTTCTAAACTTATTCAGAAGCGGTCCTATATTTGGTGTTTTTTGGACAATCTCAATGCTTTTTATCCAAAAAAATTCGGATGTCCCCATTTATGGCCACTGAAAGGACGAATAAACGCCTCACGTTTTTAGCATTTCGGCTTCCCGTCTGCATTTGTCAGTGGGACCTAAGTCCGAATATGGGTGTTAGTTTTGTTTTAGCCGTTTGTTTTGAGAATCAGCTCATTTTGCATGCCTACCTACTATGGGTCGTACCACTTGCCATGAAACGGTTAATGGATGTGGTACTTAACGATGGAACGATTACCCTTCTCATTAGCTGGTAGCGGTTTATCTCGTTTAATGACGTCGGTTCACCGAGGAAGCCAAAATCTGTGGTTGAGTTAGTTCGATGTATTGTGATGACGTTGGGCCCAAACCAGACAAAGAGGCGCCTCTGTATCGCGTGCTGGTGGACATCATGTGCTATCTTACGCCTCAGGACCTGACTGGAATTGATGAGCGGCCTTTAAAGTTGTTCATCATGAATGTAGTAGTAACCCTTCCCGCTCGTCCCAATATCCCTCGATCTTCCACCCTCTCGGTCCCTCTATCGTGCGAACCATTCTTTATCCTCTACTCATGCAAGTAACTTTTAGACAATAATTATTATTGTATTACATTTTGATTGTAGTCCAAAAGACGCTGACGAAATTTTTCTAATATGACTTGAACGCCCCCCAAATCGTCTGCCGACAAAACAAGTAGCGGCTCCACTGCCAGGTGTCACCTTTTTCAGGGAGGTCGACGCGAACGTGGTTTACGCTCCGTGTCCCTTTCCTGCTAACTCCGTAGAAATCTCGTTATAACTTTGCTCTTCGGAAATGGTTTCCCATCCCCACTACATTCGTCTTTTCATTCGTAGCTGTGACTTCGTGACAAATTGCTAATTCTTCACTGTCCTTTCCGCCATTCTAATGTTCTAAACCCAGGGACGGGCACTTGTGATCTCGAAACTTATATAGCCACAATCAGAACATACCTACTTGATGGTTCGCAGTTGATGAAAATCTCCGTATAGGCTCAACTGGTATCCGTAAAGGGACAGAATAAGTATTCGCTGTTTCCCGAGCCGAATATTCTCTGTTTTGAATCACTAACACCAACAACAATACGATCTCTTTGTGTCTACAAAGCCAAAACGGAATCATCAACAAATTGTCCAGACTGCTGACTGAATTGAGAAAATACCTAAAGTTCATAAATTGCGATCTTTTGAGGGCTAAAATTATCATCAAACGTTTTAATGACAGCGTCATACGACGGCGTTTCTTCAAACAGAAATTACCATGAAACACCACGATCACCTAGAGCAGTTGTAAGCAGACCAATTTTACACTCATTGGTCAAATTACTCTCGGAATAATTTCCTTGAAGATAAAACTTCAATCTCATTTTGAATTTCCGCCAATTCTCCTTTACATTTCCGTGGAACTGCATCACCGGCACGAAAGTCAATACGAAATCTCAACCTGGCAAGCTGACAATAGTGACTCGGACTGACTCATCATATGGCCGGACGACAAGTAATAACTGATCATGGCTGAACCAAACTAATAAATATTACACGAACCTTTCGGTGGGAAAGATCCTTCAGTTAGGAATAATCCTGGTGATATGCCCTAGGCTTGCAATTACTGCTCTCCTGTCGCTGCCGTAGGCGGTTTATATCTACTCAATCCAATTCATTCTGTGCATCGTACTCACACCATCCCATCGAGTCCAAGTATGCTTCATTTTTCATTGAAATACGAGTACTTTTGATCACAGAATTAATAATTCGAGAACAAAAAGAGTAATTGAGGTTCAATTATTCATCACTATGACTCGAGTTCGGTAGAAATCCAAGGTCTGTTCAGTCTTACAACTAGTCCTTTCGTGACAGATACCTAATTGTCCCCTTCTCTACCCTTGATGCCGATCGATTCACCTCATTCTAAGAAACGAATCTAGGTAGCATTTAGATGGAAGCTTGTGGTTGTCTTCCATTACATTAATTCTTTTCAGTACTGCAGTACAGCTGAGAGTACCTAAATTTCGTCTGCAATTTATCCTCCGCACATACGAGTATGTTGCGTATCCTTCATGGTGGAACGTGGCCCAATGTTCAATGGAATAGTGCTCATGTGCCATGGGATACCCGAGTATATCATTAGATGAAATGATTGAATAATTGATCAGTGATTATTGATTGAACATGATTACTATGACCTTCCCGGTTAACGTTCCAACTTCACAACGGGGATTCTCCCTAAATTATTACTGCTCTAACGAGTTGAATTTACCGTCGGTGAATTTCGGAGCTAAGAGCATTACCACCTCTCTCAACTTTTCCACTTCCACCGTTTTCGCTTTTTAATTATTTAGAAGTCACTCGAAGTCGAAGGGCTGCAATTGGCCTGTACACTTGCTGTATAATATTGAATAAATGATGACGTGGGAAACGTTTATAAAAAAATCAATGGATTCTCCGAAGTCTCGTTGTTAGTGATTATTTAGCAGTTCGGGAATAAGAGAACTTTTTTCTTCTCACGAAATGGTGTGATCCTTCTACCTTGAATACACCTATATATTGTCGCTGCGGCTACTAAGTTATCATGCTCGTTCAGTTGACACAGTCGGATTATATCGCATACAAGAAACATTTTGTTCCATGTCACGAATGTCCACTATTAGTTCGATGTTGTCGTCCATGGTTCAACACGGCAAATTGATAATAATCGGGCGTCTGAGGGGAACTGAGAGGTGTCCTTGTCTCTCTTCACTGCCACTCTAACCATTCCACTCTTTTATACACCTATAAATTCTAACGGTTTAAAATACCACTATCTGAGGCTTTCAGGGTTCGTGAATGAAAATGAGGAAAGGAAAGGGTTAAGAAAGGAGGGAGCAGTCCAGTGTTTTCTGTTTACGAAACGGAGTGAAGCTTCATTTTAGTGTCTCCGAATGTCTTAGTTGTTTACGATCAGTGGTTTTAGGGTAGCCTCCTGGGGGATTAGGGCTTGCTGGATAGAAGCAGTATTTCGGAAGAAGTTTTATATTTTACTTTTCCCTTCATGACGCCATTGGGTGAAAATATGAAGACCTGTTAGCAGGGAGCGGTTAGCGTGAATTTCTTGAATGTAGAGTACCTGCATTACATTTTCATCAACAAGTCTGTGTACAGTATACTTGTATCTTCTTCAATAAGTGTGATTGAACTTACTCCACTGTTGTAGTAAGCAAAAAATATACAATCATGATATTATTCAATACTTTTTACAGAGATTAGGATAGTAGCTATGTTAAGTTGACGATTGTATTTGAACAGCCGCGCGTTTTACGTTAGATGCTTGTTTGATCCAGAATGCAATCCAAGTAAAAGCTCCTCTATTTGAACATCTTCTTCAAATTGAATTTAACTGTGCGGTGAGACCGAGGGAAATCACATTACAGCGGAAGTTTTTCTGAGACAAACCAGCGCTCTGTTCTGTGGGGGATTCTTGAGAAAAGCCCGAGTCTGTTTTCCTCACAGACCTACGAACAACCGAATTCTCGTGGGTTGGTATCGAGGCGTTAAACCCCATCGTATTGTGATTTCATTCTATTTCCACTAGTGGGTCACTTGTACTGATCCAATAGTACTCTTCTGGTAGAATGCTTGGACCATCTCCTTCCTTGGAAGTTCATTATTTTAACGAATATAGGGTAGAAAATGAAAAGATAATGATAAGCTGAACTGTGCAGCTCGTGTAAACAAGACAAGATAGGCGTTATAGCTACAAAGATAATAATTTATTTTAGTCCTATCACCTTCCTATATTTACTTATTTAATTGGAAACCCTACAGACAGTAGTGCTAGTTCAAGTTTGGTAATTTTTCTTTTTGATATTGTTTTTTGACTCTCAAAGTTTCGAATAATTCAAAGTAGGTATGTAACCAGGTTGATCAGGCTTTCAGTTCAGAGACTTGTGCACTTAATGTGTTTTGTCAGGAAACCTGGCTCGTCTTACATTATTATACTATTTTTATTATTATAATATTTATAATATAAATGATAAACTAATATAATAATAATATATTCTATTAGTTTGAATTATACCCTAGGTCCATTAGGGTATTACTACCAGATAAATGAAAATATTGAATAAGATTTTTATTTTATCGAGTTTTAAATCTGAATTGAAAACGGCATTATTTCCTAGTATTTGATGTTATTTACTCGTCGACTGACCATTAAACAAAGAGTAAAGTAAGTTGACACCATTTCAGGCTTGGGCTTCTGTCCGAATACCCTGCCCTGATCAGCTGTCCTCTAATGAGGATCAGTATTAAATATTAAGTATTAAATTTTGTTCCCGCTTACTTCGCTTCGGGCTATTCATTGCGTTGTCCTCTTGGAGAAGGGTTCGCCTAACAACTAATTGGGTCATACTTGAGCATGACACCACGTGTCACAGCGATCGGGTGGGTACCCATGTGCTAACCTCGCTCGAGGTCTCTTGACATCGGTGATATGACGGGATACGGTTTATTCCACTTGAAAGACCGTTGGGCTGTTGGGACCTTTACTTATTTTTTGGCAGCACCACAGTCGGTGGTGTCAGTACATGTTTAGTAGGTTACAAAATTTTAAAAACCAACACTCTGAAATATAATATACGTCCAAGTTTATTAGGGCACCAAAGTCTAATTGAAATTCTGAGTAGGATTGGATAACATTTTCTAGTATTTGATGTTCTTTATCGGCTGACCAGTAAATCAATACATCGCTCATAGCTTGGAAAACCATGAGCAATAAGCCCGATAATCTCAAAATTCTATTCGGGTACCAGCTGATGCAGAATTTCATACCGCAACGCAGAGATGGGCGAATTCATATTCATAAATATGAATACGAATAAAATTCATAAATCAAAAATATGAATAGAGATATGATATGAATACGAATACAGATGTGAATATGAATACGAATAAAGCCATAATCACATCTTTTTGTGAATTTTCTCAGAAACTCACATTTTCTTGTAAATTTTTCAAAAATTTACTGTATTCTTTGTGAATGTAACTCAAATTTTCCTATTGTACAAAGGATTTAAATAAAATGCAGGTTTGTACACAAAACATTTAGGTACAAAAATTGGCATTTTTTGTGTGAATTTTCTCGTTATTCACATTTAAATTCATGAATTTTCCCACAATTCACATTTTCTTGTGAATTTTATAAAAGGTTTTTGCAATTTATGGATAAAGATATTATCCATAAATTGCAAAAACTTTTTATAATTTTAATAATTTCACTAACATTTCTCCTTTTTACTATCAATCTGACTAAATCCTAATTTTTTACATTTAAATTTTAGTCAAATTGATGTAAAAAATTACGATTTAGTCAGATTGATAGTAAAAAGGAGAAATGTTAGTGAAATTCATCCGTAAATGGCAAAATGTTCTATAGAATTCACGAAAAGAGGTGAATTGTGGAACACTACACAAAAAATGTGAATGTTAGTAGAATTTATGTTTAAAAAAACTGGAATTTGTAGTAAGAAATGGTAGTCGAAGCAACTTAAAAATGTTTATTGTAGCGAAAAACATAAGACAGTAAGAAGCGACTCGACCATAAGCATAACATAAAGTGAAACTCTCACAAATCCCGCTAGGGGCGCTACCTGCGAGCCTAACTCACTAAGTCTCCGACAGACTGCGCTCGCTACTACAAATTTCAGTAAAATGTATTGTACACTGGGAAAATTTGAGTAACATGCACACAAAATACAGTAAATCTTAGCAAAATTGATGTAACAATTTGAATTTGATTCAAATTTCTAGCAAAAAGGAGAAAGGTTAATGTAAGTTATCCATAAATGGAATTTTATAAAATTCACAAAAAAAGTGAGTTGTGGGAAAATTCATCAAATAAATGTGAATAACGGGAAAATTCACCCAAAAAGTGTGAATTATTGTAGATTTTTTGTGGAAAAACCTGCATTTTAGTAAAATTCTTTGTACAATAGGAAAATTTGAGTAACATTCACAAAAAATACAGTAAATTTTAGAAATTTCACACAAAAATGTGAATTTCTGGGAAAATTCACAAAAAGTTGTGATTATGGCTTTATTCGTATTCATATTTATATCTGGATTCGTATTCATATTCATATGTCTATTCGTATTCATATTCATATTTTTGATTTATGAATTCTATTCGTATTCATATTTATGAATATGAATTCGCCCATCTCTGCCGCAACGGAAGGGAAACCTCGCATGTCTGCGATAAACCATTGTAAAAAGCCGCTTGACTCTTCATTTTCCAAAAAGTAAGTACTTCATTTATGCCATATCCTTCAAATACGTCGGACAATGAATTGGATCCCGATTATTGCCCTCATAGTTTGCAGAAGATGATGAAATTGAAAATCTAAAAACGGAAACGAAACAGTGAACTAAGCTCAGATCCAACCATAACCTATCAGACCTATATTATAACCAGTTCTAAACTGGCGAGTCAAAAAACAGACCGAAGGGCGATCAACCAGAGGAAGTGAGAAAATGAAGTCGAGTACGAAGGGAGGAAAAAACAGCACAATAAGTGGGATTATCGTAACTCCAGACCTGCCATGAAAATGAAACCGACCTGGGGATGCTAACTGAGCTGGCAGGTTGTAGGTTCTATAAAATGTCGTACGATTTCTGAAGAAATGAGGGGGAAGGTATATTGAGTTTCATTATTTATGGAAAACATATTCTGGGGGCAGAGGTCAACCTACATCAACACAATTCATTTAATGTCAACCTGCGTCTCTAGTAGTTTTAACATCTTGAATTAAACTTCATGTCTTCTTTTCGCCCCGTCAAGTATTTTTTAGGCACCTACTATGTTTGAACATTGTTTTTCCTTTTCCTGATGGGTAAAGTAAAATTTAGTTTCATTTTACTTTACGGTTAGTTATTTAACCATAACTTTTATTTTCTTTTAACCTTACTTTTATTTTCGGTTAGTTATTTTGAATAACTGGAATTTTATAATGACTTCTGTAACAACACTTCTGTAACGGGAGCTCTGTAACAATAGATTAACCATAAAACATACCTACCAGAAACGGTTCGGCATTTTACAGAATGTCTTCCACAGCATTTGTACAATCATGGAAAACAACTGAAATCATCTTGAACATGAATCTCAAAAATCATCCCCAAAAACTCGCATTGCCAATTGTCAGCATGATGTTCTCACTATTTAGGGTCCACAGCGAGGTTTGAGTTTTCGTGTCGTCGCGTCATCTGTCTACCTTCCTCGGAAGTACGAAGCATGCAGCGTGGGGATTCGCTGGTCTTCATCAGGCAGCAATTTTATTTTGAACCCCTTCCCAACGTATTAAAGTAGGAATAAAGAAAATGATCGTACGTTCCGCAGTCAGTTCATCATCTTTCTGTTACATACATTATGAAGTAGACATCTAGTGATTCCTGGCCCCATAATTTGGATTTTGCACTTGAGAGACTCAGTGGACCCTGTTTGCTTATCAGCACTTCAGCTGAGGGAGGTTCTTGATTGCTCCCTTGTTCTCGGATTGCTCTCGATCAAGCTCCAAGTGCTCTTCAGCCTCTCCATTTTCTACTCGAGTTTATATTTGCGCGCCTGAAGCCCCGGGCACCCCCGCTTCGTTGTCCGCCCTTTTGTTACTTTAGGGAAGGAAAAAAAGGATCGAACGTTTCGGATTCATTTTCTATTTCCTTCGCAGGGCTCCCGATATTCTAGTGTCTTCTTAACAGCTCCGTTCTCAACTCAAACGGGGCGATAATAGGTCGGAAAGAGAATGAAAGTTACCAACTCTTCCCCGTCGAATAAATGAGTTGTTAGAGTTAGAGTCGAACGGAATGAGAGACAAGAGGACCACAATAGGTTTTGTGAAGTCTTTTTCTCTGTGAACTTTGGCTTGTAACTGCTATTGGATGGTCCCTCTTATTAATTGGAACTCGACTCCCATTATAAGGGCTTCTACACCTACATAGAAAAAGCCCTTCCAACATCTCTTCACGATAACGTTATTTCACAAGAACTCTTCAAGAATTGCAGAACCAGTTCCTACAAGCATGTTTGCCTGACAATTTCTAACCTTCGTCAATTCCGTAATATGATTTGAAATTGGAATAAGAATACCATTATTTAAACCCCTTGAACCTTTTTTCTGGCTACTTTGTTGAACTTGTTTCATTTGGTTAATTGAACAATCAACTTGAATTCGACTTTTGGCGCTAGAAAGTGGCTTAGTGGTGGAAAGGGGCTTAGCGGTGTACTAGTAATAACTGATATTGGTTATTGCAACTGGAATGCATTGGATTTAATCATGGGGACTTATTTATAAAGTGTATCTTTATCTGTAAGCGTATCTGTTCGTTATACCTGCAGTGTATATACATAGCACGTGTTAGTAATAATCCAGCATTCCAAAATCCACGAAATACAATTATTGTATTTCGTGGATTTTGGAATGCTGGATGAATTTTTAGAACTAACATACGCCATGTTGCGATTTAAGGCCTTTATAAAGTGGAACGCAGTTGGTACGTTATTTAAACATTTTGTAATGCTGTTTCGATCTCCAAATAAATAAGTCATTACCGATTGTGCCGCAGGTGCCAGTAACAACGTCGACAAAATTTAATATTGTATCGACCGTGTTTGGTATCGTTGTTTATGTATTTTTGAACCAGAATCGGTCTCAGTACTTCTGGAATCACGTTGGGTGGTGTGTTCTCGCCATTGACGTCACTGGTGTCTGTTCAACTTGAAATACCTTAATAGCAATAGTAATAATAATAACGAATTCCATTGAAAAAATGAACTATGAATGGTGGTTATGACATAGGTACTATACTTAAACAATTACTTATTTCAATATAAAAATCGCGTAGAAGGTAAAAATTGTGAAAAATGTTTGATAATGTGGGAAACTGGTGGGTAGTTACGTCACTTAATCCAGATACTTAATTAATTCATGCTGCGTGACGAACGAGTTTTTTTCTCAATGAAGGAAGGTTATTTTTCTGCCCTTTAGGCCCTGTGTATACTAGCTCTCGTTTTTCTTATACGTACCCCCTTTTCCCTGTTTTTGTTTCCTTTACGGTGTAACTTTTATTCTCCTCAGAGAGTTTACGCACAGCCGAGTTCTTTGATGGTCTCTCAGTATTTTTTCAACCAAAAAGGGAGTAGGGAGTTAACTGTAGATTACCGGTGGGTTTGGGGTGCCAGCATACGCCTTCATCCCTCTTTTACGCTACCTTGCGTTCATTCTTCCATTCTTACTGCGGTGAATGTTACATACGTGTTCTTTGTTCAATCCTCATTAGTCCACTTCACGGTGTTTTTTCTCGTTGTAATGCTGCTAAATTAAATTCTTATTATTTATACGTCAACAGCAACAACCAAAACAGCTACAGGTTTTCATCGCAGTTGTGAACCATGTATAAATATTTATGGTTGATGTGAAACGGTTATTGGAATCGCAGTTCATCACAAATTCTCCTATTTGTGGAATTACGAGAACGTTGTAGGCATCTGTTGTGAGTCTCGTTTTCGTCGTCCCTATACCTACATCTAGACAGGTATTTATTCATGTTGGTTTTCGATGAGTCGTTTTTATAATAGAAAGTGTTCTTCAGAAGAGCCATCAGAAGTCTTTGACGGTGACCAGGTAACAAATTGAACGGGTTGAATTGGGAGAGTGGATCGAGAACTCTTGTTTGCCTTAACCTCGAAGAAGATGTTCGTAGAATTGCTTCCAGCCGCTCGAGTGTAAATTGCAGAAGGGAAGTTCAATTCCGTTCTCCACTAGGTTCACCATCTTCCCTTGTTACTGTTACTAGTATTATCTGACAGGATCAGACTGTCGGTAAAAATTTATCGACGACGACCCCATTTCAACGTAAAGTTATTACCTTTGAAAGCCTGTATTCTTCGTTTTCGTAAGTCATTAGTCATGGTCGGCACTTCGTCCCTCATAACCAACAGGGAAAGGGTAAAACGCCACCTCCGCGAGAAGACTAATTCGTTTTGTCATCCTTCAGCCGGGTTGATCCTCTTTGAAGGAAAACAATTAGGTAACTCCAAACTTGAAAATTCCATCCACCATTCAAGTTGCATTTTTTCCAATTTTGAAAAAAAGTAAGTTATAGGCATGCATCATGAGTCAATGAGCGAATTTTTCAAGTATCGTACCATATTAATCTACCTTTCAATCGTCGACATTATCCAACCTCCAATATAGCACTGTTTTTTTAACCATGAAAACCCCCCGTTGCCCTCTTGAAGTTTTCCGTTTTTTGGGTATTTTCACACTCCGATACATTTTAATGCGTTGGAAAATCGGTTCAGCTTTCCAAAATACATTTAAAACAATCCTAATCTCTTGAGCTCTTTCTTGTTTAATGGCTCATTTCTAACATGATTGACGACCTTAATGGGATTTTAAGGCTCGACATTTTAGTTTCAATAACTTTGAGAACATAGTGCTTGGTCGATCGCACATATCGAAATACTAATCTGGGCCAACTCATATTCCTGGCTACGTAATACTAAAATCTTAATTCAGGAAGGTTAGTGTCGCGAATGTAGTAGTACACCGTTTTTACTGAAGGAATTGATCGGATTGTTTCATTGAACACTCTGCATTACACCGCCGCTTCGAAATTCTTCGGAACGGGATTCGCTAATAGTACCTACTTTGGAAGTTCACCCAAACGAGATAGAACTATTGATTTAGGAAGGTTAAAACAGAGACTAAAAAATTAGATAGTTAGAAGGCCAGGTTATAAACGTAACTGCAATACCGTTCGTTTGTTACATCACCAATATTTACGATACAATTTCGCGTTGTTACGATTTAATCTATGTTAATGAATAAACATAGGTTGACTACCATGAATATGAAACGCCATTGTTTATCGCAAGACAGAAACGTGAATTACATCGTAAAGCTCGTTCCTATATAAGTACCATTTAGTTTCCTTATGTGTTCTTGAGCTCCATGCGCGTTGGAATACAAGGTGACTCCAAGTGAAAACGCTGCACAATTTTCCTCAACGGTTTATTATTATGTGTACAGATTTCTATACGGGTGATTAGAGTAATGAGGGGAAATATTCTGTGAATGATCGAGAACTCGATAATAGTAATCGTGAAAACCCATCATGATGGATCATAATAAATCGAGGGTGAAGTGGCAACGAGGCCTACCTCAAATGGGGCTGAACAAAACGGCCTACCTGAGATAGGGCTGGTCAACATGGCCTACCTCAAACAGTACAGAACAACATGGCCTAATTGACACTTTGGGGCATATTGACTTTTTTTATTCAGCTGGATTCAGATTAAAATTGATTCAAATTATTCATCATCCCGTAATTTTTCTGTATAGTATATTGGATCCCAGAACTGTCTATAGTTCCAAACATTCACTTAGGTATAACATATTATGTTCCCAAATTCTAAAAATGAACAGTTTTGTGGCTCCTGTAAAATTTAAAAAAAAAAAAAAAAAAAACACTTAGGCCATGTTGTACAGCACCATTTGAGGTAGGCCATGTTGTTCTGTACTATTTGAGGTAGGCCATTTTGTTCAGCCCCATTTGAGGTACGCCACGTAGCCACTTCACCCTCGAAATACAAATGAATTCTGAATAAATTTTTCATTTGTCTTGTATTTCTTTTCTTGGGCGGTTCCAATAGTCCATTACCAATAGTCCAAAACCAAATTGAAGTTGATCATGATCCATTTGAAATCCGTCACGCAAGTGTAAACCACACTTCCTTGGCAGGCGTATTTTTGTCGTCTTCGTATTTTGTGATATTTATGTTGTACATTTAACACCATTGCAATATGAATTGCATAGTTTGTAATTATTCTAATATAATATATTAGAATAATTACAAACTTGATATTATCATTATTCCTAATATATATCAGGATTGAATTAAAACTGGCTGAATCTAAAAAATACCATTGTCGTAGGATTTCTACTGCATTCCAATCTAGATGGCGCCAAGCAGACGCGGTTCTCTGGCGAACAAAATAAGGCGGCAAATTATCCGATAGGGTATATTGGTGTACAATATTAAATTGTGACCTATCAATTTTGTAGTCTGTCCCCATTGTCTGTGGTCGTGATGGTTTTGATATAAATATTCGTACTTCATTCTTCACCTCGCCTCGCGCCAGTTGACCGTTCGAATACAGATTCAGGTCTCTTATTTTTAACTCCATATGCCTGACAACACGATCAATAGGGATGGCTTAAAATCTCACCGCTATTCTCTGCACGCACCTGCCCGTACTTCCACGTACATTTTATCTGTTAACGACGGTTCGTCTTTCGGTTACCTTATCTTGTTGTTCTTCTTTGTCAGGGTTATTTACCAGTTATGCTTCGATTAAGTTTGATATTTTATCGATTGCATGTTATACATGTTATATGTTATATAATATATAACACATAACATGACATAAAATAATGTATAAAATACGAGTATTATTATGCTCGTATTATGTTATGTTACTCGGTGATTCTTGAGTAGACAAATGAACTCTCGCTGGTCCGATAACGCGGGAGAGATGAGAGATAGCACGTGTAATTCCATGTTATAAATCAAATTTTTTTTTCTAACTATTTATTTTCTTATTGCGCACTTTGCTCAGAAAATCGTCTTCAAACGACTAGGCTAATCATGTTAATAGCAATTCCCGCTCGTAAATAGCCCCTGAATCATTCGGACTACTGCGGAGGCTTGTCTTTGAGGTTAGAGAGTATTATTAAATCAGACAGATTTGGACGCGCGTGCACGTGGTCTTGAGGAGCGTTGACACACGTTTTACTGTATTACGAGCGCGATGTTATCGCCAGTTTACATCGAACTGCCTTGATGAACTTATATAACTGCTTTGTATGCCTCAATTGTATTTGGCAATTCAATTCGTGGCAATTGTCTGTTTGAACAGACAATTGAATTTACGGTAGAAATAACAGCAACAATTTGTAGTCTATTAAAACAACAACTTGCAAATGGAGGTAAGAGACGTGATAATTAACTTGAGAGCTCTAAAATAACGTTGCTCATTTGGATTGGTCAACTTTTATCCAACGCTAGTAATTTTGAGAATACCGAGCTTGTAACGGAAATATTTTGGGCCGGGAACCCGGTCACATTTTGCTAGGGAAGAAGATAAACACCTTCTAATTTTGTGGTTCATCAGTTCCATGAATTTCTTCCGATTATTTTCATTTTCGGGAAAAGGAGTCAAGGGCTGGAAGAGGGTGGGGTTTTTGTTCTCTGGCTACAACATCATGTGAGCTAATGATTTCTTCTGAAGTCCCTCCACGTTCGGATTAGTATTCTGTAGAGTCTGGCATCAGTCCTTATTGGGTTGAGAGAGGTTCTTCCGAGCTTTATGTACTCTCTCGCGGAGGAAACATATTTTTTTCCTATAAATCAAGATATCGACGATGTTGAACATGCAACAATGTCAAAACGACTCCTACTCACATGAGAGTATCCTGTGCACGGATAGAAGTGCCTATTCGTTGTATTATTCGATTAATTCTTCGCACATCACTCCAAAGTTTTGAATGCAAATAACTTTGCATATATTACCTTTCAAATTTCGAAAATCAAAGCGGGGATGAAATTTGTATTGGGTAGTTTGGTGACACGTGGGTATTTCGTATTGGTAATGAAACGATGTTTCCTTGGACCACATCGGCATTCCATCACTTCCTCGTGCGGCCTCACATTTATTAATATGAAAGTGATTACTTTTCTTTAAAATCCATGATATGTATAATATATAATTATACATATCATTATATTATCATTATTTCAAATTGATTGTTGAGGAATATACAAATAAATAAAAGTGGGTATTTCCTTTTCGTACTCAGCAATTATTCACAAAGATCCGAAAATGACAAGTTCTGGTCAATGATACGGCGTTTGGTGACTTCTGGACTGTTTTTAGAATGTCGATTTTTCGAAAATTTAAAACGATGCGATACTACGTCGGTGCTACGGTACTTTATCACCCAGCTTGTAAGGGATACCGATACATCTCAAGTAGCATGACTACAATTTATTTGAGGAACCCTCTCACCATTTATTGATATGTTAGGAATTAGTTTTAAATGAGAAGAAAAGCTGATAATTGAAAATTGAAAATTTAAGAAATGGCAGTCCTTCCTCAGTATCTAGTTTACTGATGAAACCTGGAAAAAATTAGGAAAATTTTCCAGGTTTCAGATTTTGACTATCAATTTGATTATTTATTGTCGGTTCAATCTCATTTTGAGAAAGTTTGAGAAATTATTTGGGATTGCTAACATGATATGAAAACGTGAAACGTTTTACGATACGCGAGAGAAAATAGTGTTTATGTTGCTTTGAAGCGTTTGACGCACAAAGAATTAAAAAAACCGCTTCTGACAAAGATAAGAAGCTATTCATCTCATTACATTTTCCCGTTTCGTTCCTTACTTCAATGGTGACCGCGAGATGCTCTCCTGTATTTCCTATTTTTTATGAAGCACCAGGTAGCCTTTGAAAGCATTGGAAGGATATGGAAACAAAACAATTTCCAATTCAATCAGTTTTGAGTTGGCAAATAGGAAGCCATTTCTGAAATTAGCTTCTATTTACGTTGCGAATGTGCATCCGGAAAATTTGAAAGTCTCTTCTACCATCCACTCAACGAAATGTGATGCACTGGTTGGTTGGCTTGTTTTGAAGGATTTTGTGGTGAAACCTTCAGGGTTCAAAACTGAGTGACGCGAAGGAAAGAATCTAAAGAAAAACACTTGATAGTTTTCGCGGTTGAAGTTCTAGGTATTAAGTTTCTTCGAAAGACGTGCGAACCGATCGATGATTTAGCGGAAAGAGCAAAAAAAGGGACTTTATAAATGTTAATAAGCCCCAGACCCCTAAGTTTACTCAGGTCCCCTACTTTCAGAAGATCTTCTGAATCCTGCTCGACTTTTTTTCTTAGGTAGGGAAGACCTATTTCTAAAAGGACGGCTATACTGAGTCCGCCAATAACCATGGCCAACTTTTTCCAAAGAAGGATGAAACGTGACGAGCATAAAGTGCTCAATAGTGATCTTGTGCTTCGCAGTGATCCCTCAGTTTCCGATGTGGGGGAACGCTGGAACTACCGGGAGATATAGCCGAGATTCTTACCTAGTTGTTCCGGTCTTCTTCCAATTTATTCTTTAGTGAGTTTCGAGCATAATATTATTATAGTCAGCCTATTCTTCGCTCGTTTTAGACCCTCGGTTTACGGCAGCTGATTGTTGTAGAATTTTATAAGGCCTCTAACGGGTTCTTTTCGATCTATCTGTGTAAGCAGATCTCGCTAGTGGGCTATATAAATCTTTCTGTTCGTGACAACTGAAATAAATATAAAAGTTATAATTTGATATCAAAATGAATTGATATGATGCACCTACTAATGCATAGTTCTTGAATAATGAAGTAAGTTGGCAAGAAGTACCTAGTCGCATCTACTAAAATCTACTCGCATACATGTCAACCATGACAGTTTCCTTCAATTCAAAAGAACAAACTCTGCATCCTTCGTCCTTTAAGGAAGCAACCCTACGACTCGGCAAAAAACCATAATTTGTGTTCAGCTCACTAAAACCTATTTCCAAGCCGTGGGGTAAAACGAGGTCATCCGCATAGTTCGTCTCCTACATGTTTATGCCACCAATGGTCAACGTTGTTGCCGACCTTTTTTCAAACGTACCAGTGAAAGATGGGATATCTGGTGTATGAACTGATCGATTTCAATAAAGATGGAGCTTATGTGTGGTTGAATGGAGTGGACTGAATTGAATAAACAAGATAGCGAAGTAGGTGTATGAAATACGAAAACTGTTCTGTGTAAGTATGACAGTTTTCAGAATAATGTGGTTGCTTGGGACAAGCTAGCATTTCCTTTTCTTTTGGATCGTGGATTTTCATACATCCGCCGTCGTCTATCGTCCGTTTACCACAACCATGACAATGTGACTTATCTTCTTCCTCAGCCAGAGCTGTAAGCTCTACTCGGTCGTCACCCCGTCAATCGATCTCGTCCTCTTTCATCCCTTCTTTTGTAACGCAAATGCCTTTCAACCCTCTTTGCTGCTCTACTTTGCTCTCTACATAGGATTGAATCACTTTTGCCTATACAAGACCTCCGCCGGACGTTGTCACTCCGATGGTTTCGAACCATTGTAGCCATCCGCCTCTGTCATCGCTTTGACCCTTCAAAACTTATATCCAGGAAATGTCGAAGTTTTCAGTACCTGAAAAATGCTCGTATTTTAAAGATACCGATGATGCCTTTAGACATTAAGCAGAAATCGATGGGACTTGAAATTATCAAAGTGTCCGCGTTAGTGTTCATGACGGTTGATATGATAGTAATTAGTTTTGTGTTTGAAAAAGTGTGTTAATAATTGCTTGAATATCAAATAAAAATTTTTTTCCAAACATCTATCAGTTGGGAAAACAAGAAATAAATGTATATAACGGTTGTAATAATCTCATAAAGCACATCCCATGGAAAACATCGAGAAGATATAGATATTCCAAATCATGGTATGATGCACATACAATATAAGAATACAGTATAAGTAAAGTTAATGGTAATGAAACACGAGACACGCCTCTAGATCTTCAATTTTGATTCAATCGTTTGTAATTTGATATGACCGTTTTTGTTTGTTACTTCGTGAATATTGCATCCAGAAGGGTGATATAATATAATATACTTATTATAATATTATTATTCATAACAAAATATCATTATACATCATATATAATGTATTTTTGTTTTAAACCAACGGAAACAAAGCGTAAGTTGTGGAATCTATTCCCCTTTCTTCGTAATATTCCTCTATACACGTATAGAGGAAAATTACAAAGAAAGGGGAATAGATTCCACATAGTATGTATACTAAAAGTTTTCTCCTCCAGATTTTGGGAACAAGTTTCCGGTTTTTCCTAATCCCCAGTGAAGAAGAAGAAAGGACGAGAAAAAAATGTATTGGAAGGTATAGGAGTGTGGAATTGGAGGTAGGCTCCTTTCAATTCGTGAAGAAAGCAATTAAGCAGGAGGCGGGAGATCACTCGATGGAAGTAGGTCACTTCACCCTCCTCTCCAACACAGTCACCAATCTGCAACGCTTGCTCATTTGGGGACTGCCTTGGTTGGTGTTATGGTAATTGATTTGGATTAAATACGGAAGTTCTCTATATACCAAGGTAGCAGATGCCTTGTGATCACTTTTGGGAGGAAAACAATATCCTCCAAAATCAACATTTCCGCTTGTTTGCGTTTCAGACCTTCCTGAAAGAATTTGATCCGCGTCCGCCAATCCTTGCAACTCGCATTACTATACGAAAATATGGTCGTTGTGAGCGGAAATTAGGTTGGTTATTGCAGCTTGGGCCCCAACCCGCACACAATGGTCCCAGATGAAGTACTTCAAACAGGACTGCAACCTTCGGTACCGCTTCCATAAACGTAGAAACTCGACATCACAACAGCTGTGCCTCAGTATGAGCATTGGCATGTATTTCTACTGTTTGATTCACGATCGTGTAGACAAGTTTATATCGGCTCAACCTTTGAAATTTCATTGTAAACGAACGGCTGGTCTAAAATATTGTTCGTATGTTTGACCACTCACCCCCTGTTTTGGTCATGTCATTATAAGTATTTCTCCCTAACAAGCAAGAACATTGATTCTTTTTTGAGAACATTGAGTTTTATAGATTTTAAAATTCTTCCTAACGGCCCCAGGTAAATCTTGGGTTCCACAACAATTGAATCGCTTAACAGCTCTAACGCTCCAAGAGCAGATCTAACGCTCCAAATGAAACTGTTTACGACGTTCAAGCTATTTAAGAGGTATTTGCAGATGATCTCCAGATCCAACGATCTTCTACAGTGAGAGAGCGTAAGGTGGCTGAGCGTAAGAATCTTTGGATAGCTACACTCATGTGCAAATTTAAATTTTAAAATTTTTAATTTCGTAAACCAGCATATCTCTACGAAAAATTGTAAAAGTGCATGAGCGATAAACACGATATGGACACAAGAAATAACATCGACAGTCATGCAGCATGGCTATAAGAGCGAATTTTTAAAGAAAAGCGTGGCGTGTTAAAATAAAATTAGCGACAAGATGAAGGATTTTTCAACGTGAAGATGTAAATGAATGCAAAATGAAGGCGCGGAATTCCGGAGGCTTATTAAAACCCGATCACCTAGCCAGCCAGCCCTCTGACGTCATAGGCTCTTACGGCATAGGCTGCGACGTACTAGTTGGCCTCCTGCCAGCCGTCTGACGTCATACGCTCGTGCATCATAGGCTGTGACGTACTAGTTGGCCTCCTGCCAGCCGTCTGACGTCATACGCTCGTGCGTCATAGACTGACGTACTAGTTGTCCTCCGACCAGCCGTCTGACGTCATAGGCTCTTACGGCATAGGCTTTGACGTACTAGTTGGCCTTCTGCCAGCCGTCTGACGTCATACGCTCGTGCGTCATAGGTGCGTCTGACGTAGTGGCCCGCCTGTCGCTTGTGTTCTGACGTGATACTGAGGGAAAGGGTGAATCAAGGAAACAAATTTTTCCCGTTTCAGTTTATGTGCCAAAGCAAAGACATGAAAATGTCAAAAGAATGTCAACTCCATCCTGTTGTTGATACAGTCGAGAATTAAATGCTTGCATACGAGTCTGCAACACATTGGGACATTTTATGTCTTTAAAGAAGTGATTCAAGAACCTTCGAACAATGCTACATCACCTACCCCAGTAGCGTAGTTGTTATAGTTAATTGTAGGGTTCATCATAAATTATAGACAATATAAATTATCATTCGTATAGACAATATAAATTATTGAGAATGATCACCTGTGTGTAAACAATTATTTAAAC
This sequence comes from Stenodema calcarata, assembly GCA_963920205.1. Classification (NCBI taxonomy): domain Eukaryota; kingdom Metazoa; phylum Arthropoda; class Insecta; order Hemiptera; family Miridae; genus Stenodema; species Stenodema calcarata. The sequence goes on along the minus strand of OY986049.1, from coordinate 25,937,014 downwards.
AATCACGCTCATACCGCAGCTTGTCGGCCACGCACTCCGCAGTGGTTAACGTAATATGGTTCGGTAAATCGAGAGCTATCCAACGAGTGGTGAACGATTTTTGTACGATGATAACTGGCGAAGATAAAGTTCCGTACCACCGAATCGGTTGTAAGCGAAAATCATCAGACATTTTGTGACGATTTCGTGTAACGCTTTTGTGTAACGTTTTTCGAGTTATGTGCCAGAGTAAAGACATAAAATTTTTAAAAGCTCCGGATGGTCTTAAAAAATTCTCTCAATTGATCTCTATCAAATGTGCACAAAAAAACGACACCGTTCCATTTTTCATTTTTGAGATATGACGTTTTCAAAGTGTTGAAATTCATTTTCTATGGTTCATTGCTGAAGATAATAGACCAAAAATCCTCGAAACACGCTACCAAAAATCCAGAAAACGTCCACCAAACTAGGTCCTCTTTCCTAGTGTAAACTTAAAAAAACTAGATCTCAAGCTATAAACTTATAGCTTGAGATCTAGTTTTTATAATGTTCTAATTATTATAATAATTATTATTTTACCTTGAATTATACCGCGATTTTGTGTTTCGGCTCGGAGAGAGCCTTTTATCGAAGTTGGAAACTGATTTCCGGGTCGTCCTAATGATAATATATTTATATAGGTTATAAATGAAATCATTATGTCTATGGTTTTTGATTATTACCAATTCATGTGTTACAGAATTATCCAGTGTCCAGTGTTTTACTGAATTTATCTCTTCTCGTTTTTCATAGTTCCACTCGAAGTTGATGGATAAACAATTATTCATATTTCCTACATCACAGGAACTCTGTTCACAGTTGCAACCACTCTGGTATCCAATAAATAAACCAATAGCTGAATGATGTGTTTAGTTCTGGAGGCGATGGACTTTCGGGAGCAATTTTTCTGAAGACCTCGTATATAAATGGTTCGTCGTGGTTGAGTCCTGTTGATCATTCCCGCCATTTGGTGCCCCATTCGTTATTGGGTTAGGGGAGTATTTGTACTTCATCGATTTTACCCGAATCCTATTCAACTCAACTACAAACGCAATCTGAGCCATCTGAGTTTCATTCAACTCGGGCTTTTCTTGCTGCTCAACCTTTTCGGAAACCCATTACGATATCACGTTCTTACCACATTTGTGCGGACTCTGGATTTCGTCTATCATTTCGGCCCTTCATCTGCTCAGAAAAAGCTTCAACTGTACATACAGCAATTAATGGAATCATATTATTCACTTCCATACAATGTTCATCTGTTCAATTGTTTGATCATCTATTCAAGTTGTTCAAGTTAGACAGAAATAAACCAAAAGGTAGGATGAAATTAGGAGTGCATTCTAGCTTAAACTATTCGAACCGAACTCTCTCAGAGTTTCGTATTTTAATCCTTACTTACGTTCATGACTAATATGTACTAAAATTCACAAGAATATGGCTCATTATAGAGAATCTGAAAATGTCAAGGTCCATCCTGTATCTACCAGCACCAACAGAGTTAGGTTTCACCATCTTTAACTTCCCAGGGCATTTCACAGAATGCAGCGATGATGACAGTCCGATTACTAAGTTGAACCTCGAGAACATATTTCTCACAGACGGCCAAGAAGAAGAATCCTTTTCCTTCCAAACGGTAAAGCTCTGCCTGCCGGTACTTGCCAGGATACGAGGTGTACTCGTATAAGTTCACTGTTGGCGATTCAAATTCTTTAGATTTTTAGTCGAGTAAGTTATCTGTTTTGAGGGGATTCCATATTCAGTAGATTCTAACTCTATTTTCATTAGGTACATTACCAAAATAGATAGGGGTGATTTTTCTCCGCTCTCCACGGCTGGTCGAGTGGTAGGAGGATGGAATACCGTTCATTGTTCCTCCTTTAATTAACAGGGGTCCTTATCCGCCCCTTTTTGTTTCTAACCATATCAATCACCCTTTCGCTTCATGAATATTGATGTATTCTAATTTACTGCTTCTCCGTCACCATAGCTCTTCCGTTCCTCCGATTCTCTTATGGGACAATAATAATATATTCTCTGGAATCTCAATGGGAATGGTAGGTCGGCTCGCATTACCTGTCATGTATCTGGTCTAGACAGGAACTAATTCACTGTTGACTCTGGGTGATGGTGTGTGTGTGTGTGTGGGGAGGGGGGGGGGCTTGCGTTGAATTGTAGATCAGTTAAATCGATTAGTATTTGGTGTACCTACTGTGTGGACTGCACAAAGGTAATTATTGTTGATTGAGTGTTCTAGATGTTTTGGGATTGGTGATATAGCTCTGATTACTTCGATGACTGTGTTTATCGTAGTAATTTTTGTGCTATAAATTTCGCTTAAAAAAATCTTGATCGAGGTTGAATATAGGACAAACGAGTCTACAAGACCCAGTTACTATTTTTCTCAGTTTCTCACTGCTGTTCATCGGAGACCCTTTATACCGATCAATGGAGCACCCTCTAGGGGATCTGGAGTGTGGTGGAGAGTGCAGGATAAGCGGCTTATTGGGAATTTCGGTTAGGGGGGAAGGGGAGCCGTTGTTTGTATCACACATCTAGGATTTGGGCCTCACTGTTGTCCTTCAATGCTTGTCGAGACAGTTTGATGGCGGTAGTATATTATAAAATAATATACTACTCATGGTATGTAACTATGTGGGATATTGAGTTCTTAAATGAGAACTTTTAGTTTTTGATACCTTACAATTAACTGTGAACCCCTTCCCATCTAGGCAGAATGAGTACTCCAGATTTATCACTAGGCCGGATCTCATAGTGGAAATGCTGGATAGCTGGTGCTCGCACAAACGTTTTTGAAAATTTATACAGTGTATGAGTGTCTGATTTTCAAGCAAATGCTTAGCATATTCTTGGCATTCGCATATGCGAAATTAGTATTTGTTATTCTATTGGAGGAAAACATTTTTTCTAACTCGAAGAGAAATATCTTAGAAGGGTTTGCTAAAATGGTTCTGTTCATCTGGCTTTATTGTGTAAGTCTGCAGGCACTCTTGATCTTCATCTTGCCCGTATTGGCGAGCTAGTGACTCGGGGTAGTGGATTCGGGAGAGTAGTCGATATGTCTAATTCGCTTTGCTTCTCCTCCTATTGACATCCCCCTCTCGCTAAGCAATAACCGGGATCCCTTTTTGAGCTTCTTCTCTTTTCTCGATCTACCGTCAACACAACCGTTCCCTTACCGTCATTGCATTCGGGATTGCCTGTCCCCACCACTCCGGATTCGTATCATCTATCAACGCTACCTGAACTGGAAATTCCATATCTCTCCTTTTCCTACCAATATTCTCGCCTTCTCTTCTCCTTAGCGCTAGTTCGTTGACGTGTGCCCATCCGGGTCGGATCATGGCGCTTCATCCATCTGCTTGATTTGATCCTTAACCCCTTACCACGCCCAAACCAATAGCTCCATGGACGTTCCGATCAAATGGCAAGAGGACCAAGATATTTGTTTTGTGAGGGCTGCACTGTTACCTATTTTCATGATGGAGAATACATGAATGAGCTTTGTTCGCGGAGTACGTGATAAGATAATATCTGATGGTCAGCGAACTGTCTAAAGCAACTTTTCTGGTCGTGCCTGCACGCATGCTACTGCAATACAAACTTCAAACTCCAAGTTCAAGGGCCCTCTTCACTCGATATGACAAGAAGTAGTTACAGAAAAGTAGTCAAGTGAGAAGAAGGACCAGAGATGGAGACCGGAGACGTGACGAGACACGTCGGTGAGATTATCAAATACCTAATCTCTATAATCTCTTCAAGCATAGAAAGGACAACAGTGAGGCCCAAATCCGAGGTGTGTGATACAGACAACGGACTGTTCTGTCGGCAAACCAAATCCGATGGATACCAGTGAACTAGACCACTGCAAACGCCAAGAAATGACTGACGACCTGAAAACTGATAGGATTCGGAACTAAACGCATTTTATTAACAAACCTGTGTTAATTAATTAATTATGATTGATCTTACCATTGAATAGCCAGTTTTTATCGTCACTTGCTCCAGCTGTCTCATATTCGCTGTATCAGCCTTGAATTCCTTCTCAAGGTTTTGATGTAGTGAATGAAGCAACGGGTTTTTCGCTTCTTACATTCACCGTTTTATGCTTTCAAGTCCCCGAGGGACTTGATTACCTCTGGAAAAGCCAAGCTTATCCCCTGGTCCGTAACTTGTATCGCCCTTTCCCGCAATTTCCCCCTTTGAAAGAGGTTCCCTGCCGTGGGGCAGTTAATGGTCCTGCGATTTAAGAATTCTCCGCTTTCACTTTTTTCATTGGTCAAAGGATGTGCGATTCAAGAGTTTCCTCCTTTACTTCAACGAAAAATCGTTGCTTACTGAAATTCGGGAATCCTGTTCCACTTCACCGAAGTCAAGGGAATCTGTGCTTATTGAATTGATTAATCCTGATGAATATCTTCTACGGAAGCCGATCTGTAGGCCTATCTCAATTGACTCAGAAGAGCTGAAATTGAATTTCGTAATGAAAGGAGCCTCCTCATCTGTATGCAGCTAGATTGTTGAATGTAATCTGATCCAGAACAGTGATTGTAAGGATATTGATTGACCGCCTTTCATTTTTCAACAGATTTTGTTAGAAGCGAACGGGAATTGGTGAATGAATTTATTCAATGGGCTGGGGACCTATGGGATGTATGAACTTCTTCCTTATTGCCTCACGATTATAGGTATCTGGATAGTAACCCGTAAATTACAAAAGTAGAGGCGGAGGAACAAAGATCTCTCTTTCAACATTTATTAGGACAAAAAATGGTGAAGTTCTTGCACATTTTCACTACCTTGCCGCATGAAACAGTGTCACTCCTCGAAGATTCGAATAGAGATATTATCCAGCAGTTTCCTCTTATATTCGCCACATAACAAACTCTCCAACTTCTCCGGTGTGTATTCATCATCCTTGAAAGTACAAACCATGCTAACTATGGTTTCATAATCTTCAGGCAGCCCGTTTATTATCATTGATAATTATGCAGTTACAATGAAATATAGGTCAACAAGAGTATAGACATGAGAGCGGAAAAAACGGAAACTTTCACTAGTAGAAACATTATTGGCGTCCACTATATTTCTATCAACACTGATAATATTTTTAAACGATTGTACAACGGTTACTAATAATATTGGCGAAAAGCTACTAACCTGTGCTATTATTCTTGTAAATAGCTTGTAAATTCCGATTGTGCAACGCAAATGACAAGTTATTGGTACTTCCACTGATAATATTAATTACTAAGCTATTGTGCAACAGGCCAATGGACAAACAAAATATATCGATGACATTTTACACAAACGTCCAGTTTGTTAGGAGCTTTTCTTGGTACAGCTATGTATGGACAATGTGTCATGAAACTGATATGTTTGGATGCCAGGACTTGAAAGATTTCAAAGCTTGAACCTTCTTAACCTCTTAAATCCCTTGGGGTCGTTCAGCTTCCTCTTTTTCTTCCACAATTTCATTCTTGGTAAGGGAGTTTCACTTCAACGGTAGCCGAAGCTAATGGTCGGACGATTTAAGAATATTCGTTCTCCTGCTCCTTCCTTTCCCGTCGGATAAGGGATCCATTACCTACTCCTCTCTTCTCTTCCTCCTGTTTTGAGAAAAGCTTAATATCAACTTGAATGGAAGGGTGGGTGAGGAGGTTGCAATGTTGGCTGAGTTTTAAGTAGGTATTATGGGTGCTCTCCGCGATCAACTCTTCTTTCGCAGAGCTTCAGCTAAGAAGTTTTTTTTTATTTGTTGCTAACTTGGTGTGAACTATAGTTCCCGGATAAACTCACGTCTCCCTCAACAAACTTTTTATTTTTCAGTTTTTCTCCGTTTCAAAGCAACCATTTCCCTGTTTTAGCCCTTAATTAGTCGCACTCTTGTTTCTCCGCTCCATGTCCGTGAGTAACAACTGTGAATCCGAACTTTTCCTCCGGTTTCCATCTGCTTATGTGTTCTGGCGAGAAACTAATGGCACTAATAGGACTGGCCTTGAATTGTTCCCTCACTTAGATGCTTTTCACAGTTACAGCACCCATTCTTGTATTTTTCATATCAGCCCCGTTGCATGAAATAGATTTGGTACCAGCAGACATCTGCAGGAATTTTAAATAATTTTATGATCATACGAAATCTGAGAGGCTTATGTGTCGCCTAGAAACGTTTGGGCTTACTGTACCAGTAAGCTCATTGAAAAATATTGCGAAAGACAATGCTTGAGATGAATTGTTTTTACCTAATTCCCTTAACCTGCCGTTAGTTCCGTATTTTTAGAACGATTTTCCAATATAACACTGCCAATCTAAAAATACCAATCTTCTTCAAACGTGATCTCTCAAACGGAAACTGAGGTTGAATGTAAATACGTACCGTAGGTAGTAAATCATCTGCCGACTAAAACTAGGTACCCTTTGAACACACAAAATATGGCGATAACCACACAAAACTACACCACGCCCACTCCCGTTTGGGTTAATTTGTCCAAGTAATATTCCAAAATAGTTAGTAGGGTGTAGAAATTGCTAGTACATGTTCAAAGAAATCCATGACACATGAGATTGATAATAGAATAATATTGGTTATGAAGGGTTGACGCGAATTTTAAATTGTGCGAAAATACTTGTGAATGTCAAAACGATTGTGGTTCAGTTTTGTAGGCGTTGGTAAAAAAAATATTGGAGACTATGCCCCCAACAGTGAGTGAAAAATACGAGATGGGCGTAAACAGACAGGTTATGAAAAATGTTCCGCAATAAAGATGTACCATGAGATAAAGCAATACTCTACGCCCTTGTTCGAGTTTATTAACACATAATGAATAATTTTTCACGTTTAGAGACTCTGCTTTAATTTCAGATCTAGCTAAATGAGCCAAATTATTATGCTAAAAAATTTGACTATGCCTTCAGAATTAGTGTGGTATGTAATCCTACCGCCAGTGGTAGAAGGAGATCCCCTTGTGGCCACTAATTATTTATTAGTTCCAACGTTACATGGCGCTTACGACTATAGTATACTCATATTGATGATTTGTTATCCCATCTCATTATGATAGCGTGGGTTATATCTGGCGTAGCCATGTAATATGCAGTCACCTGTTCCACGTGGAAGCTCATAAGTCGTTTCTTTCATAACTTTTGGGAGATAGAACGTGAAGACCCTTTAAACTTTTAAATTACTTTTGTTATACTTTTGTCCCCCAGTTCATTGTTCAGACTTTGAAGCCTGGTCACCTCATTTCCCCACCTTTTGCCTTTCCGTACTTCAGAAGTTTAATTCATTTGTAATTTAATTTTTCCTGGCTGTGGTAAAAGGAATCATCAAAGGTCCTTAATTGACTGAAATTCCCTTGGTTATTCTCATGATGGTTCCACAAATTGATTCCCTCCTCCGCTTTTTCTATATCGAAATTTGAAAAAATGCGGGTTCGTCCCCCTTCCTTTGTTAATTTGAGAAAGAATGGATTTACATTAGATAATTCACTGTTTTGTTTGTGTTCATGAAATCACTGTTGGTTTGATTATCAAGTTTTCTAACGTTATTTCTTTTTTTTTTTTTTCAGGATGTACTACACACTATTTGCACACCTAACGGTCAGGTCCTCCGTATTGTTATATTCAAGAAGAACGGTGTACAAGCCATGGTTGAATATCCTTTACTACTGAACAACTTTTGAACCCCATAAAAATTTGCTAATATCTACTAAATGACTTCCCCAAGTTCCTTTTTTAACGTATACTGACTGACCTGACCCATTGGCGGTGCCAAATTAAAACATACGTACAGATGTACACTCAGTTACCTCTTCTGGAAATACCAGCCTCGACTTCCAAAAAGGTGAGTGATCTCAATTTTTTTTAAGGTCCTTATACGATTTCATTAATTAACTTTGATAAATTTTATTGATGCTTATTATTGTTGTTGAGTTCTCTACGGTACCAATCTCATTATCGGAGTCAAAAATTGGCTTCCAAGCCCCGAAATTGGAATTTTTCCTCAATATTGTTCGTTATTGGCACTCGAGCCGAACACACACTATGTATGTACTCGTATATATACAGATAGATCTCTCTGAAACATAAAGATATGGCACCAGATAACCTGGATGAGTTCCAGAAATATATTATCGTGCATTGTAAGGTTAGAATAAGTTTTCTGGTTTCTCATTTTAGAAGTCACATACTCGTACAATGCTTACTTCTAGAAACTACTGAAATCTTCGACGTAAATAAGAGTGTGTGTGGGAGGAAGTTGAGGTTTTTTTTTAAAATCCGATCTGACACAAGCGCTCGGACACACTGGCCTTGATGTATACTAAGCACAGAAGGTTTATCTATACAAACAATCATTATTTTTGTGTAAGGCTTACATCGCTTTTAGATAAGTGATGACTCACAGACGTTAAGGGTAGTGGCGAATAAATTCAAGATAGTTGATCCTTATATATTATATCCTATCTTAGGTTTGTTTTGTAGATTCTCCCGGATCGGTCTAGCATTGAGCTCGTATATATTATTTTATCATATTTTCTCACTATTTGCAACCCTATTCATAAAAATTAAGGTCAACACTGCAGTTAACTGGACTTTCTTATTTCTACCTCTTCCTCCGTTTTATACTAAATTTATTTCTTCCGCTCCTCCGCTATTCTTATCTTGAGGGGGGTTCCCTCTGAGTAGACATCCTTCGTTACTTAGTCGTCCAATATAATACGAATAATGATGAACCTCTTGTCGTTCGCTGTCCATTAGAGAAAACACTCTTCTGAGTACTCGGGAAAAAGGCTCCAGGATCGCCCCCAACACTCTTCTGAATACTGAGGAAAAAGGCTACAGGATCGCCCACTTGAAAGGGCCCAAGAATTGCTAATTGCTCTCTTGTTCCGCCAAGATCCTTATTCCTTAAGTTTGAGTTTCTTCTCACAACACTTGGAGTAATCTTGGAAATCTGCCCTTAGTAGACATCACAGAGAGCATTATTTTCAATAATGAACCTTAGAAAAACGAATTGTCCTATCACCTCATTAGTTGCTTCAATGGTTTTAGTGGGCTCCTGTCTAATTATTATTGACTTGTTAGGAGTGGGATATATTAAATATATCCTACTACACAAATTTTGTGTATCTCGTAAACCTCCCGTATGCTGTCTGAATATTTTTCCACTAGATTTATGTTCTAATTACAGTACCTAGTACGCAAATTAGGGAACGAGCGGTGTATGCAGGTCGCCATACCTAATTAAAGATCAAACATGTCATTGGGTAGTTATAATACCTTCACTCGACAAAAGTTGAGGAGGTGTTTTCGTATCATTGGCATGTTGTGTGTTGGGTGGCAAGCTGAGGACCCCGGCAGGCATTGGGGTCCCCTCCGTGTAAAACGAGCACAATTCCAGGGCTTCCAGATAACAAATCGCCTCATTCCTCGCTCCCCAACCTCACATGCCATACGTTTCCTCATCATAACCCAACCCGGGCCTACAGTTCCCGCTTCTTGTTACCGCTCCTCTTCCGACTACACCAACAGGAGATCGAGGTGATGAATGTGCGAACGACATCTGGCCCACCCTTCTGCATCACGTGGATGATATCGTGGGCTTACCTCATCCATCGGGATTGAGGTCCTCAAATATAGCGGGCCTTGCTCCTGGTAATACTTTCGTGGTTATCAGTTCAACGTGTGTATAATTTAAAGTAGTCATTGAGGAGAAATTAGGTCTTCAGTAGATAGAAATGAGTCAAGCCCTGATGTCAGCCTAAATTTTCGAACGTTTGATAATACGGATTCTTGACTGGTAATTCAATCAGCGGTTCCCAAATCCCTGGTGATAGACACATTACCAATCCTCATCTCAATTTATCTCTAATAACAGAGTTCATACAAAAATAGAAAACCATGGAAATTTCCATTTGGATTTTGAGTTTCAGCCACGAAGGGGCACATCTGGTGTCTACCCAGCCTGTACTAAATTTCGTTAAATTACCACATCGAAATGAACTATCCAAAAGACCTGTCCACTCCACATCATCGATTTCGCGACAATTTTTATTTACAATTATGACATTATCAGACCGACTGGTATTAAATGGTATTGATCAAATTTACCGTTGAAATTCCCCAATTTCTTCTAGTTGCCTTTACTGGCTCTTTTGGCGGTGGAAAAAAATCTACTGAGTTGGTAGCATCAAAATCCCTGTCAAAATATCTCTTCACATTAAAGGAAACTAAGTGCAAGATCTGGGTTATTTCCTTCGTGACGGCGTGGACATTCCTCCTCAGATGGCTCTCGTAAAAAAATTACTCTTTCTCGTACGGACTCCCAAAAAGAATCCTTGCAATTACAAGTGGAATTTGTTATTATCATGACCCTGCTGGGAGAGATTGTCTTGTTCAAGAACGTGACGAATGCCCTTTTTGTTTTGAACCTTAGTGGGTAACTGTTTTCTTTCTTTGTTGTTTCGTTATTTCTTTCGTTAAGATTCATTTGAATTGCAGAAATCTGTACTCAGCACGACTCCACCTTAGATATCGTCAGTTTATTTTGTCTTTATTAAGGATTTGCTACGTACCCTTCAGCATTGTTAGACCAACAGTTCGAACATTAAATTGATGAGTTTTAATGAAGGATGACACATTTTTCGACGTTCTTTCTGACTATATTTCCAATAGTCCAACTTGTAAGCCAGTATCATGATTCACTTTAATAGTGAATCATGATACTGGGTTACAAGTAACTTGTTGTAATAATTACAAGTCGTAACTAGAGGTTTTCAGACGGTTTGGCGGATTTTGGGATAGCAAGTTAGCCATAACATCTATATGATAATTCTGAGTAACTCTCGGGTCATCCAGATTGTTTCTATCAACATTGTAATCTGTTTAGTAAATTAATATCTCATTTCGTGCTCTGCGTTACCGGCATTTTATAAATATGAATCAATATAAAATTGTCGCATCGGGTTTTGCAACCGTTCGCAAAATATATCATGTTGTGATCCTCCCAACTCATATTGATGCTTGTAACACACGTTTTCATTTGCCAACTCGAAACCTTCATTTGCTCAAGCTTGAAACCTCCCGGTGAGGATGCCCTTTAGTCTAACCTTACGACAGTATGAAATGGTAATTTTCCTTGGTTAAAGAGGTGTTGAAACGCGCTCTTATCATCTTAGGGTTGAGCTGGCCACGACTCTTGAATAATTTCCTCAGAACCATAAATCAGTGTTACCACCCCTCCGATTCTGTCATTCCTCTCTCAATCTCCCACAAATCGTTACTGCCTTGTAATAACTCGAGGTCCCCTTACTACCGTCACATTTTTCTTTTCTTTCCGTAGCCTTCCCATTAATCGTATCGCTCTTTCAATCATTTACGGTTATGGTTTACGGGTTTTTATTTTTTACTTTTATAAACTCAACTGTCATGATAATCATCCGTTTTATTAGTCCTGAAATAAGCTTTCACTGAGTTTCAAATACACATGGAATCGATATAATTTCCGATGTAGAATCCTATTTCTGATGGCAGGTAAAGTTTTAATGATCTTTAGACTGTCACCAACCTTTGATATATGTGCTGTTGCTAAAAACATTCTCTTTCTTTCTGAAACAAAATTAATCCGTCTAGTGTTTGGCACAATTTTGATCGATATTTTTTTGTTCAACTTCAATTGTTTGAGTTAAATTCGTTATGGTACATGAATCCATCCCCAGATTATATTCCAGGATGCACTATAATGGAGAATCGGAATTTACCTAGGAAAATTGGCCCAAAGTTCCACCGTATGATTCATGCTTGTGTTCCTTATGACTTGGGTTGAGAGAATCATTGCAAAATCGTAATCTCGTGTGAGGTACGTAGAATTTATTATTTTTCAAATGATTATTTCCTGCAATATTAATTATTTTGTTCAATTGATTTCGTTCCTGATTGTTTATACTAGCAACACGAAATTTTCGTTGTGGAATCCTGTTGAGTTGGAAAGGTAGAATATTTAGTACCACTGTGCAGCTGAAACGATAGCGCCTTGCAAATATAAAGAAAGGTTCACCAAGAGGTTCTTCTTCTTCTTCTTCTTCTTCCAAGAGGCTATTGAGCCCTCGAGCTATTGAGGCCTTGGTTTACCCTTCCCGATTGACTTGAAGTTTTTCCGGTAATAGGTTTGTACATGGTTGATCCACTTCCTTCTTTCGATAGCCCTTACATGATAGATGATACACCGGCACACCGAAGATCGTGACAAAATTGATCACATCTTGCGACCATTCATCTTGGTTTTCTGCTTCTTCTTTTCTCTTCACAGGAAACGGTTTTTTCTCTCCCATTCAGTGGCGCGCGTCCTCTTGTTTTGTGAGCCTCCGGCCGACATCTCGGTAACGAATCCGATTGGCCATCATATTCTTGGAAGCAGTATTTTTTTCTTTTTCCGGTTCGTTATGACCGAGTAGGCCGATGGGAGATGGGAGGGATCCGTTTGCATTGTGAAACGAGTCTGTTCTGTGCGATTACTAACTCAACGGGCATTGTCATTTGTGACGGGGATAATCGGACTTCATTTTGGAGTCATCTTTATCCGAGAAGTTGAAGTCATTTTCCCTGCCGACAAAAACTTAGTAATTACTTATCCTTCAATGCTCATTAAATAGCTACACTCCCAAAATCATATGCTCTCTTTCTCATAGAGGGTACTTAGGCTTCTAAACTAGTCAACACGAGTACATTTACGTAGATCACTTTCCATATCTCTATCGTTCTTCAAATATGTTTCTTCAGACTTGGATGCATGTATACATATAACATATATGTTATATATATATAAAGCGTATGTATGTAAATTACCTAAAGTACTACTGCTGAATTGTAACGCGTGATTCGATAACGTCGACTCAGCAGCGACGAACGTTATATAAGGAGCCTGCGCGCTCCAGACAGTTAGTCTTCGTCTGTACTCGACTTGTTCCACATCAGTCCGTTCTTTCTTTGTACCTCCGTGTAATTGTGACTTTTGAAATAAACCTTTTTTAAAAAGCAGTTCACGCGACGTTCTTACATAATTGGCGCAGTCTAGTGAGGACGCAGGACAACCCAGAATCCTAGAACGAATATCGACGATTTTGGACCCCGGCGTTCGAGAACCTACAGGGAACAAACAGCGAAGAACTCCTCCAGGACCCCCGATGACAACATTCCTCATGTCACGCCTGTGAGTACCTACAGAAAAATAAACCTTTATTGTCAATTTGGGAGTCGAGTACCAAATTGACCTTACAACAGCCAGCACCTCAGAACATCGCCCATTCTGAAAACTTGCAAACCGATTTTCTCCAGCCCCGTTCAAAACCTGTAAGAGGAAGCAGACAATTTTGACCCTGGAAAAATCGTTTCATTATCAATCCTTAAACATTTCACACGAGCTTGACCTTGCGAAGGTGAAATCTTAAGGAACCAATATATTTGGGCAGCGAATCTACCGTTGGACCCCGTCTCGAAGAGCCCCACCGGAGATTCGAATATTATTCGAAGAATAATCACATATCCTACCCCCGCAACGTGAAGCAAGTTTGCCCTTACGACCTTCACCTGCGAGGATTCATCCTTCTATTTCATCGTAACCTTATCTTTGCAACGTCTTCATCCGGCGCAACGACAGCCCAGGACCTCCGGCGGACCTCGTCACCAGATAAGACTTAAAACCCCTCTATCTTTTATTTTTAATCATTACTTCTTTCTCTTAAGCCTTTTAAACTTGTTTTCTTTTAGACGTAAGAATATTTCCACCTCTATATCATTGTTTGTCTATTTTAACTACCATTAGCGTGTAACTTTTCATTCCACTTTATTCAACATATCCAACACATTACAACATTTCACATTTTTCTCCTAAGTTTGACCTTAAACTCAATCGTATTTTTGGGTGAAACTAAATCAGCAAAATTCCGAAAATCAGAGAACCAAAAGAACCTAAAGGTCGACCACCTTTTTTCCTTCCAAAAACCTTAGCCAGACTATTCCCCATCCCTGAAATGGCCTCTAACGATTTACCCGAAAGCCCCATCCTGAACAAAACCCACATTGAACAATCCTTTGACCCTATGATGATGATTCACCAGCAATCTCAACAAATCCAACAATTGCAACATATGATGCAAACTATGCTGTCCCATCAGGTACCGAACCCTACTCGAACCTCCGAAAGAGGCCCGAGAAAAGAACATTTTGACCTCATACCGCAGTTTGACGGGTCACCCCAAAGACTGCAGTTTTTCTTAGAAGTTTCCCAAAGACTGTATGATAAATTTTATAACGACATAACGCCCGACTCTTTCGAGAATTTTACCCTAATTTCAGGCATAAAAAGCAAAATTATCCCTCCTGCAGCAGACCATGTCACGACAGCTAATTCGTTCGATGAAATTAAGGACGCTCTTCTAAACGCTTATACAGACAAGAGAGATCACTTGACGTTGACGATCGAATTAGTTAACACACGACAGGCTGAAGGTGAATCCGCTTTCAAATTTCACGAAAAAATTTTAAAGATCCTGAACTTGATTACAGCATACCTTGAAAACCATGATGTTCCACATTCCCGTGTTCTAGCTGAACATTATAAAAAACTAGCGCTAAGGTGTTTTCTCTTACACCTTAAAGAGCCCTTAGGAAGTCTGTTGCGCACGCGACAACCCGACGACTTAAGCACTGCACTCTCGTGGCTAACAAACGACTACCAACATCTAGTAGTCAACAGCAGAACATACAACACCAACACCAAAACCATCAACTACACAAAACCACCGCCGAACACTACAAACAAATTCCAGAACAGTAAGCCCTACACCCCGAACACTAACACGTCGAATTACCGTCCGAATAACATGCAAAATAAAATGCCTCAGAACTACTCGTACAAACCAAACTTTCAACAAAAGTCATTTCAGCAAAATCAAGCTAAACCACCTGCCCAAGGACAAAACACAACAAATCACAGTTTTGCCCCTCGAGCTGCGAGCACAATGAAACCCACACCGATGTCGTGGCGGACATCCAACACAAATTACAACAATTTAGAAGACACGTCAGACCCGGCCGAATGTCCTGAAAACGAGCATTTCGACCAAGACCCACAAACGGACCAAATCGACGAAGAACCCTCAATAACTGAATCCCAAAATAATGATCATTTTTTAGAGGAGCTGGGCCTCGAAAATTTAATACCAAACCAATAACCGAAAATACCATCCCCCAATATCACCTTGGTAACCTCGGAAGTAAGACGATTTCAGAATTACCCTATATTTTCGTACCAAGCTCCAAATTAAAAATCTTAATCGATACCGGCAGCACAAAATCCTATGTTACCCCAATAATTGCAGAGAACTTCTTTCGAGACAAATTCCTCCACGAAAAATTTGAAGTACGAACCGCCCACGGTTCGTCCCGAGGCGAATTCACTACCTTAATCCCTTGTGGAGAGTTTTTCAAACAAAGAAATTTAAAATTAAAATTTAACGTTTTCCCATTTCACAGTAAATTTGACCTACTATTAGGCCTCGATAGTCTCAAAATTCTCAAAGCATCTGTTGATTTAGATAAAAATATTCTCAAAACTCCGAGGATAGAAATCCCCTTAAAATTCCTAAGCACTAAAGAAGCAGAAACCCACCTTATTGAGAGCAGATCAGTCCAACAAATCAAAATCAAAGTAAAAAACCTAGAAAATGGCGATGCAATATTACCATATCGCAAAATTGGAAAATTAGAACTCCCCGAAAGTCTAGTTAGAGTCAAAAATTTTGAAACCCATATTAGAGTCTTGAATCCATCAACAAACACAGAAAACCTCACACAAATCACCCCGATAAACGTAGAAGAAATAGGCGAAATCCCAAGTCTCAATGAGCTCGAAACCCTGAACAATTTTTACGAAGACAACGTCCAATTCAAATTCGACACTTCCAAACTCCGATTAGACCACATGAGTGAGGAAGAAAAATCAGAAATTTTAAAACTTGTAACAAAATACGCCGACATATTTCACCAGGAAGACGAACCCCTTTCATTCACTCATCATGTCAAACATCACATCAGAACTAGTGATGAAATACCAGTTTATGCCCGGAACTACAGGTTCCCTGAGATATATCGCCAAGAGGTAGACAAGCAAATTGAACAAATGCTTGCCGAAGGCATAGTCAAACACTCAGAAAGCCCTTGGAACGCTCCTATATGGATTGTACCCAAGAAAGCCGATGCCAGTGGTAAACCCAAGTTCAGAGTAGTCATTGACTACCGACGACTGAACGACAAGACTCTAGATGATCGATATCCGCTACCGCAGATCTCAGAGTTACTGGATAAGCTAGGCCGCTGTCAATACTTCAGTGTGATTGACTTGAAGTCGGGTTTCCACCAAATTGAAGTGGACCCGGACAGCAGGGCAAAAACAGCCTTCAGCACCCCCAACTACCACCTTGAATTTAACCGTCTTCCATTTGGCTTAAAGAACTCCCCTGCCACCTTCCAGCGGCTAATGGACAACATCTTGCGTGGGATATCTAATGAATTCTGTTGTGTTTACCTGGATGATATAATCATATTTAGCACATCTCTGACCGAGCATATGACCAGACTTGAGGAAGTTTTCAAACGGCTTAGAAAAGCCAACCTCAAGATCCAGTTAGACAAAACCGAGTTCTTACGCACAGAAGTCGCCTACTTGGGTCACTTAATCACACCCGAAGGAGTCAAGCCAAACCCGGACAAAATTAGAGCCATCCAAAAATACCCTATACCCAAAACGACTACCGAAATAAAGTCTTTTCTCGGACTCCTCGGATACTACCGAAAGTTTATAAAAGACTTCGCAAAATTGACAAAACCCCTCACACGGTGCCTGAAACGTGGTGTAAAAATTGATATTGAGGACTCTGACTACATACAATGCTTTGAGACTTGCAAGAACATACTGTCTAACGAACCGATACTTCAATACCCTGACTTCACTAGGACGTTCAAACTAACTACCGACGCCAGTAATATAGCAATTGGTTGTGTACTAAGCCAAGATACAAAAGGAGCTGATCTCCCCGTAGCATACGCTAGCAGGACCCTGAACGACACCGAAAGGCGTCTGTCGACAATCGAAAGGGAACTCCTGGCGATAGTATGGGGCGTGCAATACTTTCGGCCCTATCTCTTTGGGAGGAAGTTCAAAATCCTGTCTGACCACAAACCTCTGCAGTGGTTGTATTCGATCAAAGAGCCGAGCTCCAAGCTGTTTAAATGGCGAACAAAGCTGTCAGCCTATGACTTCGACATCGAGTATAAAAAAGGCCAGCTTAACACGAATGCTGATGCCCTGTCGAGAGTCGAACTCCTCAACAATTTAGAGGACGATTACAGCCCCACTAGTGAGGAGATGTCCGCTGCTATAAACGAGTATATAAACGAGCTCACGCCCGGTAGTCGAAAACTTATCGACGAACTCGACTTAGCATCACTTGCCGTACATCCTGACCAAGACACTCAGTCAAATGTCGCCGAACCAGATTCCGACGACGACGAGTCAAACCTCACTAGCACAGTCCATTCGGACGCAATGGGTCATGCCATTGTAACAATCCCCATCAAAGAGGACCCAGTGAACGTCTGCAAACACCAAATAATAGTCAAAATTACCAAAGGCCCCATCAACCAACCAGTGAACACTCAGAAACTGTTCAACGACAAAACCCGTATAACAGTCCATCTCAATAGAGGAAACTTAGAGGAAGACATTACCAACTTCGTCAAAGAGTATGTCCAGCCAAAGATCAAATACGGTATTTACTTTACCGAGGACATATACCCAGAGTTCGTGTCAATCATGACCAAAACTTTCACCTTTTCAGAAATAACAATGACGAAATATACAATACTCTTAAAGGATATCTTAGACGAAACTGAGAGGACCGAGGTAATCAGGAAGTATCATGAAGGTGTAACAAATCACCGGGGAATCGATGAATGTCATCTCCGATTGAAGCGAGAGGTTTACTGGCCCAACATGAGAGAATCAATTCAGAGACACATCAACAACTGTGAACTTTGTGTTAGGTGCAAGTACGACCGCACACCGCTAAAAGTCAAATACAATGTAACCCCAACTTCTTCTCGCCCACTCGAAACCTTACACATTGACACAGTAACTTTAGATGGTTCGAAATTCTTAACACTTGTAGACTCCTTCTCTCGCTATGCACAAGCATACCCACTTAAATCAGCCAACGCCATCGACGTAGTAGACTCACTCATCCAATACTTCAAACATCATGGCACACCCACCAACATAGTTACAGATAACGGCCCTGAATTTCAGAATTCCCTGGTCCGTGAGTTCATGCTACTCCACCGAATCGTTATCCACTACACGGCTTCTCAACACCCAGAATCTAATTCAATAGTGGAAAGATTTCACTCCACCTTAATCGAACACTACAGAATCCTATCACTGAGACCAGAGTACAAGAAAAGTTCAACCAGAATAAAAGTAGATTACGCGATTATCGCGTACAACAACTCGATTCACTCAACATCCAAACTCACACCATTTGAACTCCTATACGGACACATTAGACAACCAACCCTACTAGAATTCAACACTGACCAAATTCTAGCGAACAATTACCTAGACACACACAGACAACGGATGAAAATTCTGTATTCCGAAATGCAAACTAAATTCTTAGAAGACAAAACCAAAACCATAGGAAAATTAAACGAAAAACGGGAAGAAACTCCACCAATTCCTACCGAGGTCTATGTTAAAACAATTCAAAAACAAACCAAAACTAAACCCAAATTTAACAAGGAGATTATCAAAACTGTAAATCCAGAACTAAAAACAGCTCAAATTATTCCTAGGCATCACAACACTAAAGAGAAAATCCACCTAGTAAACATCCGACGCCCCAAGAAGTTCACCAATTCCGTAGCTAACGCTTGGGATCTCAAATTAGACAAAACAGAAATACTTGCAACTAAATTCGGCCTCAGAGTAACTAGAGAAGACTTACAAACATTGAAAGACGAAAATTGGTTGAACGATATAGTAGTAAACTTCTACATGGAATTAATTGATGAAAACAGCAGGCAAAACTCAAACCTACCCAAATCCTACGCCTTTAATAGTTTCCTATACGTTTCATTCAAAGCAGGCGGATACGAACGAGTAGAAAAATACACCAAGAAATCAGACATCTTTAGCGCAGACATAGTGTTAGTTCCAATATTTAAATCATCCCATTGGCGACTAGTGGAAATCAACAATAAAGAAAAACAAATAAATTATTACGATTCTTTGAATAAGGATGGTACCGAAATCCTCAACGACATAGTCCTCTACTTAGAAAAAGAACACCTAACAAAGAAAGGAACTCCACTAGACACACATAATTGGAAATGCGACACACCAGCCAATACACCACAACAAAACAACTTCAACGATTGTGGCGTGTTTATGTGCCAATTTGCGAAACATCTAGCAACTGGTGGGCCAATCCCGAAAACTTTGGAGATACCACCCCTTAGGAAACAAATGTGCTACGAAATACTTAAAGCCGAACTGGTTTAATGTTACAGGATTGCCTTCTTCCTCATCACTCTTTATAATGCATCGGCATCCGAAATTACGAATATCACAACCAATCCAGGACTAATAGCGAGCCAACTCGGAACATCCAGGATAGTGGAAGACTACCACACACTGACACATTATTACGACTTGACGGAACTCATGACAAAAACTCAATCATTGAAAGAAACTTATTTGGAAATCATACGCAACATTTCAACTGACCAACATGCGTTTGACCATACTCAACTCCTACTTGCAACCTTAAATCACACCTTCTCTGTTATACAAGAGAAATTATATGACGTCCATATTCCTACACCTATTAAACGAGTTCGAAGAGGGTTACTTAACGGTCTAGGGTCAGTAATTAAATTCATTACCGGCAACCTAGACTCCAGAGACGAAGAAAAATACAACGACATAATATCTCATCTTCGGAAAAACCAACAAGACATACGGTCCCAAATTCAGGCCCAATATTCAATAAACGAAGCTGTCCAACGAAATTTTAATAGAACAATAGAAACCATCACCCACAATAATAATGAGTTAAGAAAAGAATTAAATTTTTGGAGAAGTCAGAATCCCAAATTTTCACGCCTTCAAACAACCCGTTCCATACTGGAGCATGCACAAGTTGTTCTCGATTCAGTGTTAAACACCATTCAAGACATAGAGAACTCAATTGTAGCCTGTAAATCCGGTTTATTACACCCTAGTGTCATCAATCCACACCTATTGTTACAAGAACTGTCCAAATTATCCACGCACTATGGTAACAGATTTCTTGATTTCGAAAATAACAACCTACTAGAAATCCAATCGTACATAAAAACCAGGTGTTACGTAGGAACAGAAGAAATAGTATACTTCCTTGAAATCCCTATAGTAAACCCCGAAGAATACACAATGTACCATCTAGATTCACTACCCACTATGTACGAAGGGAAAATTGTAAGCGTCATTCCCTCGTTAAGATACTATTTAAAGTCTGGAAACAAAGTCCTACCACTCACCCAAAAATGCCCATTCGGACACCTTCAAATGTGCCCAAACTATTTGATATCCCTATCGGGAGCAGAATGTGAAACTGAATTCTTACTTACTGGAAATACTTCTAAATGCAAATTTGTACAACTAAATACGAACTCGAACTATGTTAAATTAATGACAGAAATTAATAGGTATTTGTTATTCTTCCCCAAGGGTGATACAATCAGTATCATACACAAAGAGATTGTTGAAACCAAAACCCTTTTTGGAATTTACTTAGCCTCACCAAACAAACAAGGCATTCAATATAGAAATCAAACACTGTATTCACCCCACAGCGAATTTGCAGGAAAACCTATTGTAATTGGGAACATTCCCAAACTATCCCATTATCAACAACCCGAAGAGGAAATCACCTTAAAAGATCTTAACCTCGAATTTATTAATTTACAAAATATTAAACCAATCCCCAGTTTCGATTTAGTGAACTATGTTCTTCCTAGTGTTTGGACTATTGTATTGTACATTTTTATTATAAGCATATTATTGTACTTAACATATAAGTATTTTAGTGTAACAAAGACTATAACTGTGTCAGGCCAAACTTAGGTCAAAAAATGTCTAAGGGGGGACGAATTACCTAAAGTACTACTGCTGAATTGTAACGCGTGATTCGATAACGTCGACTCAGCAGCGACGAACGTTATATAAGGAGCCTGCGCGCTCCAGACAGTTAGTCTTCGTCTGTACTCGACTTGTTCCACATCAGTCCGTTCTTTCTTTGTACCTCCGTGTAATTGTGACTTTTGAAATAAACCTTTTTTAAAAAGCAGTTCACGCGACGTTCTTACATAATTTGTATATAAAACATCTTACCGAAATCCATAGTGTGATGTTACCTACCTGCCTGCATAACATAAACATCGATTCAATTTCGGACTGGATGTGGGTTTCGAATATAATAAAAAATCAATCAGTCGTCAACATCACGATTATCATGTCGAATAGAGTACCTCAATCCGGTCTTAGATGAACGTGACTGTTATTTCAGTTCTACAGGTCTTGTGCCTGAAAGCCATGTTGAATGCATTTCTGAAAATCCTTCATTGTTGCTCTTGCACTTTACGTTTCGGTACACCATATTGGTATGGGTCATGTAAAACTGTTCTTAAAAAATGCCGAGTTGTAGAAACATGGCTAGGATTTTTTGGTCGTATGCGGAAGAAGTCGCGGCGTCGCACAGTGGGCAAAACTGCTTATTTAGCTGGACAAAACCTATAAATCCTTCGAAATGTGTGTAACCCGGACTCAAATGCGTTTGTGATGGTATTTGGGGTGGTATAAGACAAATTTGGTGTAGAATAAGAAAACCAGTCAAATTAGTTCAATCAAAATTCATTGAGCAATTAGTGAGGAAAACAGCAAAGACATGAAAAGTACATGTAAGAACTAATTTCTATTTTTTTTTTTTTTTTTTTTTTTTAAATGAAATTCTGCTAACGAAATTATACATGGACGGAACACCTTCAACAGATGATCCTCCTGCAGCGAAGTCGCGACTCCTCAAAAAATCGAAAAGGTCTTTTCATTAGGAGCCATCGGTGACCTTAAAAACACCAAAATGTGTAGTTAAAATTCCATGTCATTCGAAGGGTAAGG
The DNA here is from genome assembly GCA_963920205.1 of Stenodema calcarata. Classification (NCBI taxonomy): domain Eukaryota; kingdom Metazoa; phylum Arthropoda; class Insecta; order Hemiptera; family Miridae; genus Stenodema; species Stenodema calcarata. Next base: position 25,914,702 of record OY986049.1, on the reverse strand, counting down.
GGGGAGGGGTGTTTGCAATTAATTGTTTGGGGTTGCATAAAGACACTGAAAAAAAGTTTTATAACGAAACAATGAAAAGTTAAAACTGTAGACTTACCTTGTGCTGTGATATCAATTTTTTCTTGATAAAATAGATAGCAGAGGACAAAAATACCGGAAATAAGTTTTTTAGAACACTCGACTCTTCTTCACTTCGGATTTTTCAGGCACCAGATGATGGTAACCGTACAGAGGGTTAGTTTCGACTAATAGGAGGGATCAAACGACATTGTATTCTTTCTGCGGCGTTCTGAAGGATGGGGCCTGTCATGAATCACCCTGTATACACCTCTACTTTGATTTTCTATAGGAGTTTCGTATTTTTAAGGACATTGTATTTGAGGTTTTGTCCAGCTAAATTAGCGGTTTTGCCCACTGTGCGTCGAACTCAAATTATGATTTGTTGATTCGTATCTTCATTTGTTAAAAAAGCTCGAATAATGAAATGTTTGTGACATTTCTATCATTCGGTTACACAATGGGATCCTTCATCAATTCGGAGTCGAATTTGATCTGTTGAGTGGTTGTCGGACACGCTATTGTTTTGCATCGGCAGAGGCATCTGAGCAGTGGAGGGGGGAGCTGTTGTTTTGATTAAACCGGCGCTTGGGAAGCAGCGGATTAATCTGTGTTGATACGGTTTGCCCGCTTACTGGAGTTCGAGATTGCATTTGGGAAGCTGCGTCTCCACTCCGCCACCTCTTCTGTAGAGCGAGCTTCAAAGCTTAATCTAGGCCTCCTCTCGCCCTCGCTGTACCGGAATTCAACTCACGCTCTTGGTTTCATCCAGCCCACATTTCTCCTATCCGTCCTCGCGCCATTTATTTGTGGCCGTTTACCTGAAGTGGTTTCTGGGTTTGCTGTTCTGAAAGCTCTCACACAGCAGCGTTATAGCTGAAATACCCGAAGGGTTCTTCTTTCGGTCAGACGAGTTTTTCTAGAGCGGGTTACAGCCTTTATCGGTGGTTTCCACCCATTGGACGGGAATAATGATATTTCCTGGGGTGGCTTCCTCGATGTCGTTGAGATTCAAGTCACCTCCTACAACAGTGGTCAATCGTTCTCGCCTTATTACCACGTCCGCAAACGATAAAGCTCATGCCCAAATATTAGAATTTGAGGATTCCCTCATTCGGTTCCCTCATTAAGTGCATCAACCCATTAGATGCTACGTACAGGCCTTCTACAGGGAAACAATTACAATTTACTGCATTACATTCATCCAGACTCCGTGGATTTGACAACGTCAAATATTGTCATCTTCATGCCATCTGTTTACAGGGCAATGAATGACGAAGTAGACAAAATAGTGGTAGTATATAATTCTATTCCTCTCAATTCTATTTATTAAGGACCTATCTACAATAATAATATTTCATTTGATATATCCGAAACACAATCATCTGTGTTCCAAAGTGATGAGCCATGAAATTATATTAACCGTTTTTTTTCTTCTGACTATACATTTATGTTTGATTACAGTTGGTACTGATATATGATAATCTCTACCTAGTGATACTGCAAGGAGATGGGTGAGTCATCACCATTGGAGTCTTGATCGTGTTGTCAAGTATTCGTGACGAAAAACCAGGAAGCAAACAGAAATTTGAATTCGATCTATAACCCCCACGAGCCAATGAATGTCATCGGTTGGAGATTATTCTTCTTGGAAGAAATGAATGCAGGTGGCACACTTCAACGATGGAAGGCGCTTCAGCTGTCGACATAGAAGCAGTATTGGAAATGCAAGCATGTTGCCCGTTGGCAAGCTCCTGTTCTTTCATTATTGAAGACTAAAAATATGTTCAACCGAGCTGTTCCAATTATAACGCAAATCATCTCGTTCACTCCTCTTCTGATGAATTTCATAGACTTGAGTGGAGTCTTCATCATTTGCTATATATAGTCCAATTCTCTCGAGAGATCCAGTAGTAGCACTGTGTGACGCCTTTGTGCCGTTCTCTGGCGCCGCTGATGCGCTAAGTGCTATACAAGGATTTCTGAATAGACCAGTTTTCGGTGAAAAACGGCACAATGCTGAATGATACACATAATATGACATGATGACGGCTTATGTTGATTGACACATAATATCCAAGGATCAAGCATTCTTCAAACGGACCTGTATCGAAAAGTTCTTCGAGATTCTCTTCAAAAATACTCTACACAATTTGTAATTCATCTATTGAATTATATAAAGCGAAATATCGCATCGATGAATGCATAAGAGATGATAAAACTCAAGTAATAGAAATGCGAGAACAGTATTGTGTCTGAATTTCAGCATAAACACTTGGTTATTGATTATTGTGGAATCATAGTATATTTCTTGACTGATTCTCTTGAAATGTTCCGAGATAGTTGTTTCCTGACTCCATAATTTTGTTCTGTTACTTTTGAGGAAGTAACTGATATCACGAAAGTATTCTAGGAACAATTAATTCTTCATTGTTTGTATTTACGTTATCTTTATCAGAAAAATGAGAGACTAGGAGAACGATCTTCTTGAAGTTGGCACAACAAAAAGTCGAGTTTTCCATCAGAAGAATTGTTCTTTCAAGTCCTGTTCGCTTCAATGCATCTACTCAACTGTTTCCCCCATTGTTCCCATCCCAACTTATTTCAGTTTGACGTGCCTACCTTTATTTTATATTGTTTCTTTAGTTACTTCAGTAACTTTCTTACAGAGTTTTTCTAGAACATAAACCTCTCAGATTACAGGCCCGTCGCCCGAGAATGATTGTTGTTTGGTGTATTTAATAAATAATGAACCTTTAGAATCGATCGACCCAGAAATGAATTCTCTACAAAGTCATTGGTTTAAGTTTCAAAGTAAGTAAGTGCAAAAATCCGATTCTGAAGTATAGAATTTGGTACATTCTGAACTCTCCGGCGTCAAACGGCTTCTCTCCTGTTCAAACGTCAACAAAGAGGTGCTGAGGTCTATGACACATACTATGCCCCTGTTACACCAACCGTTTGAATCACGTTTGCTGTGGTACACCAAGCCGTGAATGATCCTCAATATTGACATTTGAACCCCTAACCAACGTTGAATATTCATACCGATTGTCCCAATCTATCATAAATTGAATCGAGTTGTTCAGTTTGTGAATGTCAGAAGAGGAGGCCAGTAACACTGACCTACAAGATGACGGCTTGACTGTGAGGCGATTTTATGGAGAGGAATAGAATCCCGTCATACGCTGGCCGCTTTTTTTCCTGAACGACCATGATGCTTTTCCAGAACGACCATGGAACTATGCTCAAAAATCACAATCCAACCAAAGAACCCGGTATTGCAGACATAGTTTTGCAAGGGGTTAGGCGTTACCTAGGGTTCAACTTTTCAAATCACCATAACTCAAACCCTTAAATTTAGAGCTTTGTTCGACCGGCCATTCGTTCACAATAAGCGAAATTCCTGATATCAACAACCCTCACAATCCAAATGTTTTTCTCTTCAGAACAACTTCTCGTTTAAATAGTCAGCAATGTTCTCTTCCATGTTATCCGGCGTTTGTACTCGTGCTTAGTTGATGTTGTTCGAGAGGAAAATACTTAGTTTATTGTTGTGCTAGGAAGTTTGAAATTTCCAATAATAAGCTCATTTCTCTTTCCTTTTTGCACCTTTGCTTTGCTTTCAGGCTTCTTGTTGTGTCGAGACTTTGGTTTCCTTCACTTGCCATCCATGTGTTGCAATTAGTTTTTCATGAACATGATTATTTCTGTAGCCGTATTTCTTTCTTTCTCTTTCTCTTCCTCCAATTCTTCCCACACCAGGACACTCCTAACCTGAGATCTATAATTTTGAATTATAAATGAAATGCTCGTCCGTTCCTCTTTAGTAATTGTGTGGTTAAGTATACCTTTTCCATTGTATTCCTATCTCTCGATCATTATAGTTCGGGTGAAAACCCATTAAAGATGATCGAGTTCGGCTCAACTCTAACTTTGTGTTCGGCGTTGAAGCCCAATGTAATGTAGCATAAGCGACGTCGCATTTCATCCCTCGCCAATAATTATTCAGCACTCTGGTGTCGTGTGTTCCTGCACCCACAACATTCGTCTGTCGAGAACAGTCGCTCGGCAAACGACGATGGTAGCAGTGGGTATTATCCTATCCATGTATCCCTCAGCCAGCCCTCCCACTGCCCCTACGGCTGTTATTGTTGAACCAACACATGCGAGCTATCACGATAATGAGTCCGACACACGGCACGGTCTGAGGGGCTCCTGGCCACTGCCGTGCCAAACTTGTCGATATAAATACCTTCCCTAAAACACCCTTCCACGATGGGTTCGATACGAAGAATGAACCTCAGGATAGCGCACCTCGACGAATTTGGCATTTCTCTGTGCTGAAAGCTTTGCGGTCCCCACCCCCTTCACTTGATCAGAATTTATATCAGTGCGAGCCTTTCCCGCAGGATTCCCGAACTTGCTCAGGTCCAAAAATAATGACAGGAATGTGGCTTGACCGTTCTTTATCTGCTTTTGAATGGAAATTTTTTGATAGATCCTTTGGGATTCCTCCCTTATAATTTTGTACCACTAAAACGTATACCACTGGTGGGAAATTCAGATGGTCTTGATTGTAAATAAGGTCTATGGTCGATTATTTGGGATTCCTCTCTTATGTCCTATAATTTTGTACCAATAAAACGTACTGATAGGACATTCAGATGCATCTGAATGGTCTAGATTGTAATGAGCTCTTCCCGATAGCTGAATTGTCCTACTGAATTGCCTCGTTCGATAGTTACCCGTTCGTTATCATTTCACATTGATAACCGATCACAACTGTGATTTTTGGATTCGACAATAAGCGTTTTGCCGAATGTCTCCTGTGTAGTCGGTTCCGTGTATTGAATACATTGATTTTTTTGGAGGCTCCTAATAGATTAAATTCCATCTCTCATGAATAGGCATTCACTTTTCTTTCAACTCAAAATACCACTCTCCTTTATCGATATTTTGGTCGATATCTGCGATTCTGAAATTACCTACCACACTTAGTTCCAATGTTTAAATTATTGTTAGATGGTAATTTCTGCCATTCTTGGGTTCAATTTCTGCGATTCTGAAATTACCTCCCACATTTAGTTCCAATGTTTAAATTATTGTTACGAGATGGTTATGGTAGATAACCATCTCGTAGATGGTTATCAAATTTCTTGGGTCCAATTTCTTCGGAATAACCTATAGCTACCTCATTGCTCATGAAGAGTTCCCCCTTCCATTAATAATCTCCAATAATATAATATATTATTGGAGATTATTAGTGGAAGGGGGAATTATACAAACTATTTGAAGACCACGGGGTAGAACGTGTCAACTTGGATTCTTCTCGAAATGCAGTTACCGTAAGGTTTAGCGAGTGAGGAATCCAATGACGAAAAATTTGTCTAAATGGCAGAAAATGGGGATTGAAATAGTCGTATACAGGAGAAGAACGTCCCTATTGGTGCTGTCCTGGAAAAGAACGTGTTAACTCGGGCGCCTGTGCCCAAGAAAATAGTTTTGAAACCATTAACGTCCTTTTTCCTATAAGAGGGCACTTGTACATGGAGTGCGATAAAGACATTCCCTGCAGAAACCCGCAAAGATTAGGTGCAAGTTTTCATAGAAACAAGGTGTAAGCCTAAGCCACTCAACGAGGAACAACTAGACAATTTCATGGTTCGAGACTGGAATTCACGTAAGGCCCCCAAGAAAACTCGGCCCATTCAAGAACTATTCAACGCTATTTGCCTCCGGCATCCTGTCCCCGAAGTTGAAGACAATCGTGAGCGGAAAAACGAGCACTCGAGGATAGAGAATTTCATCATCCTGCTCGAGCCAACGAGAAAACATTACCCCTAGACAGCGCAAAATAAGCAGATGTCAACCATCTCGCGGCTCGTACACAAAACTAACCCGCAAGACATAACAAGGTTTTCCCCTGTAATTATGGTACTGAAATTCGGTTTTGGTCAATTCGTAATACGTTTTTTCGTTGCCTGGCATTTTAATGATTACCTACTCCACATCTCAGGGTATTTTAAACTTGACGCATCATACATTTCTGATCAATAATAATAATAATGATGTAATAATAATAATGATGATGCAGTGAGCCTTCAAACTCGAGATTGCTCTCCTGAACAATTTGAAAAAACCTAGTTGACACGTTCTTCCCCTATGGTCTCAATTTGTGTTTGCTGAAAATAAGACCTCTGGGATTTCGTACTAAAGGTACGTTTTGCTCGGAACGACTTTCCACACGAGATACCACGACGCAATGCATACCATATACTACACATACCACAATGCATACCACATACTACACATATCACAATGCATACCATATACGCATTATGCTATACATACTTGCCATGAAAGGCCAAGGAAGCGGGCACGAGAGGCATTCGAGAACAATAAGAAAAGAGCGGAACTTGTATACCTGCCTGTGTCCCTCGAAAATCATTGCTCTGAACAACGCTCCGAGCAAAATGGTCACCAACGATTATTCGTTCTACGATAATCACTGATCGATCATCGTTACAGTCGTCCCGAGAAAAACCGGACACGAAGGCGGAATAAGCGTGGTAATCGTGGATCCAGTAGAAACCCAGTAAAATACCACTATGAAGAGGTGATTAGGAGGTGGATGGACAAATGCCTAGGCTGGTAGATGACCAGTCAGTCGCGTGCTCAATAGACCAGACGTGGAAGACTATAATGAGTGGCTATCCCCCTGCGCTTACGTGCTTTCTGTAGTGTTAATAAATTATCCACTCAGTTAGTGATCTTCTAACTTGCGTATCTGGCGTTAAGGAACATTTTGATTTACGCCTCAAATTTGGAAGAAAATAAAAGAGTTGTTGGCATCGCCAGCCGAAAGTTTGGGCGTCTCGCCGAAACGCCAAGTGTGACTAAACCCGATTGGAAGGAGGAAGCGACTCCGCGATCGTTTTGTCGTCGCCAACGAGTAGTGGGGCACAAGCGAGAGAGGAAGAAGAAGACAGGAGGTTCCTGTGTGAAGGTGGCCGCGTCTAAATCAGAATCGTTCATTCGTGTCGGACGCGGTAGACTCCTCTGCTCTGCCGACCAGCCGGAGGGGGAGAAACTGATAAATCTTAATGAAATAGCGTTTTGCCGTTCCTCACATTTTCCCTCCCTTCGCTTTTGGAGTCATTTCCCAGTATACTTTCTATTCGTTGCTCCGTTCCGTTTATTGTGAAAAGGGAGCTTGATGATTCATCCCTTTTACCTGCCTGTCAACTTTTCGTATTGTGCAAGTTTTTTTGAATGGAAATTTATGAGATGAATATAAAAAGATACGACCCAGTTCTACGTTATTCTCACTCATTCTATGTAGAAACGGAGTTTGTCTGATAGTCTCCGACACAGTGACGATAGTTTTCAAAGATTATTAATCTAATTGTTTTCATCTTGGTTTGAACTGATTGTTTTCTGATCTAATAGATTTCGGGTGTATCTTTTCTCGGTCTTTCGCCATATGAAAAGTAACTTACCGGCGATAAGCAGTTCTCATGGAAAAATATTTTTCGCTCATTTTCGCTGTATCGTTTCCCAGTCGTCCTCAAGGTTTGTTTCGAAGGCTTACATAGAATTGAATTAAGGCGAATTACATAAAAAAATCTTGTGAATTCATAGTTGAAAGACCTCTAGGTATTTGTTCGTTTCCTTTGTTTTGCTTTCATCGATTGCTGTAAACGTTCATTGGAGAAACTGACAACTCGAGATTGAAATCAACCACTAAATGGCTTTATTTTCCCAATATGTTTAAATATCTTGAAAAGTATGTTCAATTGTGTTGTTTTCTTGTTAGCTGTACAGTATTCATCGATGGCTCCTTGAAATTATAAGGAAACTACCCGTGCCATAAATCCCGACATACGTGGATGGATAAAAGGGATAGGTGGATGAGGTTATATCCAGTGTTCCCTACATAAACTTTCTCAATTTGTACTGGGAATACTACAACAGAATTGACACTGAAAAGTCATCATATTTTACTTTCTACTCTGGATCCGTTCGCTTGCTAGTTTCGACATACGTTCATACAGTGTTATGATCCTGATGACTAGTGGAAGTACTCGTATATGGATGCGTTGAATGACCAAATACTAGTCGTTGGTTGTGAAGACCTTCACAACCAACGACTAGTATTTGGTCATTCAACGCATCCATACGTTCATACATACAATTAATGCCTATATACATACAAGTTATGTCTATATACATAAAAGTAAAGGATAGCATCCTTCATGCATCATGAATACATACGTGCATCTTATGATTATATCATTGAATGCCTGTGGGTGGTTATATTCTCTTCACGATCAATAATAATGAAATATTTCAGTAAATGACACACCTATTCCTTATTGGCCCGTCCTTATTGCGGTCTATATCATCCAGGCATCTCTGTCTATTGAATGTTCAATTAGCCCACTACAATACCTATGTCATTTGGGTTGACATATATTCTGGAGTGCCCTCAAAAGGTGCAAAATTACATTCTGCTTTATTTCCCGTCTTTTCCAGGCGGTAGACACAATACAAGGGAGATGCGCTGGTGGTTGACTCGTTCTTGAACGATCCATTATCGTATGAAACTCGCTTCAACTATCATCAATCATGCGACCTGCCTATTATTCGCCGGCGTCCTTAATATGAGGTGTACCTTACAAAGAATATTCATAACTCTCATCTAACGGGCCCTGTATCGTTGTTATGAATGAAATTCGCACCCTTCCAAATTTCATTATTTGTTTCATCTTTGATCCGTTCGCCAACTCCCTATATAAGAAAAAATGGCATGTACTATAAACGTCATAATTTGTTATTGGTTGCTTTGAATACATTAGTATTTGCAAGCATACCGGAATGATTATATTGTCGACTTCGTCCAGGCGGTGTTCCTGTCATGTTACGATCAGATTAGACTTAAATTCGAATATAAGTAATAAAAATTTGAATAACAAAATATTTTAATATGTATACCACATGCAATATGGTACATATTAAAAATATTTTACACCGACTTGCCTAAAAGAAGTAAAGATTATCCATTTTCTACCTGTCAGTTGAATCCTGGTGAGGTTGTTCGTTAGACTGTGGCTTTAGTGTTGGACGTTATTTCCTGTATTTTCTTCTTTCATGGGGTTGGAACACATGCATTTTCTAGAGAAATATCCGGGGTCCTGTTTTTCAGCCATGCAGGGAATTTGCTGAAGTGAAGCCATGATTACCACCGCGCTTCCACCTTTCACTGTCAAAGTCCTTGCACATCCTTTCCGGCAATTTGTGGGTCGCTAACTAATGGTCCGTAGCTGAGGTCTTCTCCTTTTTTTTGCCTCATCGAGAATTCCGAAAGGCCGCATTTGAGGACTTATTGACAAATAATTCCCAATCAAATAGCTATGCAATGGTCATCCCTTGGCCCCTAGACGCATTGAGGACATGGCTCGCAGGGGAAAGTTACGATTGAGGTTCCAGAAGCGTACGACCCTTGAAATTCCATAGGTGCTGGTTGTCAATTGACTGGTTGTCAATTAATTCCCTGCATTGCGCGTCCTGCACCGCTTCACAAAATGATCAATGAGGCTAGCTGCCTGGCCATAATTTGGACGATTGACATAATAATGTAGCTACCCAGGTTCCTCGTCTCGACTCGTACCTCCAGCTTCCATTCGCATCCTTCTGCCTCCAACTGCCAGACGCCTACCTACCTCCACCTCTAACCTGCACAAAGACGTCAGTGTGGCATCGTTGCGACCTGAGCATGAGCGAAGTGTAATTGTATATAATTTAATGTAAATAAATTTCAAGAACTAAGCATAATTTAAACGTTACGATTCAACGGGATGTCTCATGTAGGATACGAACGAACATTTCGTTGAAGGTGTTCCCTAAACCTCGATACCAGGGTTCACCAGTTCTTTGTGACCAAACGTTTACTGATGTTGTATCTTTTAGAAGACGCTCTCTTGTTGTATCCGTCAGGAAATACGGAAGATCTCTCACTGCTTCTTGTGGACTGAGCACCCACCCGATCTCTCAATTTGTCTTGACTACGAGCTTATTGTAGTGTTGGTAGTTTCTCTCAAATTGGTACCATCTGGTTTTGTAGAAGAAGAACAAATACTTACGTGTAGAAAATAACCGTTTTTGACAAATTTTGCAGCGATTGGTTGATTAATATCAATAACGAGTTGTAACGTTTCAACGCGTCTCACAATTTTTTGTTTTAAGTTTCTAGGTATGTTAATTTACTATCGATCAGAGACGTGGGTGAGTCGTTCCTACATTTCTGGGGGAGAGTTGGGATTTTGTGGTTAGTAAAATACACATCGCACGTAGGGTACCAACTACAGGTTGTGATCGAGCAGCCTCGTCCCTTGACTATCTACGAACGCTATTATTGATAAAGCAAGCTGTGAAGCGTTTATGTGGTGAGAAGGGAAGCTGGTCTGCGGTTTTGAGCCCTCGGTGGGACGCGGCCAACCCATCCTTACTTCTCGTCTCGAATTCTCGTAAAGCCGACATTTCGCTGAAAATGTTTCATGTCATGTTCCGTTTCACAGGCTCGACCTTACAACTGAATTTTAGCCTAGATGCATTCATATCTTGTAAACATTTCGATAACGCCGTAATGACTCGACTCCGCCTAAGCTTTACCTCCGTTCTGTGATCTCATCGCGTGATCCAACATCCGTAGCGCTTCGTCGGGATGTTGCCATATCCGTCTTCAAAGCCCAGGGTTTCCTCCTATCGCTTTATGTTCTGATATCTACATTAGAAGAAATTATAGGAGAAATTGGATACCGATCTATTTGATTTTCCTTGGTTCACAACCATCACATCATGACGACCCGAATTTCACCAATGGTTCTGCTGGTGTGTGTCGACGTCACTGCTCAACTTGTGGTCGGAGAAAGGTAGCGAAATCACTGCTACAGTATAATATAGCAGGTTCACATTATACCGAAGAATGCTATTGAAGCTGTGTCGGTTTTTCATAGAACGCTATAAGCGGGGGTTTTCAAAAAAGTTGTTAAAAGTATTTTAAAATAAATTAAAAAAATTAAGTTTGAAATTGAAACTCGCATCTAAAATTTATTTTACGTTCTCAAAGAATGCATTGCCGTTTTCAAATTTAAAATCGACCGTGAATCGCGGGAGTAGTTTTGATGGACATTTTTCTCATCTTGAAGCGCAACGTGGTGACAGCTTTTGGAACTATCTTAGCTCGGATTGGCCTCAAGCCAAGGGAGGTGTGCACCATTTTCAATTTTCCAGTGTCGGAGGATGTATACCGTACAATAATGGTCTGCCAGAAACTTCTTTGTACCGTTTGCAACTGAACTCTCACAGGAAAAACTTCCATCAGGCTCTTCTCAGTTCTTTATCCTCTTAGCGTCTTCAATTCCTTCTAGAGGTGTGCCGTTTTAGCGCATTCCGATTTTTGTGTAAATTGAGGGGTGCTAAATCGAGTGAATTTTAAGAATTCGATTATGCCATATAATGTTATGCGGGGTTTTCGACATTTTCGCGTTGTTGAAGCGATGTTTCTCCCTTCCACGTAAATTCTTGCTCCCGAGCGAGCTTGCCATAATTATCCCGTCATTATAATCCGTCATAAAAGAAATCCGTGCAGTGTCAGATGCGTTTGTATTAAATTTTAATGTACGTCATCTTGAAGTTCACATTCAGTGTCACATTTTTTATCACATTGAAGAGAAGAAACGTTTCTACTGGAACATACATAAATCGTACTACTAGTAAATCCCTAATAAATTTCTTCTCATTACTTTTGAGAAAGTCAGTCGTGTGGTCGAATTCGCTGTTTAGTATTACACCAATCTTTCATTACATATATTGAGCGAATGGTTCGTCACGTCGATTCAAGTTCTGTGTAACTATTATTTGTCTTTTTCCTGATTTCATGATGCTTTTCAACCCACGTGCGTATGTACGGATAGAAAACTCAAACCGTCGCCGTCTTTTCAGGTCCTCGTTGCAACGTTGGTTCATTTTAAATGAACGATCTAGTGGTCTGCCAAACCCACCCTCGTTCATCTGACGTGATCACAGCCTTTTACCGCACTTATCGGTCTCCGGGGTTTTTGCCGTGCTTTGCAAATGTGTTTTATAAAACGGGTTTCCTCCCCGTCGGGAGTTTACGTTGTCCGAGTAGGCACATGAAGCTCTCTCTATGATGTACGGCTATTTCTTTATCGCACCCATCGACTCCCCTCGCTGGTTCTCTTCATCCTGGGACTTTTCCGTTCCTGTAATTAATGGGATCCTTTTTCATTTCGTACGTGGCCAGTTTTAATGTATTGGTCATCTAATTATGTTTGCCCTTAGGCAAATTTACGGCTCAGTTGGCCGTTGAACGTGGTTCGGAATAAGTTCTCTCAAATCGTAGTCTGAAAGTAACACTTTTGTGAATTTATTCTTCATGATTGTTTTGATGCGGTTCAGTTTAAACCCATTCAGTGAATTTATTGCTAGCGTATCTACTCTAATTCTATTTTTCCCTCTGCAAACAATAATTATTATTGTCATACGAAGAATTTCGAAGGACCAAACTGCACTGTACAGCTTTTCGACTGGGTACTCGTTTTTTCATTCTTTCGGTTCTCAAACAATTCTCAAACAATTCATTGGAAAAACGACGCAAATTCCAAAAAAATTCCGAACCGATCTAATTATATTTAGTTTATGTAAAGGGTGGATAAAATTATTTTAACCCCTTCATAATTTATTCGTATTTATATAATTCGTCGGTTTTTGCTTCATCCCACGTCGGCAATAATTTACATCAAGAAGTGCCTCAAACAAATATTCGTAGAAAAAAAAGTATCTCAGAACATGGCCCTCGGTATTACAAAACCATGACAACACATTGTGTTGTTTGAGCCGGTTATTCCCTGAACTGTTTGATTTACTCTTAACGTTGACGATTTTTCCTCGGTTCTGCTCTCAAGCCCTATACGGATCCAGTTGCAATTTCCGAGATATGACTATAAGAAATTTTCAAACCTCATTTGAACCCCTTCCGATAGACCTAGGGCTATGAAAATTTTCAACAATCATCCTGGGGCCAGTCCGTGCTCAAATGCCAAACATCAAGTTTTTAGGACAATTCTAAATAGGCAATGTGGTGTGGAAGGATGTTTTAAATTCGATGTTCTGATTCTACGTATCTCGACGTATCCAGTTTGAGGTTGGGCTAAAATTTGTCTTGGTCGATTCCATTGGTTAATTAATGAAAACAAATAAACTGAAGTTTGACAAGAAAAGCGGAAAAACTCAATCTCATTCCTTACAATAAAACGGTTGTACTATTACGGTTGGTTCTATAAAAAATGCCGATGTACGAGTAAATGGATTACGGCACCCGCCTCTACATAAAATGTCCTTATGAGTACTTTGTAAAGATTTAGTGTTTTCTCAGCTGTTCAATGTTCATAACTGCTCCCCGTCGAACGATCTTGCGGTAGTAAATGTTAAATTTAATCCTTAGTCCTATCAGCGTTGGCGAACATCTCCGTAAGGGCGTTCGGTGGTAAACTTGCAGGGAAGTTCGTCGGGGGCAGGTCGGAGTGATCGCCTGTAGGTTATAACATCCTAATCGAACAGCTGAATAACGCTCAAGGGCTTCCTTGTTGGTTTATCTCGGTTTCAGCAATATGATTCACCTAAGTCATAGACCTCGTAGCATATGGGTATCTTGCAAGCTTTTTATAAAGTTCTAGGCCGCGCTGATAAGACTGAGAGGGCTGCTGTATTTACTGCCTCTTGGCTTTCGTTGTTTTTCAAGTGTATTCTTGTTTAGAAAATCGCTGAGGCACTATGAGGCACTAGATCTGCTGGAATCACGGCTCGATTCCAACTAAGGTGTTGGACATAAGAGTTAGATCTACTTCAGAATGTACGTACAAAGTGGGAGGTAAAACAATATACCTAATACGTTCTAAACCAGATCTACAACGGTTATATATCTTTTTATCCTCATGCAAGACTTCAATTTGCGCCTGGGTATCGTTAGTGTTGTAAATTCTTTTAACTACAGTTTGTATTAAAAAACAATAAAATGGTAATAAATTAATTTTTTTTAAGCTAATTTTAAAAGTTTGACTGCCACTTTTTTATTAATCAAGGACAGCGATTGTCCATACAACGTAAACTTTAGGGTACGTACGGGTTACTCATCGAATTATCTCATGAGTATTTATCTTGATCTCTTTGGTACATATTTAGAAAAACGGAATCCCTCCTCATAATAAAGATTGTGACTGTGACACGTGCGCCGTATCATCTCTTTCATGCTAGATGGTGTTATTTATTGCACTTCCTTTCGTCGCCTCCAGTTGATAGCGAACAAATTGAAAATCTGTTCTCTTTTATTGGTAATTGGGACATTTGGAAGTATATTGTGAAACGAAGCGACTAATTACATTTATTCCTCAAACTGAAATTCAATGCGGCGAATGAGTCCTGTATTTGCAGTCTTGTCCTCGGTTATTCATTTACATTTGCCTTTGAGCTTAACCCATGTGTTTGATTCAAATGAGTTCGTTAATGATCAAAGGCTGCGCGGTCAGTCTGCATCTGGTTAACTAGTAGCGAAATGAAGGAATATTCTGGAGGCATGTGTTACTTGGTGATTTTGAAAAGGGCCATCGCAGGTGGGACAATTAATGAACTGGAAGGTAAAATAACTCTTCGGAGAGTGGGAGGAGGTCTATAAAAATCGCAAGAAGAAGAGAGCCAAAAGGTCGAAAATAGCTTCCCCTGACTTGTTCGAATGTTTTCCAAGATAAGGCCACCCTTCTTCGTACTCTTTAGCCGCGGCAAAGCTTTAGACCTATATATAGTTAAACTATTGAACCACTTCTTATGTTCTGTCCATTCTCCTTCACCAACCTGGGTTCGTTCTTCTCGATTAATTGGCAGTCGCTGACGTTAATGATGCCGGTCTCTTGGGTTACATCGTTTCAGGCCCGTCTGTGGTATGCAACAATGATCTCTCCGCGGTTTCCTTATCAAATTGATACGCCCGTCTGGTTGACTATGTGCCGTTGAAATACGGTTAAGTTGCCAAAAATGGGGGATTTTAGCATTCCTTCTCTTGTTCCAAACGTCCTAGAGATTCCTATTTTCATTAACAGTGGATGCTTGCCAGCGCTAATCAACGCGTTATTTGACAGGAGGATAGTACAGCTTCTATTCGAGTAGGTACAGAAAGTAAATCATTTTTCTGTCGACTTAACGAGATCCTTCAAATTATCAACACCTTACCCAGCCCCGTTAGCTGGCTGGCTGTAATCCAATCCTCATTCGGCTTACTATCACTATGAGGAATGTAAAATAATTATTATAAGTGTTGAGACTTATTATTACAATTATTAGAAGTTTGTAAATTTGAGTTTCAATTGAGTCGTGGTACTGACACGCACAGTAATGGGTACGTCCCCCGACGTTTTTTGTCTTCAACCTAATCTTGTGGAATGATGTATACTTTTCTGAATCATGGTGATTAGTCTTGGACTACAATCGATGCTGCTTTCGATATCAGTGATGAGTGGGATGAATTGTTAATTGACCTGTTCGTCAGCTAAAAAATTCGTAGCCTGTGCTCAATCAAAATCGGATGCGTTCACTGGTTACTGACTGTTCTGTTTGATTCGAGTTGATAATGTTTTTTCGGTTCTACTATCTCCGTCGATATTTCAAGAGCTGAGTTTGGTGGGCAGACGGATCATTTTGTGCAATTACTGTTAACTCGCGCCCAACTTATCAGGTGGAGCAAACCGGTTGGGATACGATGTTGAATATTTTCATCTAGATTGATCCAATATAACTTCTTTTGATAATAAACCAAAATTTGTGTTGGTCAGTTCCACCCTTCTCTAAACGTGAAGCAACAAAAATATGTGGAGGGTCATAATTAGAGGGCGGATTTGTATAAAAATGCATATTTTATCCCTCGCCGAATTTCGAAGAAATACCCCGTGATCTGCCCGTTTCACTTCTTTCTGTTTCCAAAAACACCCATTTTATTTTGTATAACATTTCACGTTTTAAAGGTTCGCGCATAAAATATTCGATATTATCATATCCACTAAATAAATGCATTCAATTGCATATTTTGCCTACCTACATGGCCAGCCACTCGTTTTGAGGAAAGATAATATCTGCATATTATGCAGCATGGCTTAAAGATCATACATTTCAAATCAAACCGAAAAGTTCAATTTTCCTCCAGGCTACCTCTTCCCTATGTACGAGATGCGGGAAAGGGACGCCTGTGTCCTTCATAGGAAGAAGAGGCACGCAACAGCTGGGTTTACTGATCTGATAAGCTTGATAGTACTTTTCGTCGTTAAATCAAACCTTAAATTCCCATTCTTCATTACTATTCGCCATTATCACACATCATCATCATACCAACCAACCTACCTATGTCTGGCATGGCTGCGGCCGATACAGCGAATTGGAAACAGAAAATTGGGAATATACATTTTTTCGAAACTGATGGCATACAGTAACTCAAAGACAGTATTGCTGCTGCGGAAGGATCGCAAGAGAAGTGGACCGAGAATGGGAAAACAATTATTGTTGCATGCAATTATTGCATCTACCAAGCTTGCTGGTGTGCTCCAGGTTGGAAAACGATGAAGACTGACGAGCTCTTGCATGGAAGGAGGGGTCAGATTGATCTAAACCCAGAGGAATTGATCTTGCTAGAAGTTTTGTCGCATCACATCTGTCGACGTGGAAAGATCCTTCTTATGGTTATTGTGACTATTTCATGGTTACTGTAACTATTTCTTAGCCGGAGGGGATGAAGATGAAGGTTGAAAAGTGAAATGAACCACAGGCGAAGGTCGTGAGGCCGAAATTAAATTTATTTACCTACCCACAGTTAAAATGCACTTTGGTATATATTTTCCGAAAAGGGTTTAAATTAATTTTTTTCACAACGTTTAATTTCGTTTCAATTTATTTTATCAAAAGATTAGTAATTTATTGGTTGTGTTAAAATTGTATGTGTCTTAATCAAACTTGATAGTTCCTACTCGAGTGTTTTTCTATCATTCCATGAAACGGTTTTTAAACGAAGTAATGTTAGTGTAAAAAAGAAGAAATAGACGACGTATAGAGAATTTTTGAGTGAAATGACTAAAGTACTTATTTTTTCTGTGGTTCTGGTTTGAATTTTTGTATTTGTCACCATTGAAACTTGGGTAAAAAAGGCTAATTCTGATTTTGTTAGGGCATCTTTAAGCACATATTTTGGATATTTTTACTGCATATTTTATCACATTAAACGGGGTTTTTTAGTGCATAAGAATCCGCCCTCTAGTCATAATTTTTCACTCCTAGTCAATTCCAAAAAGATCTAGGGCTATGAAAGTTGGCGTATAGACAAACATTAGTTAGGTACCAATCACGCCATAGCTTGAATTATTCAAATAAGTAATTAAATCTAAGGTGCTTTGAAATTAGAGCCGTTCGTTGGAGATCTATACACTCATGTAGACGCTAGGGATTGATCCGATTTCGAGTGGCTGCTGTTACTTGGCTACGAGATAATTGTGAACACCATGATTACAACGTAATGCTTTCTCCCGTTATTGTCTCTGGCTAAGTAAGCATGCTGCAATAGGCCTTGAGGTGGTTTAATAACATTCCTAACTCTTGCTTTTCCCAGTCTGATCGTCATTGAGTTCCTCACGGAATCACCCTAGACCCCCTAATGGTATTATACTCGAGAGTGGTTCTCTGTTTCTAAGCAATAAAAGGTAACATCCTAGTTTAATCCAGTATCTAATCAGTCGTCCACCAAACAAGTTCTTTGATACATCATTACAAGTACTTTGACTCATTAAATTCTCTTTTGATACACCTACCTCAAGAACTGATGGTGTATGGTGTATAAAGCAAACGCCTTTCCTTTATCATTTGCAGTTCTTGCTACCTAAAGTGCATGTTAGTTTAGTGCAGGTTACTTGTAATACCATAAACTGTCTCAATTAATTATTCAAACTAACCCTTGTGTAAAATAAAGTTATTCTTATAAACTGATCTACTTTATAACGTAATCTCTCTGGGGCTGAGCCTTTCCGCGAAGTCCTTGGTATATAATCAATTTTAAGTTGATATTCTCAACGTGGAATAAATAGCATCCGTTCACTGAAAATAGCATATTGACTTGAATTCCGGAAACTTTCATTTCTATTTCTAAATGGCTCAGATCTCATTTACGGATTGCTTTAAGTGAATTAGTTCAATGACCATCTGTAATCTGAAGAACATATTTCAAAGAGGGTCTGGAAGTTGTTCTGGAGGGAGTTATGGAGGAATGTTCCATTCAAGAACTACGAAAATGACCAAAATTGTGAGAGTTACATTATTACATTCATAAAAATAATTACAGGTCATTCTACAAGTAACGAGTAAAATAGAAAAAAATAAAAATAAAATGAATTGAAAAGAAAATGAATTTAAAACTTCTACCGGAATCAAACTGAACAAAATGACTAGTAAGAAGAAAATAAGCTGAGTTCTGGATCAATTAAACAAAATAAAGGGAGGAATTGAAAAAAATCGAACTGAGGGTTCACTGACAATACGAGATTTGCACTGCGAAGGGGTCGATTCCGATCATTGCTCGTTGAGGAGAACTGGACACTAAAGAGAACTGGTAAGCGAGATGTAGAACGAGGAGCGGAAAGGCAAACCTTGGAGAGCAACGATGGGCGGTAAATCAGGTTGTTGACGATTTTGTAGAGCAGCACAAGGTCAGATGAATATTATATTATTTGGGGTTATATTATTCAAGGAAGTGTAACAGTACATTTACGGCCAATAACAAGTATAATAATCCCAAACCAATAATATAAGCCCATGAACAGTTTAACAATAAATATGGAATGCTACAAATACCTGCTGTAGTATTTAAATAAATATGTAAGGACTGTTGTATTTCAATTTGACGAGGAACAAATAAGTAAGGGTAATGAAAATAGGAGAGTCGCAAATATCACATATCCAATCAAACGTTATTCGATAAAGTACTTTAATTCCGAATTGGATTCATCCGAGTCTTGATTAGCATAAAACTAAATCCTGATTTGACAGTGCGCTAAAAGTGAAAATTGGCGAAGAAAATCCTTTTTTGGAGCAAGGTGATGAGATCGGATCGTTTTATTGAAATTAGGTGAGTGGAATAACATTTTTCAATCAACTGCGGCGGCTTAGGATGGGAGCACTCTTTTTGCTTTTTCAATGCTCATGAATAATACGAAATCATCAATATCATTATCCTTCCTTACGGTGGACATTGAAGTTTCTATTCGCATTTACTGCGGATAAACTTGAAACTGCGGGTCAATATATCTTAAACAACGCTTCATTGAGGATGCTGTCTTGGATATGAGTACCTAGATATTGAATATTTCTAATTTATTTAGATGCAAAACTACTTAATCAGGAATTTGTAATGAGTTACTACACCCACCTACTATTTGAAGTAACATTTGAATAGAATCAATGAAATATTAATTTATTCTAAATTCGAATTTACACAATTAAACATCGGCATTTCAATATTTTGTTTACACAACAAGCGAAATTTATAAGGAAACTATTGAATCCGCAATCGTAGGGTATCGAAAGTATTTGAATTCTCTCTGCTGTACACAGGTGTCCTTCGCGTCTTAGGGCTAAGAAGGAGGTTAACTGACGCTACATGGTATTCCAAATCTCACATTGTTTGTCATCAATCTGATTATGTCGGTCGTATTTAGGGAGGTTTGTCAGTAGCAAAATCCCGTTGATTCGCATGGTCATCACTGAGACTGAGACTTGTGGCTATTCAGGGTATTTTGAGATGGGGGAGGTGGATGTCGAAGGTTTCTTGCAGGATAACTTGGGTACCTGCCCTAGCTCCGTTAACCGCAGTGGTAACTCTCCTTCGCTGGGTAGATTGATGTGAAAGACGTCGACCACTAATTAACAGCACTAGCGGTGCTTCGTACTTCTCTCCCCCGCAGCGTTTCTGTTGACACCATAAGTTTCCTTATTCTCCAACATGAGTCCGCTTGATCATCCCCCTCTCCAACTTCTCCTATTTCTTGAAATTGTCATATCCCTAGTTCAACAGAAACCAATTCAAAATGGCAATTGGAATTTTCAATATTTCGGAGACTTCAAATGAAACATACTGTTAGAATAAATTTTAAATTCCAATAACACGAAAAATGTGAATAGAATAGGAATTTGAATAGGTTATGATTCAGAGTTTGTCAACACCCCTTGACCCTATCCATTTGTGCACAGCGTTTGAAGCGTCGTGTGGGTTGTAATTACGCTTAAGTGGCGCAGAAAAGTTTTAATAAAATTCCAAAAGGCACTAAAATGTTGGTCAATTGGCGTGTCATAAGCTTCGATATTCTTTAATTCAGACCGTGATTTGAAACTTGTATTTACAATGAAGGAGACTTTGTCGTAAATGCCTGAAACTTGGATCGAGTGGCAACAAGAAAAAACCTCAAAGGGCATGTACCTACACGTTCAATAACATAACTTGACCAAATAATTAATTATAATTTTTCAGGATCCAATCGTAGGTATTGAGTTTCCATACATCAGTATTGAAAAGTGGCGAAAGTCGCCTTCGAGGGGACAAGGATAATTACTCATATTAGAGTTCAACATCAATTACTCCTCCAATAGTAAATGGGGGTTGCCACCCAACGAGAAACGCCTTCCGTGTAATATGATGGAAGTAATCAAGTTGTGGGGGTGTCCCATACTTCCGAAGTTATGGGGAACGATTCATTCAATTCCGCGTTAAATATCGTCGTAGATCACGGTAAGCGATTAACCCTCGCTTATATCATTCCCTATTTTACGAACTTCCATGTTTTCTCGACTTTCGTATTTCCCATTTCAATTTTTTTTCTCTCGCTTTTTGCTCCCGATAATCATCATTCCTCTGTAGAAAATCCCTTCGTTGATTCCTCGATTCGAACATTCCATCGGGTATTACTATTCGGAAGGGAGTGGAAGCAATTAGAAAGCTTTTCAGATAATGGATGGAAATAGAAATTGTTTAATATTCAATGCATGGCCCACACAGTGGTGTTAGATTAAAAGTGGGGAAAAGGTTATTTCTGCATAATTCAGGCACATACTCGTATTCATTTATAGCGCGAATGCACCAAGCCCGTCGATTCAAACCTCATAGTTTCAATTAATATGAAGAAAATCGAGATTTTACTCCCGCCCAACCGCGAATTCGTCGCCACGCTCTAATCTCGGGGGAAAATTGGTTGTAATACGCAGGGATTTAGAGGCCCCCGGCCGTCTAGTATGAAAATGATTAATATTGTACGTAGCACATGTCTCAGCTTAAAATCCTTGTAACACTCCAAACTCCTTGTCAATTCTTCCAATTTCTTTTTTTAAATCGATTAAGATGAATACAAATTGAATTTGTTATTACGAACATTCAAACGAGCTATGTTACGTGCGGACGGTTCTCATTTAGGCGAGGGTAATGACAATATGTACTGGTGATGGTTGGTAGTGTGTTGTTTGCCTACACAGGAAGAGTGCTGTATATCATAACTGTATTACGGTTGTTAGAAATGAACGTGGTTCACGTGTTCGTATAGCTGAAATGAGGAATGGTTAGTGTACTCTGGAGGGATCATCGGTCGTACTGAATTATAATAAGCCCCCATGTTGAACAACCTCCTAAACTTGGGTGGCAACCAAGCATATCACATTATTCCGTTGGCAGGTGCCAATTTATCAAGCGCATATATACTGGGAAAGGGATGAAAATCTGGAATAATTAATGAGCTGTGGGGGCCAAGGGTGAAGCAAGCTGCCACCCGCGGCCCTGACAGATAACAAAGGCGAACCGAACGACGCGGAGCCCTGAATAAACGAAAAATTGATTGTAGTTCCCACCTTCCCCGCCGTCTACTAATGTTTAGGAAAGCTAAGAAGAAGCACAACGTCCTTGGTCATACCCTTCCATACACTATTACAGAGAATTGCGGTTGAGAGACTGGCAGCTACTAGTGTTAAGAAGTTGACAGATCGACTCGAGCTCTTGAGCATATGAAGCTGGTTGTGTACTAATCAAATGTACGAGTACAACCTCTGTTCGAGGAAACTTCTCTGAATATGATGACAGTTGAAATTGATAGAGTTTCTTTGGTAACTCTTTGGTGTCGATCGGTATGAATGTTTTAAAAGAATCCAACCACCTATTGATCAGGTTTGTTCTCAACCTTGGTCGGGACCTGATTACGGATAAATTGCCCCTCAATTTAATGAATTTGATATGAATATTCGTAGAATATCCGGGCACAAATATCGATTGCCACCATATTATGGAAACAGGCCACTCAACACATTTATTAGGTATTTATTTTGTAACCTTAGCGACTACGTTGAGACTGTCAATCGTTGGGTAATTACACGGTTCAAGATATTGAGAACCCGAATATCTACTCGTAAAAGAAAAATTACTATAGTATATTTGAATCACAAAAGTACATTCTGTTTTATAACTATATACATAACCATTTGAATTTAATAGAAGTTTTGATCTCACTATTTTTGGGCTTTATAGGTATATATAAGTAGGTTTGACATAATTCGAGTGACAATTATGTATTTATTCTATTCGTAAATGCCTGTGAGGTCTGCTTTTTGTTGTGCAGTTGAGCGAACCCTATAACCCGGCGGTAGTATCATAATTAAATTCAATATTATTGAAAGTAAGTTGGAGCTATGGAGGGAGCAGTTAAACGACCCGTTACCCTCATTTGATATCGGTATTTTACTAATCGTTCTTGTGCCCCTCCCCCCGTCATATTAGCTTTCTCTTTCCTGAAGTATCACTTCTTGGTGTTTCCAACCCTTTTCTCCACTTAGTTCATTGGTTTCCTTGAAAACATCAATTCCCAAGATTAAATTATTTTACGGTCCGTGAGTTTCAAACGTATAATTCACCGGAAAACGTACCTTGAATACTGCCGAAGTTGAATGCCAGGCGGTTTCTATAATTTTGTGACCCTTCCAAAAACCAATCCATTAACGTTGACGGACGAATTTTTCATTTTTTACACCGTTGTCGAGGACGTTTGTTCAAAACACAGTAGCTTCGTTAAGATGAATAGCACGGCTAAATGTTTCAAACTTCAATGGCTCGATTTATTGTCTCATTCTGACAGACCCCTTCCTCTCTCCACAGTTCTTGCTGAGTGGACAATTCATTATTGTTTTGGTGTTATTACGTCAACGGTTTGAAATCGAACGTCTACGTTTTTGACTAGTGATGCCATTCACAAATTGAAGTTTCTTTCTTTGAACAATTTCGTATTCAAATTCCAGTTGTACGCTAGAGCTGAACGGAATGAGAAATCTTTCCGGCAGAATCGGACATCATGTCGCATCATTGTAGATAATTTCAAACATTTCGACCTGATTAGGTCCGTTGAGCATTCTGGGATAGGTTATCAGAGCCATGTGAAATTCAAGTTTATATTTTTCGGTTGATCATTATAATCGTTAGGTATATCAATTCTTATCTGGATGTTGTATATTTATTGTTACCCCAGTCATAACCATTCAATGATTGTAATTTTGCTAAATTTCCGCTTGTTCCAGGTAAGGCATCGTCATTCCTGCATTCGCTACAGGTTTCGGAGATATTGGAAGTAAGTGTAGGGTAGTAAACTATGTCCTTCGTACAGATTTTCTACGTCATTAAAATGAATCTAGTTTTTATAAACCTAAACTCCGCATCAGTACAGTCGAATGTAGTAAGAGAGAGAGAGAGAGAGAGAGAGAGAGAGAGAGAGAGAGAGAAAGAGCTTTATTGGATCAGATTACTTAGACAACATGTTACATTATAAAACTTATATGGTACATTACATTATTATTGTCTACATTATTATTAGCTACGAGAAATTATGGTGTAATAATAGGCATAGGCCCGTTAGAAATTTCTTAGTTTTAGAATTGTTTCTCCCATCCTTGTGACTCCCATCGGTTCACACAGCTCAGTTAATGTGGGATGAAATCGATGGTTCTTAACTACTTTCAAAGACAGTAAACATCTTTCCGAGAGTGTTGATTCTCTACCCAGGCGACTCTTCGCGTCCGGATACTTTCGAAATAAACAAGAGTTCGAAAAAGGGGGATCCCTCCTTCCTTCCTTCCTGAGACTTCTGAGATATTGAAGATAAATATTTACCCGATTCGTGGAGGTGGAACGGTGTTCCACGTTATATGCTCGGTTGGGCAACCGAAAAATCGATTGACTAATAACATTTTCGCTGGATAACTTCCTGAATTCTGGCGATATAGTCGTTCTTTTTTGAAATTGTCATACAAATTGAGTTTAATGCAATCATACCTGAATACATGAGACGTTGGCTACTTTTTGGAAGTAGTTCATAGCTAAGTAACATTCTTGGGTAAAAAACATGAAACACATGGGACATTAATCAAAAACAAATTAAATCCACAGACAGCAATGGCTATAAGAGCGAATTTTCCAAGAAATAACTGGTTTTGGGTAAAATGTATCTATTTTACTGGTTTTATAACAAATGTTGTCTCTTTTTTTGCCGAGTAACACCGCAGTTTGTAGATTTTTCAACGCTGAACACGATGGTGAAGTCAGAATTGCGATATCTCATTCCTTCATCAGATTAGAGCAGATTGTCCATGAAGAACATCTCATGTGTCAACCTCGATTCTTCAAAGTGATCCAGTCTGAAACCGGTATAAGATATCGCAATTCTGACTTCTGACGTCGTTTGCAGCGTAAATAAACTCCTCTAAAACTCCCCAAAACCCCCCTTAGAATGGTCCGCTTCTGCCCACCTTCGAACCTAGTCTTACGATTGCCAAAGCTTTCCGGAATTTCGAGTTTTAAAATTTTTAGACCGATAACAATAGCTTCCTTTCCTTTGAAAGTTCGCTAAATTAACCTGGTAAGCACTAAAAATAGAGCTAGTTTTATTTACCACGATATGAAAAAAATATTAATTTTTTGATTTTGTGAAGTAAGTGGAATTGTAGGTTTTATTGAGTAAACCCCCTCACAAAATCTTTATCACTACTACCACTATCCTGACTTGATCTACCCTGATTCGATTATGTCTCGTTTCTAACCTCAACTACTCACTAGCAATGTTGAGAGACGGCATTAACGATTTATTGGTTAAATTATAGTGCTGGAATATTGGTTTTGTAGAAAACACTGTCCAGTGTAGAAGACATCGTTCACTTGTTGTATTCTGACTCTGTGAGATGGTGCCGCTTCTCGAAGTGTGATAGGCTATTCGGCCTGATACCATATTATCATAACTTGGCTTGTGCGTCGCCTGTAAGTGTTGGCCCGTATGTAGTATTGGTTCCCGTAATGAGATTTTGATGAGACGAGGTGGGTGTTGATGAGAATTTGATGTGAAGAAGAGGTAACTAGATTTAATGAATGTTCTTAAGGCAACCATGCATTTTAGTGGAGTCGTTGCATTCGACATATATATCCCATGTATCCGTACTATCAGAGATTGTGATGATGAATGTTACTCGTCTACAGTTTCATCTTGATTTCTCTTTCTCTGAGGGGGAGCTTATAAGTTCCAATATAAGCTCCCCCTCAGCTGCATTTAACAAGAATCTCAGAAACATATTTTCATATTTTGACACCAGACAAGTGTAAAAAGAGTGATATAACCGATTACAATCGCGGACTGGCTTACAGCCGGCAAATGAAGATTACCCTCCCCCTTCATATGGACAATAGAAAGCGCAGGCTTCTAAATTGGAATTTACACCTTTTTATCACTTGAGATGTGATATCTATGATCTTCATTAGTTCGCAATGTAACACTTGATGGTTCACCTCTACGTTGACTCCTCTTCTTTCTGGATTATTTCCACTTCCACTCGAGAAGTTAATTTTCTGCGAGCTTCTTCCCACAGACTGGTTGTGTTTGGTTACTAAGTGCACGTAGCCAAATCCTTGGAGGCAGCTGAGGCCCATTTTCTATTGCCAAGAAAACAACTTGGGAATGGACTGAATAAATAATGGTCGTTCGTGCCCTCCGTCCATGGTAGTTCCTCCAAAGCCACCGGCTTCCCTGCGATATTTAGCTTAACCCGTTTCATTGGAACAAGACCAACATTACTTACCGGTCGAATGAAAGACAGAAGCGGTGGTGGTTAACATGAACATTTATTCTACCTCTCGTTCGCTTTCCGGCTGGAAAGCTTGTATTGTTATTCCTAACGTTTTTCTTTCAATAATTATTGTTTTCGGACATGATGAGTGTAACGAACCTGATGAAATTGGTGCATTTATAAGGCCTGTTGCGCTAGAGTATTCATCTTTTAGTTGTTCTTCGGGTCGACTTTTGTTGTAGGTGTTGATGCTATATTTCGATGTGTTGTTCATTGTCCACTCTATCAATTTTACCTGTGGTGACGACGGACACTAGTACCTACATACGGAATACTAGAATGTACCCAATTAGGGATTAGGGCAATCATTCGTGTCTCAACACTATTATCTGAATAGAAATAACGTTGATTGATTTGTGTTGGAGTTACCTCTCCTTGTCATACACTCCAGTAATGCGTGTATCTGCCTAACCCATGCGCCGTTCCAAGTTTCGATTTGTTTTCTTCCGTCTCAAAGATCCTGAATCCTGAAGAAAACACTACTGTGATGGCCTTCTGTACCTACCGGCACTGGTATTAATTTTGCCATTGCAAATGTCATCACTCTGAATCTTCATTGGGTTTTGAACAAATCCACAATTGAATACCGATAAATACAAATTTAACTGATTACAACATGTTGTAGTCGATCATTTTAATTTTGAACGTTTGAAGCTCAGCAATCTGACCGACTTACCAGACATTATCTACCAGACATTATTTTGACGTTAATTTAATTGACGCTCGTTGGATTTGTTTCTGGGATAATAATTTTCGTGAAAGTAGAAAACGGGTTTGGAGTTATTGGTTACTCCAAGGCTTTCGCTAGTGTCCTTGAAGATAAACTTTCCGAGTTATGCGCGTAGTTTGGAATTCAGCTTCTGTGTTTGAATTTGAACATGATGCAATAAGAGTGAATTTTTTCCGTACGGAGGTTTGTGGAATTCAACTAAAGACTTGTCTGGTTGGCCATTGTGATTCAACGATTACTAATTTTATTTACATCCATAATTCTTGCCTGGTTTCCAAATAGAGCACACTGTTTGGTTTCAATATTATGTTGATCCAAATGTCATACTTCGAAATTAGAAAGGTCAGCGCATGAAGGTTATGACAGGGACTGTAGGATTCCGCATCACAAACGACCTTCCACAGGTCGAAGATGTTTTATATAAATACGTGTGTAAGAAAAGATTCTTGTGTTAGGTAGCTCTACTGTAATCACAGAAAACACATCGGAATCGGGCTCGCTTGACGCTATTGCTGGAATTCGAAATCATTCGGTGTTACGGCTTCCTTCATAGTTTTCCCTTGACTCCTACGCATACTCATGCGTTTCTATTTTGTCAAGTTGGGGAATAACAAATAAATACTTATAATTTGTGTCTCCCCACTCCCATTTGGTACGGAGGAATGGGTAAAGATTTACCGTTACATCGTGCTGATTGGGGAACTTCAGCAGTCAGTTCGGAAATGGATTCCTAGCATGACTCTGGGGAGCTTGGGAAGTCAACAACTCCACAAATCTCTTCTGTCGCACAAAGTCAAACAGCGAACTCGTTATTCCATAAATCGGAAATCGGTGTAAACCGTGGGCGGGTGGGGGGTGAAGGTAAATGGTTCTGTAGCCGAACGCAGGACCCTCAATCAACAAGAGCATTGATCAAAAGTTCGTTGAAGAAGATAGGGAATCAAACGGATTAGCTTTGAACTTTTGCGGGTGGCACTGAGGGTTTAATTCCCTTGAGAAATCCAAGTTCTCGCAAACACCGTTCAACAGGAACAACTGTTTGATGTATAGGCTGCCGGATAGGGAAAAATTCTACCTCGCCTTTCAAATCACTTCCATTGATTGGTGTGGCCATTATGTAAAACACTCGTAGTTTATATTCATTTCCACGTTGAATTGAATAGTGACAAGTTTTTTCCTTAAATTTTTCCATTTGGCTGTATCAAAATTCTGTACCATCTCATCCGCAATTCGATATTATTATTACCTTCTTAAAACATGGATGATTCGTTCTGGGTGATGGACTCATTCTGTTGATGTAAGACTATAACAATTATCTCAATAATTATATTATATCTCAATTATTGAGATGTTATTTCCTAGTATTGTGTAACATAAATGATTTGTTGTGTTATCATTGAAAACCCTCGCACTTGGATTTTAGTTTGTCGTCATCATAATATTTTCGATTTATTGCAATAATCTGTTACGATCTGAGGTCTTAATTATTTCATGCATTTAAATTACTGTCACTGGATTGTTGTCTGTAATTGAATTTCCTCCGTAGTCTTCTACCATGGAGATTTGGTTTCTTTGTACACTATCTAGAAGGTTTAGGCGCCTCCGGAATGGGAAGTGACCTTTCGCCCCACGGAACGACGTTACCGACCTCTGACACTCTTTCACCCCACCTTTATATCCTCTATTATCGTCGCAATTACGCCATTAGGGCCTTGCTATCTCCAACTTGATCTCTCTCCATTGCGAATTGTTCACCTGTGGCCTATCTTTCTTCGAGCAAGGTGTTGGTTGATACTTTACTTTACACCTTTTTCTTGTGGAAATTCTTCTACTGGGGGTTGCTTACAATTAATTAAAATAAGAGGTTTGATTATTTTGGGGGCCAAGCCCAAAATTCGGACTTGGTTTGATGAAATGAATGGAGCCCGAACATTGCAGAAAGAATGGAGTTGATGAGGCGGAAATATAATATATTATTCGGGCTTTAGTCTCTTTGAAATGACCTTCAGTGCACCTCCGGTGCAGAGTTAGGGCAGTACTTGCTTGGTCTTCTCGAATTATCAGTTATGATATAAAGCTGTTACCATTGAATAATTACAGTTAGTGACGAAGACAAAGTTACTGATAGTGGGAAAACTGCAAGTACATCGTACAATATACCTATTCGAGGTTGCGATTCCAGCTTGTGACCCGTTCTACGCGAAATAGACATATAGCAAATCCTCCTAAAAGCGATCTTATTGTGAAGCAGTTTTAATACACTAAGAAAAATTACCAAGTGATGGACATAATATGGACATAAAATTGTATATCGAGGGAGAAGTGGCAGCAAGGCCAACCTCAAGTGGAGCTGAACATGTTCTACCTGAGATTGGGCTGGTCAACAAAGCCTACCTCAAATGGTGGTGGATGGCATGGATTTGTTGTCAATTTCTGTTCCCTGGCCATCTGGTGCTTTGATGTCCACAATAAGTTCAGATTCGGTGGAAACACCGCACCACCTGTGATTAGCACATTAGTCCGTGAGGGTGATGTGGATCTCTTCTTCGTCTTCCGGATCGGGTGACGGGCGCCTCAAACTGCTATCCATCATTTCATTCCCTGCGTTGTCATAATGACAAACGTTATTGAGCACCAACGATACAGCGAGGATTTATTCTGAGGGTCGCTATAACCTCTCACGTTCTTTTACCCTCGCAGTTTATCCTTGAGGTTTCGGTAGATTGATCCTGGATCCTTTCGGAAATCTACTCCCTTACAGCCTCTATTGGAGGTGTTCTCTGATAGCCCCTCCCATCCACTTCTTTTTCTCGTCACCCCCAGCATTATTTTCCCCCGGGGACTTTTCGTCTCGGAACTTTTCATCTTTGAATGAGGAAACTTCAGTGCTCCTGGATTGTTTTATTCCAATACACCAAAAGACTGTTTACACTTTGTTTTCGTGATAATTTATAATCTTAATAACTCAGTTCTATATCAAGAACAGTCCTGACTGAATGTAACGCTCCCTCTGCATTTTAATGGGAAAGTTCGACGAACTCGTCCAAGACTTTCTTAAATTTAATAATCAAGTTCTTTTTTCCTTCTTACTGAATCAGAAGAATTGAAATGCGTTATCTTCGTCCTTTTCATTTACTTCGATCTCAGTAGAAATCGCGAGTTACCCAGGAACTACGGTCCAACAATTTTACAGAACTTTCAAACTTTGGACAATGGAACTTCCCACTTCTGAACTTGATAAATCCTCCACGACTGAAAACCCCCTTTTTTCCTTCTTTTGTGATGTGATTACTCGCCGGTTTGTGACCATCATGATAATTTACCTTTCCAACATTAAGCACTACTATTTTCTGATCACGAATTAGTTTTTTTAAATGGCCTTGCGAAGCCTTCAAATAAATAATTTGTAGTATGCCTGCACGAAGTAGTAATACAACATCTTTAGAAAGGTTAGCTACCAATGTTCCAGGATAGTACTTTCGGTGGAACAAGGATGAAGTTATTGAACAGAATGTTGTAATTCCATTTTCCCACATAAAAAATGATGACGTTTTCGTAAGCTTTGTTGTCTTTTGTAGGGTCAGCAGAGCAAGGGAATCCACCGAGGGTGAATGCCAAACATTTTTCACCGCAGGGGAACGAGGCAAACCCGTAAATCTATGCTACCATACTGGGTTGTAAAATTTGTTTTAGGATCCTACTGAGCTGAACTGTAACCCTGACGAATGAGTTCCCTTTACAAGCGTGTGGTATAACTTCTACCTATATGGCGGTCACCCAAAGTGCTCAAACTGAAGAGTAAAATGCTTTGACCATCCTTGATTATTGACGCCCCAGCTACCTCCAAGGTTGGAGCTTATTCCGCGGGTTCGGAGTATATCTCATTAAAGTTGGTCCCACTTCTAAGCCTCCTTGATCTCTCCTGGGGTCATTAGTCAGACCCGTCCAAACTCTGTTTATACCCCTCCCCATCAGGCTCATTTCCTCTCTTGGTCGACCGCCCCTTCCGCAAACTACGCACAGAGGGATTGGCTGCTCGGTTGACCAATCTCATGTCCATGCTTCAACGAATAATTCGTCATGGCTCTCCACACGCTTCTTTCCGTCCCACTTGTTCCTCTAGTGTAGCGATGACGTGATCATGATGAATATATCCAATTTACATCTACAATAGTATTCAACCATTTGGAACTAGATAGTTAATATTACCAACAAACTACAGTTATGTCATTCAAGTACCCTACATGCTAACTGCCGCAGTTACGGAGAAGTTTAATAACTTGATTTTAAGATAAAATGTTTTCTCCTCTGAGAGCAATTAGTGATCATTAGAATCTAAAGAGGGAAACTAGATAGGAAATCAGTGTTGACTTCTGGAAACTCCCTCTCCACCTGCTCCACACAGTTCGCTCCGTAGACGATTACTTACTAACTCTTGAGGGTCACCCACTTGTAGAGTGTTGGAATTGCATTTATAGGTTTCGTGCTTCCTAAATAGCTACTTTTTCCATGGTTCAACGTTTCTCGTTGGATGGGGGTTTCAACCCATTATTGTTCGTGAACGTGTCAACAGTTTGATGCATTGTCGAGTTTAACGATTCTGTTTGTTTTGATTAATATTGTCGAGCGCAGCATCCTCTGTCAGAGTATGAACTTGTTTGTTAACACCTGTCCATATAATATTACTCTCTTGTACGGAAGCAGTTCGTGTAACGCGCCAATGGCCATGGTTCACGGCTCAAGGGTATTCCCGAATCAGCTGAATCTGTTGGAAGTGATACTGCAGGGACTGTCGAACCGACGTTAAGCGCATGCGGTTCCCATCAGTCACCCCTACATCAAAACCCCAGGAACCATCCCTTGTGTCTGCTTTCCATAACTCACTCACCCTTCCATTTCGTTTTGTCTGATGGGCTTCATTCTCTCTTGTGAGAGAGAGATTTTCGCTTGCACCGGCCAGGGATGGCGAATCTCACCGTTCATTCCCTTCGATACTAAACCAACCTCTCGCCTCATCTTCGTAATCTCCACCATTCGTTTAAAATATGTCCTCATTCATTCTTCATTATTATACCAACCTAACTTATCTGCTCTCCACATTAATCACTCGGGTTTCCGCAAAGGTTTACTGAGGGAAACTCCGTCTTGTTTTTGGTTTTGTTTCTAATTCTGTAACGCATCCAAATTTCTCTGTTGTGTCCTATTTTTCTTCCTCATCTGAATTTCATTTAATGCTCAGAGATGCTTGAATCGTGATGAAAAAAAGAATCGTTTGAGGAAATTTCTGACGGGCCTAGATTGATCGTACACTGAGTCTAGTGACAGTGGATGTGACAAAGTAAACAGAAGTCAGTCAGAGATGATCATACTCTGTTTCCTCTCCGCCCACATTAAGTTGTCCCCAGCAATTTCTCCTCTGGGTTGGGCGTGGGTTGCAGGCATACTGGATGCGAAAGTAACATCCTGAAACCTGTGAGCGGTGTGGTGGGATCGTGGCAATCTCCAGTCCCAAAAGGCACAACCTATACGAGCGGATATATGTTTCATTAGAGAAGTTTGAGAGTTGGAACTACATATAATATTATCATGTTATATTATAGTATTAATAATAATTATAATACTATAATATTAATATGATATAAATAACATTTAATGTTATCTATGACGTTCATTTGCATTCCACAAATAGAACAGTGCATTAAAACGTTGTTCTTTGTTATAATCGTTTATATTCGACGACGTCGTGATATAATTTGATGTACTATCTCCATTTAATGGAATGTACATCAAATTATATCACAACGTCGAAGGCTTGCTTGATCACAAATATCTGACCACAAATGCTACGGTCAAATTTTGTAACTAGCATTTGTGGCCTGATATCCATGATGCTCCGTCATTCTCTCAGTATTGGTGATTCAGAACACCCCTATATCTACGTTGTGGCCGAAGCTCGCCAAGACCTGGGAAGTATGGAGAATGTACGTCAAATTATATCAAACCTTCGTAGGCTTGCTTGACATGAATATCTGACCACAAATGCTAGGTACAAATGTTGTGGTCAGATATTCATGTTGCTCTGTTCTTCTCTCGGTATTGTTGAGTCAGAACACCCCTATATCTACGTTGTGGCTGAAGCTCGCCAAGACCTGTGAAGTATGGAAACTCCTGTTTTATGTACTCGCTCGCAATGTGCTCCGGCCCACTTCAACTCGGCCGTAGGGCATTCTTGTGCCCGACGACTCTTGAATAGTAGAGGGGCGATGAAATAAGGTTTTTGAGGTAGTAGGAAAGGGATGCTGTACGTGGCGTGTGCGGGGTTGGCGCGTTCGCTAGGTTAGTGGTGAGAAAATGTCTGGAAGCTCTTATCTGAAATGAACTTCACCTCTTTCCAATCCATTCTTGCGATAAACGTGTCAATCTTGGTCGCGTCTACGGGCCGCTTTTTTTGTCCATTGGCTGAAAACAAATGATGTATTGCCCGTTTGTCTGACAGACTCGTTAATGAGGTGTTATCGGGAATACTCTTTCCTCGAGTCGAAGGCTTGCTTGAACTGAATCTGAATAGAAAGGTGTTTCCAACGTTATGTGATTATCTTGGGGTCCCGATTGAATGATCAATCTGAAAAGGTTCCTTCATGAATTATATTAATTTTATGATATCTGGTACCTAATCCACCCACCACATCCATCAAATTTGTAATGCGAGCATGGCTTCATGACGTACATGTGTGTTACAGGATAAAATTAATTGGCTACTCAAGTTTCACTGTAATGAATTGTGTGAGGGGAAAGGTCCCGGTAACATTCTAATAGTGATTAGTCATTCTCATAACCGATTTCGATGAGCCCTCCGTTTTTCATCACATTATTCGCCCGTTTTTTATCAATACAAGTAGCATTCTTGGGACCATAATTCTTTGTGTGACTGAACCGTAGTGTAAGTTTCCTCAACATTTCACCATTATCCCATGTACATTCATAGTGGTCATGTGGATATTATCATCCTATGAATTCTATATCCTCTTGTTGTAGTGTTGTCTTCCTTTAAGGATCGGGGAGTTCGGCTGTTTTCGCAAACTCCCTTGAGGATCTACATATTAGAAGACCATGGGAGGGGCGCCGGTATACGGAAACCTAATGCTCTCATGTTTGTAAATAGAATCCATCCCATTCGTTATTCATGCATACTTATGAATTAGTTCATCGGCGTGGTTGATTTTCACGTAACTAACCCTTTTGTACAGCAACTCCACAGATTCTGAGAAGTTTTGGACGGTGAAGTTAGATTAAGGTTATGCTCACCGTTGTTTGAGACAAGGTGAGGTGGTGGTAGATTTTGTGAATTTTGCGTCGGCCACTGCATTCTTTGTTGGATTAAGTTGAAGTTCATATTTTACTCTATTTTACTCTTGAGTAAAATGGAGTAAATCCAATAATTAATCCAATAAAATACATGTATTTTATTCATTTACTAAAAACTCATCGGTAACTAAATTCAACGGAGATTAAATTAAATGACAAGTCATTTACGCATTGTGTAATTGGGTCCATAGGAAAAAACTTTCCTACTCTATGTTAGAGTATCATGTTGTCATTGCGAGTTGACAGTACATGGTCGGTTTCAATTGACTGAGTCACTTGGGGAGAGGTTGGAACAAAGTATCGATCGTTTCTTCCCCTTCCTTGTAATTTGGGAGTACGGGTGACGTCACTCCAACTTCACAATCTTAAGGCAATATCCGCCGAAATCTTTTCAGGATCTAAGGCTGAAAGCGAAGCTGCGGTATGTTTTGGATCATCCTCTACTTTTATAAAACAGGAACAAGGAACTTACCCCGAAAAATGAACGTCTTCTATTGATCCATTCATATCGTGTACATGACACACTTGGTGGGTTCCTGATATTACGTGGGCAACAAACCACCGTGACATAGAACCCCGTTTTACTACTCGAGTTTTTTTTTTCCGCCCCTTTTTCCACCGAACAAACCTCCCCTTGTCTCATTTTCCGTACTGACCGTGATGAAGTGCCCGGAGCCAACCTCTAAATCGCTTTCTATCCTAAAACCTTTTCTCCGAACGACAAATAATATTATGAGGCTGTGGTAGAGATTCCTGTTCCAAAATTGCTTGGGTTATTGGAATGTGGTCTTTTTGGTTTATGGGTCTTATAATGATTAGGACATATTGATCGATCCAATAATTTTTCGAACGATTACATCCTCATTCTATGTCAGAGTTTTTATGGAACCTTCTTGAACAACGAGAGCAACGTCGAGAATATTATCAAAACTAACAATTGCACTTGAAGCTCGTTTAATTAATTATTTCCCAGTAGTGATTTTGCTGGGCAACATACGAGTATACTTAAGTTGACTATTGTCTCCCCCGTTATTAGTTTTGATCGATCTGGCTCATTCTTTTTTTCAGTCTTAAACCTTCCGCAGTT
Source organism: Stenodema calcarata (assembly GCA_963920205.1). NCBI lineage: Eukaryota > Metazoa > Arthropoda > Insecta > Hemiptera > Miridae > Stenodema > Stenodema calcarata. The sequence continues at coordinate 25,879,171 of OY986049.1, read as the reverse complement.
CGAGATTTGTCGGGTCGGTAAAAAGGTGGCTTTCACCTTTCACGATAAGAATCTATTCCTCATTACGCTATTACTCCTCTGCAGTCACAATGTTTGATAAGAGCGGACGAAGACTGCATTAGAAACAACTATGACGATTTTTTTCCTTGTCAAAAAAATGAGACGGGTTAAGGGCTTTTGATCAGATGCTTTCTCGAAGAATGAATTAAAACGCCGTTTTCTCGCAAACACTACATTGTATATTTGGTATTCAGTCATTCCCAAATTGCTGCTATTGGGTGGACGGTTTAATTACCTAACATACTTTCTTGGAGGTAAAAAGCTGGTTCATTTTGAGACGCACGCCTTCATCATAATCGATTTTCTACACTATACTACACTTAGCTGAGTTGCCATTTTGTAGCCAGTCGTATTATTTGACTATATTCGATAATCTGAATTTGTGCTGTTCTCATGGTTAATGTAGTAACACTTCTCGTTGCCAGCTCGGTCGGTTCTGTCTCAACTCATTCTCACACAGTTGCTAATTGGTTTCTGCCTGTACTCATTCTCGTAAAAACAGTGTTGAAACTCCTCGAGTACCCTGGGGAATTATGGTCGAAGGGGAACAAGAGTAAATGTTAGGAGTTGACTGGACATAGTTATGTATTCTGAACAGCAAAAGGGGGAGCAGAGAAATTTTAGTTCGGGTAATAGTCTTCTAATTTATTACATCCGAACAGCTTAAAACAGTTTTTTTCGTCTCGTTTAGCCCTACATTATCATCGCCATGACAGCAATGGCAAATGACAAAGTTTAGTTTCTTGTTTAGTTTTTGCAGTGATACACTACTTACTTATTACGCGTCTGTTGATAATATTGCACTAGTACTCGATTGTACGATTGTCCACAGCAAAAAAAAAAAAAAAAAAAAAAAAAAAAAATCTGAGGTAAGGCTTCAGCTGGAGTCAAAAACCGAGACGCTTAGGTATGCAATAAATTTTTGTATAATGGTTTCAGGAATATTTCCCTAAAATTTAATGTTACTCTTACCAACATTCAAGAGCATTCATTAATGCATCAAATGCCGTACAGTTTGGTCAGAATTGGCTGTGACAGACAGGCAAATGTTGCAATTTTGACAGAAAAGTATGTTGCATAACCAAAGTACAACCAACAAAGTCTGCGTTCAGAGGAGCACCCGTAATGTTTCAAAAATACTAATTTCTTTGCATAATATTATATTTGCAGAAAATTTTAACGTATGGGTAGCGCTGATTATTATTTCAAGCGCGCCTGTAATTATTTTGTAGTTTCCCAATGTTTATTCCACAGTCACTAATTTTTCTACTTGGGAATTGAATATTAATGCAATGCTACAGGAAAAATTCAGGAATTTTTTGAAGCTGCTTTGTTTACAATTGCTCATTAGTCCTGGTTCTTTCTCGATGTCATGCACTACCGGTGCTTACTAGCCGTTTCATTTTAGGACGCTATGAAGTAATACACCACTCTCCGTGGCCCAGCGGTCTAGTGCTGTGGTAGAAGCCGCTTGGTTCTGCAGGGGGTCCTGGGTAGAATTTCCGGGCTGGTAACGATGTGGTTAAACTCCAAGGAACAAATATTAAGTTAAACTCATACTCCATAAATATCATTCGGTGACGGGAATGATGAAACCCCTGCATCCGAACCACTATCGTCTAGCTGAAAATATCATCGCCATGATTTATGTAGACTCCTACCTACTGCACAACCTGAACTCTACCTTTATAAAAAAAATTTAATTTCTTCGCAAATATCGTTAAATAATTGTTACCTTATTAAGTTTTAATAAATTTACCAGATATCCACGAACTCAGTTACCATAGTCGGTACGAATTCAGAAAATACGCGATCAAGTATGTACGGAAAATAGTTTTTTCACCTGCTTCTTGGATCATTAGCAGTTGGTCCCTTTCGCTCTGAAATTAAATCATCACTTTTTGTGTAAACCTCTGACATTTCTGTTTTGGTGATGGGTATACCAAAACTAACAACCCTCTCCCTCCTCTGCTATCAATTTTCAAATGCTGCTAATAAGGCCTTCTTACCTACAATCAACAAAAATTCCTCTTTGCCGTACGTTGTTCGTTGGATGCCACTAATATTTAGTTACATTGCAATTATCAAGATCTATTAACGCAACCATCCTCAATGATAAGTTAGTCACAATCTTTTATTTTTTGTTAGATCGAATGAGTTATAATACCCCAGCGTGGGTGTGGATAGGTCGGTTTGGAATGAAAGCATGGGTCAGGTGGTGTCCTATGGGGTTATGTATTATGAGAAATGGGCCAAACCTCCCGTGGCGGGGATGACAAGAATGAAGGCGTCCGAAGGAAATGACTGATGTTTGATTCATAGCAATGTCCCTCCTGGGTTGTCCACTCTTCACTTTTGGGACTGAAGAGACGTTGCATCACCAACGCGTCAACCCCAGAGCCCTACTTTTGTAAGTTGGTATTGCTTGATTTTTCCAACGGCGAGGGTTTTGTCGATAATAACGTATTTCCTAAGCTGGAAATGACTGAAACCTCAAATTGTCGTTCGATCATTTCTATTACCTCACCTGACGTGATTGTCACATCATATAATAATTATATGATAATAACCTGTAATTATTACAGGTTATTTTTTAGCGCACACTTACGGTCATCAGCTATCCATCTAACGGCAAAACGTTCATTTTGAAGCAATGTGCGTTGAGCGGATGGCCGGAGTTTCCTGCTATACTAAATCATTCGGAAGTGCCCAGCATCCGGAGTTTGCAATGTTCACAGTTCGGAGGTTTGATGGATTATCGATGTACCACATTGTAGATTGCTGATGGATTTGATGTTCAAAACCGCTTAGTCGCGTATTGTGCAACCCGTTAATCATTTCGCTTCTTCTGCCTCTATTGCTTTTGATGTTAACCCTCATTCATGTGCACATATTCATTAATTACCTATTCAAAAGGATTGTCGGAAGCTCAAAGGCTTAGTTTAATTCATCGAAAGTTTCTGAGATTTATGAATATATGGTCGTTTAACTAATGGAACCCTACAAGTAACACCAAGGTTATCTATTGTTGTTTCATAGCAAGTAAATCTAACTATCATAAATTCTTATTATTTGCATCTTATACAATACATAACTTTTATATGTCGCCGAATCCTAGTTTCGCCATGTCTACGTTATTGATGAAAGATGTAGGTACCGAAGTCCGTATCTATTCATGTTTGGCATAATAAAATTCGTTCATGTTTTTCAATACCAAAAACGCGTCGGATACTAAAACATTATTGACCCCAAATATTCTGATCAATCTTCAAAAGACCTTTAATAAAGCATGTCTGTAAACAAACGCGGGTTTGTTTCTTGGTTGACTGCGAGTGTTCATCAACATAAACTAACATGTTAACATATTATAAGCAGATAACAGTTATGAATGATGATACTGATGAAGCTTGACAGTTTCATCTTCCTCTCGACCATTTTGTTTCAACCTCCGTCGTTGAATACATTTCATTCTTTTTTAATTCTCGACACCACTCTACATATATGTCTCTTGAATTAGAGGGCTTCTATTTTCACGAGGGTCCCTGGGCATTAAATTTCCTCTTCACCTCAAGTGCCCGTTCGTTCATACTCGGACGTGGAAAACTCTGAAAAAACTCGGTTGGTAATCCTAATCTACATACATCCTGAAGCATCCTGTTTGTGAATGGGTAAATAGCATCGCAGCTCTAAGAGAATCACTGCGATGTGTGTGGGTTATAACAGATCGCGAATAGTCGAGTGTTGTTTTGGGTTTACAATTACGACGATTAGCTTTTAATTAAGAGTTTTGTTCGCTTGAATGCATGCGTCGTCTGTTCTGTTCAAATTATTCGATTCCATCGAGTCTAACGAAAGTGGTAATTCAGTGGTAATTCGGAATTGGAAGTCCGTGATTTGATTTATACCTACCCCCCTGTGGAGGGTTTCGTTGTTAACTTCATTCGGGAAACTAAATCTATCTTCAAACTGTTCGGGAGCCCCTAGGTACTCCTGGAATCTGATAACCGCTCAACTTCAGTTAATGTTATGGAGAACAACCAGTCCCCGTCCTTTCGTGGTGATCACGTTTCCAGTAAATACCGGCGGGTTTTGCATTCCCCAGTTCTTCCGCAATCAATTCCTTGCACACTTGAAATTCTTCGTTATAACTCCGAACACATTTATCTATGTCTCTGACCGTTTCCCTTATCGCTTCCTTCGTGTCTCAACAAACGTTGCGAATTCCTGCGCAACAATTTATCCTTTTCTGTAAAGAATGGTAAGATGCCCTACCTGGATACGAGTATATGTTCCCATTTCGGATAATAAGTTCGACAGATAACATGTAATCCCAATAACGCGGACTTGAATAAGATGTCTACTTATTCACGCTGCTGCGTCAAACCGGTCATACAACGCGTCGTGTCGGCTTTAAATTGTTATAAATTGTTATAATTAAAATTAATAACAATATTAAGATTTGTCACCAAAGATGCCTTGGATTATTTAAAAAACTTCAGTTGACAATAACAGCTCAGCGGCTTCGTTCTTATGAAAACAAATCAGCAAGGGGGTCTATCAATCGGCAAAACTTGTTGGCAATTTTCATACTGAGTAACAGTTACTCAGTTACTGCTGTTTTGTCATATTGAGTGTCTCGGTCTCAAATTTTGTTTGTTTCAATTAGCAGAAGGCAATCTCTGTTATTTTTCGGTGTATTTCTAAACAGAAATTGACAAAGTAAGTATTATACAGGGCAGGGTAGGTGCAGGTAATAATCGGCCAGGGATTGTACAACCAGATGTAGAGGTGGTCTACGTTTTCCTCAAGCACGTGAAGTCAATCTGGTCATTTTTTCACATCGCTTCATGTCAAGTGCCATTGATACGATTTCCTTTCATCGCATTTTTGTAGCGTGTAGTTCGGAAATGATGACAATTTAGTGTCTACACATGAGGATTTATCACACCTCATCTCCAGTTTGAAGCGGTTTATTAGACCCCTATTACCGTATAGTACCCATCGTCCTGGAAATTCCTTTTTGTTTTTGCGGAACGATGCTGTTCATCATTTTACCTCTTAAGGGTAATATACACCGTTGAGATAAATTCCCTAGGACGTCGTCCCCCTGCAGACCCAGGGTTCGCCTTCCTCTTCCCGACCTCCAAGTATAAATATGCCTGTTGGAAGATGATTCACACCAGACTACATTATAGCGTCTTAAACGTTTTTCTCTCCTTATGTCCTCAAGATTTTTATAGAGCTCGCTGCCTCCTTTTCGTCGGGACGTTTAGTGCTTGAAGTTCTGCTCTAGCGGCTTGGTGGACTATGATGATACCAAGTATCTCGTGAAGTGTTTTGGTTGAAGTGTTTTGGTTTATCATTTTCAATTATTGAACCTTTGGAATCGTGTAAGAAATATACGATGATTTAGAATATTTGTTGACTGCGACCAGCAAAAATCCCAGAATTATATAAATACGAATTGAATAGTTGAGGAAAATTTCAGAAAATTACCAGATAGAGATTTTCTGAAAATGCCAGTGCTTCAATGAGGATGTTATCCGCACGTTGCGCTATTAACTTGAGTTTGAGGTAGTTGGGGTTCAGGGCAATTTTCCCGATAAGCACTGCATCAATAATTGATGCAATTATTGTTTCACTGTGTTTACGCGCTGGATCTATTTTCCCGATACGCACTGCATCAAACCTGCATCAATTAATTGCTTAAGCACCTAGTCATCATTCTAAGATTTTATTTCCTAACGAAGGCAATTTTGAACATGAAGGACGATTCCGAACAATTGTTTTCCAGGACGTATCTATTCGTACAAGGTAAAATACCTTAGCTTGAAATACCTATTACATTCTCTATAAAAAAAGGTATGCTTCATTCTGGCCTGTCTACCTCTCTTTTGAAACGTTCCATGTTGACAGAAGTCAACGCAGAAAATCTCAATGTGAGGAAACGTGATTGCATCACTGACATACTGCAGTGTTTTCCAGTGAGCCTTTCATCTATTTACACGGGTTTTGCAGCGAGGTGGGACTTATACTTTCGTACACTTCGAATGGTATGCATAACTCATTATGGCCAAAAGTGACGAAGTGGGATGTTGCCGTGAGACCCTCGATATGGTCCTTCAATGTTCATTTGGTTGATAGGTACCTACGAATATATGAGTATATGAGTAATTCATAATAATATAGTAATATAATAGGAAGATAATATTATTATCTTCCTCCAATAATCTGTTGAACTCATAAGGAATCATATTTTTTCTGTAACCTACCTATCTCTTTTTCACTCGCGGAATATTTTCATTCTTTGTTTTGGCTGATTACGTTTCGTTGCGTAGTTCCTGAATAAAACCTATTAAGCTGAGCAAACCTAGAGGGTAGAACAAATGATTAATCCGAATCGTACGTTCATTGTTCAGTCGGATGTAGAACAATCGTACGTATATCCTATGCATTATGAGAGTTGAAAATTTCCGGCAAGGCGGAAGAAGGTATTTACGCGATATGTTTCTATAGCTTACCCATTTACAGAGGAGTATTCATGGCAGATTATAATTAATTTTTATTTGTGATTATTTTCATCTCTTAAAAGATGACTAATGTCGAAATGATGACGGACTGCGAGCTGGTTGACAAAGATCTTCTTACTTGCTTTTCCTATACTTTTATTGCATACTGCTCCCATTCATCATTTATCAAGTTACTCTACGGCTCTAATTCTTGCGATCACATTGCCGTATGTTAGCTTCCCACGCCTATTAACCCAGTAGTGATATTGAGTTACCCGTCTATGTATATCGTTGATCCGGTTAGAAATACCGTTAACGCGATCAACAGATGCATCACAATAGCTTTCAATCAACTTGAAGCTTCTGGCTGGGCCTGGAGATGTTAAGGCCAACGCTGCTGCTAATCCATGACGTATTTACGTGACCAACTGACGGTGCGTTCTGTCCGCTGTATATCGCTAATTAGAAACTGGTGTGCTGCGTTTGTCGGAGGATTCGTGTCAGCCTGGGATCTAATCCGTAGTTTGACATATTGCGGAAATACACAATCGGAACGGACCAAGTCTCCGTCCCTACTGTAGTTCATCTCCGATACGCCCGAAAGTTTATTCCTCGCTGTCGCCCTCTTGAATTCCTTGGTCCATTTCAATTGTATTCTATAACTTCTGCCGTTAGTTGGATTCCCTATTCCTGACTTTGCAGTGCTTCGTACAGAGATCAACTGAATTTAAATACATTCCTTATCGAACCCATACTGTACAAATAACGTTACCGTATATGCAATTTGTCGTTCCCCTCAAGTTTCTAGGCAGAACTAAAAGTGGATACAGAACACCTATTTTCTCTTACCTTTTCCAATCCTAATTGCATTATAGCTTTCATGTCCTCCCACTATCCTCAGATATTAGTGTCGCGAAAATTTTCTTAATCTCTACTAGTTAAACCCTGAGTTTGCTATTCTAACCTGATTTTGCTAATGGAATTCGAATGCGTCCCTATTACTCTATCCTACTTCAGCTGGGAAGAGTGGGAATTTTCGTGGCCTCTTGGGAGTAGCGCAAATCTATAATTGAAACAAACATTCATGAATGGACACAATTCAACATTGTCTGACATGTACTACAAAGTTTCTTCGTCCACATTGCATCGTGTAAAATAATTCAGGCAATGCCCTATTTCTACAATTACTAATGTTTAAATGGTCACATTTATTTATTGTTCGTGTAGGTAGGTTAATTCTAACCTATTTTACTTTTGTTGCAGGTCTTGGCGGACGATTGGACCACACTCCTACGGGAACCACTTTTTGAAGATACGACTGACTTGATAGATTGCAATTAAGGGTCTGATCCTCGTGCCAAAGAGCCCCCAAAAGTTGAAACGGTGGCAAATCGATAGGAAACATATTCCGGACGATGAAGCTGAATGTTTTAAAGTGTTCTGGCTTGCTGAGTGACAGACCGTACTAATTGTCGGTTCCGGTATCAGCGGACAAAAGTACCTACCTACCCAGGGTACTTCTGTCCTAGGACCAAACTACCCACCTACCGAGGGTAATTCTGTCCTAAGTCGAAACTACCCACCTACACAGGGTACTTCTGTCCTAGGACCAAACTACCCACCTACCCAGGGTACTTCTGTCCTAGGACGAACGTAGCCACCTACCAGGGGTAGGGTACTTCTGTCCTAAGACGAAACTCCCCACCGACCCAGGGTACTTCTGTCCTAGGACTAAACTCCCCACCGACCCAGGGTACTTCTGTCCTAGGACCAAACTACCCACCTACCCAGGGTACTTCTGTCCTAGGACGAACGTAGCCACCTACCAGGGGTAGGGTACTTCTGTCCTAAGACGAAACTCCCCACCGACCCAGGGTACTTCTGTCCTAGGACTAAACTCCCCACCGACCCAGGGTACTTCTGTCCTAGGACCAAACTACCCACCTACCCAGGGTACTTCTGTCCTAGGACGAACGTAGCCACCTACCAGGGGTAGGGTACTTCTGTCCTAAGACGAAACTCCCCACCGACCCAGGGTACTTCTGTCCTAAGACGAAACTCCCCACCGACCCAGGGTACTTCTGTCCTAGGACCAAACTACCCACCTACCCAGGGTACTTCTGTCCTAGGACGAACGTAGCCACCTACCAGGGGTAGGGTACTTCTGTCCTAAGACGAAACTCCCCACCGACCCAGGGTACTTCTGTCCTAGGACGCAACTACCCACCAACCCAGGGTACTTCTGTCCTAGAACTAAAGTACCCACCTACCAGCGGTAGGGTACTTCTGTCCTAGGACAAAACTACCCACCTACCCAGGGTACTTCTATCCTAGGACGGAAGTGGACTTTGTTTAAATAAGAACAGCCTAAAAATAAATTAGTGGGCAATTTGTTGTTCCATAAAACAATGTGTTTAGAAAAAAACTCTAGTGAACTAACCATGGCAGACTGTCAAAATTCGAGCTCCAATAATTATTTTTGCTCTAGTCATGAGCAGTTGCTCCAAAATGACAAATTATTTCAGCGTTTCTTTGCTGGATCTTGGATCAAGGATACATGCAGATCCTCAAATTTACCATGAGATTATACAATATTGCCTCTTGTGAATGAATCATCGTAGCCCGATATTAACGTTAGTGAGTGAAACTGTGGGTACGTTTTGATTGTCTTCATCTTTCGGCGGTTTTGTCAGCTATTTTCACAAAGTATTGCATGAATTCCTTAACCATGATTATCACGTTCGACAGCATCGATACTGCCAAACGTGTGAAAGAAGCCCTCAACGGAGCGGACATTTACTCGGGCTGCTGTACGCTCAAAATAGAATTCGCTAAGGTATGTACCGCTTCATCTCTGTTTTCATTTTTGTCTATCTTGTATTTCTGGCCCTGTGCCTCCAACCTATATTTCACTTTAATGCCCCGAGATTTTCAAACCATCTTGGTTAATTAATTTGGTTCTCTTTTCGCCTTTTATACGGGAAGAATCGGGACCTTTCATGAAAAATAGACAGATGCTTCGAGGATTTTTTCTTCTCTTTTCTTGAAATGTTGAACACGGTGTTTTTTCATGGGTCTAAAAGCCTAATTTTTCCTCCTCCACATTTTTTTCAATCTGCTTGTCAAGCTCTTTATGATGAGTTGAGGTTGTGAATCACATTCCCTTGCTCAATACTCTCCCAGTCAGCTATTATCCTTTCCTCGACAAACTGATGTTATTAGTTTCCTCTGTAAACCCATTTTCAATACGGTTTATCATTTTGAATATTCGAGCAGATCACGTGCCGAGAATGAATATACTCTATAACATACATAAAGTACTAGTAGTTGATGCTATTAGTCCAAGTAGTTCAAGCTCAGGCAGTAGTAGTGCAGCTGCGCTTTGGTCACTCGAAAAATATTAAGGCCTTCGACTGTCGAACTATAAATCAATCGGCCTTGGGTTGGTTTGGGATTTATAAGCACATTTACCTGTTGAACGAGTGCAAATCATCACTCTGATCTCGCTAGACCCGTTCAATTAATTAATTGATAATCTAAAAGCTTGTTTCGAAAAACTGAGTTATCGGAAAGAGTCTAAAGTAACACAAAAATTAAGATAAAACCTTTTACTGTGATCAGTGGACTTATTCAATAACTCCGTTTTAGTTATTTCTGTGTCTGGTTGGCTTCCATCGTTTCACCGCGAGAATGTTGAATCACCCTCAGGATATAATTAATATTGCAGTATGCCGTACATTGGTGAATCTTATGAATTATTGAAAAGGTCAATTAGTATTTGGTTCTGTTACATTCCCATTGACATGCCATAAACGTTGTCATGTTTCAGCGTTTAGATATTGCGAATAGTGTAGTGATGTTGTCAGTCAGAGTAAAGCAAGTATTGCGTTGGGCTCTGGGTTCCATTCCGTAGAATTTGTGCTACAAGTTAGAATAGATTTAGACGTAGATTTAGGATAGAATTAGAAGAGAGTCGAGGGTGGAGAGAATTGACACATAATTGCATCTGGGTTATTACGGATGTAGATTTTTTGTTGTGATAGGGCGTAGGGACGTTGTTCAAAATGTGTATCGAAGACTTACATCTCCACAAAAGTAGATTAGGTATGGATTGTATTAAGTACGAAATTTAGGTTAAACGCGGGTAGATGTATAGATGTGGTAGATACATCAACTGGAGACTTCGAAACCCTGTTGAAATCTGTGAGATAGAGATTTATATAATAAGTTTCTGTTCAATTCGTAATCTGAACACCATCGTTTTACAACCCACAGATATTTTCGAATCGGTATTGGAAAATCTCCGTGGGTTGTAAAGCGAAATGGTTTTTCCTAACCTGAGCCCCATTAGGTATCGATTCGCTGTTGAGTGGAAGATGTGTTTTCATTAAGAACGTTGCCCTGACCCAGATTGGAGTCCAACTCCTTCCTCAGAACTTAGACGTCCTCCGAAAAAGTATTCAGCATACATGAGAGACAGCCAAAAGTCGGTGGCATTTGCGTTCATAGATCGCCCCCGTATTTCGAACAACATACTTTATTGGGTCTTTCGAACTGGTTCCTCCTCAAGCTTGTATGGGAAATAGAATGAGTACTTACGCCACGTTAGCTTGTTCTGTCTAGTCAAGTACAAGAGATGAAATGTTTCATTATTTCAAATGAAACTAAGAAATTGAAAGAAATCAAGAGTGGATGAGAACCTCTGTAGTTGACACGCACCAAGGAGGTCTTAATACAATCTGAATCCAAGGTCATCTGTGTACTCTCTACCCCTGTTGTAGCATTCCGTGTAATGTGAATCATACGGCGGCAAGTCGGGTCAGTGTTCATACTGATTCAACATGGTTTGGAGGTATCGAGTTTCTCAGATACTTACCTACTTTGCGAGTTTACGGAAAGAAGGTGATCTCGTACATGTGGTGGTAGGTACCTGCTTCCTGTTGTAAATTATTGTGAACGTAGGTACAGGGAAAATCCCAGAATTATATTAATACAGAATCATCTATATAGATGTTTGATTCGTCATGTATACCTATACATAAATGTTATAAAATGAAGCAGATCAGTGATCTAGACAAAAGGGTGATCTGTACAGTACACAATAGGCTATTGTCCAAGATATGCAGCGTCTTCCCTCGTATATTCATTCTCGTTTAATCCATCTCGTCATCTGTGCACTAATAAGGGCACTAATGCGTTGCTGGTACAAATCTGCACTCTGACCATTGATCTACATATAGGATTTCTCTAGAATGTCGTAAATCATAGCTTCAGATTTTCGTACTCCGTTTTTGTGTCTTGTATTACGCTAACCATCTTCCAGAACCCTTCACAGAAGAGCCCCGCCACCCGCAGATGCAACCGTTGAAATGCTGATTGCATCGGGGCACACCTAACCTATTCTGGTCTCGGATTAGTCTAAACCACATTGGTTGGTGCCTTGTTTTGGCATTGAGGTGTCATGGCAATAATGCTTTACTCTGCCTGTGTCCAATTAGTACGACGACGCCCACTTTGAGGAGTTAACATTTCTAATCAGAAGGCAGAAGTTGAGCGCCTCTCCGCGTTCCATTCTCTCACAACTTCAAGAGCGGTCTCATTTCCCCTCACCTGAAATTTCGATACCCCTTTTGTTCGCCATTTTCAGTAATAGGCCATTAAAATCGACCAACGAAACAAAATGTTTTCACCCTCATCCACACTTCACATACCCATAAATTCTCAAAATGAAACAGTCTGACAAGTGATACCTCATTCTAAAGTTTTTTTAACGCTCAAGACGATGGTGAAATCAGAATTGCGATATCTTATTCAAAACGTCTTCTAGGAATATTCTTATTCTCAAACTGGAGCACTTTGAAGATGAAAAAACGTGGTTGTTACTTTTGATGTTCTTCCTGGTTCATCTGATAACGGAATGAGGTATTTCCTCATGTTTCGTTGGACCATAATATTTATTTTACGCAATTTTCTTACCCTCTTATTTGCTTCTGTTCTGTAGGCTCCAGGACGTCGGTTCCTTTACCCAGCTGTCATAACACTCGGCATGCCTTCTGGTAATGTTTTCCCATAGGTTTGCTACCTAATAAGCCAAGTTGCCTGACTTTCCAGATGATCCGGTTCTGAACGGGGTGAAGTCTCCCTGTAATTGTTGCTTCGTGTGATTTCATAGCCAGCAGTAAACTTTTGCTTTTGAAGCGTAATGCGCCTTCAACGATGGCAATCGCGCTCCATCTCAACTTTGATAACTCGAATTGAGCAAAGTTTTCTTACTTTTCTGTCTAATTTTATCAATCGTACCAGGATCGACTCTTGAAGTAGGAAAGTTTTCAGTACATTCTGTCTTTCATTACACGCTAGACCACGATCTCTCCCGCCTTGAAGATCTCTTTATTGGATAACTTATATTCATAACACCTTATGGGTTTTCTCAATTCAAATACGGAAATTCCAGTCGTTCTTAAAATAGTCTGAAAAACCAGTCGTTCCCTGTGGTAGTAGACAGTCTACCTCATTCACAGGATCACAAAATATCCGACCTCATTATTTAAAATTATTGGATTAATAATAATTTTATAGTTAGAATGATGGAACAGAGTGGAAATTTATAGTGAATATTATAAACCTTAGTGGAAAAAGTATTGAACCTTAGTGGAAAAAGTATTAAACCTTAGTGCAGTGTTTCCAGATATCGAATAACACCCCGGATTTGGAGCAAAATATTTGGGCCACTCCTCGATATTAACAAGTCGATTCAGCTTCTGAGATTGATGACCGTAATCCGTAGCTTCAGTATAGCTATCATTATGTTTAAGGAGGGTGCACCGTGAGATATAAGTATGGATGTTATAAATCTTTGGAATCCAGCTTATTTGAAATATATCACTCTTTTATTGCTGCAAAGACGCGGAATCGGATCAGAAATCGGTGTTGCCTTCATGACTATTCTTCGGGTCGGGGCTGGCAGAATTGGTACCCACGCTTTTTTTCGAAGGCTTTACATAAGTAATAACACCCCCTTTCGTTCCTTTACCCTCAATTCCTATTTGAATATTTGATACCCTTCGGAGAGTGCAAAAACCCAAATTAGACTCGAAGAAGAAGGGTTCGTGGGGTGGCTTAGAGTGCTATGAAACTGACAAGTAGAGCTTCACTCCTAGGAATTATTGCTAAGTCAGCCTCCTCTATGTTTTTATCCTTTCTTTACGGTCAGCATTTGCTTGAGTGCCCCTCTCGAACGTAAACTTACCTTTTTGATTCGTCATTCGAATTTCGATCTCAGATTTCCATAATATGGATATTATATGGATAATAATGGATAATATGGATAATAATGAATATTATTCATTATTCAATCTTATAATTGTCATTCCTTTATTCAGAAAAATATCTAGGTGGTATCATACATATGTGTAACCCGATAAAACGACATTAATGCTTTGTCGATCCATAAATATTGGCTAAATGATAATTATCATTATAAATTGTTATGAATTATAAATTATTCATAAATTAATTATGAATTATATATTATAAATTATTTATAAGCTATGCTGTAGTTCAATTCTTGATATCTCCTGATACTAGCAAAAATAGTCACTGAATCGTGATTCACCACGGAAATTTTGATAGTTATTTAGATGGTAATTTATTAAACTTCATCCCAGTGATTTCTCATTGACTTGGAAATGTTGTTTCCCATTATCCTCCGAAGAATATTCTACGTGGAAAAACAGTTCGCTGAGAAATTTATTCGTTTATTGTTCAAAAGCTAATGTCAATGTTGCTCAAAACATCACATTCTCCGCACTTGTAGTAAACATTAATAATTCTCTGGCAGTTTCGTTTTTATTTTCGTGTCCATACTAGAAAAATTCCACTCAACCAGGGCTAGTGTTTTGAATCGAACGTCTCTTCCATTTTACGATTGGCTGTAAAAGATGCGTATTTTTAGCTGGTTTCCCGATAGTCCTAGAGTTGTTGAGGGTACCGTCGATCCAGCGTCGACGTTAGGCTCCCCACAGTAGATTCGAGGTTCTTCCTGACAATTCGTACGTTCGTTCGTAATCATTAAAATCGTTTACCTTGGGCCATGATCATCGTTTGGGACCCCACGGAATCACTTTGCATGATCTTGGAGCGCAAAATTTTATAGGTTTGCCAATAATTCGTATCCTCCATTCCTATCTACCTGCTAGCTATTTTGTTTGTCATATTCCATGTATGACTTCGAAGAAAATTTTGTTACCAAGATCTACCTAAGCATAGACAAAAATACATTTTCATGTCGAAATACACTATACAGAGCTAAAGTATCATTTGAAAATGGATGTTCCTGCATTTCATAACGAAAGACATTGTTAGAAAGTGTTTAAACGTCTACTTGGGTTAGAGAGTTAAAACCTACCCCCAGGCTTGGACTGTGGCTGGCATTCAGGTGATTCGGAGGTAGGAAAAGGGTTTCATCCCGTAAAGGAAATACTACGGGCGAGCTGATGCAAAAGCAGACCTCGACCGTAAGTTTCTCCTACCTCACCGGATATTGGGGGCTCGTCTACTTTCCTCCTCATAGAAACCTTACTATTACCTCTTTAACTGAATGGTTTCTCAGAGTTTCGTTAGAAAACTTTTACTCGTGACTTCGTGGAGTGGGCTCCTGTGATTCCGTTTCTTTGTTCGCCTTGTGCATGCAATAAAAGGGTGTTGCAATCTCTATTTGAAATTTGTTGGGCGCTACGATTCAGAAGATTTAGTTGCCAAATGAGTAATAAGGATGCATAGTCTAGAGAAAAAACAGCACACTTAACGATCCTGTTTATTCCAATTATATATGCATACCTCTCGATAACTTGTAACGACGGCAGGGATGTTGTAATTCTGAGTTCCGTCGTCGTCGTTCCGGCGTCGTGATTTCCCACCTGACTTCTACCATTGAGTTACGAGTCCCCACAATTACCCAAGGCCTCGAGGGTGCTAGTAGTTCATAGCCCATCACCTGAAGTCCCTAACGGAAGAAAGGAAGGAAGGTTTCATTGAAACAAATGACTAATTTGTGTCCAGATAAAAGATATGTGAAGAAATATCGTAATTTTTTACGAGGTCAACAGTCATCTTACGGGTGAGAGTCTTTATTTAGTTAAGGTTCTGAAGCCCACGTGGTTTTGACACCACTTGTCTTGAGTCCCAGGGCTATTTTCGATGTCTGAGTTTGATGCTTCGCTTCTTATACTTTGATGGTTCGTCTGAGCCAGATGGTCGGTTCAACCAGGTGAGACTCATAACCCGATTTAAGGGATGACAACAGTTGTTATTCACGGGTTATCAAGTGAGCCAGACAGGAAACAATAAACCGTTGTGGAGAAATGTGCATCGCGATTTTTCATGTGTTCAACGTTTAAAAGAATTAAATGAATAAAACATGAAACTCGAATGAAACTGGCCTTATAAGAAAAGAATGGATGGTAAATCACAGATGACGGACCGACAATGCTGGGATCTGTCCATTATCTCGAGCCTTTAGTATACACCAACCTCACCCAAAAACCCTAACTGGCTGCATGCAACGAGTTGAAATGAATGGGGCCCGAGCCACAGGAATACAGGACGGGTTTGAAAATAGGCAAGTGTACGGTCTCCGCACGCACCGCCGCATACACAGGGGAGCGGTCATGAGCTTGCTCATCTGCCTGGAACAACAAATACGCGGTTTCATTCCACGCCTCTTCGGAGCCACAGTCTCCAACAATGTTTTCTCTTTATGCTACGATGCGTGCCCGGGATTTCGACCCGGTCTTTTCAACAGGGGAAGGAGGAGTGGAAAGGGACGAAATTGTAGGTTATCGTATGAACACGTAGGAAGATTTGTAAGATGTACATACCTGTATATACATAGTTCGTCCATTTCCTACCAAGATCAACAGCAAATCCTACAGAGTTACAAATGCTAATAAAGCAAGCTCCAAAGGCGGGAGTAGAAACATTACTGAGTAGCAGTATTGATTGAAATTCTAAAATTGTAAATAGTCATATTAGTTGTTCGGCTTAATTCTTTAAGCTTCCCCCAAACAACCGAGTGCATATTTACAAAATAACTTTGTAAATCGTTGTTTGTCTATTCTTATCAATATTCACGTAGATATGAAAGGATGATAAATTCCTTCAAGTAAAGTCGCTTCCTTAAACTATTAAGTCTGATAGTAAATGTTTTTTGTTGGCAATGGCGTATTTTCTTGAAAAAGTCTTAATAGTGAGTCTATAATTTAACAGTAAGATCATACACAAAGTTCGCTATTACTGATAAGATACCTACTTATATTATTGTTTGACACTCACCAAACTTAAAATAAATATTCGATACTTCCCCATGTCCGAAGATTCAACTTCATAAAATTACGGTCAGGGCTACAACAATGAGTCTCATATTTCCTGGTAATGACTATGGGTCATTACTAGGCACGAGTAGAGCGGCCGGTCGAGATCATGCGATGTCCAAGAAAACGTCTTTCTATAATTTCGGTTATTAATCTATTAATATCGATTGTAATCTAGTGGAATTTATAGGATCACCTATAAAAACATTATCTAGTTTCATATGCATTCATTGATGTGGGATTATTATTTTCCTATATTATATTACTCGTATAATCTCCCATCCATTACTATTAGTTCAAACAGAAAACCATAAGTCGGAGAATGTATAGACCCATTCTACAACTGGCGGGCTGTAAATGAGAAATTCAAACAAATTAAGATTAATTTATCAGTGAATTTCTCTCATTTATTATTGAGCGCATCAGAAAGTTAATAGGTATAAGGTATAAACCGAAACGCTTTAGAAAACGGCTACTGAGTTAGAACAAGGCTGTTACAGTCATCGATGTATATACCTGGATCGCTCCCTCAGAGCTGAGAAAACGGTCCGTCGGGTTGAGCCGCTTCCCCCACTCTGAGTGGTGTCGCGCGCCGTCTCACACAAGGCAATCCCCTATACCGTTCTGTTTTTTTCGCTTTATTTTGACCTTATTAATGATATTGTTCACGGAATCACCACGGAATCACACTCATAATTTCCAGCCACATTGTTGATGAGGGTAATTGACCGGATTATTCCACTTCTTAGAAATTGTTTACCGTTGCAAACGCAGTAATGGTTTTCATCTCATATTCATCTCCTATTTGTTGAGCATTTTTTGTCTCAAAGATTATAATCATTTACCTATTCAGTCGAAGGGAAGGGTAAACAAAGGGATTCAATTATCGGAGTCGCATTATGGTGTGTATTTTATCAAGTCCCTGTAGGTACGTGTGTATTTATCAGGTAAGTATACAAGAAAATGTATGAAAGGTACACAAGAAAAAAGAACTATTTATTGGAACGAATAAATTTAAAAAAACATAGGTAATATATTGCCATAGTAATCAATTACTATAGTAATCAATAAGGTAACATAGTAAATTAGTAGGTATCTCAAATATGGTTGAACAAAATAAGCTTATTAAGTCTCTGGCGTAGGCATTGTTTGGGAGCAGTTATTAATTTTTCTGTGGCATCTTTAGCTATTTTGTACCGGGCCACTTTAAAAACCAATTTACTAATTACCGTTATAAACGTTAGAGTATGATTATTCTCTTCATTTGAATTATGGCCCTGGAATACTGTATTTTTAAAGAAATTACAAGCTTTGATTGCTAATAATTCAGTCGTACTGTTGTGATGAGTGGGGTCTTGCACCAATCCATATAAAAATTTAACAATTCTAAAAACATCTGGAGACGCTCTCTTCAATTTACCTTTTGATATAAAATCAGTAAAATGTGTGTATTTGGAAAGATCGTTATTGTTAGTAGTTAATAAATTACTACATTCATAACAACTAACGTATCTTTAAATAATATAAAATATTTTCTTTAAAATATGAATTCCTTTGGATACTTTGTATCATAGAGGCCAGAGCTTTAACATCAGTGAAGTCATCTTCTACATCCACATCTGTTTGAACATTTGAGTTAGAAAAGTTGAATACGCTGTGTTGTAGGTATGGGTCAAAAGACAAGCAATTACTTTGAGCTGACGCTCTTACGCTATTGCGGAACATCAACTTCCGGATCGTCCATGTAAATTGCTGTACAATGGGATTATTATTATTCCCATTCTAGCACGTATACCTACATGAAAAAAGGAGCTCTAAATGGTCCTACGACAATTTGTATATAAGTAAATAATTGAACCCGTCTATATTTAACAATGTGTGTCGCAATCTTTTCAAGGCAACAATATTGGAAAGAAACCCTAATGCAAAAGTTTTCCTTGGATGTTCTAATATTGGTACACCTTCAGCTTTAAGTACAGATATAAATTTGACCGCATCCTCAAACATAGAATCATGGACTTCTGCATTTGATAGTTTAATAGGGCCTTTGCTCCCTCTCTACTGAAAGGATCCCTACTGTTCATTAAATCAAATAATTTGTCTATTAGGCGAATAAACTCAACAGTTTCCCCACTTCCTCTAAAATCAGGGTGATTCTTGAGGCACAAAAATTCTATTGCGTCTGCAACGCTGCAACTAAGCGTTTGAGCCGCAACAGATGAAATGATATTTTTTTGTTCTCATCCTTTTGTTTGGACGAATTGCTGCAACCGTAAGCGGCGCAAAACGTGCCCATGGTGTATTGCAATGAACTGCAACTTGAAAACACTCAAGAATCACACACAAAAAACACACAAAACGTGAAATTTAGGCGAAGAGAGCGCGATAGATAAACTTCTAACGTGAAGGCTATGGGGTGACTGACGTTCTATACCACTCTGAGTGGGGGAACGCACCGAGGGGTCGGACCGAAAACCCGACCCTCCCAACCACAGCAGAGCGCGATCCAGGTATATACATCGATGGTTACAGTAGGTGGAATTCAACCAGGGAAAGGTTTCCTGTTTTGTAGTTCCACGGCGTTTCTGAGCAGTAAATTCTTTTGATAGCATTCTCATTTCTTCTTCCCTAATGGATGGCCCTCTTAGATATGTAATAATTACAAAAAGATAAGATAGAAGACCCTGGTCACAGTAGGCAAAAAGGAAAGTTTAGAATCCAAGATTGCAAGCTACAGCAGGTTACTCACTCTTATCATTTTATTCCCCTACCATTTTGATATTGGATTTATTCCAAGGAGAATTAAAGGTATTCATTCGTGTCACAAGTATATGTTCTGTATATGTCCAAAAGTCTTATCAATATATCTAGTAATCATTAAGGGAACCCCTGGACTAATGTAAAATTATTTAATATACCTATTCGACTGTCAGTCTCTCCAGTTAAATATTTCACGATTAATAAATCCTATTCCGATATTGGAATGAAAATAAATTCATTGTTGGAATAGGATTTAATCGTGACATATTTAACTGGAGAGACTAACAATCATAATATAATATATTATGATATCATAATAATATAATATATCATAATATAATATATTATGTCATAATATAATATAATATAATATATTATATTATGATATAATATATTATATTATGACTATATTATAGACTAAACATCAAAGTATGTACTTATTACATGATACGAGTGCTTGAGTATTCCTATAGAATCTGAATGTAGATTGTGAGTGATAGCGAATGCGATACCCGCCATGTTATTCTATACCGCATTATAACCACGGTATGTGAGTATTGAATAGAGACGTATATCTGCGTTCCATACTAAACGTATTACACGATATTATGGAAAAGGAGAATCTCGAAACGTGAGGTGTAACCGAAAATTCCATAAGGGAGGAATGTCATACGGCTGACTAACGCAGTATTCTCCAGACGGGAAGAGATTCTGAAATTCGTGCTGACTACCGACTATCCCAATTTCCTCATTTTTATTTATGAGCTGCAGGGGAGATAGTTGGGCGAAAATGTGGTTATAGTTCATTCACAATGTCATAAAAAACGTTGGCTGTTTTCGTAACCGTTTCCGTAATACGAGAATGAAATTTTTCATTTCACGGGAAAATGAAAAATGAAAATGAATGGATTTCTGGTGGTATCCTGATATCCTAGTTGCAATCAATTGGAGTACTTTCTTACTGAATAGAAACTACTGTACATCTAATACTATGTACCTGCTTAGAATAATATATGACAACTGAACTATCTTTCTTCGTGACATACCGAGTTTACTTCATCCCACATACTAAGGTGACACCCCGCCCAACACACTCAACTCCGTTCATGAATTTATGCATGGCGCTGGTGGAATACATCAACGGTTGATGATTAACTCCGTTCAGAACGCCGTGTCGACGGCTTATCGAACGGTCCGTTTCCAGATAGGAAGTGGTTATCGTTGTCACTTATGTTTCCGAAAGGAAAATTGAATTCATCTCGATTCCGTCGATAGTGATGGATTTGAGGGTTGACGTGACGTTTTGCGAAATCGCTGAAATGTCTAAGTCGACGATCTCTTCAATGGAAGTTATTCTTCTTGATCGGTCTGTATTGTCTTGCTCTCAATATCAATAATGGAATGTTGACCTAATAGCTTGTACACTTTGTTGAACAGATCGCTCGAAAAGCAGTATATCTTGAGTCATCTACTCATAAAACAGTTTCTTCGTAGCGAGTTAACTGGATAATCTTTCGGAAAACCTTTAACCGCCATAATTTCTGTGGTGTTCTCAGTGCTGCCCCCCACATTTTCCCCGTACGTCATCAACCGTTTCACTTCATCCCTATTTAGTTTGCAGAGCAGGTTGACGTGTTACCGACTAAATTGACCGAGGTTACACTCGAGCCGTGGCTTCGCTGAAATGTTCCTCCTTTTCCATGGTCTCGTGTGTATTCAGTTCCCGGCACCCGCCGTGAGTGTGGGTAAACCTCTCCAACAGCACTCTCTAGGCTTTTCATGTCTCCTCAGTTCCAGAAGTTTCCTTATTTCTCACTCATCCTAGTTTTGCTAGAGTTTCTTTTGCTTTCCTCGTCACGTTGGTTCAATAAATTATACCGTAGCATTTGTCGACTGCGATCACGGCTGTACCTTTAAGTGAGCGTATTATTGTTGGATGTGATGTTAGGAATCTTGAAGATCAGAATTAAGGGATATTTGGACGAGGATGAACTAGCGCGACTCAAGATTGGCCTTAGTGTTTGCTACAACAAAATTTAATATTCAAAATAACCTTCCTATGTAGACGTGAAAAGTATCTCGCAACAAGAAAACTCGATGTATCACAAGACCATGTTATTAAATAACATTTCAAATTTGGAAATCAGATGTTCTGATTAACGCTCACGTTGAAAATTCGACAATCCGTTCGGCACTATATCCTCAATAGATGGCCAAACTGCCGAACCGATTTTGATTGGGATTGCTCCTCGGCGAGCATTTCCACACCGTCCGTGAAACAATTTCGTAACTAGAAAAAGGTTTGGTTTATCAGTTTTCAAGGTTATTCATCAGTACACTGAGTTATTTACGCACCCCGACCGGGGCAACACCCGTGTAATCTGTTGGTTAATAATATAATATATTGCTTTGTTCAATTACAAAATGCCTATTGTTCAATATGAGGTGCCTTCAATATGAAATACCTGTAAAATGAACAGCATCAACCGTCGCTGAAGAGATTACTGAACAGAATGAAGTGGAAATTAGATGGTGAACTAAGCGTGAGCAAAAAAAGAAGCAAACAGGCTCCTTGCGCGCCAAAAGTTTCCCCGGGGAACAGTTTGTTTACGTTGCCATGGAATCAAGAAAGGGGAAACAGAGTGTCTGGAGCCCCATGCTCCATAACTCTTGCTAACTTTCTTTCTTTACATTTGCTCAGAAGTATCTTCCATTGTTAATATACCTATATGAGGCGTTCAGGATCAAAAGCGGATAACTCCAAAATTTCAAAAATTTATTTTTTCACAGTTTTGGCAAGTTAACAATGCAGCGTTTGTAGCCCTTCTTTTGGCAAGTTATCAACAGATGCAGCGTTTATAGCCCTTCTTTGAGGGAGCTCAACCGCGTTTTTTCCCTTGTCCGCTAATTTTCTCGTACCGAAGAGCCTCAAAGGCTGCTACCGAAAATAGATTTTGCGTAAATCTCAATTCATTCTAAATTTTTGTATTCCTGCCTCATTCACATGTTGAATGTTGTGCAACACTTTCCTTGAAGCTGTCGTCGAAAGTTCTGAAATAATCAATGTACCACCCCAGTTAACTCGCTTAGTAATTCTTCATCGTGCTCCAAAGCGCCCGTGCTTCGCTACCACTTTCTACCTCCACTGCCTCTGTGGAATCAGTAATTGAATCTTCTCCGAAAACTTTTGCTACGTCCAACCCTTCCTTAGTGTAATTGGACGGCGTCTTCCTTCCTCGAGGTTATGCTGGTATAAATACCCTACCCCGCTCGTCTACCGTCTCTAATCCTTTTCTCAGGCTTTATTTTTCATTTCAACTCAGCCAGCGAAAGATTTGGTATGTCAGAGAAATTATAAAATACAGAGAATGTAGAAAGACGCTAGCTAATTTGAATAATTATTGTGGGGTTTTGTTAAAACTAGCACTAATCAGTGAGTGATATTTTCCATCCTTGGATTCAGGTGATGTTATTATAATTTAAAAATCAATGCAAACAATAATAATTAAATAAAGATGAGACGCGAGAGGGAGAGGATTTGTGACGAATGAGAATGGTCCCTACTCTACAAACAGGGCGGGCGTTCAGACCGCTCTCCCTACCCTAACCGGGTGATGGCGAAGCAGAGGAAGGGGTAATAAAAACTCCGATTCCTCTGAGAACAGACCATAATATTCTCAGCTCT
Organism: Stenodema calcarata; assembly: GCA_963920205.1. Lineage (NCBI taxonomy): Eukaryota > Metazoa > Arthropoda > Insecta > Hemiptera > Miridae > Stenodema > Stenodema calcarata. The sequence goes on along the minus strand of OY986049.1, from coordinate 25,855,787 downwards.
CATCAAATACTCCAGAACACACTCTCTCCACGTCGCGAGTTCGAAACCACACAATGCTAAAATCATTACTTCTGCCTTCATAATTCTTTGAGGGGAAATCGGAAGGGCTTGGAATGCATACAGGGTCTTACGATATTCTCAATGAAGAGCTTTTCAAGCCAATGATCAAACCAGTACCGTTACAATTTCAGATACGCAAGGCTCGTTGTTAATGGAACTTTCATGTTTGTATTCATTGAATTTTAACGTAATATTGATTTGCTAGAATTGTTCTTGACAGAATAGTTATTCGTTAGTAACGAGTGGGTCTTCTAGCATTAATCTAGCTCTGGTGTAAATTACCTGATTTGAATGAAGAAAACGCTCCCCAACATCAAGGACGCGTAATAGCCCTCGTTATTATTCTTGACACCCTATTCTTCAATTTCTGTCTCGCCGGTTGAAGAAGTAGGTACTTCTGTTCCTCGTCGAAAAAATGATCGACTTGTTGCTGGTCTCACTCACTCACTCCTTACTGGCATATTTTAACATATATGATATATCATGTTCCTTCTCCCTCCTACCTTCTCCATTAATTAATATTTATTAAATCATCCTTTCAAGGTCTGTACAGATCGTGTTTAGTTCATCTCATCCACAATACTAATAGGTACTATTTTTCATTTCAAGCCCTCAATGTTCCATCCCGAGGCAATGTGTGTCCCGGAAGCCTGTAATGCCTTTTTTATCTCTTAGTGTCAGTTAATCAAACTTCTCTACATTATATTTATACGTTACGCTCGAGGGTAACTCTTAACCTACCAAATTCCTGAATGACAGTGAAACCACTATTGGGAAAAATCGAACTTGATTTCAGATCAAACCCCGTGATAAATGTAATTCTCGTCAGAGTTGAGAGATATTTGGAACGCAATCTGGCGTGATTCGGGGTTGATTGACAGATTGACCCTCTTCATAAATATCCACCCTCCAGTCTGGGGTAGGGTTCAAACCAATCTCGCCGTTTTAATGGTTATCTGACAGTTCCTGAATGCAGAATAAAGAGGGGGCAAAATTTCTGGTCTTCTTTGTGAAAACATCGACGGGATACTTCAAACATATGTGAAATACTGCTCCCAACTTGAGCTTCATCATATTGTTTCCAACGTATGGAATCGAATTCTCGAAATGCAATTGATTTACTTAGTTCGTTTCCATGCTTCTTATTCCCAGCATAATATGAAGGTGAATAGAAACAAGATATTATCTTGTTTCTATTCACCTTTGCAATTTCACGAATTTCACTGGGCTTATGTGGGTTGCCCTCTCCATTTAATCAATATCCGGTTCCAGACTAGTTTTATCTGTTTTATTTCGTCGGATTGTCGCCCAGAAGATTCTGAATTAATGTTATCAAAATTCCGCTGCAACCTACTTATTCGCATTCGCCATCGGATGAGATATCGATTTTGACCTAAGAATATTACATTTTTGTAGGTGGATGCTATGCTAGTAGCATTTACTCGAGCCGAAGATCATGTCGTAGACACTTCCAGGGGTTCGGAGAGGTATCCCGGGTCCCTTTTACCTCTGCAAAAACACATTTTTATGATCAATACATTTATATGCTTGTGATCTCTTTATCTGAATGGGATCATAGTCGTGTTTGTGCAAACACCTTTACGACCTCTTGGAATCTGAAGAACCAACCATCCCAGGTTCGGCGACGACAGACTTGAATATCTGTGCTATGTGTCTCCTCATCTTTCTCCTAAGGAGAATCCAAATGTTTACTTTTGAAAGGAAATGGGGTGTTGGTAGCTGGAATCCCTCTCCCCTTCGCCCAACATTGCCCCGGCATCTCCTCCCAAATTACTTCCGAAAGTTGGAGTTGGTTTGAAAGCGTTGATCGTTGAACGTCCGGAGAGGAAATATATCTTCAGCAGTTTTGAATGATAAATGAAGTTTTGCTCTTCCTTTCTGAGCTTCTGTAACTGTGCATACTCGCACCGAACTTGTTCGGAGAAGCACTGAGATATGAATACGAATAGCGGAGTTGAACTGAAAGTATCCTGTTTGGCCGTTGGTGATGTGCAGAGTCTAATTATTCTAATTAAAATCGATCGCGGTGGTCGTACAATATTCATACTGTTTGTTGGCATTCTGATATTAAGTTATTGATGAATCTCGTTGCCCACCTGATTCACCTCGTTGCCCACTCTTCAATCTACAAGGTCGATCGACTTGATTCGAATTTACTTCGTGGAAAAGATAGGATTTTTTTGTGATTCATGTATTGCAACTGAATATTTTGATACATTTCATCCAGCAATATTTCATCTCATAATAATTAATCTCTGCTCAGGGTAGGATTTTCAGCAAACCCTATCCCGTGTTTGCAGCGGGATCACAATAGTCTCTGGGTTTCACTTGCACTACAGAACTATTTGCACAGCGCAATCAAGTCCAGTGGTTTGTTACGATTGAGGCGTTTCCCTTCGTTGTTTAGAATGTTGAGCATCTCCAGGTTCTCATGTTTGTGGAGGCGATGTTCGTGCATTAGCCCGTACTTGGCAATTGTTTCATTGACTGAATTTTCCCTCAGATCCCTGTTTAAATATTAATTTCTCATGTTAAATGGGGCGCCTACTCAGGTAGGGCGAATAATTTGCTAGTACATTAGCAGTTTGTGATAGAGTGATAGAACGTAATTCGGATCTTGTCCGTTATACTTATACCACTGCATAAGATCCTTGTTAAATGCATTTTCGTTGTATATATTTACCAAATTAGTTACCTGTTTAACTCGATGATGAAGGCCAATTATTGGTACCTACAAGTATTATACTCGATATTGTGCAATATTTCTTCGAACAGGTCCTTTCCTTCGTGTCGCCGCATATAAACTCATACAGATAGGATTTCAACCATTCACTTCTGGTCCCACAATGATTATTACGTTGTTTTGCCAGACATCAAGTACTGTCAATTGTTTGTGTTAGTGCACCACTGTCAGGATTGACGAAGTTGTATGTATGGTTTACTGTATAGCGTCCATACCCGAATTTGTAGATCCCTTTATATGCCCGCCACTCGTCCGATATGATAGTTGTCCCTGCTCGGATATCTTCGGAAATAGCTGAATCGCGGAACGTTCAGCGACGGCTACTAAAAAACACTCACGACATTCTCGGCACACTCCTCCATATACCTACCTAACATTGTTTTTACGACGAGAAAATACACTTTCATCAATTTCTACAGTTGTGTTCGGTCCTCCAATTTGAATAGGTTTGCGTAGTAAATTGTTGACGAAGAAGGTACATAATTCAATAAAGTCACTCCAACGAGCAATGGACAAGCACTACCCAAGCAGCACAACGACGTCGGTCCGACGTCGTAAGAGGTCGGGAAATCCGACCTGACTTCGGGCGACGACGTCGTACCGACCTCACCACGACCACATGCCGACCAATGTGGGGAATGATTTCTTGGTTGTACCGACGTCGCCGCCCGACCTCAGGTCGGGCGACGACGTCGTGCCGACCTCACCACGACCAAATGCCGACCAATGTGGGGAATGATTTCTTGGTTGTACCGACGTCGCCGCCCGACCTCAACTGACTCAATACAAAACCGACATCTTCCGACGAGGAAGGTTATCTCTCTCCACGGAAATCATTAAGATGGTGGATGGTGAAATACTTGGTGTGAATATTACACGGTACCTACCAACTCCCGTATGTAAGTTCATGTCTCTTCATATCATCCGCGGAGAAAAATTTAACGTGAAATGCTCGATTCTATCTCTCAAAAACCAGTGCCCTCCGAATTTGAGACGTTGTAAATATGTTTTTCAATTTGGTAACTATTGTGAAAATGTTATGACGACTTATTATTTCGCTGGTTTCACTATTAAACTGCTGTATTTCCTTGGTAACTATCAGAGTTATTATTACATTTGAATTTCAGAAATAAATATATTGGAAAATTATTTAAATTAATATCTAACCTCAACCTAACCTGTAATGGAAATGGAAAAAGATGGCGAACTAGGGATGTTCCGATATTGTTACACGATTGTGTAACAAATCTGTAGAGGATCTGTAGAGGTCTACCTCTCGTCGGCTGATGTACAAAACATGTACAGAAATATATAGTAACGTAGTTCCCAAACGGTACAACAGAACGAGCGCCTGTAGCGTCCCACCTGCGTGTTATCGCCATCGCCATTTCACTATAGATATCCGACGTTGTGGCGACCTCGTCTATCTTTACTACAGATATCCGACGTCGCGGCGACCTCAGCGTTATATAGTACAGATATACGACGTTGTGGCCACCTCGTCAACCTGTAATACAAATATCCGACGTCGTAGCGACCTCGTCTATCTGTACTATAGATTTCCGACGAATCTCTCGTCGTACCGACGTCGTGATGACGTTAATATTTGACATACAGATTTCCGACGTCGGATATACTACAGATTAGGTAGCAAGTCGTGAAATCCGACCAATTGTGCTGCTTGGGTAACTGCTTATGACCCCAGCCTTATTATCGCGTTGACAGAGATAACGATGGACCAGACTAGAAAGCCGCTTCTAAGGAATTTAACTGGGAAACCCTGCTTTAAAATAACGTATCACAACCACTGTTAGACATTGTTACTTGATACACAAGTAAACGACTAAAAAATACATTTCAAATAGTGGTATACGTACAACGGAAAAGATCCCGTAATTCCTTCCGATCAGCTAACCCATGCTTCTGAACTTGATCCTCAGTTCCGGCTTCTTCTCGATGTGCTTTCCAGTTAAGTTTGAGACAAGTCATCCCCAGGTATCAATGGTGTCAGCGTACAGTAATCTCAACATCTAATCTGATTCTTCGGTTTGTGAAGTCATTGTGAAGTCATCGTTCAACCTCACTCTCCACAATGTGGAGTCCACATATAAGTCCACTTGACAGTCTCCCATTAGTGGACTTTTGTAATTTGTGGGTAGCGTTTTCTACATTTTTTCCACCAGAGTGGATTAACGTGCCATCTGCAAAAGTAGCAACAGTTGTGTCTTCTAGTATGGGTACTTCGAGCTGGAGTAATGATCATCTAGCTTTACTATAAAATGACGGTTTTGAATATAGGATTTTAGGAGTAAGTAATCTTGTCGTGGGATGTATAGATCCCTGTGCAATTTTATTCGAGACGCTCGGGAAATCGATTATCGACGACCCTACAAAAGGTTCGTGAGACATTTAGTGTAAACTCATAGGACCTTCAGAATTAGCCTATGGCACCTCGATGGTGCCAGGGAGTGGCGCAATGGTCTCAGCGATGTTAGACCGTGTTTGACGTTGTTCTTTCAAGATCCCGGAATGTTAAATATACTCGTATTTTAGAATGTTAGGTAAATATATTTTCGAATGTTGAATATATTTTCGAAAACTATTTAACGATTTAAGATTAAACGATTGAAGCAGTTGTATGATAAATAACTGAGGGTTTGTTTGACCGCAGGTTAAATCGTAACTTCATATATTTATGTATTATAGGTTTTGAGTAGAAGAATAATTCATAATTATTATGAAGCCACAACAGGCTATCAGGCTACCATAAGTCGCGGACGGCTGTTATTCCTGGGGGACCAAAATTTGTTCGGAACATTTTTCTCGAAGCTTCCCTATTCCTCACCGCCCTGGATTGTGACGCAAATCAAGGATGCCCTGGCAATCGAACAGACTAAACCTCTAACTTACTGCGAGGCACTGGCTGAAAGTTCATGAGAACGTAAAGCAAATTAAAAATATCCAAGTCTCATGACACAACCCGCCATCTGTTGATCAATAGCTACTCTCTTAGTGTATCATTTTCATAAGTGGTTTTCTAGGGATGAACTGATGATATACTCGTATACAATGTAAGCCATTACCCTAACCAGCAGGAACTCGCTTTTAGAATGGATGGATTAGAAAAACGAACGGCGGGAAATGATATCCAGAATTGACTCTCCCATCTCCTCATCACATCCATATTAATCAAAATCTATCAAACCCTATCTTCCCCATCCTGTTTTAAGCTGTTTATGAGCTCTTCAATGGCAATGAGTAGACATTCCTTCATATTCAGATTACTTGTGTACCTACCTAACGTATTTTACTCCCCACAACATTCAAGTGTGTTAAGCAGTTATGTGGTGAAATTTCGAAACACCAAGTTTTACATTAAAATCCATTTTAGTCGGAAAATATGAGAGCAATCTCAGGGTTGTGCATAATTAGTGGATGTGGTGGCCGTTGTATCGGATACCGTCTACCGTCTACTTGTATTTACGCGAGGATAAATCATATATGAAATCCGAACTAGCAGAGTTCGCTGCTATTGATTTTCGGGTCGTACGTTGGAAATGGGGGTGTGGGCAAGCTCATCTTGTGTCCGGCCGTGCCATCCATTACTAACTCCCCGAGGAAGGCCAACATGTGACGCAGGTGCGACGGAATTATGTGACTGCTGCTGGGCCCAGAGGTAATATCGTTACCCCAAGTCTCATTGTGGTTTACAGAAACGTGATATGCCTCGAGCTGTATAAGAATCCATCGGACACCTATGGGCGCCAGCTCAAGACAACGGTGTTTGCTATGGACAGAGATCGACGATGACATAGTAGTTGGTAGCAATGTTTCATTAGTTAATTGGGCCAAAGGGCTCGATTTCACCCTGTAAACTGGGAATTCCATCTGGTCTCCCTTAGTTCCAACTAGACTGTTCGGGGAATGATCGAATTGTCGAGCCTAGTGGCCGACCACTACAACTTTCAAATAGAGTTTGGTTTGGGATTTCGGAATGTTTAAGAATCCTGGGAATTCGGGCGCACTGCGCGGTGTTTCCGAAAACCGGGTAAATAAGGACTATAGCGATCATCAACTCTTACCAGATTGTGTAGGTCCTATATTATTTATTAGGATAAAGCTAAACATAAATGATAATTTTTGATTCTTTTTGTGCTTCTCAATTAATTGTTTTGTGTACTCCAACGCCCTCTGTCCGTTTGTTTGAGAAGGATATGAAGTGGATCAGAGTTATCCTCGTAATCCTCGCTCACAAGACTTGGGGAACTGTGAGAGACCTAAGTCCGTTAGAGGATCACACTGTCAGATGAGTAGACACCTGGCCAACAGCTTGGCGGGAGTGGAGTATGAAACTGTTTTGTTCTGAAGTACTAGAAGTTATCGAGGGTAAATCCCTACTTCCCGTGGAAGCTGCCCGGACCATCTTTGCACCCCAGCTTTGGTGCTTCAGCAGCTAGTTAGCATCTTCGGACATGATTGTTGAGATGTTGAGTGACCCTTAAATTCATAGCTTGTTGCTGAAAATTAGTAGGATCCGCATTGAACGTATGGAGGATTTGAGCTCCTCCTTACAAATATTAAACTTCTCCCTAAATCATCACCCAAAACTTTGAATAATTACTAGGTTCGCTGCTGATCCCATGAAAGAAGTGGACTTTATAAACACATACCATACACAATACATTACTCCTTCACTGAACCCCTTGCATTACTTGGAAACATGAGTGTTTGATTTGAGCCAACACTTTCAACAAACTTCCATATTTTCGTTAGTGTACCATCTTATTTTTATTAAATCTGTCTTTGCCTTTGAACGTGTAACAAACTGCGTTATTTTCTCTCTCGGTATGTAATTATCTACCTTCCACTCATCGCTAGATTATGAATAGGTACGATTTGTTCATGGAACATGGTGTTTAATATCACAATTATAATATAGGTAATATATTATGATGAATACTTATTGGACTTTGAGGAACTATGAAAAAACCTCCTTTTTCACGCTTTGTACGGTGGAACAATTGATTACAAACAGGGCTTCGTTGTGTTCTAGCCCTCATTCACCAATCGCCTTCTGTAACGACTATTGGTGTTCACATTGCAATCGAATGCAGTTCCTATTATCAGATCCCATGTCGGCAACATGCCGCGATAACGTTCTCCTCCCTTTTACGTTATTGTCATAGAATTCCATTGGTCCCCTTATTGATGGTTCACAATTCGTTATCCCATTTCCGTCTGTCAATGGACGTTTTCAAACAGCTGAAATGTATCCTACTCCTCATGTACCAATATGATGAGTTACGATCAAAATTAATGTCACGTATTAAGTCGCCCTCCGAATATTGATGTGGATGATCCTCCAACTGTGAACAATCCTACATAACAACTAGTCTATTCCGACGTCAAGTCGTGGGGCGAGAGCTGATCAAAGGCGCTGCCGCGTCTACTCCTTGAATGAGTACTCTTTGTCCCCTTCCTCCTCCAACAATAACAACACCATTTTCATACGTAATTTACTTAATGACTACCTATCTCCATTCGATTAGAAATAAACTTTTTCGATGTTCTCGAGGGTAATCGATGTCTTCTGGAAGGTCCATTTCATCCTTAATAATTATCTCGATTCGCTTCAAAATCAACTTTTTCAACGTTTCCGAGGTGAATCGAGATCTATTTCATCCTAAATTACTACTTATGTCGATCTATTAGAAATAATCTTTTTCGATATTTTAGAGTGGAATTTCGATGTTGGTATATTATCCTATAATAAACCATTGGAATTGACCAAGATACGGAGATTCAGAAAATCGCAGTCCGCGCCATTTTGTCCAGTTAACGTTATCCCAAATTATTAAATTTGGGTTACGGGTTCGCACCAACGATCCCCACTATGATCCCCGAAAAGTTTTCATAACCTTAGCTCAAGGGGAAGGGGTTGAAAATGAATTTTTCAAAGATCTAAATGTAGATCTAACTCCATCTATGGAGTTAAATTTATAGCATTTTTTAAAACCTTCCGGAGCTTTTACGACCAGCCGTTCGTTCATAATGAGTGCTAAAAGTTAAAGAAGATCAAAAGTCGTGCAAATGAGGGTGAATCATGCGGCAGCTTGTCGGGTCAATGTTCATACTTGCCCAGCTGATTCGAACAGCCTATGGTTTTCAGATATCGAGTTAACTAATAATAATTGGTAATAATGATAATTCTTCTTAATGATAATTCATCTCTATCATGTAGTGATCTAGACATGTCTAGACCACCCTTATGTATAAGGGTGGTCTGTACAAAGAAGATAATACACCGTTGTGTCAAGAATTTGCAGTTTTTTCGTATACTTATACGAAATATAGTACGATTTCTTATACTCGCTCGCATTCTCCGTCCTCGAAGGGCACGGCTTTAGTTCTTGGATATGGGTGTATTAGAAGTGTGGTGTTCTGATTGAATTCCATTAATTACGTTCACCAGTGAATGTCCGTTACGCTCAAATACAAAACTTCGTTGACATGTTACTCCTGATATAATATACCAGGATAATATTATATATATTATATATATAATATAGGTAACCAGTGGGAGAGATGAAAAAGATAATATTATTATCTTTTTCATCTCTCCCACTGGGTACCAATTGATTTTTATGGCCTTGCTACTACGAGCAGTATATGCAGTTCTCGCCTCTAATCTGAAGACGCATCAGTACGAAAGGGGGTTGGTTCCATGTCTCTCCACCTGTTCCCGGGTATTCAACATCAAGTTACGAGGCAGCCTCAAGACTTATTGTAACGTATTTATTGTAACCTAGTTCGTCCCTGCAATCTGCTTCTTCATTTCCCGTTTACAATTGAATTAACCTTGAAAAACGTAGTCAGGCCTCAACTGTTACCTAGCTTTTGGTTTATCATCTTCAATAATGAACCTTCTGAATCGACCAAGGAACAATTGTTCACCCCCACCGCCTAAAAATTTGAGGGTTTACGTTTCAAAGAATTTGCAGACTTTTTTTCGTATAATTATAGGACTAACTAGGAAAAATTTGCAGAGTTTCAGCTTTGTTCTCTGTGCACGTCCGACTGGTTTCAAACCATCAACCCAGAAGTATTATGTTACTGTAAACATGCAGCCCAGTCACAGGTTGTATCGTATGTGTGATCCGCTCTTATCTATCACCAGTTCCCGATAATTTTAGTAATTTATATTTGATTAGGAGAATTTTTTCCGGCCGCTTCTGCTTACTACTAAACCCGAACGCACCCATTGCCTTCATCGATCATCGTTCGCCTTGTCCCCTCAGTTTCAACGTTTTGATGGATTTTGTTGGCCATGCAAGCTCACTGAACCTATTTCTAATCTGATGGCCGCCCAGCTTCAAATTATAAGAAAATGCACAGTGAACAAAGGTACCTGTGGTTGTTGCATTTTCACAACATTCTTGCGAAGGATTGCGGAATTAATATTAGGTTTTTGTTTGTATTAAATACAACTTTTGTTGCTTTATTATCTTCGATAATGAACCATCCAGGGTGATCTGCACAAAGAAGATAATGAATCGTTGTCAAGAATCTGCAGAGTTTTTCAATCTTACTTGGTAGTTTCCACCACTACTGTAGTTTATGTGAGCTCAAGCCTCCAACTTAGCTCGTCGTGCACTGCGGAATTTGTTCCAAGTGCATAAATAGGATCGGAAGCTGTACTTAGTTGTTGCTCGTTACGTTACACAAAATCTTCGAGAACCTCATTGGGGTATTCTAGTGTCTCCTGGTTCATTCGATTGCGGAAGCGCCAGTTTGGCCATCTCATCCAAGCTTGTTTGTGACGTTACGATATCTCTTAATGCTCTGTAATTACATGCCACGTATTCCCCCACTCCCGTTCGTCGTATTCCCCCATTACATCAATGGTACGATTGAACGAAACTGGTACGATTGAGCTGCCGTAATTATTGATTTCACATAAACCTTCGCGTGCTTGAAAGGGCATTCCCCTCAATCCCCTTTGTAATATCAACAGATTAACTGTTGCATCGCTTCACGCTTCACATTATTTACTCATTATTATAACATATTTGGTTATTTGTGATTTCCCTAAAGGGCTTAGTGGGAAACATTATAACGATTACCCCACACCAATATAGGAAATCCCCGTCCCTCCCTTGTTTTTACGTACATGCACAAAAACCTATGAACTAATCCTCTATGTGATGCAAAATTTTCGGAATTAGAAAAAGTCGACGATCGTGTGGTATTTTTCTGCTTAGAATGGGATATTTTAGGGCCATTAAAGTAGGTAGGTTGTGAGGAAAACATATTATTTCATAAATATCGAGGTAGTTTTACTTTGATTATGTGTTCTAAGAAAATGTGTAGGTGCAGTTATGTGTAAAGAATTTTTCATTGGTTTATAACAACTACTATTTTCATTAGGAAATGTGGTGGTTTTATATAACAAGACATCACAATGATTGGATACATCAGTTAGACCTGGTTTAATCGTCGACAACTTGGAGGGACAAACGCAAATAAGAAATCAAGTATATATATATATATCAAGTATAATATACTTTGATAATCAAGTATAATATACTTAGATAATCAAGTATAATATACTTAGATAATCAAGTATAATATACTTAGATAATCAAGTATAATATACTTAGATAGTATAATATATTTAGATTAGATTATAATAATCTAAATTATGATAATTATTAACATAGAAGATTGGTTGGTTAAAAAGTTCTTGAGAGTAAATAATTACCGTAAAAAATTCCTGGAAGCGTAATTCTTACAAATAAACAAAAAAAATCATACTTGAAGTGCTTGGAAGAATATTTAGGTGCATGATATTCATATGGATATTTATCTAATAAGCCAGAATCTGGCTTATTCATCTGATGAATTTTTGGTTGGAATGCAGATGAACAAGCTTTGAACTCCATGCATTTTGTACCTTGACGCGGGGAGCGATTGTTGATCGCCTTCTCGGCAGGTAGATGATGGCGAGGATCGAACTTCCTGATTGACGAAACCGTATTTCAAGATGATATCTTCAAACGCTCATCCATCTCGCCTTTTTCTGTCAGATTCATCTGTCAAAAGCTGTAGATTATTGAGTGTCATGGCAACAAGGAGTTTCATTGCCCCTAGAAAAACTTCCTCCTTTCTACGGACCTCTTTGTAATTCGTTTTTAGGTACTATTTGCCGGGCTCTTGAGTGACTGCTTTTCCCCCAGGAATAATTTAAGAGTGGAAATATTTTTTATGAGTGCTCCCATTATAGTTCCGCTATCACATAACACAACACCCTCTAGATGCGCTTCTGGATCCTTGGTACATTTTCTTCTTTACATGTGTTAGATACATTATCATATTATGATGTTGACGAGATAATTCTAAACACAAGTTGAGTGTAATTTTTTGTTTCTTGTTTCAGCCGACGAAACTAAATGTTTACAAAAATGACATGGACAGTTGGGATTACACCAATCCCGCTGGTGTTGGTAAGTTGTAGTTTGAATGCAATTTCGAGAATCCTATGTTTGCCAACCGTTTGCGCTTAAATTATTTGATAATCACTTATTTTTTTGCTGTAAAATGCAATAGATATTTCACTGGCCTCAGCTTTTTTCGTTTCAAACGGTGTGGAAGTTTTCTTATAATATGGTTACACGAATGGAAGCAATGTGATATTATACAAACATAATATTATTTGTTTATTAGGTAATATTTATTTGTTGTGTTCGTGTAACCTTTCTAGGAGTCTCCATTCCATTATCAACTTTCACTATATTACCTGGTTAATGAATCCCTGGTTAATGAATTCCTGGTTAATGAAGTTAATGAATCCCGACTTGAGTATTTTTTTGCTGAAGCCAATGATTTGTATATTTAGTTTGTAGTTGTCCAGAGTTTTCTGAATGTACATCAGTTTTTATTTTTCGCTTTGAATGATTCAAGTAGTTAATGCTATCGCTATTTCACCCCATCCCACCTCGCATAACCGTGACGCACTGTTTTTGGGAGGATGCTTGAATAATTTGTAAATTATCAATAAATACCATGCTTGCCTACCCACACCCCATTTCCACACATGACTCTTCATTATACCGTCATTTCGAATACGTTGTACAATGTTTGAAACACATACACGATGGTGTATTGCTGCAATACATAACTAGGCTTACTTAAAGAATACATCTGCATGTGCGTTTTTACATGAAGATAATTTAATTTTTTTATGTTACCTACACTAAAGGTTGAGGATAAATTGTGGTTCATAAAATTAGAGCAGACGTGCAAGTAGAAGGTAGGGAGTTGATGGTTCAGGTCAAAACTACTTATCAAACTTACTGGTATCATAATATGATATTATCATGCATTGGTGTCATATGTTATAAAATGGAACCATTGAGTTGTATTTGAAGAATATTTATTATGCCGTACACTTTTCACAAAAAAAGGTCCAATCAAAGTTATAGGTTTTGGCTTCAATACACGCGTTGATCGTCTATGCAATGCTGTTCAAGTATTGAAAGGTCAATGGCGAAGGTTTTCAGAGATCCGTTATCCCGAGTTCAACCCCAGGAAACATTAGATGGTCATTTCCACGTAAACTAACGAACAGATTTATTTGAACCTAAATCGTCTTTCGACGTCTGGGGGGAGAGTCTCGTCATCCCATATCCCCCCCCCCCATCCGTATTTTTTGATTCAAATGTCGAGCTTTTCCATCCGAATTTTTGTTTGCATTGAAATTAACTTTCTTCTTCTTTGAATTGAATACTGGTTGTTTAGAACAGTGATTCTCAACCTGTGGTCCGTGGCCCAATTTGATCTTGGGTCTAGCCCGAAATGCATCGACCGAAATGGGTTCACTCAATATGCAACTTTCGTTTAGTTTCGGCCGCTTTTACCATCGTATTGCAATTTGTGCAAATACGTATGTCCTACCTATGTAACTGTTGTGGAAATATTAATTCTATTGTATGTGGTCCGCCTCGGATTCTGAAGGGAACGAAGTGGTCCTCAGTAGCGAAAAGGCTGAGAACCACTGGTTTAGAAAAGCCTTATCTTCCTCTATGAACAGATCTGTTTTAATAGAAATGTAGGTCGGTATATACAAAAACTCATGGGTTTTCTCCCGCATAGGGGTTTTTCTCTTCTATGAAAATTGCATAGTAATACAAGTGCTAATATTAGATGCCTCTCAATCTTTGAAACGGGTATGTCGAATGATGGGTGGGTAATTCACGCTCGTATTCACGCTCGATATTTGCAATTTAACGTACCCTTGGATAAACTGTAAGTTAACCTAAATTAACATTGACAATGATAGCCTCCTGAGGTCATTAACTACAGCTTTCATGATCGCTCAAATTTCTCACGTTAGTTCCCTTTTTTCTATACTTCTTGTTCATGTTTCACTTAGACAGTTCCTTGGAGTATCATGGCACGGGTTAACATAAAAGGTTTATGCAAGCATTGTGCAACCCATATGTTTTCGGGGTCGCTGATTCTGAATCTAAGGTCGGTTGAAGGGGAAATGATTGAAAAAATCTGAATAAATAATTTATTATAATTATTAGTACATAGATATTGAGGTCGCTGATTTCAAATATGACTTTTGTTTATGTCTACGAGGTCATCTCCAAAATATCCATGTTGATTTTTTAATTGTTTGAATTCAAACGTAAGATTTGACCTTGAGATGACTTGACCTCAAAAATATTTGTACAATTTTTTCTCAGATTTTTCAATAATTTCCCCCAATTTCACATTCAACCTGACATGGTGAGTTCAACCAAACTCACATTTAGAAGCAGCGACCCTAAAACCCTTAGGTCATATCAGGGAATGGGTTGCGTGATGGTTGAATAAACTTTTTTTGGAAACCTATTGTAAATGCTTCATGGCATCAATCTGGACGAATTCGATTACATACGTATTCTGCCGTATTAATGACATGAAAGTTATCAACAATTAAGTGTAAAGTATCGAAAATTTAGAATTTATAATTTGTTTCGCTTCATGAGAAAACTTTTCGTTCCGTATGGATGACTGCTAGTTTTTTTCCCTGTCCACCATTACAGTACAGAAATGAGAAAAACCTGGTAGTAATAAGCCGAGTGAATGGATGTGACTCGAAAAATTCCGTCATTAGTTTCTGAATACATCACATGAATGGGTCCATTGGTTGTCATTTTACATCCTTTTTCACAAAGAATGATGTGCGGAACGTGCGATCGATTACTCCGCTCTGCCGAAAATTTGTCATCCTGAAGGGAATGTCAAAATTTGTTTCCCTCATGACGTTGTTTGGTATTGCTCTCTTCAATCTTTCATTGTTTTCTGGGCAAATAATCGGACCGACAATTCTCCTATGGTACAATGTGCGTTTCTGCCTTTTTACTCGGCTCTGATCCTTATATCCGCTTTTGGCCGATACCAATATCACCCATCAAATTCCGATCTCCAGTTTTTTCTTCGTTTTCCGTGAGATTGGCTATTTTGTGCCCTCAACGCTACACTATATTTGAGTTAAAATTCCGGACCAAAGTTCCTGAATGAATGTGAACGCTTTGTCTGTCTCTAAAGAAAGACCAGAACCTTCCGGAGTTCTCATCTTATTTCTTTTCCGTGGCCCGTTATTCTGAGTCAGGCTCGGTCAAATAATCCGTAACCGATGATTGAACAATCGACTGATTGTCCAAGTTTGCTCTTCATTTAATGTCAGCAGGCCGACATTCTACACGAATTGAAACTGCGAGTTCTCAACCTTGTAGAATTGAGTACGTATTGATAGTAGGTATCTATTTGTTCTAATATGGTTTTTCAAGGTTATTGCTAAAAACGTATGGCGAATGTGCTCGCGATTCAATGAAAATACTCGTAATATTAAGGACATGGCATCGCCTTGGGACTGGCTGAAAGTCGTGGAATTGGCGGGAAAATCAATTTTCCAGAAATTTTCGTTTGTTGATTAGTTGAGTACGAACTATTTCTTGGAATTTGAATTTGTTTCATTGAACTGTCGTGAAACGTAGACGAAATTAAATATCTCTGGACAGGCCTCTCCTCTCTGTCCCTGCCGTCGTCCCTTATATCAATTTTAGGTTAATTATTTCCAACAATGATGTTGAGTAAATTCGTTGGTAATCAAGTAGTCATTACTTTAACCAGAAGTTTATGTCCGAAACCTCTTCATGACTTTTTTTTTAAATTGGCAATTTTTTTTCGAAAATAGAAATTCATAATGTTCATTAAACAGACGAAAAGTTCAATTGAAGGGTACTACAGGATGTATCAACACTCAGCGAAGCATGATTCAAATGAAATTCCACTGCACAGTTCGTTGGGAAATTCATACTTACTCGTATTTCCAATTGAAAACCGGAGAACTGACGTTATGTCATCTCTGAAGCCAATGCGCTTGCTTAGTTTTTTCTAAGCGTGAATTCGCTGGGCTAGTGATGGGCCATTCGAATGCAGAATCGAGTGCGGCATTCGATTATTTAAATCATTCGGATATCCGAATGCAAGATTCCAAGTATTCTAATGCTTTTTCATTTGTATCTTGGCGAAAGTGGCGGCGCAACGCGCAAATTCCATTTCGGTAAAGAATGACGGAACTGTGACAGGAGAAGAACCGCGACTACTACCGATATTTTCATTCGAATGCCAAATCTGGACTCCCATTGGTCGATTTTCATTCGAATACTTTTTCATTCATATTGCAGCGAAACTCGCGGTATCTTCAAGTTCTTTGAAAAACTTCAACCGGTGAACTTCTTCTAAAATATTTCTAGAAATAGTTTCCAATTTCCTTCAGTTCCAGCACATTATACCGACCTGTTCCAGTATTTTCCATTCTTATTACATTTGATTCAAGATGGTGGTGGGTTTCTTTTCGCATCCAGGTGAAATCATTCGAATGATCATTCGATTGTTGAAACCATCCGAATACTCGGTATTCGATTATCGAAATCATTCGTTTTGTCCATCCATACGCTGGGCGGTTTCAAAGTACCATCGATATTGTATGGTATACAATAAAAACTATACCAAAATATTATACATATTATGTGTATAACAGTAGTGGATGATTTCGGGTTTTATTTTAACTGGAGTGAGACTATTTTAAAATAAAATCGACCCCTACGAAGTTTATTGTTCAAATTGATTATTAAATAATCAAATTTTGTCTCTTCACGTGCACTTGTGAATTCAAGGAGATGAGACTTTTTTCATCAAAAAAAGTCTGAAATATATGGCTTTACGTTCCTTATTATATTTGTCGCGTTTGAGAGGGTTTTCCCCTCGCCTCCTCTCGCCTTCTGAAGAAACCTTTTTGTCGCTGATTCTCCGTGAATATTGCTCACCGCTTCTGCTCGCTCTACAACCCTCTTTCTATATATGTTTCCGCCATCTCCGTCACTTATTGCTCTCCCGTTAGACGATGAATTATATTCCACTATGTCACGCCTACCTTTGAGAAGATCGTATGTGCAGTAAATGTCGTGCGTGCGTTTTCAAGATCTGCTTCATCCAATGTGCTTCTGAGTCCCCTAGACTACAAGATGAAATACGGCCTAAATAATCCGTATATTGAATTTTTTTCACTATCTTCTGTTGTAGAACTTGATTTAGTCGCTCTATTAGTCTATAATATATATATTCATAGCTGAGTTGCTTCTTGTATCAATTGCGGAATCGATTAGTTTCTATAATATGTTATGTGCTTCTTCAGAAATATCGTATAATTATCAATGTTCTCGTGGTACGCAGATTTAATCCTCTTCAATGGTTCATTGTCAGCTGTATACCTGAAGTTCTGTATAGACTAGTTACACTGTGATTTGAAGCCTGGTGCTATCTCTCTACCTCTGTCGTTCATACTGGCGAAGGGGGGCCATTAACTAGTTCAGTGATGGTCTCGTAATTTATCCAACTGAATTTAACGCTTTGATATTCGGGTTCTGCGTACCTTGAAACGTAAATCTCCAATTCTGAGACATTTGGGTAGGAGTGAAAAATTCGTTTCTATTGGTTGTTTGCAATGGTTGAAAATAATAAAAAACCAAAATTGTATACGTCCTTCAACTAGGTACGTAATTGATCTTTTTTGAACCTTGATTTATCTGAATTCTTCGTCAGCCCCGTCTGTCGTAGACAAATCATGGCTGTACTTTTTTACTGGCGATTTTTTTTCCCCTTTTGCCGCTGAAATTGGGCGAAACTTTGTTATTGGGGAGACTTACGTGCACCTATTCAAATGAGCGGCAGGCGGCAACATTGTGTGGTAGGAAACTGGCAGAAGAGTGGGTGAAGCTATGGCCATTGTTTTAGAGGTTTTTGTCGCGTTGTAGCGGGATGTTCGAGGAAGCACCGAGCTTTCCACTCTATAAATTGGCTCAAGCGGTTATGAAGGCTTTATTGCTCTACTTGTTAGTCTAAACCACGGCTTCGCCCGCAAAGTCGAGCCCTGTGTGTTTCAGGTGCCCCAGTAACATTCTATGGTGATGAGTGTTGAGTCAAATAATCCGTCATTTGAAATTAAAAATATTTTTATTTCATTAGTTAGCATAATTCTGTCGTTCTCATTATCGATTCTGTTCTTATCATACTGCATTATTTATAATAATAGGCCTGTTTTGTTAAAATTTGCTATTCAATCAAATTAATAATTGACTCGGGAGATTCTCCAAAGTACTGATACAATTAATAATGAAATAATTTTCAAATAATAATGAAAATAGCCAATGAAGACTTACTGGGTTCGTACGATATCGAACGCTGTATAACCCTGGGAATAACAAAGCTAGTTATCGATTATTATTCATTGGATGATTATACCTTGGTTTATGAAAGGGCTTGCAGGAGGGAGTCTAACAATAGTACGACGCATCCTTTCATATCTTAAGCAGTCTCAATTGGGTATCTTGGTGCTCCGAAACTAAAGCGAAACTAAATCTTTCTTAGATAAACTAGGTTTCAGTTCTTAGCTCTTATTCTTGAAGGAACGCTGAATGTGACTGTACCATTCGTGTGGTTCGAGTATGTGTAGAGTTGTTCATTTCCGTTTCTCATTCTGGTCAAGATGTAGTGCTTACAGCCTTGAAAGCCGGTCGTTATAATTCCTAAGAATATCTTCTTGCTTGGAGAGGCATGGAGGAATGACAAACAGGTGGTCGATAACCGACAAATGATTATGGTTGGAGGATGAGGAGCGAGGGGACTTAGGAAGTTGTAGTACTTGCTAAGGTAAGCGATATCTCGCGAACGGCCCTGGCAGGTTGCTGGTCCCTCGGATTATCGATTATGAGAAACTTGTCATCAATGGGCCCCCCAGTGAGTAAATGAAGAGTCGATACCCATTAGGACGAGCTTCAGGGAAAGTTAAACCATTAGGTACCCGACCAACTGTACAAGTAATTTTGGTTGGAAGTGGACGACCAATGCGAACAGGTTGTGTAATCTGTCGAGCCAGATTGTGTACTTCAGGCGGAATAGGGCGAATTTAGAGAGCATTCCCCCAGGTACACGCGATTTCAAGTATTCCTCTCTAGTTCCATTCCCAGCTCTATGTTAGCGTATTCTGCAGGTGTGATGCCGCGTTTCAGAATGCCACCTACTAGTCTCCTTCCTATTCAATGATTACAACTACGCTGATGGAAATTTGGCATTTGCTGCAATGTGCCCCGACATTATTAGGCCAATAACAATATTGCTTCGTGTGATGACTGATTATATAATATTGCTGCCTATTGAAAATCATTAGTCTTCCTGACTAATTTCGATCGGTACACGATCTCCTCTCCTACACAATAAGTAAATGTGCGTATTATGTCCAAATGTGAATTCGTCATGCGTCGGCCGCTCCGAGAATGGCATGCCAATCGCTTCATGAGTGGCCTCATCTGATGTTGTTGATTCAATAATCTATCTGATGTTATATTTTATTTTCATAATATTTTATTTTCAATGTAACAGGTTGAGATTCGGAAGTCACTGGAGTACGTATTTGATTTTCGCCCATTTGGTTGTGGAGTGAAATGGTTTCGAACGATTCTTGCAACCCAATTGGCACGCTTGTTGCACTTCTTATTTACTGCTACTGTCTCAGTGCGCGTTCTTTCTAATCAGACCTGACGTGATGCGTGTTGTTGCATATCGTTCTCCCAGCCAAACAATTATTTCTGGTTGCAGTTCTCGTTATTTTTACATCCTCTGAATCATTCATGTTCCAAATACCTCGTATATTCTCCTTTAATTCCGTTTATTATTCTCCATGTTGAATTGGCAACCGTCGATAGTTCTTGTTGTCTATGACTGAAAAAATGGTGGCAAACCATCTCACAAATAACGCGTCTGAATTATTTTTCCATTCAGTTCAGACGAATGCAATGCACTGAAAAATAATCTTTGAGACGGAAATCGGTGCTTTAAACTGGTTGCTGTGTTCCTAGCCTAGCAGCCAGTATGGTAAACTTCCTCATGTGATTGTTGCTAAAATATGGTTTTACATTGATGATGACTTTCTCCTTGATGTTATTGTTCATTGTCAAGTCCACGATATCTCGGCTGTCCGACGCACCCTAGTGTATTAGGTACATCAAATAGGATTAAAATTAAAGAATAAAAAATTTAAAATTGAAGAATTAATATTTAATATCCCTCGCTATGTACCGTCTGCGGATGTCCCGCCCATTTTCCTCCCGCCAGACGTACTTAGTGCTTAGATACATAGTCCGTATTTCTAAGTGGAATAATTTAATCATCAATCCCTTCCACTCAAATTCTGGGTTTGACATTTTTTTCAGAATTTTATCAATGTTGGAGGTTAGACAGTCTGTCAGTTTGATATTCATTCTCCAGTTTCCTTGATTCGTAAGTGGGGGCACTTCTCAAATTCCTTGTACCTACTTGATCTTGTGGCGTAAGATTCTCAAAACACGTTTTGCCTCCGAAGGGGCCCTACAGCTTCTTCGTCCAATATACCATCGCTTCCTAGTTTGTATCGTCGTTTCTTCTTTCCAAGTCCAAATCAAGCAATAATTATTATTAGTTTTACCAATATCATTACTCATGTATTAAGAACTAGCATTTAACTACACTATAGTGAAAATAAAACCGGTAACCGCAAACTTCTGACCCATAATAATTTCATGGCAGTGTCAGAAGCCATGTTTGTATTGTGTACAGTTTGTCTAATTACTGGCTCATAAACATGACATGTTTATGATTGATCTTATTGGTGTTGATAAACATGTTTATTGCATTGTAATAAACATGTTTATCAACATCAATAAGATCAATAAATCACCACATATGACGGGAGAAAAGCAGGGACCGGAGCAGTGCTCCGTCAGTAAATATGGTTCGTACCGAGGTGCCGAACGACGTATCCAATCATTGATGAATACACTAGTATCTACTGCCGCAGTCTCTTTGAAGTACCGGTTCTCGATAGGTGTCAGCGTCCACTCTCTCACAAACGAACAATGAAGGAGGCTTGAAAAAGTTATGAAATAAAAGCCATTACGGTCGTTTGACTCTCTGAATAATAGATCATCCCGCATTCTCTGATTTAAAGTTCGCCGTTTCAGCGAGTCGATGAGAGTTGACAAACGCCTTCATTACGCATTCTTTTACTCTATTAGTATGACTTCTTCATAATGTTTTTAGCTTTCGGATAATCGTTTTCCCACTAGAATATGATGAACAACCTATCGAGATTATGAAAACGTGATTTGAGGAAATACACAGGATTGAGGTCCTTGTATACAGGATATATATATCCTGTATCCTGGAATCAGTACCTATTACGGTATGCTCTGCAAGCCCTAAACCGTGTTCGGTAAAGTTGAGTAACGAATGTTTAAAAAGCTGTGGGTGATCTCCTCCTTGAACCCATACTCGTGAGAAAGTCATGTCTGCGATTATTCTCCAAACATACTACCTACTCGTACTTCACTTCATGATGTTTCGTCAATTCATCTACTCTGAAAGAACTTGACGCCGCATAATCAAATGATGTTGTTGATGACGAAGGCAAGGGCTTGGTCGCTAGTAAAGAGGAAACGCGTAAATTTACCCTAACCACAGAGATAGGGCTGGGTTATCTTACTTCGCTTAAGAGCTTCTGTCGGCAAAAAGGGCTGCGGACGAGCGGTTGGTTGTTCGAGGGTGTTTTAACACAATCTTCTCGAGAATATAACATCAGATCTGAATCGGCTGGGACCCTGAGCTGCCCCCGGATGAGGTGAGAAAAAGTACATTTCTGATGCGCGGATTCCGTGATCGCGGCTCCCTTCCCGACTGCTTATCTCTGAGGTCGGAACCTTTTCGTGCTATATACCGACAGAGTTTATCAGGTTTTCCTACCTTTTTTTCAAGGTGTTCTTCCCCCTCATATTTTACAAACGGGTCTCCATAATACTTATTCTCCTTCCCTGCCCGTTTATCCGTCCTCTGCCTCCGTTATATGATAAGAGCGTTTATCTTTGGTTGAGCGGAAAATTCGGTGAATCGCCTTGATTCTCTCCCTATGACATTCTTGGAAAATCCACTGTTTTTTGTTGTATGGGATTTTAAACATTTACGTGACTCCAATATCGGTGTAGAATACTTTATGTGGTAAACATCCTAGAATTGTTCTTTGTTCCCATGACAACACGTTTTTCTAGATCTGTACTGAATACTATTGTAACAATAGTTCCTTTGGTCTGTGAGACGTTAATATTATGACTAAACATCATCTTCTATTCTTACTGTAATGCTGAATTATTCTATACGTTTCTTCGCGCGGTTTAAATTGGTCTCTGTGATGTGCTTTTCTTGTTTTTCAATTTCCTTATGGCGTTTGTGTCAGTTCCATTCCCTTCGTCATTACTCCGAAAATGGTTTCGTTCCCGATCGATGCGTGACGTCCAATCCGGTTTCTCACCCTTTCTCTGCCCATCTATGTCTCCTGTGGAACGAAAAGCTTAAGGACGACCCTCCTCCTTGTCGAGAGCCTAACTCAATCGGCCCCTTTGAATAATCTGACCTCCCTTCTCCAGTTTTTGTGACAGGTTCGCAGGTAAACCCATTATCTTCATCACTCGAAATTGCCCTTCTCATACCCTTTTTCTTCTCTTCTTGCTATCCCTTCTTGTTGCGAAAATACGAACAGTGGTTCCTAGTACATGTATTAACGGATTATGCAAAACTTTAGAAGCTGAGGAGCACGAAATAAAGTTTTATTTCAAGGTTTTTACTACAAGTTGTATTCTCGGTGAGCTGTGCAAGAGGTACGACCGGTATTAAGGTAGTTCAAAAAGAGAGTAGAAGAACCAATATGCTTTTGAGCGTCTCGGTGACGCTGCTTTGGGAGAAAAACGGTCGATTTCAGTAATGTTCCAGACTTCGAAGCGTGGTGTAACACCAGTGCTTCCGCTTATTTTATACTAGTCTTTCTGTGCAGAAGGACTGCGAAAAGTCAGCCAAAACTAACAAGAAAGGGTCTGATGATGATTGTGATGAGTTAACATAAAACCTGACAGCTTCTAAAAATTATAAGAAGTTCTATTTTTAGTTCATGGATTTTCCCTAGCTTTACCAGGCGCCTTACTAACAACAGGGTCGGACAAAGGGTCTGATGATGATTGTGATGAGTTAACATAAAACCTGACAGCTTCCAAAAATGATAAGAAGTTCTATTTTTAGTTCATGGATTTTCCCTAGCTTTACCAGGCGCCTTACTAACAACTTTTCACCGGTAATCCTACCTCCCATACTTCGTTTCCCACACCCTTCCCTTGCCGAAATTGTATACAATCCGATTTGAAGAGTCAGTGTGCCATTGTTTTTTCCTACCCAGGTGATTGATGTTGTGATAGGTGGGAATCCAAGCTACATTTTCATTCCAAGCTACATTTTTGACCAAAACTAAATAGTGAATGTAGAAAATCTTGGAATACGTAGTGGAGGTGATGTTTGCATAAGAATCGCAAAGTAAAAATTGAGGCGTCTGGGGCATGTGAGCACCTATGCCCAAAATCTTTAAACGCCATTTCCCTATAGTTCCGCTTTTATACATACTAGCTGTCGGGCCCGTCGCTGACCGGCAGAACTCGGGGTGTGTCCATCTACCTCTGTTACCTGTCCCGGACGGGCAGAACTCGGGATGGATCCATCTGCCACTCTTACCTTTCGCTTTACGGATTATACCTCTCACATGTCCCTTTACCTCAAAATCTCAAATACCAAAAATAATATTCATCTGTCTAAAGCGAAGGAAGAATTTAAGATTTTTATATTTCGGCTTCCCTATAAACCCCCACCCCTATGCGTCGGATCCGGGAGTGAACCCCCCTAAGTCCTTCCCCGGTCACAGAAACATTAAATACGGGGTACAATTTCGATCCATTGAGCCGTTTTCGAGAATTTAACATTTTTATAGTCTTCTTTATAGGCCTTCATGCATTAGTAGATTATTCGTTATCTATTTATTACTTTTGTTGTTTTTAATCGGGTGTTCATGCAGCAGCTTACGTAGATTGTTAACAAGTTTTTATAAATTTATTACTTTTGTTAAGGTTTCAATTTTAGTCCAAACCACGTACCTTCCTTTGGAATCCGCCAATTTTTCCCATAAACCAACTTCCTTACTCACCGCCTCATGGTAGTTAAGGTTGGATACTACACCCCATACCCGTCTCTCCCCTTTTCTTCTGATCACCCACCTCTTTTGATTACTCCGCTGGCTATGAGCCAGGACTGTCGGGATGTTACGCCCCATCCTTATTCTTGCTCCATTTTTCTTCTTTATTCTTCTTCGTCGTCTTAATTAAAGAAGTAATTCAACCTTCATCATTTTCCCGTACAATTATTCAGCTGAAGACTTCCTTTATCTTATTGTACTGTGGCGGTAACGGTTATGGTGTTTCTTGGACGTGATGAGACCTCTTATTGCGTTGCCCATCTCATGAACTACAAGGCCTTACGCCCATTGCTCCTTGTTGACTCCTAAGGGCGTTCCCATGGTCGAGCATCTTATTACTATCATGCTATCACTGCAATACTAACAACATTCAAAACGAGAAAGGAGGCTTGTGAAATACGTGAATTTGGTTTGTGGGCTCCTCTTTTCCTTCTCAAATCGCTTTCGATTCTACGTACGTGATTTCCGTCTCGAGCGTAATGAAGATATCTATTCGAGTCACAGTCCAATTTATTATTAAACTTGCGTTTCTCATTATTTTGCATATTTATTACTGGGGTCTTATCTGCCCCTGATTACTATGTGAAAACATTATCACGATTTGTTGAAGGGGGGATTTCACGACCCGTTCCCGCTCCTGGTCCCGATCTGCCGGTCACTGTTCTCCCCTCTCCTCGGCAGAGCGTTGTATTTTCACGACCCCATTAAGGGACACTAAATCTGAATGGTGAAAATCTGTGCTCCTGGTCACGTCTTGGGCAGCGAACAGGCAGGTGTTATTACAGCTGTTATTGCTCTGCTTTGTACGAGTACCTTTGCTGGTGGGGGCCTGATACACCCTCTTCCTCCCTAAATCGCTTGGAAATTTCTCCCGACCTCCCTGCCTGGTCGCCTCCCAAAATCGAGTCCAGGAGCACAGATTTTCACCATCGGACTTGCGATCGGGCCCAATTTAGGGTCCCTAAATCAGTTCGTGAAATCCACGTTTGAAGTTCTCAATATCCCACCTTCTACGATTTACTCAGTATTCAGTTCAAACATCAATTGCACCGCAGTGTGCAGCAAAGAAGTTTTCCGAGCTGCGAAATTCTTTTCTACCTTTTTCTACATTTCCCTCAATGTCCGAGGTTTGTTAAAACGCGGTGTAGGAACATTTGCTTATTAGTCCAAAAGCGCTCGTCTCACCACGGCACGGCTGCATTTTAGAACGTCAATTTTCGCCATCTTTGTACATCATTGTTCAAGTGAATTGATTAATTTTGTTTCAAGTTACTCAACAACTCATATTGCCATTAGATCCCCAGAAAATACTTCATTCGAACGCGTCAGGCACCATTCACTGGGGCCATTCTTCTGGACTACCTTCGATCGCAGGTGAGGAAACTTCGTATGAATACCACAACACACCTTCAATCACAACATCATTTTCGCGACAAATATAATAACATCGGAACCCTATTATCATCTTCACGTTTTGCATATTCACGTAATATCATGACAGATCTAACGCGTTTAAATATTTCAACGGGGGTTTCAAAAGAATCAGAACTCTTTGTATGAAACAAATTGGGTTATTTTGTGTCTTGATGTGAAGAGACTATTATTTTCAATATTCTCAAATTCTGATGAAAAATTTTCTGATTTGACAGAAATGAGAAGGGGATCCGGTGACGTCAGGCCTTCGTATCATGATTTCGATTTCTCGTTAGATGACGACGATGGGTCACCTTTCCTTCCGTCAACCTTTCCATATCACCTTCCTTGCTGGAACCTATATCCTCTTCTCGGTGAGAACCTATCATTTCCTATTCCTACCTAGTTCCTATTTAATTTTTAGAGCCGTACCATGAGCCTCCCATTCCCAAACCCTGCTTCGAAGTTGATTCTCCTAAAGAGCCATAATATGAGTCATGTTTTGGAAAGTTTCTTCGTAGGCACCTACCTAATAGCAGTTTGAGCCATTATGAGTTCTTGGATCTGTTGAAACCTCCTAAAAATGGTTAGTTGATTTCGTATGTTGAGCTTATGTTCACTCACTATGCATCTAACATACTTAGAGCCATAACATGACGGATATGTTTACATTGATCATGTTATTTCATGTGTGCTGTTGCAAGTATTCAATAAGGTATTTCTATAATAAAAGGTGTTTGGCGGTAATTGAGCAGTCATTAGATAATGATTTTATCTTCTACACTTTCACGTATAGATTATTGCCATCGTCCTACATTAATGTAGGCTTACCATAGTCTAAAACATTATTTATACAAGAAAAAATTCATTTTGAATTCAATAGTTAGACCTGTTTGTTACAAAAAAAGGCAATTCACAGTAAAATTACGAATATTTCTCCAATATTGGTCAGAGCAGACTTCTTTGTATCGGTCTGATGAGTTTGACTTCTTTGAACTTGACAAATCGTTTGTTGAAGTTTCGTGATCCGCTTACACGGTTGGCCATCTGCAATTGATGAGAAGCTACAACAATATTTTTGTTTGTATTCCTCAGTGACCATAGTTTGAAGGAAACCACGGTATCTCCTTTGTAGGTGCAGTAAATGCCGCCATTCACAGGGACCCGTAGGCGTCTTGCACGTATGCTCAAAAATCATTCCGCTCGAGGATTCGCAATACCTCTCCTATTGACAAGCGGTTTTCAATACCTCCTGATCTCAATATCACCTGTGATGTACATCCATATTTCCCCTAGACACGCCGCAGTGCTTCAGACAGCTCGGTTTACCCCGCCTCTACGAAACTACAATATTCGTCTTAAAACTTCTTGGTTTTGACTAAACTCTTGGTTTTCTTGGTAACTGGCGAAAGAAGGATAACTCACCACAATCATGACAACTGTTTTCCGCCACTGCTCAAAAACTCCATACTTTGATTCTGCCCATCCTACACCCTTGATCTCCCCAACTCAAAAATCGAATTTTCAAACTCGGTATGCGAGCTCTGACCTTCCCATAGATTCTTCTCATTTCCTTAGATCAAAAGGAAGGGGTGGAGAACGGGTTGAAATTTCGCGAAAAATATCATGTAGAACGGTTTAATTTTGATTTAAATTTGATTAGATTTCTATTCAGATAATATTTCAATCGAGGATTATTCTTATACATGATTATTCCCTAGACTTGCAAACATATTGTATCCATAACAATATTTGGATGTTTCGCTTAATAAACCAAAAGGGCTAAAGGTGCCTATCCCAGTTACCTACTTCATTTTTAACTCATAGTTGATATAGAAGTGTCTATTGTTAGGATGAAGTAGTACCTACTCCCTACAGAATCGGGTTTCAAATAATGATGGAGCGTTTCATGTTCGTTTTCGATCACCAACGGTTTAGCTCTGCTGTATCCCTCTCCCGTGTAAGATTAGTAATTCGTTTCACTGTTGATCCCTTACCGGCGATTGCTAATTTAGTGCTCCCTTGCCGAACGTACACCCCAGTTTCGAGGGATCTCACCTCTGGACCCCAGTAAGATACCAAGAAGCTTTTACTGGCTGTGAATATTTTATATGATAGCCTCGCCAGAAACTACGGGTACGAGCCAGACATTCCCCTCACCGCGACATGAGTCAGCGTACCTCATTGCTCCTGCAATAAACCCCAAACCTTACTAAACCTCCTTATTCTTCTCTTGCATGCTTGCACATTATTCAACGTTGGCGTGTATAACTGTTGGTAATCAATTTATTTCTTCTTGTGTTCCGCTTGTTGTGCTTCATTTGTTTTCGTAGATGATTATGTAAAATTAGCTGCTAATATTCAATAGAGCTATTAATTGCATAACCCTGCCTTGCACATGCTTCCTGCCTTTATTCACACGACCGCTTGAAGCTCCTGTTCCCGGAAGACTGGCGAACACGTCTTTACCATAGACAATCGCAGCCCACTTTATTTCTTTTCGGTAAAAAATCATCTCGCCTCAAACATCTTGCAGCGGGAACGATTTGAAAATAACGGCGGGTTCTGAATATTTCAAGCGGACGTGTGATTACGGCTTTCCGTTCACCGCGATTTCGGGTCTTCATTTCATACAAACTAAACTTAACTACCCAAACAACTTGACTCTTCTTTGAGAACTACAACTATAATTGTATTTACTGTGATGATTATCGTGCGAGCACTATCAACATATGCCTTTCATAACTAGCATGTTTGAATTGAACAGGAGGTGAGTTGTGTGTATGGAGGTGTATAGTCTGATATCGGATTGGGAATGGGTCCGATCAAGTAATATATGGCTTGTACTAGACAAATAAAGAATAATAGAGATTCGCGATAGTGAATTAAATCCAGACAAAATGAGATGTTATGAAATAAACTTTGGCTCACATCCGATATCACTAAGACAGTTCCACTTTTCTGAATTATAATTCGTCAATTTCGCACTTTATTTGTGAATATTACAGTGAACAAATACGATTCAGTATTCAGTATTTCATAAAAACACACAACAATTCCCAAAATTTCAAATTCGAGCTAGATATTTTCCTTCTGGAAAGTCGAATTTTAATTGTTTGGAATACATTATGGTTACTCACCGCTGTATCCACCCACTGTTATTGCACTGTACAGTTGAATTTCTGTATACAAATATTATTTTGATATGAGTCTATTACGACACTTTTTCTCATGACCGTGGTTATCATAGTATTGATTTTGATTGTATGAAACCATGAAGCGTCTATCTTTTTGACGAAACCTATTAAAAACCAACATGTTACACTACTACATATTTAGAGATTTGGTTTTTATTTCTGTTTCGTAGTTTTGAGTTATCTGTAATTTTAAATTCTTCTCATGTTGTGGCAACATCATTATCCTTGAATGTGATTTTGTTTTCTTTTAAAGTTTGACTTTGTGTACTTAAATATTTGCTACAGGTTATTCGAAACATGTACCTTCCACTATCGATTTTGAATCACGATGTACACTTACTTATCAGTTGGCTCAAATAGTTTTAGAAACCGATTGATGAATATAACAAAATAATCATTGTTACACAGTCTTGAAAAACACTCATTGTAAACATGCTTCTGTACGCACAGTATTTTGTAATACATGTAACAGTGGTTCATTTGAAATTAAAGTGTATGGCTGGAGCTGTAAAACATATATTTTCTCACACTAATTCTTTGTGACTCCTATCAATGATAGGTTCTTGCTACATTACTTTGTCATTTCAACGAATCGAGATCAGGAACAAGAAAATTATTGCATATATCCGAAATCGTGTTTTGGCACTCGTTTTGTTCAATACATGTGTCATTCCAGAAGGTATCGACTTTAGCTGCGTGATGAGAAAACGCTAGCTTCCACTAAACCTTGTATAATAATTATTGCTCTGCAGATTTCGCGGGTAACAGGAAAAAAGGGCCAAAGTAACAGAGTTTTAATGATGACCCATCCATTTCACTTTTCTTTGAGGAATCACTCCTCAATTATTTTTCAACGGTGGGGTGATATTCTCAAGCACCCTGTACCTATTTAATTCATGCAAAATGCTAAATGTTTTTGTCTATGATATTGTCACTCTTTTCGAATGTTTTCTGAAACAAATTAATATTCTGGTTCTCCAGTTTGCAGTATACAATTTCTTACCACACACATTTCTAGTTAGAAGGAATGACTTGAATTTGAAATAAATAAACATGCCTCTCATTTGTTTACATGTTTAGATAATTAGCTCATTCTAATATGCAAGCAAGAACCCTATTATCGCTCATTAGCAGACTTTATGAATTCTATCATAATATGATTATCTGAACATTGTGACACGAAAACAGAATTGTTATTATACACGTACCGTGTTATTGTTTCGTTTCCAAACCGATACAAACATTGTCGATCTGCACAAACATGCATTATATGAAATCTTTTTCTCTCATCCTGTGGAATGTTCCCCCGTTGTCTACTTAAACTTTAGTGGTTTGCTCATTTGCGTTCAACTCCTTTTTTTTCTCACCGATGATGTGTAGTATTTTATGTTTTTCAATATTGTTTAATTAGTGTTCAGTGTGTCAGTCATCACAATCCAACCACAATTTGGAAGACATCCACAACATGCCTCAAGGTAGGACACGGTGAACATCTATGATACATCTTTGCCACAGCATGCTCAAGTTCATTACAAATCCCAACACTTGTCTGTCAGGAAGGATCTTTACAGTGGATACGTGGAGCAAGCAACACAAACACATGAAAACTAAAGAAGGGGACACTGGAAGAAAATAACACACTCTATGAAGGAATCAAGAAACAGTTAGAGTGAACCCATCCGAGAAAAATGCAAGAGCAATAACAGATACTCCGCTTTTTCCATTCTATTAATTGAAAAAATGCTGCACACAGACAAACTGGGCACATACAAAAATTTTCCTCAAATTCTCCTTGGACACATGATTGAAAAGAGAAATATGGTAGAAGTGGAATCTCAATGGTGATGTGCAATGTTTGTCTATGTGCAGGAATCTTCCTGAAAGTACGGAGCCTTGGTGAGACTTTGAGGTGGAAAGGATGAGTTTCTGCTGGGAGTCATCTTTTGACAAGGTATGAGCACAAGCATCGTCTCCCTTCTACTCCCCTGTGATGAAACGGCTTGGCCCGAAGCATCATTGGCTAGTGCGTCTTGTGCGTCCGTCCATTTATTCATGCTGCTTCTTTTTTATCCTCTTTTCATCCCGCACCATTGTATGATATCATATCTCCAGTAAGCCAATGTTTCTGCTCTACACCTCATTCTGTACTGTTACGCGGCTCATGGAATTATTGGTTTGTCATCTGCGCTATGATAATTTGCAAGGCTTAGCGAATTTATGATGATTGTCGAGAAGTATCGGCAGGTATTTATTTCTTGCATTGTAGCCATTAGGAAAGACCTTGAACGCTTCTAAAAATGTAATATCGCTGATAAACAGGATAGTGGTTGATTTGTAGAAGTACTGGTACTGTTGATGACTTTCATGTTCACTCATTTACAATCTTGTCAAGTAGTTATATGATTGAACAATGTCAACTATCTCTACCATTCTGTAGTTGCAGCAATGATTTTTAGTCACCGCTTAGTGAAAAGAGTTAATCATGTATTCTTTATCTCCTAATCCAAGAGAGAATTTCTTGTATTCATGGTAGGTAATATAATATTTACAGTGATGTACATGTATTTATAGTATTAATAATCCTTAAGAGAATGGGGAATACCCACGTATATTGCCTGTATTGGTTTTCATTGGACCTCTGGTTTATTTTAAATTGATTCAGTGATGTTGGTGGTGGCGGATTGAGACTCGAACACTGGATACTGCTAGTATTAAAGTCCCGACTCGATTGCATCAAGGGATCCATGTTCTCGCCTGGTTGTTGTACAAGTTTAACTTGACATCGTGTACACAGACCATTCCTTTTCTTCCACACTGCTGCGTGGAGGATGATCTCAGTAATATATGGCGGTCATTAGGGTAAACATTAGCTTTTTACCCTCCAACTAATGAGTTTTACTCATCAGTTTTCAGCTTCTAAATACTATTCTGTATCTTGATGTTGATCATGGGTATTCTCCATTTAATTATTCCTTTCTGTTCCTGATCACCACCCGAAATAGAATTATATTGACCGACCCCTACTTGGTATTTTTTAAACGATTATTCTGTTGCATATATTTTTTGCCTACCTGTTATTCTCAACTAAGCTCTCGGGGTATTCGCCCTGTACCATTATCATCACTTAGACATTCTATGTCTCAATTGACAGTTTTCTGAATATTAATAATTTATTAATAGGATTGTTATGTATAAGCATTGTTAGTGCAGTGGTGAGGTAGAGCAGTTAGGTACAGCAAGTTTAGTTGCGGCCATAGACATTTATTAGAATAATCTTGTCATCCGAAATCGATGGTGACGCTTTGTAACCATTTCCGCTTGTTATTGCGTGATTCATTTATCGTTACTTGCCATATTCGTACAATACCTGTTATCTATAACAATTGAATGACTGCTTCAGCATGTTTTGAATCGCTTTTTTTCTAACTCATAAACAAAATTGAAGCGTTATTCTTATATTTTTTCACTGCTTACTAACTAGCTCCCCTCGATCCCCAGCACAAATCTCACACCGAAGAAGCGCAGTTTCATACTAATTGACGTTACAGGTTGGTTGGTTAGGGCTTCAATTTGCAATAAGTTTTCATGTTCTGTTGCAGAAAAGACGCCTGAGCCGCCTGCACAACGCCAGGCACCGCTCCTTCAAGAGCCTCGATTCGGCGCCCCTCCGCAATTATATCGTGAGTAAAACTCTTTACTAAACGTACAGGCAGTTTTCGCGTAGTGTTGCATTCACTAATGCTTATTTAAATGTTGAAAGTGATATTACTCATTTTAGTTCATTTGCCTTTAAAGTTCCTTATTTCACAAAACCATATATTATGTAGTCGAACTATTTTGATTCCCATGGTACCCACAAATCGGTTTTTTTTTTTTTTTTTTGCAAACAATAGTATCGTATGTTTCGTGACTTATTCAAATCAAAATGAATTCGTACAGTTTGTATTGTACATTATTACGAGTATCATTTAGGTGAGAACAGTTATCATTTAGGTGAGAACAGTTATCTTATCTTAGCAGTTATGATTAAGACCTGTTATGATTAAATCCTAATTTTGTCACCAAAATCGATTCTACATTCTGAAATCATAATAATATTCTGATATTATGATGGAGTACGTTCGTGGACTCCGGGAGGCTCTAAACCGACGCTGTAGCTAATTACTAAAAACCTAATCGATCGAAATAAAATTGCGGATATAGATTGTGTGATAACCGAACTCCGAAAATACGTCTTGAAATCATAAAAAATCTCTCACAAAACTGTTGAGAACACAAAGAATTATACAACTTCTCTTCTAGATACCGACCAACGGCCGGGAAAGTATACAAGCTTTGAGAAATTGTTCAAAATAACAGAAAATTGTTACTTCCGTGCAAAAAACCTATGATGTACTCGTACATGTCCTTCGCAATCAGGAGAGCGTGCCGGGAGTTTTTCAATCCTGAAATCCTTACCCTTGAAAATTAACAGATGGCCAATCATCTGAAATATTATTTGAATTCGGAACCAATGGTTCCATAATATTATGGTTCCAATCACTCCTTTATTTTCCTCCATTCTTCGATTGATCTTGAGGCTCCACATCAAAAATCAGTGCTCCTTGTACCACCACATGTTGCCCCCTGGTCATCAATCAGCAGTACCCCAGCAAATTCGACTGCATCGTATTGTTGGTTGCTGCAGGGGTCGCTAGTCGGCAAAATTAAATTGAATGATCAGTAATAAACCGTCATAAAAGAATTTGGTGAGCGGTTTTTTGTTTACCAGGCTCCCATCCATCTTCGATAATGAACCATTGGAATCGCCCAAAGAAAAAAAAATTTTAACCCCCCCCCCCCCCCTCAAAATTTGTTGGTTTACGTTTCAAGATACGTAGATTCAGAAAATCGAATAAAAAAAAAAATCCGTCCGTCCGCCGTACGCCGTCCGCCGTCCGAGGCCCTTTGCCCAGTTAGCGTTGAGTTAAAATTACGAAATTTGGTTTCTGGGTTTGGACCAGCCCCACAATGATCCACGAAACTTTTCATAACCCTAGGTCAAGGGGAAGGGGTTCAAAACGAATTTTGAAATTTTGAAAATTCCATATCTCGAAAAATTTCCATCAAACGGTATGTTTTTTATTTTATATTTAGATAGAGTTTGTTCCGTAGAATTTTTTAAGACCATCCGCAGCTTTGTACGACCAGCCGTTCGTTCACAATGACGGCTCAAAGATTGTGCCTCACAACCCGATCGTGAATCAAACTGTTGAAATACGGGTCCATTTTCATAGTAACAAGCTCTTTGGAACATCATATGGCTTAAGTGATGTCGAGTTTGTTGTTCTGAGGTGCGTTTCGTGCTACGGAAATGAAGGTAATTTCGAATGTTTGTTGGTAGGTACTTCTTTTATAGAAAAATTATTACCGACGTAGCATTAAAAACCCCAGAATTATATCGTATTAATTAATCATAATTAATAATAATTATTATTAATAATAAATACGAATTATCAATACCTAACAATAAATTATAATAATTTTCAGTAGGTACTTGATAAAATTGTTAATAATTAGTGATAATTGACAATAATAATTAATCTAACATTTAGGATCTAGACATTTAGACCTAGTGATCTAGACAGAAGGGTGATCTGTACAAAGAAGATAATGAACCGTTGTGTCAAGAATTTGCAGAGTTTTTCATTGTGAGGTCTTGCTCTCGTCATTAATTAATTCTTCCCCTCACGTACATTTTTCCTGTCTTTTTATTTCTTATTCCGATGTGTTTCCATTAATGTAGCCACGTCTCTTCAGGCCGTACCCAATCTTCTCATACCAAGTTAAACCGTGCGATGCGTGGAACGGTCTCTCGGACTCTGGTAATTAGAGCGTCCTCCATTCAGAGAATCCCTCGGCCCTCCCGAGCCCCTTCTAATGGAGTTATTCTGAACAAAGGCCCTTGGGTTAGCACCCGGCGCTGCCCAAGTTACCCCTGATATCTGGTCGGAAACGTGACTTGAGCCTTACTGAGAGCAAAGGTGTTAAATTAAGCAGGGAATTCGAAGCTGATCCATTTACCTTTGCTGCTGAGCGGTGAATCCATTCATTTGCGTGGAGACTTGTGCCTGGCAATTCGAGTGATATCTGCATTGCACTGTGACCATTCGACCTGTACAATTTTCAGGCTCGTTGCCTACGTTTAGTAGAAAACGGTTGGCTCCAATATTCTTGGTTGTTTCCGAATTCGATTTTGATTTGTGTCCTGGAACTGAATAAAATGGTAGCCGTCGAAACACAAGGAAAATTTTCAAATTTGAGTTATCCAAGAATCGACATCAAATTCCAACTTCCGTACTTTTTGATGGTTGTTAGGGCGCTACCGGGAATTTCAAAATATTTATTTCTGTGTCAATCTTCATCATCACATTAGATTTGTCATATTTCCTGTGTAATTTAAATATACTGTAGCGCTAGATGACACAATAGATTCATGTTGTTTGTTATGAACAGTTAAAAAATATAGTAGTGTATGACATCGTACTGCTATGAATGACCTCAAACTCGATTTCTGGTTACACTAAGTCACCGACATTGATTGTAGTCCTAAGACAATTGACTATGATACATTCACTATGATTTTCACTCGCTATAACTTCGGTTATACGAGTATTTCGTAATAAACCTACTCGAGTTTTTTCATTTTGTAGATTTCGTCGTTTTCTTTGAATTATTAGTAGTACCGTCGAAGTGTGTCAACGGGAAAACAAAATTAATCTTTCTCACAACAAAAATGTTTTTCATCCGATTTCAAAATGGATTCCGCTAATTGATTCAGAATTAAATTAACTTCAATTCGATTAGACGCTTCATGTTTCTTGGGTCGCTGAAACGAACTTGAAGTTTGTGGGCAATTATTTTGCCCGGAACTGTGTTCTTTGTGCACTTTTTTCAGTTTTTGGCCTATATTTTAAAAAAATGAAGCGTTTTTTTTTCTTCGACAAACCCATTTTATACAAAATTAAAGTACCTACAATCCTAATACGCCTATTCTTCAAAACGTTTTGTGACCAATAAAAACACGAAAATTCCGGTAAATAATAAACGTTTTTTACTTTTATGTGATTGAAATGTTATTCAAAGAAAATTAGTCAAAACATGCCGATAATTTCATATTTTTAGACCGGGAAATCTGGAAAAAGTGGGTGAATTTTTCAACCAGCCTATGTTGCCAACCCTGTTATCTTATTCCCCGAAACTATTTTATTGCAAGTTCTTGAGCTAGGAGATGCTATTCCCTGGTACGTCTAATGGTTACTGTAGAGTCATTTAATTCGAATAGTCTTTTTTCCTCACATTAAAATGGTGTCCCCTCAGTTACTCCGTTTGTACCTGTCCAGACTCGTGTTTGGTAAGCATTCTCCTGAATCGACAATCGTTTGTTTACTTGTCAGAACGCATTGGACGCAGTCGTCTGATACGAAAGAAGATTGGAGATAAATGTATGAGAATTTTTTACATCTGGTCCTCCTGACAGTTGGATAACTGCCAAAGCGGCGCGTAGCGCCCTGCGGAGGCGGTGGATTCTAAATGCTATTGTTCCGAACTTGACGGGAAGACGGTAGAGGAAGTGGTTGTCGGATCAAACGAGTAATTATCGTCCGAAAAGACGTGAGAATCCCGTAAATAAACACGCTCCTCTCTCGAAAAGTTTAAAGGAATGAGTGAAAGAGAGAAAGAGAAATAAATAAACTCGGGAAACGAAAGTCAGCTCCTGATTCACCTTAAGTCGGATTAGTTGGCCTTCTAGTTAGTTACGTTGACAGATTGGTACTGTCATCTTCTTCATCTTCTGTCCCCGTGACCACTGTTATGTCCTCGTGGGAACACGTCTTAATTCTCTAGGATGTCATCTACCCCAGTCTCCTAGTACTGTTGGTATCCGTCGCTCCAATTCCCTTCAGGGGACAAATTGACGTCGTTTTCCTTAATGGTAGCTCCGACATCCAATGTTTGCAGTTTTTATCCTAGTTTTATAATTTTTAAAATTATAAACCCCCCTGAATTACCTCGGAACATAGAAACTGCCTCATAGGAATTTGTAGTGTATTTACAAGATATACTTTGTGTAAAATATGCACACATCTGAAAGGGTATGGGACCACCTTTACCCACATTTCAATGTGATGTGCGTTCGGTATTGGTCGGTCGAACTACTAGTTGGTAGGTTACTTGAAATTTCGGTTGTCAGACCAAACAGGTTTGTTTCTTCTTTTTTTTTCAATTTTTAATGCAACGCAGTTTGGAACATCAAAATGCTTTTAGGCATCACTAATTTCCGCGCTCTGCTTCGTTATTTCCAATGCGAGAAGAGCGTTGATTCGGAGTGCTATAGAAGGTATTGGAGTTCGCCATTGTCCTTCCTCTTAGCACCTAACAACACCCTCCTTCACGTTTCCTGCCTCCAAATAAACGTTCGTAACAACTCCCTTGTCCTAACTTATTCAATTTGTTGCATCACAATATTTTATCGAAGCTTTGGTTTCTGTTGGTGTTTGTTTGTTTGGTTCTTAGAACCTATTACAAATCAGAGTGAGCCTTTAAAAGCCAAATAACTTCTTCATTGTATTATACAGTTGGCTAGGTATCATACAGTTTTGTGAGGTATCATACTCGGTGATTGTAGATACTACATTCGTTGATACTATGAGGTGTACATAAGGTATAAGTAACAAGGCTGTAAATAATACGCGGCAGTATACATTTTGCTATTCCGTCGTTCTGTCTACGTGAAGTACTTTGAATTATTGTAAAACTGGTTTGCGCGTACGACTTCCAATTACCTCACATTTAATAGTTGTAATACATCTTCTATAATATAGATTATATATTATAATGTATGCAGCTTATAAATATCTGGCAATTCACTACGAAGATTTGTAATCGCGTCTGTTCGTTTGCTTTTTTTAGTGGAATCACGAAATACGACACTCCACCTATTTACTTAACCTCCACCTCCCTCGCCTTATTGATTAATTTTGTTTGGGTTCCCTCTCACAAAAATAATTTCTGCCTTCCACCTTGTAAATTCCCGGGTAAAGTATGTTCCGTAGTTGTTCCAAGCACTCCCCTTCACCTACAACATTTCCTCTAATTATCTTTCATTTCACGTTACATTTTCTAATTTGAATTTGCCGCTTTATATAAAGTGATAGAAGGCGTGACACTTGGTAATTCAAGTTGCTCCTCTTGCGAAAGAGAGTGAATCGAGCAGAATTTTATCTCCTTAATGCGGGCGGGTCTGGGCGTTTCCGGTCTTTCCCCATCAATCTTGCGGTCTAGAGAACTTTGCCGTGACGATTTTTTCTCAGGAAAAAATTTAAATAATTCGGTACTTTATTGCAGTCGTTAGCAGAGGCGCGAGTGCTAGAATTATCTGTCCAAGTGCAAAAGCGTGCTAACATTTTGGATGTTTCATTTCTATATCTGCGGTTGTGCTTTCCGTTGACGTCCATGACGACGACTTATTAATTTTTTTAGCTCATGGGGCCATAGCTCATAAGGTTTATAGCCCTAACTAATTTTCTGCTCGAAAATCCAATTAGTCTTGCCTTAGAGAGTTTGAAGATGGACACTAGTACGGCAACAGTTGGTGCTGAGAGGGCTATTCAGTGACTTCATACTCTGCCAACCCTCGAAACTCTAGTTTCACAGTTCCATAACAGTTGACGCTTACTGTCTCGCGTTTCAAATATATTTGAACAATCAACCGAGACGAGACAGTAGTAATGTGTTACTGGTGAGTGTTTAGAGATGAACGAATGTATCAAAAAACCACTAATGCTCACTATTTATGTTACTTCAGTAACTCGAGGAACTAAATTGTTTGAGTTGATTCAATGATTTTGCACTTTGCGTAAAGTCTTGGTTCCACCTGATTTTTTCTGATATCCCGATGAATCAGTATACGGTTATAATTATCCACTATTCAAGACTTTTCAATATCAATTGTCATCTCACCCATTCTCAGGGTCATATACTGATGAGCGCTAATTTCATGTGTTATGAATCAGATAAATCTGAGTGTACAACTTTAAATTTTGTTAATTTGTGAAGTAAATAGCTAGATAGTTACCTTGATTTATCATTGTAACTAGTAGTTATATTATCTGAGTAAACGCGAGAAAAAAAATTGAAATAAATCTTGAAAGCAGTCGCTCACGATACCCAGATGAATTTGTTCATTGGATTTGGACCTGTGGAAGACATTTTCTGGAAATGTATACTAGTGTCCTCAAGTTCCACAATTCTTGAGCATTCCTCATTGAACATTGATGATGAGACTGGAGCTGTATGAGAACTGTGTTGATAGTAAGAAGGTGGTCAATTCGGAAGAAGATGTAAACTTTTCCAACTTTCTTTTCTTAATTTACCTCGTTCAGTTGCTCGTGCAAAAACATTCTCGTCGGGTATTCGATATCTCACCTTGACTTCTCAGACCGATTATATCTCGACCCTGAATCCATCCTATCACGGCTCATATAGAGGAGATGATTGGGACACGGATATCAACGCCCTAATAAAGTGGATTTTGGCCCTCCCCCTGGCAGTTGGAGAGCTAATGAAGAAATATTGAGTTATTAAAAGTCGGCGGACCGTGTTACGACCGGATTGGAAACAGGTGTTTGCGTTAGTCTATTAGAAGGAAAGACGGAAACCAACTCGTGAACTTTTATATCTAGCCGTCAGAGAAATGATAAAAAAATAGAAGAAAAAAGAAAAAAGTACTTATAAATTATTCATAGCTGTTTGCCCAGAAATATACTTCTTCTCTACGTGAATGTTTAACAGGATTTGTGACATTTTATTTTATTTGCCTCCTCAGATGTAATTCATATAATTGTTTCGTGAATAACAGTAGCTGGTCACTCAAATCAATTGTTTTGAACTCAGCTGCGTGTTGCATTCACCACCGGGGTGATACAAATCGTACAACTTCTGCCCTTCTGGCAATAAATCCCATTGGTAATAGCTTCTTTCACCTCCCGTAGTACCTAACATATTCGTACTTGAGATCAAATAAATTTTAATGCATTCTACTAATGTGTTTCTGAAATGCAACGAAATAGTCAACATGTTTCGACTTTTTCTGTCTCCTTCTCCTCTATTTATGTCGGTGACACCTTTTCGAATAGGCTTGTAATGTCGGACATCGTTGAACGGCGCAATACCGTTTCCTCTCCTTCAAGACCGAGCAGTTGCGCGGGTTTCTGCCTACTCATTCCCCTGCCTCCGCCGTCCCCATGTTTCAGCATTGGAACATCGTCGTTCAAAATACGTTACTCCACCCAGTTGTTTTATCTGTTCTACCTTTCATCTATAACACATCTGATATTATCTGAGATGGCTTTCCAAAAAGTATCTTATTTTATCTATATGATGTGCATAGGAGGCAGCATGATTCTCTGGTCATGTCGATACCGGGACGTCACCAACCTCGCACCCCATAATAATTATTGTGGAAAATTGGCAGAAAATGTGTACCAAATTATACTTGCTACTTTGTTGACCATCTGAGAGCCCTTTTGAGTTTTTTGTTCCTTAACAAGGATCTGATACTTTCGAGGCGAATTTAGACCCGAACATGCCGGAATGGTTGAGGAAAAAGGGGCAGAATGGGGAAATCCTTCATGGACAAGAGCACATTAAAACTTCCGCCAAAGCACAAGTTTTTGATATTTATGTAGATTATTTTGCTTCTGAGCTTAGCAAGGTAGGTAGATCGTTCGTTATGGATTTAGTTCAGATGATTTAGGGAAGCCTGAAATCCTCGACGCCCATAACTCTTCAACAAGTTTTGGTCGAAGTGTGCGCGGTTGTTCGGTCGATTTGTCTTTGTTACGTTTTGATTTGAACTATCTTTCACCGTGAACCATAACATATTGACGGTGAAGAATTGAGGCCTCGTATCTCACATTTTGCATACTTCACAGGAGAGCGAAAAATCGCCCTGTGAGCGATAAAATCGGTAAAAACCAAGGAACTTACCTACTACAAACCAAAATCCCGTTTTTGACCAAAATCGAGGTACGAGGTCTCAATTCTTCACCGTCGATATTGGGTTAGACGGTCGAACATTTCCAAATTATTGTAAATTATTTCCAAATCCAAGGGATGCAGGGGTTTTACTCTTCATTAGCGATTTTGTTAAGAAAAGGAAGTTATTGTTCTCGGTCATAAAATTTTGAAACTCGAATTTCCGAAAAAATGTCATACCAAAATCCTTTTCGGATTACCCTGAATTGACTGCCAGAGGACACCAAAAATCATTCCATTCCGTTCGTAGATGGGTGGAATCGAGCCACTCTATGGGGGTTTAGGAGAATTTTAAGTGATCGTGAGGGGGGGGGGGGACTACCCATAAATTCCAAGAATAAAACAGCCTGAAATTTTTTGTTTAAACGTTGAACACAGGATGGTGAAGTCTAAATTCATCTTCTTCCGCCCTCAAACTGCTGAACTTTGAAGGTGAAGACGCGTTGTTGTAACTTAAGATGTTCTTCACAGTTTATCTGTTGTTATCTGACTCCACCATGTTGTCCAGCGTTGGAAAATCCATAAACTGAGGTTTTACCCAGGAAAAAATACACACAAAACATTTTGATTTTGACAAAATTTGTTACTTATCCGAAACTCTTCAGGTATTCAAAACATTTTTGATTCCCACTTTCCACCCCAATCTTTCTTTGCGTAAAACGACTCCTGTTTTACTTATTTGTACTCGTACGAATAATGCCTACTACTTCGAAAATTCGCTCATACGATATACTGCATGTCAGGAACATATCAACAATGATGTATCCCGTTCTATCAGTTTCTATTGCGTGATAGAACCCCGGAATAGGTGAACCCCGGATTGAGTAGATCTCCCAATCAGTTTTCATTTACTGCTACAGCTTCTTCCACATCCGGCTTCCTTTTTCCAAGCAGTAATTCAATGCCGCCTTTGTCCGACTGCTTTTAACCAACAAGACCCCTCCAATTAGCGTCACTTCGTCAAAAAAGATAAAATCGAGTACCCGGGAAGCTCCACCAGAGAAACGAGTTCTTTTCTACCGTTTTCCGACCTTTCGTAATATAAAAAAAAAGACTCGAGTAGGACAGGCAGGTTGTGGACGTCCAATAATCCCGTGAGGCGCTTGACAGTATCGATTTGCATAAAGCAGCAGCTATATATACAGTATTGATAGAAGGGAACACTTTTCCATTTTCATCCATATGGTCGTTGTTTGTTTACTCTTCTTTCCTGAATGAACAGTATAATAATTTTCAGAGGATATTTAGAATAAAATGGCTGAAGAGCGTAATTTAGGTGTTTAATTCAATATTTCCCATGCATTCCATTATTTTCATTCCATTTCGTTTTATTTCATTCCACTTCACCAGGGTGTCCAGATTTTGATCCGAAAAACTTCACCCACGTGTTCTACAACTAATTTGGCATAAACTTTATTATTATGCCATAAACTCGACTTTTCATTAAATTGAATTTTTAAATTGTTTTGAAAAAATAGAAAGTGAAAAAGGTGTCTTATTTCTAGAGAAAAAAACAAGCTTTTTTGCATTGCTAATGGATGCATGGATGAGTTGAATGAAATTTGAATAATTGAGTTTGCGTACTTGCCTATTTTGTTTGGTTCGGAATTTTTCTCTTTTTTTCTTCTCCAAGGTGTTGCTAAGGTGTTGTCAATCATGTACTGATGACAATAAACCTAATATTTTGAGGATTATCTGCGCTACGCGCTACTACATGAATTGTCGAAAAAATGTTACATAGCACCTTCTTCCACTCGTGTCTTCAAATGAAAGTTCCTACTTCCATGGATTCATCCATGTCCAAAACGATTTACCTGTACAGATGTTTCCAATTTCCTGTTTTACGATGAGAACGAAAAATAAATTTTCCTTTTGAGAAAATTCGCCGATTTTCAAAAAATCGTTATTAAAGAATCGATTCAGATAAAAATCGACAACAAGAGCGTCGATTCCAAAAATAGGTAAAAGATTGGTTCCCCATCTCTATTCGGCGCTGTATGTTCGGTGTGCGACAGACTCTGGTTTAAAAACGATCTGCGGACAATTCATGTTGGAAAACTTGAAAAATTACACAAAAACTGCCAAGAAAAGACATTTTCATGTCAAGGTTCACCGGGTCTCTCCGTTTTGTTACAAACTCAATTTTCTCAAAAAAGTTTTTCTTAAAAAATAAAAACAAATAATACCGTTCGAGGGATTTTTGCGCATTTTGAAGGCTCACAGGCTATAACGTATCACTAGAACTATGAGGGACTAATGAGCCTGTAAAAAAAGTGTTTTTTCAACATTTGACAAAATTTACTTTTCGAGTTCAATTTTCACCCTTTTGTTCCCTTGAAAAAATTATTTTTAGAGACCGAGTAGATGGAAAATTAAACGCTCTTCCCAACGGTATCCTCAGATTTGCGAATATTTCGAAAACGATGGAGTTTTTCGGAGATAAGGTCGAAAACGAAATCGAAAATCGAAAAATCTTGAAAGTTAAATAACTCGGACACGAATCCTCTAACAAAACTCTAGGAGGCACTTAGTGTCGCAAATTAGTTATAGAACTCGTGGGTGAAGTTTTTCGGATCATAATCTGGGCACCCTGTATAATAAACAACATATAGCATATTATTATTAGGTACGATTCAACAAAATTAAGAAACGTGCGATTTTTTTAAAATAAAAACTAGTTGATTTTGGTTTTGTCAAAAAGTCTTCAAGTAAAAATGGTGTTGGTTGAGGGAGTCCGTATTTGGTGGAATTCGTGTACGATTTCTCTTTGATTAGGGTTTTTCACGCAGCTATTTTTTATTACCTAACATGAGTCCAAATTGGGTTTTTCGTGTGTAACCAAAAATAGAACAATGTAATGATACAATTTTAGTCAGTGATTCCACAGAAAAAAGGAGATTTTTTGTTGTTGAGGAGTCGTGAATTTTGCTAGTTGAGAGACCCGCTGAT
Source organism: Stenodema calcarata (assembly GCA_963920205.1). NCBI lineage: Eukaryota > Metazoa > Arthropoda > Insecta > Hemiptera > Miridae > Stenodema > Stenodema calcarata. The sequence continues at coordinate 25,811,620 of OY986049.1, read as the reverse complement.
TCATCGTAACGTCTACAATTTTCCCTTCACATTCTCTCTTGGTTTGTCATGCTCCTGGAACTAGATAGATACTACGAGTACATCTAGAATATCGTTTCAGCTATCGTTCCTGATTTACTTGCTAGATTGTTTCGATTGGGGCTCAGAATTACGTGGAGCATTTCCATTGATAAGATATTGGAAGGCTTACTATAAGTGAAGCGCCCTAATTAGATCTATTGTGCCCCACTCCAAATTCCCATTGATGCTGGGAACGACCACATGTGCCAACAAGGGGCCGACACTTCAAAATAATTAAGCCAGGTTGTTTAGTTTCCATTTCGTACCCATTGTCGTGTTTATTAAACCGTTTTTACGAAATGAGGGCCGGAGGTTTTACTCATTTTAATAAATGCAAATCCACATAAACCCCCATTGTACTTGAATTGAACCCTCCAAAACCCATTACTGACCTATATGAATTCAAGTTTCATTACGCAAATCGCTGCTTGCCTATTCATTTATTGTAATTTCCCAAACATCCAAAACGTGTGACAGAAACAATGACCTTATTATGTGGGGCGTGATTGACTGCTCTGGGGTCCTTCTGATGGATTGCTTGTGGTAATTAATTGAATCGTGTGCGGTCGGATCTTGGGGTAAAGCACATTAGAGCGGATCGTCTATAGGTGCCTTTGTGGTTCAGCTCCGATTGGTGTTATCCGCGAATTACTCCCCGATGTTGCATTTGCTACTCGTGTTTGTCTTCATTGGGCCTCGTGTGGCAGTATATTCATTGTACCGGTTTGACGAATTATGTGATGTTGGTTTAAGCCAATTGCTATGAGACGAATTTCCGATCCAATAGATTAAGTGTAACACCATTTAGTCCATTACGATAGAGTAATTTCAGATGGCACGCTGGTTTGGGATCGATTGGGTCGTCCATGAAGCCCGTTTTGACATTTTATGTCTTTGCTATGGCACACAAACAAAAAAATCGTCACGAAAATTGTTGACGAAAACTGTTGACGAAAACTAACTTCCTCATTTTCCAACCCATGAAAATCGTTCACCACTCGTTGGATAGCTCTCGATTTACCTAACCATATTACGAGTACGTTAACCACTGCGGAGTGCGTGGCCGACAAGCTGCGGTATGAGCGTGATTGTTTAAATAGTTGTTTACACACAGGTGATCATTCTCAATAATTTATATTTTCAAGACGAATGCAAGCTTCATAATTTATGATGAACCTTTCAATTAAGTATAACAACTACGCTACTGAGGTAGGTGATGAAGTATAGTTCGAAGGCCCTTGAATCCCTTCTTTAAAGACATAAAATGTCCCAATGTGTTGCAGACTCGTATGCAAGCATTTGATTTAGTTATGATACCTTTGATATATCGGAAGTTGTCATTAAATTCTTGTAAACATTTAAACTAAACTTGTAAAATTTAGAACACACGATATATGGTTTTACAATGACGCAATCATTTTTAGATGAGGGAAAAACGAGAAGTTGTGGACAATCTCTTGCTAAACTGCCTTTCCGTAGGACTCACCATGGCCAACAAGCTTATGATTACCGGGGAGCAAAACTTTTTCAATGCCCTACCCCATGAGCTCCGCTCCATTCCTAAAATTGAAAAGTTTAAAAAAGAACTGAAAAAACATATTGTAATGAGGCAATTTGAGACTGGGTAATATTAATTATATATAGATAATATTAAAACCTGTGCACTCTAATTTTACTTTTAGCTGCTAATGTATTACTCCTCCCCATAGCACAAGTCTACGACTTATAGTGGGGAGTAGCATTTCCTGTTTATGTTCCTTTTTATTGTAATACCTTATCTAAATAAATACATTTGTATTTTAAAAAAAATTTTTTTTTCGTACGTGTTGGGCACAGTAAATATGTTTTCTGGTACATGGACGTATTGCGTTGATATGCATTTGCTATGACTAACGAAGTAATCTATTTCGAGTCCTGAATTGAATATAATTTGAAAGTCGATTAACTGAAGTGCCTACGGGTTTAGGACCAAAAAATCTACTCGCATTTTACGAGAGTGTCACGCACGGGGACTAGTATGCATGATAATTATCAGCTTTCGCATGTAGCACACGTACAATTCCGACTTCTTTCTTGAAGTAAATTTGTCTCTTGTCTTCCAAGAAAGGTACAATTTTCGGAGGTCGTGCAGCCTCCCTGATTTTGGCGTCTGGGTGATGAAGCATCTCATGTACCACAGGTCGGTGGTTCCGGAGCTATTTTAGCGGGGTCTGAAATAGGCATTTGAAACCGACTGGCAGATCGGACGTCAGTCCGTTGTGATAGAATGGCTTGTAGAATTCAAAAATTACTTTGAATTATGCTATTTGAAGATCTAATGTTATATTGGAGGATCACTTTGTTTGGGTCGAAAAATTAATTAAATTTTTAGTTTCAAGTTTAAATTTCATGAAAAACCTCTTTAGCTCCTCATTACAACTTGTTTCTATCTAATGTGGATTGAAAACCGAGTGTACATACCTATATAGAATTTATCGATTTAATTCAACCTTTTACAAATTCTATTCTACTTTTTACAAATTACATTAACTTTTTCATGTAATTGATCCACCTCTACTGAAGCTTTTTTGAGCATAATTTTCAAGGTTCGTAAATAGAGGATGGGCTCAAAGTTATATTCTGTTCAAGCAAATACTCTCTAATGTTTTTTAGAGTAATGCACACTACTGCCTCTATTTTGTGAAGGACATTGGGATTAAGCAGTTTCGGTTCGTGCACCCATGGTTTGTGCCTTAAATCCAGTTATCTCTTTTGTACTTCGAAAGTATGCTTTTTGCTGAATTCAATTTGAAGCCTGATTTTGACACAGCTTCCTTGATAGTAAATGTAGCTTCACAAAAAACTCCTTTTTTTTAAACAAATACGAACTAGTATGTCCCACGTCTTCTTCCAGTATTGCGTCGAGCGGCAGATGACATGGAATTGCCCGAATCATAATCACGTTCTATTACAAGTCTCCTGCGTCTTCCTCTAACAACGAAAGGGTCTGAATCGGAATCGCTAACACTCATAATTACTTCAGGTTACAACATTCATAAACAGCGATACAGAGCGACTAATGTTTTCAAGAGCTTGCAAACATAAGCGACTGTAGGCTTTGCAAACACACAAACTCGTACAGTTAGTATGTACGTACCAACCTACTTACCCACCTACGTGTAGCCCACTACTTATAACTTTCCTCCTAATCAATCAGATACATTCCATGTCCACCCCCTCCGGTGTAGAGTTGAATAGAATTTGCAAAAGGTTGAATAGGATTGGTAAAAGGTTGAATTGAAATGAATTTGTATAAGGTTGAAATAAATCCGTAAAAAGTTGAATTAAGTCTGTAAAAGTTTGTTTTCCGGTTTGTTGGCTTGTGCAGCATTCCCCTTATTTCCTAAAATGAAATTTAATCCACCCTGGTGGGAAATCAAGTTTTATTAATCTCATCTAGGTTCGTTCCTCATCAATTCCCCTTTTATCACCAAATGCTCTTTGAAAATCTCGACTTTCAAGACCTTCTCTTTTCAAAGCTACCTTTATTTTCTCCCTAGAAGAAGTTGCCTCCGTTCGGTACCGTAGCTCACCGTATGATCTCGGATGATCCCTTCAGCTTCCCCTTGATCTGGTGTTACTTTGAGCTTCCCCTTAGCTACCCCGGGAGACCCTTCGAGAGGTCTAGATGCGAGATGAGTTCATCCTGAATTATAAATATTTGTTGGATTGATGTGGGTTTTCACCGACTCAACTGTAATCCTCGATAGAGAAAGATACACGTCCCGAAGAGAGTTCCTTTACCATTATCTATTTACCGCTCGCCGGTGTAACACCTATCTCTTGAAAAATTCCAGAAGCGCCCGCATTTTTATAGTCGCCCTGTTCGAAATGTGATTAAATAAAGATTTACCTCCATGCATCCCCTTCCTTCCGATCGAGATGGGGTTTAAAATTATTTATTTACTGAAATATGTATGCCTTGTTCATCTTTGCGTCGCGTCGGGCCGTTTCTTAGGCCTACATTGCCACTCGGCTCATTGGATATCCCATCTCACGGTCTTGTAAAATATTTAATGCGCCGAACACATTATCGCGCTTTCAGGAGCCTCTCCCCATTATTATATCAACGTAAATTCACCGCTACCGCTTCCCTCAGCCCTTGCATGCGAACGGCGTAACTTGAAATTCATTGCAGGCAGGAGTTGACCGGAAAATAATTACATTTACGTCTGGGTTTTGTGAACTGATTGCTGATTCGGTGAGGCCCATGTTGGCATGAACAAAGAAGATAATTGCATTAGATGTTGATGACAAGCTTTGTGTAGCGCGTAGAACAAATAGTTTTCAAACAATAAATTTGACGTTCCAAGTTTTTCTCGAAACGTTTTTTTTTTTCACTTCATTCGAAGTTTTAACAAAATGAAGGTCCACTGTGGCTTCATTTCATTTCAAAATCCTAAAGTTGAACAGGGTATAAAATAAGCGTTTAAACCATTTTTAGCTTGTATGATATGGTAAACGATCTTCTTGCCATGGCGCCAAGGGAAGATTTCGAAACGGGTACGGTGCTTGTGAAGTGGTTAGGACATCTCTTTAGTTAGAAGGGAAGGGTGGACGGGGAAAGGGGATATAATCACGCCGTAGAATAATATTTGTGAGGGTATTTTTTGGGGGGATATCACATCATTTTGTTGTTGAAGATGAAAAGACCTGTAGAGGCAACATGGAAGAATAAAAGCAATTTGTTAAATTAATAAATTATGCAAATCAATAACATTATTTATTAATAAATTTATAAATTATTTATTTATTATTAAAATTATGAATAATTTAAAAAATGAATAAATTGAGCAAGAATAAAAGAGAGGCTGTAGCTTTGCCTAACTGAATAAGAAGAAGAATATAGTGAGGGTGATGAATTGGGTTTTTGAAGTTAACCTATATCTCGGCTCCCTTTAGGCCTACCGACTTGAAACGTTCAGGGATTTCTGTCATCAACACCAAGAAGATCCACACCGAATTTCACGTTGGCCAGCTGTGGACCCTTCAAAGTGGCCAAGATTAGTCTAAATTTAGGTTTTTTGTTCCCAAAAGTTTCTTGGGTTGAGATAATGGATTAAATAATGGGATAATGGCCACAATGGCCATAATAGTGGGTTATGTGATAAAGAAGGTCTGTGGAAAATTTCAGGTCGATTGGTCCTATCATCCAGGCTGTAGACTCGTCATAGTGGACAATATTATTATTAAATTTATCTTTTTTCAATTTCTGAAATTTGTTTGGGTTGAGATTTTTTAAATTGGGTAAAATTTTTCAAATTACTTAGGTTAATTTTTTAAATTTGTTTAATGGCCCCGTTTGAAGCTGAAACGAATCCTTGTGCAAAATTTCAATTTTTTCAATCGGTGAAGGTGGAGAGGCTGCACCGGTACCCGTGCAAATCTTTCGAAATCTCCCCTTGGCACCTTGGTGAGACGTTTTCATTACTACACATGTAATGAAGTTGTTTATTGGTCAACTAGTTCAACTGAGTGTTCTTACTCATGATAAGTAAGAATTCCTAACATGAATTCGTACTTATCGTTGAATGAACTGGATGAAGTTCCTACTTCCTAGATGAGCTTGAAACGGAATTGTCGTGAAAAAAAAATGACCACAATAATCGTTCTGGTATTGATGTTTTCGTTGCATTTTATTTTCCCAGAATGCCCCCTATTGCTTGATTCCGCAAGTTGGTCGTGCCGTTATCTGTGTTATTTTGGCGATCTGTAGAACTGATTGATAACCCTAATTATCCTATGTAATTGGCCATTGTATTTTCATCTCGCCCGCTAATTTTCCACGGTCTTTGCAAATTGAGCCACTTCCCGGGGTTCCTGAGATGAGTTTGAACGGGGGCCAGCAGCCGAGCTATGAGAAAGACAATAACCGCGTGGGACAATATAAACCTAAGGCTCGTCGGATGACTCTTGCAAGTCTCCCTTTTGCTTTTTTTTTCGAGAAAAAAAGAAAGTGGAAAGAGAAGAGGTGGGCGTTGGGAGATTGTCATGGCGAGAGATTGAACCATCTGGTGCACCAAGACGCGGCGCGCGAACACCCTATGGCCTAGATTGAAGTCTGTTGCAAAACTGTTCTGACTGAAACTTCTACGGTCCTCGCTTTTCTTGATCCCTTCAATGTATTTGAACTCACGGCGCTCCATCCCGAAGTCATCTTCCTTAACTCAACAGTTCTTGTTATTGAAGTTCTTTCTTTGGGTGACGTTTGGGGTTGAGAATGAATGCAGTATACTAGATACCATGAAAACGCCTTCCTAGGAATGAGACATCTTCAACCTCCATTCCATTACGAAAATAATTATCGTAATAATTATTTTCGTAATGGAATAATTATTATTCAATAATTCGTAGCTATTCAATTCCGTATTTCAGTATTATAGGGGGTCGTAGCATTGCCGTTCAAATGATGTACATCTATAATATACCAAATAAAGTGCGAAAAAAAAGTATTGGCCAAAATATGTGAGGAATGAAGTAATATGTCTTGAGCTGATGTATTAGCAAACACCCATCCCGTAGCAATGCACTTCGTTAACTCTATCCTTGAACTATTCGATTTGAACAGAATCGGATGAACAACGATTTAAAAGATATGTTTTCATTTCACATTTCCTCTAGCTCTACTTTGTGTTAAGTAGGATCCGATCATTGGGTACGATTGGATAAGCATACTTAGGAAGGCTCACAGACCCCAACTCCCTTCATTTCAACCTGATAGAACAAACTCTGATCTGCTTTAACAACGAATTTTCAGCGTTCACTAAGGAGTTGTGATTCGCAAATTATTCTTAACTCTTATTGGGTTCATTTATGATGAAGCATATTGTCACTGAAGTGGGGGCATTCATGTAATTTAGTACGTAATTTCAACAAATGGAAATTTGATAGGATTTTGTGGATGCCTGAAATTACTTCAATCGCCTCATTACTTCAATTATTTCGTGCAGTTATGGGAGCCTGTGTATTCAGAACTGTTGTGAAAGAATCTGCAGCCTTTTCAATTCACGAACTTTCAAACCGATCAATGTGATGTTATGAGGCTTAGGAGGATTACTGCCTTTCTATACATTACTTAGACTACTATCTTGTTAAATAGTGTGATATTAATTTGAATTATACACTTGAGTTATGCATTGTGAAACTGTCCTTTATTTATGTCCAGTTTGCCATTAATTGCCACAGCAGGTTCAGTGAGCATCAGGAAAAGGGCCTTTCTGATCGACGAACATTGGGCAGTCCACCTCCGGGATTGCTAATCACTCGCACTGCCCCTGGGGATTTTACAGCTTGGACTTGATGAAAACGTGATATCACAATCGCTTGGCGGGGCACAATGGCCATTTTACTCTGTCATTCTGTGAATAGCGCAATTAGTGCTTGATGTCCGGCCGTCCATCTCTCTAGCCAGGTGCGTTCGTTCCGAAACGCAGGTGGAAACTCCGAGGACTCTCCCAGTTTAATGCGTCACTACAAAACAAAACGAAATAGTACTTCAATCATCGTGATTTAAGTCACATCGGTGAGCGCGTGCAGGCTCGTAAATGTATAGTTCTCTTCGGGGATATTTGTGATCGTACAACCGTTTCTCTTTTTCCCTCTAGGCCCATAACCGAGTATTTACTGCCCACTACGGTTAATTCCTGCGCCCCTTTCGCCGCAAATGTTGTTGGATGTTCTGGTACCATTAAACCATCCCATGTATCCACTCAGTAAGAACTTGCTCAATCTTGCCCGATCTACTCAATACCAAGTCTCCTCCAGCATAACTGCAGTTTGTTCCAGTTCGAAGTCCCGTTGCATTCTATCGATGCAAGGTGAAGAACCAACACCTCTTGATCTCTATTCTAATTCTGGTCGGCATTGAGCTCCTCTACTGCTTTTTAATCCTTAACGTGCTTCTAGTTTCTCTTTCTACTTAATCCTAATCAATAATGCCCGCTTTTAAGATAGCTTTCTGTTTCGAATTGAAAAGGAGAAATGAACCCCTGGTCTGCCTTTGGGTGAAATATTGGGTCAGATAGTCGAATCTGACTAAATAAATCAGATTGCCGAACCCACGGGTACTTCAACGCAATCACGATTTGAAAGGCATGGCCGAATGGAAGAACAAACTAGAATAACACACATGGAAAAGGAAGCTTTCTGGAAACCTGCCAAAATACTTTCTGTACTCAGTGAGCCTTTGGCAAAGGACAGGTTGAGGGGAGCTTCAAAGAAGAGATCCGTATAACACTCTAGTCCGTTATGTTACAACTTACGTGTTCTTTTATCGGCAGTTGAAAGTCGTTGAGTATGGCTTCAATCTTGTGCAGGTTCCATATTGTTAATTTGGCAGTCTGTGTCGTAGTTCAGATACGAGAGGTATCCAATAAGTAAAACCAAGTCGGGTTCTACGAGTAGCAATGCAGTACGGCTTGAAAAGAGTCCTGAAAAACTCTGTAATTCTTTGAAGAGAGGAGACGTTTGGAGTCGTTGACCAATATCCCAACCCCAAATAACACTCCGTGTAAAAATCATCCCGCCTCGCAAATATCAATCTACAGCAGCCGAAAAAAGTTACAATATCCACTTTTCCCGCCCTCCTTTTTCCTTAAATATAAAGGAGAGGCTGTACCCTTGCCTAACTGAATAAGAAGAAGAGAATGGTAAGGGTGAAGAACCGGGTTTTCGAAGTTATATAACTCGGCTCCCTTTAGACCTAGTGATTTGAATCTTCTAGAAGGCACTGGCTAAAGTTGAAACGAAGCTCTGTGCGAAATTCCTGGACCATCGGTGAAGGTGGAGAGGCTGTAGCCTTGACCTTCTGAATTGAAAGTCAAAATCATGGTAAAGGGTTTTCGGTTATATAACGCGGCTCCCTTCAGACCTAGTGGCTTGAAACTTTCAAGGCTTTCTTCTATTATCCACACCAAGGAGATCAAAACCAAATTTCAAGTTGATCGACTGTAGACCCGTCAAAGTGGCCAAAATTTCAGTTTTTGTTCCTAAAATTTTCTTGAGCTGAGATAATGTTTTACATCTTTCCAATGGTACTGGGTCGTGTTATAAAGGTCTGCAAAATTTCAAGGTGATTGGCCCTGTTACCCAGCCTGTAGACTCGTCGAAGTGCCCAAGATTAACCCAACATTTCGGTTTCTTGTTTCTAAAATTTGGTTGGGTTGAGATAATGGGTTAAATCTTTTAAAGGGTTCTGTCTAAAGTTGATACAAAGGTCTGTGAAAAATTGTCAAAAGTCAATCGATGACGGTTGAGAGGCTGTAGCCTTAACCGTCAAATTAAGTATACATGTATGTCATAGTATACATTAGGGTTGTTTGAAGTAATATAACTCTGTTGCCTTTAGACCTGCCGACTTGAACTTTAGAACTTCCAGGGCTTTCTATTACCCACGCCAAGAAGAGCCACCCTAAATTTCAAGTTGATCAGCTATAGACACGTCAAAGATTTTTGTTTCTAGAATTTACTTAGGTTGATGTGATGGGTCGAATCTTTTAAAACGCACTGGTTAAAGTTATGTCAGAGGACGCAGACTCATTAGGTACATCGATCCACACATTTGTGCCGACTATCATAAAGCGGTCTGGGGACTATCGTGGCATTACACGAACACACTATTCTACCTCGCATCTCGCGTCTAGTAAATGCTCTCAAGCTTCTGTGCCTTAGTAACGAAATCGCTTTTCTACGTACTAGCGAGCTACCCGCAGTGCGATTCCCACTTTTCGGAGCAGTCGAGTGGAGCACTATGTCGTTTGGGGAGGTGGTAGTACTTACCGTTATTCGGTCGATCGTGGTAGTGACAAAACCTGATGACCGAAAGAAGTCTGTGCATGTTTTCCCTTTCTAAACTATGGTGCTGATATATCAATCTCTCTAGACTACTTGGTGTTGCGTTTAAGTCTGTACATAATTACAAGCTCAATTTGTTGGACTCATGTTGGCGGTTTCTTTCTTCCTCACGGGAAGTCGTAAAATCTTGAGTTAGAATCATAGTCCCAGCATTGCATCACTCCATTCTAGAAGGTTCCGCCAACGATGCTGTTACTTTCTGTTTCTTATCTACGGAACAGCCCTCAAAACGTCGTGAGTTCGTCGGCAGTTGTTTCCGTCCTCGTTAAACGCTATCTCATCACATATTTGGGAGAAAGAACTTTATTTTCCTTCTGAACCCTTTCAATGTTATCGCTTGAAAACGTCGCCCTAGGACCGACTTCGAGGGTAATGCGAACGGCCCTCTGACGTCGGTTTCCCGTTGTTAATACTCATTCCTTATCTGAGGAACCGTTTAAACTACTTCGCGCTTCAAACCGAATTTAAGACTCGCTACTTTATTTTTGTTAACTCACTCCTCATATTCCGAAATCCCGCTTACACTTAATCGAGGATTAGAGGAATTGGAGTGAAATGAATTTTATTAAATGACCCCTTAAAAAAACCCTTTCAATACATTCTGAGAAAGGCTGTATCTACGTCAATCTTTATTACATTATTCCATATTGTATAGTCTATTGAATGACAGGTTTCGACTGAAAATATATATTCTGAGTTCATACGATTTGAGTTTATTTATATCCATTTCAAGTTTGAAAGACATCGTGTTATTCATCTGTCTCTCGAATTGAATAAACATCGACTTCCTGTTGAAACTCTTAAAAAATCTGGTAATGGCAACGAGGTGCCAAATACAACTAGAGATATATATAACTTTTATTGAGAAGCCCCCCCCCCCCCCCACTACGATTCTTCTGAACTTTTTGCACCGAAAATCGACGGCAAATTCGCAGATGAAAATCTCCACATTACTATAATGTTATAGTACTATAATATTATTATAGATTCCACATTAATTCGATAGCAGTCATCGAAACCGGAATTATGGCAGACGGCATTGCGTGGTACTATGGTGGGCGAACAACGGTGGTTTACCTGCACATTTCCCAACATACAATGTAGGGCAGGTTGAAGTATATACAGTTCTTCCTAATGCAAGTTGCGAAGGAAGTTATGTAGTACTCCAACCGTTTGGGGTGGTGAATGTTGGCGAGTTCGACATGTTTCACGCCGCGGTCTGTGGCAATAGCTCATACGGTAGTTTGAACTTGCTGTTGAGGAAGGGCTTTGGGTGCTACAATATTGCCCAAGTTAGGCGTCCTCCTGAAAAATTATGAGAAATCCTCATATCGTTACTCAATTCGTATTTCACTTTAGTAATCAACTTCAAGAGATATTTAAATTTACATTTCAGATTACATTGAATCTTACATTTTCTTACGTAATTCACTGGTATCAAACCTCTCATATATTTCAAACCTCTCACTTCGTCACTGGGTATGCTATGGGATGAAAAATATTTCGACTATTTCCTGTATTTCTGGAACCGTTAAGTCTCAACGAAAAGCCCCAATTACACCAATCATTGTTCAAGATTACGATTACGGTTTTGATGTTCAAATTGGTTCATGATCATGATTTTGCTATGATTCACTAAACCTTTTGATTTTCTGTTTGTCCTAACGGTGTGATTTTCTGTGTACATTGATTATTGTAATATTATCATTCTCTATAATAAAAACAAAATAACGCTTCTTACCCCGTTTATTCAAATCCATCATTATAATTTTTCCGTCGTATGAACTCAAGGTTCATGTTGGTACACGGAGGAGCACTGTTCATTGTTTATTTACGTTTCACCTGATTTTCATTTTTAGTTTTTCGTTTGTTGATATTTTTTTATCTGTTTGTTTTTAATTTATCACACGATTTTTTGTTTTTGGTCAGCTTCAGGACGAAGACCCAACATGCCGATTGATGGCCCCCCATCAAAAACTTTTTTCAGAGGTCACTACACTTTTCCAATACATGTTGCATGTATGAATGTTCAGATTTATGATATTGCGCCTATACTCTAGCCTATATTCTACTTGGCAAGATGAAGAAGGTCTGTAGATATCATCTTTTCATCTTGACCATTACAAATAACTGTAGATTTTGTTTATGTCTTCCTTGGGCCGATTCATCCCCTAGTCATTAATAAAAAATTTTAATTGGTTTGAAACCAAGACAAGGGATGCAAACATCCCATTGATGTTCCATTACTGGTTCATTTAAACTCTTCAACACGGGGTTCTTACGTCCATAGTGCTTTTTGGCTGGCGTAGCATCTTATTTGACTTCTCTGCATTCCAAAAACTATTCTTAACTACATCGATCTCATTTATTTGAGGTCCTCAAGATTAACCAGCACTTTTTCATGTCTTGCAACTGAACGGTCAATTGATTACTGTCTCGTCCCAAAATTAGGAGCCTCATTCCAAATGAATATTCTTCGAGAAGCCAAAATATTACGTACTTAACCTGCTATAGATAGTTAGTTAAAATATTATTCATGCATATCCATTTAATATCCTAATCGATGAGGTTTCCGAGGTTGAAGAAATGTGAATTGTATAATATATTATCTCTCCTCTTCCTAAAGAATTACCTACTGGTATTGCGAAAACATACTCGTTGCTATTAAAGCTTCATGCAACATCTCGCCCCCGTTTATCATAACGATAATGTATCACTGTATTCAACTTTTTTTATTATTTATTATTATTTTATTTGAGTTAGTTATGTTTCACCTGATTACACCTGGGTTTTTTCTTTCATTAACTCTTCATTTTGCATTACTTGAAAACAAATGAATATTCCTAATTTGTTAACTTTTTTCTAATTTATAACAACACTTTTTGTTTTTGGTCAGAGAGAGGAGGAAGGCCCCCCATGGCACCGCGTGATCACTCACCACAAAATTACAACAGAGGTCACTACACTTTTACTTCACAAAATATATAATTGCATGTGTAAAATTTACAATTATATCCGGGTCGATGGCTTGTTAGTTTTTCATTACAAAGTAAGTATGAAGTCGTTCATGTGGCAAAGCTGTGGACCTGCTATCGTTCGCTGTCGGTGTTTTTCATTTCATCATGGATCGCCATAAAATGCTTCCATGCATATTGTCGTCACTATGCACGAACTGTTGATTGAATAATTATTTTGAAAGTAAATAATGTCACAGTATCTTCTATTTGATGGAATGCTCATGATAAACTACTCGTAGTTGAATTGATGGTCTGATTATAATCATAATAATTATTAGGAATATTGAAGCATGTTGGTTGTATGCGGTGAACTAGAAAATAGAAGAGGAACACACCAGACACGTTCAGGAACGGATGAAATGGTGTTATCGGGTGTATGCGATGGATATACATCGAGTAATGGTATTTGCGAGTTGTCTTGCAACTAAAATTTGCATTTTTTGCAAATCCTCTTTTAGGGGTCTATTCGTTAAGCAAATCTCATCAACTATTTGCTTAGTCGTGGTGACCTGGACTAAAGGCCGGGGCACACTTGTCCGATCCGACTCCGATCATACAAATGGACGATTGTCGGAGAGGGAAATGGTATGTGACTTTAAACGCTGTAGTCCACACCATTCCCGCTCGCGTCCAATCCTACTCCCACATGACACCAATGCTGCTCACCATTCGTTTTCCGGCTGCAGGAAGCTACTGTCGGACGCGAAGTGTTCAATTTCTAAAATTTTGTGGCTAAAATGACGACTATCAAGCCTGAGTAGCTCATTGAAATGCTCAACGAATTGGGTCTCATCGTCCAAAAGATATTGAAGAAGAGAGTGAGATTCTCCTTCCACAATCTTTGTATACAAGCTGGGTGCACCAAAACTTCCGTTCCCTCTTAATCAAAGCCCGCTGACTTTCTTCTTCTTTGTCGTCCAAATAATTTGCCATAATGGCCAAATCACAGGTACTACACTTCGCCCACATGTTGTTGGATGAAGAATCACCAACACGACTGGCGAATGCTTTTCGAGCCGGATACGGAAATCGGGTAAGACTCGGAGGTGTGGATGACATATTATGTGAACATCTCTTCCGATCCCACACCTACCCGAATCTCAGGCCTTGAATCGGATCGGACAGGTATGTCTCGGCCTTAAGCCGTAACTTGTTGATTCACGTGTTGCATTCCGATCGTGCGATAATCCCGGAAGCACTATAATAAAATACCTCTTAGATCTCCCTATAGTATGGTCAGTACAACGTTTTGACGTTTCATTCTAAACATGAATGCTTACGCAAAAAATGGAATTCAAATGAAAATTTGAAATTACGAATAAATTTCAATCAGTTTTCGTCAGTATTTCTCCAAAGTTGTGTCATTCTAGAGGATCACTACAGGTATATTTGACACCATATGGTTTTCTTGGTAAAAGTGAACTTTCTGTAAACCCAGAATCTCTATGTCCCTTGCGAATGAAATTAAAATTTGACTAGAAGCATGCCCCTTGAAATGTCGTGAGGTTTTGTCTCGTTCTTTTGAACTGAATGTTAGCATTCTATGCAAACAGAGCATTCGTATCGGCATCCTAATGCTGTAATATAATTTAGATAACACCCTGTCATCCGTTATTCCAATCACTACTATCATGAGTGCACTACATACCTATAGTACCGCTATCTCTACGGCAGAACCTCACTACCATACACGTCAGACTAAACGATAGAATGCCACACAATAGGTGATTTCAACTGGCTTATAATACGAAACTGAATGGATATCCGATATTGTCAAAATGTGGCAATATTCAGTACACTAACCATTCAATATGGACTCCATCACTACCTGCAATCATTCACAAACTGCACCATTCACATAACAAACTCAACTATACTATAACGGCAGTTGTACATCATCTCATTCACCTATATATAGATATATACTATTCACCACAGACTACCGATAACCCCTGACTGGCATTTGTTTCCATCTTATACCTCGTCTGGTTCCCTCTTATCGTGTTGATCGAGACTCCATCAACTCCATTTAGTCTGTCCACGGACATGGTCCAATGTGGAGACTCCGATCGACCTATTCAAATGCTGCGAGTGTACGACGCGCGTTTCCAGAAATCTTGTATATGAGAATGGCGTTGTTGTCAGCCTTATAGCTTAAAATGATTTTCATTAAATAAATTGCATTTAAAGTCTTGATACTCAATTAAAAAAATATCGCTATTCGTTTCCCAATAGGTCCATGGTGCCAAATTGCTCAGATTCTCTAAATTGTACTTTTCAACTTATTGTTCTTTAAACTCTTGTTTTTCGATTAGACTAAAAAAAAGTTGTTATTTTCCGTAGGTGGTCCCGGAGGCTCAGCGAGCGGTTTCGTGGACTACGATGACGGCTACACCAACGGCCGGCCGTCTGCATACGGCGACTACGTTAGCGAGAGGTTCCCAGCACCCGTGGAAAAGTTGGTTCCTTCATCCCCTATTTCACCCCGCATGTTTTTGGACGTCCTTACCTCACGGTACCTTTCCTTTTTCCCACAGTTCCTTCTCCTTTAAATCCCTTGCTCTTAAGAATCTGTCATAATTGTGCTTGGTCGAAGTCTTCAAACGATTTAGATTTCTATTCGGTCTGTCATTTTTAAATCAGTGATAAGAGCACAATCCTCATCGTTAGTCTAGCTCATTCGCGCCTGATTTCGCGAAATTTGGCTCCCGCAACGCTCCCTAACTAGCTGGTTGGGAGTTCCGCAACCCCCTGTAGCTCGCCAATGGCAGTTGAAATGGCTTGCGTTTCGCCCTCCCTTTTCATCCCTTCAACAAGCACTGGTTTTCCATTTATTCGCAGAAATTTGTCTATTCATACTCCTAATATATTTGAGCAACGATTTGGCAAGAATTCAGGATAGAATAACTGAGAAAATATGATGAATAACATTGAAAAACATCAGTTAGGTGTTTAATTATTTTAAACTGTTTAATAATGAACAAAATTGTTGTGTAAAGAATATGGTCTTTACACAATGATCTAAAGTCCCTAAAGTAGTACATAAGTACTGTAGGGGCGGACACATTCATTTCACGATAGCTTGTAAATCAGAAAGTTCAAACAATAAGGAAATCAAGGAAGGCTTGAAACTTTGCATCTTTCATTCCAAAGGCTTGTGAATAAATTTGGCGGTCCTTCCTTTCTTTCGTGCAGGTGTAGGTTTATTTCCTTTGGATGAGGTTGACGGAACTGGTAGGTATATCGACGGTGGGTGAGAGACAACCCGTAACTCCAAAAACTCAACATTACAGGAGACCCAAAAAACTTCTTCTTCTTTAACGTATTCAGATTCGGGAGATCGCTACACGCTAAAAAAAATTTTGGCAAAAAATGGAGATTCGGGTTGTCTCTCGCCCACCGTCGATATCAGGGAATTAGAATTTCTCTGAGAATAACAGTCGTCAAGGAAATCACCATAAATAACAACTATTGCCTTCAAGTTCTACCAACAAATTACCTTATCGGACTTCTGTCACTTGTTGATGATAACCTGGACAATCACAATATGACATGAACTTTGCGCTCAAGATGGTCCTTATTTCATTTCTCTGCCCAGTGCGTTTATTACTCTATTGTATTCACTCTTATTATGGAACGACGCAAGTGGAGTGACGAAGAAATTTTGCATGAAATAGTCACTGGGAATGGAAGTGAAGAGTTGAGTGATGTGAGTTGTGAGATCGACGTTAGTTACACAAGATCGTATAGATACCTACCTCGTTAGGCGTTACGGTGCTCTTGATCAAAGGCCTATACTGCCTCAGGCTTTTCGGGCACCTCTGTGAGGCCGTATAGACACGCTCTCCGTCACGAATGGGCTAGTGCCAGTTAGAGGTGGTCTGTTCAAGGGTAGAAACCCAAACCTGCTCCTGTTAGTATTGGATATTGGACTACATTTGGATTTGCATAAGAACAATGATCAACACAGAAAATAATGAACTGTCAGAGGCAAATTTGGAGCTTTTATTACGATTTGGTTCATAAACACTTGTCCTGACTTCTTATGAGTCGATGAGTCCACCTCACCAATCACCTTTGTTTATCAAAACAAGACAGTTCATTATTATGTTATGAAAGTTCATTATGTTCTGTGTAGATTATTGTTCTGTATACAAATCAAATATTTAATATTATCGCATATATCGGGTGGCAGCTCCATTACTGATGGATTGTTGAAGATGGTTAGCTTTAGTGGAAACAGAGCTTGATTCGATTAGTACATTCCCCCTTGAATATTACTTCAAGTACCTCACTAAGATAGTGAGCATGCCAGACCATCGGTTGCCCGCGATCGACGGGAGCGAAATAATTCGGAGAGTTATCTCCTGGGCCGAGGAATATCGGATCATGGCGTGCCGAACTCCCTGCACTTATTCGATTTCGTCGCGGGAAGCGTGAGCAGTGGTGGGTCAGGGCTCGGTTTCGGAAAACTTCACCCTGTATAGGGAACTCTACCCTGATGTCAAGTGTGCAAGCTTCAAGGAGGACACGGCACTTGAGTTTCGAGAGATCCGACGGCTGTTTAGAATCCGTGGGGAAATGCTGAATGTGAATGGAAAGTCATACGACACTGATTTGTCGGAGGAGTGTCCCCTATGCGGTCTCCACGCGAGGGTGGACGTTCACCATTTCCTCTGCGCATGTCCAACGCTGCCGTCCAGAGGAAGAAGGCAGTAACTCGAAAATTTTGATATTTTGACTTCTTTATACCCTTGGAGTCTTCGTCTCTTTTCTATCGAATGCAACAAAAAATAATGGTCTACAATTAATTATTAACTAAATAGTTCAAATAATTGTTAGGCTGTTTCTCCTTTTTAGGGGTTGGTTCAATAGTAGAAAGCAGCATCACTTCATGCAACGATAAAAACAGTAATCCTGAAAGACTGTCTTTTTCCGTTGTAATGGGTATGCAATATAAAACCTCGATTATTTCAAAACGTCTCGAAGTCGGTAAGGTTGCTAAACAGTTGCTAAACAGGTTGCTAAACAGTGCTGACGAGTGGAGGAGAAATGTACGGTGAAATGTAGGAGAAATGTACGGTGAAATGTCGTGGAGGTTTCGGGTGTCCTGTATCTTTCAATGGTTGATTGTTCCGTCTCATATTTTTATTATGTATAGATTTCGATTTTATGCAGAACAATTTTATACCTATTTCATTTTTTATTTTCAAGTTCTGTACTTCCGGCTGACGGTTGAAAAACCACGCTGTATTGTTTATTTGTCTTAGTGTATTTGTTTTCCTGCTTTTAATTAAAATTGACTTCTTTTCTTCTTATTTTTTTCTGGTTAGCTTCAGGGATGTCTCTCATAAGCTTCACCAAATTATCGAATGAAAGTTCCTATCAAACTCTATGGGCCCACATTTGAAAAATTCAAGAATAAGTTAAATATCTACTGAGTATAAGTAGGATTATTGATACTCGTAGAACTGCTGCAGGGGCATTCAAACAGTCATTCTCCGAACCCGAATTTCAGCAAACGTAACGTAGGATGCTGAGTTGTGTTTCTTATATCCCGCAAATCGTTAGTAGATACTAATCCGGGGATCCAGGAAATGGAACTCCTCTCAAGGCGCCAAGTGAAGAGTTGATAGTTGTTGTTTTGGAGACTTTACTGATGTACGATGTCACTCCACCGCTCCCTAATCCATCTTCCATAATCATCTGCCGTTGGGACTAACAGTTCGTTTCTGCTTCGATGAATAGTTGAGAGCATCAGGCACCTACTTGTTGATACTCATGGGTTACTCATGAACCTCTCTGGTTGTGGAGTTGGTTTTGTCTTCGCTCAGTTAGCTCACCCGTTCCACTGGAGTTAGAAGTTGATGCAACAAATCTGCCTCGGCACTCTCCACTGAAGGCTCCCTTTGCTTATTTAACTTTACCTATTAAAAGAAAGCTTGGCGAACTGTAATCCAAATAAAATACCATCGTATCGATTGCTGGTTTTAGTTAGAGCGTAAATCCAAAACTTCGTCGTTTCCTAAGTGTCTGGTGGGGTACTCTAGTTAGTGTATCGTGAACTATGATCAAGTAGTTAGGCAGTGCTCCGTTCTCCGTTGTTTACTCAAGAAGTTTCAGTTGTGATGACACCCTCAAGTTTCAGGATGTTGATCATCAGAAAGGCTTCGGCCTAATTACACGCTACGCGCTCCTAAAATTTACACACCATTACAATCTGTGTAATGGAAACTCAAGTGTATGAGCGCAATAGACACCATTAGGTCTACCTACAACTGCCTGAATTTGAACCTCAGTATTACTTAGAAGTAGTCAACATCTATAAGGGGGTTGTCTGTACTACGAACTCCTCACCGACACATAATTATGTGGTACGGGATTCGTCACAGTGACCTACCTCTTAGGCACACCCTTCGCTAATGCAACGTAATGCAATGGAACCAATATTAATATGAAAATTGGATTCTGACTAAGCTCCTTGCCCCGTTCATTAATCAATATAATTGGGTTACGTTCATGTAATAATATACAACAGAGAGGGAACCCATGGTTGGTTTGCTATGGTTTGCGACCGAATTTCCGTGACCTGGCTACTGGATCGAAGTAATCTCCATATAACTACATATTACAATACATCTTGTAATATGTATTGAACAACGTATTTATCATAGATTATATTATAATCTATGATAAATACGTTGTTCAAGCTATGCATCCCGGTTTACATACACACACTGCGAATAATGTCTTTGGCGTTCTATTCGATCCAATTCATCATCTCATTTGTACGTTTAGTTTAAATCCTTCGAAACAGCCCACATTGTCTTTATGATAGGAAAACCTCCTAATACGGGTGGATGTCGACTGTTTTTATATTCAGTTACTCCGCAATACTGCGTATCTCCCTCAGGTTTATTTCACAGTCTCGGTCATTCGCCTTTTATGGTCAACCGTAAAGTTATCTCCGCAATATAGCCATATTAGGTTCTTTTTCATACTCTTTCTGGCGCAGCCTGTAAACCTTTCACGTTCCTTTGCATTTGTAAGAGGTATCATTGGTTGTCGTCAGTTGTCTCGAGAGGGTACCAGCGGATGCACTGAGATAACTTACGTAATTGTGTATGATATCCAATGGAGAAAACGTGCCTGACATTCATAGAGTTCTAGGAATTCGGCATGTAGCTTCGTTAGGAACTGACAAAAACTTTGCGCAATATTTTGAAGATATCGTGTTTACGCAAAAATATTGAAGATATTGTGAGAGGAAAAATATTAATAATATGCAAAATAAAAAGGCGATCAACATTTTTCTGAAAGATTTGAAATGTTTGCGGACTCTTCTGTTTTGAATGGTGGGTAGCGGTTATACTCCGTTTCCAGGGGTTGCCACATCTCGGGAAAGTGTCAAGGGCTGCTGCAGTGTATCTTGATCAACCGCGCAACAGTATGGCAACAGTGTCCACCCGTACGGCCCGCTTGCCCCAATACTAAAGCATTTTGAAACAGACTTATACCATCGCGAGCTCAATCGGCACTGCAACATTGTGCATTATTTCGTGTAGTCAGAGGGCTCCGGACCAATCGATATTTTGCACGATATTTTTCCTCAAAAATTTGAACTTTTTTTTCAGCAGAGTCGCTCGGTTGCGGGGTAATCTGGTTCCATCTAATCTCTTCTCACTCCATAACGAAATCTGACGTCTGCTCGTTCTTTTTTCTGCTGATCTGGTAATCTGTTAACGGCTGTTCCGATTTCGACGTTGTTTTCAGTTCTGGATTAAAGCAGGCTGTTGTCAATTCCACTAAATTCCCTTCATCCTCTGAACCTGACCATGTTCAACGATTTCGCCTGGCTCAATTATATTGTATTATTAGCAGTGATCAATGAAAGGGCAAATTTGATAAGTCACTACCATAAACTCACCGTTCTGATCGCTTAATTCCACTCGTTATTAAGTGCTCTTGAGTCGATTATTTGCTACTGAGTGGTTTCAAACCCTACAGGGTTGACGTAGCGCTTGCTGGTTTTTAATTATTCCCGCGATTAAAAGCTGCATTAATAATTGTTGACTGTATTAAGCAGTTTAGACTGTTTTGTTTAATAAATTACGTTTTGCCCTTAATCCTCATTTAAAAAAAAGACCGTAGGAAGTAATGGTGACTCCTGTAATTTATCAACGAGTCTCCAACTCATTAATCCGAGCCTTCAAATCCCCTTAACTCGGCCTCGTTGTTGATTAACAGCTTCTCTATCGGCTAAGATAAGTCGTTTAAAAGCTTATAAGAGTTAAAGTCCACGGCTGGAAGCTCTAAAACGATTTAATATTAAGGAAAAACTGTGAAAAATTTGCTTTCCGGTTGATTCCCCTTGACGAAGCTACAGAAAGGATAATTTAATTCTTACCTCCAGAAACCCTGTTTCTAACTACATACCCTCCTCACTTCGCCAACACACCACACACACCAACACACCAAGCCAATAATATTGGTTTTCGATTTGGTACACAACGTTCACGGTTGGAATGGATGGCCCCCCATTCTACTCCATAATGTGGAGTAGATATAACCTATCAATAACTAGACCAACACTTAAGAAATTGATTTTTGATGGATCCCGGTTCGTTGCCTTCATAGCTCTCCAAATAGGTGTGCACCAGGCGCAAAAAAATATGCAGTAGTATTACCTTGGCCTTCTTCCTCAGTGGACCAGTTAGTTACCATTTCCGGAAGCTCTTGAATGTATCCAAAGTAGGTGTCAAGGCGGTATGGCCGATACCACAATTTATGAAGCAATTCTTCAACAAGCAAGTAAATGTTAAAAATTGAGAGCGTTAAATCAAAGTTACCTCTAGGCCAAAACTAGGTTGAACGCAGATTCCACTTATTTTACTCTATTAGCGTTTTGATGAATTTTCAAAATTATGCGTGATTTTATGTTTGTGATAGGAATAGTTTTATGTGTTAACCCTTTCCATATCACTATAATTTCCAACGGCCCACATATTTATATGACATACTATAACACTTCTGATTGTTAGGTACTGTTCGATGGCGTCTAATGATGTTGCCTGGTGTTTTATTTATTTTTCAGATTTTTGTGTATAAGGATTGAATTGAAAGGATTGAAATTTATGTATAAGGATTGAATTAAGTTTTTTTAAATTTGTTTTCAGTCGGTTCTTGATGAAAGGTGTAGCTGGTGGTCGCGAAGGACTCGTCGCTCCTCCACCTCCTCCTCCTAGAGGAGCAGCTTCTTCGTATGCTGGTTTAGCGCCATCTAATGGTATCCAAGGCGGCACTGGTTGTGTCCTCATGGCCTACGGTTTAGACCCCCAGCAAGCCAATCCAGACAGGCTCTTCAACCTCTTCTGCCTCTACGGAAACGTAATCAGGGTGAGTTAGGGAAATCAAATGTTTAAGAAATCAACATGGAATTGAGGAGTAACTCCTATTCGAAGAAACTGAAAGACTATATAAAAAATTGGAAGATGTTTCAGGAGTGTTGGAGACTAGATGTAGGTAAAAGGGAAATTGAAAAAGTAAACCAGTGGTAGATTTGTGGAAAGAGTATGAGACCAATATCAGCCAATACTATCAGTATTTTCAACTGACGTTGTTGTGAGGGGGGGGGGGGGGGGGGGCTTCACTTAGCAGTTGTGTTGAGAATCCCCAACGCGGGCTGTTTTGGTGGGTACGCTGAACGTTGTGTTGAGGAGGAAAGACAGACCCCAAAGAATCAAATGGAGTGGCTCCGCTAGTTGCATTCCGACGTCCGTTGTATACCTATCGATGGACTGTGACTAGCTAATTGAGATGAGGGTTCCATTGTGGGACGAGAGTCCTTCTCTGAACAGCGGAGAGTTGTAAGAGGAGGCGTCTCCCTCCCACCCTACAGTTCCGGGTTAACGCATAAAGTATCCCTGGGCTCATCTAGTTCTACCACTTTTACCAGATAAGGTTGGTGATATAATAGAGAATACCTGCTAAAAGCCCTTCTGGTGAATGTTGCATTTTGATGCTGCCTACTCCCACTCACTGGATCTATTGTATTTCATCAGGTCCATGTCCACTCTGCTACTCAATGGAAATCCGGAATAATGGCAATGGTTTTCAGCATGGAAGTTTCCAGTTATTGCAAATCCCTTAGATCTCTGACCATAAATTCATGTTAAATAACATCATGCTCTGACAACCCAGAGCTCATTCAATGTGAATGAATGTTTGAAAAGCCTGTTTATTCGCAAAATAATTTCGATAGCAGCATGCAGCACATGGTTTGGCCGGGGCTGTCAGAGGGAGTTCCGTCTTAAAATATTTAAATTTAATTTGCTAATTATCCTCTTCAACGGGCAATTCCATTGTGTCCGAAAATTCACAATAGGACAGTATTTTTCGGTCAAGGGACGTGTGAAGATTACGAAAATAGCATGAGTTGATCAGTTTTTTCGTTAAGTTTGGTAGGAAATGCAATCAAACTAGTACTTGTTCGTACTACGCGCGCTCAAACCTTGACGTCATCGGACACCTCAAACGAGGATGGATAGTTAGTTTTAGTATCCACGATGTTTCAAGAAAAATGATCCATTCGCGTCACTCCATCTTTGCGTCACTCCAGCATTCTCTATTCTGCATTACCGCTTGATTATCGCCGTTCGCCATAACAAATTGATTTTCATCTCTTTCATCTCTCTTTTTTTATTTTTCATCCGAGTGCCCTGTGTTAAGAAATTAAATGGCATCCAGCTCTAGTGTGAAAAAGCCGAGGCAAAATACTATCGAAGACGGATTTGAACCTGGTAACACAACCTTCGCTGGTAGGCGCTCTGGTAACAAGGATTGAACCTTCCGCACGCCACAGGAATCCGTGGATGCTTTATGCAGGGATTGCTTCATAATCTAGTATCCATAATGGTGAAGTTTTTGACGTCACACCCCGGTCACTCGCCCGCCTGTTTTTCAAACTACCAATTTTCTTTTATTTTCCTAAATTTTTGTGAACAATTTCTTGGCAAATGGACCCGATTTTTGCTAACATTAGACAAGGTACTTTGGAAAAAAAAAATAAAAAAAATTGACTGGAATTGCCCATTGTTGTATTAACATTTAGTTCCTAATTTCATAGTTAATATAATGAATTTAACGCGTCACAACAATGACAAAACTACTCCTACTACTCCAAGCCTCACGGAAATAGGTGCTAAGTCCCGACCAGTTGGGATCATTTAGGATTTCCAATAACTCACTCCTAGTAAGGGAAACCTGTAAGGGATCCAAGAAAAGTTCCGTTGTTTTGTCGACACGGAGGTTGCAGAGTTAAAGTCCATCCCGGATCTAAGGTTGTCAGTTAAGATTCAGGAGATCCCCGCGACATTTCATGACAACCATGGCCTCCTGACATAGCCCACTTCCAGGTTGAAACGTTGGTAGGAGGTGGAATTGCGCGGCGTTTCTCGAAGAGTATCCAGGAAGCACTGTTTTTGTCACATCAGCGCAATCTCCATGAGTTCTTTGAAGATCAAAGGAATCGACAGGCGTCGAATCCAGAAAACTATTGAACACTCCCTGCCACACCTTCGCCCCTCCCTATAATTCCCAGCCCAGTCGTCTTGGGGAACCGGCCATTCGGGAGCCTGAGTACTTTCGCGAGGTATTAGGCATTCATCTTCAAGGTAGCCTAAAAGACTAAGTCCTGCTCAGTTGGGCATCCGGAATAATGACCAATCCATAAAGCATGGAAGTTTCCAGTTACTGCAGATCCCTAGGAACTCTGACCATCAATTCATGTTAAATAACATAATGCTCTAGGAACCACGAGCTTATTCGATGTTGAAATTAAAAGCTTGAACTGAACTTGGTTTAGAGCAAATCGTTGGCCTAAAGTGGAGCTATGCTATGCGGTGGTGATATATTTCAAGGCTCTCGATGTGTATCTTTCTGTATGCATGTTTATCCAAGTATTCTCGTCTTATTGTTCACAGATCAAGTTTTTGAAGACGAAGGAAGGATGTGCAATGATTCAGATGGGTGACAGTATTTCGGTTGAGAGGTGTATCAATCATTTGAAAAATACGCCTCTGTTTGGTGGAACTCTCCAACTCGGGTAATTGGCTATTCCTCTTGTTACTTATATACGAAACACTGGAATTCGAAATACCATTCATTATTCATTTTCATTCCTTGGTGGATCTACCAGTCTCTTCGAGTGTAAAGCAAAATAAGTTGTCACTTTTGTCTCAACTTACTGGCATTGGTTTGATTCATCTCATATCATAGAATTTTGGTTAAGAATAACATTGAATGGTGCATTTTGCTTTCTTCAGTTTGGTAAACAGAATCAGAAACACCATATTAATAATTTTACAACTTCATACTGTACGATATTTGGCTATACGTAGCCATATCTGTAGATGTATCATTCCTACCATCAGTAGGAATCCTTGAAACTTAGTGCCCACACCTACCCACTTAATATTTTCTAACGAAACATATCAATTCACATTTTTGCCACACCACAATGTTACCCAAATGTCACTGTATCCTAACATCTTGCTGGATTACTCTTTGCCCTTCAGATTCTCTAAACAGACATTCTTGAGTGAAGTAGCACAGCCATACTCTCTCCCAGACAACTCTCCTTCATTCAAGGATTACACAAACAACAAGAACAATCGCTTCATGAACCCCGCGATGGCGAGCAAGAACAGAATTCAAGGCCCGGCCAAGGTAAGGACGCTGGGTGGAAATTATTGTGGAAGAAAGCAGAACTAGTTAACGAGTTCACTAGTTAGTTAGCTTAGTTTGAACTTGACGCTTTAACCCTATTGACGCATTTCTAGCGTAAATACTGACTGTGCAGGTATTTGGCATGACAGCTTCGTGCAGATAGTGTCTAGTGACCATTAGCGGATTTATTTCTACAGGGTACACATTTACATACCTTTACAAACCTGTACCTCAATCTTCAAACTATGAATGCTGATTTGTATTGTCAATTTGCCGAGACACAGACGAACCTGTATAGCGCGATAAATGATAGTGCTTCCCAACCTGAACCTTACCCTTCACACTATTGCTAGGTCTCTCTTGGTTACGCTCACCGTCTGCCCTCCCATAACATATTATGTTAAGCAATGCATTTCCTCCTATAATAGACAGACCATTGGTCCACAATCCGTCAAAAAGAAGAGATGATGACCCAGATCTTGAGGAATTCGTTATGCTTCTATCAAATAATTCAGAGGATTCTCAGTAGTTTTCACCCCGGGTAAGCACTAAACCATCCCCCACCTCACTCTGCAACCATCTTAATCTTCGTTCATTCTTGGCTTTCTGCTTATTCTACAGGTATGTTGCTATAAACATCTTGAGTAGAAGAAGAAGAAGAAGAAAACATGTTTATTATGAATAAATAATAAATAATAAATAATAAATCATTGGGACATCTTGAGTACCTAACATGAACACATTGTACAGGAGGAAAGCCCAAGTAATTGGAAATCCTCCACTGATTGATTCACCTGAAGCTCACAATACAGCTGTGGAAGTTTAACATCCAATAATTGTTACTCACTTGGATTAAAACATACCAACGTCGATATAATTGTCTCATCTAATGGAGATGTTTCAAGCAAAAATCTGTCGTAACAGCATACTCAGCTGTAGGTGTAGTAGTCATGGTGGAATTGGTCAGGAAATCTCCTGGTAGGGAGCTTAGGCGACGGCTGGTTTTCTCGGTAACCAACCTATGAACTTCATCAGAAGGACCAATCAGTCAGGATAACCTGAGGACTAGACCAGGAAGGGAGTGCAATTATCTACGTAATCTCAATGAGGACAGAAGGTATGCAGAAGAGGTCATTCATGTTGAATAATGAAGGGTCAATTTTTCCCCCGTCAAGGAGTCAGAAGCCTGTTATATGTTTCTAATCGGATCATGAATCAAGGAATCAATGCTCCGCTAAATAGAAAGTATCCCCTTTGGAAGATGCAGACAAATGAGATAAATCGGGACATCCAAATCAATTGCAAACATGATGATATCATGAGTTCTACACAAATACTCGTACTTGACTTCTTGCCCAAGCGTAGATAATAGAGTGTCCCACAGCGCAATTTGTCTTCATCATCATGTTGAAATCAACGGATTTGTACCCACTGAATAACAATAGAGTAAAAACTCTAGCAAATAATTGCTACATCGAAACGTATGGCTCAAGTGACGCAGTTAATTGCTCGAATTGAAAACGTAGCGTGGAACGTGGGCAAATTACTATTTCGATCTATATAGTGCCAAAATGAGTTTAATCTGTAATAAACTCGCTAATCGCACTAATCGACTACTAACAGGCTTATCATCGTTTATACGCAAACTATTGGCATTTAATTTCTACACTAGTTAATCCCTTGCTTTCCCATGGACTATGTAGTTAAACTACTGTTAGACTAATATGATTCATTTAATTGCAGATTCTTCACTTCTTCAACACTCCTCCAGACATAACTGAAGACCAACTGATTCAGGTCATCGAAGAAAAAGATGTGAAGAAGCCTTCACAAGTCAAGTTATTCCCCAAAAAAGGTACTTATTCTATCTGCTTAACAATATGATCAAGTTGAGCAATAGTCTAGTAAATAATATCTCATGCATCTTTTTGTTTTCTTTTCAATTATTAGTAGAAGTCCCTTGCACCTTTGATGAACAGACTATGTTTCTAAATCTCCAATGTTTATTGTATTGCAGGGGACAGAAGTTCATCTGGACTGGTGGAGTTTGAGACTCTCGATGATGCTGTCAATTGTTTGGTTATTTGCAACCACATGCCAATTAAGAATGCAGGTGAGAAAACAATCATTGGATATTTATATGAAACCCACTGCCATTTGTGAAGACTTGGAGCTTGGAATATTTCGTAAAAACTGACATTAAGATAACTGTTGAGTTTTGGTAAGCTTATCGATTCATGTACAAGGGTTAGTCTAAAAGTCGTTTAGGGTTAATGAAGGGCTATCATAGTGGAGAGGAACTGAAGGCGGTAGGAGAATGGTAACAAAAGGATAGTTGGGATTTCTGTGATCGAAAACCAAGACGCTGCATTTCCGTGAGATCGAAAAAATCAATGGGGGTTACCTGAAGGAGCACTGCTTAATGTTAATTATTAGTTTGTTGCAAAATAGTACTAAACCTCGGTATAATGGGAGTTCTATAATAGTTATTTGTGTTGCGAATTGATGGACAACAACGATGACGTCACTCCTGAAGTTTTTGTCCATTTGAAATGGCTCATCCATTATGACCCAGTATGAATATGTACTTCAATGTTTGACGGTTCCCGTAATGTTTGAGGTTCTTGGTAAAACCAATTGAGATTGGGGCGGCTCTGCTGTAATTGTCACTCCTGAATCACTCCCGGAGGAAACCAATAGAGGACAGGGAAATTCGTATCAGTATCCCAAGCAACAGTTTGGAGCTCCAAAGCATCCCTGCCTACGAACTAAATCACTCGCGACGAAATCGTGGAAACCCATGTTAAGAAGTACATATTTGAAAAAATCGTCTATTTCCACTGAACATTTCATCCCTGCCTGGTCGACCCACCTTTCCTCGAGCTGATCCATCACGATTCTGGCTAGACAATGTTTCTTTCAGAGTCTGGATGCTGCCATCATGGATGCTGATTCAAATTTCCCCAACAGTTTGCTTGTACAGTTCTTGAGTATTATACATTTTAGGTCATCTTTTGAAATGTTGAATCTGTGTTTTTTTTTTTGTGTTAGGAATTGGTGGGTAAAAACTAATTTTTACTAGGTGTTCAAAATGAACTACTCGTACAGTGCAAAGGTGACGTCACGAAGTGTTGCACGAATGCTGCCTCCTCGACGTCGGTCAAAAAAACGGGAAAAAAATAAAAAAAACCTCAAGATGTTGTCAACCAATTAGTTGTATCAGTTCATCGGTACATCATTTTTTTGAACGTACATAACATTCAAAAAAATATTATTTAAATATAGAGTTTTTTAATAGTTCTTACAATTCTATAGCGCAGTAGTTAACAAATGGGTTTTCAAGAACAGGCTGGGTTATATTTGTTGAAACCCTTCGTATTGGTCACATGAGCGTTTAGAAAAAATTGAAAAACTGTCGCTGGTCCAAATTTAAAATTTGAGTACTCTGTGAACGCAGAATTCAATGCTCTACAACTTTGTTTCCATGGATTTTTCATGTAGAATGAGTATTTACAAATCACAGGTGTCCAAAAGTCATGTTATAAATATACTGCAATAAATTGCAGTTTCCACCAAAGTTGTAAAACATTCGATTTTATTTTATTATCGTCGCTTGCGACCTTATAAATTAGTCAATGGAAAGTTGGGGGAGTAATTTGACGCAGAATTTTATGCTCTTCAATTTCGATAAGGGACACGTTATCGTTCCCAGATATTTGCGAAAAACCGAGACAACGTCCAAAACGTATAAACGTATAAATCAGTTGAAAACCCTCATTTGTGTTACGAAAACGTCACTTTTCAACGCCATTTGACTGAACTAATATTTATATCGTATCTCTCGATCTATGCACTACTCAGTACGGAGTAAAAGATTCTTCATGATGAGAAAATTTGAATCAGTACTCGTGAAATTCGCTCGTACACCTCCCGATTTTAGGTAATTTCTGATTGTGGTCGTCACCTTTGAAAATACTTAAACATTGAATGAAAATGAATATGTGATATATAACTGTGTTTTTCTGGTCCGACTGATGTGTACTCTAATGTGAAATGTATGCCACTATCTGTCTACCTGAAAGTAGTGGGCAATTCTGTTACAGAAAGCAAGTTTCCCTACGTGTTGAAGCTGTGTTTTTCATCGACCAGATCAATTATTGCCAAAGACGGGCCAACCTTCAAGGACGATTCCCAATTGCAGTAAAGAAAGATGTATCCGTTATCAAAATAGAAAGTGAAATCCGGGAAGAGAACTTGAATCTTTCCCCCTCAACTGCAGTTTCTCTGTTTACGTCAATTATTATTCATATAAGAATATGAAGAAAATATATATCTTAAAAAAATTAACGTATTTGAAGATAGAGACATCTATCGACAACTAAGGCATCCTTCTAAAATACTTGAAAAATGGTGGTTTTAATAAATGACAAGACGTTTTGTAACTTAATTCGGTTATTGAACCGAAACATGACAATTTTTGGAGAAACTGTTTTGATACTACGTTTGAGGGCGTTTCTACCGAATACTATTTGAATTGTTGACTTTTTAAATAAATGATTTAGAATTCTGTTGTTGGTTCGAATCGGTGAGTTTTCTAGTATTTTTCTGGTACAAAATGTTGTTCTGAATATATACTTCTGTCACATATCACAACTTTTTCCGTTTTTTCGTGGTGTATAATTTAATTTTATAGTATCTAAAAGACAGTACATTTTATTTATGTTAGTACATTGATTTAAAATGGGCAACCATTTTGTTTTGTATTACTGTAGATTTAATTGATAAATTAGGCAATTGGACAACAATTTTTAGATTAGCTTAGTTTTACGTTTGATGTAGACCCACGTGTATTTCTTCTCGTAGTGATGTTTCTGATGTCTTGATTTGACATAGTCCTTCTAAATACTTCGTTTCAAGTTTTTCTGACCTACTTCTCTGAACGGTAGCTAGGGAGGAAAACAAATCAAGCCAATCTTTAGAGCTGAGGGAATCATGATATCGTTTCCGATATTATGGCCTCAATAGGAACTAAAAGAGCCATTTGAGGGGTATCGAAATAGGAACTCCCACTCCTTTATGATGTTGCAAATTCTTAGTACTACCTGCGGTCTGAAGTGACTATTAGTAAATACTGTAATTCTGCCCCCTCCCTTTCTGTGTCTACATTTTCGTCCGAGCCATTTCATTTCTGCTTCGGTGTTAAAAAAAAAGGTTAATGTGGAAAAATATCCAAACTATTTGTACGTGTAGAAAACGTTCTGTAGTAGAAATGTTTCTGTAGCTCTGTAAAACTTTAAAAATTTGAAGAAGCAAACAATATTTAAGAAGAAAAAAATTGAATTCTTGGCCTAGGGTATAGTTGATACGCGGTGTTTAACCACTACTAATTATAGAAGTTAGATTTTAGTTTTTTGGTATTTGTGAAAGTGTAGATACAAAATGTTGCCAAAATAGTTGCATTATGTTGTCTTGAAGGAAAACGAGAAGACAGAAGAGGTTTTTTTTTAAATTGACTTGTTTAAAAAATTACATTTTTCATGTGGTATTACGCTGTATGGTGAATAAAACAGCACAAATGCTGCAAATGTGGTCTACAGCACGTTTTTACGTGCTACAAACAAATCAACTCCGCATTTTTTATGGGACTCACTTTATTTTCGGACTTGAGAATAACAAAATTGAAATTCGTGTATATTAACCAAAAGTTGATGAAACTCCTATTTATGTGTACATGTACTTCTGGCACCCTCCCCGTGTTATGTGTTAGTTCGTAGTGATCGTACACCTGATTAAATGTGCACAATAACATCATTCTACATGTAATTACACTGAATAAAACTACATTTATTCGAGACAGTAACTTATTCAAATACCATTATACACCAACATTCAACGAAGCAACAAAAACAACACAAGGTACGTCACCACACATTCCTTATTTATCTGTAGTCACAACCACAGATTATTTTATTTTATTTTATTTTTTTTCGTTCAAAAGTCATCACACTTTTTTCTTCGGCATTTATACCAAGCTGAACATCATGGTGGGACCAAGTTTATTTACGCTTCCACTTTTTGCGCTCTTTTCGTGGACATCGATTAGGTTCGATATATCTAGGTATTTTGAAATTACAGAATTTGAAATTGAACAAAACAAAATCATCCCTCCCACAAAATTATTTTGTACCTCGAAGAAAATAGTATTTTAAACTGAAATGGCCGAACCAATTTATCCTGAAGGCCCTCGATTTATTTTCATATAATATTTTATAAAGGAATACTCCATACTGAATGGTGCTTCGTATGAATTTATTTCCTGAACTGATGTTATTTTAAATAGGTACCTAATTTGTATTAATGAATTTTAGAGACAAATGCACTGGTTTACATATAAAAAGTTTATGTAAAATTATGCAACCCGTATGTCTTGATGTTTTTGGGGTCGCTGATTCTGAATCTGAGGTCGTTTGATCTAAATCAGGTCAGGTTGAGGGATCTATGTTTACATAGGTTTTTGAGGTCGCTTCATTTGAATATGACGTTTGTTTGCCTCGGCAAGGCCCTAGTCAAGGTCGTATGAAACTAAAATAGCCGGATAAGGTCATATAACATGACAACCACCATGAAAGAATCTCAGAAAAATCTGTACAACTTTTCTCCGATTATTTCCTCCCATTTGACCATGGCCAAATCAAAAACGTATGTAAATGTTTTTTCTGTTTTTTGACATGGATATGTCTATTCTCAAAAATTTTCGGCATCAAAACAAATTTAATTTTAAATTAAAAAAAAAGTAAAAAAAACATTGTAACGTTTTTTGGGACACTTCCGGTGGTTGGAGAGGGTAGCGAGTATCATGAAAGTTTTCTAAAAAAGCAGACGATTCCAAAAATTGGTGAAAGATTTCTGTGATGAACACTACGGAAGTTCCATTTCCCTACCAACGGCTTGGTTGTACGTGAAAATCATAAGAATTTATTCGTTACGGTTTTGGCGCAATTCCTGTAGTGGCACAGACTTGAAAATTATCAAGTAGCCGCCTTAGGATTTACACTTTAAGCAGCATAGGGCCCGAATCAGCTGAGTGGCTCATGAAGCTAATTTCTATGCTATCCACTCTATGAAGCTGTCATTTGGTATGTAGCCTCCTTAGGAATTACAGGCCCAGGATCCGCTTAAGAGCCCTTAAAGCTAAGAGACATATCCATGATCAGAGGTCCAAAAACACACGTTTTGCATCATGAGACGATGAACTTTTTTTGTTGTAAACCTGTGCTACTATTCAATCTTCTGGTAGAATTCCAATAAAACAAGCTTGGAAGTTCTTCCAGGTTGTCCTGATGTCACCCAACATTTGAGTTTTCAAACTTGAATTTCGATGAACTATGGAAAAACTCGAACTCTTACTTTCGCTTATGTACCTTCTTTTTGTCATCTGATAGTTAACGCTAGATAACACGTTCGTCCTCAACTCGTTATTCAATGATAATACTCGGATGTTCGATATTGATAAGTCCGTTGGTACCTATCTATTAAAAAAAATCGAATCATTTTGATGCACTTGTTAATACGGATCACTTTAAATGTAAGCACTTCAAAGTATTACTGTAGCGAGCAGTGTTCTTTGTCGATGTGGTTGTTATATCTGAGAATGTCAATAAAATGTGGTTTTTTGGTTCCTGGAAGGAAAGCGCTCAGAGATAATTGCAAAGAGTCAATCAAAAGCTGTACGCTGGATTTGAAGCTAAGTGTACACCTGACCAAATCTCGAGAATAAGTCTCGATGCTAATCTTAGGGGATTGTCCACTTGACATCGCATTCGCTCTCGAGACAGATTCGTGAGTCTCGAAAGCCACAGCAGTCGCGAGACCTGGAATATTTAATTTCCACTCTGTGCAGTGAATGCAGTCGTTAGAGATATTTTGTATGTAAAAAAAGTTGTTAAAGATCTTGTCTTGAATGGATAAATTGCCCACCAAATTGCTAAAAAGCGGAAAATGAGTGGCGACTGGAAGATGCCCAACAGTTTCGGAATTTCGTTCCGATGTCTGCAGTGCAATTTGAACTTCCT
Source organism: Stenodema calcarata (assembly GCA_963920205.1). Classification (NCBI taxonomy): domain Eukaryota; kingdom Metazoa; phylum Arthropoda; class Insecta; order Hemiptera; family Miridae; genus Stenodema; species Stenodema calcarata. The sequence goes on along the minus strand of OY986049.1, from coordinate 25,777,854 downwards.
CTGGATTTGGTGAAACACCAGATAGTTGAACAAGACACACAATTTATTTTACGTTTAAATTGTCCAAAATAGGTAATAATAATAGGCCAAACAATGGCCTAACCCAAACATTGATAATTACCAAACGGGGCCTTCTGCAATCTGTTCGGATACCCTTCAGGATCACGAGAAAAAAAGTCCCACTCTCTCCCAGCTGAGATAGCAAAGATATCCTGGAAAAACTGGAGATTTCAGACTTGTCTCCGATACTGCTCTCTGCTGCTGCCTATTTGCGATTCGAGTCTCATGACTATTCTCGAGACTGTTTTGTATCAGGTGCACATTTAGCTCAACACTAGGAATGTGAACTAATGGACAAATGAAATGGGTTGGTGGCAACGAACTGTTGTTTGAGCGAATTTAGGTGTTCGTACACGTTGTGTAGGAAATACGTGGTTATTAATAGGAAAACAGCACGAGCCCGTAATAAACTAGATACTCTAGGTCTGTGTACAGCTATTTTGTAGGCCTGAGTTTGTATATACGCAAATTCTTGGTTTTCTAAACTCAATCTGTATAGATTTTTTTTTTTTTTTTTTTTTTTACATTTTAAATTCTTTTCTTGGTTTTGAGGCTGACCTAGTAGCTCATGTGATCTTCTACGCCTATCTTCTACTCAAAAGTATATTATAATTGAACAAAAATGTGTAAATGTGTATAGTAGTGAATTCTAATTATAGTTCTAGGGCCCCTCCAACTTTAGTGGTAATCTCTGTCAAAGTCAATTAAATAAGCAAATATGGTTTGTGTACTAGGCCCAGATGTTTAGCACTCCTCTTGTTGAAAAAACCCCACCGCTGTTTTGATTTGAACGCTGATTATTATGATTTTGAAATAAATTATTATTACACGCTTTGAAGTTGGGAGCTTTATGATCCCTTACATTTTTACAGCTCGAAATACATGGGTAGGATTCTCGTAGTTGCAGGTGTAGTTGAATAAATATTCAGGTTCGTTATCTTCCTTTCGTAGTACCTTTGTGCACACCAGTTCTCTACTGTATCTGAGCCTGGAGTGGTTTGTCGTGTCACAATTTAATCTTTTGTGCGTTAACCTTCAGGAAGAATGCATGAGGGTTGGGTTAGGAGTAGACGACACTTGGTCTTGAGAATTTTAACTGAATATGCTTTGGCAGCAGATTGGACAAGAGTCTAGGATGAACCTTCATGGATGGACACGAAAGTTGAAAATTTTAATGTGATTGTCAAGACCAAGCATCACCCAGCCCCCTGGATTGATGACCGCCTGCGTGGAATGATGGGTGCAAGAAATGGCCTGTATAAGCAATTTGTGAAAAGTAAGAGCAGTGAACTGTGTAATAGGTACACAAATCATATAGGATCAGGTAAAATCAGATACAGCAGCTGCTTCGGAATGCTAGGATTCGTCACTATCGGAGTCTGTTTGAAAGCAACAGGAAAATTGTGCGCGGCCTAGCGGTGAAAGGGTGGAGGAAGAGTTTCGGGTTCCTCTCGATGATCTGAGCCGTCATTTTTGCAATATCCCTGATCCCCCCACCCAGCAACGAAAAATCGAAATTATCTTTCAGTACAGGAATCAAACCCCTGCTATCAACCCCCTGTTGCGTCTGTGTGGAGTGAAGAGGAGGTCTGAAAATGCCTTTTTTCTGTCATCTCGTCGGCGATTGGTGTTGATGGCTTGCCTGTGAAGTTTCTCCAGATGATTAAGATAGCTGTAGCGCCCGTTATCACCCACATGTTCAATCCCTCCGCGTTGACAGGAGAAGATCCTAGGGCCCCGGAAAACGATGAGAACAATTTTTAAAGGTGCCCCACTTGTGTATGGTACAAGTCCACTATATAAGTACCACACACAACTATGCAGAACTAATGTCACGTGATTGCAAAAAAGAGGAAAAAGAAAAGTACTCACAATGAATGAGTACTGGTAATGAATTAATCAAATGGAGGATGAAGGCTGTCAGTCATTAGTGGGTTTATCCAAATCTGTCATTTCCTCGTCGTGGTATAATAGTGCAGAAGCCAGCAGTCTCGGTTGGGTTGCATCCAGTGAATAGTCCAGGAGCCAGCAGTTTCTGTAGGCTCGCATCCAGTGAGTAGTGCAGAAGCCAGCAGTCCTGTTTGGGTTTCATCCACCAGGAGCCAGCAGTCTCGGTTGGGTTTCATCCTGTGAATAGTGTAGAAGGCAGCTGTCTCGGTTGGGTTGTATCCAGTGAATAGTCCAGGAGCCAGCCGTTTTGGTTGGGTTCCATCCAGTGAGTAGTGCTGAAGCCAGCAGTCTTGGATGGGTTACATCCAGTGGGTAATGCAGAAGCCAGCAGTTTCTGTTGGCTCGCGTCCAGTGAATAGTGCAGAAGCCAGCTGTCCAAACCAAGTGAGGAGCTTGTAGCCATCACATGCTAAGCCTCCAAAATCAAAATGCCAGTTTGATTGTGTTGATTGCTTTGTTAGATTCACGCACTATCTTAAGATCGTGAATCAGAATGGTCTTGTTGTCTAACTACCTCCTCCCCATCCGCCACTTTTCATTGAAAACGACAAGAATGAAATTATTTCTAAAGAGTTGGTGGGACTTCAGTTTCTTTCGTTTCTATTCTGATGTTATTATTGTACCCGTTTTTTTTTATTAAGTTCTATTGTATTTGTAAATTTAATAAATATCCCGTATGTATATTCCAATTTTATTACCATGTTTTTACTTACCTAATTTTATTTGTTCTGGCATAACAGTGACATAATTTATATTATTCATTTTAAAGATTATGGAAGATGAGAGGGAATCTTTGTCGTACCATCGCATGAGTTAACTAAGTATTACTTGTTCAAATCGTCCACTCGTTGCTAAAGATTCTCATTCATACGATAAACCCCCAATCTGGCCTGGTTTAGCTGTTCCCTCATTCGTGAAATACACGGAATAATAATTTCCACAGGCCGAAAACAAACACTGCGGTATGTTTGCTCGTAACAGGTAAAACGGGTTGACCAAATTGAATGACTCCCTTGTACGCATTCCCCACCAGTACCCCTTGTTTATCAATGTTTGCAACGTTTCTCAAACAAGCGGCTTCTTTAGGACTCAATGCTCACCTTTAACGGTTAACAGACAATAATTTGTGTGTATCATATTGAAACAGTAAATGCTGGAATTTTCCAAAAATACCTACTGATTATTAACAAAAAAGAAAAGAAAGGGCATAAAACATGACAACCTCAAGTACCATACTCACAGTGGTGAACGAACTCCTGGATAAAACCAAATTCAAACACTGATTCAAGTACAATGATTTTAATAGTATTGCTCACGACAAAGTAATACTAGTAATCTGTTTATAAATATATAAAACTGTTCAACTGTTTATAAATATAAAAATATAGGGCTCCAAACCTGTTTATTTATAAAGTTGATGGATACCGTTGAATAACTGGGTGAAGGATGATATTGATTTTCAGAAATGAATAATGTACTTTAAAATCCGGTTTCAGAAGTACCAAAAACGTAATCCGGAACAATTTCCAACCGCAAGAGCCACCGTACTATCAACATTGTTGCTCCCAATGTGAGCGGCTGAGTAGCGCCTTTGAAGTTGGAGCTACTAAACCTTCAAGACCTGACAGTCTTGAGAGCTAGTATAACGAACAGTCTCAACCTCTGTTCTTAAAATAAAGTCTTTATTCCTATACGTTGATAATTACTTATTAGCTCAGCCAGGGGCGGATCTGTACTTTGATTTGGGAGGGGAATCTTGATGATCATAACTCAACTTTAATTAAGATTTTTAGCGTTTGAACTTTTTCGTTTGAAGTTGAGGGAATCACTGACAATAACTGAAAATTGTTTACAAACAGGGTATTAAATAGAGTGTTTTAGTTTTAAACTCAAATATATAATTATATTTAAACAAAACACGTACAGAAGGGACGTAAGAAGGGAACTTGAAGGAGTAGGAATGAAGCTCGTGCGCTTTTTTAATCCTCGAGGATTGGTAGTGGGTAGTGGGGCCCCATCTTCTATCCCCAGCCCATCTGCATCCCCAAAGCTGCGGATCCGTCTACCAAGCCCTCTGATGCGCATCGAAATGGTCCTGATCACTGCGAATTCCAGTTTAACTCGGATCCATCTCCTAACGTGCCTCTCCGGTCTTCGCCACTTCTCGGCCAAAGTCCTACCAAGCTGCTTGGTGAAGGCAGATTACTATTAGGCGGCTGAACGATCCACGATGCTCTTCTGCGGCGTGGTTGTACTTTCGGTGCTTTTTCAAAGTATCAAAAAACGCCACCCTCTCCATGTACCAGACCCCGTCAACTTTGACATCGCCAACCAGTCTGGGCAGTCCTGTATCCGCCTCCTGCATCACTGGCTCGACCACAACCCCCCTCCAGGACAAACGACTTAGGTCTGCCACAGTGTCCCGAAGGGAGTCATGACCCTGCTTTATCAAGTATTTTTTGCAGTTAAGCAGGTGATTTAGGTCTGTCCTTGCACCGCAACTATCACACGCATTTGGGAGTGCTAGGGGGTCTTGCCCGTACCTCTAATTTTAACATTTTTCATAATCAAAAAAACTTCATTTATCAAAAAAAAATTTCAAATTCATGATTTTCCAGTATTTCAATTATATTGAAATACCTACCGTACCGTTTATATATTATAGAAATAATGTTGATTTTTCATTTAATAACGTTGTATATTTACATGAAAGTATTTATTATTATTCTTCTAATTATTTATTTTTCAACAACTTGATTCTTTTCAACTTAGGATTCGAATTCTAGTGGGAAATAGTAATTTTGGATAATCGCTTCAGGCTTCATAAATTTATTTACGGGCTTCGAGGATGAAGAATTCAGCTATTCTTCATTTGAGGATGGAAAATGTTGTTAATGCAACCGTGGAGTTTAAGGAACCTGTGTAGGTACCGAATTCCAGGTCTGGAGGCACTTTAGGGCCGAAGTCAGCTGAAGTTTGTTCCCCCAGGGAGTTTTTCAGACTTCCTGAAGTAAGTTTCAACCCCTTTATAAAGAGCCATCATAGTCGCATATCGGTTCAAACATTTCTCTCAATTTCCAGGAAGCGAGAAACACAATGACCTACCGAAATTAATTTAAACTCGTAGTTGAACGAATTACGAAACATTGTGAAGTCAACTCAACTTTTCACCAGTCCCAGGAATGAGCCGTGTTAATCTAAACGTCAAACGCGTAAATAGTTTTAGCTGTTCTCTCGCAATTTCATACGTCAGGAGAATAAAACGGCGAAGGTGGACTCTTGTCCTGAAAGAAGGTAAATGCGATACGGAAGGGATTAACAGTTTGAGCTGAACGGCCATCACAACGGCAGTCGTCTCTCTCGTCTGACCTTTTTGAAAATCAATAATGTCGTAACATTACATCCTATAATCCAGTCTCCTGAATGTCTACCGACGTCATCAGAACTGGAATAGACACCAACTGATATCACAGAAGATTTGAAACCTAGAAAGTTGAATTTATACGAGGAGTAATTTATTAAAAGGAACATAATAATATTATGTTCCTTTGAAGGAACATAACATAACATTATTATGTTCCTTTGATATTATCCAAAGTTGATATCCACTTTTAGGATTAACCCGTTTTTCCCATTTGGGGAAAAGCGTTAATTGTGCGCCACCGTAGGGGACGCATTTGACACTTTATGGGACCTGTGATGGAGAATTATTCCGAAACCCGAGCTACTCATGTCTGATTTATTTTTGGGATTTCATCCCACACCTAGCAAAGTGCAGTTATCCTATTATTAACCCTTGTTCTAGTAGCTACCACCCGCACCTACTTCATCTTAGGTATTTGCGATACTCCACAGAAACCGACAACAAGAATTATAAAGGTATCATTAAACTATAAATGCGAGGAGTGTCAAATAAAAATATCAAAAATGTCACAAGCGTAGAAATGACAGTAGATTTTCAATCTCAAACAACAACAGTTTGGAAGAACCCATGGAAAATATCCGAAACATGAAATGTATGCCTACCAAACTGGATAGGATTCATTAAAAAATATGGGAACTATTTAATCTTAATGATTTTTCCATTAAAACTTACTTTAAAGAGCGCCAAACACAAGTGTTGACAACAAGTGTACCTTTGCGCTGACCACTTGAAGAGGCTGAGCATGCCTCTTCAGTAGAGCTGCCTCCTACTGCTTCCTCAGTAGAAAAACTCTGCAAAAACAACGGTTTATTATGTTCTTTAAATTGTTCGAGATATGAATTTTTCAAAATTAGATAATTAGTTTTGAACCCTCTCTCTTTGACCTAGGGTTATGCAATGTTCCGAGTATCATTGTGAGGTTGTTACGAACCCGTAAACCAGATTTCGTAATTTCAGCACAACGCTAACTGGGACGGAATCTACCTATCTTGAAACGTAAACCCTCAAATTTTGAGGGGGCTAAAAAATGTATTTCTTTGGTCGATTCCAATGGTTGATTATTGAACATACCTAATAAACCAAAATGCAAAACCTCGCGAAAATTCAAAACGATAGGATACGCCCTGGTGTCAATTATGCCCCACTCCCTCCCATAATGAAGTTACTTAATTACTTACGAAGTGGAGTTGAAGGAGAGACGGGACAGTCCAGTTCTTCAGCCCGTAAGGACAAATGCAGTGTGTTCCTCGGAAACCGAGCCTTCGGTCCAGATGGGCTCTCCGAGTCGTTAAGATTTATTATCTTAGCTATTAAAACGCCCATTCCAAGTCGTAATCGTAGAGGATCTCAGTAGAGATAAGTACACATTAACTAGGATAGTTGCTTATTTTACTGCTGCGCTAAATAGGGTACAAATGATGGGAGATGAATTTATTCATAATTATATATTTTTTTCGCTAATAAGGAGGACCCTGTTTTTCAAACCATCGTCCTAAATGGGCGATTACGATCAATTAAATTTTATGGTCATTCAGCGCGCTAGCGAACGTTATAAAATGATAGTAATAATCACTATCTCTTGCATCAATTATTGATGCAAGATATTTGATGATTGTGTGATAAAAGATTCATTTCTCTAAGCTGAGATGGAACAGTCAAGAGTCAAAATATATGAACTCAATCACTCGCGACGAAATCGAGGAAACCCATGTCGTAAAGAAAACCAAGGGTATTAGAAAAATCGTATATTTCCTCTGAAATTTGAGTACCGACGCTTTTAGATCAGGTTCGGTGATTGAACCATTGTCAGTAACAAAACAATAAGTATTGTATACAAAATATTTATTTTTCACTCTGGAGCATCGGAATATTGATTTTTTAGATCTTGCCAAATCTCTAAAAGATCTCATAAGGACCATCTATAGAGGACAAACGAATAAGCAGACAAACTTACAAACAAAGATATCAACAACGTAAGGTTACCGCATCAGTTTCTTATTGCTGTTCAGTTTTTATGCCAACATTCATAGCGCTACTCATCCCATCAGGCCTACAAAACCATTCGTCAAAGAATCTGCTCGAAGAGATCATGTAAACGTCAGTAAGACTATAATTGCACATTATAAAGATGAGGTCATAATATATAACTATGTACCTAGCACAGGTGTATGTGATAGGTATAGGTGATGGAACCATCGGTATGTAAGAAAATCTGTTATTCATCCGCGACCTTGTTCTATCTACCTGAAGTAGACTCTAAAAGACTATTAAACGCACGAGTTATACTCGTACTATAATGATGCAACACGCTGAAGCTTTCGAAGAACAGTTCTTCGAAAGCTTCAGCGTGTAGTTACTACTTCCATCGTGACAGGAAACTTGGAATAACTGACGGTTCAAAAGAAACCACACAGAAGGTCTTCTAGCATAAGCAGACCCTATCCAGGCTTTTTTAAACTCTGGTACGCGTCACTAACACTTGATTATTTTAAAAAAATTCTGAGTTGGAAATCACTATCACCGTTCTTGGTCGTTATTTCCGGCTCAAACGATAACCGAAGTTTTCGTGGCCTCCGGTGGCAAATTGTCAAGGACGGGTGTCCACTCTTGATCAACGTAAAATCAGATCGTTTGATGTTAGTAACCGTCAAGGCCCCCTTGAAAATTTAATTGGTTGGCAATAATTATTCGCGGAATAATTTATTATAACTGACCAATGAAAAAATGAATATTCCGTCAATGCACCACCACTTCAATTACTCGCGTGGGCAGAAAATGCGACGATTAAAAAAAAATATATATTAAATTTGCCATTGCAAGGTGATTTGAGGGGCAGTTGGGGTTTTCTGGGATTCTTTGAATACATTCGAGAAATAATGTCAGGCGAGTGTCAATTGTTGTGGATTCCTGAATAAGGGTTACCTACGATTTGAAACTTCAAAATGCTCTCCTGTGGATTTTCATTGTCAGTAGGTACCTAATTGTGTAGTTTTCTCTCCAAAACAGCCGATTTCATGAAAAATTATTGTTTTGAACTATTCACCTCTCGAAAGAAATACCTACATTGTAAGAAGAATAGCACATACCTCCTGACTACCCAATACTTATTTTGTCAAGAAGAGCGAAATATTTGAAGGCAGAAACATCATGTGATTTTGAGGAAGGGTAGTAAGTACTTAATTGAATTTGCAATGTCGTTGGTAGTAATAAACATTTCACCTAACTGACTGAAACCGTCCGTCCGTCCGTTACTCTTCTCTATTTCTAATTTTTGCTATTCACACTGGGAAGCTGTATGTAGCCTCCTTAAGACTTCAAATTGTGGTTGCTTAGGCCCCGGATCAGCTGAGTGGCTTCTAAAGCTAATTTCTACGTAATTCACTCTATGAAGGTGTAATATGGCATGTACCCTCCTTAGGGCCTTAACTTGCCGTTGTCCCGGCCCCGAATCAGCTGAGTGGCTAAAATATGTTCCATGATTAAAGAAATTTAGCCGTAAGGCTCAAAACGAAAGGGGAAGGGTTTTTTCGTAAAGGTTGAAAAGTAAGATAAAAATTAAGAATTTCCACTTCGACTTATTTAATCAAGTGCCGTCTCACGGAAGAAGGATAGGAACGTGGATGAAAAACAGCCTTGGAAAAAAGGAAGAATCAATTTGGGTTTCAGATCATGAGATAGGAAGAGGAGTAGGTCGGTAGGACGGTGGGAGGGCAGAAGATGGATTCATTTATGGAATCCGTTACATTAATATCCAGAAGGAAGGTTCAGATTATTATTTCATATTCAGAAAAGAGAGAAGGGACAGCTAATCAAAGAGAAGAAAGTAAGGGAAGGCGATCATATATTTTTATCTCAACTTTTTTGTTCCTTTAGGGTTGAGAAAATCCTCGGACTCGAACCCCTCACCGCACCATCGCTCCACCACCTTATTATACATTGAAATATCAAAGTTCTTCAGGTGACGAGGAACTTGATAATTTCGAAAAGTTTAAATTAGATTTTATCTGTTCCCTAGTGTAGAGGCGCCTTCTTCGGGTTTAATCCTCACCGCAAAAGCTTGGAAGTTGGATAAGAACGGCTCCGGGTTTCTAATATACTGTCAACTTTCCCTTGAGGCTCGGAATGCTAACCCCTCATCCCCACTCCCACCTTTTTCCTTTCCAGAAATTGAATTCCGTTCATTATTCTAAAAGAATCGGGGAGGGTGGCGGTTTGCAAACCAGAAAAGCGTCGTACCTATGGAATTGTATACCTGTATATTCGTATTTTCAAACTCTTCAATTACATACTTTTTTCTGTTTGCGGTTCATGGAAAACCTATTCTAATTTACAAAATATTACCGGCATCTGTTCACTGACTCGGAGCACTCGCATGGAAATGGGTCGCGGTCGCAGAACCGTTGTGTAGATAACTACCAGTGACACATTACCTACTTACCATCAGCCTCACTAATGAGTCAACCAATGAACACCATAACATGTGACACAATTAACATGTGACAAGAAATGATTTGTTCTTTTTCAATGTTTCTAATAATGCGAATTCCGATATAATAAAAATGCGTCAAGTATCACTTTTAATAATTTGTTACTTATATGTTTAATATTGTGACATGGTGCCGAAACTAAGTGGAAAAAAGAAGCAGGCTTCGCCAGGCAAGAGCGAGGATGAAGACAGAAGAGATGACAGTGCGGTAAGCCTCAAACCTCCAAGACCTTTAGTAATAAACACTGACAGTAATATGGCTACAAGGTGGAAACAATGGCTAAAGCACTTTGAGTGGTTCTCCGTCGCAACTAATTTACACAAGAAAAGTATGGATAAACAAATAGCAATCTTCATGACTTCCATAGGTGAAGATGCGTTCTCCGTTTACGATTCATTTGGATTAGATGAGGATGACGAAGAAGCCGACTTAGATACAATTAAAGAGAAATTTAGCCAATATTTCGTGAAAAAGTCTAATGTAATTTATGAACGTTTTCTCTTTAACAAGCTATCACAACAGAAAGACGAACAATTCAACGAATTTCTTAGCAAAGTACAAAATCAAGCTAGTAAATGTGAGTATGGTAAAATTAAAGATGTTTTAGTTCGCGATCGATTGGTATGTGGTCTTGAAAACAATGACACCCGCCAGAAACTCTTTGAAGCCGAAAATCTGACGTTGGAAAAAACCGTTAGCATGTGTCGAGCTGCGGAAGAGATCAGTGCCCAAATTGAAAAAATGTCTAATAAGAGCAGTTGGGTTCATGCTATTATCCGACCACAAAGCGGTAATGTCTCTAATGCCCATAAACAAGTTTCAGACGGTGACACGTACCTATGTTCTCGCTGCGGAGATCGTCATGGCCGAAGATCCTGCCCTGCCTACAAAAAACAATGCGCAAAATGTGGCCGGCTGGGACATGTACCTTCGATGTGCCGTTCAAGGCACCCAGATATGCAAAAGGGAGTTAAGGCTTTGTCAGTCGAGAATAAGGGTAACGACGAACAAGTAGTGGATTCGCTCTCAACAGATCAGGTACTTTTCATAAATTCTTTAGGGAATAAGTCGTCGCAGGACTGGACAGAATACCTACTGCTTCCTAAGAACAACAAAATTTTGTTCAAGCTGGATACCGGGGCTCAATGCAACGTCATTACCGAAACCATAGCAAATAAGAGTGGTTTGAACATCACAAGCTCATCAGTCAACCATCTTATCTCTTATACAAATGACAAGTTACCGGTTCTTGGACAATGTAATGCAGATATTATTACTAATCAAAAGGAAACATACAATGTTAAATTTATTGTTGTCGGTAATAATTTTCCTGCTATTCTAGGGCGAGAGTCATGTCAAAGTTTAGGATTCATTAGGAGAATAATGGATATCCACACTTCCTCTGAGGATTCTGACATTTTCCAAGGCATTGGATGTTTGAAAAACTTTGAATATGACATAGACCTCATTGATAATGCCAACTTGAAAATATTTCCAGCTAGACGCGTCCCTTATAGTATTCGTGACCAGGTCAAGAGGGAGTTAGATTCTATGGTGGAACTGGGTATCATTAAGCCAGTCACGGAGGCAACACCTGTGGTCTCCCCCATGGTTGTCGTTCGGCAAAAAGACAAAGTCCGAATATGTTTAGATCCTAGTGACCTAAATAAAAATATCAAAAGAAGACATCATCCTCTTCAAACCCTAGAAGAAATAGCTGCAAGAATCAGTGGTTCAAAAATTTTCACTTTGCTCGATTGCAAAAAGGGGTTCTGGCAGATAAAAGTCTCTGAAAAAAGCTCCAAGTATTTGACTTTTTCTAGTCCTTGGGGGCGCTACTCTTATTTAAGACTTCCATTTGGGGTCTGCTCTGCTCCAGAAGTGTTCCAGCAGGCTATGAACTCCATATTATCAGGTCTTGAAGGAGTTGAGTGCTCAATGGATGACATTTTAATCCATGCTTCAAACCAAGAAATTCTGGAAGCTCGGACAGAAAAAGTATTAGCAGCTTTAACGAAGGCAGGTTTGAAGTTGAATAAAGACAAATGCACCTTTGCTGAGCGGAAAATCAAATTTCTAGGCCACATTTTGACTAGCGATGGCCTTCTCCCTGACCCTCAAAAAGTTGAAGCCATAAATAAACTCAAAAGACCAACTAACATTACAGAACTTCAACGATTTTTAGGCATGATAACATACCTTGGAAAATTTATTCAAAATTTTTCAAACGAAACAGCTGCACTGCGGAAATTATTAGCGAAAGAAAACGTCTGGTTTTGGGATGTCGAACAGGAAAAAGCATTCACCAAGTTAAAATATGTGCTAGCATCGCCACCACTTTTGAGATTTTATGACCCTAACCTCCCCATCAAACTATCAGTTGACTCGAGCTCGTATGCAGCAGGCGCGGTTCTGATGCAGGAAGGTCAACCAGTGGCATATTCATCTAAATCTTTGACAAGAACGCAACAAGGTTACAGCCAATTAGAGAAAGAGGCACTAGCAATCGCTTTCGCCTGTAAAAAATTTCACGAATACATTTGGGGGTCAACAGACTTAACAATAGAAACAGACCACAAGCCCCTAGAGTCTATATTCAAGAAACCGCTGCACGATGCCCCCCCTCGTCTGAAAAGAATAATAATGGGAATAATTCCATACTTACCAAAAATTGAGTACAAGAAGGGCAAAGAATTATATATAGCGGATACCTTAAGCCGAGACTGCAATAATGTAGAACGACCTGATGACGAACCGCTGCCATTCGCCGTGGACCTCATCGTAGCAATGTCTAAAACCAGAATTGAAGAAACTCAAGCTTTGACTGATCAAGATCCAGAACTAGCCCTCCTACGAGACACTATCCTCAGAGGGTGGCCTACTGAGAAATCTCTGTTACCTTTGATAATTGAAAAACATTGGTCTTACAGAGATGAACTCGCAGTACATGAAAATATGATTTTTAAAGGACACAGGCTGTATGTACCCATGCCACTCCGCCCTTTAGTACTACAACATATTCATCTGGGGCACCGAGGCATCCAGGCGTCACTCCAAGTTGGACGTGATCACGTATTTTGGCCAAATGTTTCTAAGGACATTACAGAATTCGTTAAAAAATGTAGAACGTGTAACAAGTTCCAGAGAGATAACCAAGAGGCTGAAATTATGCAACTACCAGTGCCAACAAGACCATGGATGGAAGTGGGTACGGACTTGTACCATCTTTATGGAAAAGACTACATATTAATCGCAGATTCTTTTTCAGGATTTTATGACTTCGCTGAGATAAGAAGTACATCATCGTACAGCATAATCCAGAAACTAAAGCAATGGTTCTCGGTACATGGGATTCCTGAAATGCTATTATCAGACGGAGGAACACAGTACAATTCCCAAGAGTTCAAACTGTTTGAGAAGGAGTGGCAGTTCAACCAAAGAATCTCGAGCCCTCTATTCTCCCGTTCAAATGGACTTGCAGAAAGATATGTTCAGGAGGCAAAACTACTTCTCAAGAAATGTCTCGATGAAAAATCTGACCCCTATCTTGCATTACTCCACCAGCGCAACGTTCCGAGCGGAACTCTAGGCTCACCAGTTCAACGGCTGATGAGTCGCCGAACTCGAACGCTCCTACCAACAACATCTTCACTACTGGAGCCAAGTGTACTGTCATACATACCAAATGAACTGCAAGCCACGAGAGCAAGATACAAGCACTATGGGGATGCTAGAAAAACAACATGTCTTCAGTACGACGAAGGGGAAGAAGTCCTCTTCCGAATGGAGCCCAGGAACTGGCAACCAGCTACTATATTGAGAAGAGGACCACAACCAAGATCATATGTCATTGAAGCCAGAAATGGTCGACAGTACAGAAGAAACGCATGGTTCTTGAAAAAAGTCTTACCTGAAGAACTGCCCCCTCTCTCATAAACAAAAAAAAAAAAAAAAATATATATATACACAGAAGGGAAGATGACACATTACCTACTTACCATCAGCCTCACTAATGAGTCAACCAATGAACACCATAACATGTGACACAATTAACATGTGACAAGAAATGATTTGTTCTTTTTCAATGTTTCTAATAATGCGAATTCCGATATAATAAAAATGCGTCAAGTATCACTTTTAATAATTTGTTACTTATATGTTTAATATTGTGACAACCAGCAAAACAAGAATCTCCCTCAGGCCATTCGCCCTATGATTGCCACGACATTTCTGGACAAAGGGTAAGTTTTGCATTTGAATTGCAGGTTGTTAGCTAACTTGAGAAAAGAGTACGAATAGAAACACAGTCCGAACCTCCACAGTCAAACAATTTAAAAACCGAAAAATAAATAAATAAACCATGAAATTAACCAACCCATCGCTTTGCTTTCGAAGAATTATCCAGTCTTGACTCAGTGTAGTAAATTACAATATAACGGTGCCCCTGTTTCACTAGAGTGAAACTTTTCAAGTTCTAAATTTTTTCTTCACTTTCCTGCTAAATTGGTAAAATACATACTCGTACTTCAAACGAACAACAGTTGTACTACATACACCCAAGCAAGGTCATACGGTACTGAAGAACAAGAGAGGACCTATACTATAAACGAGGCGTTTCTCATTTGAGGGTGGAGAAACAACTAATATCCAGGACGAACGTTGTTTCAAACATCATCGGTGTTTTCAAAGTTGGTTGGTATCACGCCTTATGCCGGTTGAGCTCAATTACATTGCCAAGCGTACAGATTGTTTGAAAAATTATCGATTTATTTGCAAAACTTCGCCATAATGTGGCCTGCGCATGGATAAGCGCAACAACTTTTGTAAGCTGAAACAGCACCATGGGCTGACATCATGGGAGGAGCAACGACACTCAAAGATAAACTAAATTGCGTACATGGGACCTTCTATATTGGCAATTCCTTTCGGGTCAGCCGTAATAGCGTAAAATTCCTAACTGAGCATTATCTTTCGGCATCCTAGAGTGAAAGGCGAAGGGCGAAATGATCCCGTTGCGGAAGCGATATCGACAATACCGGATTTCAGAAAAGACCAAGGTAGAGAATGTTAGCCTTTGAAGATACTGCTGAGGCCAGCGGGTCGTAGTAAAAGGGTTTCAAGAGCAATTCTAAGGGCGCTGTTCCTTCCATTGCAATAAGAGCAAGGGCCCCTCATCCCGCCTTCCGGCCCCTTCTGCCCAATAAACTTTTCTGTCCATAAGATTTTATGGTGTGGCCGACAAGTGGGCCCTTTATTGATACTGTTATGAATCTGATTTATACCGATGCCCACAACGTGGGGTAAACTCGCAAACGCATCAAGTGAGGTCACAGCTTTTGTCCGACGCCGCAAAAGCAAACTCTCGCTGATCAACTCGTTTTGGCCCCAGGCGTCTTCCGTAAGAGCTTTTCTGAACTTATCCTCTGATACGACACTGGGCGAACATGGGCCACTCATGAAACGACTGAGGTCAAACAGAATGGCTATCAGAGAACGATTCTACACGCCCAATGCCTCACAGAACCGCATTAGCTGCCGTAAAAGCAACCATTAATCTAACAGAAAGTTTTGAATACTGAGAAATTTCATGTTTCCTAAGTTAATGTCTATTTTCAGGGGTTTGGACCCCTCTTATTATTGGTTTTGGAATGTGGCGTATGCTCGTATGCAGACTCACCCCTTCCAAAAGTCATGGCACAAGCGCCAATCCTCGATCATACATTCTAAGGCATTGCTGCAACAAATTAGATGTAGGTATCCAAGTAGGTACCCTTTAGTTCATAATTTCCTTCATGCATATGCAAGCATTATGCAATCCATTTGTCTTAATGTTTTTGAGGTCGCTGATTCTGAAACTGAGGTCGGTAGACCGTCACCAGGTCAGGTTGAGGGTCATTTAAAGGTAAAATCGGGAAAATGATTGATAAAATTTGTACATAAGTTTCCGAGGAAGCTTGATTTGAATATGACCTTTGTTTACCTCAGCAAGGTCCTCGTCAAGGATCACTCAATATTTTGCTATTTTTGTTTTAAATCACTGTAGGAGCCTCTTCAAATCGCATGTCTATTGTAACCTGTTGACAACTGTCGTACCATCCTAGAGAAACACAACTGGACGGAAAGTTGGTTTAAAAGGAAAAGGGGTTTGGAAATGACATGGAATTACTAAGTTGTCAGTGCGGAAGGGCTAATTCCTTGGAGTGAGGTTAGTTGTAAGAGGATCAGAGCCCGTTGGGTTCCATTGGTCGAGAGCTGGAGGAAAGGGGACAAGGACTAGAGCTTGAAGGGGTTAAATTCCTGTGTGATTTAATACATTTGCATGCGAGGGGTGAAGGCAATGTAAACAATGTTCGCGTGAAAATCGACCGGGACTATGTGGATTAGCGAGGAAAACGAGCGACATCACTGGAAGAGAGGAGTTGGTCCGGAGTCCCGAACTTTTGGGGGGCAAAAAAGAAATCCATTAAAGGATTTACCCCTTTGCCCAAATACGATTTCAACATTTTAGGAAAAGAAGAGATATTTATCTACCTACTTACACTTCTTCCGTCAACCGGGTGCAAGAGGATGTTCATGAAGGATTCAAGGTACTTGGCTGAGCTATTGTAATCGAAAAAAGTATTGAGAGCTCAGCTCTGTAGTTCTAATGTCAACTGTTATGTTCCTTATTGCCTTCAGCGTTGCCAACATCACGCTTCTAATGTTTCCACAACGGTCTATTGCTTTACAGTTTGGATCACTGATCTGTGCACAATACCTACCATATTGGGTTCCGTAAATATACGAAGTAATTGGATTTATGAACTGAAATATTGTATCTTGGGTTCGTTCGAAAAGGTGACCGGATGGTGGAAAAGGGATGGGGAGTGGTGGTCTCTTCAGTTTTTCAACCAAGTTCCAGGTTGACCTTATAATTTACTTGATATGAATTAAAAATAAAACTTGGCGTACCCTGCAGTTCATGAACTTTCAGATAGTTCTATATCTGTAGTAATCTGCAGGCTGCACTGCCCCGAAAGGCTTCGTCGGAGAGTTGGGCCTTATTGTTTCGATAATATTGACATCTGTTCTTAAAATACTATTGAACTAGAAGCAATGACGATTGCGTTCATTGTAAACGATCGGCTGCTAGTACATCGCTTCAGGTGGATTCTTCGCTGTGTCTAGATCAATTCGAAGTTGTACAAAAACCGATATGGTGTAAGGTTAAACAAAATCTCATTCAATTATTACAATTATTCAAAATATTAAACCAGAAGTTCAGTATATTGCTTGGCCAAATCGTGATTTTCTGTATATTCATTAGCTTGATCCAAGAAAGGCTGGTCGTAATATTGTGTGTGTGTGTGGGGGGGGAGGGGGGGGGTTAGAACAAGGTTTTCTTTGGTAGATTCCAATGGTTCATTATTATTTAGTTGAAGCGAATGAACATGAGATCAAACGCTAGTGGTGAGATAGGTATACCAACAGTTGAGTCAGTTCACGCCCTGCTTACTAGATTGCTAGGAGTGGTAGGACGATCACACAGTTAGCTACATACTTTGGTACTTTCTAAGCTTATCGTACACATTTTGAAAAAAAATGCGATTATTGCTGACCGGATTTAATGGCCCTTAAATTTTAACCGAAATCGTGAGGATTACATTTAATTTAATTTCCAAATAATTTGATGTCTGGAATCCATCAATAGAGTTTTCTCATAATAAATTTAGTGCCCATTCTGTCCTTTCTTAAATGGTTAATTGATCGTCTATTATGTACTTATGGGATTTTGTCGTCCAACTTAGTTATAACATTTTATTTGGACGATCCAAATTTGTATCTTAAGACGCTATGAATATCTTAGATAGTGATGAACTGAGTAGCATCCATTACCTATCTTTTATTATCATGACCCTTCATTCGAAATGGGTGTTGCGAAATTGTTCAATAAGATCTACGACTTTAATTTATAAGGCGGATATAAGAACAGTTTCAGAACAGGTTATTTACCATGTCCATATATCTCCTACCGCTGTACCTCACACGCTTCTTCAGATTCTACCCGAGTCCTTATTCCATTAGGCAGGTTGTAGGTGCCGGAGGGTGGAAACGTCCCTTGAGGACTCCGCGTATTCCAATTAGATGGAGAGACTTTACGAAGAGTCAACCTGCCCTGATGTCGGCCCTGAGTTATTAGCCGGTGGCGGCTGGAGAAGGTTCCGCGGGGTAATGGAGCGCCGCGCCTACAACAGTGGCTCTCCTGGGTGTGTCCGCATACCGTCCCGTCCGTATCCACATCGCACCGTCCTTCCCCGGACCAATAGACTTAGGGAAATGAGCACTACTGGAGCATCGGCATAAACAAGGCGACCCGTCCTCTCCCTTCCGCACACACGGGATGTTCGCAAATAATATCAACCTTCCTCGCTCTCCGCAGTCGTAACTTCGACGATTGAAATTCGATTAGGCCAGTGCTCAGGTTATGACGTGTTTCTCCTCCCTCTGCTCTCAATGCTGATTCCATGTGTTAGCCACCGTCCATTGCGGAATCTCGACTACATAAAGATATGCAAAGTATGCAAAGATATAGCTTTTCCGAGTCAAATTAAAGGTTTTCCGAAACAAATTAAAGGTTTTCCATTTCAAAATACAGATCTTCCATTTCAAAATAAAGATCGTTAAGATACGCCTTGATGATAATGGATAACGCTCGTATTCATCATACTCATTCACTCCAACAGCGACTGGATGAGCTCGGACTTCATGTGAAATATCTTCCCCCTTACTCGCCTCAACTGAATCCTGCAGAAAAGGTGTTTTCTAAAGTGAAGCTTCATGCAAGGAATTTGCTCAGCGAGCCATGTGAAAAGTATGACTTGGTTTCAGTGATTGCTCGTAGTGTAGCCACTTTTACCTCAACCGATTGTTCCAACTATGATATCTTATTTTGTTTCGTAAAACCTTTATTATGTTTCGAAAAAGCTTTAATTTGACTCGTAAAAGCTATATGCAACGGTTCTCCAAGTCACACTTTTACTGGTTGCCTTGTAACAGATTCCCAGCTGACTAATGCGCCAAGTTCGAAGTAACATAAAAAGTAGTAACAAATATTTTTGTTTGTTGGTTGAGTATTCACAATTTTCAAAGAACAATAATAACACAAAGAACGCATGTGAGCTCTTTCTGTTTAATAATAATATTATTTCCAATAATGAACCACTGGAATTGCCAAAAAATGAAAAATGTACTGGTTTACGTTTCAAGATAGGTGTATTCAAAAAATCGAATGAAAAAATCTGCTCATTCTTGACAGAACAGTTCATCATCTTCTTTTGCAGATCAACCTTCTCTCTAGGTCGCTAGATGATAGATTAATTATTATTATGAATTATCAATAATTATTATTGATAGTAGTGTAAAGTATTATTAAATATTGATGATTATTATTGATTATTGTTAGTTATTATTAATTAGTAATAATAATTATTAATTGTTAATAATTAACTCGATATCTTAAACCCATGTGAAGTTCGAATAAGCTTGCCCGGCAAGCTGCCGCGTGGCTCACCCTCATGTTGACGACTTTCGATCTACCTATACGGGCCCAAAAACTAAAATCGACAAAACATGGACAACTGGCCTTATAACATTCACCGATTCATTTATTGTAAGCACTTATCGATCTTTAGTCAGAGAGCACCACACCTGATGCATACCGAATCACCCGAATTGCTTCATACTTGAATACCTACAACAACCCAATACGTTTAAGATTGTCCATATTAGAATGAGATGTCACAAACATCACATTTTACATAAAACCAATAATTTCTTCAAAATTCGCTCTTATAGCTATGCTGCATTACTGGAGGTTTTTTCTTGATTTTCGAGTATGAAAGTACGACTTAATCGTTATAAAACTTCAGGTCATATCGTTTGAGTACTTACTAATGTTGTGCCGGAACGTAAATAGGAAAAGTTACATTTACGGCACACATCTCCCTCGAAAAGCGCAATAATTGAATATTTTATGGAAAACTGATCACATTACGTTACTGCTGGACCTCTTTATACTCTATCAAAATGTAATTCAACGCTACACGGCTCTATGTGCGGCCGTATATAGATTGTCTGTTGAATGTGTATAGGTTTATATCCATATAAGGAGGGTCATGGCGAGTATGCTGAAGGGAGAGAGCGTTCCATATTCAAGCCCACGCCAGTTTCCAGGGCGAGAGGTAGGAAAACGCGGATGGGATGGTCGGGGCGGCGGTTGGAAAAGGGTGAGGGATTCAGGTGAGTTTGTCGATGAGAAAGATACGGTACGTGGGGCGGGGGGTTCTCTTTGAGCAATTTACTCCAAGCTCCGATTTACACAACTTTAATAAACACCCAAACCAGGTCCGGCCCCTCAATTTCGTTTTTCAAAGTGTTCGTCTCCGCACAAAGGGACCTCCATCCCTTCTTCGCCCTTAGTTGCTTTTTATGCTATGAGATTGGATGAGGTAAATTGTGTAGAGGAAGAAGACCGGGGAAGAGAGGCGGAATGAAGGGAAGATCTCTCTTGAACCTTTCCGTGGGCTTTAAACGCCATAACAAAGCACCCCGAACAAATAGTGCGCATTATTCTTCATGCAATGACTCAATTTTTTATGGATGGCTCTTTTATCACATCCTCTTTGCTCTACCTTGTCCCCATTATATTGGGCATGGTGAGGTAACAAATTGCCCTCCCACCTGTTTTCATGCTGAAAATGCTCCCCCATTCCAACGACTGAAAACCAATTTTTCAAGGTTCGAAGGAAAAAAAAGACGTTGATTAATTTTCGTCGAGAGTTTAAACGCCTTCCTCTGTTAAAAACAAAAAATGTCAAATGGAACGTGTGAAGTGCGGGATGTGGTTGGAATGAGTGCGCACACGCTGCGGGGCATTTAATACTGTGTGTGGTGGGGCATTTAATACAGATTTCATACTGAAGCATTCATAAATGAGCCAGTCTCCCACTAAAACAATATTGAGGGGGAACAAAGGACGAGGCTCTAGCGTGAGAGTATTAAAATTAGTGTAAAAATTGGATTTTGTGATGCATTTGTGCAGACTAAAACCTGTGTCAAGATCCTGATAAAATTCATGTAGAACCGTTGTTCCAACCGGCCGCGGCAAAACCGCTTATTTGACTGGACAAAACCTATAACTGCTCCAAAATGTGTGTAAACGGGACTCAAATGCGTTTGTGGTGGTATTTGGGTGGTATACGACGAATTTGTCGTAGAATGAGATGAAAAACCAATCATGCAGCATAGGATAATAAGCATCATGAACATTTTCAATAAACCATATTAACGATTTTATAACTATGAAAATTTTTCATGATTGGTGGGACGTTTATATGAGACATTTTGCGCTGATTACGAATATGCCATATTTTTCTATACTCAAGTATAGTTAACTTAATTAATTAACATACGAGTTAATTAGCAGTTAATTTTCGTTAAAAAATTTGGTGATCTTTTAGGTGGTTTTGACCCTTAAGTTTCTAAATTTGACCTGTAGGATATTTTCTCAGGTTTGCAAACATGAAGAATGGCTCCTGTGAGTTCAAACCAAATTCATTGAGCAATCAGTGAGACGAACGGCAAAAACATGAAAAGTACCTACCTATAAAAACTTATTCCTATATATTCTTTGTAAATAAAATTTTGCTAACAAAACTATACATGGACTGAATACCTTCAACAGAGAATCCGCCTGCAACGAAGTAACGACTCCGCAAAAATTCGAAAAATCTCCTTCTTATTGGGAGCCGTCGGTGCCCTTAAAAACACTCCTTTAAATTGCTCCAATTATTCCTTTTCTATTCGCCAATCCTTCTCCCATCTATTCCTGGGCAATTTTAGAAATAATAGTCCACTGATAACCATTCACCTCCCTCTGTTTAATTATTATTAATTTTCTAATAAAAATTACGCCCCTCTTCGTTGATATTGTATGAAAAACCTTCATCGGCAACCTCTTATCGACACCAGGTGACTTCGTTTGGAAATACTTGAGTTTGATTTCTCGACAGTGTAATACATTGTATTGCATGATTCAGGTTTCAGAGACAATGAGAAGTGAACGATTCGCCAGCTGACGCTCATATCATTAGAAATGCTGGAACTAGTTTACCTTCATTGTCCTTGGGGGCCGTAGGAGAGGCAACTAATTGCGGTACTAGTACATTTTGAGATATTGAGTAAAAATAAGAATTGTTCAGTTTCATAACTTGCAACCAATAATGTTGATGATATCCTCAGAAATTAGGGTTTTGAGCTCTAGGGAGAAATCGAATTGGATCTGATTGCAGTGATGAACTGGTTCGAGGCTCCATGACATAATTCTTCCGGGATACACTAGAGGGCGCATGCCTCTGGTCGTGTGGGCTAAACTTTTAGCTCGAGGGGAAAGCGAGGCGCGTGGCCGGAGTGTGCCCGGTCTCACCCGAGCCGAGCCGAAGATCCCCGAACGTACCTTTGGAATACCTTCCTAATGAAAACAAGGGCTTTACAAACCAAAACCGTAAGATGGAGAGGAGAACGAAAAAGAAAGAAAAAAAGAAGGTCGATGGAGAGAGGAACAACCAACCTGCGGAGCCAGGGCCGAGGCCTTTGATTGCTGGAACTTCACGAGGTACGGCTCCCGCTGCTGTGATTTATAAATCCACAGTCATAAATATCCCACCGGGCAACCCGGTGTCGACAGCTTCAGAAACTATAACCATCCAGAAGTAATAACGGAACTGGACTTCTCTTGTTTTCCCAATCCCCTTAAACAAAGTGACTTTGAAAAAAAACCGAGTTCTGTATACAAAAAAGACAACAAAAAAACTCTTCAGAACCTTGAGCACAGTATTGTCGATAATCTTGAAAATAGTCTCTGGGCCGAGAGTTGATTACGGAGACATGAAAAGAAAGAAAACCATAAATTATCAGTCCTTGCTTAACAAGTATCCGTTCATAATTTTTCCAGAGTGTTGAAACGAAAGGTGTAACGAACTGGAATTTTACGGGATTGAGTCTCGCGTAAGGATCAGTCTGGGAAGGATTTATGGGTTGATATCTCCATGAGTAACGAATGGGCAGAGTAAGAATTATGGCCTACGGAACTTCCGAAATCACTTTTGCGGGATCCTGCAATCAAACTGTGAACGCTTCTATACGTGATAATTATGCGGTTTATTTGATGTAGTTTGTAGAGCCTTCTTGTTACAAAAACTGAAACATGCTCCGCTAAAATTACCCCATGGCCGCCACATGTGATCATTAAAATCTATCAACGTTTTCCATCAGCCCATTCGGGTTTAATTAATTTCCAAAAACTTTGGGAATGCTGAGCCGGACGTTTTTGTAAACGAAATTCCGGGGAATTCTACCTAATTCGGTATTTGGTAACGAAACAGTGTCTGGTGAACGGCTATATCTGAGTGGGTTTGGTGGCCTGAAGACAGGCCCGAACCACCTACTCAGGCTAACAAAAAGGTGATATTTCGCTGATTTCAATACGGCTGACACTGAAGTGAGGACACAGCTGGAATCGCCATGCAACAAAGGAAGCTCGACAGAAATTACTGTAAATCGGTTTACCAGGTGCTGTCCACTAACTCGTGGTCCACTAACTTGTGGTATCAGACCCTGACCCTGAAAGTTAGAGCTATCGATAAGGGGACCTGCAGGCAACCCTTATTGTAACACTGGTGGAAAATATTTGGCAATACTGGCCAGAAAATAGGGAAAATTGGGTAATCGGACGGGACAAAAGGAGTCTGAACAAATGTGGGTTCTCCCATGAGTGGACCAACTACAAGTAATACATACCGCACCCACGACAACATCAACATACAGCCGTGCCTCCTCACTTACCGGGTAGTAAGGCTCGAAAAATAAAATGACTGGGGGTATACATATAGTGAAAACGTACGTCGTCGAACGCCAAAGTAAACGCTTGCATAGGAGTCTGCAACACATTGAGACATTTTCATGTTGTGTGCAAACAAACTTCGTATCAAGTCATGCGCATATCTCAGCTTTTCGAAGGGCGAAAACCGAGTGAGAGGAATGTATTTTAGTTCTAATAATCGAGAGGTTTCCAACGAATGGTGAACGGTTTTTGTCCGATGACAAAAATTTAATGACGAAACTTCGTCATACTTGTACTATTCCCCTAGCAACGACTCGGTTGTACGCGGAAATCGTCAGAAACTCATCTGGGACAATTTTCGTAGTCAATTTTCGTAACGGTGTTTGAGCTATGTGCCATATGAAAGACATGAAAATTTCAAAATGAAGAAACTTCGTGATCTATTAAAGAAAACAAAAGATAAAATACTGGGGGAAAAATGAGGATGATACGAAATTTTCCCCCTAACAATGTCACAAGTTCTAATAATCGAGAGGTTTCCAACGAATGGTGAACGGTTTTTGTCCGATGACAAAAATTTAATGACGAAACTTCGTCATACTTGTACTATTCCCCTAGCAACGACTCGGTTGTACGCGGAAATCGTCAGAAACTCATCTGGGACAATTTTCGTAGTCAATTTTCGTAACGGTGTTTGAGCTATGTGCCATATGAAAGACATGAAAATTTCAAAATGAAGAAACTTCGTGATCTATTAAAGAAAACAAAAGATAAAATACTGGGGGAAAAATGAGGATGATACGAAATTTTCCCCCTAACAATGTCACAATATCTCGTAACCAATTGCGCGATGATGGTGGAGGTAATGTGAACTATTCGATACTTCACTCACCTTCTTGTCTTGACGGAACTGATTCTGAACGTATCCCATTAGGTTATCACTGTCGAACGCAGCATCACTATACCTCCAAAAAGTAAGAACCTAAAGAAAAAGTCATTTGGTGTACATCTAGGTAGAGCAAAGGCAGATTTGATGAAAAATGCTTGCATACGAGTCTGCAACACGCGCTCCGCAGTGGTTAACGTAATATGGTTAGGTAAATCGAGAGCTATGCAACGAGTGGTGAACGATTTTTGTACGATGATAACTGGCGAAGATAAAGTTCCGTAGCAACGAATCGGTTGTAAGCGAAAATCATCAGAAATTTTCGTGACGATTTCGTGTAACGTTTTTCGAGTTATGTGCCAGAGTAAAGACCTAAAATGTCAAAAATTAGGATTCGGTCTTTTCATAGACCTGGATACTTGGAAAGGGCTGCGAGAAATGGGGTTTAAGATGTTCAAAACGCCATATCTCAAGAATTTTAATGAAACGGTAGATTTGTCGTACAAACTGGAATAGAAGGGAGATGTGAAATTTCTTTTTGAATGGAGAAATACCTGCTTTGGTAGAGGATGATTTTAACTTACCGTCTCACTGAAGCGTCCGTGGGATGTATCTTTCAGATTCTTTCAGGAACCGAACACAGAAAACCGAAAACACACAACGAATTAAATCGAAAATGGAATAAACAAGATGATCGTGTTATATCCGGGTAAGGTTAGGCATTACACGGTGAGGTTCTTCGTCGTACGATAGATGAGCTCGTTTGTCGTTACCCGATTCGCCAACGTCACGTCTGACGAAAAAGCCAGCGGTTACGGGCTCTGTGCTGAGGTTCTACGGCACCCGTTAGTGGTTTGCAAAAACTCTCTATTGACACAGAGGATTTCCCATGTCTCGAAATTTCCAATGAGGGCTCGAAGGTGAACTTGAAAATAGCCAGCAACACGAGCGTGAAACCAATTGTAAAATTTCAGTCCAATTTTCATCTAGTTTCTATTAATTCATTATTATTAGGTCGACAAGGAACTTAGTTGCCGACTCCCCTCTAACTGGAACAGACTCAAACATACATACATATTTCAGATCACATAACAGTGATCAAGTCCGAAGGGTGATCAATACAGAAAATAATAAACCGTTGGTACAGCAGCGTTTTTCAGATTTGTCATTGGAACCCAGTTACCTACATTGGAAATTGAGAACTATTATCAACTATCAATTATTATTATTGTTTTCAAATAACACACAATTCGGGTTATCAAATTCACCGTCTTCTTGGAGAAGGGTCAGTTACTGGCTGGCACTCCATTTAATTAAATTTGATAACACGAATTGTGTGTTATTTGAAAACAATAATAACAGAGAGTCTGAAAGTGTTACCATGCCTTTCCGGGAATGGAGACTCGAATGAGACATGAAAGGAAATGGAAATAAAAAATATGAAATGAGGGTGCCATACGAATATAATACGAGGAAATGAGAGACTCGTGAATGCAAACTAAAAACGAACTATACAAATATTTCTATATAATTTCGTATAAAATCCAACCTTGCGCGTCACTTCTTTCATCCCTTCCCAACGTGGATGCTCCTGAACTCGAACGGCCGATGCAGTCAGCATTCCTTCTTCAAAACCGCCATTCCAGACGTTCACAGTTACCAGAGCCATCGGTAGATACAATTTTACAATTTTATTCTCCAGTTTTAATTAATGATTAATTAAACGTGCTACCGGCTCACGGGAAAAAGATAATTAAAATAAATTAAAGAAGTAGAATAAATTATTCTTTTATCAATGGACGGAACTCCAATGGAATAATACAATAAATGGGGGCCGAAATGAATACGTGCCACACGCAATTAATAATAACTACAATGATTAAACTCGTTCCTGTATTGCTCTATTCATTTACCTCAAAAATTCATTATAATCTAAATGTTTAAGGGTTTCAACGATTGTAATCAGAGAAATTTGTTGTTCCCAATGCTATTCGTGATTACTAACAACAAATTATTGTATTACAAATTATCATATTATGATGCCGCCATACTAACTGAACATTACTAACCTCTGCCCTAAATTATTGATTTGTCACATCGCTAGGTCAATGATAACTGGCTGGAACTATTTTCCTTTGACATCGAGTCGTTTCCATACATAATACGGAACCGTTCCATTTACCCATGTGATGGTAGAACCGCGCTGAAAAGCCGGTCATTGGCGGGGCGGGGAGTCACGCGAAAATCACGTTCCAGGTTTTCAGATGTCCGATTCCCGATCATGAAACGTTGGTATTTTGCTTCCGCACGGCAATGCGGTCATTTTACGATCCGATGAACTGTGTAACAGTGATAAATGAGGTTCGGACATAAAAATGCGGGAGGGCAGGAGAGCGGCCGAGTCGTGTGAGGGACGCATCGCCGCTCCCGCCTTTGGCAGCGGAATCCGTGAAGGCTGCCAATAATAAACTTTTCAATTCGTTCATATTTGTTCAACATTAGAATCGGGAAAGAAAAAAATAAGGAAATACCTCGTTGAAAAAAAAAGTCACTGGAGCTCCTCAGGATAAGAAATGTGGGGCCAACAAGAAACTATTTTGGTTTATTATCTTCAATAAACCATTGGCATCGACATAGGAAAACATTTTTGAAGGTTATGATGGTTTACGTTACAAGATAAGAATATTATGTAGATTCAGAATATCGAGAAAAAAATAAAAAATAAAAAAATCTGCAAATTCTTGCCACAATTTATTATCTTCTATGTACAGATCACCCTTCTCTCTAGATCACTAAATGGTAGATTAATTACTATTATGAATCATCATTATAATTGTGAACGAACGGCTGGTTGTACAAAGCTCCAGATGTCTTGGAAAATTCTAAAAATTAAGCTCTATTTAAATGTCTAAAAAAACTAAACCGTTCAAATTGAATTTTTTGAGATAGGACGTTTTTAAAATTTGTAGTGAACCTCTTCTAATTCTGCCCTGTTAAATAAAAACGCCTCAAGTTCAATGTTTACGAAAATGTTAACGCCTTAACTCTGATTCAATCCTAGTGATCAATAAAGAGCTGATTTTACCCCGATGATGAACTATTTTTGTGGCGCCTCGTAACTACGGAATTCAGAAAATGGTCTCCTACTTTCCGATCGGATTATCTCATCACAAGTCCTAGCCTGAACAACCTATCAACCAACGAATTAGGTACTATGTGTCGTTCGTCAACCTAAGTACCTACCTGTATAATATTAATGTTATCACCTATGTTTATATAACAAAAACGACTGAACCCCGTATTTAACCTGTTGTACCTACCTAACCTTATACAACTAAAGATAACGGAAATCCCTACCTACCTATTCATTGATAAAAGGGTAGCAAATATCCAAAGAAACGAAATGTACCGTTCAAGGCTCATAAATTTATCCGGAACGGTTTTTCGGTCGGCCACGGATGTCTATCGACCATTCATGCGAATTTGGTTGTATTCATGCATTGCGGGAGGACCGTCGACATTAATCCTAGAAAGTAGATGAACTAGCCTTATCACTCACCTTTTATTCCTATCGACGAAACAGCTCGAAGTAATCCAATGGCACATCACCAAACACTCGCGTTTTGTATCGAAATGCCCATTCACTACTGCCCCGTTGCGATGGAGTTTCATTCCGACATCGCGAACACCCCGAAACTCACGATTCAATTCAAAAGTGGTGGAAGACCAAAAGGAGTTGAATCCGTCGATATCTTGATGTACAATCAAAATTAAAATGGAAAAAAAACCACAGAAGGATCGGCACAGGAGCGGTTGCGTTCGGGAAACTACGCAGTTACCAGTTCCACTATCAGATAAGGACTGCCGACTTGATCGGCCACCAATTACATTTCCCCAAAGTATAATATTCTCGCCTATCATACGAGAAGCATAGGTACTTCACCATACCAAAGTATTACATTCATGTTGAAGAGTTTTGAAATCAATATTAACCTATTTCATTTCTTACATGTATATTTCTCTGTAATCCAAAGGTGCCGATAAGCAACCTGGTAAACCTTCTCTATGTGAACTATAGGAATTATCGTACGAATGCACACTGATAAGATTAATTGGAATTCGACTTCTTATCAGAATTCGATAAGATTAATTATAATTAACTAAATTGTGTACAAAGTGTACAATTCTGCTAATTAAAATTAATGTTTTCGAATTCTGATGAGAAGTCGAATTCAAATTAATCAGCGTGAATTCGTATGATAATACCTACATATCCCTATAGGTCACACGGAGAAGGTTTACCAGGTTCCTTATCGGCACCTTTGGTTGAACAAAACAAAATGTAAGAAATAGGTTATTATAGATTTCAAAACTGTTCAACATGAATGTAATACTGTGGTAAAGTGACGTAAGCTTCTCGTATAATATACGAGAATAATATTATTATACTTTTGGGGAAAATAATTGGTGGCCGATCAAGTCGGCAGTCCTTATCTGATAGTGGAACTGGTAACTGCGTAGTTTCCCGAACGCAACCGCTCCTGTGCCGATCCTTCTGTGGTTTTTTCCATTTTAATTTTGATTGTACATCAAGATATCGACGGATTCAACTCCTTTTGGTCTTCCACCACTTTTGAATTGAATCGTGAGTTTCGGGGTGTTCGCGATGTCGGAATGAAACTCGGTCGCAACGGGGCAGTAGTGAATGGGCATTTCGATACAAAACGCGAGTGTTTGGTGATGTGCCATTGGATTACTTCGAGCTGTTTCGTCGATAGGAATAAAAGGTGAGTGATAAGGCTACTTCATCTACTTTCTAGGATTAATGTCGACGGTTCTCCCGCAATGCATGAATACAACCAAATTCGCATGAATGGTCGATAGACATCCGTGGCCGACCGAAAAACCGTTCCGGATAAATTTGTGAGCCTTGAACGGTACATTTCGTTTCTTTGGATATTTGCTACCCTTTTATCAATGAATAGGTAGGTAGGGATTTCCGTTATCTTTAGTTGTATAAGGTTAGGTAGGTACAACAGGTTAAATACGGGGTTCAGTCGTTTTTGTTATATAAACATAGGTGATAACATTAATATTATACAGGTAGGTACTTAGGTTGACGAACGACACATAGTACCTAATTTCGTTGGTTGATAGGTTGTTCACGTTGGACTTGTAACGAGCTAATCCGATCGGAAAGCAGGAAACTATAGATCAGCTTTGGGATAAAATCAGCTCTACGTTGATCACTAGGATTTCATGAGAAGTTAAGGAGTTATAAGTTATCGTGTTGATGGTTCTGGTACAACTTCTAGTTTTCCAGTTTGTCAGCAGGATGATAGGTAATACCGCTCGTAAATCAGATGGTTATATCAACGAAATTATTATAATTATAATTATTAATTACTTCTGTCCGAGCAGTCCATACGGTGTATGATCAACTACTCGTACATACTCCAAACTGGATATCCAAATCTACTCCAATATACAAATAATGACGTTAGTTCGCTGCTTCTCACTAATGCCATTACGTTGCTCTGTTGCAAAAACATTATTCAATAATGTTGGAGTTACACCTACGTATTTAGTTCCACTACGCAATTAAATTTGATTAGGGCCAAACCATATGATTTTCCTATAGTAACTACTTTAGTGAAATTTATGAATGTGGACCTATGGAAAAATTCTCGACACATCGGTTTATTATCATCTTTGTGCAGATCACCCTTTTGTCTAGATTTATAAATGTTGGATTAATTATTATCATAAAATTATTATTAATTACTGTTAGTTAGGTACCTATTAAAAATTTGTAATTAATATTAAATCATTATTATTAATTATGATTAAGTAACTCGACGTCTGGAACCGTGTAATGTTTGAATCAGCTGGGCCAGTATGAATATTGAACCCCGCCTCACGATTCACCATCATGTTGACGACTTCTGATGTGCTCCAACTTGCTGCGGATGGTCTTAGAAAAATTCTAAGAAACAACTAAAATTTAGTTTAATAGAAAGATAATAAACCAAAATCCGTCTGTCTGCCGAACGCCGTCCCCATAACGTTTGAAAATTTCAAAATCGATAAATTCGAATGGAGCAGCATATTTTTTTAGATCATATTTAATATGACGACTTCCGATCTAAAAAAATATACTGCTCCATTCGAATTTATCGATTTTGAAATTTTCAAACGTTACGGGGACGGCGTTCGACAGACGGACGGATTTTGATTTATTGTCTTCAATAATGAACCCATTGGAATCGACCAAAGAAAGATATGTTTTAACCCCCCCCTCAAAACTTGAAGGTTTACGTTTTAAGATACGTAGATTCAGAAAATCCAATAAACAAAAACTCTGCAAAAACTTCTGTCTAGATCACTGAATGATGAATTATTTAATATTATGAATTATGATGAATTAATAATAATTATTATTAAGACTACTTAATAATACACAAGTACATTATCATTAAATAGGTATTGTTGGTTATTAATAATTTGTATAAATTATTATTATTAATAATTAATAATTAACTCGATGTTTGAAAAGCAAGTGCTGTTCGAATCAGCTGTATGATTATTGAACCGACCGACGGCCTCACGATTCACCATCATGTTGACGACTTCCGATCTGCTCAGACTTTGAGCCGTCATTGTGACAAAAATCCAGTTAGCATTGTGCTAAAATTACGAAATTTGGTTTACGAGTTTGGACCAACGAACCAATGATCCTCGAAGCTTTTCATAACCCTAGGTCAAAGGGAAGCGGTTCAAAACGAATTTGGAAATTTGGAAAAATTCATATCTCGAAAAATTTAAATGGATCGGTATGGTTTTTAGTTCACATTTAGTTAGAGTTTATTTTTTCAGAATTATCCACATTTTATGTCTTTACTTTGCTACATAAACTCAAAAATGTAACGCGGGACATGCAACGGAGAAATGTAACGCGGGTATCTGATGATTTTCGCTTACAACCGATTCGTTGCTACGGAACTTTATCTTCGCCAGTTATCATCGTACAAAAATCGTTCACCACTCGTTGGATAGCTCTCGATTTACCTAACCATATTACGTTAACCACTGCGGAGTGCGTGGCCGACAAGCTGCGGTATGAGCGTGATTGTTTAAATAATTGTTTACACACAGGTGATCATTCTCAATAATTTATATTGTCAACACGAATGCAAGCTTCATATAAGTTTCTGATGGGAGGGGGCGCATAGACATAAAATGTCCCTCTTGGTTGCGTACTTGTACGAAAGCTGTACCCACCGTTTGTGTTTGGTTTAGATTTCTTCTTCAAAACCCAGTTAGTTTCCCTCTCAACATCGGATTTTAATTGATTCCTCCATCATCTTTTGGTTTATTATCTTCGATAATGAACCATTGGAATCGCCCAAAGAAAAAATTTTTTTAACCCCCCCTCAAAATTTGTTGGTTTACGTTTCAAGATACGTAGATTCAGAAAATCGAATAAAAAAAAATCCGTCCGTCCGCCGTACGCCGTCCGCCGTACGCCGTCCGCGCCACTTTGCCCAGTTAGCGTTGAGTTAAAATTACGAAATTTTTTTTATGGGTTTCGACCAACCCCACAATGGTCCTCGAAACTTTTCATAACCCTAGGTCAAGGGGAAGGGGTTCAAAACGAATTTTGAAATTTTGAAAATTTCATATCTCGAAAAATTCATATGGAACGGTATGTTTTTTATTTCATATTTAGATAGAGTTTGTTCCGTAGAATTTTTTAAGACCATCCGCAGCTTTGTACGACCAGCCGTTCGTTCACAATGACGGCTCAAAGATTGTGCCTCACTACAGGATCGTGAATCAAACTGTTGAAATACAGGTCCATTTTCATACTAACAAGCTCTTTGGAACATCATATGGCTTAAGTGATGTCGAGTTTGTTGTTCTGAGGTGCGTTTCGTGCTACGGAAATGAAGGTAATTTCGAATGTTTGTTGGTAGGTACTTCTTTTATAGAAAAATTATTACCGACGTAGTATTAAAAACCCCAGAATTATATCGTATTAATTAATCATAATTAATAATAATTATTATTAATAATAAATACAAATTATTAATACCTAACAATAAATTATAATAATTTTCACTAGGTACTTGATAAAATTGTTAATAATTAGCGATAATTGATAATAATAATTAATCTAACATTTAGGATCTAGACATTTAGACCTAGTGATCTAGACAGAAGGGTGATCTGTACAAAGAAGATAATGAACCGTTGTGTCAAGAATTTGCAGAGTTTTTTTAAAGGAATTGTATCGTACAGGTTACTGTATATAGAAGTATAAAATAATACACTTAAAGCTGTACAATTAAAGCTTCGTTTAATTGTTAATTTGAGACCGTTTTTGTTAAAGTAAGGAATTGAAAACCAGAGAATTACCTATATCGGTACATTTTATTTGTATTTTATTTTTAATTAATTCATCATCTCAATCATTTAGTTTCTGCACAAAGAAGATAATAAACCGGTGTGTCAGAAATTTGCTGATTTTTTTTTTTTGCGATTCCAATGGTTCATTATCAAAGGTAATAAACCAAAATCCGTCCATCCGCCGTACGCCGCCCGCGCCACTTTGCCCAGTTGTTGTTGTGAATATTAAACTCGTTCAGTATTCTCTACATATTTGTATTGGACTACTGAAGACAGTTCAATGGTCAGATAGCGATAGAAAAAGAATGTCGGCCGTCGGAAGCCCTTGTGAGCGACTGGAAGACACCGAGTTTGAAGAACCAGTGAACCGACGGTTATGATGGGAAAACCAAACTAAAGCGAAGGCTGAAGAGGCACTTGATTTCTTTCAATGTGAAGACCTCTAGGGATAATCACGTCCGGTTTTTTATGGCTCCTCTATCAAGTTATTAAGGGCATGGACCATTGTGAGGCTGTGAGTCTGACGGGATCTACCTTTCTCTTGAGTTCCAGTAGGTAACTTCGGATCCGAGTTGGACATCCTGACTTAGAGGCATAAGCTCCAAATGCAAATGGAAATCCGGCTCGGGTTTTGATGGAGATATTGCTTTTCGAGTTACTTACTTCTCGGAGGACAAATAAATCGAATTATATCGAATTCCAAAAAAATCCTCAGCCTCTCTCCGCGTTGGCCATCAATAATATACTAAGAACAATTAAATTTGTCATGCGGGCTCCAATTAGTCCATGGAACTTTTCAATGAACCATTTCTTCGCCCTACGTTGTCCAAATGAGGGTTGAAATGTTCAAAACGCTGTATTTCGGAAACTCTGAATACTTTGAACGGTATTCATTTTTGTTTAAATACAAATGTGAATAGATTTTAATTTAGAGACTATTGAAGACCGTTCGAAGGTAGAACCGTAAAGAACTATCCACAGGAGCGTGAATCAAACGGCGAAACTTAGTTTCTTATGATGAGATATTTCCTAAAAAAGAAATTAGGTATTTCGAATATTTTTTGGGCTTCTTCATATCAATTATTTCCCACATGAATGATTTGTTGTTACAAGTAACTCATGAATAATAAATATTCAAATAATTTGTGATTAATTTGTAATTGATATTGATATAAGCAGGCAGAAGGTGGTAGTGAGAAGGTGGAAGGTTCTTGATGCAATAAATCCAAAATCGGAAGTTCCCTCAATTGACTTAAGTCATTTGTGAGTTTTCCTGAGTTGAGGACGGTAGTTCAGTTATTATGAATGAAGTTTGGTAGTCGGGCTTCTGTAAATCCCGACAAACAACTGATAAAGGACCGTAATCAAATACTATTACATAGTAAGCCCGACTCTAAGCCTGCCCTACCGTGGTAGCCGGCCGTCGTGTGATTGTTTCAAGAAGATACCTACCGCATGGAAATCTTCTCGACAAGATAATCCCTCTACCACCGCGGTAACACAGTAAAGGCCA
The DNA here is from genome assembly GCA_963920205.1 of Stenodema calcarata. NCBI lineage: Eukaryota > Metazoa > Arthropoda > Insecta > Hemiptera > Miridae > Stenodema > Stenodema calcarata. The sequence continues at coordinate 25,743,246 of OY986049.1, read as the reverse complement.
ACTATAAGAGAATAATAATTATCTACGGAAAGGGAGAGGGGAAGTAGCTCCGAGGTTTCGTGATCCCTTCGGTTAACTTAATCAGACCGTGCGTGCTCTTGCCCATCTGAGATTTACGGTTCCTGCGAAACTGCACGAACAATATCATGAACGGCCCCAGAAATAAGTCTGTCTTCTCTAACAAGGTTTTGTTAATTGGCAACAGAACAAGACAATTATTGTAGTTACGAGTAACAGACGAAGATAAAAGATGACGTGGATCAACTTTAGCGCCAAAAAGATGTATGCAAGATTGAAAATGATAAATTTGATTAATATTTTTAACTTCAAAAGATTTAAACAAAAGTGAGGAAGAATATCTAGAGTTTTTATTTAATATAATTCGTAATAATTTATTTTGCACGATTTGCACTTTCTTAACAGCTGACTTAGGCGCGTAAAAATTGATTTTTAATTTCGGCATAAAATGCCGCCCGCGACCGCTCGAGGGAGTAAAAATTGAGTTTTAATTTCGGCATAAAATGCCGCCCGCGACCGCTCGAGGAAGTAAAAATTGAGTTTTAATTTCGGCATAAAATGCCGCCCGCGACCGCTCGAGGGAGTAAAAATTGAGTTTTAATTTCGGCATAAAATGCCGCCCGCGACCGCTCGAGGGAGTAAAAATTGAGTTTTAATTTCGGCATAAAATGCCGCCCGCGACCGCTCGAGGGAGTATTGTATTGTATTGCATTGTATTCCTTTATTGGCAAAATAGTTAAGTATATAATTCAATCGGTATCATTTTCACAACTTATTGCCCACCGAAGAATAAGTTCAAGGGAACTTGTGCTCTTCGGAGGAGTTCATCTATCACTATTATAACAGCAGCACACAGGTGATGCAATAACCTAAGACATAAACGTTAATTAACAAAAATAAAAATTTATCATAGTAACAATGTAAAGAACAAGACAATACGAAAATTAAATAATTAACTTATACACAAGAAAACATTACGAGGACTTAACAATGCAGAATTATAAACAGCTATTTAATAGTTTTTTAAAATTTGACAGGCTGGAAAACGAAAAAATATTTATTTCTTTTTGGTATAGAGTTCTGAGGGCAGTTACATAAGCATTTCTCATGTAGAACTCAGTATTTATATTAGGAAGAATGACACGGGAATTATTGTAGTTATGAGTAACAAACGAAGATAAAAGATGACGTGGATCAACTTTAGCGCCAAAAAGATGTATGCAAGATTGAAAATGATAAATTTGATTAATATTTTTAACTTCAAAAGATTTAAACAAAAGTGAGGAAGAATATCTAGAGTTTTTATTTAATATAATTCGTAATAATTTATTTGGCACGATTTGCACTTTCTTAACAGCTGACTTAGGCGCGTAAAAATTGATTTTTAATTTCGGCATAAAATGCCGCCCGCGACCGCTCGAGGGAGTAAAAATTGAGTTTTAATTTCGGCATAAAATGCCGCCCGCGACCGCTCGAGGAAGTAAAAATTGAGTTTTAATTTCGGCATAAAATGCCGCCCGCGACCGCTCGAGGGAGTAAAAATTGAGTTTTAATTTCGGCATAAAATGCCGCCCGCGACTGCTCGAGGGAGTAAAAATTGAGTTTTAATTTCGGCATAAAATGCCGCCCGCGACCGCTCGAGGGAGTAAAAATTGAGTTTTAATTTCGGCATAAAATGCCGCCCGCGACCGCTCGAGGGAGTAAAAATTGAGTTTTAATTTCGGCATAAAATGCCGCCCGCGACCGCTCTAGGGAGTAAAAATTGAGTTTTAATTTCGGCATAAAATGCCGCCCGCGACCGCTCGAGGGAGTATTGTATTGTATTGTATTCCTTTATTGGCAAAATAGTTAAGTATATAATTCAATCGGTATCATTTTCACAACTTATTGCCCACCGAAGAATAAGTTCAAGGGAACTTGTGCTCTTCGGAGGAGTTCATCTATCACTATTATAACAGCAGCACACAGGTGATGCAATAACCTAAGACATAAACGTTAATTAACAAAAATAAAAATTTATCATAGTAACAATGTAAAGAACAAGACAATACGAAAATTAAATAATTAACTTATACACAAGAAAACATTACGAGGACTTAACAATGCAGAATTATAAACAGCTATTTAATAGTTTTTTAAAATTTGACAGGCTGGAAAACGAAAAAATATTTATTTCTTTTTGGTATAGAGTTCTGAGGGCAGTTACATAAGCATTTCTCATGTAGAACTCAGTATTTATATTAGGAAGAATGACACGGGAATTATTGTAGTTATGAGTAACAAACGAAGATAAAAGATGACGTGGATCAACTTTAGCGCCAAAAAGATGTATGCAAGATTGAAAATGATAAATTTGATTAATATTTTTAACTTCAAAAGATTTAAACAAAAGTGAGGAAGAATATCTAGAGTTTTTATTTAATATAATTCGTAATAATTTATTTGGCACGATTTGCACTTTCTTAACAGCTGACTTAGGCGCGTAAAAATTGATTTTTAATTTCGGCATAAAATGCCGCCCGCGACCGCTCGAGGGAGTAAAAATTGAGTTTTAATTTCGGCATAAAATGCCGCCCGCGACCGCTCGAGGGAGTAAAAATTGAGTTTTAATTTCGAAATAAAATGCCGCCCGCGACCGCTCGAGGGAGTAAAAATTGAGTTTTAATTTCGGCATAAAATGCCGCCCGCGACCGCTCGAGGGAGTAAAAATTGAGTTTTAATTTCGGCATAAAATGCCGCCCGCGACCGCTCGAGGGAGTAAAAATTGAGTTTTAATTTCGGCATAAAATGCCGCCCGCGACCGCTCGAGGGAGTAAAAATTGAGTTTTAATTTCGGCATAAAATGCCGCCCGCGACCGCTCGAGGGAGTATTGTATTGTATTGTATTCCTTTATTGGCAAAATAGTTAAGTATATAATTCAATCGGTATCATTTTCACAACTTATTGCCCACCGAAGAATAAGTTCAAGGGAACTTGTGCTCTTCGGAGGAGTTCATCTATCACTATTATAACAGCAGCACACAGGTGATGCAATAACCTAAGACATAAACGTTAATTAACAAAAACAAAAATTTATTATTGTAACAATGTAAAGAACAAGACAATACGAAAATTAAATAATTAACTTATACACAAGAAAACATTACGAGGACTTAACAATGCAGAATTATAAACAGCTATTTAATAGTTTTTTAAAATTTGACAGGCTGGAAAACGAAAAAATATTTATTTCTTTTTGGTATAGAGTTCTGAGGGCAGTTACATAAGCATTTCTCCTGTAGAACTCAGTATTTATATTAGGAAGAATGACACGGGAATTATTGTAGTTACGAGTAACAGACGAAGATAAAAGATGACGTGGATCAACTTTAGCGCCAAAAAGATGTATGCAAGATTGAAAATGATAAATTTGATTAATATTTTAAACTTCAAAAGATTTAAACAAAAGTGAGGAAGAATATCTAGAGTTTTTATTTAATATAATTCGTAATAATTTATTTGGCACGATTTGCACTTTCTTAACAGCTGACTTAGGCGCGTAAAAATTGATTTTTAATTTCGGCATAAAATGCCGCCCGCGACCGCTCGAGGGAGTAAAAATTGAGTTTTAATTTCGGCATAAAATGCCGCCCGCGACCGCTCGAGGAAGTAAAAATTGAGTTTTAATTTCGGCATAAAATTGCTCGTGACCGCTCGAGGGAGTAAAAATTGAGTTTTAATTTCGGCATAAAATGCAGCCCGCGACCGCTCGAGGGAGTAAAAATTGAGTTTTAATTTCGGCATAAAATGCCGCCCGCGACCGCTCGAGGGAGTAAAAATTGAGTTTTAATTTCGGCATAAAATGCCGCCCGCGACCGCTCGAGGGAGTAAAAATTGAGTTTTAATTTCGGCATAAAATGCCGCCCGCGACCGCTCGAGGGAGTATTGTATTGTATTGTATTCCTTTATTGGCAAAATAGTTAAGTATATAATTCAATCGGTATCATTTTCACAACTTATTGCCCACCGAAGAATAAGTTCAAGGGAACTTGTGCTCTTCGGAGGAGTTCATCTATCACTATTATAACAGCAGCACACAGGTGATGCAATAACCTAAGACATAAACGTTAATTAACAAAAACAAAAATTTATCATAGTAACAATGTAAAGAACAAGACAATACGAAAATTAAATAATTAACTTATACACAAGAAAACATTACGAGGACTTAACAATGCAGAATTATAAACAGCTATTTAATAGTTTTTTAAAATTTGACAGGCTGGAAAACGAAAAAATATTTATTTCTTTTTGGTATAGAGTTCTGAGGGCAGTTACATAAGCATTTCTCCTGTAGAACTCAGTATTTATATTAGGAAGAATGACACGGGAATTATTGTAGTTACGAGTAACAGACGAAGATAAAAGATGACGTGGAACAACTTTAGCGCCAAAAAGATGTATGCAAGATTGAAAATGATAAATTTGATTAATATTTTTAACTTCAAAAGATTTAAACAAAAGTGAGGAAGAATATCTAGAGTTTTTATTTAATATAATTCGTAATAATTTATTTGGCACGATTTGCACTTTCTTAACAGCTGACTTAGGCGCGTAAAAATTGATTTTTAATTTCGGCATAAAATGCCGCCCGCGACCGCTCGAGGGAGTATTGTATTGTATTGTATTGTATTCCTTTATTGGCAAAATAGTTAAGTATATAATTCAATCGGTATCATTTTCACAACTTATTGCCCACCGAAGAATAAGTTCAAGGGAACTTGTGCTCTTCGGAGGAGTTCATCTATCACTATTATAACAGCAGCACACAGGTGATGCAATAACCTAAGACATAAACGTTAATTAACAAAAACAAAAATTTATCATAGTAACAATGTAAAGAACAAGACAATACGAAAATTAAATAATTAACTTATACACAAGAAAACATTACGAGGACTTAACAATGCAGAATTATAAACAGCTATTTAATAGTTTTTTAAAATTTGACAGGCTGGAAAACGAAAAAATATTTATTTCTTTTTGGTATAGAGTTCTGACGGCAGTTACATAAGCATTTCTCCTGTAGAACTCAGTATTTATATTAGGAAGAATGACACGGGAATTATTGTAGTTACGAGTAACAGACGAAGATAAAAGATGACGTGGATCAACTTTAGCGCCAAAAAGATGTATGCAAGATTGAAAATGATAAATTTGATTAATATTTTTAACTTCAAAAGATTCAAACAAAAGTGAGGAAGAATATCTAGAGTTTTTATTTAATATAATTCGTAATAATTTATTTGGCACGATTTGCACTTTCTTAACAGCTGACTTAGGCGCGTAAAAATTGAGTTTTAATTTCGGCATAAAATGCCGCCCGCGACCGCTCGAGGGAGTAAAAATTGAGTTTTAATTTCGGCATAAAATGCCGCCCGCGACCGCTCGAGGAAGTAAAAATTGAGTTTTAATTTCGGCATAAAATTGCTCGTGACCGCTCGAGGGAGTAAAAATTGAGTTTTAATTTCGGCATAAAATGCAGCCCGCGACCGCTCGAGGGAGTAAAAATTGAGTTTTAATTTCGGCATAAAATGCCGCCCGCGACCGCTCGAGGGAGTAAAAATTGAGTTTTAATTTCGGCATAAAATGCCGCCCGCGACCGCTCGAGGGAGTAAAAATTGAGTTTTAATTTCGGCATAAAATGCCGCCCGCGACCGCTCGAGGGAGTATTGTATTGTATTGTATTCCTTTATTGGCAAAATAGTTAAGTATATAATTCAATCGGTATCATTTTCACAACTTATTGCCCACCGAAGAATAAGTTCAAGGGAACTTGTGCTCTTCGGAGGAGTTCATCTATCACTATTATAACAGCAGCACACAGGTGATGCAATAACCTAAGACATAAACGTTAATTAACAAAAACAAAAATTTATCATAGTAACAATGTAAAGAACAAGACAATACGAAAATTAAATAATTAACTTATACACAAGAAAACATTACGAGGACTTAACAATGCAGAATTATAAACAGCTATTTAATAGTTTTTTAAAATTTGACAGGCTGGAAAACGAAAAAATATTTATTTCTTTTTGGTATAGAGTTCTGAGGGCAGTTACATAAGCATTTCTCCTGTAGAACTCAGTATTTATATTAGGAAGAATGACACGGGAATTATTGTAGTTACGAGTAACAGACGAAGATAAAAGATGACGTGGAACAACTTTAGCGCCAAAAAGATGTATGCAAGATTGAAAATGATAAATTTGATTATTATTTTTAACTTCAAAAGATTTAAACAAAAGTGAGGAAGAATATCTAGAGTTTTTATTTAATATAATTCGTAATAATTTATTTGGCACGATTTGCACTTTCTTAACAGCTGACTTAGGCGCGTAAAAATTGATTTTTAATTTCGGCATAAAATGCCGCCCGCGACCGCTCGAGGGAGTAAAAATTGAGTTTTAATTTCGGCATAAAATGCCGCTCGCGACCGCTCGAGGGAGTAAAAATTGAGTTTTAATTTCGGTATAAAATGCCGCCCGCGACCGCTCGAGGGAGTAAAAATTGAGTTTTAATTTCGGCATAAAATGCCGCCCGCGACCGCTCGAGGGAGTAAAAATTGAGTTTTAATTTCGGCATAAAATGCCGCCCGCGACCGCTCGAGGGAGTATTGTATTGTATTGTATTCCTTTATTGGCAAAATAGTTAAGTATATAATTCAATCGGTATCATTTTCACAACTTATTGCCCACCGAAGAATAAGTTCAAGGGAACTTGTGCTCTTCGGAGGAGTTCATCTATCACTATTATAACAGCAGCACACAGGTGATGCAATAACCTAAGACATAAACGTTAATTAACAAAAACAAAAATTTATCATAGTAACAATGTAAAGAACAAGACAATACGAAAATTAAATAATTAACTTATACAAAAGAAAACATTACGAGGACTTAACAATGCAGAATTATAAACAGCTATTTAATAGTTTTTTAAAATTTGACAGGCTGGAAAACGAAAAAATATTTATTTCTTTTTGGTATAGAGTTCTGAGGGCAGTTACATAAGCATTTCTCCTGTAGAACTCAGTATTTATATTAGGAAGAATGACACGGGAATTATTGTAGTTACGAGTAACAGACGAAGATAAAAGATGACGTGGATCAACTTTAGCGCCAAAAAGATGTATGCAAGATTGAAAATGATAAATTTGATTAATATTTTTAACTTCAAAAGATTCAAACAAAAGTGAGGAAGAATATCTAGAGTTTTTATTTAATATAATTCGTAATAATTTATTTGGCACGATTTGCACTTTCTTAACAGCTGACTTAGGCGCGTAAAAATTGATTTTTAATTTCGGCATAAAATGCCGCCCGCGACCGCTCGAGGGAGTAAAAATTGAGTTTTAATTTCGGCATAAAATGCCGCTCGCGACCGCTCGAGGGAGTAAAAATTGAGTTTTAATTTCGGTATAAAATGCCGCCCGCGACCGCTCGAGGGAGTAAAAATTGAGTTTTAATTTCGGCATAAAATGCCGCCCGCGACCGCTCGAGGGAGTAAAAATTGAGTTTTAATTTCGGCATAAAATGCCGCCCGCGACCGCTCGAGGGAGTAAAAATTGAGTTTTAATTTCGGCATAAAATGCCGCCCGCGACCGCTCGAGGGAGTAAAAATTGAGTTTTAATTTCGGCATAAAATGCCGCCCGCGACCGCTCGAGGGAGTAAAAATTGAGTTTTAATTTCGGCATAAAATGCCGCCCGCGACCGCTCGAGGGAGTAAAAATTGAGTTTTAATTTCGGCATAAAATGCCGCCCGCGACCGCTCGAGGGAGTAAAAATTGAGTTTTAATTTCGGCATAAAATGCCGCCCGCGACCGCTCGAGGGAGTATTGTATTGTATTCCTTTATTGGCAAAATAGTTAAGTATATAATTCAATCGGTATCATTTTCACAACTTATTGCCCACCGAAGAATAAGTTCAAGGGAACTTGTGCTCTTCGGAGGAGTTCATCTATCACTATTATAACAGCAGCACACAGGTGATGCAATAACCTAAGACATAAACGTTAATTAACAAAAACAAAAATTTATCATAGTAACAATGTAAAGAACAAGACAATACGAAAATTAAATAATTAACTTATACACAAGAAAACATTACGAGGACTTAACAATGCAGAATTATAAACAGCTATTTAATAGTTTTTTAAAATTTGACAGGCTGGAAAACGAAAAAATATTTATTTCTTTTTGGTATAGAGTTCTGAGGGCAGTTACATAAGCATTTCTCCTGTAGAACTCAGTATTTATATTAGGAAGAATGACACGGGAATTATTGTAGTTACGAGTAACAGACGAAGATAAAAGATGACGTGGATCAACTTTAGCGCCAAAAAGATGTATGCAAGATTGAAAATGATAAATTTGATTAATATTTTAAACTTCAAAAGATTTAAACAAAAGTGAGGAAGAATATCTAGAGTTTTTATTTAATATAATTCGTAATAATTTATTTGGCACGATTTGCACTTTCTTAACAGCTGACTTAGGCGCGTAAAAATTGATTTTTAATTTCGGCATAAAATGCCGCCCGCGACCGCTCGAGGGAGTAAAAATTGAGTTTTAATTTCGGCATAAAATGCCGCCCGCGACCGCTCGAGGAAGTAAAAATTGAGTTTTAATTTCGGCATAAAATGCCGCCCGCGACCGCTCGAGGGAGTAAAAATTGAGTTTTAATTTCGGCATAAAATGCCGCCCGCGACCGCTCGAGGGAGTAAAAATTGAGTTTTAATTTCGGCATAAAATGCCGCCCGCGACCGCTCGAGGGAGTATTGTATTGTATTGTATTCCTTTATTGGCAAAATAGTTAAGTATATAATATAAATAATATTATATAATCATTTTCACAACTTATTGCCCACCGAAGAATAAGTTCAAGGGAACTTGTGCTCTTCGGAGGAGTTCATCTATCACTATTATAACAGCTGCACACAGGTGATGCAATAACCTAAGACATAAACGTTAATTAACAAAAACAAAAATTTATCATAGTAACAATGTAAAGAACAAGACAATACGAAAATTAAATAATTAACTTATACACAAGAAAACATTACGAGGACTTAACAATGCAGAATTATAAACAGCTATTTAATAGTTTTTTAAAATTTGACAGGCTGGAAAACGAAAAAATATTTACTTCTTTTTGGTATAGAGTTCTGAGGGCAGTTACATAAGCATTTCTCATGTAGAACTCAGTATTTATATTAGGAAGAATGACACGGGAATTATTGTAGTTATGAGTAACAAACGAAGATAAAAGATGACGTGGATCAACTTTAGCGCCAAAAAGATGTATGCAAGATTGAAAATGATAAATTTGATTAATATTTTTAACTTCAAAAGATTTAAACAAAAGTGAGGAAGAATATCTAGAGTTTTTATTTAATATAATTCGTAATAATTTATTTGGCACGATTTGCACTTTCTTAACAGCTGACTTAGGCGCGTAAAAATTGATTTTTAATTTCGGCATAAAATGCCGCCCGCGACCGCTCGAGGGAGTAAAAATTGAGTTTTAATTTCGGCATAAAATGCCGCCCGCGACCGCTCGAGGAAGTAAAAATTGAGTTTTAATTTCGGCATAAAATGCCGCCCGCGACCGCTCGAGGGAGTAAAAATTGAGTTTTAATTTCGGCATAAAATGCCGCCCGCGACCGCTCGAGGGAGTAAAAATTGAGTTTTAATTTCGGCATAAAATGCCGCCCGCGACCGCTCGAGGGAGTAAAAATTGAGTTTTAATTTCGGCATAAAATGCCGCCCGCGACCGCTCGAGGGAGTATTGTATTGTATTGTATTCCTTTATTGGCAAAATAGTTAAGTATATAATTCAATCGGTATCATTTTCACAACTTATTGCCCACCGAAGAATAAGTTCAAGGGAACTTGTGCTCTTCGGAGGAGTTCATCTATCACTATTATAACAGCAGCACACAGGTGATGCAATAACCTAAGACATAAACGTTAATTAACAAAAACAAAAATTTATCATAGTAACAATGTAAAGAACAAGACAATACGAAAATTAAATAATTAACTTATACACAAGAAAACATTACGAGGACTTAACAATGCAGAATTATAAACAGCTATTTAATAGTTTTTTAAAATTTGACAGGCTGGAAAACGAAAAAATATTTACTTCTTTTTGGTATAGAGTTCTGAGGGCAGTTACATAAGCATTTCTCATGTAGAACTCAGTATTTATATTAGGAAGAATGACACGGGAATTATTGTAGTTATGAGTAACAAACGAAGATAAAAGATGACGTGGATCAACTTTAGCGCCAAAAAGATGTATGCAAGATTGAAAATGATAAATTTGATTAATATTTTTAACTTCAAAAGATTTAAACAAAAGTGAGGAAGAATATCTAGAGTTTTTATTTAATATAATTCGTAATAATTTATTTGGCACGATTTGCACTTTCTTAACAGCTGACTTAGGCGCGTAAAAATTGATTTTTAATTTCGGCATAAAATGCCGCCCGCGACCGCTCGAGGGAGTAAAAATTGAGTTTTAATTTCGGCATAAAATGCCGCCCGCGACCGCTCGAGGAAGTAAAAATTGAGTTTTAATTTCGGCATAAAATGCCGCCCGCGACCGCTCGAGGGAGTAAAAATTGAGTTTTAATTTCGGCATAAAATGCCGCCCGCGACCGCTCGAGGGAGTAAAAATTGAGTTTTAATTTCGGCATAAAATGCCACCCGCGACCGCTCGAGGGAGTAAAAATTGAGTTTTAATTTCGGCATAAAATGCCGCCCGCGACCGCTCGAGGGAGTATTGTATTGTATTGTATTCCTTTATTGGCAAAATAGTTAAGTATATAATTCAATCGGTATCATTTTCACAACTTATTGCCCACCGAAGAATAAGTTCAAGGGAACTTGTGCTCTTCGGAGGAGTTCATCTATCACTATTATTACAGCAGCACACAGGTGATGCAATAACCTAAGACATAAACGTTAATTAACAAAAACAAAAATTTATCATAGTAACAATGTAAAGAACAAGACAATACGAAAATTAAATAATTAACTTATACACAAGAAAACATTACGAGGACTTAACAATGCAGAATTTTAAACAGCTATTTAATATTTTTTTAAAATTTGACAGGCTGGAAAACGAAAAAATATTTATTTCTTTTTGGTATAGAGTTCTGAGGGCAGTTACATAAGCATTTCTCCTGTAGAACTCAGTATTTATATTAGGAAGAATGACACGGGAATTATTGTAGTTACGAGTAACAGACGAAGATAAAAGATGACGTGGATCAACTTTAGCGCCAAAAAGATGTATGCAAGATTGAAAATGATAAATTTGATTAATATTTTTAACTTCAAAAGATTTAAACAAAAGTGAGGAAGAATATCTAGAGTTTTTATTTAATATAATTCGTAATAATTTATTTGGCACGATTTGCACTTTCTTAACAGCTGACTTAGGCGCGTAAAAATTGAGTTTTAATTTCGGCATAAAATGCCGCCCGCGACCGCTCGAGGGAGTAAAAATTGAGTTTTAATTTCGGCATAAAATGCCGCCCGCGACCGCTCGAGGAAGTAAAAATTGAGTTTTAATTTCGGCATAAAATTGCTCGTGACCGCTCGAGGGAGTAAAAATTGAGTTTTAATTTCGGCATAAAATGCAGCCCGCGACCGCTCGAGGGAGTAAAAATTGAGTTTTAATTTCGGCATAAAATGCCGCCCGCGACCGCTCGAGGGAGTAAAAATTGAGTTTTAATTTCGGCATAAAATGCCGCCCGCGACCGCTCGAGGGAGTAAAAATTGAGTTTTAATTTCGGCATAAAATGCCGCCCGCGACCGCTCGAGGGAGTAAAAATTGAGTTTCAATTTCGGCATAAAATGCCGCCCGCGACCGCTCGAGGGAGTAAAAATTGAGTTTTAATTTCGGCATAAAATGCCGCCCGCGACCGCTCGAGGGAGTAAAAATTGAGTTTTAATTTCGGCATAAAATGCCGCCCGCGACCGCTCGAGGGAGTATTGTATTGTATTGTATTCCTTTATTGGCAAAATAGTTAAGTATATAATTCAATCGGTATCATTTTCACAACTTATTGCCCACCGAAGAATAAGTTCAAGGGAACTTGTGCTCTTCGGAGGAGTTCATCTATCACTATTATAACAGCAGCACACAGGTGATGCAATAACCTAAGACATAAACGTAATTAACAAAAACAAAAATTTATCATAGTAACAATGTAAAGAACAAGACAATACGAAAATTAAATAATTAACTTATACACAAGAAAACATTACGAGGACTTAACAATGCAGAATTATAAACAGCTATTTAATAGTTTTTTAAAATTTGACAGGCTGGAAAACGAAAAAATATTTATTTCTTTTTGGTATAGAGTTCTGAGGGCAGTTACATAAGCATTTCTCCTGTAGAACTCAGTATTTATATTAGGAAGAATGACACGGGAATTATTGTAGTTACGAGTAACAGACGAAGATAAAAGATGACGTGGATCAACTTTAGCGCCAAAAAGATGTATGCAAGATTGAAAATGATAAATTTGATTAATATTTTAAACTTCAAAAGATTTAAACAAAAGTGAGGAAGAATATCTAGAGTTTTTATTTAATATAATTCGTAATAATTTATTTGGCACGATTTGCACTTTCTTAACAGCTGACTTAGGCGCGTAAAAATTGAGTTTTAATTTCGGCATAAAATGCCGCCCGCGACCGCTCGAGGGAGTAAAAATTGATTTTTAATTTCGGCATAAAATGCCGCCCGCGACCGCTCGAGGAAGTAAAAATTGAGTTTTAATTTCGGCATAAAATGCCGCCCGCGACCGCTCGAGGGAGTAAAAATTGAGTTTTAATTTCGGCATAAAATGCCGCCCGCGACCGCTCGAGGGAGTAAAAATTGAGTTTTAATTTCGGCATAAAATGCCGCCCGCGACCGCTCGAGGGAGTAAAAATTGAGTTTTAATTTCGGCATAAAATGCCGCCCGCGACCGCTCGAGGGAGTATTGTATTGTATTGTATTCCTTTATTGGCAAAATAGTTAAGTATATAATTCAATCGGTATCATTTTCACAACTTATTGCCCACCGAAGAATAAGTTCAAGGGAACTTGTGCTCTTCGGAGGAGTTCATCTATCACTATTATAACAGCAGCACACAGGTGATGCAATAACCTAAGACATAAACGTAATTAACAAAAACAAAAATTTATCATAGTAACAATGTAAAGAACAAGACAATACGAAAATTAAATAATTAACTTATACACAAGAAAACATTACGAGGACTTAACAATGCAGAATTATAAACAGCTATTTAATAGTTTTTTAAAATTTGACAGGCTGGAAAACGAAAAAATATTTATTTCTTTTTGGTATAGAGTTCTGAGGGCAGTTACATAAGCATTTCTCCTGTAGAACTCAGTATTTATATTAGGAAGAATGACACGGGAATTATTGTAGTTACGAGTAACAGACGAAGATAAAAGATGACGTGGATCAACTTTAGCGCCAAAAAGATGTATGCAAGATTGAAAATGATAAATTTGATTAATATTTTAAACTTCAAAAGATTTAAACAAAAGTGAGGAAGAATATCTAGAGTTTTTATTTAATATAATTCGTAATAATTTATTTGGCACGATTTGCACTTTCTTAACAGCTGACTTAGGCGCGTAAAAATTGATTTTTAATTTCGGCATAAAATGCCGCCCGCGACCGCTCGAGGGAGTAAAAATTGAGTTTTAATTTCGGCATAAAATGCCGCCCGCGACCGCTCGAGGAAGTAAAAATTGAGTTTTAATTTCGGCATAAAATGCCGCCCGCGACCGCTCGAGGGAGTAAAAATTGAGTTTTAATTTCGGCATAAAATGCCGCCCGCGACCGCTCGAGGGAGTAAAAATTGAGTTTTAATTTCGGCATAAAATGCCGCCCGCGACCGCTCGAGGGAGTAAAAATTGAGTTTTAATTTCGGCATAAAATGCCGCCCGCGACCGCTCGAGGGAGTAAAAATTGAGTTTTAATTTCGGCATAAAATGCCGCCCGCGACCGCTCGAGGGAGTATTGTATTGTATTGTATTCCTTTATTGGCAAAATAGTTAAGTATATAATTCAATCGGTATCATTTTCACAACTTATTGCCCACCGAAGAATAAGTTCAAGGGAACTTGTGCTCTTCGGAGGAGTTCATCTATCACTATTATAACAGCAGCACACAGGTGATGCAATAACCTAAGACATAAACGTTAATTAACAAAAACAAAAATTTATCATAGTAACAATGTAAAGAACAAGACAATACGAAAATTAAATAATTAACTTATACACAAGAAAACATTACGAGGACTTAACAATGCAGAATTATAAACAGCTATTTAATAGTTTTTTAAAATTTGACAGGCTGGAAAACGAAAAAATATTTATTTCTTTTTGGTATAGAGTTCTGAGGGCAGTTACATAAGCATTTCTCCTGTAGAACTCAGTATTTATATTAGGAAGAATGACACGGGAATTATTGTAGTTACGAGTAACAGACGAAGATAAAAGATGACGTGGATCAACTTTAGCGCCAAAAAGATGTATGCAAGATTGAAAATGATAAATTTGATTAATATTTTAAACTTCAAAAGATTTAAACAAAAGTGAGGAAGAATATCTAGAGTTTTTATTTAATATAATTCGTAATAATTTATTTGGCACGATTTGCACTTTCTTAACAGCTGACTTAGGCGCGTAAAAATTGATTTTTAATTTCGGCATAAAATGCCGCCCGCGACCGCTCGAGGGAGTAAAAATTGAGTTTTAATTTCGGCATAAAATGCCGCCCGCGACCGCTCGAGGAAGTAAAAATTGAGTTTTAATTTCGGCATAAAATGCCGCCCGCGACCGCTCGAGGGAGTAAAAATTGAGTTTTAATTTCGGCATAAAATGCCGCCCGCGACCGCTCGAGGGAGTAAAAATTGAGTTTTAATTTCGGCATAAAATGCCGCCCGCGACCGCTCGAGGGAGTAAAAATTGAGTTTTAATTTCGGCATAAAATGCCGCCCGCGACCGCTCGAGGGAGTAAAAATTGAGTTTTAATTTCGGCATAAAATGCCGCCCGCGACCGCTCGAGGGAGTATTGTATTGTATTGTATTCCTTTATTGGCAAAATAGTTAAGTATATAATTCAATCGGTATCATTTTCACAACTTATTGCCCACCGAAGAATAAGTTCAAGGGAACTTGTGCTCTTCGGAGGAGTTCATCTATCACTATTATAACAGCAGCACACAGGTGATGCAATAACCTAAGACATAAACGTTAATTAACAAAAACAAAAATTTATCATAGTAACAATGTAAAGAACAAGACAATACGAAAATTAAATAATTAACTTATACACAAGAAAACATTACGAGGACTTAACAATGCAGAATTATAAACAGCTATTTAATAGTTTTTTAAAATTTGACAGGCTGGAAAACGAAAAAATATTTATTTCTTTTTGGTATAGAGTTCTGAGGGCAGTTACATAAGCATTTCTCCTGTAGAACTCAGTATTTATATTAGGAAGAATGACACGGGAATTATTGTAGTTACGAGTAACAGACGAAGATAAAAGATGACGTGGATCAACTTTAGCGCCAAAAAGATGTATGCAAGATTGAAAATGATAAATTTGATTAATATTTTTAACTTCAAAAGATTCAAACAAAAGTGAGGAAGAATATCTAGAGTTTTTATTTAATATAATTCGTAATAATTTATTTGGCACGATTTGCACTTTCTTAACAGCTGACTTAGGCGCGTAAAAATTAATTTTTAATTTCGGCATAAAATGCCGCCCGCGACCGCTCGAGGGAGTAAAAATTGAGTTTTAATTTCGGCATAAAATGCCGCCCGCGACCGCTCGAGGAAGTAAAAATTGAGTTTTAATTTCGGCATAAAATGCCGCCCGCGACCGCTCGAGGGAGTAAAAATTGAGTTTTAATTTCGGCATAAAATGCCGCCCGCGACCGCTCGAGGGAGTAAAAATTGATTTTTAATTTCGGCATAAAATGCCGCCCGCGACCGCTCGAGGAAGTAAAAATTGAGTTTTAATTTCGGCATAAAATGCCGCCCGCGACCGCTCGAGGGAGTAAAAATTGAGTTTTAATTTCGGCATAAAATGCCGCCCGCGACCGCTCGAGGGAGTAAAAATTGAGTTTTAATTTCGGCATAAAATGCCGCCCGCGACCGCTCGAGGGAGTAAAAATTGAGTTTTAATTTCGGCATAAAATGCCGCCCGCGACCGCTCGAGGGAGTATTGTATTGTATTGTATTCCTTTATTGGCAAAATAGTTAAGTATATAATTCAATCGGTATCATTTTCACAACTTATTGCCCACCGAAGAATAAGTTCAAGGGAACTTGTGCTCTTCGGAGGAGTTCATCTATCACTATTATAACAGCAGCACACAGGTGATGCAATAACCTAAGACATAAACGTTAATTAACAAAAACAAAAATTTATCATAGTAACAATGTAAAGAACAAGACAATACGAAAATTAAATAATTAACTTATACACAAGAAAACATTACGAGGACTTAACAATGCAGAATTATAAACAGCTATTTAATAGTTTTTTAAAATTTGACAGGCTGGAAAACGAAAAAATATTTATTTCTTTTTGGTATAGAGTTCTGAGGGCAGTTACATAAGCATTTCTCCTGTAGAACTCAGTATTTATATTAGGAAGAATGACACGGGAATTATTGTAGTTACGAGTAACAGACGAAGATAAAAGATGACGTGGATCAACTTTAGCAACAAAAAGATGTATGCAAGATTGAAAATGATAAATTTGATTAATATTTTAAACTTCAAAAGATTTAAACAAAAGTGAGGAAGAATATCTAGAGTTTTTATTTAATATAATTCGTAATAATTTATTTGGCACGATTTGCACTTTCTTAACAGCTGACTTAGGCGCGTAAAAATTGATTTTTAATTTCGGCATAAAATGCCGCCCGCGACCGCTCGAGGGAGTAAAAATTGAGTTTTAATTTCGGCATAAAATGCCGCCCGCGACCGCTCGAGGAAGTAAAAATTGAGTTTTAATTTCGGCATAAAATGCCGCCCGCGACCGCTCGAGGGAGTAAAAATTGAGTTTTAATTTCGGCATAAAATGCCGCCCGCGACCGCTCGAGGGAGTAAAAATTGAGTTTTAATTTCGGCATAAAATGCCGCCCGCGACCGCTCGAGGGAGTAAAAATTGAGTTTTAATTTCGGCATAAAATGCCGCCCGCGACCGCTCGAGGGAGTAAAAATTGAGTTTTAATTTCGGCATAAAATGCCGCCCGCGACCGCTCGAGGGAGTATTGTATTGTATTGTATTCCTTTATTGGCAAAATAGTTAAGTATATAATTCAATCGGTATCATTTTCACAACTTATTGCCCACCGAAGAATAAGTTCAAGGGAACTTGTGCTCTTCGGAGGAGTTCATCTATCACTATTATTACAGCAGCACACAGGTGATGCAATAACCTAAGACATAAACGTTAATTAACAAAAACAAAAATTTATCATAGTAACAATGTAAAGAACAAGACAATACGAAAATTAAATAATTAACTTATACACAAGAAAAAATTACGAGGACTTAACAATGCAGAATTATAAACAGCTATTTAATAGTTTTTTAAAATTTGACAGGCTGGAAAACGAAAAAATATTTATTTCTTTTTGGTATAGAGTTCTGAGGGCAGTTACATAAGCATTTCTCCTGTAGAACTCAGTATTTATATTAGGAAGAATGACACGGGAATTATTGTAGTTACGAGTAACAGACGAAGATAAAAGATGACGTGGATCAACTTCAGCGCCAAAAAGATGTATGCAAGATTGAAAATGATAAATTTAATTAATATTTTTAACTTCAAAAGATTTAAACAAAAGTGAGGAAGAATATCTAGAGTTTTTATTTAATATAATTCGTAATAATTTATTTGGCACGATTTGCACTTTCTTAACAGCTGACTTAGGCGCGTAAAAATTGACTTTAATTTCGGCATAAAATGCCGCCCGCGACCGCTCGAGGGAGTAAAAATTGAGTTTTAATTTCGGCATAAAATGCCGCCCGCGACCGCTCGAGGGAGTAAAAATTGAGTTTTAATTTCGGCATAAAATGCCGCCCGCGACCGCTCGAGGGAGTAAAAATTGAGTTTTAATTTCGGCATAAAATGCCGCCCGCGACCGCTCGAGGGAGTAAAAATTGAGTTTTAATTTCGGCATAAAATGCCGCCCGCGACCGCTCGAGGGAGTAAAAATTGAGTTTTAATTTCGGCATAAAATGCCGCCCGCGACCGCTCGAGGGAGTAAAAATTGAGTTTTAATTTCGGCATAAAATGCCGCCCGCGACCGCTCGAGGGAGTAAAAATTGAGTTTTAATTTCGGCATAAAATGCCGCCCGCGACCGCTCGAGGGAGTATTGTATTGTATTGTATTCCTTTATTGGCAAAATAGTTAAGTATATAATTCAATCGGTATCATTTTCACAACTTATTGCCCACCGAAGAATAAGTTCAAGGGAACTTGTGCTCTTCGGAGGAGTTCATCTATCACTATTATAACAGCAGCACACAGGTGATGCAATAACCTAAGACATAAACGTTAATTAACAAAAACAAAAATTTATCATAGTAACAATGTAAAGAACAAGACAATACGAAAATTAAATAATTAACTTATACACAAGAAAACATTACGAGGACTTAACAATGCAGAATTATAAACAGCTATTTAATAGTTTTTTAAAATTTGACAGGCTGGAAAACGAAAAAATATTTATTTCTTTTTGGTATAGAGTTCTGAGGGCAGTTACATAAGCATTTCTCCTGTAGAACTCAGTATTTATATTAGGAAGAATGACACGGGAATTATTGTAGTTACGAGTAACAGACGAAGATAAAAGATGACGTGGATCAACTTTAGCGCCAAAAAGATGTATGCAAGATTGAAAATGATAAATTTGATTAATATTTTAAACTTCAAAAGATTTAAACAAAAGTGAGGAAGAATATCTAGAGTTTTTATTTAATATAATTCGTAATAATTTATTTGGCACGATTTGCACTTTCTTAACAGCTGACTTAGGCGCGTAAAAATTGATTTTTAATTTCGGCATAAAATGCCGCCCGCGACCGCTCGAGGGAGTAAAAATTGAGTTTTAATTTCGGCATAAAATGCCGCCCGCGACCGCTCGAGGAAGTAAAAATTGAGTTTTAATTTCGGCATAAAATGCCGCCCGCGACCGCTCGAGGGAGTAAAAATTGAGTTTTAATTTCGGCATAAAATGCCGCCCGCGACCGCTCGAGGAAGTAAAAATTGAGTTTTAATTTCGGCATAAAATGCCGCCCGCGACCGCTCGAGGGAGTAAAAATTGAGTTTTAATTTCGGCATAAAATGCCGCCCGCGACCGCTCGAGGGAGTAAAAATTGAGTTTTAATTTCGGCATAAAATGCCGCCCGCGACCGCTCGAGGGAGTAAAAATTGAGTTTTAATTTTGGCATAAAATGCCGCCCGCGACCGCTCGAGGGAGTAAAAATTGAGTTTTAATTTCGGCATAAAATGCCGCCCGCGACCGCTCGAGGGAGTATTGTATTGTATTGTATTCCTTTATTGGCAAAATAGTTAAGTATATAATTCAATCGGTATCATTTTCACAACTTATTGCCCACCGAAGAATAAGTTCAAGGGAACTTGTGCTCTTCGGAGGAGTTCATCTATCACTATTATTACAGCAGCACACAGGTGATGCAATAACCTAAGACATAAACGTTAATTAACAAAAACAAAAATTTATCATAGTAACAATGTAAAGAACAAGACAATACGAAAATTAAATAATTAACTTATACACAAGAAAAAATTACGAGGACTTAACAATGCAGAATTATAAACAGCTATTTAATAGTTTTTTAAAATTTGACAGGCTGGAAAACGAAAAAATATTTATTTCTTTTTGGTATAGAGTTCTGAGGGCAGTTACATAAGCATTTCTCCTGTAGAACTCAGTATTTATATTAGGAAGAATGACACGGGAATTATTGTAGTTACGAGTAACAGACGAAGATAAAAGATGACGTGGATCAACTTTAGCGCCAAAAAGATGTATGCAAGATTGAAAATGATAAATTTAATTAATATTTTTAACTTCAAAAGATTTAAACAAAAGTGAGGAAGAATATCTAGAGTTTTTATTTAATATAATTCGTAATAATTTATTTGGCACGATTTGCACTTTCTTAACAGCTGACTTAGGCGCGTAAAAATTGATTTTTAATTTCGGCATAAAATGCCGCCCGCGACCGCTCGAGGGAGTAAAAATTGAGTTTTAATTTCGGCATAAAATGCCGCCCGCGACCGCTCGAGGGAGTAAAAATTGAGTTTTAATTTCGGCATAAAATGCCGCCCGCGACCGCTCGAGGGAGTAAAAATTGAGTTTTAATTTCGGCATAAAATGCCGCCCGCGACCGCTCGAGGGAGTAAAAATTGAGTTTTAATTTCGGCATAAAATGCCGCCCGCGACCGCTCGAGGGAGTAAAAATTGAGTTTTAATTTCGGCATAAAATGCCGCCCGCGACCGCTCGAGGGAGTAAAAATTGAAATTTAATTTCGGCATAAAATGCCGCCCGCGACCGCTCGAGGGAGTAAAAATTGAGTTTTAATTTCGGCATAAAATGCCGCCCGCGACTGCTCGAGGGAGTATTGTATTGTATTGTATTCCTTTATTGGCAAAATAGTTAAGTATATAATTCAATCGGTATCATTTTCACAACTTATTGCCCACCGAAGAATAAGTTCAAGGGAACTTGTGCTCTTCGGAGGAGTTCATCTATCACTATTATAACAGCAGCACACAGGTGATGCAATAACCTAAGACATAAACGTTAATTAACAAAAACAAAAATTTATCATAGTAACAATGTAAAGAACAAGACAATACGAAAATTAAATAATTAACTTATACACAAGAAAACATTACGAGGACTTAACAATGCAGAATTATAAACAGCTATTTAATAGTTTTTTAAAATTTGACAGGCTGGAAAACGAAAAAATATTTATTTCTTTTTGGTATAGAGTTCTGAGGGCAGTTACATAAGCATTTCTCCTGTAGAACTCAGTATTTATATTAGGAAGAATGACACGGGAATTATTGTAGTTACGAGTAACAGACGAAGATAAAAGATGACGTGGATCAACTTTAGCGCCAAAGAGATGTATGCAAGATTGAAAATGATAAATTTGATTAATATTTTAAACTTCAAAAGATTTAAACAAAAGTGAGGAAGAATATCTAGAGTTTTTATTTAATATAATTCGTAATAATTTATTTGGCACGATTTGCACTTTCTTAACAGCTGACTTAGGCGCGTAAAAATTGATTTTTAATTTCGGCATAAAATGCCGCCCGCGACCGCTCGAGGGAGTAAAAATTGAGTTTTAATTTCGGCATAAAATGCCGCCCGCGACCGCTCGAGGAAGTAAAAATTGAGTTTTAATTTCGGCATAAAATGCCGCCCGCGACCGCTCGAGGGAGTAAAAATTGAGTTTTAATTTCGGCATAAAATGCCGCCCGCGACCGCTCGAGGGAGTAAAAATTGAGTTTTAATTTCGGCATAAAATGCCGCCCGCGACCGCTCGAGGGAGTAAAAATTGAGTTTTAATTTCGGCATAAAATGCCGCCCGCGACCGCTCGAGGGAGTAAAAATTGAGTTTTAATTTCGGCATAAAATGCCGCCCGCGACCGCTCGAGGGAGTATTGTATTGTATTGTATTCCTTTATTGGCAAAATAGTTAAGTATATAATTCAATCGGTATCATTTTCACAACTTATTGCCCACCGAAGAATAAGTTCAAGGGAACTTGTGCTCTTCGGAGGAGTTCATCTATCACTATTATAACAGCAGCACACAGGTGATGCAATAACCTAAGACATAAACGTTAATTAACAAAAATAAAAATTTATCATAGTAACAATGTAAAGAACAAGACAATACGAAAATTAAATAATTAACTTATACACAAGAAAACATTACGAGGACTTAACAATGCAGAATTATAAACAGCTATTTAATAGTTTTTTAAAATTTGACAGGCTGGAAAACGAAAAAATATTTATTTCTTTTTGGTATAGAGTTCTGAGGGCAGTTACATAAGCATTTCTCATGTAGAACTCAGTATTTATATTAGGAAGAATGACACGGGAATTATTGTAGTTATGAGTAACAAACGAAGATAAAAGATGACGTGGATCAACTTTAGCGCCAAAAAGATGTATGCAAGATTGAAAATGATAAATTTGATTAATATTTTTAACTTCAAAAGATTTAAACAAAAGTGAGGAAGAATATCTAGAGTTTTTATTTAATATAATTCGTAATAATTTATTTGGCACGATTTGCACTTTCTTAACAGCTGACTTAGGCGCGTAAAAATTGATTTTTAATTTCGGCATAAAATGCCGCCCGCGACCGCTCGAGGGAGTAAAAATTGAGTTTTAATTTCGGCATAAAATGCCGCCCGCGACCGCTCGAGGAAGTAAAAATTGATTTTTAATTTCGGCATAAAATGCCGCCCGCGACCGCTCGAGGGAGTAAAAATTGAGTTTTAATTTCGGCATAAAATGCCGCCCGCGACCGCTCGAGGGAGTAAAAATTGAGTTTTAATTTCGGCATAAAATGCCGCCCGCGACCGCTCGAGGGAGTAAAAATTGAGTTTTAATTTCGGCATAAAATGCCGCCCGCGACCGCTCGAGGGAGTAAAAATTGAGTTTTAATTTCGGCATAAAATGCCGCCCGCGACCGCTCGAGGGAGTATTGTATTGTATTCCTTTATTGGCAAAATAGTTAAGTATATAATTCAATCGGTATCATTTTCACAACTTATTGCCCACCGAAGAATAAGTTCAAGGGAACTTGTGCTCTTCGGAGGAGTTCATCTATCACTATTATTACAGCAGCACACAGGTGATGCAATAACCTAAGACATAAACGTTAATTAACAAAAACAAAAATTTATCATAGTAACAATGTAAAGAACAAGACAATACGAAAATTAAATAATTAACTTATACACAAGAAAACATTACGAGGACTTAACAATGCAGAATTTTAAACAGCTATTTAATATTTTTTTAAAATTTGACAGGCTGGAAAACGAAAAAATATTTATTTCTTTTTGGTATAGAGTTCTGAGGGCAGTTACATAAGCATTTCTCCTGTAGAACTCAGTATTTATATTAGGAAGAATGACACGGGAATTATTGTAGTTACGAGTAACAGACGATGATAAAAGATGACGTGGATCAACTTTAGCGCCAAAAAGATGTATGCAAGATTGAAAATGATAAATTTGATTAATATTTTTAACTTCAAAAGATTTAAACAAAAGTGAGGAAGAATATCTAGAGTTTTTATTTAATATAATTCGTAATAATTTATTTGGCACGATTTGCACTTTCTTAACAGCTGACTTAGGCGCGTAAAAATTGAGTTTTAATTTCGGCATAAAATGCCGCCCGCGACCGCTCGAGGGAGTAAAAATTGAGTTTTAATTTCGGCATAAAATGCCGCCCGCGACCGCTCGAGGAAGTAAAAATTGAGTTTTAATTTCGGCATAAAATTGCTCGTGACCGCTCGAGGGAGTAAAAATTGAGTTTTAATTTCGGCATAAAATGCAGCCCGCGACCGCTCGAGGGAGTAAAAATTGAGTTTTAATTTCGGCATAAAATGCCGCCCGCGACCGCTCGAGGGAGTAAAAATTGAGTTTTAATTTCGGCATAAAATGCCGCCCGCGACCGCTCGAGGGAGTAAAAATTGAGTTTTAATTTCGGCATAAAATGCCGCCCGCGACCGCTCGAGGGAGTATTGTATTGTATTGTATTCCTTTATTGGCAAAATAGTTAAGTATATAATTCAATCGGTATCATTTTCACAACTTATTGCCCACCGAAGAATAAGTTCAAGGGAACTTGTGCTCTTCGGAGGAGTTCATCTATCACTATTATAACAGCAGCACACAGGTGATGCAATAACCTAAGACATAAACGTTAATTAACAAAAACAAAAATTTATCATAGTAACAATGTAAAGAACAAGACAATACGAAAATTAAATAATTAACTTATACACAAGAAAACATTACGAGGACTTAACAATGCAGAATTATAAACAGCTATTTAATAGTTTTTTAAAATTTGACAGGCTGGAAAACGAAAAAATATTTATTTCTTTTTGGTATAGAGTTCTGAGGGCAGTTACATAAGCATTTCTCCTGTAGAACTCAGTATTTATATTAGGAAGAATGACACGGGAATTATTGTAGTTACGAGTAACAGACGAAGATAAAAGATGACGTGGAACAACTTTAGCGCCAAAAAGATGTATGCAAGATTGAAAATGATAAATTTGATTAATATTTTTAACTTCAAAAGATTTAAACAAAAGTGAGGAAGAATATCTAGAGTTTTTATTTAATATAATTCGTAATAATTTATTTGGCACGATTTGCACTTTCTTAACAGCTGACTTAGGCGCGTAAAAATTGATTTTTAATTTCGGCATAAAATGCCGCCCGCGACCGCTCGAGGGAGTAAAAATTGAGTTTTAATTTCGGCATAAAATGCCGCTCGCGACCGCTCGAGGGAGTAAAAATTGAGTTTTAATTTCGGCATAAAATGCCGCCCGCGACCGCTCGAGGGAGTAAAAATTGAGTTTTAATTTCGGCATAAAATGCCGCCCGCGACCGCTCGAGGGAGTAAAAATTGATTTTTAATTTCGGCATAAAATGCCGCCCGCGACCGCTCGAGGGAGTATTGTATTGTATTGTATTCCTTTATTGGCAAAATAGTTGAGTATATAATTCAATCGGTATCATTTTCACAACTTATTGCCCACCGAAGAATAAGTTCAAGGGAACTTGTGCTCTTCGGAGGAGTTCATCTATCACTATTATAACAGCAGCACACAGGTGATGCAATAACCTAAGACATAAACGTTAATTAACAAAAACAAAAATTTATCATAGTAACAATGTAAAGAACAAGACAATACGAAAATTAAATAATTAACTTATACACAAGAAAACATTACGAGGACTTAACAATGCAGAATTATAAACAGCTATTTAATAGTTTTTTAAAATTTGACAGGCTGGAAAACGAAAAAATATTTATTTCTTTTTGGTATAGAGTTCTGAGGGCAGTTACATAAGCATTTCTCCTGTAGAACTCAGTATTTATATTAGGAAGAATGACACGGGAATTATTGTAGTTACGAGTAACAGACGAAGATAAAAGATGACGTGGATCAACTTTAGCGCCAAAAAGATGTATGCAAGATTGAAAATGATAAATTTGATTAATATTTTTAACTTCAAAAGATTCAAACAAAAGTGAGGAAGAATATCTAGAGTTTTTATTTAATATAATTCGTAATAATTTATTTGGCACGATTTGCACTTTCTTAACAGCTGACTTAGGCGCGTAAAAATTAATTTTTAATTTCGGCATAAAATGCCGCCCGCGACCGCTCGAGGGAGTAAAAATTGAGTTTTAATTTCGGCATAAAATGCCGCCCGCGACCGCTCGAGGAAGTAAAAATTGAGTGTTAATTTCGGCATAAAATGCCGCCCGCGACCGCTCGAGGGAGTAAAAATTGAGTTTTAATTTCGGCATAAAATGCCGCCCGCGACCGCTCGAGGGAGTAAAAATTGAGTTTTAATTTCGGCATAAAATGCCGCCCGCGACCGCTCGAGGGAGTAAAAATTGAGTTTTAATTTCGGCATAAAATGCCGCCCGCGACCGCTCGAGGGAGTAAAAATTGAGTTTTAATTTCGGCATAAAATGCCGCCCGCGACCGCTCGAGGGAGTAAAAATTGAGTTTTAATTTCGGCATAAAATGCCGCCCGCGACCGCTCGAGGGAGTAAAAATTGAGTTTTAATTTCGGCATAAAATGCCGCCCGCGACCGCTCGAGGGAGTAAAAATTGAGTTTTAATTTCGGCATAAAATGCCGCCCGCGACCGCTCGAGGGAGTATTGTATTGTATTGTATTCCTTTATTGGCAAAATAGTTAAGTATATAATTCAATCGGTATCATTTTCACAACTTATTGCCCACCGAAGAATAAGTTCAAGGGAACTTGTGCTCTTCGGAGGAGTTCATCTATCACTATTATAACAGCAGCACACAGGTGATGCAATAACCTAAGACATAAACGTTAATTAACAAAAACAAAAATTTATCATAGTAACAATGTAAAGAACAAGACAATACGAAAATTAAATAATTAACTTATACACAAGAAAACATTACGAGGACTTAACAATGCAGAATTATAAACAGCTATTTAATAGTTTTTTAAAATTTGACAGGCTGGAAAACGAAAAAATATTTATTTCTTTTTGGTATAGAGTTCTGAGGGCAGTTACATAAGCATTTCTCCTGTAGAACTCAGTATTTATATTAGGAAGAATGACACGGGAATTATTGTAGTTACGAGTAACAGACGAAGATAAAAGATGACGTGGATCAACTTTAGCGCCAAAAAGATGTATGCAAGATTGAAAATGATAAATTTGATTAATATTTTAAACTTCAAAAGATTTAAACAAAAGTGAGGAAGAATATCTAGAGTTTTTATTTAATATAATTCGTAATAATTTATTTGGCACGATTTGCACTTTCTTAACAGCTGACTTAGGCGCGTAAAAATTGATTTTTAATTTCGGCATAAAATGCCGCCCGCGACCGCTCGAGGGAGTAAAAATTGAGTGTTAATTTCGGCATAAAATGCCGCCCGCGACCGCTCGAGGAAGTAAAAATTGAGTTTTAATTTCGGCATAAAATGCCGCCCGCGACCGCTCGAGGGAGTAAAAATTGAGTTTTAATTTCGGCATAAAATGCCGCCCGCGACCGCTCGAGGGAGTAAAAATTGATTTTTAATTTCGGCATAAAATGCCGCCCGCGACCGCTCGAGGGAGTAAAAATTGAGTTTTAATTTCGGCATAAAATGCCGCTCGCGACCGCTCGAGGGAGTAAAAATTGAGTTTTAATTTCGGCATAAAATGCCGCCCGCGACCGCTCGAGGGAGTAAAAATTGAGTTTTAATTTCGGCATAAAATGCCGCCCGCGACCGCTCGAGGGAGTAAAAATTGAGTTTTAATTTCGGCATAAAATGCCGCCCGCGACCGCTCGAGGGAGTATTGTATTGTATTGTATTCCTTTATTGGCAAAATAGTTGAGTATATAATTCAATCGGTATCATTTTCACAACTTATTGCCCACCGAAGAATAAGTTCAAGGGAACTTGTGCTCTTCGGAGGAGTTCATCTATCACTATTATAACAGCAGCACACAGGTGATGCAATAACCTAAGACATAAACGTTAATTAACAAAAACAAAAATTTATCATAGTAACAATGTAAAGAACAAGACAATACGAAAATTAAATAATTAACTTATACACAAGAAAACATTACGAGGACTTAACAATGCAGAATTATAAACAGCTATTTAATAGTTTTTTAAAATTTGACAGGCTGGAAAACGAAAAAATATTTATTTCTTTTTGGTATAGAGTTCTGAGGGCAGTTACATAAGCATTTCTCCTGTAGAACTCAGTATTTATATTAGGAAGAATGACACGGGAATTATTGTAGTTACGAGTAACAGACGAAGATAAAAGATGACGTGGATCAACTTTAGCGCCAAAAAGATGTATGCAAGATTGAAAATGATAAATTTGATTAATATTTTTAACTTCAAAAGATTCAAACAAAAGTGAGGAAGAATATCTAGAGTTGTTATTTAATATAATTCGTAATAATTTATTTGGCACGATTTGCACTTTCTTAACAGCTGACTTAGGCGCGTAAAAATTAATTTTTAATTTCGGCATAAAATGCCGCCCGCGACCGCTCGAGGGAGTAAAAATTGAGTTTTAATTTCGGCATAAAATGCCGCCCGCGACCGCTCGAGGAAGTAAAAATTGAGTTTTAATTTCGGCATAAAATGCCGCCCGCGACCGCTCGAGGGAGTAAAAATTGAGTTTTAATTTCGGCATAAAATGCCGCCCGCGACCGCTCGAGGGAGTAAAAATTGAGTTTTAATTTCGGCATAAAATGCCGCCCGCGACCGCTCGAGGGAGTAAAAATTGAGTTTTAATTTCGGCATAAAATGCCGCCCGCGACCGCTCGAGGGAGTAAAAATTGAGTTTTAATTTCGGCATAAAATGCCGCCCGCGACCGCTCGAGGGAGTAAAAATTGAGTTTTAATTTCGGCATAAAATGCCGCCCGCGACCGCTCGAGGGAGTAAAAATTGAGTTTTAATTTCGGCATAAAATGCCGCCCGCGACCGCTCGAGGGAGTAAAAATTGAGTTTTAATTTCGGCATAAAATGCCGCCCGCGACCGCTCGAGGGAGTATTGTATTGTATTGTATTCCTTTATTGGCAAAATAGTTAAGTATATAATTCAATCGGTATCATTTTCACAACTTATTGCCCACCGAAGAATAAGTTCAAGGGAACTTGTGCTCTTCGGAGGAGTTCATCTATCACTATTATAACAGCAGCACACAGGTGATGCAATAACCTAAGACATAAACGTTAATTAACAAAAACAAAAATTTATCATAGTAACAATGTAAAGAACAAGACAATACGAAAATTAAATAATTAACTTATACACAAGAAAACATTACGAGGACTTAACAATGCAGAATTATAAACAGCTATTTAATAGTTTTTTAAAATTTGACAGGCTGGAAAACGAAAAAATATTTATTTCTTTTTGGTATAGAGTTCTGAGGGCAGTTACATAAGCATTTCTCCTGTAGAACTCAGTATTTATATTAGGAAGAATGACACGGGAATTATTGTAGTTACGAGTAACAGACGAAGATAAAAGATGACGTGGATCAACTTTAGCGCCAAAAAGATGTATGCAAGATTGAAAATGATAAATTTGATTAATATTTTAAACTTCAAAAGATTTAAACAAAAGTGAGGAAGAATATCTAGAGTTTTTATTTAATATAATTCGTAATAATTTATTTGGCACGATTTGCACTTTCTTAACAGCTGACTTAGGCGCGTAAAAATTGATTTTTAATTTCGGCATAAAATGCCGCCCGCGACCGCTCGAGGGAGTAAAAATTGAGTGTTAATTTCGGCATAAAATGCCGCCCGCGACCGCTCGAGGAAGTAAAAATTGAGTTTTAATTTCGGCATAAAATGCCGCCCGCGACCGCTCGAGGGAGTAAAAATTGAGTTTTAATTTCGGCATAAAATGCCGCCCGCGACCGCTCGAGGGAGTAAAAATTGAGTTTTAATTTCGGCATAAAATGCCGCCCGCGACCGCTCGAGGGAGTAAAAATTGAGTTTTAATTTCGGCATAAAATGCCGCCCGCGACCGCTCGAGGGAGTAAAAATTGAGTTTTAATTTCGGCATAAAATGCCGCCCGCGACCGCTCGAGGGAGTATTGTATTGTATTGTATTCCTTTATTGGCAAAATAGTTAAGTATATAATTCAATCGGTATCATTTTCACAACTTATTGCCCACCGAAGAATAAGTTCAAGGGAACTTGTGCTCTTCGGAGGAGTTCATCTATCACTATTATTACAGCAGCACACAGGTGATGCAATAACCTAAGACATAAACGTTAATTAACAAAAACAAAAATTTATCATAGTAACAATGTAAAGAACAAGACAATACGAAAATTAAATAATCTAGGGACGCGGGAGCGTCCCGCCCGCCAAGAAAACCGAAGCCCTGAAAACCGAAGCGACTGAGACACTGATTACGCGACGGAACTAGTTGGGGTTTTCACCCTACCATAGCTCGGTCCCCTGAGTGTCTCGAGAGTTGATTTTTTGTACACCAACTCTCCAGGGGCACGTGAGGACGTAAACCAAAATTCAGCTCTCGGGAACATCAGGTGTCGGGGGTATAACAATTTTAAAACCACTATTTTTCACGTTTTTCGTGTTCTTCTTCTTCTTCTCGTTGTTGTTGTTGTTGTTGTTCATTGACGGGGCTACAGCCCAGCAGACAAATCGGATCGAGCTGAAATTTTGCACACACGTTTGTTATGCTCCAAGGGAGTGCCTTTTGACCATTTTTTCTCTCTCCCCCCATTTCACCCCAAATTAGGGGGGAAATAGTGTTTTTTAGGAATTTCAAATGGTCATAACTCCTTCAAAATTGAAGCTTTTTCAGATTTTCTTTTTTAGTTGTGTTCAGCTTTTCAAACTGTTTAATTTGAGATCAAAAAATGCTTCCTAAAAGGAAAAATAAAGGAGTTATGGTGATTTTTCTATTTTCAACAACAACTGCCGCAAATATTGATGAAAATTGGTGCGGTTGGTCTTAAAATGTCCGCTAGGTTGTCTAGAATATGCTCAATAATTTTGAACTAAATCTCAATCGATTTGACTAATCCACAGCCAAAAATACGTGAATAAATTCCACATCTACTGATTTGGCTAATTTCCGAAAACATCAAAGTTGAACGGTGGTCAGAAAAATTGTCGTAGAGTGGCGCCTGTTTAAGGATTGATAGGAAATTTAATGGGCTTTCGAATGAGGGTAGCGCACTTTGGCACTTTTCCCAACGGTTCTCGAGTTATTCGCGATTTTTGGTATAAAAACGTGCGTTTTACCAGTTGCAAACTTTCTCTTTCCTCTTTCTCTTCGACACCAATAATTACAATTATTGTAATGATTCTCAACAACAAAAATTTGCACAATCCCCAAGAAAAAATGCAACCAATTTTCAAAAAATTTCTAATTCAAATTTATTCAAATTTCTAATTCTTTCTATTTTTTTAAATTTAATAATAAGAATAATTGTATTAAATTTTAATAATTGTTTTTAAATTGTTGATTGTTTTAATTAATCGAAAATTTTAAAACTAATATTTAACCAATTCGCAAAAATTTTAAAACTACTTATTTTTCAAACACATTTCAGATAACAAACAATAATTTCCAAAAAATAATCATTCTTGTCACAAAAACAAGAAACAAAAAGGCAAATTAGTAGGCGTACTAATTTTAACATGAATAATGTTTTTGCGGTGGCCTACCAGAGTTGAAAAGCGTAACGAAGTTTAAGTCACGAAATTATGTCACGAAGATTTTTAATGATTTTCACGTACAACCGAGCCGTTTCTAGGGAAATGAAACTTCTTTAGTTTTCAACGGACAAAAATCGTTCTCCATTCGTTGGAAAGCCTTTAATTTATGCATAAATTATATACTGCCAAAACCACTGTAAATATCGAAGAAGCTGAGATACAGCCCTGAGTAAATAAAAAAACTAATAAATTTTCCGCACATCTCTTAATATTTTCCATACAGACAAAGAAAAGGGATAAGGAAAAGGGGAAACGGGACGCAAAAACATTATTCATGTTTTGCATAGCAAATACCTCGTTCTATACAAAGTATAGAAGAGAAAAATCAGGGGGGTCCAGGGGAGCTTGCCCCCCTGGCGAGGCGCGAAGCGCCGAGTTTTACTAAATTTTGACTAGGATAACACTTCATTTAGGAAAACATTTACTAGTTACCTCGTAGGTACTTTTGTATTGTATAAGTTGTTGAACCGTATTGTATAAGTACCACTCGAAAACTAGCCATGCAAAAAGATGTGATATCCCCCCAAAAACAACTCCGTTGTAAAAACTGGCCCGCCAAAAAACCTCAGCCGCAAAAAGGAATGATATCCATTTTGCCCGCCAGCCACATATATAGGATGCTCAGTGCTTCGCACCTCGCTGTTGAGTGTGCATATAGAAACCTGATCCTCCTACCCCTAACCTCCACCGTCAATGTTTTCCTGTTCCCTGTCACCTTCCCACAACCCCCTCTCACCCTTAGTCACCCTCGGTTTCACCTAATATGTTTCCTCTGTTACACCAGCAGGGAGCTTTACGCTTCTTTCAATGCTGTTGGCGGGAGCTTTTTGCCAGATGAACAAGCCTGAATTGAAGCATTACTTCATTACAGTTGTACCACCGCTGATTACTCGTGACCACCAGTAATACTTATGTTAGCTTGTTCATCTGGCAAAAAGCTCCCGCCAACAGCATTGAAAGAAGCGTAAAGCTCCCTG